>JANCRA010000003.1:44709343-46036843 GCA_024362935.1 Setophaga petechia | reverse complement strand
GTGGGACCTGTGGTCCAGTCCTCTCTTCCAAGCTACCCAAACCTCTGCCTCCCAGGGCAGACCCTCTTCCCTGGACTGTTGAGCATCCCAGCTGGAAGGACTTTCTCCAGCCTTCTCCAGAATGGAGCTCTCCCTGTTTAAACTGTCATGGATACAAACCTAGAGACAGGGAGAGAAAACCTTTCTTTTCCAGTCATCTGGCATGGGGATGAATCTCTGCCAGTGGTGACAGATTAGCCAAAGACTGTTCAGTGTAAAACACAAACAGAATCTGCAAGACAGGGAGTGGTAACCAAGATGAGTAACCTATTCTGTCACCTGGAGAAATGCTTTCTGCTCCAGCCCAATGATTTATTAATGATGACATGTAAATTCAACAGGAGAAATTGCAGGAACACACCTTAAGCCAGAAAAGGCTATTTGGTTGGTTTGTTGGTCCAGGTGACACCTTCTCAGGCACATGAAAGAGCTACACCAGCTCTCCCATCTGCTGAGGACTGATCTCAAGGGTCCTGATGGTGCATTTTGTTACACAAAAGAGATGTCAAGCTGTTAGGCCATAATTTGAAGAAAGGTGGGTAGTGGGTATGAGGAGCTGCACACTGGGGTCAGCAAAGCCAGCCCATTCCCACCCTTTGCCTTCAGCAGGCTGCCCTGAAAGTTTTGCACCAGTTATTGGATGATTCTTTAGCACCAGTCACTGGCATAACCCATGTAAACAGAGAAATAAATGACAAAAACAATTAAAAGAACCACCATTTCAAAGGGGGGCATGGGGATGTGTGTTTAGGGTTGTTTTAGCCCAGGGTTACACTCTTAGTTTCTGTCTAGTCAACCATCTAGCCTCTATTTTCTAATTAAATGTTTTTGCCAAGAGCACCTAAGCATTTATGAAAAGTTTTATCAGCCACCTGACTTTTCCTTTGGTGCCCAAGAGACTTGCTAGAAGTGTATGGAAAACATGCCAGACCTGGATTAAATTCCAAGTCTCCCTAGTTCCAGTCTAGTTCTTCAATTTCAGGACCTCCTGCCTCATTTCCAAAGGTTTTATTATATCCCCTTGTCCCTAATATGTGTCAAAGTCATATTTGCTTGAGAAAAGCATTCATCAAAGAAAGGGCATGTGAGTAATTATATCATGTTATTACATGTGGCAAATTAAATTGTCACATGTTGGAGAAAGAAAACCTGGGGTTTACTGCTCTTGCCTGAAATGGAACACACTCACTCAGAGTCCTTGTGCAGACTGAGTCTCTCTTGACTGAGACCTCCTCATGAGATGCCACCTGCGTTATTGTGGGCTTAATTGCAACACTTTTGTTGCTGTTAGTTGCACTTATTTGCTCTTGAGCATGTCATATTGCCCTGGCATGTTTTCTTTTTTCAGACTTAACACAGGGCTCCTGAAGCCAACTTAACAGAGACTGCTCCACTGAAAGCTTTCTGAAATCATTCTTAAATTACGATGCATAATCACTTGAAATTAAGTCAATTCAAATGTAAGTTTAATTTGGCACCTTCCACTTAACTGATTCCTAGTGTACAAAAAAAAAAAATTCAGTTAAGTACTTAAGATGACATTTAATTGGTCCTGAGTATCACACTACTCTGTGTAAAACTCTGTAGTCTTTAAAAACTTTAATCACTTCCTCTCAGCCAGGGCTAGATTTCTTAGGTATATAAAAGCTTTAAAGTGGGACCCACCAAGAAATTTGTTCCAAACTCCACAGCTGTCCTCATTGCTTCTTTGTACCTCTTGAAAATTAAAGGGTTTCTTACTTGGAAAGATTTTTAAAATTATCAGGGATGGTTGTTACTGTTGTTTTTTTATCTCTAATTAAATAAAGGCAGGGAAGCACCAGTAAATAAGCAGCTGGAGGAAATAAGGAATTCTCATTGCTTCTGAGGAAACCTTTTTAAATGGGCAAGAGGTTTAGCAGGCTCTTTTACTGCTCTCTGCTTATCCTGAACAGTTATAGCTCACTAGGCTGAAACTGGAGTACCAGAGAGAGAAGTGGAAAGTTATCCAAAACTGCTGGCTTGTTTAAAAGTAATATATACATTATTGTTAGTCATTCCATGGCATTAGATCCTGCAGCTACATTTCAGTTAAGTGTTCTTCCATGGGCATGTTCTCTTGTTTCTTTTTTGGCATCAGGGTTTCTTTCTAACAGTATTTTAGTGCTTAGATGGCAAGCTACATTTTATCCATATAATGTTTAATTTAATAAGGCAAAATGTGATTATTTGGGTTAATTAGAGCATGTAAGAACTCTGTGTGTATGCACTTTTGATAGTCACTTTTAAACACGTGCTTGTATATATTGATTTATAAATATTTGAGGTATATTTATGCAAATTTGATGTACTAGCAATGCAAGGCATTATAGATCATTTGCAGGGGTGTTGCAGTGTGAATTCACATTTAGGCAGTGAGCAGCATTCATTAAATGTCCGTGCTTCAGCTGTGTGCTTGCAGGGTGGTATTTTTTCCTCTAAGGCTTAGCTATTAAATCCACTGTAAAATACTGCAGAGTTGTATCTCAGCCTTTTTAAGTGATCACTTGACTCTGGTGACTGTTTGGTATGGAAGCCATAGTCAAAATATGTCTATTTAAAACAGATGTAGTCATTAGGAGGCCCTCCAAACCGTGCTTCTCAGCTTCTTCTAAGTCAAACTTCTTCTAGGTCAAAGCATCTCCTAGGCAGGTTCAGGAAGGAATGATTATCCCCATTTCCCCACATGTCAAGTGCACACTTGCTGCATTGACACACTGCTGCATTGACAAGGGGCTAGTGCCATAAAAATAGGACTCATTACTTAGTTATCAGACAAGTTTGTTGCCATCCATGCTCCTCATTCTGTCTCACTCGTGCTATTTAAATGTGGAGCTAAAAATAAATATTAGTCCTTGCTTATCAACAGGCACGGTAAGGAATTTTACTGCCCCAAACGCTGCCCAGGGTTAGCTTTGGATGGCTGTTTGTTGCACCACATTGCAACAGCCTGGACAGAATGCCACAGGGAAGGTCCTTGGGGCCTCTGTGATCCCAGAGAAGCTGAATGCCAGTGCCCAGGGTGAATTTAACCATGGCATGATGAGCAGGAGGAGTGGGCTGTAATAATCTGAGAGAGAGAAAGAGCAGAGCCTGAGCAGGGCCTTGCCCAGCAGCAAGAAAAGATTGCTTTCCATGCTGCCCCAACCATGACCTCAGGATAGGGATTTCTGACTGACCCTGTGCCATGAAGCATTAAAAACGCAACAAAATGATCCACTGGGCTCTCACTTCTTGACCTCCCTGTGAGCACAGAAGCTTTTCCAGCTCTCACAGAGAGAATGATATCATTTCTGTAGTTATCTTTACTGCCTTCAGACTGAGTTTCTCACCTGCTTAAAGAGAGCTGTGGCAACCACTACCATTTCTTCCAGTTATTCTCTTGTTTGAATCCTTGCACTTCTGTCATTTGCTAATGGGCCAGAATAATTTGAAATTATCCCTACAACATTTCAGTTGTCTTTTCCTTATTTGTCATTTTGTTCAGATATCCAACACATTCTTTAGGACTAGGGGAGTTTCTGCCATTGTGTACAGAGAGTAGATAGAAAAGAGATAGCTTTTCATGGGGAAAAGACTTGGTGGTCTACAAGCACAAAATCTCCTGATCTCTCTGACCCTGTCACAGAAATCACACCCTTCTCTAAGTGTCTGGCATGACAAGGGAACAAAGGCAGTAACTGTGGGTTTGGATATAGGTCTGGGTAGATTTGAGTAGTCTTCCCAAAGAACCTCTTTGGAAAATGCTCTGCATGATACAAACAGGTGCTTCCACCTGCTAACAGGTGGTACAGGTGTGTTCTGGTGCTACAGGGCAAGGTCTGGAGAGCATTTCCCATCACCAAGTAAAGCAAACAGTGTCTTGAAGCCAAAGCTACCACTGCAGAAGAGGTTCAGTGGTGAGACAATTTGGGTTGCACCCCTGTATTGACTCCAGAGTTTGTCAGCATCACCCTACTGCTTGCCTGCTGCCCACATTACAGTTAGTCTGTGCTGCTGTAGTGTGGAACATTGTGATCAGCCTCTGGATGCTCCTAAATTAAGGCAGATCATCTTTGCCTCCTAAGAAACCTCCAGAACCCAGCTGCAGCCATAAAACTGCTATCAAATTCAAGCTGTCTGCAGTTCAGAATTGGGGCCAATATTTTTAACAGCATGAAATTTTGTTGTAGGCCCTCTGGAAGGATTCTGTATATGAAAAGTTGAACTGGAGCAAAATCAAGACTTGAAGTCCCCTGTGTGGAAAAACAGGTGAAAAAAAGGTTAGCTATGTTTGAGAAGGGGGATGCATCTCTCATCTGTATTACAGATAGAGTCTCATGACATTAATTTGGGAGACATGTATTTTGCTTTACTTGTGTTCAGAAATGCATTCTAATGACATGACTTCTTTTGTCCGAGTTGGCATCAGCAGAACATACCAACCATACCAATCTCATCAACATAATCAGAAAATAAGTTGATATTTTACAATAGTAATTAAATCCAAAGCTCTACCTGCTTTGTAAGGGCCTGAACTTCTACATGTACTTTCATACTGCCACTGGTGGCTTTTTGTTTGCATTACAGCAGCCTGAGAGCAAACGAAAGGCAAGATCCAAGATAGGAAGGCAAATTGGTTTTGCAAACATGGCAAAGAAAGTGTGTGAAATCAAATGCCAATATTAATGCAAGACATCTGCTCTCTGTTCCAGTTCTGAGCGAAGTAATCCAGTCCTAATTATACACTGCTGTGTCCTCTACCAGCTAAGGAGAATGGTGTAGCCATTCTTAGTACTGGTGTATAAATTTCTTTTTGGATCTGATAGATACATTAGATGCAGGGGAGGCTTTTTATTTTTTGACTCTCAGTTGCTTTGGGTAGCACAAAGAGAGGGGAGGAGAAAGGTTGCAGCAGGAAAAGATCAAAATCTTCCAAAAAGGAGTCTGCTCCTAGAATAAAAATTTTTCCTAGAGAACTTTCCCTGCAGACCTCAATCAATACTATTCTCATCTGAGTGCACATATTATTCATTAAGAAATATTGGCAAGATGTGCACTATAGTGTATGCCTTCATTAGAGCTTCCACCTGCCTGCTTTTATCAGAACATCCTCCCTAACTTTCATCTTCATGGAACTTGTTTCTGTCTTTAGATTCAGAGAGAAATCTTGTAATTTCACAGCATGGATTTATTTTAAAACAAACAAACACCAAAATATTAATCTCTCTTGTTTGTGTATGTGTTTCCTCATCTCACATGTTAACGAATCAAGATTATCACCATTAGATTCAGACTGAACTGGATGCTGATGAATTCAAGTGCAAAACAGCCCAGTGCAACGGACCCTCCCTAACATGGGAATAACTGGAATTCTCTGTTGTGTGTTCAGCTGCCACACCATATCCTTTGTGTGCACCTACAGCTCCTGTGCCAGCAGCCATTTTCCTATGGGCTCAACATTTTTAGATGATATGTTGTTCAAATGACGTTATGAAGACCTGACAAATGTCATCCATGCAAGGAGAGGCAGAGGGAACCACAAAACGTAGGGGACACTGGCAGTGTCTTAGGGTATTGTTAGCGCAAAGCAACATGAGCCTGACATTGCATTTTGTCTTTTCAATTAATGTGTTTCCATCTCCAACTATTCTGTGTCAATTTTGCCTGGTCTCTTTAGTGCAAGGCAGTGAAGAAAGAAGTTATCCTGCTGAAGAAGGGCACTGGGATCTTTGGACAATATGCTGTGGTCTAGCTCCATGACTGGGACCCCTGTGTGCTGCTGCGGTTTAAAGAAGAGCTGATAGTAAGAGATGATGAAAAGGCAGCTCCATGGCTCTGTCTCTGCTCACCCATCCCACATTTGATTAGTCTCTGCTTGACATCAGGCTGGGAGCAATAAGCTCTGATCATAACAGAGTATGTGGCAACAAGCCCGAGAGCTCTGTGTGTCACTCCAGAACCAGACAGTGTCTCACTGGATTCCTCCAGAAACAACTGAGGCAGACATAGGGATGCCAGATTTGTCTTTCAGGTGTGTCTACACTACCAAGGTGAGGAGTAAAAGGCAGGACTGTCTGCAGGAGAACACTGTAGCAGCAATGGACTTTGATGTAGAGAAGAATATACAGACAAGTCAATTACTGATTCAAATGAAAGCAAGGGACGTTATGAAAACACTGTCACTAGAGTTTATTCATAAGTTTGGAGGTGTCTTTTTGCTGTGATATGTGTGTTAAGGATTAAAGAAACTCTGCACAGGCACTGCTGTGTGAAGAGGTGGTAGAGTCAGAATCCATGTGTTGGTTTGCTCAGAAAGATTGGGCTAAATGTGCATCCCTGAACTTTTGCTGAACTTCAGTTTGATATGGATTGAAATCTTACATCACTGTTGAGACCTGATGGACTATACAAGTGGAAGAACACATCTCACTTGAGCCTGGGAGAGTTCTGAGAGGTGGAAGGAGAAATGAGGCTTCTATTGGGAAAGCACCCCCTCTATTTATGCTTTTCCCAGGGAAATCCAGCCTGTCCCAGCTCCATGTCTGGGCCCCCTCTAGAGCCTTTCACTTGGGTCCTTAGACCTCCCCTCTCTGTGTTGGTGCTGGGGAGACACTGGCATATCTGCAGTGCGTCACACCCAACCTCACCCCTCAGCAGTTTGTACCCACTCACAAAACCTTCCTGATACCAACTCCTCATGTAGAAAGAAACTTCATGGATTCCATTGCAGCTGAGCTGTTCTCAACATGAGAGGTGCAGAATCTGCCCATTAAACTTCTTATGAAACAAAAAACAGACCAAAAATTCAGGTCTTGCTACTTTTGTTTTGAAAGAAAAAATTCCTTTTAACTTTTTCCTATGGAGAGCAGCAGCATAACTTCTGAAAAACTAATTTATCCCCTGTAAATTTCTCTGAAAGGTCATTACAGATTGTAAAGCCTAATGGCGTAAAGTTACAGCCTTATATCACAGTGGCAAAGAATTTATTCTCTGGAGCTTTTATTTTTGAAGCTTTCCCATTTTCTTCTATCAAAGGAAATGCTGTATTTTTAATACACAGTTTTCTTTATTAAGGGAGAATCTATATTTATGAAAATATTTAACATTCATTTCACGTAAAACATAGTAACAGAATTGAGTGATTTATTTTCACAATGCATAGGCAGAGAAGTAGAGCAAGCCAGAGTTTAGAAATAATTGAGGTCTGTAGATCTCAGGTATGTATTTAAGTGGTCTTTTGAACTGCCACCCATGTTCTGTGTGAACATAACTTTTCAGAGCACTTGTGATTTTCCTCCTTTACAGGGCTGCTGAATTGTGGTATGAGGTCAGGGCCGTGGTCACTCTCTTCTGACACCAGCAAGGTAGGTGCAAGTGATTCTGAAATGGGTAAAAATAGAGATGTTTTGTAGCTAATTTAATACAGACCTGTGCAAATTGTCTCAGTTATTTGTGTGAATTCAAGAAATAAAACCCATGTGTCAAACTGGCAGATAAAAGTCTCATCTGCTGAGAAATCTGACTTTGAAAACAGCTGCTAAATTCTCCATGTGCAGAGTAGTCTTTGGTATGGCCCGGTGCTGCTTCACCGTGGGATTCTTACTGGCACACGTGACTTAATCACCTTCCTTTTTTATTTTGATTTTTTTTTTAAATCCTGTCAGCTGAAAGATAAAGTAAAAAAAAAAAAAAACATATTAACCTCCCTGATGAAACTTTGTAATTCCCAACACTGAAACATTAACCAAGTCCTTAATTAAGGGAGACTGAAAGTAGAAGAATGCTTTTATGTCATCAGCTGGTTTTTGCTCCAGTCATCTGCCTCATTCAAGCATAGGATAATATGAAACCTCACGGGTTTGCTAAAGGCTTGACTTAAGTATACTGTGAACTTTGTAATTTAATAAGAATGGGGCGTTGTTCTTAAGAAACTTCATTTTCTCTTGCTTGTGCTCAAGTAAAAAGGAAAAAAGTATGAGCAGCTCAAGATTTCAAAAGTATGAGCAGGAGCCTCAAGTTAGACCCAGAGGTCTGAGCCCAAGCTCTGGCTGCACAAAGGTGTGTTTACTCCTGTGTGCCTCTTCCCTCATGCACTAGGAATAGCAGGAGTTAGTATGAGACCAGAAACTTCCCTAGGCAGAGCACAGCTGCTCCCTTTTCTTGTAGTTTCTGCAGTATTGAGCATGATGGCTTCTCAGAACTGCCTGGCCAGGGAGGCACCATAATTGAATGAAAACCAGGGCACATCAGTGATGAACTGGCACCTCAGCAATGGTGTTGTCTGGTCCTCCAGCAGAAGCTGTTTTAGTGCTTTGTTCCACAGAATGGAGGGTTGGGGAGCTGAGGCTTATTCCCAGACACTGATCCATGTCAAGTTTTCCCAGTAACTCATTATGGGGCCAGTTGCAGACACAAGTGCTTTTTAAAGGAGTAATCTAGCTGTTCTTCTCTAGTGTCAAGGTATTAAAAAAATAAGTGTGATGAAATTCTTCATATGAGATTTTTAATCTACTGGGTGAAGGAGGCTCAAAAATTACTGAAACTTTCTCAGTCCTCTGAAATAACTCTCTGAGCAGATATAATGGAAACAAACACAGGACAATGCTTCACCGTACTAGAAAAAGTAATTTACGTAGAGTGGGGACCTTTACACTGAGGTTTGTCTCTTCACCTTATTAAAGTTGTAAACCTAAAAATGGCCATGACTGTAACTGCAGGATTGCAGAAGACTGTTCAAACTGCAGTATGTGTGTTTGGGAATTAAATGGTTTGGTGGTTTTGGCATTATTTTTCTCCCCTTGTGTGACGCTCTCTCATGTGCCTACACAAATGCAACAGTCTCTCTTGATTTTTCCCTCCAGGTCTTTTTCATGCCCAGTGACCCCACTTTTGTTGGCTCAAATGCAAACATCATTTCTGAAGAACAATACCAAAGTCAGCCTCAGTTTCCTCAGTTTCTTCCTGTTCTACCCCTTGGCATCCCAACAGTGACCTTGAGCCCCAACTTCTGCCACTTAGTAAGTCTGTGCTTAGATTAAACCACACCATCCCTAAGGCAAGCTCAGAACTGAGGCTCAAGAGTTGCATACCAAGATTTAGAAATTATGGCTTTGCACCCAAAAGGCTCCTTGGCCACAATGAGAAAAGGAAAGGGCTCAAGGACCAAAAGCATGCTCAGAAATGAGTTGATGCACCATGTTCTCCAGGGTCAGCATTTTTCAAGTGCTGCTGTGCTCCTTCAAAAGGCAGGAAAAAAAAACAAAAAAACAAACAAAAAAACAAACAAAAAACCCCCCAGATTCATGGAGTTAGAAGGACCAAGTTCCTGTGGGTGCAGTATGTGCCACAGAGTGGAAATTAAAAACCAGAGAATTAACAGGGTTTGTTGTGTTACAAAGCTTGAAAGCATTTTTATCCTTATATGTGTGCACTCACAGAAAAACATGCTGCACTAATCAAAGACAACTTTATGTTCCCAATCCTATTTATTGTTTGTTGCCAAGCAGTCTAAGCTATGGGTTTGTTTGGTTTATTGTAGGGGTGACAAGGAGATACTTGTGGGGGTTTTGACCCCCTCAGCTATAGGTGATGGATACAAGGTGTGCCTTAAAGAGACTGGGTAGAGTTGCCAGAGAGGCAAGTTTAATAATGGGTATCTTGACAGGGGTGAATGTGAAGATGGGGAACTGAGGATGTGCCGAGTCCCATGAGATGATGTGCAGCACTATCCCCCTGAAATCTATCAAAAATTGTCTGTCTCCCCTCAAAGGGAACCAGCCTGAAGAAAAGTCCAAAAAAAGGCAACATGGTGGGACCTAAATAAAAGCTAATAGATGAGCTGAGCTAATATTAGTTTCCTGATATATAAAGCCAAATGGATTAATGGATCAGCTCATGCATTGCCTAAGGAAACAAAAAGAAAATTTTCAATACTTCTGTGCACATTGAGGACATGAACAATACGGGTCTTTAGAAAGTAAAAACCCAATTTGGGGGAATCAATTACTACTTCTTTTTTTCATACCCTTTTTTTTTTTTAATTTAAAGGAAGTTCACAGAGAGGTAAAACTTGGGTAACACGCCAGCCAGGAGTCATGCGTCTCAGACACCACAATGATGGTCGATCTCGGTTTGCATCAGCCTTGCCCGGGCTCTTTTTAGCATTCCAGCTCCAGCTAATGGAAATCAAGCCCATTATGGTAAACGTAGGAAGCAAGTACATTAATAGTGGGCACTGACATTAATTCAAATGGTAAACAATTCAGAACTGTTCCCAGTACATACTAGATTATGTATCATCTTACCTGCTGCTTCAGAGGGCTGCGCCTTTCACAGGTTTATAAAGTAGAGAAGATTGTCTGGCACAGAGTTTGCTGCTTTAGTAAACTATTTCCAAATTCTGCTTTGCTCCCTATCAGTCCCATATACATTTTTCTTTATTGTTTTGGATGCGAGCACTTTCACTCCAGATCTGACACAGATTGGCAACGTCAATCTGTTCCTTACTTTAAAAACAGAGAGGCAGACGGGGCAAGTTTAGCAAAGGCAAGATGTGGGGGAAAATCTAACGCGAAGGTAGAAAGAAAAATTGAACTTATTTATACAGTAACACGTGCGTTAGAGTAATGCCTCCCTTCCTCGGCTATGCGCTCCCCCATCTTCTCTCTCACACACGTATATACACACACACTTTAACTGTGCTTTTGTGTTTTGTCAGAATTAATGAGAAAAGTTCCCTTGCCCTAGGGGTAATTAGTGTCCTTGGAGTTAAATAAGCTAATACTTAGACACCTCTGGCACAGGCAATTATGTTTGTGTATTGAATAATTGATTCAAAGAGGGGGGGAAGGGGCTGCTAATCAGATCTGAGCATAATGAATTGATTTAATTAACAGGGGAATCTGAGGGTCCCTGGGAAATGTGTGCATTTATTCAGCAGCAGGAGAGAGTGCAAAGCACATAAATTGAGAGAGCGAGCGAGCGAGGCAGGCGGCAAGTGCTTTTGCTTTCAGTGATAGGTTCACATCTTTCCTCCCTCCCACCCCCCCTTCCTTTGAATATAATTTTAGATTTAGAGTGAAATCAAGAGAAAAGCACTTTAGAAGCCTGGAAAGCTCTTGCAGTGGCAACAGCAAAGGGGAGAGAGGTTGTGAGCGATCACACGCGATTACATTAAGACAATTTTTGACAGCGCAGGTTGGGCAAGGACGGAGCAGGGGGAGCAGCCCCCGATATTGGTCCTCCCTTACCTTTTTCCTCTCTCCCCCCCGCTTCCCTTCTTCTTTGATCCCTAAACTGGCACTCGAGCTGCAGCGGCGGGGCCGGGGGCGAGGCGGCTGGTGCAGGAGCCCGGCTCCAGCTCTCCGGCGCCCAGCGCGGCCGTAGCCCGCCGCAGCCCCGCTCCAAACTCGCGTCCCGGGGCAGCGCCGGGGCGGCCGCGCCGCTGCCCCCGCCTCGGCAGCGCCCCGGTGCCCGGCCCGGCGCCTCGCCCGCCCCGGAGCCCAGAGCGGCGGCTGGAGGGGGAGCGCCCCAAGGAGCCGGAGCGGCGGCGGCGGCGGCCGCCCTCGGCGCCCGGGACAATGGTGCTGGACAAGGAGGACGGTAGGTGGGATCGGGGCGCGGGGCCCGCCGCTCCCGCTCGGGCGCCCCGGCGGCGGGCGGGGAGGCGCGGACGGGGGTACGGAGGGAGGCAGCGGGCTCGGGGGAGCTGCCCCGCGCCGCGGCACGGCGCTGCCGCCCGGCCTGTCCCGCACCGCTCCGCTCACAAAGGGGGGCCAGGACGCCCGGGACGGCGGCCCCGCCGCGGCCGCGGATCGCTCTCCGTGATGGCCGGGCCGGGCCGGGAGGGGCGGCGCGGGTGTCCCCGGCCAGGGGGCACGGCAGCAGCCGGCCGCGGCCCCGCTGCGTGCTGCGGCCGGCCGGGGAGGGTCTGACACTGCAGCCCCGACACCGGGCCGCCATCAGCGCCGGTGGCCGCAGCGTGGGTCCCCGCCGGGCCAGCTCCGCCGGCTTCCGAGGCCGCGGGTGCCCGAACGCCGCCCCGCGCTCCCACTGCGGGCAGGGCGGCCCTGCCTTCTTGTGTAAATGGGCACAGAACGCCCCTGTGCCGGGCTGGCGGGGGCTTCAACTCGGAAAAGTGGATGCCAGGCTCAAGAGACAAGTGGGAGATGCTCTCCGCTGTTGTCTTTTTTTTTTTTTTTTTCCCCTCTCCTCTACCTCTTTTCCTTCCCCTTCCCCTTGTCTTTTGATCTGGAGTTTCTGCCTCAGAACGGGGAGAGCCTGCCCGCCGCGACACCGCCGAGTGGGACGGGGCACGAAGAGCAGTGCCGGGCTGGCTTGAGCGAGCGGCCGTGTGGGAGGGGGCCGAAGCGCTGACAGCCACCAGGGTAAATGCTCGCTGCTCCGGAGAGGTGCGTGGGGAGGGAGCTCGCTGCACGCTCGTCACATGCCTCTGGGCCCTCGGAGAATCCCTCTCCCAGCGTCTTTTTTTCCTTCAGTTTCTTGAAGCCCTCTGAAGCAAACTGATGTAGTGTTATTAATGGGGTCTGTAGTGCTCCAGTGGAAAGCGCGTGTGTTGGAGAAGAGAGAATGAACTTGTCTAACTGGTCAGTGAGAGGAAACAGCAGAAAGACTTTTCTCATCCCTCGCCCCCTGTGCACTTAGGTAAAAAGGTTAAGTAATGACCGAGGAATTAAACACGGGTAATTTCTCACTGGTGTGTGGAACAAGGTTTGTGTTTCTCTCCGACCTCACTTTAAGGGGTAACCTGCATTGCGAGAGTCCCCTGAATTTTTGCTCAGCTGCTGGAGGAAAAGGGAGGAAGGGCTCTTAACGTCTCTATTAATACCCCTTAATAATAATAACCGGGTGATGTCTTCATGCCAGTGACTCTCTGTCAGGGGGTGCCTGCCAGCCCGTGTCTGTTCCCGTGTGATTGACAGGCTGCCAGCAGGATGCTGCCTCCATTGCAGGGGCGAGAGGCACAGGTGAGCTGCGAGGACAGACCGAGATCTGAAAAGGGTTCCCTAATAGGGGTGTTTGGGCTCTTTCAAGTGTCTCAGACGTACTCATTAAACACGAGGAGCTCGGGGCCGGCCTGACGGTGCTGTAAGGAAATGAAACTAGAACCCTTGATTATCCAGACAGTTCTCAACAGCCTCCTTCCAGGAGATTTCATGAGTGGCTGTGCATAAAAGGGAATAATGGTGGTGGATGGGAGAGGTAAAGAGGAAATTAGTGCGGGGTGCACTTATAAAAACGAGCAAAGTAGGAAACAAACCCCTGATGAGAGGGATGTGAAGATCAGAGCAACAAGGTGCGGTAATGCCTAGGAATCTCCTGCGCTGTTGATGGAGTAGTTATGCTCGAGAAGAAATTATGGTCACTTTTAAAGATGGCCTGGAGAATTAGGGGACAGAAGTTGAGACTCAGAGAAGAAACTCTTTTTATGAAGAGGTCATTTTACCTTTGTAAGTTTCTTTCTGTCTGACTCAAATGGGCTCCACTCGCCCGCTCATCTGTGAATGTTAAAAGGGGATGCTGGACCTGCATAGGTTACAAATGGACTAAAATGGAAGCTTTTGCTAACTAAACCAATTTCTTTTGAAATCAAGATTGAATGAGCTTGTTAATAAAAATGGGTCTGTTTTACTCCCATAAATGGCCCTTTTTATTTTTCTTTTATTTTTCTTTTTCCCAGAGCCAGTCTGATTTTTACCATCTAAAAATCCCAGCAGAGTGGCTACTATCCAATTCTTCCCTTGATTTAAGAGGCTTTGCCATGTAGAATTTTTCTTTGAGGGGTTTTCTTCTTTTGAGGTTTCTGGCAGCGGTGGGGGTATTCATAGTTATTACTGCATAGAGAAGGCAGGATTTCAGGATTACCCCTCCCAGAAGTCCTGGTGCATCGCAAGGAGGACACTTCCTGCCTTGTAGATATGAGCCCTTGGCTTTTGCATCCCTGAAGGCCACTTGGGAAGCTGGGCCACGGCCATTGGCCTCGTGTAGCTGCCCACTGTTTCAGCTTGGGGCCTTAGGGCTGTGTGCCAGCCCCAGTGTGACACCAGGATTGCCCCAGCGGTGCGAGAACTGCGGATTTGGGTTTCTACTCCCGGTTTGTGAGCAAAAAGCTTCCTTGGCAAACACGTTCTGTGGTGCTGAGAAGGAGCAGAGACTCAATAATACTCTTATGTGGGTCTTCACAGATATCATTGAGGATGAAGGGGCAGGCTGAAAAAATAACAACAATAATAATGTTTCTGACTTGATGTGTTGTGGCATCACGTCAAGTTATGTCAGGGAGGTAACAGCATTTTGTATGTTTGAAGTGACATAATATAACTTGACTGATGCAACATGACTTGATATTAGAAAATAGTGGTTCACAGTGGAACTCTGGCAGGTATCTTCCCCGAACAAATGTTAGGAACTGAGAGAAGAGGAACGAGAGGGGTGAGGGAGAGAAAGGTTGAGAGAGAAAAACTTCAAGGCTCTCAATTTAGTCAGTTTCACTGTGTAAATCACAGCAGAATTTGCTGTGGGCAAGCCAACCTACGCACCGTGCAGCGCATTTATATATTTCAAGATAATGAGAGTTAAGATATTTCTGAAATACGTAAATGTTTTGATCGCAAAGACCAGATTTCTGCTTAAAAAAGTAAACTGACATCAGGTAGCATGATTAATTCCAACAGATTGTGTTAATTGTAGTTGACTTAAATTGCTGTACAAATGTGTTGGGGGTTAGAAAACTTTTTTTTTTTTTTTAATTGTTGGAGTGTGAAATGAGTAAGCAGATAAAGTGTTTGAAAAAAATGTGTTTGCACGGGGAGTATTCCAGCCTCTTTGACATGATGGAGCGGTAAAGGAATAAAATGTACATTGATCCGGTAGTGCATATTTTTTCATGAGTGCATTATGTCTGCTAGTTTGCTCTGCTGCAGAAGTCAGCTATGACAGACAATGGCTAACTTCATTTTTATCAAAACCTTGCCTTTCTTGTAGTTACCAAATAGTGGAAGTTGAAACGTACCATATATTTTGGGGTAAGTCTGTCCTTTTTGAAGGTGGCAGGGTTGAAAAGTACACAGAAAGAAGGATGGAACGTTTTTGGAGTTCACCATTTTCTGATGGAGGCCAGTAGTATATTGGAAATGGTAAAGTGCCTCATTTCTAAAAAAGGCTGTGGCTGTATTAGTTTTTGCATGGATCCTTTTAACTATTAGACTTTAATCTTTGGGATAAACTCCTCCTCTTTTCTAGCTTGTGACACTTCCTAAAAGAAAGTGATTATTTATGGTGGTTGCACTTTTTTGCTAAAATACATATTCAGCACTTGCAAACTAGTATCCCTAGGAAACAGGAGTTGGTGGAAGCACTGGATGAAAACAGCTCAATGTAAACCGATACATTTAACATCAAATATTCTCAAGGACTGTTAGGATTAAGTATTGTGAATGAAGGGGGAAGGAAAAGCCACTTCAGCTGGGGATAAGGAATCTAATTAAAAATCGGTATTAAGGATATATAACTTGAGCCTGCTATCATGCTCTTTAGAGTACTGTTGTATCAGTTGTAAAGGGGAGGAAGAAGTATCATTAAAGCAGAAATGAAATGTTTTCTCAGATTAAAAGACTGAGATGAGTGAAACGGTGCTGTTGATCTTGGTTGCAAAGTGTCTGATCCCGCAATCCTTGCAAGAGCCAGTGGAGACAACGGATGACTTGTCTGAAAAAAGAACGAGAGTTGCAGGATGTAGGATAAAAGACGTGGGCCCCCAACTTGTCATTTTATATTTGAGCATTGATGGCATTTCTGAAAAGTGGAGCAAACCTGTTAAGTGTTTGTATTGCTTTTGATTAGGTAAATTCATTTTAATATCGACCTAGTGAAAACAGAGCTGCGTTCTCCGGAGTAGTACACCCTGAAACCAATACCAACGTGTGAAAACAAACCCAAAATGTTTGCGCAGAAAATCCGTATCAAGTTTTAGGTCACCAGAGATGTGTGAAATGTAGCTGGGAGCAGCGGGGCTGGCGTAACATCAGCTGCGGAGAGTTGAGAGCCTCTGACCTGCCCGAGCTGCTGCGGGGCGCCCGACACAATCCGTGCTCGCAGGGAGCGGACCCGGAGCAGGGCTGGAGCATAGCCGGAGCATCCCTGCGCCCCCCGGAGCACACGGCGGCGGCGCAGGTGGCCCCGCGGCCGGCGGCACCTGGGCGGGGGCCGGGCGGGCTGCAGGTGGTGCTGCTGAGCCGGGAAGCCGCGCTCCGCCAGGAAATCCCGGCAGGAGCTCCAGAGGGGGCCCTGGGAAACGCGTGCATTTATTCATCGCAAGTGTGCAAGGCTCACCAGTTGAGAGGCAGAGGCAGCACTAGTCGGGCTTAGGTATTCTAGCCTCTGCGAATGTAATTTCGGATTTAGATTCAGTTTAAATCCAAAGGGAAAACACTTTATAAGGCTGAAAGCTGTGTAGTTGCAACAGCCAGGGTTATGAGCTATCAAAGGCAATTACATTAAAATAGATTATACTGTGTAAATTGAGCCATTTAGAAGGTGAGAACCAAAGAAACAGCTCTGATCCCCCTTCTTTCTAAATTGCAGTTTTAGTTCCTTGCAATTCTGAGGCACAAAGTAGGTGAGACTGCTTTTGTATCTGCAAAGTGCTTTATTTCTGAGTGTAATTCTAACTGAGTGCAATCTAGGTTAAAAGCTGGACAACTGGGTAATTAGAGCTCACTTGCTGCTAAAGGACGATCAGCTGTACCGTAGCTCATTTGTGTTCCCAGAGACTTGCTCTCCTCTCCCCTGAGCGGAGGCTGCTGGAGAAGAAGCATCTGTGCCCGGACTTTTCTTGATTGCGGAGATGATGGTGCTGGACAAGGAGGACGGTAGGTGGGCTGAGATTGTGTAAGCCTGTGCTCGGTGTCTTCTGTGTGCTGCTAATGTAGAAATAAATAGTTTTGAAACAGACGTGCGCTGTGCATTTCAGAGTGTTCTGCTCTGAGCTTCTGATGTTTTTCTCTTGTGTAGGTGAAAGCGTGCTTGCTCTTTATTTTTTTTTAATCTAATTTCTGACATGATCGGACAGCCAAGAAGGGTTTACTCCGGGCTCTGTTTGCTGAAGGACATAGCAGAAACAGCTTGATTTTTTTTTTTAATATATCTATGTAGATTCTTCTTTCTGCAAGTTACTCTAATATATCCATTTTAGCCTGTTTGTTTTAACAGCTTTTATTGTAAATCTAATTTTGAGATTTTTCTTTCCCTTTCATTTGCATGCCATTTAGGTCTCTTTAATGTGCGCCTTTAATATCTATTTCTCACAGCTTTTCTTCATAGCTATAAACATAATGACAATAAGCTAATAAGCCTCTGTGGCAAAAAAAAAAAAAAAAGCGTTGGTTTATTCTAAGAATTTACTCCCTTCTTTTAATAGCAGAAGTGGAGGTTCATTTGGGATGTAATTTCATTAATGAAGCTGAAGGAGAGCTTGACTGATTTTAGGACTTCACATATGCTTATTTTTTTAAGCTGACTAGTCCTTATCAAGGATGCTTAAGGGGAACAAATTGATGTGAGGAAGATCAGTGCTAGTTAGCAGCCTGAATGACCTGATGCTATCTTTTGCACATTGCCTGCCAGGGTGTGCGACTTAACTGCTCAGTCATCAGTAGTTTCTGGGATGAAGGTGGTAAGTTCAATCACAACTTTTTAATGAGGTAGGTTTTTTTTGCTGAGGCTGTTTTGTGGCTTAGGTCTTCCCTCATAGCTCGTGCACTGAAAGCAAGGATTAAAACTGAGGCAGAGCAGAAGGCTTCTGCAGCCATCCCCATGGACTTCCATCCATGGCGCTGCCTCTTGCCAAGGACCTCCGCCTTGGTGGCACTTTGTGCGTGGGAAGTGGGAACTGCATCTTAACTTTTAACAGGCATTTCTACCTGTTATCTCCTTATTTCATTCCACCTGTATAAATGGATGAAGTGGGCCATGTAATGGACTTCCGTGATATTTTAAAATTTATTTCGGGAACCTCTTTAAAAGTGTTAAAAAAAAAAGGTCTTAGGCTGTTGCCATTGGGAAATAAGAGAAATTACTGAATATTTGTAAGACTGTAGACAGGAAATAGCTTTTCACAGGGAGCAAAAAAGCTTGGAGAAATTGGAAGTTGGGCATTTTGGCAGTAGCATTGATTTTACTTGAATATATATATATTGCTTTTTAAAATATTTATTAGAAAAATAACTTGTAATTCAAAGTCACTTACTTTCCTGTGTCGGCATCATGCTAACTGTGTTTTGTGACTAGTACTGAAAGCTGCTCAGTGCTATTAAGTTGAAATTATAGTATTTTTATTCCACAACCCATATCTGTCTTCTAGTATTTTACAACTGAATTAGTACTGCACTGCAGAATAATTAGGAAGGCTTGACTGTTGAAAGACCAGAAGTCTTCTAAAGTTTCTCTTCCCTCTTTCCTTTCCTTGCCTCCCAAAAAAGGGAGTATTTTAGATCTAGCGTTTTGAGGTCTTACCTCATTGTAAATTTGATTTCTAAAATTCTCCCTCTGACATGTTCACACATGTAGAATTTTAATCTAGTTTCTGGGATGGCATGTGAGGTTTTGTTTCATGAAGCATTTGGGACTATGAAAAAAAATGTGGGCTTTTCACAAAGACTTGACACCTTTAAAATATGAGACCAAGCAGAAATGCATCATTATCAGTGCCCCTTTATATGCAGATTCAATCAGATTTGGACTAAGAGTTGACCAATGTGAGATCAAAGTCCCTGTATAAGTTATCATGCCCTTCTGAATTTATTCCATACTAATTAAGCTGGCATCTCAAAACTGTGAAATAATCTTATTCGTGGGGAGAAAAAAACCCCTAAATCATGGGCTTTATTTCTGTTAAGATACTGTAAGTTCCGTTGTTAACACAGTAGAACTTGAAAAAAAATGAGTAGATGTGGAGCATCTGTTACACATCTTCTAGATCAGCTTTGCAGTTGACTGGCCTGTGGATAAAAGACACACTAAGTGCCTGAGTATTGCTTATGCTGGGAAAACAAATGAAGCTAACAGGGTTTCAAAGGCTTTGAAGCAGTGTCACTCTCAGAGGTGTTCAGTTGTTTTCTTTGGCAATATAAGTTGAAGCAAGCTAGTTTACTTTATTAGAGGTGTAAGGCTCCTCTTGTAACCTTCCTCTGACTAAGATGAATTTGGCTGGCTGACCTTATTTCTTGCTGGACCACACGTGTTGTGCTGGGTTTGGGTTTTTCAGGGTTTTTTTTCCCCTCCTTAGGATTCATCTCTTTTAAAGGATGGCAGCATTTTCTGTATTTTGTTAAATCTCCCTTTTCAATTTGTGCCTCCCTACAGAACTATGTTCTGCTATGATAGAGCAATGCAAATCAAGTAGAATAGCCCAAATTAATTCTTCACATTGGCGGCAGTATGATTGCCTGCATGGAATCAATAATGCATCATAGAGGGATCAAATTTTGGAGTATAATGTGTGAATAATGCTTGACACAAAACAAAAATTCAGTCATCATAATAGCAATTAGGAAAAAGCTGCAGCTTATCCCAGCTGTAATCTCTGCTAACAATGAAGCACAGCCTGGTAATCAGCATGTATGGTATGAAATGCACTAATAGAAATCACGGCTCTTTGTTATGTGTGTGGGGGGTGAAAGTTTCCTTTTCAGCTAACTTGTGCTGTGTTAACCAGACATGGCATCCTTCAACCAAATTGTGGAGTGTGTGTGCACTTGTAAAAACACTGATCAGCTGCGTGTTCATCCTGATGTTTGCATAGACAGGAGCCCCCCAAATCACAGGTCCTTTGTGTTTTTAAGCAGAACTCTGATTAAACAGATCACAAGAGTAGGCTGAGTAAAATATCAGAGGACTCCATTAAACATGTACCTTGGTTTTATATAGAAAGAGAATTTCATAGTTTCTTTAAAAATTAAAAGAAAAATGTGGATACTCAGTGGTTGTGTGCATTGGGGTTGGAGAATGGGTCTAAGGTTGATGGGAGGTATTTAGGGAAATGAATATTAGGTAATTGGAAACTGGATTAGTGGCAGCAGTTGGGTTCCCTGTTGTGTGAAAGCCCATCTTGCCCCACGCAGAAGGTAAAAAACCACAGCATTTGGAATTGAAAAGCAGAGAAATGGATTGTATAATGTCAGTGACAGGACTTGTGCCACAGCACCCTGCCAGGACAGCGGGGCTGTGGGCTGGCTTCACAAGGGACTGTGCCGGCTGCCATATGGAGGTACCTGTAGATGGGTAGGTGGATATGGAGAGACGCCTATCTCCAGCAACACAGGTCCAGGCAATCCTGTTCTGTGGATAAAAATCATGATCCACACAAATTGTGCCACGTAGCTGTACTGTGTGCTGCTGGTGTCTTTTGTTTTCCTTCGAGCGTACCTTTCTCAGGTGTGCCTGTTGAGGAGTCATGCAGAGTGAGAAAGGGAGATGGCACGGTGGCTTTTCCTCATGAGGCATGGGATTTAACTTTTCTGTTGCCTAATGTTCCTGAAACTCTCTCTCTTTTTCCTTTTTATATCCTGTGCCACTCTACGTCGGACCTTCTCTGTGGTCTACCAATGTCTAGCTTACTGTGTATGAAGAATCCCTACACATCTTCCCAGACATCAGCTTATTCAAAAGCTGACTGATAAACGTTACCAAAGGCCTTATTTTTGCCTCTTTAGCTGAGTTACCTGTTGGTTTTTTGAGGGCTTGATCTTCACACATGTGGTTTTGGTGTGGTTTTAGAGGTTTGGTCTGGCTTTAGTTCATGACACAGTGTCCTTTTGTGACTCAGAATTACAGCAATGGATTAAAATATTCATGAAGAGGAGATAAAAAGTTGTCAAAGAAGTATTCTAAATAAAATTGGAGCACATTTGGCAGCAGAACATGAGACTTGGTTTGGCCATAAAGGACTAAAAAACCATTTGGACTGTTTCTCCAAAGCTGACCAAGTGGGGAGTTAGAGGTAGTTCTTCCTGGAGATGCTCTCTGCCCTTGAAATAGCAAATATGGAAGCATGGCAGAAACATGGGGTAGTAAAGTAATGGCCTAAGCCTGTTCAAGAAATGGAGGCTACCGTGGTTGGAGCCCTGATAACCTAGATATCCATTAAAAGAAATCTCATCGTATGGGAAGGAGTGAAAGGGGGTAGCAGGCCTAAGAGGAGCAGACTGCTTTGTATAGGAGTATGGCAGGCAATCAAAAAGTTCCTAGTGTTTGTTCAGACTAGATGGCTGAAGGATCTGGGTAGGATGTCATCATACTTCACCCCCAGATGCTGTTGACATGTGATAATTGCCTGGTTGACATAACAAGCGTTGAAACAGTGTAAGGACATTTTTCAACTTGGGTAATAGGGCAAAGGAAACAGCTTGTTCTTGGAAATCAGTTTGCTCTAATTTTGGTTTAATGCAGTAGAAAGTGTACTTGATACCCTGGCAGCAGAACATAATTTGTCTTCTTTGGAGTTAGTGTTAAATTTTATTATCTTTAATAAATACAATGTGAACATGTCAGCCTGTTTGTCATAGCCATTCCAAAAATGCTCTCTTATGGTAGAATCTTCGGAAAAATTCCTTTTAAGAGCAGTGCATTATTAATAAAGTAATCCATTAGGTCTGGTGATAAAGGGTCACAGCAGAGTCTGAAATACGTTTCTTAAATGGTTAAGAAATTTATCATGGTTGGAGGATTAATTGATTTCATTTGGAAGCTTTCTTAAGGTTTTCAGGCGTTGTGTTTAGAGAGGGTTTTATTCTCTTTGGAAATATGCTTGCTGCTCAAAGTTTTGCTTCGCTGTCATTAGCATGAACATTTCTGCTAAAGGCAAACTGTTCTTTATAGCATTATGACTGATTGCATCTGCGAGGAGTCCTACTTAGGTAAAGAATATGAAAGTTTATGGCAAATAAGGTATTGTACTTGAAATCAATCAGAATAGTGGCATCAAGCATTAAGTGTTGCAGTACAAGAATAAAGAAGGCACTGCAGATGCTGCTAAATGCTGAACTATAAAACTCCAATGGGTCTATATCTTTTAAAAATTGGACAGAATTGTCATCATTTAGAATACATAGACATAGTTTTAAACCGTATAGAAATCACTGCCCCCAACTTCAATAATGTGCGTAACTGTTGCCAGGGAATGATTTATTCAGTGAATGTAGCTCCTATTCACTGAAGACTTGGGGGTGGAGGGAAGGGCGTTTTGAAATGAAAGTTATTCACTATTAGATTAACATAATTAAACCTATCTGAGAAGAATTCGCCACAGCTACTGGTTTTTTAGTTCTCTGTGTGCGTGTTTTTTCTGTCCTCCAGTGGGATGACACCCAAGCCCAAGTTTCCAAGCACGATGTGGGGTGCTATCCATGCAAACAGATGCTCAACTCTCCAGTGAATGTTCTTGCAAACTATTTTCTACTTACATTCCATATCAAAGCAGATAATGGATACCCATGCCCAAATTTAGAGGGTTTTTAAGTTTCGTTGAATATTTTCGAGTTCTTTAGACCAATATTCAGAGTTCCTTGTGTGCTAATCAAACTCTGAAAGTGTGATTTGGGCAGTGAAAATATTATTTGTCTTCCTTTCAAACAATTTATATCAACAGTTTTAGTTTCTCTTAAAGAAAAAGTGGATGATTGTTGCATATTCATGACTGAACTGCAGAGAACTTGGACAAGCATTAAACAATTAACCCTCTCGCCAACATCCATTTGAGTAGAAGCCAGGGATGTTCCTACTTGGTTTATTATGGATCTGAGATATAGAAATGTATTCCGGAGGACTGTGTTTCTAATAAATAAAAAGGCATAATGAGAATGTAACTGGGAAGGAAGACAAAAGCAGCCATGCTTTAAATTGTTAATGATGGTGCCAGTGGCTGCAGCTTTACCACAGCTGTTTAAATTGATCAGCTAGTGAAAATGTTTTGTTTTGGCATTTTCCCTGCATGTGCAACTCTTTCGAAGGGACTTCTGGAAGCTTTTCAAAGGGGAATCATGATCTTTTTTTAAACTAGGCTTAGAGCACCAGAGCTTCCAGTATTTTGGGATGCAATATTTAAGGATGCAGTTCAGTTTTTCTTTTGTAAAGTTTTTGGCTGGTGAGCCATTATTTCTCCTAGATATCCTTTACTGCTTTTTTTCTCCTCCACAAACACTACAAATGACTCCCTACCCATAAAAGCTGAGGGAACAGCACACTTCCTAGCTGTCCTTTTTTTCTTTTTTTTTCCCCATCTCTATTTTACTGATGCTACAGAGTTTGATCAGAACAGCAGAAAGGGGCTATGTCGATTTGCTATGCATCTTTTGGTCAAGCATCCAGTGTGAAATTGTTCTATAAAATGTACTTTTTCAGAGGGAACTCGCTCCTAATTTCTTTCCTGGTTGACTCGACCTTGCAGCTGAAGTGGGTTAAGCAACACCTCTTTATCACTTGTATCCTTTCCTCCCATTCCAGAGAAATGGATATACCTCTCAAAAAAAAGCAATCTCTTCAAGGCAGCTAGGGAGGAGAAGATTGGACTTTGTGTGTGTTCACAAGTGATGTGGTAGAGATGTTTGGGCAGAGGACTGACTTGAGCTGGTGAGCCTTGGTGTCTTTCCCAGAGCACCTCCTGCCTTGAGCTCATGAGCAGAGCTGCCTGGGACCTGGTGTGAAGCCTCTTCCTGGCATTCCTGGTGGCAGGTGACTCCTGGACAGGCCATGCCGTAGATAATGTTGAGCAGCCAGGTTTCTGCATTAATGTACTTGCAGTGAAGGTGGGTACTGAACATTATTCAGGATCCATTATATATTTATCCTTATAGTCCTTTGTGGAAAATGATTTCTGTAAGTACCCTGTTACGGTTATGAAAGCCTAAATAAGCATCAGTCTCAAACCCTTTGACCTGTCTGCACAGAATGGAGATCTGTTTTGAAAAGGACTTCTTTATATCTGTTTTTACTCCATGCCCTTCCATTCATTTGCCTATACAAAGCAATAAAGGGTAAAACCAAAGTAACATAAATTGGTCTGTCTTCCTGAATCCATGTCTCGCTAATGTACCCAGATTAACTCAACTGTAAATTGTCTCCTTTGGATGTCGTGTCTTGCTAAAAGTTTCCTATATGATTCATGATTTGGATTGCTTTTAACAGCTATTGGCTAAGCAATATGGTAAATGTACAAGGTGATGCAATTGGCATTAGTGAGAGGATGCACAGGAGCATGTAATGCAGTCAATACTACATTAACTACTGATGCCCAATTACAGAAACTGGAAGAGTGGCTTTTAGGAGCATTAGGACTTGCAGAAGAGCTGAGATCACCTGCCGCTCCTTGCCTAAAAGCTTCACCCTTTACGCGCTGGGATCAAAGCAAACATTTAGTTGCTATTTTGTCATGTATAACAACGAAGGTATTCCCACCCCCCCTTTTTTTTTTTCCAAAAAGTGTCACACTGATGCTTTTAGCACATGTAAAATCCTATCTCTGTATTTCAAGACTCTACTTCCATCTCCTGGGGCAAGACTTTATTTGAATAAAAACTCTTTAACCACCTCTGCATTTATTGTTTCTCTGAAGCTTACTATTTCAGCTAGTTTTTATTTTAAAGAAATACTAAGTGATACTTAGAGTGTCCTATTTCAGTGTGCCAGAGTGGGCTCCCCATCGCTCCACCCAGCTTCTTTCCCTTTTCTAATCTGTATGTGATTGTTTGTGACCTCAGCTGGCTCCAAGTCTCTAAAAGGTGTTTTAAAATACAACCAGATACCACATAAAACAGGATATTTGAGTATGCAACCTTTCTGCAGTCCACATTCAGATTAAGCACATATTGTTTCCACCACTGCTTTTAAACCCATTTGCAGGAGACGGCAAAGGACCACATTATACTAAAAAACAGTGCATACTTTCAGATTGAGCTGTGTGATCACAGCTTCTAAATCTATTTTAAAAATAGTGAGCAATGTCGCTGTTACATGGCAAAGCTAGCAACCCACAAAGTTCCTCTGGACTTGGAGCGAGATGGGAAATTACGCAGCTCTAAGAACACTGAAATATTTTAATATAAAAGACAGCTGGCAGGTGGCTTATTGCTCTTGTTGCAGCATTTGTCTTTACTTCCAGCTATGATACTTGGCATATCACTGCTGCTTTTAATCCTCAAAGCATTTTGCAGTACTGAGGAATTTGTGCTCCCCAAGTGATCATCCCCCGGAACTCCGGCCTGGATATCTGGGGGATGTGCCTGACCCCAATGAGGCATGGGTGGACTTAAGTGTTTTTGTTGTCCCTGGTGTGTTCCTCTCTACTGGCCTGGGTGCCACCTTGCCTGCTGTCCCATGCTGGGTTAGGAGGTCAGACTTCTGCAGAAGAAGGGAGAAATAACTTCTGGATCTCCTGGGAGGGACAGAGTGCTATTGAAGCAATTGCTCTCCTTAACTGTTTCGGGGGCAGTTTTATTGATCCTCTCTCAATTGGCAATTTTAATTTTGGGGTTTTTTAATCTCGGCGGTCCTGTCCAAGCAATTGCAAATTGTTGAAGAAAATCCTTCGCTGTCTTCCTGCCATAATTATGGACATTGGTCACATTCCCCTCCTGCTCCTGCCGTGACTGTGAGCAAGGGGCTCATCCCCCTCTTCCATTTTCTGGGGGCAACAAAAAACAGGGTAAGGCTGTGCTGTAAAACATCCTGATGGTCTACAGGCATTTCCTCAGTGACCTTTTTTTTTTCTTTGGTAGATGGTGCCTGAACTTCTCAGGCAGAGTTGTGTTGGTTGTCCGTGTGTTTGCTGCGGAGCCCCCCGGAGCTCTGCCCCATAACAGGGCTGGTCCGGGCTGCTCGCTGCGGCCGGGGGCAGAGGAGGAGCCTGTTATTTTTAAGCCCGACTGTTGCTTTCAGGTGCCGATCGATGCTCTTTTGAACGTCTGGGGGAGGAGAGCAGAAGGTGACCTGCTGGTTTTCCCCTTGCACTAATGTGTTTAAAAGGTGGCACCAGCAGCGGGGGCGTGCGGGAACTCGGTTGAGCTGTGCCTTCAGCGCGCTTGAAACGCAGACGAGTATCCTGAGCTTGATGCACTTTCCAAGCTGTACAAACAATGTTTGAAAAGTCTGAAGTACCCAGCAGGGCGAGTCAAAACGTCCTTGAGCAACTTTGTATTTAGACAGTGTTTTCTCTTTGCCTTTGATCAGGAGGGAACAGATGTGCCTCCTCTCATGTGTGTGTTTGTGCACACCCCCTGATGTAGGCGCATTCCCTGTCCTTGTGCAGGGCTGCAGTATTTAGGGTATGCTGTTATTCCTCTTTGTTCTTCCTTATTACTGTTGTTCTCTTGCTTTTTTGTTGTTTTTGTTTTTCCAGGGAATCTAAGTTGGAATTTAAAGAGGTCGGACTAAACAAGGTTTTAACTTACTCTCGCTCATTTCCTTATCTCTCTTTAACTTGCATAGAGTGGAAAAAGAATATGTATATAGTAATGCTCCCTTTAAAAAAAACCAGTATGCATATATATAATCGATTCCTTGACTAGTTTTTTGGGGGGCTGGTTTTGAGCATTTGGTCTAAGTGGGCTGCTCAGTGAAATTTGTACATTCATAAAATAGCTGATTGAAAAGCAATATTTCAGATAAATACAAGCCAGCGATCTATCAGCAGTTGTAATAAAAGCTGGGCTTCAGGCTGTGATTTTATTTTGAAATAATAAGAATTGCTTTATTCTTTTTACTTGAGTTACCATGGTAATTCTGTCGTGTAGCAGTGTTATATTGATTTAGAAAGTGGACAGTAATATTTCTTTTGTGTTATTCTGTTTCTAGGGGTTGATTTCTAATTTCCACTTGGAGATTACTTTTATAAATTTCTTAAGTCCTTCCACTTTTTTCTCTAGCAGTGTAATTTTCCTCTCACACATTGCTATTTTCTGAGCTTATTGGTTTGCTCTTATTTTAAATTAAACTTGCTGGTTTCAAATATTGAAATGACATCTTTGTCTGTGTCTGTACTTTGGTTTAGCAAAATATTACAGTCTGCTGTTTTATGCTTAATAATTTAAGGGAAGCTTTATGTCTGCCATCAGTGGTTGTTGGTAACTCATGACTAAACCAACACAGAGCTCAAACCTCTGACATTTTAATACCATGTAATAGTGCTTCCACCCCGCACACCGTTTGGGTTTTTCTTTAATCTGCCTTGTGTGTGTCCTAAAAAGAATGCCAATTAAATTCTGAAGAGATCAGGAGGAGCTTTTGGGTGGAGCTGGGTCTTGGCCACTTTAGGTCTCTGTCACTCTTGAAAGAACCACTGGTTTTATCTATGGCACAGGTACCATTCCTGACTACTCATATTTCTCTTGCAATTAAGAAGCTTCAAGTTTTCTAGAGGCAGAGTTTTGACTTCCAGAAGTGCTTGTACACATTCAGTAACTGGGAAAAAAGTAAAAAACTGCTTTAGCTCTCTACTGGATTGTTATATAAGATTTCCCCAACCATTCTGGTTCTGTGCAACCTTAGCTACAGAGCACTGCTCTTAGATTGCTGCTGCTTTAAGAAATGACAGTCTATAGCAGTCTGGCTGTTCCTTGTGGCATCTCTTTCTGTTTTTGTGAATGAGAAATAATGGTTCTATTCTGAATCTGGGAGAAGAAGGGAAATGAACCTCAGGTATCACTGTCTTCAGAAGCAATGTTTTAGATCCTGAAACCAAAGCCATAAATTCTGCTTTCCAATAGGAGGCATTCAGATGAGCTTTTAGTATAGAAGGTGGGATACCAACTTTGTGAGCACTAAGGACAGATTTCCTGATGCTATAAAATCACCACTGGTAGGTTTTGTGGTGCAGGTATCTGGTGGGAGTGGGATTGAAGCCATGTGCTGTTGCCCCTTGGTTTCATTCCTGTACGAAGCTCTCAACAATAAGAAAAGGAGCCCAGGAACCCCAGCTGATCTCTTTGGGGATCGCTGGAACATCTACAAGTAGGAATTACCCCTAGCTGGAAAGGGTAGAAGAGGAGGAAAAGGGTGGCTTGGACAGATGGTGATTGACCTCAAAAGGACTGAGGTGTGAAGTGGGTGGTAAAAGGCAAATGCAATCCTGGAATGCATTGAACAAGAAATTGCTAATAATGATTCCTGTTAATAATGCTGGAGAGAGGCACTGGTAGACCTTGTCTGCTGTGGGTAACTTGTAGATCCCTCAAGCTAAGGGACAGTAAATCCATGTGGAAGTAGGGGCAGAGAGAATGCTCATGAAGAGCAATCTGTGCTTCAACTCGTCTGCCTTGGCAAAATGAAGGCTAACTGGTCTGGACAAGCACTCTGGGAGGAGAAACACCAGGGATGGAGGAAAAGTGGACTTTTTACCCCATTAGAACGAGTAGTTGGAAATGGCTAAGAATGTTTCTAGGCTAGCAATTTAAAAGCTGCTGGCTTCTGGTCTCTTAGATCTGCTTTTCTCAGACGGTAGTGGAGGCATGAATCTGACTTGCTTGGGTTAGAGAAAGGCATGGTGCAATAGCCTCTGGCTGCAGGAGCTGGGACTCACTAGTCCTTCTCATCAGTCCATGCTGAGGCATTTATGTCACAGCCTGTGAAGCTCTGTCAATGTTTCCATAAAACCCCTGTATTTTCATGAACATTCATTTATGGCGAAAGTCTGCACGTAAGATCCTGCCTGAGGTTACTTTTTTCTTCCCTATTAAAATTTTATAAACCTGTCACTTGGCTGGGAATTTTAGTTTTCTGTGGAAGTGAAATAGAAGGGGGGCCCTGATGGGGAAGCATGGAGGTTATAGTGTCATTTTTTTCCTCAGTGCTCCCTTTAAAAATAAATAAATAAGTAAGTAAAAAGGCACAAGCTACAATCTTACGGGTGAACTCCTTGATGAGAATGGCAAAAGCCATGTCTGCAGGTTCTGAACTTCTTTTTAGTGATGTGATTTGGTTTGATCTGAGTGTGAAAATGCATAAGCAGCTGCTGCTCCCAGAAGTCTCCCCTAGCTTTTCTGTGTGCAGGTGTTGCCTGTGCTGCTCAGCTTGAGAGCAGTGATCCACAAACTTTAAACCCTTCAAATGGGTCCTGACCTGCGAGGCTGTAATGGCCCTCGGAGCCTTTATGGCCCATCAGATGATGTCTGTTACACATTAGTCTGTAATAGCTCCAGAATAAATAACTTTTTTTTTTTTTTTAAATCAGTAATTATATCTCTCCACAACGGAGTGCAGTGGCTCCTCATGCTCAAGCACAGTTTTAAAGTAATGCAACAAGAGACTGTTTAATGTCTCTGACAGTCTTGGTGCTGAGCACAGGCCCTCTGTGTTCTTTCTTCAGCATTTTCTTTCTCGTTCCTTACTCGTATTGCAGCAAATCCATGTTACCAGGAGCTGGCATCTCACTCCAGATTCTCTGTGATGTGGTAAACAAATACCTCATATTATGGGTCTTCTCAAAATAATGATCTTGTCTTTCCCCATCACAGTTTCTTTTCAGGAAGAGCTGATAATTTGCAATCTTCTTAGTAGGGCTTTATGCTCAAGAGAGTAATCTTGCTGTAGTGGGAAAAAGGACCAGCTGATTGAATGGACTTTTTTTTATAATCATTGCATTCTGTATCTGATCTTTTTGTGGGATACAGTGCTGCCTGCATCCTAAGTTGGGATTTGGGTTCGCTACCCCCTACCTAAAATGTATTTTCTTTCCCTATGGTTCGTTCAATTATAACTCTAGGATATATCTTCTGGGACTGAGTAATTGGCTGGGTCAGAAGTAATCTTTATTTTCACTAGAGAGATGTTTACAAACTGATGCTGTAGTATCTCTTTAAAACCCACTGAGAATCTGATTAAAGGCCTGAGGATCTTCTGCAAAGATTGCCTGCTCCCAGTTGACTTGAAAGGGTCAGCATGCTGTCACAGTTTCGACGACTAAGAATTAACTTAAGGCTGATTCAAATGCTACTCTCTGTGTACAGCATTGATTGGACTGCTTTCAGATAGCAAGAGGTAACTTTATCCTGCAGCATGTGTGAACTCCATTTAGTTAAATAGGGAAGCTGAATGAATATGCTTGCTTGTGGCAAGGGAGCTCAAAGGTGAACATGTTCTACCCCTTCTGCCCTGAATTAAATACTTTGGGGAGGATGGGAGAGAAACATAATTCTTGTGGTAGCATGCTTGGGATACTGACTGCTGCAGCTGTTTTTCAGCAAGTGCAGCTCCTAAGTATCACAAAATCTTCCCTTTCCCTATGCACAGTCTACCCCGTGGGCTTGACTGTAATGAGATGGGATTGCTTGTAGTGGAAATGGCAGCAGAGTGCTCTTTTGAATGGGAAAATGAACCCCAGACCAAATAAAATTAGCTTGGTGCAGCATTATCACTGCTCCTTTTTTCAGGAATTGAAGATTTTAACCTGGTTTCTTGTGAGCATCAGTGTTCAAAGGCATCATGAATTAATGTGGGAATGACATTAATGGTGCTGACTCACACAAGGCTGTGGGGTTTGTGGTGTCACACTTGCAGTTGCTAGCATTGGAGTAGCTTTTAAAAAGGCCCTGCTGAATGCAGCTGCCTCACACAGAGATGGGCTCAGTGAGAAGCAATGCCAGGCTGCAGACTGGTGTATTCCTGCTCCATCAGGGTCTGGACCAAAGCACACACTGCTGCTGCTCCTGCTGCAGCCGAGGCTGTCATGTGGAAGTTCTGCTGAGTACCTTATGGAAAGAAAACAGACTGGGCTGAGGTGTGCTCCTGACCTCCTGTCAGCCTGCTCACCAAGCCAGTGGCTCCTTGAAATGATGGAGCATCCAGGGAAGGTGCCCCACCAGCATTAAAACTTCAGCCAGGACACAGGGGCCAGCTAGTGTAAGTCAGCCAGCATCTTGTTGAAGGTGGGGATTCCTGATTTCCTGCCTCCTGTCATGCCTGGTATGCTGAAGACTATCCTGGTGACAGTCACAGCTCTGAGACCCTTCTTGGGGTATGATAGAGACATCAGTGCTGTTCCCAACTGAACAATCCCAAGAGTTTGGTACATGTGTGTTAAAGAGATCACATTTCCCTGAACAATTTCTTAGGGATTCTTCTGGGTTGTCTTGGAGTGAGTGCAATGTGACTGCAAGCCAATATCACAGGCTAAACTAAAACCTTGGTGTTTCTTGGTTTTTTGGGTTTTTTTCTTTTTTTGTCTTGGAACTGTTGTAACAACTCCAGGAAGAGGAGATGCTGGAAATGCTGACAGGCTCTGAGTTAGAGCAAGCAGAGAGGCCATGCTGCAGTAATGTACTGCTCAGCTTTAATTGTGCCCAGTGCAATTTCTGTGTTCCCCACGGGCACTTGGCCATGCTTGCATCCAGAGCTGCAATTTGCCAGTGGTCACTCTCAGAAGAAAAATATGTGTTGGCAGGATCCTCAGCAAGCTGATGGCAACCGCTCCACCAGCCAAGGTGGAGGAAAAGAGAATGATTTTGATGTCTCCTGAAGGTGACCAGCTATGAAGTCAGACAGTTTCCATCTGCAAGACTTGAAAAAGGACACCAGAGAGGAACAGTCATGTCCTCACTTCACTTGCACTCCCAGGCTTGGGAGGCCGCTCCCTTGAGGTCACAGCTGTAGTTCAGTTGTGGCATGTTTCACTGTACACAACTGAATCCATTTTCTGTACAAAGTTCTGATTGCCTCTTGAGACAAATATTTTCACCATCTTTTGCCACTGTAAACTTATTACCAAATTAAACACTGCACTATGGAGGTGTGGACGTGCTGCAGTAGCCCCGGTGCTGCGCTTGCTGGATACTCAGTGTTTGCTGCTGCTTCCTTTCATCCTTTTTTCTGCTCAGGCTGGTTGGCTCCTTCATCATCTCTGTGTAAGATCCAAGTGTCTTAGTCTCAAATGATGACTTGTTTCCCACCCTACTCCCACCCCAAGCAGGTAGATAAAAATTTGAGCTCGCCTCATCGTGAGCTGTACTTAGGGTTTCTCAGTGTGTGCTGTTCTCATTCAGCTTGTGGGCTTGCAGCACTGACTCTCCATAGAATGCTCCTTCATGATGCTTAGTCAAAGAAAGCAAACATTTATTTCTTGGTCTTGGCACAAGTTTCTATCAGATCTGCAGAACAAGTCAGTTGTGAAGATGATTACTCTGTCCCTTCTACAAGAGAGGGTCGGGAGAGTTGTTACAGTACCAGCTGTGAACAGTGTGACAGGTCTCATTCTGTTTCAATTAAATGAATACACTTGAAATGGTATTAACCTAGTTAAAATTTTGCTTATCAAAGCAAGATCTGTAAAGCAAGCCAGGTAAGTGCCTATTACTGTTTGAAGTTGTATGAGAATGCAGGAGGAGGAGTTGATTTTGAACTTTCCTCACGCTGCATATCATGATCAAGCGCTTGAGGCAACTTTAACATCTGAATGATTTCGTCATTAAAGGAGTAGTGTTGATAGCAGGGCTGTGTTTACTCAGCATTTCCCTGCCAGCTCTCAGAGCACTCCTTCTACTTAAGTGTTTACCCTTGAGTTCAGGAGAGATGCCTACCCAGTGAAGGAAATGTTTTGCACATCCTGTGGATGCTGAATAGTAGGATTTTCATGAAATAAATGCTGAAAATGCTTTCTATTTACTGGAAGAAATCACTAAGACATCATGGGGGAAGAAAAACCCAACAGGACTTGATCATGCTTGTGTTTTTATTTTCTTGGTACTTTGCTGTGTAGGTCAGTTCATGCCTAGAGAAGAGTAAGAAATATCCTCTAAGTTAGAATGTTTGAATTAGGCATCAAGAAGAATATTGAGAAGTGCAATGAGAGTACAGTAACTTTCACAAAATAGCAGCATTTTGGTAATCCTTGGTGGAATGAAATTCTCAGGTGTGAATGTTACATGTTGAACTGCAAAAGAAACATGTAAGTTCATGTAATTCTTTCTGCAGTGCCAGACCCAAGGGCAGATCAGCATGGGTGCTGGCTGTCAGTCTGTGTCCAGTTTACTTTGGAAGTAAGATTTTGTGTTCTACTGTATCAAATGCTAATCTGGCTGTGCTTTTTGTATCACTTATACAATTTAATAGGACATCCTCACCTCCCCACTTGCTTGATTTACTCTGCAATATACAATGTATTATGATAAGGTGCTTTTCCTCTAAAATAGGGAAAACCGATTTGGGAACAATGCACAAACCAAATAAGGCACATGCTGATATTTTAAAAATATTAGCAAAGAGATATGCAACAAAGCACATTTCCAGCATCTTTGGAAATGTGGAAGTAAACTGTATCTGTGTTTTGGAGGAGATAAGTGCAGTCACTAAGGAGAAGGGCTTGCATGCATGAGTTTAAACCAGGCATGCTGGGGTTTTTGTGGGTTTCTGGTATTACTGGCTCCAAGTCAAAAGAACTGACGCAGGGGGGATGTGGAACCTGCCATTTTTAGAATATACACAGAAGACTATTTCTAACTACTTAAGTAAGGGTTTGTCAACATTTGGTCTTTATTTGACATGATGACTGATCAATTCATATTAAGTCTTCTCAGGAGTCTCATGGGGTTTGGCTGGTTTTGCTCAGGGTGCCTCACAGGAACCAGATCCAGCAAGGGAACTGGCAGGTGGTGAGTGTAGCATTTCTCCTCTTTGTGCCACAGTCCGTGCAGAGGGCTCAAAAGGGTGGTTTTGTGTCCTGTTCTGCTGAGGGGTATAGAGTCCTTGCAAGCACTCAGTGCCTCCAGCCTCGTGGCTGTCCTGTGGGAAGCAGTGTGGAGGGAGCTGGTGGTGCTGCTGGCACAGGCTGGGAAGCAGAAGCCAGCCCCTGTTTCAAGCTGGAGACAGCTGAAGACACTCCATGGGCAGCCCCCAGCCATGGCCAGGGTGTCCCATACCCTCACCAGCTCTACCCCTCACTAGCTGAGGTGCCTGGCTGGAGGCTGTGTCTTGCTCCTGCCTGACAGTGCATGGCTGAAGGGGATGGTTTGGTGTGTGGAACAAAGAGAGGAAGTGCAGAGATCTTCCCAAGAGCTGGGGCTGAGCCTGTTTGTCCCTGTGCTGGCTGTGGTGCAAACCTGGAGGTGCAGCCATTTGCCTTCTGCATCTGAGGAACTCTTTCTGCTTTATACCTTCATCTTCACAGCTTTGCTCAGATATCTGAATGGCTCTGTACTCATCCTGCCTCTTCAAAAGATAGAAATCTTCATTTCTCCCTCCATTTCTGAAAAGCTGAGATTCTTGAGTCCTTGAATCATTTCACTTGCCCTCTGCTATGCTGCCTTTGCTGCATCCCTTTTATATAATCACCGCAGCTCACAGTATTCTGTAATACAGCCCCAGTCCTCTCTCTAATAGACTGCTATGATGTCCATGACTTACATCCCTGAATTTTCATTACTGCTACAAAGACTTTTATACACTTTAAAAGGGAACAGATGGATTCTTCCCTATTTTGGAAGAGATCATTCGTGCCTGTCCACCTTCTCAAGTTCACCTATTTTCATTACTTTAACTTAAAATGATTTGTGGAGCCTTCTGAGCTCTCAAAATTAAACTGGAGCCTGAATAAAATTTGAACCTAGATTTCCCTCATCTAACCTAAAGTAGATGATAGTTTCAAGGGAGGACCTAGAGAATAGTTCATTTTGGTTATAGTTCAAAACAGTAGTCAGTCTGTTCTTTCCCACTGAGCTCTTTCAGAGTTGTTCCAAGGAAGCTCACAAAGAGCCCTTCTGAGATTGAAGTGGGAACAAAGTGCTAATTGTTAAATTATCTTTTATCCCCCCAAAAACCTAAGGAAAATCATCTGAAGGATGTTAGTTGCATACAGAGTATTTCTGTCTCCATCCAGTGCTAAGTAGTCTGTTTTAGAAAACCTTTGTTTTGTTCTTTGCAGCTCTCAATAGGCTTTTGCTCTCAAACAATATGGAGTCTAGCAGGTGGCATTTTTGGCAAATGACCTCTTCTCAATTCCAGGACTTTCAGATGTTGGCCTTTCTCATCGTTTTCAGAACTGTTAAAATAGGAGGTGAAGGGCAAACGCGCTGCTAATAGGGTGAAGATGTGCTAAGATCTTGGACTGGAAGAAAATCAAAATATTGGTTTCCAAGGAATTGGGTTGCTGGTGAGGAGTGTGGTGTGATAGCTGGGTGTAGGAGCTGGCAGCACTTCCCTCTCGAAACAAATGACGCAAACTTACAAGAGCAGGTCCTGCGCTGTGGCAGAGGTTAATTATACGAGTGGTTCTGCGACTCGCGGCTTTTCCTTCTGCGCTCTGCTCGCATTTGCCTTTCTGACGTGAACCGCAGTAATGTGCACAATTCATGTGTCTCTGTCTGATTTTGGTTAATTGTAGTAGTAATTACTAATTTCCAACCCTTGACCTGCTTTTTTAATCGCATTTTTTAAACGATCTTTTGGAATTTGGTGTTTGGTTTTTAATTTAGATAAATTATGCTAAAATGTTCTTGAGAGAGCTGCACGCTGAGGTCAAAAGCTTTATCTGCACCGTGCCCATTTTCTCTAACCTATTTTAATAATCACAGCTGCTTTCTTTAATGGGTAGCTTTTGTTGAACTATGCTAAATCTGTCCTGTTTAGACCAGGCTGCTGAGGAAGCAGTAAAAGAGAGCGCTGTGGAGTGGCCCTGAGGCTTTGTGGGTTGGGGGGTTCTAGGGCTGGATTTCACTTTTCCTCCCTCCTTCCCTCCCTCACAGCTCCCCAGCCAATATAACCTCCCCTTTTCCCAGTAGCTAAGAGGGAAATGCCCTCTGCTGCTGCTGTCCCTGTCTGTGCTGCTGGCACCAGCCTGGGCTGTGGGGCAGCTGTCTGGGATGACTGGCCACATCCACCTCCCCTCTGGACACTTCCAGGGAGGTGGCCCTTCATCCCACAGATGAGTGATGGTCATCATGACCAGCAAGGGCTGGTTGCCAGCCACCTCGTGGGAGAGGTCTCTAAGCTTTTAGCAAGGCCATGTCTTTTATCTTCTGCTCTGCCCAGGGATAGAAGTGGGTGTGTGTATCTACAGGTGGAGGCATGGTTTGCTCGGGCTGTTTGTGGTGAATTGTACGAGGTTTCATGCAGAATGGTTGTCCCACCTTTGTCCTGTCCCCTCCTTGAGTTTCAGATGGGGAAAGTTTAACCCGGTGTGATGCTTTCAAACTTGGAAACAGGTATTAAAGAGCAATTAGCTGGCCAGCGTCCCTGGATAAAACAGAGAAACCTTGCCAAAGATCTTCTTGTCTTTAAACATTTGTACAAATCTCTTGTCAAATATAGAAGTAATTGCCTTCACCCCCTTTCTTTCTGCTCTCTCCTCAACCACTTTCAGTCCTGCATCTGGTTTAATATAATGGGTGTTTGCATGAATGGCTTAGTTAGCCCGAATGGTAATAAAACACTTTAAATTTATTGTGACATTTGGATTTAATTAAAAAGTACACACTTAGAAAAGTAAAACATAATGTGTGGAAGGAGTCAGGAAGGTTTTTCTCCTTTTCTTCCAAAAAGCTAATTAGAGTTGTATTTTAAATTGTTTATGTGCTGCTAATCATTGTAATAAATCATTTATACTGAGAAAGTCACACTCTAATGTGCTTGTGTAACTGTTTATGCTCTCAAGTTTCTATCATGAACAAATTGATCTGGAAGTGAATTTATTAACCACTGGGGAAGAAATCATTAGTGCCTTCTCTAAATATTCCCCAGGTACACTTTTATTATAGTAGTTTACTGTTTTAACTAAAAGTAACGTTACAGGGCCTTGGTTTAATTATGATGCAAATTGACTTTCCATCATTTAGGAGGAGGGAAAACTGCCTTTTTGCTGGTAAGATACATCTACGTTATATCTGCCAGAGCACCTCACAGTTTGCAAAGGTTTTTTTGCAGAAAAAAAGTTGTAAACTGGTGTGGGGACTTTATGGAAGTTTTAAAATACTCCAGAAAGTTTAATCTCTTTAATCTACCTGGCCTTTGATAAAGGACCCTAGGATAAGGTAAGTGTAGCCTGTTATGTTATATCTTTTGCAGCTGGCAGCACATTTACACTTAGAAAGCACTAGGTGCTTTTTTTCACAGTGCTGGAGAGCATTTGAAATCTTTTGGAAATAATCGGCGTTGCTGGTTCCCCGTCACCAGGGAAGGCACCAATGGATGCAGAGATTGTCACACATAAAATAGTGGCCGAACTGCAGTTATAATCTGAGATTTTTCTGGTTCCCAGTGTTTAGTCCAAACTGGGAGCTGCTGGCATTCCAGCTCTTCCCAAGGGTTTTTAGTGTGGGCTTGTCCTGTGAGTCCAGAGGTGGTGGTGGAGCCCACAAATCCCCAGTGCCCTGGGTTGAGGGACAGCTTCCATACTTGGAGGCATTGCTGAATTAGTTTTCAACACTTGTACTTCCCCCTGGTAGTAAATTGCATTTCCCACCCTGCCCAAGAAACCAAATCTGGGCATTGAAAGCTCCAGTTAATGCCAGTAGGTTTTGTGGGTGCTTTTTAAATTTAGCTGCTATTACTTGAGTACTGAATTATTTATTTATAGATCTAACATCAGGCCGTTGGGTGGGAATACCCACAACATGTAGATTTATATAGTTGAATTGTGGTTAGGCAGTTTTATTTGAAGTCCTCTGGAACTTGATGGGAAGATTTAATTTTCTATGGGGTATTCTTAATTATAAATACAACAACAACAAAATATCAAAGAATGCCTGCAACAAACCTACTAAACAACAAAACCAACCAGTGTTCAAGTTTTTGGTAAAACGAACAGTCTGCAGCTCTTTCCAGCAGAAAAAGGAGAGTGAACATGAGTAAAATTGTTCTTCTACATACATACATTATTTGGAGGTGACTGGAAAATGATTTGATGGTAGATGTACGTGTGCTCACACATCACAAAGATGACCTGTTGCCTCAGGGAGTTGGGCAGTGTAATGCCTTTAGGCCTTAAGTACCTGCACTTTTATTTGTACTGCTTTGGCTTTTTAAAAAAATATTATCCTTACCTTCTCATGGTTGAGTTAATGTTGTCTTTTTCTCTTTAGCCCTAGGGAGGCTCACAAGTGACAAACATTTGTGTGTCAGTCCTGGCCATGTGTGTGCTGTGCCACCAGCAACCTGTGGGGGTGTCTGTGTATGTGGGAAGAATTTATTGGTGCTTCAGTTACAACATGTCACTGAAGTGGCTTTTTATTTCTAGATTTTTCCCAAGACAAGTTATTTTTTTCTTACAAGATGAAGGTGTTCATTCTCTATCTCCTTTTATTTTGGATGCTTGAAATCTGGTAGCATTATATACACTTTGCTGGCAAAGTGGAAATTTTTTGAGACTTCTAACTATTCATTTTTCCAGAAACTTACCAATGTGTTCTGCCACATTAGGTTTCTCTAATAATCCATGGGAGGATGTGATCAAGATCTATTACTGCCTCTCAGTGTGGTCACCACCTAATTTCATGAGGAGCTGTAGTGGCATTTAGCTTTGCTGTTTGCAGGTTTAAATCTGTATTTCAAAAGCCTTGCTGTGCTAACCAGGCTTCAGAACTATAAGGAACCAAAGGACATCACATGTCTTCTAGAAAATGTGGATTTTTTTTTTTCCTTTATCTCACCTTTAGATCCTTTTATGGCCATTTTCAGAGCAAAATACGAATCCTTTAGTGATTTTGTGTTCTCTGAATCTGACACCTAGAAATGTAAACGTGTCTAACAGAATTCCATTAATTGAGAATAATAAATGTCCCTTTATAAGTGAAGTCTTTATGTAGAGGTGACTCCTGCTGGGATTCCTGAAGGCATTTTTCTTTCAAAGCACAAATATTTCAGCACTTAAAGCAACATTTGATATCCTCTTGCCATTTCTGTGGGCTGAGCCTCTGCATTGCTGTGGCTTCTTTTTCCCTTCTCTACACTTTACAAGGTGCACTGCATCCAAACGTGGACTTTTTCTGCAGAATTGTCCCTGAACTCAAAAATCGCCAATGGCAGTTTTATAAAAAAGTCCCAGAGTTCAGAGATGGCTTGTCCTTTGACAGACAGAGGGAGAGGGAAAGGAACCAGTGCAGCCATGTAAGAAATGCAGTTAATGGAACAAATCTGGTGCCCGTTTGCCCCAGTGGAGCCAACGAGGACAAGTTGTTCTCTGCCACCACGTGCTGTGCAAGAACTGCTTTTGTGGGCAGGCTGCTCATGCAGCTTTGGGCCTGTGTGAAAGTGTAAAAAGCATTGTGAGTGACACAAGTGTGTGTCTGCAAGCTACTTAAATAGGTAGCCTTGGAGAACCAGGTCTGTAGGTTTTGAACAAGAGCTCTGTTGTAATTCCAAACTTTCTTAATAGCCTTGGCACACAGTGGACTGATGAGATTTAAAACCTGCCCTTTAAGCTTCATTTTGTCTCCTTCCCTGTTAAAAATTCCTTGCAGCTGGGCATGAAATTACTCAGGTCGCCCCTTCTACTTGGAAGGCTTTTAAGATGTTGGCATCCCAAAACAAAGGGACAGTGGCTCTTGTGTGACATGGCAGGAACCTTTCATGGGTGGGTGAGGGTGGACCTGGATTGCAGAAGTGCTGGTGGAAATTGCCACTTCACAGTTTAGGATAAAAATGAGGCAATCTGTGTTCATGATGAGTAAAAGTGAGTAATAGTTTTAATATATTAAGGCTGTGGAAGAGGCAAGGACATAGGTTTACTCTGATATTGTCATGCAGAATGGGAAGAAGTGGTGCCATGGTTTAACTCTTCACTGGCCTTTGAGGAGAGAATGTGCAGGTCCCTCTGCTTGTTCAAATCTTACCACGGTGATATGTAGTGCTGCAATGGATTGGCACAAGGAAAGCCACCAAATAGAGCTGTGATGAAGCCATCCATGAACTGCATATCAAAGACTGATCATTCTCTGGTGTTTATAATGCAGAGCATCTGTCTTACATGCCAACTTCCAAAATATTTCTATGTCTGCTGATAATGTGATGGTAACTGTGGAATAAAGCTTTACCATTTTTGATGCTGTATAACAAAAACATGATCTCAGGGGTTTATGAGTATGATAATATGCTAACATAAAAGTACAACTATTTCCTGAAAAAATAGGCATTCCTCCCACCACAACAGAAGAGAGAGAAGAGATATTGCCAGTGGAGGTTTGCATATTGTACTGCAAGTGTATTTTGACACTAGAAACTGAAGAAATGGGAAATTAGATATGTCTGGGGAGTAACTGCTAATCTAAGTGTCAGGTTTGATATGGGCAGACTCTGTGGAACCAGTAGCTCAAATCTCCGGAGGGCTGGCGGAGCCCTTGACCTTCGCAGCAGCAATGAACTGTTGTTATTGCTGAGGCTGGTCCTGGAGAGAGGGATGGGCAGATCCCAGGCATGGAATTGGTGCCTGTTTTGCATAGATAGAGGATGTCTCAGAGCATTCATGCATTGGAGAGGTTTCCCCTGGTTTTCTTGGCTGTTTAACTCATGCTGCCTGTTGGCTTTACTCCTCTCTGGAGATGGACACATTTCACCCTCCAGTTCTGTGGGTTGTAGTATAGGAGTCTCTGGACAAAAAGCATGCAGTGTCAGTGCTGGAATCATTGGGTTTTTTAAAAAAATCAAGCTTTCTGGTTGCTCAGGCTGTACAAATAGTTTGTCATGGAGCTCATTAAAATAAAAGTAAATATTTTGGAGTACCTGATTCATGTCATTGGTGATGTCATAGAACAGTGACAAGTTTTTGCTTCCCAGACATCAGAGGTCAGCTGTAGGCTTTTGAGCACAAGATACATGGCCTTCAAAGCTGACCAGCAGTCCTACTGACAGACTAGAGAGTGCTTAGCAAGTTCATTTCAGAGCCATCTTATTGGTGGTACCCACAGAGAGGGGCTGAGGGAATTGGGAGATAGAGGAGAAAACAACAGGGAGATGTCACTACTGCGGATTTTTGAGACAACTGAGCCAAATTCTTCTCAGAGGGGAGCAGAGGTTTCACCTGGGAGAGGAATTCCTGCCAGGAACTTCCAGGGGAAAGTACCTGTGTCCCAGGCAGCTGACATCAGGGGCAGACAGAGGCACAGTGGGACAGGCAGTGGAGAGTACAGCAATGGTCCTGCTTCAGCGCTGGGAGGAGGGGTCTGCCCTCCTCTGGTGTGCCTGATGGACCTGCTTGGGAGTCGAGATGGATTTCAGCTGCCCTAGGTTTTGGAATGAAGTGAAAATAAGGCTGAACCCACATAAGAAGTGAGAAGTCTCTGGAGAAGTCTTCTGCTGTTTAATTCTCTGAAAGCAGAGTGGCAATTGCACACCCGGCAGTTGCTGTGAAATTGCTGCTACAGATAAGCAAAACTGGGATAGATATTTTTACTTGGACTTTAGGGTGCCTGAAATGCAGATATCTATTCTTTTTCACCCAATTCCTCTTTGTAAGCAGTTCAGTTTAGGACCCAAATGGATCTTGAGCTTTGGAAATCCTCATTCACACACTTCCATTAGGTATTAGATCTAGAGCAGGTATTGTTTTTCCTTATCAGATTTTTGGTTCAGTGTGAATTAGGAATAAGTACACTGGTGGGCTATGAAGATGAAGCAAAGTAAATTGAGATTTCTGTATGCACATTACCACTTCAAATACTGTTGGCACTCAGGAAAAAAAAAACAAACCTCCTAGCACTTGAAATAACAAATTACTCATCTCACGCTTTGCTGTGGCAGATCATGGTTTGCTTTAAAGTAACATTCTTTTTTCCTATGCTTAGATAATTTAGAGACTCTCTGAGAAGAGGTGCTGCATGGAGTGCAGCACAGGTGAGGTAGATTGGAGAAAAGGATTACAATTTGCATGTGGAGGCAGTGAATGTAGGCTGCAGATAAACGACATGGGTTTAGAGTGATCATTGCTGCTGCAGCTTGATTATTTTTCTCAGGGACAGGCACTGGCTCTCTCCTTCCTTTGAAGAACTACAGTACTCATGTCTGCACCATATTTTGTATCACATTTGTGCTGTCTTCTGTTCCTCCACTACCTATCCACCTTCCTCTCTCACCCAGAAGCAGGATGCTACAATTGTGGAACTTCTGAGTCTTCAACATGCACAGGGGCACCCTGTGGCCTATCCAAATACCCATGTCATGCACTTCATGCTTGTAAAACATCTGCTCCAGAGCTTTAAAAACGAAGGTTGAGAGAAGCTGATGTGGCTTTGGGAGCAATCAGAGCTAGGAATAATGTAGGGTTGTTCCTTTGGTTAACAGGTTAGTGTAGGAGTTCTTTAGGTTAATAAGCAAATGTTTGAAAGTGTTTCCTTACTGAAAGGTGTGCTGAGAGCCATCTGGGATTGCTTGCTTGGCCTGGGCAGTAGAGGAGGGCATGGCAGGGCTGGATGTGTGTGCTGGGAAACCAAGCCTTGGGTCTTGGGTCTCAGCTAGATGTCCAGCCATATTTCTCCAAGACTGCATCTGTTTTATGAACAAGCAAGGCAGGTAAGAAAGAATATATGATTTGGAAATAATAAGGTGGACTTTGCAGCACCCTTGCCCTTAATGACTTTTATTTTCACAAACCTAGTTAATAGATACTTATTGTCTGTGAACTTTTTCTTGAAATATCAAAGTATATGTAGCTTTTTTCTTTTGAGGGGGAATAAATTACCTGGTGTCATTTGGAACTGGTGGATATGTTCCTTTCTCTGATACAGAGCAAATTTGCTTTAGAGTCAGTTTCTTGAACTTGTAGAAAAATTGTATAGCACTGAAACACTGGGAATTAATCTAAATAGCCAGTGTGGGGTGAAAATGCTCCCTATGCTTTAATTGGAATGGCCTGGTGAAAGCCAGTTCCCAGGCTGCCTCCCTCACTAACTGCCCACCTTGTGGCAGATTGACATAATTCCCCCATCCCTGGGGAACCATAATAGAGCACTCCCTGAAGTGCTCAAAATCCCAAAGGGAAATAAGGATCTCTTTTTTTTCCTCTCTTGCTTTTTTTTTTAACTTTTTAAATGGGGTTTCTGGGGTGCTTATGTTCATCCAGAGGATTGTGGCTATTAAATAGAGGGGGTTTTAAAGGTTTTTCTAATTGCCACACTTCCTCTTGCTCCCCTCTGTTAAGTGGCTTTGGACAGTTGCAGAACTTTGATTTCAAATTTGTCTAATCTCTTGAAATATCTAGGTAGGGAAAACTATTGTAACTGAAAATGGCTCTGATTTTTTTTCATCCTTTCTTCCATTTTAATAGATATGTTTAGTCTACTTTAAAAGCTTTCTGGAGAACCTTTTCTAAATGGCTAATTTAAGCTTGTCAGGTTTTAATTATAATCTCTCTATACACAAGTTAAGATGCTTAATGCTAGTGAAAAGTTCTGAATACAAAGCAAACCTGTGTCAAGTTGCAGAGCACTCTTACCCGTCTTAATTGCTTCTGGTCTGAACTTTAACCTTAACTCTCCCATCTGTCTTACAAATTCTCTTCTCTCATCACAACCACTTTCTTTTCTGTGGAGTGCTGAGGATCTGTCTTGATTCGGCAGGAGTTTCAGTTGGGAAAAAAACTGCCATCAGGCTGTGGATGTTCAGCTCTTCCTTTATCCAATGATACAGCATGATGCCTGTTCCTAGAGTGCAGCCCTGCTCTCCTGGACATCCCAGAGCATTCCATACCCCTGCTGGAATGGGACTGCTTCTGGGAGATGGGGTACCTCAGCAGCAGGAGCAGTGCGCTGGATTCCAAATACCCTGACAACTTCTGGCCTCAGTTGAAATCATTCCCAACAGAATCAGTATGGCTTTTTGTTGTTGTTTTTGTTAGCAGTTTTATGGATGTGTAGTTAGGCAGTTTATTCCTTTCTAGGACTGTTGTCTGCCTCATTTTCTAGCTGTGACCCAGCCTTTGTGGCAAAGGTTAGTTGCATCTTTTCCTTAGATAAGAATGAGTTTCATTCAAGCTTAGAAAATTAGCCTTGGAAATACTCAGTCAGTGCAGATTCCTTCTGGAGAGTGCATTTAAAAGTTTAAATCCAAAATTGATTTGGAAGTGCTCTAATCTAAAATAACCCTGATGTTAGCATTGTTGTCTGCAACTCCTGCTAGCCCTGGCGTTCCGGTTCAGTGCGTTGGCACACGGTTCCCTGATGCTGTGAAATTGAGACTCATCTGGAGATACAGCCTTTTCTAAAAAGGATTGCAGGGCACTTAAGACTCCTTATTTCATTAGTTCAGTGAAGGAGTTCTTTTCAGCAGTCAGGAGCCTCGTGATGAGGTGGGCAAAAACTGAGCAAATCACGCGGCGAACGCTCGCGCGGAAATGGAGCACAGGAAAAGCTGCTCAGTAAGTTTTTTGGCCCAGAAATGTGGCATTTTTTGGAGCTGAAGGTTAGTGGTTTGGAATTTCTTTTTAGCCTGAGGTTTCAGGCAATGCATTAGTAGCTACATATCTGGGCCAAACTTCAGGAGGTACATTTCAGGAGGCTGTCAGTTCTGCACATTGGATTGGGTCATATGATTATTACGTTTTTTTCATTGTTTCTGGCCAAGTGTAGCCATTGCCATCTTCACGTATGTTGGTGAGAATTAAATGGAGCATGAAGATTTGAATTGAAGAGCAGGCTTCCACTTTAAGGGTATGGGTTGCTGCATGAAGCAGTGGTAATGATCCAGAGGAGCAGGGTGCATTGAGGAAAAGAGTGAAGTGTGAGCACCATCCAAAGTGCAGGCAGCAGGTCATAAATTCTTTTAGTGGTGGTGGTCTGAAATTCAAGGAATAGGATTAGAGAGCTATAGTAGGTTAATGAAAATGGCTCCCTCAGGATCAGCTTGAATTCAACTCAGTGGTCAGTCGTAAGAGGAGGAATGTCTTGTGCAATTCCAGCTTCTCATCTATATTCTGAATGCTGTGATGCTCCTGAATGCTTAATAGAGTAGAATATGCTCTGTTATGATATACTTCATATGACTTCTAGGATGCTTTAATGCAAACTAAATGTCATGCTGACTTGCCCCAAACCCGTAGTGCTCAGTTTATTCTGGAATATATGAATTGCGCCAGGGTTTTCAAAGCCTTGCTTGGACATGGGAGAAAAAAAAAGAGGAACAAGAGAAAAAAGTCTTGCAATTCTACTTGTGTCTTTGCTGTTGTCCAGGGTAATAATGCTCAAATCCTGTTTCTATACGTCACCTCAAAGGAACTCATTATAGAATGAGTATACAACAGCCAAGAAACCACTTTTCATTCTTATCAGCATATTTTCTTGTAAAGAAGGGTAGCATTAATGGCCAGCTGTGGCTTGTGAGGCCTGACTTAATCAGAAGTGAATAATAAAAATTAATTTGAGGCATATAGTTACTAGCCAACTGCAGCTATAAGAAATGTTTAATGATCAGCCTTGCACTGGGGGCTGCATACCTTTTCCTGGGAATGAAAGGGGAAATGCCCAGGGGTGGGACTTTCTCTGTCCTAATTGCAGTAGCAAAATGAGGTAGAGTAAAATCTGATTGTGGAAGCAAACTGTGGTTCAGTAAGGCTTAAGTTAGACTTCAGTAAACAGAAGAACAGAGGTAATGAAGTATTTAGCCTCTGCTTTCTCTGCCTTCTCTATCTTCATGGCATTAGGAGAACAATTTTGGTTGATATTCTTTGCAAGGTACAGCAAATTCTTTCTGACAATCACCCTGCCCTTTATCTAGTCGTGAAATATTAAACTGCTTTGCCAGAGTCATCATGAAGGGCATTGTGCTCTCTGGGGTCTGCACTGGGAGAGGAAGGATTGGTTGTTGGTGGGCTACACGTTGTGTCAACATCTTGGGTCTTTGTCAAACTGCTTGCAAGGCCAGGTTATCCAGGGACCTCCTGTAGATGAGTGACTGTACAGGTCATGGGCTTTTGTCTGGTCCTTCTCAGACAGCAGCTATACCTGAGCAAAATGCACTCTGCTCCTCTCTCTGGCTTCTGCTGCAAAGGACAAGGCAGCTCAGGGTCTCCTTTTCACTCAAATTCTTCAGCCACCTCTGGGTGTGACAAGGAGTTTGGAAAGAAGCAAGGCAGATCCTTTGGGAGGTGTTAGTTTGACTTTCAAGGTAGTTTCAAGCTCCTGGAATCTGACTGAGCATTTTATGTTGAGTGCAGCTGTGGATAAAATCCAGTAAATCTGCACTAGATGTGAAACATTTTTGACACCTCTTCTGAGACTTGTGTCTTGTGCACCTGAAGCTTATCAAAGCAAATCCACAAATTCCACAGCCTTTTGGAAGGTTGTGTAGCATCACTCAAAACTTCAGGGCTTGCAGAAGGTTAGGGTATTATTTGTATCTAAAATACAAACTCCACTTCCTAAATCAGTATTTATTTATTGGTTAACCTGAACAGTGCTCACCAATGCTCACAGATTGAGACCGAGAGTCTCCACAGACAGACACTCAAAACTGTGACCACCTCAGCCTCTCTCATACAACAGGAAAAACACACCACTTAGATATAATTGGGGGGGAGGGGGGGGAGAGATGGGATGCTCTCTTAACCTTGGTTTTCCTTTGCTACTTTCAAGAAACGAAATTCCAGTCTGCTTTATTTTTGAAGTCAGCAAACCGATTATATATTGTAAAAGATCAGTGTTTTCATGGGTGAGTAGTAATTACTGAGTAATGGCTTAAAACATTTCCTGAAGGAACATAAAGCTGTTTTTAAAAGTCAAGAGTACATTAAAAGGATTACCATGTAGATTTGATTTTTAGATAACACTAAAATGGATCCCAAATGGACTTATGAAAAGGGATGCTATCTCTTTAATGGAAAGTGCATGGTCTGACAGCTCAGCATGCAAATGGTCCTGCAAAGGACTGGCTGTTGTGTTTTTTCCTTTCAACAAGAAGACAAGGAAATAGCTTGCCCTTCTCCTTTCAACTTTTAATAGCAGATGCGTTGCTCTGGTTTTGCTAGGAAAGGGAGAAGAGGATAGGTTTGGTGGATAACTGCATCTTTCTAAATCACTGGGGAAGTGTATTTCACGACTCCTGGAAGGTCAGTCAGCAGCAATTGTATCTCTTACACAGTTTGCATTAAGTAGATAGATTCCTTCTGCATTCCCCATAGGCAAATCTCTCCTTGCCTCTTACATGCAAATAAATTTTAGTCCTGGTATATTTATTGCAGTAATCTTGTGCAGGGCATGAACATCAGTGCTTGCCTCGGCAGTAAGTTTGGACAGGGCAGGAGGGGCTGTTATATTCATACTACAGTAACTTGCAATCATGATAGTATTTTCTATTTCAGAGTTGCCAGCACAACTTTCTGGTGATTGATGATATAAAATGGGCTTTTGGCCTGAGTAGGATTTCTTCTAGAAACATTTAAAGGAGTATATTCATATTTCATTAAATACAGAGCGCACCAGGATTCCAAATCCTTTTGTGGTATTGCACAAATTATTGTAGGCTCCAAAAGTCTTGAGAAATTTCTATAAGCCTGTGAAAGCTTTAGATTGGATAGTCATCATTGCCTGCATTAAGGGCTGTGACAGATTGCTTCATCAGTGTACACAGAGCAGAACATCAAATGGCCATTTGGCAGTGGGCACTGAAATTCTATTAAGGTTGCCGAAAGCTTAGGTTGACATTGTGTATGTCTGCAAAGAGGCAGAAGAAAAGATGATGGTGATTGAGCAATGATATAGTTCTATTCTCCTTAAAATATTCACATACATAGCATGCCAGATCTGTCAGGGTGATGTTAATGTTTCACTGCTAAACCTGAGCACTGCTGCACTGCCCGGCTTTGCTCGTGTCCCGAAACCTGGGTGTGTTAAACAGGCCATTTCAGCTGGGAGGGGAGCATTGGGTAGCATCACACATCAGCATGAAATAACCGAGGAGTTTTTACTTCTTGAACACTTTTTGGGATATTTAACTTGATACAAGGGTTTTCCATTTGATTTTCTTGCTTGTTGAAAAAGGGAAGGGACACAAACCCTGCCTTGTATTTAATTTTGGTACACAGGTTATGCTTACAAGAGCTGAAGAGTAAGGGATGAGTTCTTACCTTTGTGACCATTTGGCTCAGAGACTCTTCTTCCACTACTTGGCTCTGACACCCAAACCCACTAAATAGACAGCTTTTGAGGTTGGTGTCTTTTCTGTGGTCACCTGCAAATTGATGGAATATATAGGAATATGGGATAAATTTCAGGCCAGTCATCCCTAATAATAGTTTTTTTCTCATTCTTACACTGCTGGAAGGGTGCTTTGAGGGTAGTCACTACATTGCCAAACCTTTTCCTACTACAGACATTGAAGGAGGGAGGTGGCCACCTGAAGTCAGGACCCTTGCCAGACTGCAGTATGCTAAATTGTGACTAATGGAGAAAACTTGATCAGAATGTTCTCAGATTAGGTTGAAAGTAGGAGAAATCTGCATGTCTTTGTACTGCTTCCAGGGCTTCAAACAGTAAAAATGGATTTTACTGAAACAGTGCATGTACTAAGAATAAACTTTGGACATGTGCCAATTACGAAAAATTAAAGCTCAAACAAACACATTTTATGAGCACAGGGAAAACATTGCTTCCTGAAATGATTTATATAAACTGTCTTGCAGCAACAATTATTACAGTTTGTGTTTAGTCCTGCTGCCATGTGTTTCTTTATAGCTACAGGTTAGCCTCTGGTAGGAGAAACTCTGTAATTGAGAGAGGCTAAAAACAGGTACTGGAAGACTCAAAACTTGTGGGGGAAATGAAAGTCTGGATTCCACCCCTAAAGTGCGTGTCCTGAATCAGGACCTATGTTGGTACAGATTCAAATTACGCCAAATAATTGCTTTTGCTATGTTGGTCTATCTGAGCAAATGGCTTTAAAACATGTGAGATTGAAGGGGGGGTTAAAGCCATTCATGAAGCTTTGGGTCACTTTTAGGCAACTGAAACTGTCAGGAGACACTAGACTCTAAAACATATTTCTCTACAACTTGTCATGAAATGTATGGACAAAAAAAAGTTGCTGTGTTATTGGGCAGAGGACTTAGAATAGTCAAAATAGACGTGGTGATCAAAATGTCGTTTCTCCCATTAACTGTCCTCTCCAACTACTTTTTTGCCATGCTTGGGAAATTTGTTCAGTAATGATTCACAAGAAAGAATGCCCCAAATGAATTGCTAAAGCTGCTGTAAAAATCACCAGCTGCATACTGCACCATGAAACTGGCAATGAAAAGAGATTGTGGTTTCTCATTGAATAATTTTGATGAATGGTCTAAGTCTTACTCATAAGCATTTAGTTGCAAGTACGTGGTGTTCCAAATGTAAGGTTTTAATTGGATATACAGATGACATGATGAGTTTCACCTTGCTGGCTGTAATTTTTCTGATGAAATTCTTGGTGAGGATGCCCGAGACAGCGCACTCTCCATTCAGTGGGAGTGCAAGGTCTGACTTGATTCACAGGGTGCAATATTCATAGAAGGTGAGTAATACAATACTGGGAACACAAAGTGAGTTTCTTTTTAGGGGAATGAAATTCACTGCATCTTTTTGGCAATGACTGTCTGCATTTACTTAAATGGGTGATGCAGGGCTCTAATGCTTTTAAATGATATCAGATCCTCTGATAAAAGACATAAGACTGCAGCCTATTTATTGTGATGAGACAGGAGTTAATAAGATTACTCCTACTCTTCAGTTACTTTTTCATCTTTTGCAGCCAAATGCTGGGGGTTTTGTTAGCAGGCAAATGGAGGTCAGTTCATTTAAGGGGTGTTGATGCTAGAAATAAACATCATTTTTCCCTCAAGTGGAACTCTGAAACTTAGGCTCAGTTGCCTGACTGCCAAACCCCTGGTCTTTAAACCAGAATTACTTTTAGCACTGGAATGCTGCATCCTTATAATAACCACTTACATAATTTTTTAAAATCTTAAAAATATTACAAATAATAATAAAAAAAATAAGGGTAATGTAAACCTGTAATAACTGTGGTGTTTGGCAGAAGAAGGTACAGAAATGTGGTAGTAGTGTCTAAAGGCACTGCTCAAGGAGGTATTTGTTCTGGAGAATAAAAACAATTCCAGTGCTATGTTGTGCAAGGTGCTGTACAACAGGGAGTGATTGTCACAAACCTTTTGCAGAGTAGAAGTATTGTGTGTGTGTGCATAGTTATTTGCTTTGTTGTTGAACAAGCTTTTACTCTTAAAGTAGGTACTCTGAGGAAAGGTTTTGGGGTTTTAAAAAAAGAAAAACAAAATAACAGCAACACGGAAAAAACCCAAACAAACAGAAACAAACAAACAAAAGTCCCAGCAACAACAAAAAAGCCAACACCAAAAAACTTGTCTAGGGAAAGAGTTAAAGCCATCTGCCTGAAAGCATTGTGTAAAACATACACACAATGTTGGGGAAATAAGCCAATTATGTGTGCTTCACAGGAGGTGGGGGACTGACCTTTGTGTATAATTAGTTCTTTTATTTAAAGCAAAGATTTTGAATAGAATAACTAATTAGCTGTCATAAATGGCAAATTGAAGATTTTGGCCGGGTTCCTTGGGGAGAGTGGGAGGAGGTCCCTCCTCCCAGCCCGTACTGTACGCTCCGGCTCTCCTCATTAGGGTTGTTTTTAGTTCTCCACAGAGGTAATGAGGAGTGCAGCCACACACTTCTCCGAGCCCCCTCTAATAAGCCATGAAATGCAGGTGGAAAAGAGCTGCCTCCAGCTCCTGCTGCCTTCTCCCCACACATGTGGGTGTAGCTGAGGGGGGCAACTTGGAGTGGAGGGGGTCTGAAAAGTCCTGGTGATATCACCTGTGTTTTATGCTCTGGACTCGACTGTATAAAATACAGGCAAGCTGCAAAGCCTTGAGGCATATATCATTAGCTAGCAGTCCCCCATTACTCTTTCAGACCAATTAACCTTTAGAGTTGCATTAGAGAAATTAGGTGGTGAACTTCCCTGCTTTCAGAGGGGACCTCTAGCTCTGCTGCAGACCAGAGCACTGTGGAGCCGTGCGCCGTAGGACCAGTGCAGATAACTGTTATTTAAAAGGTCTGCCATTTATGAAAAGTTCCCAGGCTCTCTTGGAAAGGAGGCTTTATGAACGGTGCCCTTAGAGGAACCGCAGCTGATTGCCATGTGAATAGAAATATCAGTAAAATGGCTTAGAAAAATTTAGAGGTGTACTTAGTGGACACTTGTGTTATAAAGCCAGCTGAATCATTTTACAGAAAGACTCCGACTGAGCAGATACGGGCTGATTAAAGCTTGTTTGTCCGGCTGTGAATAGTGGTAAAGTTTGGATTACTCACTACAATAACAGCCTCTTTAGACACAGACATAAATTTCAGTAAGTCCAGAGGTGGAGTCTATAATTTTTTAATGTGTATTGGAGCTCTGAGCACTCAGAGTGGGTTTAGTTTTGTATTTACCAGCAGCAAGTCTATTAAGCTGTAAAGGGCAAAGAAGGGAGTGTAGGTAGCCAGAAATAGAAAGGATTCATCTACTGTTTCTAAGAAAAGAGAGCACTGGATGTCTAGCAACAGGAGAGAAGAGAGCAACTTGATGGTACTTTCAGAATCTGGCAATAATCAGTGTTCTCTTGTGATCACGTATTTAAATATGTGAGCATCCAACTGTTAATTTTTCTAGTTCTGCAACACTCCTTCTCATTTTCTTATCCTCCTCCACAGAGCACGTGTGGAATTTGTCAAAGGTGACCCCTTTTTTTTCTTGACAGCCCCTGTTAGACACCACATGTCCCTTATCAAATTGAACTGGATATCTTGGCATTTCTAGGCAAGTACTGTGAGGAAATGGACATAGAGAAATGAAGCAACATCCCAGTTTTGCAGTGGGGAAATTACTAAAAAGAAAGAGCAGTTTTCCAGGTGGTTTCTGCCTGCTGAGCCCAGGCTGCTTCAGGTCTGCTGGAAGGGGGAGGCAGGAGGAGGAAAGCAGAGTTTGGTGTTGATTGTGTCCTCTCTGTGCGAGCCTCTAACTGTGAAACGGGTTAAGCTTCTGAGATGTTTCTCTCTTGTTGCTTGGAAATGACATGGTAAGTGTTCGAGGAACCCTTGCTGATCAAGTTTGGCAGTTTTTGAAATTTTGTTTCACACCTTGCCTGCTGTGTCAACTCACCAGCTAATTGCAGCTGCAACTTTCTGTAGTGGCTTGTGTGCTCCATGCAGACCGGTTGGTTGGGATGTCGGAGGGAAACCTCACAGCCCAAAATGTAATTTCAAAACACTGAACCTGACCAGCAGAGGCTGACCTTGCTCGTTATTATCTGAGTGGGAATAGCAGCTTTGAACATCATATGATCTCTGAAATGGTACCTTTTTTCATTAGAAAGCCCCCTGCTGAACGCTGACCAAATACATAGCTTTTTTCCTTGCTTAAGGTACTGCTTAAAAATATATCTATATCTGTTCCTTTGCTAGTTATTAGAAGCAAATCAAAGTGTTACATTCCCCTTACCTGCAGAAGGCTCTCATAAGACAGTGGTGCTCTTGCAATAGCGAGGAGCTCAGATGGCTGCGGAGAGCGAGAGCTGCCAGGGCCGCAGATGGAACAAGAACTTCCTCTGCAGTCAGCCCTCAGCCATCATCCAGGCCTGCTTGCCACAGAAGACCCTCCTTTCCTGCCCTAAATGATCAAACCAGCCCCTCCTAATGATCCAGCCAGGGTAGTGTCCCTGCACAACTGCCCTTGTGCTTGATGCTGCTGCTGCGTTGGCACCCTCTCTCTGGGTGGGGGCAGCTGTACCTCTGAAAGGACGTTGCTTTCAAAAGTGAGGCTTTGGGAAGTCCCATCTGGCAGAGGATCTTGTGTTTCTGAATTACAGAGCTGATCTCAAACCCCATCCATGCAGCAGCTCTCTTGAGTTTAAGGTGTGCTGGTGAAGTGGAATCTGTGTCTTTCCAGATGCGGGATCCTTGTGTTACCTACACAAACCTTGCAAAAGGATTGTATGGTGACCCTCCTTCTTGTGATAAATCCTCCTCTCCTTCTAAGGGTACACATTTAGAGAGCCTGTTTAGGGGGTGAATAATGACTTGCTGGTGTCTGGGGCTCCTATCTAAAAACATAATTCTCACATCTAGGTCCTAGTTTTCATAGGTGCGAACTATTTTCTTTCATCACTGGTACTGATCTTACACAGTTTGCAAATGCAAATTCACATGCTCACCCTTCTCTGCCTCACAACAAGGCAGACTCTTCTCACAATGTGCAGTTTTCCTGGAGTGGAGTCAGGAAGAGCATGGAAATTACTTCAAAATGGAAGCTTCTTTTTGCTATCGAGAAGTATTTTGGATTAAAAAACCCCAAACAAACAAACAAAGGTGTGCCTAGAACCACAGGGCCATTTCCCTCATTCTCATAAGAAACTCTCACCAGGCACATGGGACTTCTGCTGCATAGTCCACTTCTGATGCTTCCCTGTCTTGTCCCTCTTACCAAATGTGTGTGTATTTCTCTGTGGCTTTGTAGAATTTCTCTCAGGAGCATTACAGGTTGCATATGTGGCCAGTCTAATACAGATAGAGATTTTCACTTAATTATTGCAGATTTGTCACTGGTGTCAAAAGTTTGCTTGTAGAGACTTGGGTTTTGAGTGTGCTGCAGCAGAGGGCAGGAAGGTTCTTTAAGGGTTTTTGAATGTTACTTGGCCTGTCTCTGTGCTGCTGAGACCACTTTGATTACAGATGGATCAATACCTCGCTGTTTGTGTGGAGGTGTCTTAAGTGCTATTGTCGTCTGCTCGGGCTCTGACAAAGCAATTATTACTGTGGGAGTGGTGGGTTTACATGTGCTGACCATTAGCCACTCTCAGGTCACCCTGGCTTTTAAGGAGAGCAGCAAATGTCACTTACTGCAGTGGCACTGGCTGGCTCCTCTCTGCTTAAGGGACTGTTAATAATTCTATTATCAGGCTGCTGCTTTCTGGGACATCCAGCGCTTCCTGCAGAAAGGGTGGATTAACTTTGTGTAAGAGTATATAACCAGTGACACCTGCTGCTGTGCCACAGTGTCCCTTCTCATCATCTCTGCATTGGTTAAGCCCACAGTGTGCTTGTTACAGGCCCAGCATTGTCATTTTTAGTGACTGACACCAGTAAAAATAAAAATCATAACAAATTCTGGTGTCTCAGTGAGTTAATTTCTTCTTTCATCATTTGCTGTCCTGTCCCTCACTCACAGTACAATCCTTGTTTATTTTTCCACCTTGCCTATTGATTTCATAAAGTCCATTCCTGCCTGGCTCTTAAACTGAGAAGGGTGATGAGCATCACAGTGCTCACCATGGCAGGCACTGGCTGCTTGGAGAGAAGGAAAAAGCTGGACACAGCACTGAGGGGAAGGTGACCACAGCAAGTCCCCCCAAGCCTCCTGAGCTGAGTGTGCCGTCACCACCTCCTACCCACCTATCTCATGGCTGTTTTGCAGTTCCAGCAGGGGTTTCCAGGAAGGAGGAAACTCCTGGCTTTGTGCTACCTTCTCCAGTGATACAAGAGGAGGAGGAAAGCTCTGCTTTACTTAAGGAATGTGGCTTCATTAGTGGCAGAGGGGTGCTGGTGGGGTTTATTTTCAGCAGTTCTCAAGGGCTTTTGAATCAAATTTATTTTGGAGCAGCCTCTGGCCTGCCCTGGCTTTCAGTCAGGCCTCTGTCACCCACAGGATTCACAAGAGAGGAAAAACAGTGGCATACCACATCTTTTTATATCCACTCCTCTCCCTTCCCCATCAAACTTGACTCAGATGCTGAATCAGGGGGGTACATACCGTGATGGCCCTGCTGCTCTTTTTAATTGCCTGTGGCAGGTAATTAACAACACAAGGGTGTGGGTAATGAGGGGAAAAAATAAGTGTTGAAATTTCAGCCAGTTTGTTCTGCTGCAAGATGTTGGTTAGAAAGAGTCTGGTGCATTGTGTCAGTCCTGCCCTTAGGAAAAAATGGCTGCAAGTGTTGGACTCCCTGTTAGCCTGCGACAGCAGATGAAGTTGGGATTCCTTTGACTGTCAGCTCCATGAACATGAGCTTCCTTTGACTGGGAGCTCCTTGTAATGGCAGCAGCAGCAGCAGTGTTTGCCCCAGACCGTGCTCTGAAGGAAGTGCTGTGTTTGCCTTGCAGGCGTGCCGATGCTCTCCGTACAGCCCAAGGGGAAGCAGAAGGGCTGCGCCGGCTGCAACCGAAAGATCAAGGACCGGTACCTGCTGAAGGCTCTGGATAAGTATTGGCACGAAGACTGCCTAAAGTGTGCCTGCTGTGACTGTCGTCTTGGAGAGGTTGGATCAACTCTTTACACAAAAGCAAATCTCATTCTCTGCCGCAGAGATTACCTGAGGTAAATAGAGGGACGTACTGTGGGCTCTTCCCCAAGCCTTTCGGCGTGCTGCCGGCTCTCTGGCTTCCTAAAAATGTAAAAACATGTGCTTGTGCATGGCCAGCCCTGTGCAGAGGAGACCGGAGTTCCTTCCACTGTCTAGGTGGGGCTTTTTATTTGCACTTAGCCTATTTAGTAGTCTGAGAGGTGAAATCTTCCTTTTAGGTGAAGGTACAAGACGGAGGCCGTAAGTTTTTATTATTTTTATGGACCAACAAGAACAAACTCTGCTTGCTGAGTAAGTTAGGAAAAAGTCTTAATTCTCCTTGCATATCTCTATGCAATACTCCTGCATATTAACTGAGACCTGACCAAACCTTTACCTTTTCTTTTTCAGTCATAGCTTTTAGACAGACTTCTAGGCTTGAGTAAGGTTGCTCCCAAGGGGCCCTTGTCTCTTTCCTAACTAAACAGAGCAAAACTCAAAAATTACGGATTAACTTCAAAAAATGTTTTTGTCTGAGGAAATCAGCAGAGACCATCACTAGCTTGGAGTTAGAACCATTCTGTCAGTGTGTGTCTGCAATACATAACAACACATGGGATTTTTTGCCTGATGTGTATGGGGGTTTTCTGCAAAATACTTTATGCAAACATAAATGAATATTAATAAGACAGCAGGCCTAATGCAAACATTATTATGAGGGTCACACTGCAAAACACTCAGACTTTAGCTTTGTTTTTCCTTTGGAAGAATGTACTTGATCTCCCGCTAATGTGTGTGTTTTCTTTTATTTTTCCTCAAGCACTGATAGCATTTCCCAGGCAAGCTTAACCAGTAAAACATCTGAAGCAAAACAAGCCCAACACACTGTTGTAAGATGGGGATGTGAAATGCCTTCTAACCTTGCAGTGTTCAGGGGCTGCCCAGATTAGTGTCAGTGCTCAGATGCTTCGTGTGTTTCAATGTAAAACGTATTTCTGAAAATCTTCAGTAAATATTTCCTTTGTAAACTTGAACAAACAAGTTTCTCCTTCTAAAGATGAGAGATTAAGTGCTGAGCCAAACAGAAGGACTGAGTCTATCAGCTGCCATGTAGGAGCTGTCACCTTGCCCTTCAGCCCAGCAGTGCACAAGAGCATCCTGCCCACAGGAGGGTTTTAGAGCTGAAAGTCTTCAGGGCACACATGAAATATCTCAGCTGAAATTCTGCCACACAGGCAGCACTTGCAGCTTCACATCTGGTTAGGTGGAGTGTGTCCCCAAATGTAAGTGAGGAAGGAGGAGTTTGGGTAAGAGTGCACCCATTGAGGTGGAAAAGACAAGATAAACAGCCTTTGGAAAAATGGAAAGGGTGTGAAAGGAAAGAGTTAACTGTCTTCACTCTAATGAAATAATTTTTGTACCTTTCTCAAAACTTAGAATCTATTAATGTCACAAGTCACTTACTCTGGAAGCATCCTTAACCCTGTCTATGCTAAGCTAAAAAAAATGAGCTCCAGAAAGTTCAAATTCAACACAGAGATTTCCACCTCCAAATTAGCATTTTGGTTGTTCTTCCTCAGCTCAGCTATACTCTTTCTGTGTTGTGGACATAATTCTGATGTGTCAATGAAGATTATTTCAGTTCTTGATCTTCTCTTTTTGAGGAAGCCTTTCATCACAGTATCACAATTGGGTCATGCTAGATACTATCACAGGGACCCCTAAAATCTCTCAGGAGAGCTACTTCCAGGAATAGTTTTCTTTCCAGGAAGAACAGCTGCATTATTTTCAGAAGTATTTGTTTGTACTTTATCTTCTATACATTATCTTTTCTTTATCTTGTTTGCCCCCAGCTTGCCAAGTGATCTAGGTCTCTCCATCTGTCATCCTCCACTTCATTATTTATCACTTGACTTTGTCATTTCTGGTCTTGAAAAAGTGTTGTGTTTGTGTTTTTTTTTTTTTTAATTTGACCCTGGAGATAGATATTCAGCTTTATTCTCTATGTTGCAGAACCCTGCTAGAAATACTGAGCTGCACAGTGTTTCCAATTTACATTTGGTTTTTGAGACCTATGAGCTTACCCCATGTTTTGTCCATTAAATAAGCACCATATTGATTTTGGTTTATTCTAGTTTCATAACAAAAATAATGTGTGGCATCAAATCAGACATGTTCAAGTGCCAAAGGACAGCAGTATTGATGCTGTTAGGTTTAGAAGGACCTTTTAACCATGGGAGTTGTAGAGCACTTTCCTTCTTTCCTTGGTTTATCCCAGGAATGCTGTTTTGAGGTGGAAAAGCTTAACCTGTGATTTTCCCACTGGCCCCTAGATGATGTGAATTTTCTGGGGCACCCCAGAAGCCTGTGCTGGAGATGGAAAAGAAGCCAGGCATTGCTGACTCCAAGAAGTGGCCCATGTCCCAGTTTTGTGAAGAGAGGGCGATCCATGACATGAACCATGGAAGGCAACAGCTGGGACTCGTGTTTGACCATGGCCATGCAGCCTCTGTCCCAGCACCAGTTAAATGTGGCCTCTGGAACAAACTTCTGTGCCTGGAAGGTGCCTTGTATCACCTCTGTCTCCCTTTTTAAGGTTGGAATAGTTCCTGGCCTGACAGGGGGAAGTCTGTTGCTATTTGTTCCTCATTGTTAAGTTGTGAAGACTTATGTGGCCTGTACATTAAGAATTTTACCTTTATCTGAATTTAGGGTGTTGGAGTTTTGACTGTTTTTTGTTGGGAAGAACAGTAGAATTGTCATATCCTGGGAAATTTGTCGAAGACTTAGCTAGGAAGGAATAACATTAATTCTGTAAGAGCATTGTTAATTAGCCTTCAGCTGTTTAGGCAGCTTTACAGCTATCATGGCTTGTATTCTTACAAAGAAGTAAATTTAGATTATACTGGGGTTTTTTGAGGGGTTTTGCTGAACTCCTGGGGTCTGTTCCCCAGATGCTAAGGAATCCTTTCAGGCTCTGAGGGTAGGAATAAGGGCATTGCTACGCAGTCCCATATTTATAGAAGTATAAAGCAATTTTTTTAAAATTTGAAACATCTTGTATTGGCTTCTACACATAATATTTCTTTCTTTCTCCATTTTAACTATTAGTTCTATTAATAGAAGAAGCTAAAGTTGCCATCACGATCTTCTCTGCTGTCTGTTCCCTCCTGGTAATTTGAATTTTTGTTCTTGGAGAATTAACCATTCCCATCATTATATAATTCACATTAGTAGTTTTTAGAGTCTCTACCCACATTTTTCCCTCCTTGTTAAACAGCTCACAGTGTTTGGTCTCCTAGTCTAATTTTAGCAGAATTCATCCCTAAAAATAACTTTTCATACTTCACACTGTGGTTGCACCATAAAGGGAGCAGTTTACCTGGAGAACAGTGAGAGGAATTCAGTCAGAGGGCTCCTGGAATGTTTTGTTGTCAGTTTGCAGCTCTGGGACCCTCCTGAGGGCAGGTGTCCATGAGCCACAGCCGCGGCAGGGACTGGGGCTAGGGATGGGCTTGTGGCAGAGGGTCAGGACAGTGACAGTGCCAGCTCCTTCCCCGCCGTGGCAGCGTCCCTTTGGAGCTGGCTTTGTCCCAGGCCCTGGTAGCAGGGCGGGCTGCCAGCCCTGTGTGCTGATCCCCGGTGGGTTTTCAGCAGAAATCCTTCCAGCGTGTTCCAGGAGCTGCGAGCAGACCACAGCCTGATCATTTGTTTCAAAAGATAAACTGTCGTCATTGCTTGTGAAGGAACATTTGTTAACCTTCACTTTTCATAAAACACTTTCTTGCTCATTTTTTAATCATGAAAGATGAAATTGGATCTCGAGTTGTTATCCTTGTGGTATCACCTCAGTCTCCAGCTGTGTCTCGATGTATCTTTCAATACATTTCATCTCAGCAAATAGATTTACCATTTGTTTCATAATCGCAGTTCCAGCATTCCTACCTCTAATTATTTTTGATAAGCAAATGCTATTGAAGGAGCTGCTTCTGGGACAGAGCAGCTTAGCATGCAGGCTCAGATGGCTCCTCGCAGCCCCCACGCAGCGATGTGTGTTTGTTCCGAGGCATAATTAAACATTCACCAAGCTCCGCTTCACAGGGACGGGCTGGGTGTTGCATCAGGATTTCCCGTGAGGAGCTGACAACTTAAATTTCACTGTGAAGTGCTGATGAAGAACGTGATTTTTCCTTTTTACTCAGCATGGTGCCCTCACACGAGCAAAGGCGAGTCGGGCTCGCTTTGAGAGGAGCAGAACTGTTGCTTCTGCGTGTTTGATATGCTGCTGTTGGGAAAGATTTTCATCATGTAAACTGATTGGGGCCTTAATTAGACTCCAGATAAAGCTCAAAACCTGCATTTAAAAATGATGGTAAATCAGTAAAAGAGAAGGGCTTTCCGGGAAATCCTGATGCTGTTCTCAGGGGCTTTCATGGCACTTCTTTTCACCCACTTTCCCACAGGTTTGGATCCAGGCTGCAAAACCCAGCATGGCATCACTCTGCACATGGTGTTGGTGCCTCCAGGGAGCAGAGCAGCAGCCCTCTGCATCCTACCTGAGGGACAGGGACCTCCTGGCAGGACTCCCATCCCCTGTCACCCCTCAGCATTGTCTGTATCACAGAGGCCTGAACTCCACCCTCGGCAGCTCCTACTTCCAGTGACTCAGATGCCAAGTCCTGGGGTTTTTTGCTCTACTCCAAATGTCCCAGGACATTAATTCTGTCAGTGAGTCACTTTAGGAGCCCTTTAGGTGAAGTGTTCTGTATCTGGCAAGTATGCAGGGTTGAATTTTCTTGTGTGATAAGAGCACAAATATGGGTGCCCTGCTCTGTTGGCACAGGAGGATGTGGACAAATTCCCTCCTTCTGGTGGCCTTTCCCAAGTCAGGGACAAGAGCCCTGAGCCAAACCACTAAACCACACCTGGCTGTATGAGAGCAAGCCTTTGGGAACTGAGATGTGGGTGCCCCAACAGGCAGATTTTAAGTTAATCTCCCCAAGACATCATTAATGCTCAGAATGTGGCTTGAACCTGCAGAAGCTGCAGCACTTTTGAAGCAGGAAAGAGAATTTGGGATATTTTTTCCCGCTGGAGAAGCATTGTCTGTGTGTATGCACCGAGAGCATGTCCTGCTGGATTTTCAAGGGACATGTTTAGTGTGGGAAGGAGAGGTATAAATGCAGTGTGGCTGAACAAATGGTGTCTGCTCAGAGCCTAAAAATGTCACTAAGCTGAAGTGCTGCTTTTGCCTTGCAATAGGGAGCATCTTGCATGCTGCATAGGACACCCTCACTTCTACACTTGGTGTCTGAACAGATTAAGGAGGATTAATTAGGCTCAAAATACGATGTGTCTTGGCAACGTTCTGTGCTTTGTGATGTTAAAATACAGATTATTTTTTTCCCCCTGCAGTAGCTGGTCCAGGACTTTCTCACAGCCTGTGCCCGTACTTGGTTTGTTTGTTTGCTTTTTGCTTTTTTTTTTTTCCCCCTCCACAACTTCTCACTGAGGAAAGCTAACGGGGAGCAATTCTGCCTGGCTGTGGTACACTAGCATGCCTCTGACACTTTCAACTTTGCAGCTTTTTGGCTGCTGTGTTTAAACTCTCCAAAGAGGACGTTGTTGCACTTGTGTTCAGCAGTGCCAGAGCAAGGATGGGTTTAAGGTCAGCAGTTCCAGTTACACCCTGGGAAAGGCTGGGGCAGCGCAGGAGGTCTTGGACTTCTCCTACCTGCTCATGGTCCCAGCACCTCTGCAAATGCCCACTGAAAATATAGAGAGAGAGGCCAAAGGAGTGAAAATAAGTGAATACTCAGATGTGTCCTTCAAGTGAAAACAGACTCCCTTGAGCAACCTTGAAGTTCAGGCCCAGCAGTCTCTGAACCAGCGCGGTCACTTGGCCAGGGGCTGTTTTGTACTGGTTCAACTCCCCCTGCTATGCTGTCCTTGAATGCCAAACCCTTTGGCATGTGAGATGTAAATTCTTTGGGATTGAACTTGAAGGCTTCATGAGAGGACAGCTTGACCAACTTCATTAGTATCAGAATGCATTTCCTTTCCTTCAGCTGACATGACTTCCCACTGCAGCACTGACAGCGGTGTCCTGGATAGGAGGCTGCACCAGCTAATAATGTATTTACCATGCTGAAGGATCTCCTATCACTCAGGCTTTCTCTAATATTACACAAAGGCTGATTACAACAAAGTTATCTGAAGTCGCTTTTAAGATTATCCTTTTTATCTTTTTAAGTGATGTTCAGGCTTTCCCTGCATTTACTGGTATATTCAATACTCCAGTCAAATCACACTTGTAGCTCAGCATATTTCTAACATCCACAGATGGGAAAGATACTGACAGCAGTATTTAAGAGCCACCTTCGCTGAAAAATCAGTTGATTCTTTGTTTCAAAAGGTAGGGATGAAACGGTTTCTTTTCATGAGGATGGATTTCAATGACTTTAAGCAAGTTTAGTTCTACACCAGGCCCTCATTAAACTAAGAAATAAACACAGCAAGCAAATAGGATAGGTGTATGAGAAAACCTATTTCACCTTCTGGCTGGAGAGGATATGAGCATGGAGTTCCATAGTTCTTCTAAAACTTGTATATCCAGATAATCTGGATATATAAATATGTAGAAAAAGATGCAGTTGTACATAATATCTACAAGTGCAGATATTTATCTGTAGGTTGGTATTTAGTCCTCCTTCTGTTCATAATTCTTTTCTTTCAGTGTTGACAATAACTTTTTTGGGTGGCAAATTATCAGTCTCCACTCAGCTGTTTGAATTTTGAACTTGTTTTGTTCTTATGTTTAAAATAATCCAGTTGACACTGCCAACCTTTCCTTTCTGTACCATTACTTATTTTTATGTGCTTGTCCTGCTTCCTCTTTTTTTTGTCTCTTATGAAGTCAACAGCTCCAAAATTTTTTCTCTTTCTGCAGAGGGGAAATTTTCTCCTTCTTTTTTGATTGCAAGCTGCTATCTAGTCAGACACCAGGCTAGAGGGGGCGAGAAGAAATGGGGACTCTCTCCTTGTAGGCAATGACTAAACCAGATTGTTGTTCCTAGTGGAGACAGAAATAGGCAAACAGGTTCTCAGTTTAGGCCCCCTGAACATCTTGGTTGAACAAAAAAATCTGTTAAAAGGTGCTAAACTTAACATTTTTGTATGAGAAGTTTCTTACTGTTTTCCCTACTGTAAGAACCCTTTAACATTCTTTTTCCCCTCAAAAAAAAAAACAAAAAAAAAAAAACAAAAAAAAAAAAAAAAAAAAAAAACCAACCAACAACAAAAAACCCTGCAGGGTGCTGTGGCATTACTATGGTTTGAATTAATTTGAGGTGTACTCACAGAGCTGCTGGGGTCTGGATCACCAAGCACAAGACTGATCTTTAGCCCAGACAAGACTACATAAAACTCATCCTCTGACAGTTGCCTATTGCTTCCAGGAGTGCTCCCTTCTTTTCCCATAAATTCATTTGCATTCAGGGCTGCTCCTGTATGCCAATTAGCTTTAATTTTTACTATACACACTGACATCAATGGCCAATGAGAACAGGGCATAGCAGGGTTTTTAGTGTGCCCATAAACTACAGAAAATTGTCCTTGGCCAAACTCCTGCTTTTAGACTGGCTGACAACAATAGACATGGTTAAGTTCAGGCTAAGAGCCATTAAACATAATTACTACCACAGGGTAAAAGTTTAATTGTGCTAAATTTTAAATCTGCATAGTCTATGCTTATTTACAAGCTGGCTGGATCTTCCTGTTACATAAAGGGGAATAAATCTGTACTTAAAAATTGTTGCCTTTTAACTTCAAAGGGAAGTGAATAAATAGGGTTTTTTTAAGAAGAAGCAAAACAACCCCAAACTGAAAACTTTCTGTATTTCCAGCTTCTTTTATGCCAATGGCTCCAAGCTGGTAAGTAGAGGCTAAACATCTTCTGATAGATTTTTCTAATGTGCTTCAACTTCGTGTGTGTGAATGTGTGAGAGAGTGTTGCATCTGTTATGAAGGTGTCTGGGGGACAGAATGCAGATCAGTTTGTTCATGTGGGGTTATTTTAAATTTAACCACAGATGGGGCTTGGGGCGGAAGGTTTTTCCTCCTGCTCCTTATCTTCTCTCCCTCCTTCCAATAACATTAAGCTCCCCACTTCAGAAAGTTTCAGCTCAAGTAGCTTCTGGATCAGGAGATATCAGAGGTGGCAGGTTTTCTACAAGCAAACAAAAAAAAGGGCAAAAGATTCTGTTCATTTTGCATTTTCTTTCAACAGATTAAAAAAATGTCATGTTCACTGAGCTACAAGTTACAGCGTATTTTTAGAAGCACGGTGAATGCATGGGGCTCTAAATCACTCCCTGAAAAGCAGATTAAAATTAGGAGGTGCTAGAATAAGTGTGAAATGTTCATCTGTTGGGAAAGGAAGGGTATGGAGGACTGTGAAACTTGATAGAAGAGACAAAGATTAGCACTCTGACTCGCTGGAAGCCACGTTATGTAGACATTAGAAGGCAACACGATTTCAGCTGGACAGAACATAAGCTTCAGATCTTATGCAAACAGTCAAAGCTGTTTAACAATTGGTTTACCCCCAAAACCCCTGAAAGGAGACAGGTGAATACGATGCCAAATACATTTTTCATGTTTCTTAAGCTAACTGTTTAAATAGTTAAGTGAACATCTGTCCAAATTTCCCCATCATTTCCATTTAGAAAAGTCTCCTATTTGAAGGCTGAAGAAAAGCACCTGCTTAACAATGCAAATGGTGCTGTCTGGGGCCCCTTTATTTTGTTTAATCTAGATTGAGCTCCACACAACTGTGATGCTAATGAATAATGGATATTTTATACTTGTGCATGTAGCAGTGCTGGGCACAGAGCAAATCTAGGATTAACCTCCCAGTTTCCCTGCCTAATGCATTTGACTCATTTTTTTGAGTTTGCTGTGACTTGGGTACTCTAAAAATGGATGTCTGATTTTATGGGAAATGGGAAAATCCTGGCAAAAGCTGTCAGGCTTTGCTGTGCCCAAGTGGAAAAGGGCAGCTAGGCTGAGGAGGGGAGGGATGTCTGCAGTAATGGCTTGATTTGTGAGTGGGTACTGAATGAGAGCCAGGGTGTTCCAGGGTGGAGACCTGGATGCTTTTCAGAGCTGCATTTTTCCAGTCCAGTCTGCTGGCGTTAGGCAGCCAAGGCTCATGCCCAGCTGCCTCCCCTGCCTTGGCTGCCTGTGGGGGCAGGAGCAAGAGGGGTCAGCTTGCAGGGAGAAAGAGACTGCCTTTTGCTGGTGCAAATTATACAGCTGGGATTCCATTCTACCTTTCAGCTTTCAGATGATGGAATCATGGGGGAAGGAATTTTGGTACTCCCTTCGCAGATTTTCCGTCCTGCATGACTGTATCTGTTTTGGTTTGTGTGATTTAGCTCTGAGGGAAAATGTAGTTCTGTTTCTTCATAGGAAGGCCTGGGATTTTCCAGCCAGGCTAATGAAAGACCCCTGATACCACTTCTAAAGAAAAATAAAGGTGGGCTTTCTTACAGCGGGAGAGCGAGCTGACTTCGGGAGCACTATAGGAGGGTGGGAGAGTTGTGTGTAGGTTTCTATAACACTGCTGGGTGTTTTAATTCACAATTACTGGCCAGTAATAATTAGTATTGATTTGCCTGGCAAATTGCAGGTTTAGAAATTGGTTATAGATTTTCCTGATGTTTCTCATCTGTGTGTTGTGGAATCAGCCAGAACCGATGGCTTGAAACAAACCGCGAGCCCAGCTCTGTCAGCGGGCAGCGGCGCGTTGCGTGCACAGAGCTAATGGCCAGCAGGGATTGCACCTCTTGAGGCTCATCACCCCCAAAACACCATTCCTGTCATCCCCTAGGCCAAGTGACTAACCACATGTGACCAGAGGCTGGGGTGAACCTCGGTTCTGTCAGCCCGTGGCACCGTGCCCCTGGCACACACGGGGTCTGCAGGGACACCTCGGGCAAGGGGCCGCGGGAAGGATGCCACAGTCGTGCTCGAGTCCCCCGGCAGGAGCTGCAGCAGCAGCAGACATCTGGGGAGACAGATAGTGAAAGCCAAGATGAAAACAGCAAAGCTTCCAGTGCTGAAGGGCTGTCCTGGAGGGCGGGGAGCTGAAGTGGAACGGCTGAGCGTGCTGCTCAGGCCGCTGTGGAAGGGCTTAGCTGGCTCCCGGGAGGGCCGGGGAGGCACAGCCGGGGAGGAAGGTTTGCTCTCTCTCTGAGATGCCTGGCGAAATGCTGTGCACTCATTGCAAGAGAAGTCGTGCTTTTTCTTTTTAAGCAGCAGGTAAGTGAGGTTCTTCCCGAGCTCTGTTACAGCACTGCCTGCCAGGATTGGCAAAGTTTGCAGGACTTGTGTGTCCTGCTGCAGCCTGTCCCTCCGCCAGGCTGCGGCCAGACGCAGCAAGCCCTTGGGGAGCAGCACGGGCAGCTCCCAACACCTACCCCACTGCTGCAGAGAGGCAGATAGTTTTTGACTGAAATTTTGTGAGCCCCAAAATAGTGCTCTAAGTGTTTAATGCTTTTCTCCATTAGACAGCAAATTAGCCCTAGGCTCACAAACCAAATGAAGTTTCATCTCGATGGTCGGAGCCTGCTCACCAGGCATTTTTATCCCAAGTTCCTGCATGCTGGTTGGTCAGTGAAATGGAGACTGCAACTTCTATTTATTGGTGCAATACAGTATTTGATACTGCTAATTACACTTAATTAGTCCTTCCACCATTTAATTAAAATGGCTTCTAATGATTGTGCTTCTTTGGCAGGCTCTTTGGTACCACCGGGAATTGTGCTGCCTGCAGTAAACTGATCCCTGCCTTTGAGATGGTGATGAGGGCCAGAGATAATGTTTACCATTTGGACTGCTTCGCCTGTCAGCTCTGCAACCAGCGGTGAGGACACAGTTATTGTACACACAAACTAATTTATACCTTTGCCAGTGAAACAGGGGAAATGTTTGATGCACACTGTCCAGCTTGGGCTCACAGCCTGGGGGCAGGGCTGGGGCTGGGCTGCCAGGCTGACCTGGGGGATCCATGTGAGTACCTGTAGCCCTTTTACTACAAATCCCCTTGGAGCTGGTGGGAATTGGAGGGGCAAGGGGGAGGACACAGACACAGACTGTCCAGCTGCTGCTGAATAAAACAAACTGCTCCAGCGTCCTTTCAGGAGCTGCCCTCTTTGCAGAAGGCAGACGATGGGGAATGGACCTCCTCTAGCAAACTGACATTATCTCACTTAAATCATGTTTCTAACATGCTCGAAACTGGGGGTGGAAAAGAAGAAGTATAAAGAGAAGGGACAGGAAGGAGAAAAGTACTCTGGCTAAGCCCTTTTCAACACTAGGAACAAATCAATTTAGTTGTTGTGTAATTAATAGGGGATCTTGGTGGTATAATTTTGAGTGGGGCTTATTTATTTCTGCTGGTTGGAAGATGGACATCAGGGATTATAATAAAGGGCAATGCACAGTGTTTTCACTTGAACTACCTGTAGCCAGTTGAGTTTGGGAGGGCTGTGAAAACTCTTCCCAGCACCATGTTTGTTGATCATTTTGGGCAGAATGGAAGCCCACAGAACCAGATGTGATACTTTGTCACCTTCTGATGCATCCAGCTGTCCATCCTTGTCTAAGATAGACCTGGAACTGCTTGCAGGTCTTACTCCTTGCAGTTTTTACTGCTTGCTTAGTCAGGCTGTAGTGACTGGAAGATGGGCTCTATGTGTAGATTTTTGCTTTTGGCTGGGGGTCAGAGAGGGCTGCCAATTTTTATGACTTTGTGGAGATTTGGGCTTGAAAGGGCAGAATGGAAGTGATCCTGTAACAGACAGCACTGGATGCTGAACAGAGAACATGAGATTAAGTAGCCCTGAAGTCAGAATTGCAGAGGTGGATGCCAGGGTCAAGGGCTGTGCTGGTGTTCCTGTTCTGGATCTGTAGCTGTGTTTCCCAAGGATGAAACTAGGATGCAATGCCTCATCCCATGGGAAAGTGTGAGAGAGATGACAAAACTTGCGGGAAGATGCAGAACCCAACTCTGTAAAAGTCAAGCTAAAATCCTGACTTGAACAGCCTGGAAAAGAGTCCCAGTGGGATCTCTCATGAAGCAGCTATACGTGTGTGAATGCAAGCCCCTGCCAGCTCCCCGAACTGGGGAGATGCTGTCCAGCTCTGCTCCCGCAGCCCCGCCAGTGGCTCAGCCTGGAGGTGAATTTGGTGTCAGCGGGGTGGGCAGAGCACGGCGGAGGGGATGAGGTGCTGTACTCGCTGGCAGTGCTTGTTCCAGGCACAGGATCCCATCAGTGCTGTCCCCGCACGGGCGCGGTGGCAGTGCCGGGGCGGCAGTGACATCTAGTGGCTTCCGGCCTTGGGCCCGCTGCGGGATCTGCCAGCGGGATCTGCCGGCTGCCCAGGCTCGTTCTGTGACTCTTGAACACAGAGTGATCCCACCTCATCCCCCGAGATGCTCATCCCACCAGTCAGTTCTGGGTTTTGTCTCCAGACTCGGGAGTGTGGCGGGTGCTGCCAGGCTCAGCCCTCAGGATCAGTTCTTTTCAGCCTCCTGATGATGCCTGGGCAGGAGGAGGGTTGCTCCTAAACTCCACACCGACCCTGGGGCTGTAAATGTCCTTTCAGGAGTGCTGCTTGTCCTTGGAGTCTGCAGGCTGAGTATCTCTCATCAAACCCCTACTTCACCCTTCTTCTCGCCCAGAAAAATCCTAGTGCTGCCTAGTTTTAATTTTCAGTAATTTCTTTTAACTTTCACCCTTTATTTCAAAGGCTCCAAAGCACCTATCTCCCTCCCTTCCCTCTTCAATTGCCAGCATGGTCCCACTCTGTCTTTCAGACAACCTCCAGGGCTGTCACTACCTGGCAGGAAAGGGCAGGTAATCCCCCAGTTGTGGCAGAGTTGTGCTGTGATGCACAAGGGATTTGCTCACTTTGTGATGGGCTGAGTTGTTCTGGAAGATGGGCTCTATGTGTAGATTCTTGCTTTTGGCTGAGGTCAGAGGGCTGCCGATTTTTATGACAATCTGTGGAGATTTGGGCTTGAAAGGGCAGAATGGAAGTGATCCTGTCTGTAACAGACAGCATGGATGCTGAGCTGAGAACATGAGATTAAGTAACCCTAAAGTCAAAATTGCAGAGGTGGATGCCAGTTCTGGTTCTGAATTGGAAACCTCACCGGAAACCCCGTCTTGTTCTTCAGCTCTGAAAGAATTTGATGATGAAGACCTTTCCTCAGTTCTCTTCCAGTTTCCTTGTCTTTCTATAGCTGGGCTCTGTATAGAGTGCTAAATCCATCACAGCAAAATCTCTAATATTTTTACCAAGTGTGCAATGTTTTCATCACTTTCATTCCCTAAAACATCAGTTTTGCATCAAGTCCTGCATTACTACTCCTTCTGCCATGCTTTAAACTGTTCTAAAGTTGTCATGGTCTGTGTGGATAGTGCTGGATAAAACCTGGTCACTGCTGTGACTGGCTGATAGGTCAGTGGTACAGGGTTGCAGGAAATCCAGCTCCTTCTCTTGCCATTATCTGAAGTGTGGGTTTGCTGGGAAGAAAATCACTCTTATGGAATGACAGAGTAGGTTCAGCACCTATTTCTCACTGCTGCTGGCTGGAATTTGATTGCCCAGATAGGCTCTGCAACATCTCTGCTCTGAGCATGGGGGCTGGAAGAGTGAAACTGGGCCTGAGGTTTCCAGTTGTGATGCATCAGCTGAAGAGATCCCAGTTTACTGGTGGTAGCAGGTAGAAACAGTTGTTTTTCCAGTGAATCAAACCCTTCTCCCAAAACTTCACATCACATTAATGTACCCCTGTAGTTCCCATGTGCTTGTACACACCCCCACACCTTCCAACTCCCAAATTCTCCAGCTCCTCCTTTGGTTCGTCTACATCCCAAACCAGGTTTGGCAAGAAACAGCTGTTGATGATGCTGGTGGCAAGAGTAATTTTTGCATTTCTCTTCTTGGAGATTTATATGGCACTTAAGGTGGGAATAAGTAGTGAAAAGCAAGCAACTGTGTCTGTTATTTATTGTGAGTAAACCTGCTCCTGGGGCAGGTGGTGTTAAGGAGAGTGTGTGCAGTACAGTTTTTACCATAAAAGCTGTTAGTTGAAATTAGGAATAACCTTTATCTTTTTAATATGCAGAAAAGGTTGAATTTCAGAACTACTAGAGCATGTGCCACAGAGGGAAGAAGATGGGAGGTCTTCAGTGAAATCGTCTAAAGTGTGAACCAATGGCCAGTTCTCTCTGTACCAACTTGGCAAATTAATCAGCTTATTTGCAGGTGTCCAGTTGGAGAAAACTTGTGCCTGTTCTGGGCCTATAAAGAAGTTCTAAAGTTATCAGTCCTGTTCTTTTAGCAGAAAGTACTCACTTTTATGGAGATGCTCTGCCTGAAGCTGCATGAGTTACAGATGATGAAAGCACTTTAGACAAGGAGTAGGCAGTGCCAAAGCTCTGCCTGGGAGCAGGGGAGATGGGCATTTGAAGTCTGCTAAGTCTCCTGGGGATGGAGTCACCTCCAGTGATCTTCCTGTAGATATCTGGCCTTGCCAGAGGCTGGTACCTACCCTTTCCTCTCGGTGCAGAGCTGCCTTGAGGCACAGTGCCTGACCCAGGGTGTCTCTCTGCTTTAGGGACCTGAGGCTGATTTCAGACTCAGCCCTTGGGGCAGCCTGTGCTCTGGTCTGTCACTGCCCTGCCGGTGTTATGGACAAAAACCAGCCCCTGAACTGGGTGCAGAGAACATTATTTGTTATCTTAAGGAGTAAAGATTAGCTTCTGATTCCTGGGCAAGCAGGCAGGGCAGAAAAAGCTATTGGCTGTCAATTCACACCTCTCCGATCTTATATGTGGAACTTTTTTGACCTTAATGGTCAAATAAAATTGTTAAATATCACAAGCTTCTCTGTCAACTTCAAGACAAACAGAACAATTTACATGGTATATAGAGAGCAGTGCCCTTCGCTCAATGAAGATAAAGGTTAGGAGTCCAGCCACCGAGAAATTTCTATTTATTGTTCAGCACTGTACACAAGGGGGTGAGGGAGGACTTAATAGCCAGTCCTTGCCTGGAAATTAGTGTAAATACTGCTTCACCCGAGGGAGCTGTGGAAATGTGGATACCAGCAAAAACTTCAAATAGGCTCCATGTAATATCGCCTGCCTGACTTCCTGGTTGGAGAGCCAACATCTCCTGTCTGCAGGGACAAACCCCTGAACTGCTCCCAACCTCCTCCTGGAGCCAGGCACGGATGTGCCAGGGAAAGGGACAGCAAAACCCTGGGATGGCAAGGGGGGAAACACTGGCAGAGCTGGAAATCAAACTCTGCTCACCAGAGTCACCTCCGGACCCAAACCGCCACAAATTCTCCCCGTTCTCCCGTCTGTTCGTACTCACACCCTCCAATCCTTTTTTTTTTTATCTTCCAGATTCTGCGTGGGAGACAAATTTTTCCTGAAGAACAACATGATCTTGTGTCAGATGGACTATGAGGAAGGGCAGCTGAACGGGAGCTTCGAGTCCCAGGTTCAATAACAGCCCCTGCTTGGCTGGAGCACTGTGGGATGGGCGCTTGGCCGCACGAGCAGCGAGGGCGTCTGTCAGCTTGCCTGCAATATTTTTTTAATTCTTGGTCCAGAGAGGACTATATACATTGTAGTACTTTTCCCCCCCAACACAAAGCAGTTACAATTTTAGATGTACAGTTGTGCCTGCTTAGCTGAGCACTGCATTGCCTGTATGTTTGTGAGTTTTTGGGGTCTGGGGGAGGGCTCTGTACAGTCTGTTTTCTGTATATAAACTGGAACATTTATTTTATGAAAAATGTAATGCAATTTTATTACTGGTGTGAATTAAAAATTATGAATGTTTCCTGGTCATCTTTGCTGTGGTTTCTTCCCTGTGTGGCAAAAGCCATTCCTGTATTTCCTGTGCTTTAGCTGAGCAGACTGTTGGAAACATGTATGTAGCTCCCTGGAAACTGCATGGATCACAGCAGAGGCAGGTTCTCTCGTAATAACTGGGGGAAATGCTGCTGCAGGGTTGTGGAGCCTTCCATCCAACCACCTGCTTCCCTGGATAATGGGGGGGAACGAGCTGGGGGCAGGTGGTGGCTGGGAACCATGGGCATGGCTGGCAGGGCTGCTGTGCCGTGCTGGGCTGCTGGCTGAGAGGCTCCTTGTGGATTCAGACAGAGCACTGCCGTGGAATTCCTACTGGCTGCCTGATCCAGTGTCTCCAGTCTGGGCTGCGAGGAACAGGCTCCCTGCAGCCCTGCCAACAGGTGCCTGGGCATTGATCAGAATATTAATTTCAAGGCTTTGCTAGGCAGTGGGATTTTCCCATGGGGCATCACTTGTCCAGGTCAGAGCTGCTGCGGGAGCTGATGTCAGGGCTGGGACGTGACCGGGCGCTGATGCAGCAGATCCCTGCTCCCAGCCCTTTTTGCTCACTCTGTGCCAGGTGCTTTGACCTCCCATGAAATAAAAGCGATCAGATTTGAAGCATCTCCCAGAGAAAAAATTCTGAACTGTGTTCCTGCTGCGATGCTTTGTGCAATGATTTTCAAGGTTATGCAATTCATGTGCAACCCACTGGACTGTATCAAACACATTTCTTTGTATAGTGAGTGTCACTTTAATATAGTGCACCAGTAGCTGTAAAGGATGGCTGCAATTCTATTTATTTTGTCTTCTTTCCTTTCCTAGATTTACCCCCCTTTCCTTTAATAAATAGACACCGAGTACTTTTTTTCTGATGTGACTTAATTGGTTGCTGGTCCTGGGTCGCTTGTGTGTGTTCTCTGAATTGCAAATGCCAGATGCAGTGCAGCCTGGTGCTGCTCTGCCTGTTGCATGCAATGCTTTTATGTACACCTGTGCTGAATAGTGGCTAAGCAGAAGCAAAACACCACCAGACACTTAGCATGCTTCAAAAAATCACCTGTCATCTAGAGCTACCTCAGACATGTGGATTGATTCAGTGATTTTTCTTCACAAACATGTTTTAGGTTGGGAGACCCAGTATAAAATGCATGGCCTCATCCCTTTTTATTCCCATAAACATGTAATAGCAATTAAAGAGCCACTCAGAGTTGCCTATGGATATGTGGCGTTTAAACTGCTGTTCTGTTTTAGTGCTTTTTGGGGTGGGGGGAGGTTGTCTTTTGAGAAACTGTAGAGTTGATGCTCTTTTTGTAGAGGCTATTGGAGGCAGCCACCCTGGGGCTACGGAAGGAGCAGCTTGTTGCCCAAGTGTTTCCATTCCTTGCTGAAATGGGCTGCCAGACAGCCCCTGCCCCTGCCTGTGCTCTGGATTGATGGATCCCTGCATGCCTGCCTGCCCGTGGGATTTGCTGTAATTCAGCACACAATGGCTGGGCATGGCTGCTGTCCTGTGGTGAGGAGGGGAGCAGTAAAACCAAACCAAAACCACTCACCAAACAAGCTGGAGGGGGCTGTTCAGTTTCAGTTCATATTCTTAGGGAGGATTTTGGTACCAGTTTAAAAATTGAGTCCTTCAGAGAAAGGTAGCTTAGTTACACCATGGGCCATGACAGGAGCAGTGGCTTCCCATTGCCTCCCTGCACTTGTCCTTGCTGTGAAATGCAGGCACTGTTCCCCTGATGGGGTACAGGGTCTTCATTTCTAATGGGAAACCCTCTTAATTTGTCACCATTGCTGTAGATCTGATTCCTGATACCTAAAGAGGAATTTAATGATGTTGGCTCATGCAAAAGCCCCAGCTGGAGACTGGATGGATGGGAGGAAAGCCCGAGGCAAGAAACAACTTCTCAGTGCTGAATAGGGTGCGGCAAAAATCCAATTGTCTTATATTTAAAAAATTAATAATACAAGGGAGAAACCGTGCAGCATCTGTATCCCTCTTTTCTGTGTCTGCACAGCAGACAAGGCCTACCTGCCACAGCCCGTGCCCCAAAGAGTGTAGGACGTGGGACACCCTTAAAAATAAAAATCCCGGGAGAACAATGCAATCATGAATTCTTGTCTGAATGCCGCAAATTTGCTTAATAGAAACAAGGGCTGGAGTGCAGGCCTGCTCTTGAATAATCGCTTCCACTCTACGGAGCAGAGCACGGAAACCTTTTGATGGTGTTATAGTCATCACTTGGCATAAATATTCATTCAAGGAATCAGAGCAGAGTAAATGGCATTTTAGCTGCTAATAATTTAGTATTAGCAGATAGCCTTTTTACTGCTAAAGATAACCACTGCTTAATCAGTTTAGTGACCACTGGCATATAGTATGACATTTAAGCCTGTGCCTCAGTCCCCATGTTGAGGACACGGTTGCTGGTGACCCTCTGCCCAAGCCTCCATGGTTCCCAATGTCATCCCCAGCTGCCAACTGCACTCAACTGGCTTTAACTTCTGCATTATCTGCCATTTGCCTCCTTATCTTATATCAAAGAGGAATTTTAAGTTCATACTACGGATGTTAAAATCTAGGATCTTCTGTCTCTTTCTCTTTTTGTGGTCGGGGCTAATGGCTGATCACAGCACAGTCTGATTTTGAGATTAAAAAACAAGCCAGTGTTTAAAGGCAATCAAAATCTTAGGCTTCGTCTCCATTCATCTTTAATGCTGGTGTAATTGCTGCACAGATTCTGGCTCTTCCTGCAGACTTAATTTATTTTATTTTTGGAGCATGCCCCTGTCTGTCAGAGGGATGTTATACTTCCCTGAGCAGCATTAGCGCTATTGAGCACTCCGCCACCGGCAATCCAGCTCACCCCATTTCATATCTTGCCAAACAAGTTAATCTAATATTAACAGCGGTTTGTTACCTCGTTGTTAGCTTAATTTACTTTACAAGAAATGCTATATTTGCATTTCATCCCTCTGTCACCGGCTTGTGAACCGCGCTTCCCAAGGCCAAGAAGGGATGGCTCAGTCCCTCGGCACAGCCCTGCCACACAGGAGAGGGGGGCATCACCCCCACCAGGCATCTTCCCTAATTTGCCAGGGGGGATGTGGGGAGCTGGGAGGAGGATTTCCAAAGCCACAGAGCAGCTCCTGGAAATGCAATATTGGGAGTAGCACAAATGCCGCTGCTGCTCTTCCAGTAATAGAGCTGAGTCAGAGACAGCGGCTTTCCCTGGCGGCAAACACATACAGGAAATGTCTTTAGTATGGAAATCAGCAGGCCCATGGGCACGGGGGCAGACGTCTGCAACACCAACAGCTCCCTCAGGCCTTCAGGGAGTGCTCCCAGACCAGCCCCTGCACACCCCAGGGGCTCACCCAGGTCTGTCTGTCTGTCTGTCCACCAGCATGGTGCAGCCCCTGTGCCTCACTTCCAAATCTCTGGGGTGAGGGAGCCGTGAGCAAAGTCCTGAAAACAATCACTCAAAAGCCACTTCCCCAAATGATCCACAGCCCCATGGAGCAGTGCCAGATGTGCTTGATGGGCAGGGGGATGGAGCTGGGGATGCCCCGTGGGGTGATGTCAGTGATCCCGTACCTGGGGCTGTCCCAGCTAGGTCAGGGAATGTGGAGTTGTTGGAGGTGGAAATGGCTTTCCAGTGAAAGTTTCTGACTTAATTGTTCATCAGCTCACTCTGTGTCCCATTGCTAAGCCCTGTCCTTGTGTATGGAGCCCTGGCCTCCCACCTCCTCCGGCAGCTGCTGCCTCCACTGCTTAAAGGAAGGGAATGACCCGGTCTGGGTGTCCTGCTCTGGTTTTAATAGAAATTGCTGAAGGATGCCAAGGGTAACTCTGGCCAGGCTGAGACATCTGGCAGGGCAGTTTTATGGTGCTGCAGGTTTTTTTGTGAAGGTCTGAGAGAAAGCAGGGCTGGAACGACCAAACCCAGAGAAACAGCAGGAAAGAAGAAAGTGGAATGAAGCAGGGGATCAGCTGCAGATGAAAGCACCAAATATTGGGCAATTTTTCTGAGTGATTGGAGGGCAAGTGCCCAAAGCAGAGAGCAGTTTTGCCACAGGAGCACTATGAAGCCCCTCATAAGTGATGTAAACAGTGGAAGTGTAAATACAAATGCACATCCAGCCTCAACTGCTGGCTGGCCACATGAACCTGAAGCTGCAGGAAGCAGCTTTCTTCCTGGAAGGAATATTTCACTGCTAACTGAAATTATTTGAGGAGAGGAAGGAGGTGCTGCCTGCTGTCTACCTGAAGGGGAGCAGAGGGCCCAGCTGCCTTTTTTAGTCCTTGATAATAACACTGCTGGAAAGAAATGTTGCTAATGCAACCTGGGCTTTTATGGGTGATTTTACTTAGAAAATTACCTTGAGAATAGCTTTATTGTTATTGAACAGAATCAGGCATTTTCTTAAAGGTCTTGACATCCCTGCAGAAAATAGAAAATTGTGATTTTATTTAATGAAAATACTGTTGTTCAAAACCCATTTCACTCTGGGGTTTACCCACAGCCCCATGTGCCTCCCAGCAGTGGAAAAGCATCGATTTCCTCTGGTCTGCCTCTCCCTCTGCAGCTCACATGGGGATTTTTCACCCCAAAATGCTTCCCTATGCACTTTGCCATCCATGTCTATCCCAGTGGGGTTACATATAAGCCTTTTAGTGATAATAGAGTGGCCATCAGTGCTGCTCAGAAATGCTGCTACCCTCCAAGGACAAGGCCTGGTGACATCCACCCTGGAAGCTGCTGGATCGCTCTTCTTCCCTTGGCTTTAGGTCCCATCACAGTGGTGACTCCTCAAGCCGTGCCCTCCAGCTGGTGCCTCAAGGGCAGGGGATGTTCAGAACACTACCCAAGGTGTCCCTGTCCCCATCCTCCAGCAGCAGCTATAGGAAGGGTCCCATCCCTCAAGAATGGCTTTTCAGAAAGTCTGTTTTTTAACCTAAGTAGCCCCTTTCACGGTCAGTGCTTCGGTTCAGAAGGAGGAACTTGGGTTTGCAGTTTGGTTTTCTAAGAAGAGAGTATCTTTGTCACAATTTAGGAGTTTTTTAATTATTATTTCTTAAAATTCTTGCTGAACAGAGCCCAGAGATGCAGTGAAGCGTCTTGCCTCGGCAGCGCACACAGCGTAGTCACAGCAGCCCTGGGGGCTGAGGCAATGACCTCTGCCAGAGGAGGAGGAGAGGAGGAAAGGTGGCCCAAAGTCTCAGCTGGAATGCAAAGGTTCAGGACACAACATCTTCCAGAGCAGCATGCCTTGCCTTTGCGCCTCAAAGGAAGCTCTAGGAAATGCCATCCTTTGGCAAGATACAAACATCAACTCTGTGGCTCGGTCGTGGCCACAGTGACAGCCCAGGGGCTGCTCCTGGCTGCCCTGAACCAGGTCCCCTCACCCCACTGGGGAGCAGCAGCCTCATAAATAATTCCTCAGTGTAATGGCAATGTTGTAAAACATGAATATTTAGTGCATGCATAATAGTTGTTTACTCATACTTAAATGTCAGCTGATGAAAACATATCTAAAAGGCTCCATTCCCGGGGAAGCACAGGCAGCTGGAGGAGGTGGGATGCAAAGTCACTCTGGTTTTTGCCCCACTGATACCCAGGGCAGCAGTGATGGACCCCTGCACTCTCCAGCTGCAACATATTCCTGCTCCCTGGTGCCAGACCTGGGGGAGCCAGTGCTGTCACACTCTTAGCACATCCATCTCCCACAAAGGTTTCATGTCTGTGCCAATGCTGAATTTGGCTAAAACTCTGCCAGTTTGGGGTGTGCACTCCCAGCAGGGGCGATGGGGTGGTCAAAACTTTGCAGGACAAGGATGCTGTGGATGCAGGGATGTGGCCAAAGGTGCAGGCAGGCAGTCCCCCCTCCTCCTGCCAGTCTCCTGCCCGCTCCCCTCACTAGCACCAACGTTCCACACTTGGGAAGGGGGGAAAAAAATAAAAAGAGAGAGAAATGAATTATCAGTAAAGTAAAGAAACACAAACTTATGAAGGACAATTTTTTCTGCTGTCAATACACACAAAGAGACAAAAATTGGAAGCTTTTGAGGAAAAGAAATGCGTCTGAACTTCTGAGAGAGCGAGAAAGTACTGAAAAGCCCTGCCATGCCGAGCTCCTCTGAGGTAACTTCTGTGCTTGGAAAGAATATTTCAGAAGACATTTTATTCTTTAGAAGATGCCAAAAATGCAAGACTTGGCACTTTAACAAAACAGAAAAAGGAAAACACATAATCTTCTTAACTAGTAAGTCTTTGAGCCCAGGATCACATTGTTGCCATATAATAAAAAGGGATGTTATGCAGTAAATTGGGCAGTTAAGAATTCTGTGCATACTCAAAATCGTGACATTTCAAGGACAATAAAGTTGGCTGGCTCGTGGCCATTGGCCATACGAACAGAAAACAAAAAAATGGATTGTCAGCTGGTTATTCATACCGCATTACAAAACAAGTCTCCCAACAGGCAAACACTCTTTATTGCTTGTGTTTTTGCTCCAGAAATATATTTTTTAATTAAAAAAAAAAAAAGAGTTCTCGCAGCATTCATCTTACAAATGTTAACCCCTTAAAAGACAATTCTGACATGCTTTGCCGCTGGCTTTTCCATTTTATAAATGTTCTACAGACAAGGAGAAAATCAGAAGGAAAAATTTATTTCTCACATGGCATAAGTGTCTGTTTCTTTATGGGGAGAAAAAATAAAGAATCAAGGCATTTGAGACAGCTTTTATGCTATTAATCACATGGGATGCAATTAATCATGTGGGATTAACCTGTTGTGATTTTTGGGGTGTCTGACTTGAAATCATCCCCGGACAGTTGTTTTCCAGAACAAACATAGAACCTGTGAGTGTGTGCCAGGTGATGTCCCCAGAGCTGGTCCCAGTTTGGTGATGGGCTGCGGAGTGGGGCTGGTGGCACGGGTGGTGGCACAGGGAAGGGGACCTGCAGGGGGCAGGGCATTGTTTTGGCTGTGGCTGTGTAACTTTAGCACAGGTGTCGCCTCACCCTCACCTGCAGGGCTGTCCAGGCTCCCCAAGGGCTGTGCTGACACTGCAGTTGTTACACACTGTGCACAAACAATGATGCTGCCTCCTCTGTGGGTGCATTGCACGTGGGCAGTGATTCTCCTGTGCATCCTGCAGGCCCTGCTTGTCCAGGTTCAGCCAGGAAGGCTGAGGCACACCCTGCAGCTTTCTGACACGCTGCTGTGTCCTTACTCTGTCTCTTTAACTGTCCCAGGGGGTTGTGCTGGAGCAGCTGCAGGTGGTTTGCAGCAAGAGGATCAGGGTTACACCTTCTGCAGGTGGTGGTGGAAACTGGCTTGGGGTGAGGTGCTGTGAGTCTCTGCTTGGAACAGGTCAGTGAGATTTTCTTGAGCTTTTCTTTGGGCTGGAGAAAGTGCAGGATGTGTCTGCACATCCTGGGCAAGGGAGTGAGCCTTGTGGTGGGCACAGGTATGTGCTGGTGCTGTACTGTTGTTCTGGCTTCTTGCTAAGAGCTGCAATAGTATGTAAGGAAAGGAATGTCAAATCACTGGTTAGGTCACGTCCCCTTGGCTGGAGGTCTGCTGTGGGGGGGAATGATGCCCCTGTTTGGCCACAAAGCTCCCACCCCCTCCTGCTGGGTTTTGGGAGAGAGACTGAGTCAGGCTGTTGTGGTGAGAGTTTTTCCCCTCTGTCATTTAAGTAAATCTGTTCTGACCACAACTTAGGACAGATTTAGGGGAGAGGCTTGGTAAAAAAAAAAAAATCTGTGTTTTTTAGAAAATACTGGTTGGTTGTTTGCAGAAATGGCACTGGGCTAGATCCTGAACTAATGCAAATAAACGTGTTGCCTGTCAAGCTACTGTATTTCTCTCATCCTCTGAGTCCTGGGTCAGCTCCCTGATCTTCTATAGTAGCTTCCACTTTCTGTGCCCCTGGTTTCCAAACAATACCCTTGCTTGCTCCCTCTGCTTCTCTCTCTCCTCCCAACTTCTTCAGCATCTTTTTCACAGTGTGATTTTCTCAGCCTTTCTTTCATATTTTAATATACTTTTGTCTCTCCCCTGGCTCTGCCTATATGTGTTGTTTCCTGTATTTACCTTGTTTTGATTGCACATTCTGCGGGACAAAGCACAATGCTGCCATTTTGTGGATAATTAAATCCTCCTGGTTGTGGTCCAGCCAGTGGGACAACTCATGCAGGAGGGTATAAACTGCCTGGATTTGCATGCACAGCCTGTCATCTGCTGTGAATCATTTTGGGATGCTTTTGCATGAGCGAAGCTGTTTAAAAATAAATTGTATTGTATTAGACTAATGGAAGATAATAAATTCAGTTGGTCTTTTAGCTTAAAATTCATCAATGTCTGGAGCTGGAAGGGGGGAAGGAGATGGAGGACATTGAGCCATCCGGCAATTAATGGCCAGGAGCTCAGCTCTTGCCAGGCTGCCTTGATGCCCAGCAGAGTCACACTGCCCTGGCAGCTTGAGGGTAGCACAAGCACTAAACCCCTCTAAAAAAGGCAAAAAACTACCCAAAAAAAACCCCTCCCTTCTTTTAAACATCAATTAACAAAATACCCTTTAATCAAAGCCTGCTCCAAGTGGCACTAGGCAAAGGGCTTATTCCAAGATCAAAAACCTTTGAATTAGTGAAGCCTTTCAACCCTGATGGCCTTTGATGTCCCCGTGCTACAGCAGGGAGGGCCCTTTTTTGGGTGGTGGGTGCAATTTCCCCAAGATCAGAACATGTCAGCTCTGCTCTGATTTTGGCCAGCAAATCCACCAGTGTGGGAGAGGGGTTGCAGACTCAAGCCTGAAGCTTGTGCAGGTCATCACTGGGCAGTTTTGGGGAGAACAGCTCACAGAGTGGGTGACCTGTCTCTGTGCTGCCTCGCTGCTGTGTCACAGGGCTCCTGGGACAGTGTCCCTTGCAGGTACAGGTGCCCTGCAGCCCCATCCTGGCCTGAGGGTACTGCAGGCCATGGATTTGTGGTTATTTCTGTGCATCACCACCTGCTCCAAGTGCTGCTGCCCCTCTCCTGTGCCCCCGTGTCCGTCTGTCCCAGCTCATGCTCCCGCTGGTTCCCTGCTGCAGACAGACTGCGGCACCAGGCGCCTCCGGACAGCGTCCCTGTGCTGTGACAGCCCCGGTGCCCGGCCCTGGCTCTGGCAGAGGGGCCTCTCTCCCACGAAGATCCACTTGCTTTTTCCCTCTGTGTGGATGATGCCTTCCCGTCCCAGTGTTGTTGGGAATTTGGGATGATTTCGGTGACTTTGCAGAACAAGGAGGGTCTCACTCCTACAAGCACTTGGAGGGAAAGGAACTTGTTAGTAGAGCAAATAACTCACAGTGAATAATTCCTTCAACAAGCACAACTCCTATTTTTGAATATTTGCAAAGGGGCTGTTTCTGAAACTGCCCTGCAAAGGGCTCTTTCTGAAGATGCTGGTACTCAGAATTAATGGAGTTTGGGGTATTTTTCCCTTTTGGTTTGGGGTGTGTGAGTGTGCCGGCCAGTTTCAGTGCCTCACACCAATTGCCTCTCTGGTACTGCAATAGTAGCCCAGCACTCTCCCTCTGAACAGCCAGGACAAATTTCCTAGAAATGTCCTAATTCCCTGAAAATATGGCAAAAGCCAAGGCTGGTGTGGACAGCATTAATATTCACCTAACAAAAAAGGCTCTGTAGGCAAAGCTTGTGCACTGATGGAAGGTGAAGACAAAAGCCCTCTTAGCAGGGCTGCTCATGTTTAAACTCGCCTGAGTGTTTGAGAAAGTGCCCTGGATGCATTTTTTCTAGTAATTTTTATTTTCTTATGTTTGACCCAAAACAACTGTTAGTTTTCTTTCATGTTTCTAGTGGTGCTCCGCTGAGGAAGCCAAGAGTGTAATTTATGGAAGGAAAAGGTGCAGCAAATAGATGCTTTGGCCTCTATAAAGTACTCCTGCCACTTAAGAAGCCACTTGATGAATGGAACCTTTGGTTGATGTCATTTGCTGGCTTTGTGAGCAGCTCCTCCTAAAGTCTTGCTTTGAGGAAAAGCATATTTTACACAGTGTGTGTATGATCTGGACTCGGCTGTTACAAGTTGTGACTGTGTTCACAGGGGTTCTTGAATTAGGAAGAGATGAGGATCTGACTCCATGTTTCAGAAGGCTTGATTTATTATTTTATGATATATATTACATTAAAACTATACTAAAAGAATAGAAGAAAAAGATGTCATCAGAAGGCTAGCTAAGCTAAGAACAGCATCAGAAAAAATGATAACAAAGCTTCTGTCTTGGACAGAGAGCCCGAGCCAGCTGACTGTGATTGGCCATTAATTGCAAACAAACCAACATGAGCCAATCACAGATGCACCTGTTGCATTCCACAGCAGCAGATAATCATTGTTTACATTTTGTTCCTGAGGCTTCTCAGCTTCTCAGGAGGAAAAATCCTAAGGAAAGGATTTTTCATGAAAAGATGTCTGTGACAACAAGTGGTGAGGCTCAGGGTCCTGGAAGCTCAATTTATGGCTGATAAAAGGATCAAGCAGCACTGGGGTAACCCTCCTTCAGCTGCCCCCAAACATTGCATTTACAGCAGGAGATAAAGGCTGTGAGAAGGTTGCAGGTGCAAGCACACCTTGCTTTGAACCTTTGTTGTCTTTCCTTGCACACAGACCTGGTAGGGCTCATCTGGCCAGAGTTAACCCTGCCCATCCATGTCCCAAATCCCATGGGGATAACTTGGCAGGGCCTTTCTCAGCAACAAGGTGTGATGGGCAGTGCATGATTGAGTATGTGGTTCTGGCTGGCTACCCCACAAAAATAAAACAAGCTCAGGTTTTATCCCCATTAGCAAAAGCTCAAACCAGTGCCCCTTCCCCGTGGCTGGAGATGGTCTGACACAGGAGGAGGCTCCAGGGCTGCCTGCCTGCCTGCTGCAGATGGGAGAGGAGGAATTTGGGATTAGGGGTCTGGTCCTCCAGCATTCTGCTCCAGCTCCTCTCACGTTGCTGGCTCTGCCCTGAGTTTTTCAGGGATTTCTTGCAGAGCACTTCACTGCTGTGGTGCAGACCACCTCCAGTGCCACAGGAGCATTCCCAGGGTGTGTGTGGGGCACAGGAGCCACACCTGGGCTGTGCAGCTGGTAAAGCTGTACCTGCAGTGGGATCACTGCCCGGGTAAATTACACTGCTCAGGAGTTCACTAGATCAACTGTCTAGTCAGCCCAGGTCTTCCTTTTTTTATTATCCAATTAACTGCACATGTTAATAAGAAATTTTCTTTTTATATAAAACTGAGCAATGTTTTTTTCTCTGCCTGGAGTAACATAAATTGACCTTTTCATATATAGCTTCAGTGTCCTGGGACTGATTTGTGGATATATATTGCTGCTTAGAAAGGCTGTAATTTACAAGTGATTGTTTGGAGGGCTTCAAATTACCACCACTCATATATATGGATATATAAACAAAAATTGAAGCTTCTTGGGACATTCTACATAAACAATTTTCTTGGGAAGAAAAAGGATTCTCAATAAAAATAAGGATGATAATAATACTAAAGCCCAGGGTATTTTTATATCTGTGCCACTATATAAAGTAGGGGTAGATTACTTCAGTCCTTCATTTATATTTCAGCATTTCTGGACCATCTCCTCTAACATTTTATCTTTTTTTTTACTTCCATCATATATAAATAAAATCCTCCTACATTCCATTCCTGTTGGATTTGGGGTGTGGAGGTAGCAGAAACCTTGCTGCCCAGCCTTGCCTGCCTGTGCTCTGAGAAGAATAGGGATGGGAAGGATTAGCTCCAGCTCCCTTCATGAAATATCACTTCAGCTTCTAAGTCTCTCTCACAGGAAAGTGCATGCATGCACCAAGAGAAGTACTTTGGGAAGCTGCTGCTGTTTTTTATGGCCCTGCTACTGGGAGCTGCTGACAGTGTTTGCTCTCAGCAGTCAGGCTGTTAAAGCCAGGTACCCTAAAGTCCCTGCTTTACTTTGGAAGGTATTTCTATAAGGTTTTTTGGCTTTCCTGGTCCATGGCAGAAGAAAAGCAGGGTCAGCAGGAGCAGCCAAGGGCACAGTTGCAAGAGGAGCCCTGCAGCAGCACCACTGAGCACCCAGGGCTGTGCATCTGCCCACAGCATTTGTCCAGCCTCCAGTGTCTGTGCTTTGGGGGCAACTGTAAGGAGGTGTCATATTGTAAGGTAAAGGGGCCTTTCAAGCCATTAATTTGTCAAGGTGCTGTTTAAATTATGGGGTTTTTTAGCTCCTGTGAACTTTGAGGCATTTACAACACATGTGCTGTAGTTTTGTGATTTTTTTCTCAAAGTTAGAAACAGGTTGATGGAAGTTTAGATGACTTTATGTGACATGAAAGTAGATCTTTTAGTGGTAGTTAATGTTCCTTGCCCATCAGAAACCAAGTAATTTTTAGTCCCTTTATTAAAGCAAGCAGCACAATTTGCCTTCAGCTGCCAGTGTGCGTTTCCAATGAAATGTAAGGGTTTAAAAATGAGCACAACTTGAGTAGAGGAAAAGGGATCTCTGTGCAACAAGAACATGCTTTTAATTGAGATTAGTTGGTCCATATTCCATTAGCAAATCCCATCCCATGGACACTGTTCCTGCAGAGGCAGGCAGGATTTATCAGCCTCGGTGCTCCCTGGTGCTGCTGCTCTCCCAGGGAGCCGCACGGAGCGAGGCGGGACAGGCTGCTGTATATCACCCATCTCCTGCTCACCAAATGATGATTCAGATTCACACTGAGATCTATAAAAGTCAGTGGTTTATTGCTGTCTTGTATTTCTGTATTAACCACCTCATTATCATCCCAAATGGAGTGTAAATCTGAGGGTATCCAGTTGCTCCAGCCCATGCGCTTGCGCTCCCCCGTCTCCTGCCATATAAATCTCGGCTCTGGGTAACAGGAGAGACCCAGCTCCAGAGCAGGCAGGGTTTGTAAAGGAGCAGCTTCCCCTCCCTGGGGCAGGCTGGGCAGTGCTCCATGTTCTCCTGAATTCTCTGGGCTCTGGGGGGGCAGTGGCACTGATGCTTGCCAGGAATGCTGAGGACACAAAGCAGTGCCCACCGCCCGGCCACACATCCCACCCCACATTTAGGAGAGTGCTAGTCCCTCAGAGAGAGGCCTGTCTTTGGGGTCTGGGGCATTTTGTGGGTAGGGTGCTGGCTTTGTTCAGCACAGGGTGGCTGATAGGAAGCCAGTTGCCACATGGGAATCGTTGGAGAAAAACCACAAATGGCTGGGAACCATTGGGGAGCGCCCCAGGCTCCCTGACCTTGGCCACACGCCTGCTTTGGGCACTTGGTGTCTTGGTCTTGTGTTAGACAAAGCCCCAAGCAAACAATGAGGCTGGACCAGGCTGGGTCAGATCATGCCACAGGCAGCCATGGCTAGGAACAGGATGGATCTGGAGGTGTGTGGGGATTCACTGCTCTGGAAAGCCCTGAGGGCTGCCAGTGAAGCCCCTCCAGTGCACTGACATGAGATTTGATGCCACGTCTGCAACTCATTGTGTGTCACAGTCAGAAATAATTGTAAGATCTGTCACATGATCTTTTGATCAGGATTTCTCACCCCTGAGAATCCGTGCCATTAGCAGGAGACAACTTTTCCTGTAGTTCAAGGCTAACCATGTGTGCTTCTATCTGTTGATGAAGAATGCTATCCTTTGCAATGAAGTGTAACTTTCCTAAAATAAGCTGGGGGGGAAAAAGTGCAACATTTGGACCAAGGTGTCCCAAAGGCAGCAGCTCTGTCCCCCTCAGCAGGGACACATGTTGCTTTTCTCAGAGAGCTTTTCTTTTTTGTTTATCACATTCAGTTGGTGAGAGGAAATCAAATGAACCATGGGGAAGGCAAAATAAGTTTAAAATTATAATTATTTTCTGTTTCTGCACAATACAAAGCACTTTTGGTGCAGGTGCCTTTTAAAACCTGTTAATCACTACCAGCTATTTTTTCCACTAGTTCCCACACAAAACAAAGTGATGAGTTTCCCAGTATTTGATAAATAACACCCCTCCCTTGCAAATTATTCTCCTTCAATATTTCACCACCACCTCTGGTCTTGACACATGGGCTGGAGAGGGCAGCAAGCTTTTAAACTTCATTTAATGATCATACCCAAGAGGTGCAGAGTTTTCTGGGTTTCTCAGAGGTCGTGGTTACTTCTCCCACTCTGCATGAATCCTTTTTTAAAATTATTGTTATTAGAACCACAATGCTGCTGATTCTGAGCTGATTCAGGTGCCCAGGTCATGTATACTCTAGAGCAAATCTTTGGAGGAGGGAAAACATGCCGGGGACAGACACATTAGGGACACAATGAAGAGCCTGTTTGATGTTATGTTCAATGCTGAGACTGCCATGAGGACTTGTGGCTCTTCTTCTCTTCCTACTCCTTGTCCATGAGGCTGCTGAGCTCCCCTCATTGCCTCTCCTCTGGCACCAGGCTCCCCTCCCTTTGCTCTTCATTTTTGGCCACTGAAATATAATGTAGTTGCACTAGGTGGTTTGTTCTGTGCCTGATTTCCCTCTTTTGGGTCTCTTCTCCTCAGAGAAAGGACCTGTTCCCATCTGGCAGGTCCTGGGCTGTCAGCTCCAGGCAGGTTTTCCCTCGTTAACCCCTGGAGATGCATTGGTAACATGTCAGTATCATACACTCCATCATGCAGTGAGAACTATTAAGTGCACGTTGTTATTCCTGGATTCAGACCTCCACTGCCTCTTTGCCTCCCTGGGAGCCTCATGTTAAGATCAAATATGATGTTAAGGATGGTTGCTAGAGTGAGAAATCTTCCTTCCCCTCCTGCTCCTTTTTTTTTTAAACTTATTTCCCCCCGCTCTAGTTATCTTTCCCACATTGCACTAAGCAAAAGCAACTGGGGCTGGCAGCACAGTCTTTTGTGGTGTTTTTGGGGTATGGTGGGAGAAGCAGCTGCCAGCTGCTGGGGGAAGACAAGATAATCCTGGTTTTGAGACTCTTGAAGGTGCCCAACATGCAAAACTCCTGCTTTGTCCTTCTGCAGAACACAGCATTTAATTGGGATTTTTTTTCTGCAGAAAACTCTATCTTCTGCAGCACTGCATTGCCTTTCCAGAATGCCTTTAGGACTCTGAAAAACATTCATGTCAGGAAGCCTACAGGCTCTCCAGTGAGGAATCTGATTTAGCAGCAAACAGGAGAGTGGACTGAAGCACTTCCCTGTGTGCACACTCCTCTTAAGAGGCAGGTTCCCTAGAAAAAGGCAGAGTATTGCAGGCAGGTTCCCTAGAAAAAGGCAGAGTGTAGCAGCCTCACTGGTGATGGAGCCAGCTGCCTGCTGGCCCCTAATCAAAACTTGGAGACACTGGTTTGCCCCATGGGGAGAAATTCATGCTTATGGATACAGTCTTCTCTTTTAAGCCCTGGTCCGGTTGCTCTAACATAATTTTGGGTTCCTGAGGCAAGTCAGCACCAGGAGAGGGTGAGAAGAAAGGAATTTAATCAGAAAGGAAGACATTTCCCCAAACCTTCATTCATTTTTTTTGTGTGTGCATTTGCTGGAGTGTCCCCACAGGCTCTGGTCACTGCAGACTCCTGCAGGCAAAGATGATTTACCCTGACTTTGGAACTGCCACGAATGAAAGGCACTTAACAAATGCTTCTGAAAGAAGAAAACCTCTGTACTCCTCTCCTCGTCATTCACTTTCAAATTGATAAGTTAAATACTGTACTCCAGCATAAACATTTCTCAGGGACAAAGTATAAACATTTCTAGTGGAGTGCACTTAATACAATTTTGTTTGCCAAGTGGCGCTGCCTCCTCCCAAGCTGCGTCTATGAGAGGGTTTTATTTAACTGGAGATATAAATTAATTGCACTCAGCACAGCCTCTCATCCCAGCTCTCTCCTGCATCCGTACCCTTGGACTCTGTGAAGGGAAGGGCAGGTGGGAGCTGTGGCAGCTGGAATACTGGCAGGACACCACTGCAGCCCTTCCCCTGCCTGCTGCCTTCCTGGTCTCCCTCGACTATTTTTTTTCAATTGCAAGATATATGACTGGATTTGCTTTAGTTAGATGGATGCAGATGCAATTCCATGAAAGATCTCCTTCCCAAGGCAGGGGTTAATGCAATGTTTTGTGACCTGGCTCTACAGTGAAGGGTGACATCAACTCCCAGACAGCTGGATTAGATTAATATATGTCAGATATTTTAAGGTTTTATTCAGGAAAAAGCCTAATTTTAGACTTTGATTGAATTGCCGTCATGGTAATAGCATGGATAATTTCCTTTCAAAACTGGTAAAAATTCAAGGATGTCTTAAACTGGGCCCAGTTATTAACAAACCCGAGCTTTCTGACATCTGTCTGTCCCTTCTCTACCTGAATTGCTGTTTAGGAACAAATTATACAGAGACTGGCTGAACCTGACATTCCTCCAATCCCTGCTCATCATGCATTTTGTTCATCCCTGAAACATTTTGGAGCAAAGTAAGGAAAAGTGCCATCCTTGTGAACGGAAATCAATTTTACCATCTAGACCAAAATTTCCATGTTTTGCAAAGGAAAAGCACAGTGGGTACCAGAGCCAGGTGTTTTGAGTGCTGTGGAGCCTCCCTGCCCCTGCCACCTTCAGAGGAAGGTGGGCAGTCACACACTCATGGCATCATAGAATAGGAGACCTCAAGCATCATCTGGCAAAAGCATGACCTGGAAAAAAAGGCCCAGCTGAATCTTAGAAGTGTCTGAGAATCTACCATTTCCCTGTGGAGATTATTCCAAAGGCTGATTGTGCTCATTGGGAAAAAATTTCCTCTTGTGTCTATCTGGAATATCCCCAGGAGTAACTTGTAACCATTACCACGTCTTTTCCATGTGAAAAAGGGAGTTTTGATCTTTGCAGTCAGGATCTTAGGAACTGTTTTGGGGGTTATTTCCTTTTCTGTGAGATATCAAACATGGAGAATTTTGCCTGAGAGGTTCCTTCCACAGCAGTCTGACCTGCTCATTACTGCAGCCAAGGGGAGGCTCAGGGCAGGGGGTGAAGGCTGGCAATGGAAACTTCAGCTCAAATGCTAGAAAATCCCATGGATCCCAACCTGCTTGAGGCTCCTCCAAATCTCTGCCCAGCTCCTCCCTACCACGAGTGACAATCTGTCAAGCCTGCAGAAACAAACTTGTTCTCATAAAACAGCAGTAATTTTATGGTGCAAGAGGAGAAATGTACAGCCAGCATCTTGCTGCTCATCAGAAAAACAGCAGCTACCTTTTGTACAGCTCTTGGGGTTTTTTGCTTTTTTTTTTAAGATTAAAAACCTCCCAAGGAAGGCTTACAAAGTTTATGGCGGAGGTATACAAGAAGCGAATTAAAATTCCATAAATATATTTGCTGGCTAAAATTTATATATCCTGTATTCCTCGGGTATCTAATTAGATCCAAGAAGAAAATAGCCCTGCAAAGGATAGGCATTTTGTTCAAATAATTTTAAAAAATTGAGCTAAATAATGGCCATTTTATACTGCACACAATATAATTGTTCTTCTTGTGTTGGGGAGCAGTTATAAATTATCTGGTGTCCCATTCAGCCTTGTTGCCAGGCCGAGTACCAAACAATTGTGAATACAGTTACTGGGCATGTAAATTCACAGTTTTCTGACAACTACACCGTTACTGCTGCTGCTAACTAACATTCTGCATAAAAAATGCAATCCCTGGGAAAGAAGGAGCATTTATCTAAGTGCTGACATTGAAACATTCTGAATAACTCCTTGAATCATTTGTACTATTATGGGGAGAAAATGTAATTATTGTAATCAGCCTTGAGTTTGAGGCCGTGTTGTTTTAAAAAAAAAAAAAAAGAAGGGAGAGGGGAGGGGGAAACCAGATCTGAACAACGAAAATGAACCTTGATAATGGAGCAGCCTTGAATTCCACTTCATTTATCACACTAATGGATGTCAAGATGACCTCAATCAAACATTTTGTTTTCCAGTTTTAAGCAATGGAAAATGTTTTTTTTTTTTTCCTCTGGGAACAAAAAAAAAGGAAAGTTATTTAAATTGTTCCTAGTAATTACATTAGAGTAGAAGGTCAAAGTCAATATGAAATAGTATCAACCAACCTTTTGATGAGTCTTGTCCAGGCTCTTTGCTGGCACAGTTCACACATTTCCATAAGCCTAGTGCAAGCTTTATGTTTCTCTTTCCCTATTCCTTGTGTTTTTATGCTTAACTAAAAATCCCATTTTGTGGTGTTTTTATTTGGAACCCCAGCAGTATTTAATCTAACATTTTTAAGTAAATGATCATGTGGTTTAAACACCACCTCCCCCACTAGCATGCTTCAGGACTGGGCATAGCTGTGAAAAAGGCAGAGAACTCTGAATAGAAAGAAGTTTATGTCAGCTGCTCTTCATGGAAATGTCGTGATTCACCTTGGCCAGAGGGAAGCTTGATGAGGCTCAACAGGGTCCTGACCTGGGGAGGAGTGGCCCCTCGTGGGCTGGGGGTGACCTGCTGGAGGGCAGCTCTGCGGAGAACAGCCTGGGAGTCGTGGTGGTGATGAGCTGTCCCTGAGCCAGCAGTGTGTCCTTGCTGTCAGGAGGGCCAATGGGACCCTGGGAAGAGTTGGCCAGCAGGTTGAGGGAGCTGATCCTGCCCTTCCAGTCAGCCCCACTGGACTGCTGTGTCCTGCTGTGGACACTTCTGCACAATAGAGACAAGGAGCTGCTGGAGAGGGTCCAGCAGAGGCCACAAAGATGATGGGGGGCTGGAGCATCTTTTGAGTGAGGAGACTGTGGGACTGTAGTTTGGAGAAGGCTGAGAGGGGATCTCCTAAGTGCATAAAATATCTCAAAGGAGGGCTAAGAGTATGGTGCCAGACACTTTTCAGTGCCCAGGGACAGGATGAGGAGCAATGGCCATAAACTGAAACACAGGAAGGTCCATCTCAACATGAGAAACAGCTTCTTTACCCTGAGGGTGTCAGAGCACTGGGACAGCTGCCCAGGGAGATCATGGATTCTCCTTCTCTGGAGAAATTCAAACCCACCTGAATGTGTTCCTGTGTCACCTGCTGGAGGTGACCCTGCCTTGGCAGGGGGGTTGGACTGGATGATCTCCAGGTGTGTGTCCCAACCCTAATAATTCCATGATTCTGTGATTTGATATTTCAGTTCAGTTATCTCAGCAATGGACAAGAGCACCCCAACACCTGCACTTCTCCCTGTGACTGGGCAAACTGTTGGCCGGATCCAAGTTTAGGCAGGGCCCAGAACTGTCTCTGCTGGCTTGCTGTCTTCTGGGTCATACAACATGGTCTGGACATTGAGTGAAAGTGTCAGTTTCCCCTCAGAAACAACAAGCTGGGTTTTATGCTGCTGTGCAAGTACAGTCTATAATCTGCACTGGTGTCACCTGCACCAGTCAAGACACTGGGTGTATTTTAACCCATTTAATCTGACAGCATTTTATGTGGATACAAAAAGTGTCTTGAGTTACCAAGGACTTGTTCCACAGGTTTCAAAACATGACTGTGAGCTGTAGAAACATGAACTGCTTAAAAGCTACGAATCAATTATTTCACTGAACATTGGCAGCTTTATTTAAAAGAAAGAAAAATCATCAGTCTGAGAAAGAAGCCAAGGAGGAACTATCTGTGAGCTTTCACCATCCTTGCATCCGCCTGTAGATGTGGCAGGTATAAACTTGTCTCTCTTGTATTGTCTTCTGTGCGTGGGACATGAGGCAAATGTAGTTTAATTTCTGTAAGTGCCTGGGAGTCTTTTACATGTCCCATCAGGGTGTCACTTGTTACAGTTTTAAACCATAACATGTAGTTGTCCTGGTGGTCTTACACAATGGTCATAGAAGGCCCTAAAAGAAGATGCTGTTAGAAGATCCAGGTCCAGGTTTTGAACCACATTTGCTAGAGCAGATTATGCAAATCCTGTGTTAGGGCATCAGAAGTAGCCCAAAGTCCAGGTGTATGGACTGCAGAGATCTGTACACCCTCTTGCACCATATAAATTGAGTTCTCTATTCTCCAATGCAAGATTATTCCTGTTTTTTCTACTTTGAACAGGATAATGCTGTTCTCTGTTGACATTTTCTACTACAGCTTGTAACATTATAAGAATATCTGGATTTTTAATGCTGAGACTTTAAAAAGTACTTGTGTTAGTGTCTTTGAACAGTAAAAATACCAAGGGTTTATTTAAAAGACATCTTTCTCCTTTAGGAAAAGATATGATGCAGTAAATTATTTGTAACAAATTTGCAACACCCCAACAAACAGCTTCATGTGACAGATCATTGTGGGCCCCTTCTCACTTCTACATGAAGCTCTTGGAGCACTCTGTGCCAAATAAACTTCTTTGAAACGGCCAGAAATCATCCATATGGTAAAACATCACCTCTCCTCTCTTCACTAATAATTCACTATTTAGGAAAATACTTTGCAAAAAACGTGGAGCCATGTGGTCCATGGAAGGGGCCCTCCTATAGGAAGGGCAGAGCCAGGCTGGCCCAAGTTCCCTGCCCTCCCCAGCTGGGCAGAAAGTATCTGCATGGCAGAAAAGAGCAGGAGCAAACAGGTAAGAGGAGAGGAAAGATGCTTGATGCCTCAAAGGATGTGTATGAAAGGCAGGGTATAGACCTCAGTGTCTTCCTTGGGAATAACAGTGCACTGTGTGGTAACCTCAGGCTAAAAGACAGACCAGTGAATCATAACAGAAAAAAAAAAAAGTGTGGACATTTTTAAGTTAAGCTTTTAAGAATAAATAAATCTGTAGAATGTAACATAAATCAGCTGTGTCTTTCCCCCTCCCTCCCTCCCCCACCCCCAAACACTCGCTAAAGCGATTGGAAACATTTGGGCCTCAAAAAAAAGGGAAAGCTATAAGTGCTTTTTCTTTCTTTTTTTTGCCAAATCATGCAGAAGATGCTGGCAGCTGCAAAGATTCAATTATACACAATGCAAAAAATAATTTAAAAAAATAATGGCACTTGAAAAAAAATCGCCTCTCCAGAAATTGCGTGGAACAATAAATCTGTTAATTAGCTAATTAATATTCAATTGGGGTCAGTGGGCTTAATAGAACCTTTTTCTGAGACCCAAGAAATTTTCCAATCACAATGTTAAGCCTGCCCACTTTCATTATCATCTAAGCACAGGCAGCCCTTATCAGGCCGCCAGACGCCCGGGAACAATGCGGCACCATTATCATCCCGGCGCAGCGGGCGCGGGTACCACAGTCGGATGTTGCAGGCTGTGAAGTAAAAATGCTTGAGCATTTAGGGTAATTGATATATGGGTTCTGCTGTATTGTTTAGGGCTGTTTGTTTGCTCTAGTGGTATTTAAGGCAGCGGAGCATCAGAAGATTGATTTTCATTGGTTGCCATTTTTTAATTTATTTTTTTTTTCCAGTGGAATCGATGACAAGTTGTCAGTGTGGGACCCTGACCAATAGCATCTGGCAAGTGCTCCCCATGGCACAGGGGGTGCTGCTGGCCAGGCACACATGGAAGTGCTGGGGCAGTGTGCTCCCCGTGCCTTCTGCCAAGTCCTGTCCAGCAGAGAGCTGGGGAACGCGCCCCTCGGAGGGGCGGACATTAAAACCCACATGGCCATAAAAAAGGACACATTTAAACCTGCCTCGCTATAAAAAAATGACAAAATGCAAGATCTATGTTATGAGTGGTGGTGGTGGCTGCTTTTATTTATTTTTCCAAGGGACTGTAGTTTTCTGCTGTAAGGCCTGCTGTCCTTTCCCTCTCTTAATATCAAAATATGGAAGTGGGTCTGGTGGCTTTGGGTGTCCTCACTGTGCCCCAGGTTATGGGAGTGCTGTAGATTACAGCTTTTGGAGTTCACTGGACTGAATGCGGTTGTTTATGGTATTCCACAACATTTCATGGAACAGTTTGCGAGTGAAATTACATTTGTTGTTTAGCTGGCAGTAAATCCTCCAGGTTAGCATGCAAAGGCCATCTAGGTCCAAGCAGTTTGACACAGGCTCCTTAAATCACCATCCCAGGCCCCTGGCATGTACCACACTACTCTGATGATTAGGTTGTAAATGGAAAATACAGCTGGAGTTCCCTCTGCTGAATGGGGACTTGATCTACAGGACCTACCTGCCCCTCCACTTCTCCACCAAGCTGCCTTTCCACATGCTGCTGCACATGACCAAAGAGGGTAAATGTAGCCTGGATACTTGGCAGTTTAAGGTTTCTCAAAAAATTTGTCCATCAAGGAGCTATGCTGCTTTCCCCCTTTGCCATGGGTCCCTCACCGGCCCTACATCTGCCTTAGAGAGCAGAAAAAGAGGGAAAGAGATTTTTCACTGGAAATGTGGAGACTGGGAAATCCTGTTTCTTCTTTTCTTTCTGTTTCTGACAAAGAATTCCTGTAACCAATATTCAAGGCAGAACATTATTACTTCACAGAAAAATTTAGAGTTTTGAAAGTATTTCCCATGTGATGTGGCTCTTGATCATTTGTGTACTTAACCTGAAACTAGATCCTGGTTATGGATGGCTTAGCCCCGAACCTACTGGAAAAGAACATTTCAGGTGATTTCTTGCCAGTGAAGCTATAGCTTAAATGCTTTACAGGTATGGGCCTCATGGCTGCAGCTCTTGTGCCTGGTGCACCCCAAGGAAGTTTTCTCTTCCAGGAGAATGCAGGTATTTTATGAACAGGGAGATTCTGGGAGGAGATGGGAAGGTGCTGTACCTAGGGGTACACCAAAATCTGTTCCCAACTATTGGCAAATGCTTGTAATATCTCTTCAGTCCTGCTCTGGTTTTTCCCTTTAGCTTTTTGAGACCCACTTCACGGTGCTCACAGTGTTTATTTCAGGGGTATGGGCTGGGGAGGGGGAAATCAAATTTTTCCTTTCTCCTTCAACTTTCTTGCAAGTCACTGGACTTTCATATTTATTTCCTGGGTAGCCTATGTGCAATTATTCTGATTAGATCCCTCTTGCCACTTCTCTGCTATAGCACACATACCCTAAACCTTAAAGAGAAAATAAAAGCTGTTATTTCCTATTTTCATAAATGAAAAGATGTTTCAAGTATTGGGAGACACTGAAAGAAATTCTGCAGTTTGAAGATACTTCAACTTAACTACTAATTGCAGGGGACCAGTGGGCGTAATTTTGGCACTATATTAGCTTTGCCACTCCATGAATAATTTGCATACAAAATGCTTTATTTTGGCAATCTATTAAAGAGCTATACAGTATTTGTGGCTTATCGCATTCACGCAGGAAGCAGGATCCTTGGCCATCTCGTTAAATTCTGTTGATGCATAACAATTTAAAGCATGGCACAAGCTGGTATGACATTTAAAGATGCCTTCACTTAATTATATTACACAAATATTGGGTTGTTTATCCTTGGGAATAAAGTCTTTTTGAAGTCAAAGTTGGCATGCGTATAAAGGAGTAAATTTTAACTGATCCCTCAAGTGGGCCTCCTAGCTGCAAATTGGGGTTCTTGCATTTTTTAAATTATTTGTGATAAGAAGCATTACACTTTGAATGCAGCCAGTGGAGTTTGTTTGGCACTCCCTCCCTTCTTCTCCCCTAATGGAAAATACAGTCTTTAGCAATAAATCAGCACATGAAACCAGAGGGGTAACTGCAGGCTGGGGTGAGAAATGGGACAAACGAGGCACTCGTAAAGAGCCCATAACTGCAAAAAGCAAAAAGTCCTAAATTTGGTCTTCAACAGGAGGAAAAAAACCATGTAAGGGGGTATACAGACTATGTGCACAGAAGCAATGTGGAAATTAGGGTAAAAGAAAAATCAACTTTTTTTTTTTTTAATCCCCAGAAGGATAATCAGCATGAAGCAAACACTGGAGTCTGGGTTTCTCTGTAAATAATAAATTGAAAGGTTGCAAATCTAAAATTCTTATTGTGCACTTTAGTTGGCTGTTCATACTTTCTTCAAATACATATATATTGCCTGCAGAAGCTGAAGGGAAGAAGAGTGAGAGTGGGCTGGGGAGAGGGGTCTCCAGCCCCATAAAAGGGAGAGATCCTAGATGAGGAAATTGAAACCATTCATTTGCCAGTGTTGGGAAGAAAGTGTGATCATTTTGCTCTGTCAGTGACGTTTAAAATAGAGAATTAGTCAAATTTTGACTAGCTGGACAATAAAAGAGAAGATTGCTGTGTGACAAAAACTCTTTATTTGAGCAGGAGCCTTCGTCCATTTCCTGCTCCACTTTGACCATGAAAGTAAAAGGCAAAACCCCACAAATTACTGAACAATTCTATCTATCCTTACTCATAAAGGAGTGGGATGACCTCCAGGTTGTGGACAGACCATCACTTAGAGCATTGTTGCACATCAGTTTAATAGCTGCCTGTGCCTTTCTAGACTTATTTTAGAAGTAGAATGCGGTGGCTTGAAATGGCTTTGTTTGTTGGGTTGGGTAATCAGAAACATTAGGTTCACCTGATTCTTGTGTAATGTAGGAAAAATGTACAGTATTTCACTCTCACCAAAACCAGCCATAGAGAAGGCACTTATTGGACACAGTTAAGAGTTCTTGTCTAATTATAATAAATATTTTTCTCTGTTTGTTTAGTGAGATACTCTCATAGAAAAATTAACTTTATATCCCGTTTCTTAGCATACTCATTCAGCTATTTGGAGGAGGTTCAAAAACTATATATATATCTATATATATATATAAAAATTTTAATTCTGTACTTTCTCGTAGCCATTGATCTGCTGGCTGCAGCTCTGAGCTGTGGTTTACCCAGGAGCTTTTTTGTCCTTAAAGGTAAAGTCTCAAAAACCTGAGATGACAGGCTGGTCCTGGCATGGTGGTCACATCTCCTCCTTACCTGTCCTTTGCAAAATTGCATTGCTGTGAATAAGTATCTGGAAAAAACAGACCAGAGGGAATTGGCACCACTGCACTTGAGCTGCTCCTTGTGCTCAAGGAGAAGTTTGGGTCCTCAGTCTACATTTGGCTTTGATGTGTGTGTCCTTCCTATAATTAATTAACTAATGAGCTGATATGAAGTAATTTTATATATCATGGACTATTGATAAAATCAGTGTTAAGTATATTAGCAATTAGGAAACTAAGAGGATGGTAGGAATCCTTACGTGCAATTAACTACTCTGACTTAAATTACCGTCCTCCCATTATCCTCCGTTCGATCTATAAACTGTCCCTGACTGAAGATGGATGTGTGTGGATGCACTCCTGGAGAAGCTGCACCACATCTTGGACTGTGTGCCAGTGCAGCAGGATAGATCTGTGCCTGGCACTGCATCCCACACCCCAGACAGACAGACAGACAGACTGAGGCGCCTGAATGTCCTCAAACACACAGGACTCCATAGCCTGAATCCCACTGGGTTTTGGTAAGGTTTAAGAGACCTAGCTTTGCATTTCCAGTGACTGAAGCACAGGTGAGCAACTCCCACAGAAATATTCTTGTGGATCAGAGAGGAAAAGTCTGCTTAAAGCAGTGCCTTGTAGCTGTGCAACCACTTAAACAGCACTGAGACCTACCCTGGTAAACAGCATATTCTTTACTGTTTTACCAAGTGCTGACCTAATATCTTTCTTATGCTTTCTATTTGTTGTGAGATTTGGTTGAATAAGTTCTTGCTTCATAATAAACATCTCCTGGAGTTAATAGACCAGCAGAAAGGCTACTGAGCTCCAAGCTGTACCAGCAGCCAGCAATTCCCAGGGAATTATTTGCAGGTGCAGGTACTTGACAATGCCAGGGTTTGCCAAATGCAAGCAGTAATGACTGGCATAAAAATTTTGGCCAGTGTGTTAGATGAGCTGGGCACACTGCAAAGCTGTGGCTCACAGATCTCCTGCCCCCAGCTCAGCAGCAGTTCCACCACAGATCTGTCTGCCATCAGGAGAAGAGCCTTGTTGCCAGAGCTGTATCACAGGCTGTGGCACAATGTGATAGTCTGCTGTGCAGCCTAAGGATGGAATGGGGGAAAGTAAGGCAAGCCTGCACCATCAGCTCATACCCATTAATAACTCTGGGATTTTTTCACTTTCTTTGATTTATTTTCCCTATATTTTTCCATGCTGTCATCATTTGTCACTGCTGTGTGAGCCAGCAGCGCCAGCCCAACAGCCCCTCACAGCCGCCCCTACCCCAAAGGCAGGTGCCCAGCCCTCCAGGTTTTCAGTGGCAGTTGTCTCAGGCACATCCAGCCTTGGTCCCTGTGGGATCAACCAACTGCCATTTCTCCAGGCACTTTTCAATGTGTGTGTCAGCAGAGCCATGAGCTTCAGAGTGGGCTGTGAGAGTGGCAGGGAGCAGAGCTGGAGGGAGCAGGGAGGACAGGCAAGAGGTGCTGGTGGGGAGCCAGGTAGGGGGAGACACGTGGGGTGAGTGCCAGCCCACGTGGCTGGGCTGGCCTTGTGCACTTCAGGGGCTCTTTCATTTCAGTGCATGATGCCTGATTTGCAGACAGAATTTGGGCCTTTGGGCTAATTTTATTTAATCTTGCAAGATCTCTTGAGAGATTTTTAATGGGAACTCTGTATTAGCTGTCCCTACAGCTGCACACACAGAGATTATTTAAACTTCAATGTTTTCTCAGCCAATCTCTGAAAAATCACAACCTATCACTTCTACCCTCTTTGCCAAGCCCTTAAACCTTCCTTCATCCCAGTGTATTTGTAGCTCCAGTGCCTCTCTTTGAGGGTGTTTCCTCAGTTTCTGAGAATGGGACTTTGTAAAACAGGCCATACTCATGGCATTCTTCTTTTCCTCACTTGTGGGAACATCTGTCAGTAGTAGCAATAGTGGTGTGCCCAGAGGCTTCAAGTGAGCTTTAAACATGAAATGGAGACTACAGCTGAAGTCCTGGTAGCAATTGGAAGATTCCAACCGAGCAGAAATTGAAGACAAGGGAGGTTGAATGACTTCAGTAAAGAGACATGGAGAGTAACTGTCCCAGAAATAACAAGTCCCCTGAGAGCCTGGTTAATGTTCTGCTCTTTGATCTGCCTGTCCTTTGGTGACTAACCCCACCTGGGGCTGCAGAGGGATGGATGTGCTGCATGGAGTTGGGCTGCACATGTATTTCTGGCATGAGAAGGATGGCATTGAATCACACCCCAGAACAAGTTGCACTTAAGCTTGTGTGGGAGGTGCATGTGCCTTCAAAGGCATAGGGTTTTACTTCTGAAAATTACCTTGGTGACAACAGATGACTATGAACATGCTCTCAGTCTTATTCACCTAGTTTGCTTCCAGCTCCATCAGATTTTCTTGGGGGATTCTTCCAGGATCTGGTTGGAGTTTTACAGACATTTGCATGCTCTCAGGTGTGTGCATGAGAAATGTTCTACCCCTGACACACTTGGCTGTTTCTCATACATGACAGGAACCTGCTGTGCTCCTTCTGCTGGTTTTGGTGCCCCACATGCCACAATGACCTGGCCTGTTTGGTGCTCCTTGCTGTTCACATGCACAGAGTAACACCTCTGAATAACACGGTCTGTGACACCTGTGTTGGCATTGCTTGTGCTAAATGCTGAATTGAAAGAGCTGAATTAAATCCTGACTGGATATAAATCCTGACTGGATATAAATCAAGGTGGCTCTACCAAAGGGCAGTTTTCAAGCCCTGCCCAGCCATCCTTTTGCCCACCAGTGCAGAGTCATGCCATGATCTTCATGAAGTTGGTTAGTCAGAAATCAGGATGAGTGATAACTTCCTTTTCCTTAACATGAGAGTTATCAGCCATAGGACATGAGTTCCTGTTTGATTAGGTCTTAGTGTCACCCTGTCCTACTCATCTGATGCAGAGTTTAACAAGTGGAATGTTATATTTGAAAAATCATCATTTAAATACCTTATTTATGTGTTTGGTTTTTTTTTTTTTGGTTTTTTTTTTTTTTTTTTTTTGTAAAGACTAAGGAGTAAATTAAAAGGGATAAATAATGGAGAGATTAGCTGCCATGTACATTAATTTCCTGATGTTTTTGTCATGTATGTAATGCAAAGTACCACTACCATCGTTACTCCACCATCGTCATTAACAACGAGATCTAAAATTTACACATATGTTACTATGCCATGCCTTCATTTCCTTCTTGTATCTTAGTTATGTCCACTATCACAAATTACCAGTCCTTCCTACCAGCACCCACCAGTGAAGTGGTGTTCCCACACAGGTTGGGACCTAGTTCAGCACCACCTGGGAGGGATGCAAATGATAGAACATTTGTGCCTGTCAGGCTGTAAAAAGCTTGGATGTGCTGCTGCTGCTGCTCTAACAAATGAGACTGCTGTTGACATGGCTTTCCACGAATTCCTATGATTTGCAAAATATGATGTTGAGCAGCCAATTATGTTATATTACTGTTGACTATGAAACAGGGATCTAATCTGAATCTCATTGATGCTAATGAACATTTTTACACCGACTTCAAAAGGTGCTGTTGGATCAAGCAGCAAATTATTTTCCTCCAGGGTATTTAAATTTTGATGTGTCCCACAGAACCGGAATCTCTGGGGTCTAATGAGCAGCGTGCAACTCTTGCCCTGCTACAAGGGAAACATAGGGGCTGACATGGATGAAACAAGGAGGATCTTTCCTTCTGCCAGCTATCTGACAGTTGTGACAAATTGTCTTCTGCCGTGAGGTCCTACTGGAGACTCGGTCGTTGGTATGGGGGGCAGGGTCAGCAGCATAAACTTTCAGAGCTTCAAAAAAAGGCCCCAACCACAAGGTGCTTCTATAAAGCACATATTTCTGGCCTACTTGAATCCAGCTGTGTGACTTTCAGGTCAGGAAAGAGGAATTACAATACAATCTTAGCTAACTTTTGATTCTCCACAAAAGGTCTTAACAAAATTGGATGAGTTTTATATGAATATGTTAGCAGGGTGTAGAATAACTCTTTGCTTGCCTTCTTCTCACTGAACTGGTAGGTAGCCTTTCTAGTGTGAATAGAGGCCTTTTTTTTTTGTAATGAAAGACTTATGAAAAATATAATAAGTGAATGGAAAGAGAAGCACAGTAAGTTCTGCATCTTTTCATTGATCTGTTATTTTTAGTAAATCACAGGTAATCATAATACAAAATCCTTGAAATATGATGTGACAAAAATAATCAGAAATCAAGCTCAACCTGAAAATTAAAGGCATCAGCACACAGAGTTCATGAAAGCAAGAATGTATTTTAGACAGTTTAGTTAGCATATTGCAATCTATTTAGCAATGTACTTAGCATACCACTGCATCTGGTGCAGTGCTCTGTTCCTTATTAATTTTCAATACATTTATTCACCTGCTTTATACTTCAGATTTGCCGGGTGCTGCCAGATGTGCTATCACATTTCCTCAGATTGAATCCAGAGTTTGCTGCCTACGTGCCTGATGCTGCAACTCCTGCAACACCTGCACTTGCCCCAGCCAGAGGAGATGGGTGTAAGGAGGCCAGTTCAACATCCAGTGTGAAAACGTGAGGTGAAAATTAATTATAGCATATACTATATGTGATAGAAATGAGTTACTGCCCAATTATGTCTCCTGTTTCCATTCAGATGAATTAATGCTTGTTGTGAGCCCTTGGGAATTCAGACACACTTTAAACTTGTAATGAGTGCTATCATTATTGCTTTTGACAGTCATTGAAGTATAATTATCTGATCATCTATTTTTTTAAAAAAAAATCAAAACTTGTTCTATACGAGTTTTAAACTGGCAAATTACAGAACAGTCACCTTAGCAGCTCAACCACTCTGCTATTTTCTGTAGTGGCACTGCCATCTCCTGGAAAAACTGAAATGGTTCTCCCAAATTTTTCACCTTGAAAGAAACTTTTCAAGAGCAAGAGAGAGGTTAAGTACAAAAGCCAACAAGCTCTTAAATTTGAGGCTTTAGGTGTTACTGGGATGCCTGGTTTTGGTGCAGACATGGCTGCATGGCTCTTTGTTATCAGAGGATTTTGCTGAGGAACAAGAATGGATGTGGTGTGTGGAGTGTTGTGGGCTACTCCTGTCAAAAGGAGATGGTGGGAATGACCAAGTGCTTCAGCAGTTTGTTGTTTCTTTACAAAGCATAAGCCTAAACACAAAATGGGTTGCCCACCAAGGAATTTTGCAGGATCCTTTACCTAATGCCCCAGCATTCAGTTACCCAGGAACAGCTGCTTTCTGACCACAGGATTTTAGCAGTAAAGAGGTTTCTATTGCAGCTTCCATCTGAAAGGAGATGGCATTGTAGATTTTTGTCTGCTTTCTTGGCCTTTTCTGAGCCACCCTGTGATAATAAGCATTGAACCAACTTACCAAGCAGTGGTTCTGGCTGTGCTGAAAGATTTCCCCTACCTCCAAGCACACTTCTCATGTTTCTAGGTGCTGGGTTAGTTTTCTTATTCAAATGTTATCGTTTTTCATGCCTTGTTTTCAGGATATTTTCATACTTTCAATCAAAACCAAGTGGATTTTTTTTACTCAAATTTCACTTCCAATTGCTGTCTCTCTGCTGGGCAGAAGCTATGTGTGAACTATCCCTGTTTTATTACCCACATCCAGCAGAGCCCATTCCCTTCTCCACAGTGCTGGAACACAGGTACATAGGCTGCTCTGTCAGCCAGCCACACACAGCTGCAGCTGCACAACTCCTGCTCCCACACTCTGTGTGCTGCAGGGATGCTGACCTCAGAGACATCCAAAAATTGCACAGCCTTTCACTAATCCTGTGGGGTCTGATATGGCTTTTTTCTGCCTGTGATGCATGTAGGATATCAAAGCTGCTGCAAAGGAAGTTGCTAGCACTCAATTGCCCAGCCTGCTCATTTCTCACTGTGCATAGTGCTGAATTGCTCTCTGAAATATTCCTGTGGATAGCAGGATTTTGGAAAGTGGCAACCACTTTTTTGACTATGGTCAAAGCAAAAGTCATGTCTGGCCTTCCTTTTATTAGAAACACCTGATCTCCTCTGTAAGATTTTTACATCACACTTTGTCATAGACCTTTCTCTTAGAAAAGAGCAGTTTTCTTTCAGGCAAGAAAACTTTTTCTGTGGTTTTGTAGGATAAATGGATGTCAAGTTGGTTACTTGGCAGTCTCTTCCTGCAACTGCACCACTGATAGATGAGGAACATTTGCATGTCTGCAAAGAGAAGAGAGGCAACAGACTCTTTTCCCTCTCTGGACTCATCTGTTCCCTTCAGCCAGCAATAATTTTCTCTCATGCTTAGAGCAATGTTTGATATTAGTTTCACAATAAGCCTATCTGGAGACCACATCAGCAGTGCAGAGATTTTACCCAAGACAGATTGTGAATCCACATTGCTTCTGTTTTTCTAAGTATTCAGATGGGCATCTGCCAAGATTCCTCAGCCACAAGCCACTGCAAGTGTAGCTTGAACTGGCCTTGTAAGTAGGGACTGGAATTCCTATGGCATTCAAAAAAATTATTCCTGAAGAACTCAGATTTTTCTAGTGAGTTGTTGTGCTTTCAGCTCTTTTGTACTGAGTAGCTAATAATGGCCTCAAAACAAAATCAACAACCAGAAGGTTCTTCAGGTCTGGAAAATGGCAGTTCACACTGCTGGCCACCACAGTGCTGCCTTTCCTCCCCTCCCGCAGCATTTCTGCAGTACTGCCACGCCTGAAAATGCACTTTCTGTAACAGCAGCAGAACCTCCCCACACTGCCATGTCTGTGTGTCTCAGGTACAGGACCACTTACCTGCCAGGGCACTGGGGTTTTGCCACTAAAGGTGCACTGGAAAGTTCAATACTGCCTCCATGTTCAATTTCAAACTGGAATCTTCAAGCTTAGTGAAGGCTAGCAGATAATATCCTTATTTCTTTATCCAATGTCCAGCTTGCACAAAGATATCACTTTGATAAAACAGACTGATGGGGAATGACATGCTTTTCAGTATTTTCAGCATCAACATTTTTTCATATGGCAAATGCTTTTCATAAGCTGAAAGCTAAAGTTTGAGCCCACTTGCAGTTCTTAGATAAAACTCGAGGTTTCCTTGGTACTTCTGATGCTTTTTTGAACTTATGCACTCATTTTATGAACAACTTTTCCTGGTACCTGTTTTTTAATTGAAATGCTTCTTTTAATCAGCGCTAACTTCACTCCGAAATTCATGATTCTTTCATTGAACATAAGTGGTTCTCTTAGAAGTCTCTTTGCTATCATGTGTTCCACATACAGGTTGTTGCTGAAACTCAGTGTTTCAATCATAGCATCACCTGCACACTGTTTTCCTTCTGCACTCACTGCTACCTCACATGCTCAGCAGAAGTAGACACATATTTATTCACCCTGACCCAAAAAGTAGCACAGTATTACAACCTGCTCTCTCTGCTCATTAGCTGATTGCCTGCCCGAGGGGGCTGCAAGAGGGCTGAGCTCAGCAGGAGCTCTCTGGGCACACAGAACAGCTTCCCAAGGAAAATGGGCACACAGAGCAGCTTCCCAAGGAAAATATCTGGGCACACAGAACAGCTTCCTAAGGAAAATGTCTGGGCACACAGAACAGCTTCCTAAGGAAAATGTCTGGGCACACAGAACAGCTTCCTAAGGAAAATGTCTGGGCACACAGAACACCTTCCTGTGGAAATGTGGTGCTGGTCTGCTTCTGGTCTGTGAGCTCCAGGTGACTCCCCAGGCACAGCAGCCGGACCCATGGGAGAGGCACAGAGAGCATGTACAGACACAGACACAGATTTCCTATCAGAACTGTCACAGTCATCCTGCAGGGGGTCTGGTCTCACTTTGGCACAGACCAGGCTGCAGGGACAAAACCCAAAAGGCTCTTCTGGCAATCAGATCATCCCCCAGCTGACACTGAGGACAGTCAAATACAGGTATATCCAAATCAGGGGTGTCTCCTTGCACTAGGACATGATTTGGCCCAGTCTATGCAATCTTTTTTTTTTTAGAAAGCACTTTGTAGATGTAGATGATTATCCTTCTTAGAAAACAATGATTTATTCCTCTATGAAATGTATGTCTGTCTTTAGTTATATGAACACACCACTGGCAAGCTGAGCCCACAAAACAGTTGATTGATTTTCCTTGAAGGCCTTTCTCTCTTGCCTGGCTTCCAGTAAAGCAAAGGCCCTGAAAGGTGCAGCAGCTTTATAGCAGACATAAATGTTTATGTCACAGGTATCTGAAGACAGCGACTGAACCCACTTCTCCATTCTTTCCTATACAACTCCTAACTTGTTCTCCTTGGCCTCCCACAGTAAAAGATGCAGTGTGGACTCAAAATAATTTTCCCTCTTTGAACCGTGGCAGTCCTGCTTGTCACTCTGCATGGAAAGTGCCTTTAAGAGAGAGCACATTAGAAATGTTGATCTGAATTATAAACCCAGGAGATAATCCAACTTGTCTGGAGTTCTGCTGATGTCAGTGAGAATTTACATGCACCCAAAGCGTGCAGGGGTCCATCCAGGTGCACCTCCCAAAGACAGAGGAGCTCACTGTACATGACTGTGCCTACATACCTGAACAGAGCCAGGCTTTTGGGAAGCTGGCACCTTCCCCTGGGCAGCATCTTCTCTAAGGCACGCCCTGCATCATAATCAGCACCATAAACATTCCCTAAATTATCTCTACCTGAGCCACAATGAAATCAATTCAGCAACTTTTGTTTCTACTAAAGGGGAAGTTTTGCCTGGCAATGAATAAAATTGTAGTTTAACTGGCCCTAAAGGTGGCTGGCATGTGGTAAAAAGGCCATGTTCTCTGGTTCCTACTGTACTAAATGCATCCTGCAGCTGAAAGAAAACAGTGATTATCAGAAAGTCAATTGTCATTCTGCCTCTTTAGAAAAATTCCCATTAAAGATAAAGCCAATTTTAATTAGATTAAGTATCCAATTACTGTAATTACATTTTTTAAAAATTCACATCATGAGGATGACCCTTTTAAAAAGGGTTACAAGAATAATTAGTGTATTCATATTAACCAAAATGTATTGGATAATATTTATACCCAGAAGGCAAAGTACATTACACATATTTCACCTTTGGGGAAAGCTTGCAAATGTTTTGGCAGTGGTATGAATATTTATAGGGAAGAGCGTGCTTTAGCAAGATTATATGAGAAAGCATTTATATGCTCACAAATTTTTACCCAAGGGTAAAGTATACATAAAATGTAGTGCAGAGATTATGGATATGCAAAGTGCGATTTAAGCGCGGAATTCATATCAGTTTGTTTAATTAATTGGAGCAGAATACTACTCCCCCCTTTTTTTTTTTTTTAATGTTTTTGGTGACAGAACAGCCACAGAATTCATCAGAGCTTTCTTTCTGCTGATCAATAACACCAAGAAAGGTGCCAGGAAAGGGTGTTCCCCTCTGCAAGGCATCACCTTGTCCATGGGCTAAGCCATGCTTCTTTCTGTGTTCCTGACCATGCTGTGCAAGCAATCCCACCTGCGGCCGGACCTACCTGAACAACTCACCATGGAGCTGCCAGTGAGCACTGCTCATTTAGGGGCAAATCCTCCAGCTCTCAGCAAGAGGAAGACTTGAAGAGATGCCAGATAGGTTTGCTCATGCACAGAAGACAAGAAACCACATCCCTGTTGCGGGCTGGCCCCAGAAGGCACGGAGGATGTGACCCATTTTTGCTGCTGTGCCAGCTCTTGTGCTGTGCACAAAGTTCCTGCTGCAGACCACTGAGACCTTCCCAGACAGCTCTGCCTCCACAGCCCAGCCAGTGATTTCTGCCTGCTCTGCAGCTAATCAACAGCTTTGGGAATTGCCAAGGAATTACATTCTTCCTCACAAAACAAGCTCTCGAGCTTCTCACTGCTGTTAGCCTTTGCCCACTACTGCAGCGTTTGGCTCCTGACTACTTACATACTCTGCAGTGAGAATGCTCGCAGCATGCACACGGGCACCTCCCTAATTTAGGTGAGGAGCTGTGGTAGCACAGCTTTTGACAAAACCTAGACAAATGAGGAAGCTCTTGTGTCATTTGTTAGTTTGATTAAGTTACGAAATTTCTTCCTGATTTACATTTATATCAGAGATTGTTCATTTTTATAGCAATTTATACGTGGCCAGTCAAGAATGAGCAGACCAAAAAAAAAAAAAAAAAAGATAAAAAGACAGGTTTTAAATTATTCATTCAAGTTCTTTCACATTAATTTTCTCTTCACTGAATTATCAGCAATCATTCTTGACCATTCATGCCTTTCCTGTTTTTCAGAACAGTTGAATATTGCTTTACATAATCTGAAGTATATAATAATCTGGGTATAAATATTGATATTCCTGTGGCTCATGTAGCTCCTTACCTACACATGTGGAAAATGTTCTGCCTTCTGAAGATGACCCTTCCTCCACAAAAGGTAAAATTTTAAGTAAGTTACAAATACTTGTGCAAAGGGATGGTTGCTTTATTGCTGATATTGCCAGCAAGGATAGCAGCATGAACGTTTACAATTTCCACAACTCCCACTCTTATTTGCTGGGTTTTGAGCTGTCTTGCAAAATAAAATAGCCCAAGAACATCCTTAAGGTAAAAGCATAAAAACAAGAGAAAAAAAAACCCACCTGTGATTTGTACTGGCTAAATTGCCTCTCAAGCTTTATCCCATAATAAGGAGAAACTGGAAAAGTCAGGAAGCATGTCATAGCAGAGAGACAGGTAGGTGGGAAAACAGGAGGGCTAAATAAATAGGAAAAAAATTAAATTACTTTCTAACGTTCCTGTCCAGAAGTTCAAAATAATGTTTTGGAAATTTCTGTTGGTGCTTGCTGGATATCTGTTTTACTGGCTGAAGGGTATTTTGCTACATAAGTGTTGTTTCTGAATATTGTAAACTGCTAGTGAACAACAATGCATTTTTCATGATGGAATGAGGGAATTGTTTGTTGTTAGTGAACTGATGACACATTTCTGATGGCAACGCTCCTTTTGATGCCCTCACTTGTTAACTTGGCCTCTGAAGGCATCAGGAGTTGCCAACAAGTTCAGGAAAGAGGCACAGACACCAAAACAACAGCTCCCACAATTCCCATTTCCAGGAACAGTGCAGGGACTCCCAGCAATCCTACTGTGAGAAGCCTGTGAAACCTGGTGATTGAGGGATGGGTGAAGGAGCCGGAAGAAAACAGTCCAGCCAGGCTGGTGGGGTCTGACCAAGGTGTGGAGGTGCTCACTAAGAAGGATTTCTGGAATTGTCCATCCAGTTCCAGCTGTTCATATCTCTTTTGAAGTAATTTAAGAGCCTGTGGTATTCTGCTGCCATAGTGGTCTGCAGCGTTAGTCAAAGCAATTCTGCTCTCAGCTCAAGTCTAATTAAGGGTAGCTCTTGCGTAAAGTGAGTTAAATTCAGTAGTCACAGCCCAGACCCCATGGAAAATAGTCTAATTCAACTGCAGTAATACAGTGTAATATAAATATAATGGAAATACAAAACCATATAATTTAATTTGACATGACTGACAGTTTTTTGCTTAAGTCGGTGAAAATGAACAAGTACAAACACTGAACTTCCCTCTTTGATCTTTTATTGTTAGTGCAATAGGGAGCTGGTTTTGGGATGACTTTGCACAGCAGCACCCTAAACAAATGCACTGACAAGAGGTATATTTCACACCCTCTTTTGAGCATATATGCACATTTCTAATTTTTGTTGTTTAGGACAGTTGAAGTAAATTGATTTAAGCTTAAATATGGTCTGAACTTTTCTACATCTGTCCCATATGCACAAGGAGAATCCAGGTTAGCCATGGCCTCAAGCAGTGCATTTACCCAAACTGCCTTCTTGCCCTTGCAGCCTGGCTGCCCTAACTCCGGCGGTCCTGCCACAGGAAAAGTCCTGGCCCCTTCTCAGACCAGGGAGAATGGGAACCACGTTCCCATGGATGCTCCAAGCCTTGCACACCCTACCCCGTCAGTGCCATCACTGCCTCCAGCAGAGACCAGCTGAGATACTGCAGAGCAGTAAAAAACAGGGCACAGGGGAGATCTTTTTTTCCAGAAAGTTCCAAGTGCTACAAGCAAGCAAGGACCAGAGCCTGGGAAATGGTAATGGGGGGTAAGGAACAATCACAGAGTGGTCTCGGTTGGAAGAGATCTTGAAGACCATGACAAACACCCTGAAGAAAAAAAAAAACCCCAACACAACAAAACTGTTGCTGATTCCAGACCCTGGCCGGGGTCCGGAATGGGTTTTCCTTTTTGCTGACTCCTTTCTGGACCCTGGCCAGGATCCCATCCAGGTTTTCTAATTTGCCAACTCCATTCCAGACTCTGGCCATAATCTGGTCCGGGTTTTCCTTTTTGCCCACTTCATTCTGGATCCTGGCTATAATCTGGTCCAGGTTTTCTCTTTTGCCGACTCCATTCCAGACGCTGCCTGGAACCTGGTCCTGGTTTTCCCTTTTGTCTACCACACTCTGGACCCACAGCTAGAATCCAGTCCACGTTTTCCAATTTGCTGTCTCCATTTCGGAATCCGGTCAGAATCCGGCCTGGGTTTTCCATTTTGCTGACTCCATTCTGGATTCTGGCCGGAATCTGGACTCCGGCCTTAGTCTGGGCCGGGTTTTCCACTTTGCCGGCTCCATTCCGGACTCCATCCACAATCCGGCGTCGGTTTTCCTTTTTGCCAACTCCAGTCCAGACCCTGGCCGGAATCCGGAGTTTCTTGAGGTCAGTTGGGGTTTCTTGAGGTCATTTGAGTGCCTGCTGGGGTTACTTGAGAGCATTTATTTCAAGGAAAACGCACAAACACCAGAGGTTTTTGTCCTCAAATAGGAGACTGAGGAGGCCTTCAGCTTTATTCGAATAAAGGGAGACAATCCACTGGGGCACACTGGCAGGGTTTTCTTTCCTCACCATTTTGGAAGGATCACCCTCCTTTTATCCTAATTCCTGGCTGCATGTTCCCCTCTTCCTTTTCCCACTGGCTGAGGTACTAGAAAGGCACAGCCTTCCCGAACCGCGTACCACATATCCCACCTTGGCCTTACTGTTTTACCCCAAAGTTTTGAAGTTGAGGCTTGTGCCTTCCCTTGCGTATGTCGGGTCTGCCCTCTGCAACAAACCCACTGCCCAAAGTCAGGAGAGACATTGAAACGAGTCTTAAAGACATTAACACCCATCAAATTGTTTCTAACGACATCAGCACACATCTTTCATATCTAATCTAAGCCTACTCTCTTTCAGTTTGAAGCCATTTCCTCTGAGTCCTGTCACTACACCTGAAAGACCCCTCTCCATCCTTCCTGCAGGCTCCCTTGAGGCACTGGAAGGAGAGGAAGGGAGCTCCGTGTCCACGGCTGTCCTTCGAGGCCTCAGCCCAGCCCATTCCCTGCCATCCCCACCCGTTCTCAGGGCCGCAGCCCAGCTCATTCCCTGCCATCCCCACCCGTTCCCAGGGTCCCAGCCCAGCCCATTCCCTGCCATCCCCACAAGTTCTCCGAGCCGCAGCCCAGCCCAGCCCATTCCCTGCCATCCCCACACGTTCGCAGGGCCCCAGCCCAGCCCATTCCCTGCCACACCCACACGTTTGCAGGGCCGCAGCCCAGCCCAGCCCAGCCCATTCCCTGCCATCCCCACACGTTTCAGGTCCGCACCCCAGCCCATTCCCTGCCATCCCCGCCCGTTCCCAGCGCCTTCTCCCGCTCTCCCCCCGCGCTCCCCTCACGCTCCCGCGCGGCGCCTGCGCGCGCCTGCGCCGCGCTCCGCCATGGCGGCCTGGACGTGCTGCCGGGTGGCCGCCGTGTCCTGCCTGGTGCTCTGCGTCTCCCTGCTCCTGCCGCGCACCTTCCTGCCCCGGGCCGGCGGCAGGCAGGAGCCCGGCGCCGCGCCGCCCGAGGGTAAGAGGCCGCTCCTCGCCGCCGCCCCTCCTTGTCCCCCAATCCCCGGCCGGGACGCCGCGGTCCCGCTCGGGGTGAGCCCGGGGCGGGCGGGCTGGGGAGGCTCCGTGAGGGGCCGGGGCTGCTTGCAGGGAGCTCTGCCGCCCGCTATGGAAACGTAGCGCGGTTCCCTCTTGGCGCGTCTCTTCCCCGTTCTCATCCCTTAGCGACGCGTGCAGTGCCGGAGGATTCATTCGTGGTTACTGCTGTGATCTACTTTCTTCTTTTTTTAAGTAGTTTAGAAACTTTTAAACACCGTTTTATTTGTGTGCTGGGTATTAAAGCTTCCCAAAAAGTGATATATTCATTCCACTTTTTTCGTTTGTTTGTTGTTTTTTTTTTTTCATTGCAATACATCCTTTCATTATTTTGTTATTTTGTGTATGGAATGCTTTTGTTGTTGCATATGAAATAAAAATTCATTTGAATCGTCTTCATTGTTCAGTTTCCTATGCTAGCATTTTAAACTTTTGTTTTCATGCACCAGATCCTCATAATGCTGTGGCCACGTGATGGATTATTTTAGGCTCATGTCCTGTCCATGTGGACCCCCAGGCTGTGTCCTCAGTGCCTGCCCTCCCACTCTGCATGTCCTCCCTTTAAGTGCTCAAGGAATGAGTTCATACAAGCATCTCCCATCCATTGCCGTACTGTACTGAAGAGGTTAATTTTGCCCAAGGCACTGTACAAGAGAAGCTGGTACCATAACCCCTGGTCTTGGCAGAGAAGGAGTTTTGCCCAGGGCTGCCCACAAGGCAGAGGTGAGGCTGGTGGGAGCACAGAGGACTTCAGGGTGCTGTCCCACAGGGACTCACGCTCACTCCCTGTCTTCTGCATCCTTCCAACAGCCTGGTTCTTCCATGTCTGCACTCTTCAGTGACATGGATTTCATTTAGTATTCCATTTCAGGGTTTTCTAAGGACATTCAGGCTCAAGTTACTGCTAAAACAGTGTTACCTTGAAGCCAAATACAGGATTTCCATGCCACAGCAGCCCTTTCATGGTTAGCATGTGTATTTTTTATTTTTGAGAACTTGAAAGTAGTTTGGTCAGCACTGTAGATCTGCAGGTTTGTAGCTCCATTGCAGGATGGGAAAACCCATAAAGGCCCAGCAGCCAGCCCAGGTGAGGACTGTGCAGTCACCTGCCTGAAGCAGGGGTGGGAGCAGATGCTCTGGGAGGTGGTACCTGGCTCCCCATTGACTTCTGCCCCCACACAGCTCCCAACTGATCCCACAGTGGTACCAGATGATGGAATTTGACACTCCATTTTCCCACAGCAGTGCAGTCTTAACCAGTTGTCAGGTAATGTGGTGCTCCTTCCTTTGGCAGCAGGTTGATCTGAAGAAAATAGGTTTAAAAATCCCAACAACAAACTTGTCCTCAATGATTTTCAGTGCCCTCCCAGTTATTTTCAGTGCTGTCTGTTGAATGAATGATGTTTGTACCCACTCTAGCACAGCTGTTTCTGAGCAGTGCTGTGATGGGGTGGCTTAATCACCTGCAGCTGCAGCTAAATGCTTAAATTGGGTAACATAAATACTCTCTACATCTTCAACATTGTAAATATTCCCCATCATTGCTGCAGAGATCACAGGAGCACAGGTTTGTGTGCCTGATGCAGCACAGTCACCCAGCCTTGCTCCCCTGTTGCAGCCCAGCACCTGCCTTTGGCTGAGGGTGTAATAACTCACCTCAGCTGGTTGGTTTCAGATGAGAGTTTATAGCCTGTGTTCTCAACTTGATGGCAAGGATTTCATTACACCTGCTCTGTAGACCAAATTGTATTTTACCTGAAGTTATTTCTTTATTGGAAGAATAAATCTTGATTGAACCACTTAATTCATATCTCTGTCATTAGTTGTCCTCCTCAGTGCACTGATAACTGCAGTTACCTGGCAGGAGTTTCAGGGGCTTGAGGTAATCATGTCATTCTTGAAGTTAATAAAGTGCTTATGGTAGTCTTGGGGGCAAAATGTCTCTGAATAAAACATGCTTAAAATTTAGTACCGTTTGTTAGAACTCAGTATTACTAGAAGCCTTTTTATCAAAACAGGCTTTAGGCATGGGAATAGAACTTTCTCTAATAAAGTCATTTTCAGAGGTCTCTTTCAGGAAAATGGTGAGCATTGAACTATAGAAGTTAATATTATCTTGATTGATATTCTTTTTCACAATAATAATTTCACATATATGACAAAACTTACTTAAACAACTTACTGTGTTTGTATCACATTCCTAGTTGACTTCATAGGCAGGCATTAGAATGTTTCTCTTATGTCAAAGAGGAGCAAAAGGGAGACCTACTAGCAGTTTAAAAAGTATATTTTAAGTCTAGTGTTCATGAATAAATGCCACCCATTTTGTAAAGCCACTCTCTAAGCTGGTAGTTTCAGATAAACCTTACAACTCCCTGACAGCAGCAGGCTAAGCTTTCTTACAAACAATCAAGTGGCATCAGCTTTACAAAAACAATATATGACAGTTCAGGTAACCCCCTTGCTCAACCTGAATTTGTGCAATGCACACATCAGTTGCCTGTTGGTGTCCTGAAGAAAATTGTGTGGCAGAGAGAAATATTACCTAGGCTGAGAGTTGCTGAATAGTACAGTAACATAAGTCTAAATAAATTTATAAATAGTTGGGATCAGTAGCAATTGCTAAAACCCAGTAAGTAGAACACATAACAACTTCCATGGAAAAAAGATGCTTGAATGATCTGAGTATCATCATCTGGTTGGTTGCTGTATTCATTGTGTTGTAAATACAGTTTTTAAGATTTGCTTCTTTTCAGTTGAGTGTTAATGTTGTTAAGATTAAAAACCCCACAGTCATTCTCATGTGAAAATGCCATTAAGAACTTCATCTACATTCAGAAACTACAGCCTTTTAAACACCACAAGTGTTTCTGGGGTATAATTTCATTTTTGTACTTCAAGCTCCTGAAGGGACTGGGTTAAACAAAACAAAACATGCTCTGCTTGCCCTGTAGCTGGTTTGCAAAGTTGATTTGAAGCATTAAAGCTGACAACATTATTAACTGTGTAGGATAAATCCTAGTTTAAAAGATTGCAAAGCTGGGTGGGGTGTGCTTGGTGGGAGTTACCACACACAGCAATCAGTCTGCTCGGGCTGTCACAGGGGACTTGAGAAATATTTCAAAAGCAGAGCAACACTTTGGCCCCCTTCAAAGCAAACCAGAGTCAGTGCTCTTCCCTCAGCATTCCCAGAACAGGAAAATGTCCTGTTGAACTACACACCATCCCCACTGGCAGCTGTGTAGGGTAGCAAACAAGGATCCCCTTCTGTGCTCATCAAGTGTCACTTGATTTTCTTGATGTTACGTTATTGTTCCTGTATGCTATTGTCTCCATTTGAAAGTGGTTTGTTTCATCTCTGGAAGTGTGGAATCTTGTTCAGGTCACAGTGGCACCCAAATTGTTACATTTTCCTTTTATATACTGTGCATTCAAGAGCCTTGTGCCTATGCTACTTTGAAGTTGCTTGTGCTCTCAATTTCTTGAGTAATTTGCATGGGTTCTTCACCGTAACAAACTATGGAAGATAGTATTTTTTATTAAGGAAATAATTATAGAAGTGTAAAATCAATAGGGTAGGTTTAGAAATAGGATTCATGAAATTCCCTTTTAAAATTATCTTGATAATGAAATGTCTAGTGTCTGTCCTCTTGGCCTGATTATATTTAAATATAATTGAACCTTTTAAAGCACAAATGAAGCCTTGTGGATAATTTAGAAAACTATCCGCTGTAAATACAGTTTCACCTCTGTCAATTATTTTCTGCTTTCTTAATATCTCTCTTTTTTAAAAATAAACAATATTTGCATAAGATATTTTATAAGTGTTTACCTACCCTGCTGCTTCATCCCCACCTTAGTGATGCTGCTCTCTGCACGACATCACACTGGTTTCCACAGTGACCTATTGCTGCAGGGCATTGTTGCTGGAGCAGGGGGACTTTCTTGTAAATAAGATGCCATGCTTTCCATCACAGACTTTGAATAATTCACTAAAATTTAAGTGCCTGATAACAGCTTCCTTGAAATTAAGCTAATCTGAGAGTAGCTTTGGTCAGTGGTAGTATACCCTGGCAGTTACACTAAAGAACTCATGGAATGTGTGCTATCATCTACAAGAAAAATGTGTTTTTAATAGTGGAACTTCATGAATTATTGATATCACTTCCTAGTAAGTGTTTATTGCAATTTTCTCTGCTCAGGAATTTAGCTGCCTGTGATGCTGTTTCCTAGCAAGACCAAATGTTAATTAAATTTTTCTCTTGTGTCTCATAAAAGCACTTGCAGCTGCATACTCGCAGAAGTAAAGTCAGTTATTAGCAGCACCACTTCAAACCTGCTTTTCATTTTCTTTCTGCAAGCACAGGCAGCCTGTCCCAGCACCAGGCAGCAATGTCCAGGCCGTGTGTGCCAGGGAGGGGGAGTTTTCCAGCTGGGATCAGGGAGTGAGCTCAGCCCAGCCTGGCAATCCCCATCCATGCTTCCATCCAGCCCCTCCCACCACCAAATTCCACGGCAGAGGAGCTGAGTAACTCAGCTCAACACCAGTCCGTGGAAGGGAGTGCAGGTGTGCATCCAAGCTGGATATGGAGATGGAAAGCAGGATATCAACTACACAGAGGAGTAAAATAGTGAATTTCACAGCAGAACTGTTGAATTGATGGCAGCAAGAAAATAGAATAATGCATGAGCTTAAATTTATTGAGGTTCTTGTGCCCTTCAGTTGCGTGAAATCATTTGCAGCACCATTTCAGGTTCTCTGCAGTCTTACTCTGGCATCTGTACATCCATTTATGCTTGCTCTCCTATCTTGTGTTAAATTAGCTCTGCCTAGAAAGGTTAGAAACCTCTAAAATCTTTTCCCTCTAAAATGCCAAAGATAATATGGCCCAGGCTATATTCAATCTCCTGTCTTACACTGCTTTACCTTAGACCTTTTTAAGGAGAACAGCTTGAGGTAGAACCACTTTTCTTAATCTTTCATTACTCGCTTGGTAAAATCAGGTAAAATACTATTTCTTATGGCAATAACCAAAAATCTGTGCTGAGCAAACACTGCAGTTGCATGTCAGGGTGTTAGGTGGATAATGGTTTGGACATTAATACATTTATACATTAAATGTCTTTAGGCAATATTGAAAGATAAGGCTCACAGTGGAAAACTGATATGTTGTTGGGGGATCTTGAGGAGAGAAGGAAGTAGGAATCTGGAATTTTATCCTCCTGGAGATGCTGATCTGTTGGGTATTCAGACAAGAATATACCTATTAAAATTCCTGCTTTGTTAATTGCCCCGCCAGCTCTTTCTCTGCTTAAAATCAAGAGATTTTAATTGTGTGATTCTACTCCTAATTGTGTAGGAGACAAATTGCCAGGAGCAAATGGCTTTAAGTAAAACCTAACTCCCAGCACTGCACATCACAAGAGACTGAGGACTGAGTTTACAGACTTAGTCCAACAAGTCACTTATTCTTCAGTGCTGGTGAATTAACAAGCAGAGAAAATAGGTCACTTGCACCTGCTGCAGGTTTATGCTATGTGTAAAGGGTTGGAAGGCAATAGAAGGGAAATGATCATTGTGTGTTTTTTTGCAGGGAAGCTCAGTCGTTTTCCACCGAGGATGCATTCCCACAGCACTCCTGAAGGCCGAGCTGTCCCTCATTTTCCAAGGTCTCACCTTACTGAAGCAGTTGCCAAAGCCAAGGCAGGTGGAGGTGGTAGTGGAAGTGCTGGTGGAAGTGGAAGAGGTCTTGTGGGACAGATTATCCCTATATATGGATTTGGCATCTTCTTATATATTCTGTACATTTTATTTAAGGTAAGAGCAACATAAATGGAAAAGTCGGGGAAATAAAAACTTGGGAAAAAAATTTATACTCTCATTTCAGTACCTTGTTCCATTTCAGCTGTGCTCAAAAAAAAGCTTATGCTGGACCTTTGCCTGGTGGTCAAAAGATTGGAGCATCCTGTGGGTTTTGCTATTGCACAGACTAGCTAAGAATGCAGGGAAGGATTTCTCTGATCCTTCATTGGCTTCTGACCTCTTAAAATTTCCTAAGGATTTTTTTCCTCCTGGAAAATGTGCACATCTAGAGTAATGTTAGATTAATTTTGAATATACACACTGTATTTTCCCTTTTGTATGTGGCTACATGTTATATGTACTCTTTATGTCACATGTTGTTATTTGTTCCAAGAGTGTGATAGGAATTTTCGGCTGGCAAAATCTTCCAGGTATATTTCATAGTTTTGCTGGTGGGTGTGCTTTTCCCTGGCTGCCTTCTGGCCTATTTCAGTTTTCTGTATTTTTTCCCATTGCCTCTGGGGCTTATCTATTACTGTTGTTGGGATTCATGTTCTTGTCCTCACCAGCTGGCTTCCAAGGGAAGAACTACTCCTGCAGAGCGGAAATGCTCCCCTGCTACACCTGGGAACATGAAGAGGAAAATCAGTGAGTATGGCTCTGAGCTGGAGCTGTGTAGCTGTTGACTCTGTAATGGTCCAGCAGAGTTCTTCGAGTTCTGGGTGCACTGTAAAGCTGATGTTCCCTCTCACCCAAAAAAAAAAACCCAAAAAAGACCCCAAAAAAACCAAAACAAAACAAAAAAAAAACCCCAAACAAACAAAAAAACCCACCAAAAACTAAGCCAGGATCTTCTGTGTTGGAATGAGCAAGAGTTCAAAAGAATTACTGCACTGTCACTTTGTAATCCCATTCAGCCCATGAGGCTGTGATAGCAGCCTGATCCCAAGCCCCTCTGGAAGAAATGGCTTTTCATGAGGTTTGCTGAATTAACTGCATGGATTTGCTGAAAAGCTGTGTCACTAATGATTAAAAATGGATAATAGGATGTCCAGCTGTAATTATTGTATAATCCCTAACAGTCTAGTAAGAGCATAGAAAGATACCATGAAAGCTAGTTTGATTTTTTTGAATTGGTGAATTCTTAGCCATCATCAGGCACTTCCCGAATTTGTCCCTTTTTTGCAACGCAGAGTTTTCATGCATGCAAAAGAGAGCAAACAGTATTCTGAAATGTTAATTTGATTTTTCCTAAGTATTGGTGAGATAGATTCAAGTATTTGTAGGCACTTATTAGATAAATTAATAAGTTTACTACTGAGGATTAGAAGAGTAGTTATCATTACAGCATTTAAATGTGTTGTGTTTAGCTGGCTAAACTGTAATAGGAAAGAAAAGTACTTAGGGCTTTATAGAAAGTGGTAGCAGGAAGGTAATTCTCTTAACATAGCTGTAATTTTCTTGACATTAATGCACACATTAGGAATATCTAATGTACTCAGTGCTGTAGATTGTGCCTGGCAATTTTGGGCAATATATTAGCAGTGGTAATTATATTTTTTTTCTCTGATGCTTGGTGAGAGAAAGTAACTTTGCAGTAAGTTAACTTTGACATCATTATATCCCAAAGAACTAACAGTGAAAATTATTTTGCCTTTTTTCTAGAGCTCTTCATTTATATTCCTAAAGTATTCATGGCAAGCTGTAGCAGAGCAGGGGAGAGGTCACTGGATTAGGAACCTGAAGACTGAGTCACCACTTACATAGTGACTTGGAGGAAGTAACTTCCTGTCTCTTTGCCAATTCCCCTTCCTCCTCTTTTAAAGTCTCAGACATGCAAAATAATTACATCAGTGTTGCATTAAGTCATGGCAATCTGTGCAGGATAGAGGTCTTTGTAAAAGCAGGATGTTAGATGATGGATTTCTCCATTCCTGCTATGTTGAAGTTCCATTGTGCCTTTGTGCTGCTTAAATGGGTGTAATATTGGTAATATTCTTCACCTTTTTAGGCCAGGAAGAGTAGGTAGAACTCTCTAAGTAGTTTTAGTTTCCTAAAAGGCAGTTTGGTTTGGTACAGCATTTGCTACCTGTGATAATGGCACAGGGATACATTTTCAAGACTCCTACTGACAGATGTTGGGACTTTTTTTGTTTTGTTTTACAGCTGACTATGAGCTCACTCAACTTCAGGAAAGATTGAGAGAGACAGAAGAAGCAATGGAAAAATTAATCAACAGAGTAGGACCTACGTATGACAGGTGTGTTTCAATTAGATTATTTTAAGGAGAGGTTCCATTCTGATTGGAAATTCAACTTTCTTTCATTATCTATATTAAAATGGCATTTTTATTGCTACTTCAAATTATAGAAGTTTGATTTTACACATCCCAATTCTTGTTCTGCAGTTTTTCTCTTTCCAGTATCTATATATAAAATAAATAATTTTTTCCAACTGCATTTCCTTAACTAGAAAAGCAATTATCCCTATCTCCCCCCTTTGTACAGTGTGTTCTTTGGAAGAAAATTACAGGTATATGTAAAAAGAAGACAAAGATTTAAAGTACATAAAACAGCCTGTTTTATGTGACCAAAATAATATCCTGAATTATTCTTTTCCAGTTCTATGGATTATTTTCCTAAATTCAAATGCTGTTATAATCTATGTAAATTCCTGTTAGAATAATCATAACATTTTTCTTTAAGGCAGAATTGTATAATAATCGTATTACATAATTTAGTTCCACTCTAAATTCATGCATTTGCTTCTAAATATAAAAGACAAAGGGTTGTAAAATCAGCATTCAAAATTCTATTATGTTTATTAATGTTTCCTACAAATCTGATATCAACAGTCTATGTTACAAAGAAACACTGGAAACAAGTCTATGTTTTTCATAAGGAATAAAAAGAATAGATCAATAGGACACTGCTTAACTGCAGTGTGAAAACTGAAATACTGTAATTATGAAGGTGAGGTTTGCAAAAAATGAGAGCTGTTCTGGTTGTAAATCATGTTAACTTTGTCTGGATTAGCCAAGGCCTGTTTTAACCCATCCTGTAGGAATTCTGTGCTGAACATGCACATTTTGTTAATTTATGGCTCAAACCACTTCTCTTTGAGTGCAGTTTTGCCCACTTTGGGCTGTGCCCTGGACAGTCTTGGGCAGACAATGTGCCCAACCTGCCCATGTACAGCCAGGTCCCAGTGGCAGAGCCCCTAAACTGCCCTGGTTTTGTTAGTGGAACAGAAGGATCCTGCTTTGACTGCCACTCATCCTTGTGCTGGAGAGCTGACACAATGCTCTACACGTTCCTCTAAGCTGACAGAAATAGGCTTAGGAACTGCCCAGATATTGTCCTGATTCTCAGGATGGAATTTTTTTTTTTTACTGAGAAAATCGGTTTAGGGTCTGATCCAGTATTTGTTCTCCTCTGTGTTATTGGCCCAAAGCCTCTATTTAGTAGAACTTCCCTTCTTTGTTCAACCAGACTATATATATAGATGGGTCTAAAGGTCTCAGGGGAAATGAGAATCTGAATTTAATGAAGAATTTTGTATGTTGCCTCTTTGAACACGAGGGGAAGGGCACCTCTTGATGGAGCAAATAGCTGTTTTCAAACACTTTAAAGCTTTCTTAATCTACTCATTAATTTCACTAATACTGGATAAATCTATTAAAATAAAACCTATGGTTAGAAAGTGTAGTTAGAGTACTGAGCTAGGCTTTTCAATCTGGATATTGATGGATTTAAATAAAAAGGAAAGAATGAGAGAGCAAAAATGACTTGAGCTTTATCTATTGATCTGCAGTTAAACAGAAACCTTTACTGAGAAAAGGCAGAGACAGAAATAACTGGTATCAAGTTTCAACTAATGCTGAAAGGCCCCAGATGAGACCATGACCCTTTACACCAGGTATGGCAAAGCAACAGCCAGCTTGTGTTGTAGAAAGAAGCGACCAGAAACTTGGATTGGCTTTTTTTTTTTTTAATGAGTTGAAGGCCAACCTCCAAACCAACTGAGGGGACTTCCTTCCAAACCAGCATACCAGTTGGAACTACTACACTGTTAAGTAGAGAAACAACCTTCCAGAAATGCAAAACTATCAAAAAGTACAAGTACAGGTATTTTTAATAAGGTCTAGCATGTTGTAAGGAAAATGAGAAGAAAGGTAAAGAAAGTAAGAGGAAAGAAAAACTGCCTGGCCAGGTCCTCAACAATGTAACCAAAAATTTCTATTTCTGATAGTTAGGTAAGAGAAATAATGCAGATCTCCTACCTGTTTTTAAAGTCTTGTTTACCAGGCTGTCTACTGGAAAAACTTCCTTTGTTATGATAAATTGAGTAAAGGTGTTATGAAAGAGTGAGAGGCTCTGTGGGGTGCCATTTTTTGGAATGCAGCTGCATTTTGATAGTGATTACTTTAAGACCACGAAGCTGAAAAAAATACCACTTAACATGTCTGAGATGCCATTTTAGATTATTTAGATTATTTTCCCTGTAATCATTATGGCTCTTAAGGAAATGTTTTAATCTCACAGTAAGAATAAAAAGCCTTTACTTTACCTATTAGTGAGCTCTTTGGGACTCTACAAAGTGTAAGTATTGCCATTATGAAAAATAATACTTGTGTTGGAGCTACAAATACAGACAGCAAAAATAATGACCTTTTCTTGCACTGTAAACCTTCTGCATCTGTTATCCTCTGAGTATTCCTAAGTGCATTATAGCCTGGTAAATCTCCCATGTGCAGGCAGCCAGATGTCGTACACACTGCCAGCAACCTACAGTAAGTCTTCCCAGAGGCCTTAAATGAAGTCAAAATAACACATGGGCTTTAGTTTCTCCCTCTCTGCAGGGAAATCTGCCTTTTAAGCAAGGTATTTGGAGAAGGAGTACTCTGAAATACAGAGCCCTTGTGTTGCAATAAGACAGGAGTGTTTTCTAATGAGGGTACCCCACATATTGGGAATTTCCCTGTATGAAATGCCACAGTGATGCAGCTGCATTTACTGATCCTGTTATCTGAGCCAGCTTATCTGCCCAATGTGTTAAAGAGATAGGCCTCTCTGTCTTCAGCCAAGTGATATATATTCAAATTGGGTACAGTTTTGTCTGTTAAAGAAGGATTAGTTCAGCAATTCTGTCACAGCTTTGGTCAAAGGCTGATGAAACCATTCCTTTTTGTGGGCCTCTTAATTCACATCTTAGATTCCACATCTGCATAAGCCAGGCTTTTGAGAAGGTACTGCCTCACACATTCAGCTGTTTGTGTAACAGATTGCCACCACAGCCTGGGGGAAATCAGTGTAACCTACGTGTAGTGTTGGGATATCAGCTTTTCAAACTGTGGGGCAAAATGCTCCTTGGTGGAAATGCAGAAAAGTGATCTCAGGGAAGCAGTTTAATCTAGGTAGGTGCTAATCAAACCAGCTCCTGAGCTAAGTTCAGTTACAGACACCTGTGCCTGCAGCTGTGCACAAAATCCAGCCCAGGATCAGCACTTCCACCACCATCACACCAACCAGCAGTAGGATGCTAATCTTACTTTAAACCAGTGTGACTTTGCTGCCCTTAGTGTCACCATCATTCCCATTTAGGCAGAGTGCCACAATGTATCTCTTGGAGTGCAGCTCCACTCCCAGCAGCTGGTAAGAGGAAAACCTGAAGAAGGACATTGCAAGTTTATTAGAATTCTGATAACTAAAATGAGGCTTCCATGTCCTTAGCCAAAATCTGCCTCCAGCTCCTCTCTTCCCATCTCTTCCCTATGCTTCACTGAGCAGCCTACTCAGTGAATCTGCTCTTGGAGATTATCTGTCTGTCTGTCTGTCTGCTCTCCAGGCCAGGGATCACCCAAGATCATCTGTCTGACCTCACATCCACCTGCAGTTCAGCATTCTGTGCATGCCAAGGGCCACCTTTTCAAGTAACTGGGGACAACAGCTCCTGACTCATACACAGATCCAAAAGAGCTCCAGAGGAGTGGCTTGAACTGGCATTACTGCTCAAGAATGACTTAAACCTCAAGATATTATAATTTTAAACTCAAGATGAAATAAGCACCAATGGTCAGAACTATTTTCACCCCTGGTGGCAGCCAGTGCCTTTCTCATTCTGGCCTACTGAGTTAGCAGACTGCAGAGCACACCCCCTCCAAATACTACCCTTTTGTCCATAAGATTTTTAGAAGCATGGTTTCTTTGCAGAGAAAATAACATGTAATGACTACATGATCTTATCTGTTGGAAGCATTTTTGTTACAGTAGTAGTTGTATTACCTAAGCAGTAATAATTACTAGATCCAACAGTGTAGAACCAGTGAAAAGCTTGCTTTCCGTCTGATAAAAATCTCAGTCCCTATAATTCTAAAGGGCAAGTGACAGTTAAATGTAACACCTTTCCATTCTTAAATCTTCCTTCCTGTTTCTGCCCCCCACCTCCCCACCAGGCTGCACTGTTGACTATCTATAATGACATGGTGATCTGTCCAACTTGCACATTAAATGGTCATAATGAGAGATTTTAGAGTCTTGACACTTAACGACTGTGAGGAATTTTGATCAGCCTCACAAACTACACATGTAGCACAGATTCAGAATTTTGTTTCCTTATAATACTTCATACAAGGCACTGCACCCTAATTCTTACCTAACACACTTTTAAAGGCAAGAAATTTCTGTAATGTCTTTTGTACCATAACTCTTTTTTGTGTGTCACTTTCATCTTGCTCTCACATTGGCTTTACCTGCCTTCCTTTACCTGTTTAAATTGCAGGCTTTTTGGATAAAGGGATAAACTATACCCAGCTGAAGTGCTGAGCACATGCAGATGTTGAGAAAGGATCAAACTCCTCAATAGGTTTCTCCAGACTGTGCTGCTGGCATGGACCAAACAGTTTGGTTCAACCTCTTCTCATAGATTGCAATAACAGTGGACTAAATTCTGGTGTCTAATATTTTCTAGCAGGACTCAAAATGTTACAACAGACCAGGAAAAAATGTTACTTCAACAACTCAGAGAAATTACTAGAGTTATGAAAGAAGGAAAATTCATAGATGACATCTCTCCTGAGAAGGAAGCTGAGGAAGCTCCTTACATGGCAGATTGGGAAGGTAAGTGAGAGCCTTTCTTACCATTACCTTTACAAAAAAAATTGGATAAAGATTACTCACAGTTCCAGATCCTTTCAAAGTTTTGGTTAACTTTATCCTTCCTTTTGCAGAAGCAAGTGTTTGAAATTTTGCAAGAGGTTGCTTGGCTTTTTTGTCCCCAACCATAACAGAAAAAAATAGATTTTGAGGTATCCAACATTTCTTGTAGTGTAAACACTGCGCTATCTGCTGCCCAAAGTGGCATATGAATATTCACATATGTTCCATATGCTGCTGGGGCGTGGCTGCTCTAGGTTTATATTTTTCCTTTTCTGTGCTGGGCTGGATTTCATGACAATCATAAAACCCTTGGAAATCAGATCTGTATGTTTTAGATAGCTTACAGTTTTTACTTTTGATTAGTCACTCTTTGTTAGCTCCAACATTGTGTAAGTCAGCTCCAGGAAGTCTTTTAAAAACTTTTTATCTTAATGTCCTTTCTATTCCTTGGTGTTTACCTGCTACATAAATGCGTTTTCAAGAAATCTTAGTTGAGCTGCTCTATATCATAATTTTAAATGCAGACTTAATTTCTTGCTTTTTAAAAAGCTTCAAACATTATCCAAAACATAAAGCATAAACAGTGGCCTTGAACTCTGCTTATAAAGTCAAGTTTATGATGTTATTTCTAAAATTAAATGCACAGTCATTGATATATCTGTTTTTTCAACTTTCTCAGTAATGCTGTTTATAACATGTGTTCAAACCACACATCAGTCAATCTGTAGGCAGAAAAAAAAGAAGGATCCATTCAAAGATCTAAGACACACCATTTTTACCTGTTAGCCCCCACAGCTTCCAGCCAAGCTCAGGTTTCACTCCTGAAAGTCAGGGCTGATATCCTGGCTCCCTGAAAGTAAGTGAATTTTTTTTCATCATCTCCCAAGACACGCTTTGCACACTCTTGCCATGGGTTTCATACTGTGAGGTGTACCTGGCATAAAAGAGCTGACACTTGCACTGGCAGTAGGAAAAACAACTGTCCTGGCCAGCCTTGCATCCACCACTGAGGTCAGGACTCCTTTTAAATGCTGTAATACTCCAAACTGCATGTCCCTTTATTCCTAAGGTTATCCAGAAGAGACCTATCCTGTGTACGATAATTCTGATTGCTTCAAGCGCAAGCAGGACACAATCCTTGTAGATTACCCTGACCCGAGCCAGCCCTCTCCAGAAGAGCTGGCAGAAAGAATGGAGGGCATGGAAGATGAGGAGTATCCTTATGATGAAACCCTGCTAAGTGATCTCACCACAGGAATGGGTGGTCAGGATTTAATGCAGAACAAGGATGATGTAACTCTTGTTGAGGAGGAGAAAAGTGACCTTCCTCCCAGCCAGAGCACTGGGGAGTGCTGCTGCTGCTGTGATGATGATCCTGCTGTCATAGCAGAGAATGCTGGATTCCACTCTGAGTGCTGCAGTGAAGTAGAAGAGACAAGCCAAGAGGACCTGTCTGTGGAGTCAGAAAATGAAAATGCTGCACTGGAAAAGCAAAAGACCAGCGATTCAGAGCAGACAGGCACACTGAGAAAGCGCAACACCAAAGTACTTGATTGATAGGGACAACCATCTGGATGGTAAAGGTAGAGGTCATGAATTGTCATCCACGTGGGTTTTGTTCCCACTGAGGACTTCTCTGTGTTCATCTCCTTGTACCTATTGCATTCTCATGGTACCAGTCACATCATCTGCCTGAACTGGAAGCCAATGCCCTCTTTCATGCACTCGTCATGGGTTACCATGATGCTGCCAACAGTGCTTTGCCCTTGATTTTTGAAGCCTTGTATTTTGGAGCAGATATTTGTGACTCGTTCCTTTTCAATTCTGAAGGAGTTGTCCTTGGTTTTGCCCTTTGTCATCCCAGAGTTAACCAAATGTCTCTTCTGACTTTTTCAAAACCATCTGTGTGCTACCAGTTAGGAGAGTTAATCAAATCGTTATATATACATGAGTTTACTGGGGTGCTGAAGGACAGAATATGCCTTCTTTCTCTTAGCTCAGTGTTAACTGGTCGCAGAGCAGATCATAGTTACACACTTGACTCTCTCAACTCTGTCATTGCTCTCTACTCTTGAGAAACTGCTGTCCACAAAGCTCCTCTGCTATTCCACAGCGCCTTTCCCATTTATTCCATGCTGTTTGAACGGTAGCCTAATCCATGTTGTGTTACCTATGTGAGCAAGACTGAAGATCTGTGAGTTGTGCTTTAACTTTGACTTAGCTGTGATGAAATTCCCAGATGATTGCAGGAAGTGGACCACAATGTGTGAGAGCACTAAAAATATCCCTAGAGATTAAAACCAAAAAAGCAGTGTTAAGATTTGTCTGTAAAGGAAAGAACAGCATGAGGGGGACCCTCAGACTGAAGGTAGCAGGTAGGCTTTGCCTTCTTCTTAGAAACCTGTGGGTTTTTTTTGCTCTTGGAATGCTGTTGCCAGGGTCATGTTGAGGCTGCTCCAAGTATGGGGTGAGGAGGGTGCTGGAGCCAAGGGCTCCTGAGGAGAGGTGGCAGGCAGTCCCTGTGCCCAAGGGACAGCTTTTCTTGTACAAGTAGCATGGCAGGTGGGATGGACTCCAGGAAAGGTTCCCTCAGCTCTTATGACCCTCCTGCTTCTCCCATACCTGGGCACTTTTCAGGCCCACCGTAACCCAACCCACACCACACTCATGGCCCAGTCACAGTGGCTGTTTGTGATGTCACCAGTCCCCCGAGTGCTCTGGCACTACAGAAGCAGGGCCCTCTGCAGCTGCCCCCCATCCACCCAGCCCTCAGTGGCCCTTGATGAATGTCTGGAAGAATGAAAAGCCAGAGGAGTGAGATCGGTGGCAGATCAGCTTTGTAAGGGACAGCAGCAGGGCCCCTTCCAATGATGACTGAAGAGGAAGGCATGTGCCAGGAGGAGGCTGTAGAAGAGGAGGAAGAGGAGGAAGAGGAGGAAGAGGAGGAACAAAATCCCCCCTCTGCCATGAGTGCCAGTGCCCTCAGTTCCCTGGTGATGGCCATGCAGAGCTTGGCTCTGTGCCCAGGAGGGGACGGGGTGCAGCCCAGGGACAGCGGCCTGCCGGGGCACCGCCAGAGCAGTGAGCTGGGCCCACCTCTGCGAGGGACTGCACAGAGACACGCCCGGCAGCACCCAGAGGGGGACTCACTTTCCCTGGGCCTGAAAAATGGCAACAATCGAAGGTGCAGGAGGAGGAGGGGAAGGAGGAGAAGGAGGAGCATCAGCCCTTGCACCATGAGAGCCATTGCCAATGTGCGAAGAACCACACGCAGTGCCTGCCTCCAGGAGTTCTGGCGGCTCAAAATCCGCACCTGTCTGACTGAAAAATAAGCAACAAGACAAGGATGAAAATCCTGTCCTTCCTCCTTATTTGTTACTTTGGTGACAGCACCTGTGCTCCCACGACCCCTTAAGAAGGAGATGTATTTTAGAAACTTTCCAGTTCCATGGCCACGTCCTGCTTTGCTGGTGCCACCTTACATCCTGGAGTTTTTTAGGCTATGACATCAACAGTTTGAGACAATTTTTTTAAAACAGAGTAAAGTTATCATAATGAAAGCATGGAGCCCTAGGAATTTCTTCTTTGCAAACATGCTAGGGAATATTACAGAGCCCCAGCCTCCACACAGGGCCTGTCCTACTAGCTCACCTATTCCATGTCCTGGCATCAACAATCATTTGTGGATTGCCATGCATTGTATGACCCCTTCCTTCTCATCCCCTACCCCACCCTTCCTGGAGCTCCTCAGGGAAAGACTGAATTGACTTGGCTTTCACCAGGCTCCTGTGCTGAGGTGACAGGAGTTGTCCCCAAGAGGGCCACAGAGGTTCCTGGGGTCTGGAGGTGGGGTCGTTTCAGTCTGAGGGCAACAACAATCCCTGAAGATGAGTGAAGTCAGCCTTGCATGAAGAATATTAGCAAACCAAGCCAAGAACGTAGGCAGCTGTTTCTTTGGAGAAGCAACAGATGGCAAGAAGAAGTGCTGGCCTTCACATGGAGGTCCCTTCTAGCTGCTTCATAGGAAGTTATTTTCAATGTTGGGAAATAATAAATTTTAAAACACCAAACCAATAAACCAAAAAAAAATAACAGCAAAATTTCTTTCTTCATCTCTTTTTTGGGATTTGGTGAGTGCCTGTGGGTTCCTCTGTCCTCTCTTGGTCCCCACGGCCCTGGAAAGGTACTGATGTGAGGGATATAGGCCCAGCCCAGGCCATGGAGATGGTGAGGAGTCCCACAGCACACAAGGGCGGGCTGAGGGAGCTGCCTCTAGTCACAAGGGTGGGGTGGTGGGGGAGCAGGTGCCCAGTGAAAGTGTGGATGCCCCATCCTTGTCAACATTCTAGGTCAGGTTGGCTGAGGCTTTCACCCATCTGGTCTAGTGTCAGCCTCACCTCGGTGTTCAGCCAAGCCCTTACATCATTCCCCAGTACTTCCAAGGAAATAGTAGGAGATGTGCTGGAGCTCTGCTGTGGATACAGGCACAGCCCAGTGTGAGGCTGACACCCTTTCCCTGGATTGTCACAGACTGGCAAGTGCTCCCTGGGTGTCACCAGAACTGTGACACTCTGAGGCAGACAGGAGCACAGGGCAGGCATCCCACTGCATCTGCACACCCCCCATGGGCCTCTGGGACATTCTGCTTCAATGAAATAAATTGGATTCCCCTGCTCTGCACCAGCTCCAAGCCAGATGCTGGGTGCCCATCAAGGTGGGGTGCCAGCCCAGGGCTGCCCCCACAGAGCTGCTCACTTGAGTGCTGGGATGGGGTGTGGGAGCAGTGCCCATGGCAATGGCACCCACCACAGCTGGGGCAACCCATGGGAAGGGCCTGTGCCCCACAGAGTCACCACCCAGCCCTGTTTCATGCCACCCCACCAGCCCAGCCCCAGAGTGTCTGTACCCCTGAATTATGGGTCTGGCCCACCAATTGCCCTCACCACCAGAGCTGCCAGGTGCAATTGTTCAAACGTACCTGTAATCCACATCATCTGGGAATGCACCAGATCGATATCACAACAGGAAAGTGGATTTGTGTTGATCAGGAGCTCCTCATGATGGCCATCATTCTCCAGATGGGAGTTGCCCACTCCTTGGCACAGCGTTCTTGTGTGCTCCTAGAATAACTATGCTGTACTAGACATCATTTTCTCCCAGGTATGCAAAACCTCAGTGAAGGGGGTCCCCTTTTCAATGCCACGTCTATTTCCCATCGTTTCAAGCACTAAGAGGGATGTGAACCCCACTTTTACATGGAAAAATAAAGGAGCTGAAGTCCCCTTTCACATGTGCCTTGCAAGGACTCTAATCCCTTACAGTTTAGAGCTGTTAGGGCTACTTCTAACACCTGTGACAGAGCTAAAGGCTTCCTGTTTCTTTGCAGCAAGGTGTCAGAGAGCCTCAAGAGCTCATCCCTGAGGTGTCAATGGCCTTGGCAGCCCCTCCCCAGGGACCAGTAAGTGCTCTCTGAACATAGCCAGCCTGTAGCAGCTCACCAGCAGCCTTCAAACTGGGGTTCCTCCTGTTTGCATAATATTTCCTTTCCACTCTTTGCCTCAGCTTTGCCCCCTCGAACAGAAATGTCTATTTAGAGGAGCATTTTAGAAAAGGACCATCAAATGTGTCTCCAACCTTCTCAACTATTAACTGCTCACTTCTACTAGCAAACTCTCATAATTTGAAGGAGAGCTTAGCTGATCAAAATCAGGATTCTCAGAGAACTTTGATGAAGTAAGTAAATCAAAATCATAGGTCAGAACATCAGCAAAGCTGGGAATTTGAGAAAAAGTCACAGAAGCTCAGGTGGATGCCCTATGGAAGCAGTCAGGCTCTTTAAAAGCACACATTCCTTTACTTGTGATGTTTCCCACCTGGCAAATGAAATGGCTGTACTTTTTGTTAAAGCTAAAAGAAATACCACATGTGTTGTTAAAACAAAATATTATGATAAAACTAGATTTTAAAACCCACAAATGGGCTTAGTTTTCCCTGTATATCTGAGAATCATTACAGATTGTTTCAGGCAATCATGGATCAGGATAAAGCAAAAAGTAAGATCCCTGCTGGCCCCAAAAATACTCTAAAGAGGATTAGTTATCAAGTAGTATTTGGAAAACAGATACATATCTTAGAAGTTTATGACCTAACTCTTTTCATTAGCAATTAGTGTCCATATCTTGAATTTTTAATTTCCCAGCTAAGAATAAGAAAACTACGCTTACCTTTGAGAACACAGAACAATCTAGTGCAATAATCTTCTATTTAAATAATATTTACTTGCACATTCTAATAAAAAATAATAAAATCCTATGTTTCTAACCTCATGTATCACAAACACTGAGGAAGAAAAACCAAGTAAAAGTTAGAAAATCATCTATATATCAATGGTTTTATACTGACCAGCAAATGAATGCAACACCAGATCAGACAGACTGAGCATCCCAAACACTACTGGAAAGAGTGGTCTGGTCAAGTGATTTTTCTCAGCTTTGGAACTTCATCAGTTTTTTTGGGGGGGGCACAGATTCCTAAAGAGCAAACAGACACCTCTCCTTTTTCTCAGTGATCTTCCTGGGATTGTTTATATAGTGCTCACAGGCCCCTCCTCCTCTCTGCTGGGATCAAACACATGCCCAAGTGCAAGATTACCCAAGCTATATTGTTCCTGACAGGGGAAATTGTAAAAATACAGTTTAAATGGCACTGAAAACTCCTTATGTTAAATAACTCCATATCCACTGGAAGTAAGTTATTGAGGTGCTTCCGATCTTGGGCAGGGAAAGATGTTGTTTCAAACAAAGTAAGTTTAATATTTCTGCACAGTGTTCTGTATTCACAAACACTAAAATCAGTCATTTACATACTGGTAAATAAATATATTTACTCCAGAATACCAAAGAGTTTCTTTTTAAAAAAAATTTAATTTGCAAAAGCACATTCTTGCAGGTTTATCTAAAACTCTCTAAGGTCTGAACAAAAAGGGAGATGCCTGGCTACTCAAAATAGGTCAAGACAGTCTTGTGTGCAAACAAGCCTGACATGTTACAGCTATGGTGAAAAAACATGTCTGGTTAAATGTTAGTTGTCATGATTAGGTCATTTTTTGTCAGATTTGATATATTCCATTCTTTAAAACCCCATATAATGTAAAGAAAATATAGACCATAACATATTCAAATTCTACTGTATAATATCTGTTTATTTAAGAAAGGCAAAGAAATGAATCAGAAAATGTTTACTGTGGGAATTAAAAAAAATTAAAATAAAAATAATTAATCTGCTTCTTGATTTTCTAGGGACAGAAACATTCATGTAGCACATTTTCTACTTCTTGAAGTTTAAGTAAACAAGTCAGAAACAAAGGTTATTTTTCTTTACAGGCAGATATAATCTCAACATATTCTAAAATGAGTATTTCTACAGCTGCTCCCAAACACTGGATCTTTCAGACTGTCATTAGTTGGATGAAGACAGTGTTGGAAAGTACCAAATCAGCTCAGGGGCTACTAGGAACTCTCAGAAATGAACCATCTCTAGAGTATGCACTGTCCGAGATACTTCCAGAGGTGCAGCAAATTACAAAACATCCTCCACAGACATTTTTTGTTTTGTTTCCCTGCTCTTGGGTGTAAGAATTTGTTCAAAAAGGAGAAACAAAAGCCCCAGTCTTGTGATTGTGGGGTGGAGATTGGCTCACTGTGTGGATGAAGCCTGCTGAAAAGTCAGCTCAAAGGAAAAGCAGATGGTTCTCTGGAATAGATACTCACATGGAAAGCGTGAGAGAGAACAACTTTTTGTAATCTTTTCAGCAGAAAAAAATCACTTGCTCAAAATGATTTTAGAAGAGGTTTCAAACAAGTGACTCTTTTAGAGATATTTTGCAATGATTAACCCCAAGGCAAATTAATAACATGGTTTATGCTGTCACTGTGAACAGAGGGGAAAGAAGATACGACCAAAGGACTTTTCTTAATACTGTATCCATATTTATGTGTGTGTGCACAAATGTTTGCACATCTAAACCTAGAAAATGTTGGGAAAGTCATAAACTAAACCCATCCCACACTTGAAACTGACAATCCTGCTGGGCACATATGTACATCCCCTTTATACTTTGCATACGACTGCCAGAGGACCTGATTTTCCTGTCACTGAGCACAGGATTTTAATTTGAAATAAACTCAGTTTCAATCATCAGAAAAGATGTTTACACTCTTAAGATAGTAAAAATTATTAAATCTCCAATATTTGTCTTTTTCATAGATGTTTTTCAGTAAGCCACTGTAAGAGGTTTGTTCCTTTCAGACCTTGTTTCTTAGGGAAGCTCCCTGTGATTTGCCTGTTCTTGTGCAGGTTCAGTTCCACCCTTAAATCATGGGCCAGGTTTTTTTTTCTAAATGCACTGTGCAGCATCTGACATCACTGAATTTGGCAGCACATTTAATGAAAAGGGTGAACATTTTTCACCAACAGATATTCTAGATCCCCCCCTTGAGTGTCAACAAGTCTTCATGGGATGCATGTGAGAGCAAACTTTGGCCTCCCTTCCAAATCCAATTTCCGGAAATGTTCTTGCCAGTAATGCCCAATTTTTGTGATCCAGTTAAGCCCACATTTAAACAAAGACAAGAAGACATGAGGACTCTGGCAGGGACACACAAGTGTGGCATTATGGAGACTCAACAGAAGTTAGAAAGAAACATTGGTTACACCACCAAGCTTGGGATTAGGACATGGAAATTAATGGATGAAAATGACATCATGAAGAAATCCGTACAGAAATTGAGCTGTTTAGATGAGAAACAAACAGTATGGACAGAGTTCTTACCAATACAACACAACATAAGCAGTGACTGAACACTGAAACCCAGGGCACCCTCCAAGCAGTGCCAGGCAGTGTGCCCATTCACCCCCTGGCAGTAAATCACCCTCCTGCCAGGCAGTGTGCCCATTCATCCCCTGGCAGTAAATCACCCTCCTGCCATTCCCAGCACATCCCCAGCCTGCATGCTGGACTCCCTCCACATCTGCACATGGAGCTCCTTTGCACTTTGCTTTGCTTCTCTGCAACTGCACTGCTTGGATTCTAGGAGTGCTGCCTTTTTCTGGGCTTAGGGCTCAAAATAGTGCAAGTATAACAAAAATTTCTCTTCTGGAATGCAATGTGAACACAAGGAAAGTTCAAGTGACGGTTTTTGCCTTCAGGAGGAGCTCTTTCTTCAGGATTGGGAGAGCTGTGATTTAATGGCTTCGGTTCTGCATTTTCTCTGCTAAGCTTCCATGCACGTCTCTGCAGCTGTGTCCTCTGGCTGGTGACAGACACACAAGGTAGGGGACAGCACACGGGGACACACATGCACTGTGACAGGGCAGGGTGACAGTGAGCTGTGAGAGCTGCATGGCTCCGTGAGAAACCCGCTCTGTGTGCTTTTCTGACAGGGCTTGCATGAATGCTAAGAGGGGCTCTCATCCTCCAGATCCAGGCAGACAGAAATGAAGAAGAAAAAGAGAAAGGAAGATTATTTTCTGAGAAACAAGCATACCCTCTGATGGGCACTAAAAATAAACCTAGTTCTACAGGCATCATTTACATCACGCTCCCAGAGTCAAGCTCTGCTACACCAGTAAAGCATCCTGGCAGCCACAAAATCCCAAGCAGAAAGCACAGTGTTGTCAGGAAGCTTAAATTCATCATACAGGTAGCAATAAATCAGAGAGTGCTAAAAACTACTGCAGTAGGAAAACAGGACTTGGGAAATGTGGCCTCTACTGTGCAGGTGCTGAGCTTTGAGGTGCAGTTCAAGAAGCCAAAAGATGTGGCACACCTAAGTGCCACCCTGAGAGTGCAGAGGGGTGAATCCCTTTACATGTTCACCAGGGCTTGGTCTGAAACCTGTCCAGCACTTTAAAATTCCCCAATGACCTTGAACTGCCCAACTTGATGAATACCCAGGTGGAGGATTATGCAACCAGAATTGAAGGCCACCCTACTTCAAAATGAGAACATATACACAGGGATTTAACACACTTTAATTCACAGATATTGACTTTATAGAGCTTTCACTGACTTAGTGCTCTGGAGTGTCCCCATATGGAAAAACCTGCACATGTTTGAAAGAAGAGAAGGTTAGAGAGGGAGTGGGAAAAAAAAAAAAAAAATCAGGGAACTTAAAGCAAAAGAAGGAATTCCAGTAACACAGATTACCAAGAAGCTGAAAAGCATCTACCACCTGCAAGAAAGTGTTTGAAGTGATACCAAATAGGGATTCAACCTCATGGACTTGTGCAATGCAGTCCAAAAGACAGAATAAATGGTGCTTTTGAAAACAGGTTAGGGTTTTTTTTGGAAAGAAAACCAACAAAAACCTTGTCATAGTATCACTGGACTCAGTAACTCTTGAAAACTCCTCCGTTAGAGCTATATTCCACAATTGGCTTTTTGAGGTGATACTGTTAGAAATCTTGTAAGAGTACACATCACTGCTGCAGCCCTACTTTAAAGCAGAAGTTAGAATTAACAGTACACAGAATTTCTTTTCAGCCTACATTATAAAACACTGAATCCTCAACTAAATACAATTAGGAATGAAATAGAGCCTCATGTTTTTTTTTTTTTTTAACTTAGGAAAACTCAGTGGGCTTGATTTAAATATTTCGCTGAGCAACTTGTCAGTTCCTGACATTTGCTCAGTGTTCCCATGCTTGTTTGAGGTCATTCTCATAAATTAATCAGCATAAAACTCGATTTCAGTGCAACTTAATTGCCCGATGAAAACTCTGTAGTTAACATGGTTTGATTTTCCAGTATTCTAAAGTGAAACAGGTTAGTCTTAAGGATGAAGTTCAAAATGGAGACCCTCTGTCTCCTAGTGCTCACCCATGGCAACAGCTGGAACAGTAAGGAATAACAACATTCCTGGTTGGCAAAAAGAGCCTTCTGCCAGTCCAGGCATACAGAACAAAGTGTCAGTGATTTTGTCTAGAAATCCTGGGGTTTTTTATTGGATAAAAAGTTTATATTTTTAGTAACAAATACCAAACCACATGTAAGGCAGCAGGAAATGAGGCAGAGCCTTTACCAGAAAACAGGGTTCTATTTGTATTCAGTACTGGAAATTCTGCCCTTCAGAAAGAAATGTCGTGGTGCACAAACCAGCAGCATCATTAGGCAAAACCCAAGGAAAGCATATTATTATATAATATGCTGAGATAGACAGATAGATATAATATAATAGCTGTGTTATGTTTTTTCCAGCAGGACTATCAGCTCTGCTCATACAACAGCTGAGGAAATTGCTGGAAAAGCAGCTGCCTCTCACCCAAGCCCACTTGGTACACCTCTAACTACTTGAAAGACTGTTTTATTTGAGCTTAAACCACATCTTTGAAAACGTTTTTAAAATAGCTAAAAAATGCTGTAATATTTAAAGACACATCAGGATCAACAAAGTTCTACTTCTAGAAAGCCAGGAGATTCTCCCTAGGGAAGAGAACAGGATGGTAATAACTGGGTTATCTTCTGCTGACCCAGACTGGAATGAGGACCTCCTGCTACGAGCTGCCAGGGCTCATAAACTTGTCTGAACACCGAACATCAAAGACTGGACTTGATGATCTTGGAGATCTTTTCCAGCCTTTCTGATTCCATGAGCAGTGTCCAAAGCCCACCCAACACATTCTGGTTTTTTACCAGTGAGATTTTCTGCGCTGGCAAAATAAGTGATCTCATGATGTAATTTTCTAGCACATCAAAACTAAATGTTAAGATTACACTTACCTAGATGGTAGGCCTTAAAAAAAGAAAAATTCAAAGGGAGTGAAAATATTCCTGCTGTTATTTGGTAACTAAGTCAATATAGGAAAGGTACACGATTTCCTATGTGATGTCCAAGAGTGCCTAAGAAAATTAAGAAGTGCACTCTTGCCAGGACTTTGGAATTCTCGTCACTTAGTGTGTCCTCATCACACTGACAGCTTGCTGCAGTCACAGTCTGGCAATCTGCATGGAGCTGCAGGATCAGAAGCTTCCTAAAGCTTCCTATATCTCCTAAATGCAAGCTCAAGCTTCAAACCAAGCTTAAGGAAAGAAAATTTTAAACAAATAATCTCCTTGCAATTTCATCCAAACTGTAGGCATTAAACCCAGCTAGACTTTAATGTTAAAATTTATAAAAATGTTTATAAATTACAGTCTGTTACTTTGAGAATTACTCTTACACTTCATAAATTACTGACACTTCTAATGGCATTGTGCCAATTGGGACAGCCTCAGTAAGAAGCCACACATGCAGGGTGAAATGTGAGAAACACTGTAAACATCCCAGCTGAGTATGAAGGTAGTCAGAAATCATGAGGTTCATTGTTTTTAAATCAGATGTGCATGACAGAGTCAAAGGGGGCAGCAACAATAGTTCTGAACAACTGAGTCACATCCAAGGGAAAGGAAAAAAGCAAACAAAAATACAAAAAGGCAATTTGCAGCACAACTGCCAAGTGTCTCAGTTTGCCACATAAAAGCATAAATAGGTGATTGCATTAAGTAAACCTCTGTAATGTGTTCAGAAATAATAGTTTTAAAACAACAGATGCTGGGAAGTAAAACAGAAGGAACAACACACACTGTCAGAAGGAACAGCGTATCAGATGGTGTGTCCTCACTGGTTTTTTCTGCACTTTTAGTGACCAAAAATAACACAAAGTTAAAAAATTGAAGCCTCACTTAAATCATTGACAAGAATTCAACAGCATCAAGGTCTGATCCTAAGAGATTGGTTAGTTAAGTGGTTTCTACACAGACAGCAGAAAACTTCCTATTTTGGTTGGTGCAGGGAGCATTAAACTGAGTTCTGAGCACGGCAACACCACCTGTCACCCACCAGCCTCAAAGCACTCCTGGAAATCCTCTCAGCAGAACAGAGATGGACACAGCCAGGCCAAAACCCAGGAGTTCTGTTCAACTCATTGGAATTGAGGCACAAAGAGGTTCCAAGATTTGCACAAAGTCAGACACTCTGCTGGGGTTAAAGCCCAGGTGACCCAGTCCCCAGGCCTGTGTTGAGTCAGCCTAGAAGACTGTGTTGACTTTAACACAGATTTTGACTCTTTGGGACTTTTTTTTTTGCCTCTACCCAAGCGCAGAACAGATCATGAGTATTCCAGGTACTTGTGATGTTCTGACTCTCAAGCAGGACTTTGTTACAGTCCATGTGCTTACCAAGCTTTTGTCAGTGTAATTTTCAAACTGCCACTGCAGACTTAAATAAAACCATGATAAGCTTCCAGTGTTTTTGTATAATCCAATTATGATGTGAATAGGGAAGGTTTCTTCTCAAAATATACACATAATTTTCTGAACAGTGTCCTCTTCCTAGAGCCTTTCAGCAAACCAGAGTAGTGGTTCCATTAAAGAGTTTCAGGAAAGCCACTCAATTCAAATCTTCTCAGTAAAGGTACAGATAAACATACCCTTACTGAAAAAGGGAAATTGAAAATGGATAGGCAGTTAAATAAAATACAACATACAAAATAAGTTTTAATGCATTTTCATCCAATATACAGGCATTTGTGAGTATCAGCTACTGAGCTATAGTTCATAGCAAAACACCAAAGCATTGAGATAGTTGTGCAAATTCTTTTCTTAGTTCCTTGGCGAGCAACAAAAAGAACTGAAGAATAACTACATAATTAATTTCAAACACTTACAGAGCAGAACCCTGGAAGGTACTTTTTGTACATGAGGAACAACAGGAACCTGATTTCATTAAGTAGCACATACAAGAGAAGCCTGCACCTACAGTTAGATTAACTCTACTGCAAGATTTATATGTATAAAACTACTTTATTCTAGTAATCAAAATGAGGCCTTTTGAGAAATCTGAGTCATCAGCCCATAATTCTAATAAAGGTGACTGCTGGGCTGTCCTTAATTGCCAAGCAAAGATACCTGATTTGTGAGCACAGGCTTCTGTAAAAGCAGGAAAAAAATCTCACAAATGATGTTTTAGGAGAGCAATGGGATAGTATGGGGCAAATAGTTAGACTGTCACAGGATCAAGCCCAAAATCTTCTCTCTGACACCTGCAATACATTAGGAGAAACCTCCTCTGCCCAGAACAGAACACCAGGCAACCCCATGTCTTGTCCTACTACAATAAACAAAGACAAAATAATCTGATATTGTTCTAGACTCATCATCCTTTGAGGGCAAAAACTCTTCTTTCCCCATCCTTGTTTTATCCTTACATGAAATCACAGATTAATTAATAATAAAAAATTGTAAAAAGCTATGACACAAGAACTGAGAATTATTTTCTGTAGTAAGGACTGGATTGATTTTCTGATTTTTTTTAAAGGGCATCACCCAGGTAGGGGTAAGATTTTAACAACAGAAAAGTAAGTCTAATGCCCAATACTTTTAAGAGAGCTCACTGGTGTCTCTGCTTGTTTAAAGCCCTTTCTTTGTTCACCACAAGGGAGCAAAACCTCAGAAAGTTTGAATTGATGGCCTTGGTTCCCCATGACTGATAAAGCTCTGTGGTGTCATTTGACTCCACAATGATATTTTTCAATTGTGCAGCCACCAGATTTTATTACAGAGCCCTTTTCCCTCCAACTCCTTCAGTGCTAGGACCTCGTGGGGACAGCCAGCTGGGACCTCCAGCACTATTGAAGGCAACTTGAATAGAAACAGATTTGCCCAGTAATTATTACAAAACCATTCTCACTGATTTCTTAAATGCAGAATTTATAACAAGAGCCTATGACATTACTGATTTATGTGCCATATATTATCCTACAAAAGGAACAGAGCGATGCCTAGCTTCTAAAAAATAAACTATTTTAGGCCACCAACACAATTCAGCTCACAAAATCACTTCCAACCTTTTGAAAAAAAGGAAAAATAAGGCAGCACTACAAAGGGAATCTAACAGCCTGCCTCCAGGCTTGTGGACAGCTCTACTCATTGATTTGCAACCAATGCTTTGGAAACTGAATGTTTACTGAGAAAAATTCTGATTATATTTTAGGCAGGCTTTTTTATCTGCTACCTTTTAATGTGTTAATTTACTCTACTGAAAGCCAAAGGGCCAAATTCACCCCTCTGATAAGGCTTCTATTGTAGGAGCATCACTGAATGTGCACCAAAGGCATTATTCATCTCTGGAGAGATCACTGAGCAATATTGTCAAACACTTCTGAGCTGCACATCCTTGAAAAGCAGATAAAGGAATTGTAAAGAGAATGAGAAGGAACAGAACATCAGAGATGAAGAAAATTAGATAAAGGGCCAGGAAGAAACTGTTTGATGTAAACAGAGTGACAAGTTAGATTAAGAACTCTCATTAAAGCATGCAGCATTTGCCCATAAGCAATTCAGGCAAGGAATTTGTTTACAACTCTGCCAAAATCAACAGCAGATGCAAAAAATCATCAATATTGGGATTTTAAATAACATTAAATCTACCATATCCAAACATTCACTAAGACTGTGTGAAGGAAATACACAGCTTGGGGCCATTCTATTCTTTGTCACACTGAATAAACAAGGTTATGCCCTGCTGCACACTGAATGCAGGCCCAGCAGAAGTTACTAACAGGAGTGTACCACTAATTACTCCTTGGTTACTTCAGTGTGCATCTGTCTCTGAAAATACTTAATAGGACCAAGATTTTATTACTGATGAAGAAGAAAATGTAACTTCATGAGGAAAATGTAATTTCAGGTATGACAGAACTTGGTTTGACTTTTCCAAGTTAAGAGGACAAAATTTAGAGATGTGCTGGAAAGCTTGTGGCATCACGTTGCATGTGACCTTTACAAGAAGACATCCAGCAAAAATTATCCATCAGAAATTCTATAGATTCAAAATTAATGGTTGAAACTGCTTCCAGAGCAGATGGTGAAGGCCAAGTGAATCAAACCCAGCACCATGCTCAACAATAGTGAGGAATTAGGACTTGGGCAAAGGGCATTAGGAGCAAATCCTATTCCAACTGAACCAGATTTAATGAGAGTTCCTCATTCCTAGTCCCAGGTTAACATCCCCCTCTAGTGACCTTCATTTATTGTGGGGAGCTTTTCCCTCAGCAGCTCGTTGGCTGATGGCCCTGTCAGACTCTGTTAAGATGATGGGAATTTGAGTCACCACTTTCCTCCTGGCATGGTTACAGGTCAAAAAAAAATACCTGGCTGGGAAGAACATGCAGTGAGAGTGAAGTTACACAATGTGCTGGCAGCAGAATTGTCCCAAGAAGCTGAACTTGCAGCCTTTCCCCAGCCCCTCATTCTCACCCTTGTGCAGGAGTTCACTGCACATGAGCTCCTTTCGTGCCAATTCCCTGGGGGGTCATGGCGTGAGTCAGACCATTGTTATGATCTGGGTTAAAAATAACCCTTCCCAAAGCAGCTCCACCACTAAAGCCAGCAGATTGTGTATTTGCACCATGAGACACTCAGCTCCTTTGACACAGTCTTGTGCAGGGACAGAGGCAGAAAACTGTGTCAGGTGCCACTTTCTCAGGCTCTAAAGTGTGACTGGCAAGGCACAGAATTCCAGCCATGCAGATTCAGCCATTCCCATGCTGCAGAGCTCTTCAGATCCACATCACACCTAAATAACAGCACTGGGAATTCCTAACTGGTTTTGCAGTAGCCCAAACATAAAATTCTGGTGGTCACTGGAGCTAGTTTTTAAAGGCTGAGATGAGGTAAGCAAAGGCCTAAGGGCCTTCTCTGTTAAATCCAAAGTGAGATGACAGATGGGGATGTGAAACTGTGGGAAACCACCAGCTACAGAGACAAACAAAGCACCCATGTGCAAAGCCAAAGTGTCACCCTGCAGCTCATGACTCAGCACGTGGATCATTCATGGAGGGAACTGATGCTCCTTTCTGTCAGACAAAAGGTGTCTTTCCATTTTATACCATTGCATGGAAAGGCTCCTTGCAAAATGAGGAAGGGGGGAAAAAAGAGAACTTCCTGTTAATTAAAGAGAATATTTGACATGCTGAGTCTATCAACAAAACACTGTTTAAAGCCAGCAGACTTTCTTCCCATAGATTGTTTAAAGGATTAGAAAAAATGCTGGAAATTATTTATTTTCATCTCTTATCTGAAATTCCTTTGTCTGTGTACTGGGAAGGAGAGCTGAAGGCAAAGGTGAAGGGAGCATATTTCTTTTGTAAGTTGAAATGATACTGTCCAAATGGCATGACCTTAAGGAGAGCTTTATGGCCTGTTCCCTACAGTCAAAAAGGGCCTGTCAACTATGAGACAATCAGATTTGATCTCATTTCTACATTACATAATCTCTGCTTGTACAGTGCATGAGTTTATAAGGAATAAAAAGGAGGCCCTGAATACATGCAGTATAAAATAAAGCTACTACTTCACTCACATTTCCACACCCTTCTGGTGAACATCTAAATTCTATTACTCTGTGTGCCACTCTGGACAACATTGCACAGAAAATGGCAGCAAGACCATTATTTTTAAAGATGTGTGACCATTATTTTTACAATGTGCTTTTGAGTTGCAGCTCCTGGCTTTTGAAATGTTCAGGAGAGAAGATAACCATGGTTTGTTCTTTGCTTCTGTTTTGTTTTGAAAAGGTATTTGTTTGTGTATTCCAGATAGATCAGAAAAATGGAGATGCAAAATCTGCACTATTTTAAGCTATTCTGTGTCCTGCCAGTGTCTCATTTGTATGCAGCATACACTAGATTTGCCTAGAAGGATTTAGCTCAGTAGCTGGCACGTTTACATCAGAGAACAACATACAGAGTTTCAATCGATTTCAAGCATTCTTACAAGGGGAAATAAATATGAAAAGTGTTTGTTGCTCAAAGTTCAAAAAATGCAATCAACAAATTGTAAAAGCTCAAAAGGCCAGACAAATTTAATAAAATATTTCCATTTACCTTCCTCAGCTTTACACAGCCTGTTCAAAATAATGACTCTCTGCAGAGTGCCTTTATCCAATTGTTTATATCACTTCATACAAAATATGTGTTTGAATTACCACAGCAGTACAAGGATATAAATTCCCAGCCCATGAAATGCCAAATTCAACATAAGTTATGCTTTCTTGGCATCAAGATGTTTTCTTTTTCCCTTTCTGTACTGCAAATACATTTCCATTTGAAACAAATTAAAAAGCATGTAGATGTTAAAACATAATGACAGCTTAGAATTCAAGTGACTTGTGCAACATTATTTTGTGCTTTCCACTTCTCCATTTCCTCCTACTGCAATTAAAATTCATCATGCCCTACTACATGTACAATAGCAATGCATCAAGTTCAGTCCAGAAGAGGTTTTCAACCTTCAGACTCGGCTTTATACTACATGAGATCCTTGCACAATAAAAAAAAAAAAAAAAAAAAAAAAAAAGTGCATCTTTTTTCCTCATCTTTCTCTTATGCTGGATGATGTGAAGCTCTGATTAGTTGATGCAGGAATGCAACCTGGAGGTACGATTGCAGCCTCGGAATGATTCTTACATGTAAAAAGAAACTTTTGGAGCGCCCACTCCCTTTCTGGATTTTTAAAAAAGACACCACTGTCATGGTGCTACTGGAGCCACGGTACAGTACATCATGGCACACATCCATAACACAACCAGGGGCGTGAGAGACAGCTCCTATTTACAAAAACTTGATGTCACTTCCAGAAAAATATGACAGGAAAAAAAAAAAGGAAAATATAATTTCCTGAATGTCCTGAATTTTTAGAAGATTCCTTTTACTTTCTCTTCAGCAACAGAGTGGTCCTCCACAACTGTATTTTTCCCTGACCTTTTTAGTATGGACCATAAGCGACACCAGCAGGAATTGGGAATCATATGGCAAACTGCTTCCTTCGAGAGGATGCTCACCCACGCCCCTTTACTCACAAGCCAGCTTGCTGTCAAAACTGGAAAGGGCAATGGAAAAGGCTTGTAGTGCACACATTGGGTAGTTGTAGTCCATGGTGAACACGTCCTCAGCCACGCGGCCAAACTGCATCACGATGTAGTCAGCTGCCAGAAAGGTCAGGAAAGGCAAAAGGCTTTACTGTTGTTTGCAGCCCTCACTAAATAACGAGGCATCCAACCCTACCCTCTGTCCCAGTGCAACGAAATACCACCCAAACATGCTCACTCATCAAACTTCACAGCACTTATTCATGCAAGTGGGTGTGCTGATAGCAGAGCGAGAAGCAGGGACAGCTTGAGTGATAAAGGGTTGCAAGACTTGTTAGTGTCAAAAAAAAGACACATATAAAGAGTGCTTTTTGCAAGAACGGGGAGACGATGGCTTCTGTATAGACTGTTGAAGGCTCTTATACAGATCTCAATTAAACCTGCTCAGATGACAACTGTGAGGGCAGAATCCCTCCCAGACTGTGCCCACAGTGCATTTCCTACACTGACAGGCAGAGAGCTCTACTTACGATCATTATCATGGATAATTTGGAAGTTCTTCACCGAGGCCTGGGTGACTCGACCGTGGAAATTCAGAACATAGGACTGGGTGTCATCATTCCAGACTGGGGTTTTGTTGTGCAGCTCAATGACACTCTCTGTGTTTTTGTTCTGCCACCTTGCAAGAAGGGTCTCATGTTCCTGCACACACCACAGATACACGCTTCAGTTTAACGTGCTCATGTGACAAAAAATACATTAAGAGGGAAGAAAAAATTCATCAGTCCTGGCCCAAAGACTAAACCCTCGACCCTCAAAACAACTTCAATGAATGAAACTGAGAACTGTGAGGATCTAAATGCAAATGTGCATTTGAGTTCTTTCCACGGTTGATAAATGTTAATTGTACCTTTTGTTATCAAAATACTTTATTTGTAGAGCTTTTGTGAGTCACAGAAGTAGTCACACATCCCATTGTTCTGCAATTGCTTGAATACCATTTTATTAACTTCTAGACCTTCAGAAATGCAAATTAAAAAATCCAACTCTACCTGAAAAAGAATTCAAGTAATTTTTAGTGCTGGCTGCTGGTAAGACTTACATTTCGTGGTCTGATGGAAACTCTTTCATGATCCATATTCATTCCTGGTATGATCACGCTCATTTTACGAGGTCCTTTAAACCCCAGGACATTTGTTTCCTAAAAATATTTAGAAGAGATTTCATCATGCTCTTTAAAGTTATTTTTTTCAGCAGAGAGACACTGTGGCAGCCCAGGGAACTTATTTGTTAGTCAACTCAAAAAAATCTTGAAACTCCCACCTTCACTGGCACTGCCAAACATTCTAGCTTTGTCTTAGAAGCTCTGACAACAGGAAAAATGGAAATAGAGAGGTTTCCAAAAACACTCCTAACACTGGCTGCCAGCAACCTTAATATAATTTTTTTTAAATCCCTTTGTTAAGAAAGGATATGAATTAACCAGATTGCTTGGCTACTGCTAGATCCCAAAATAAAGTAGTTTCAATTTAAAAATCATAAAATGCAGTCATATATTTTGATGTGAGACAAAATTAAATATATGGGATCGGCTCCATTTATTCCAGAGCCAGCACAAAAGCAAACAAAATGCTAGTCAGAACTGTGGTTTTCAAAGTTTGATAGCAGTGCTGTGGTTTTCAAAGTTTGCTTAGAGATGACCACGGTAAAAAAACAAACACATTAGCATGAAGGCAAATTTTCTAGCTATGAAGACAGGGAAAGTAAAGAAACCACATGGGCAGCAAAAATAAATCCACAGGAAATACAAATTTTTCCATTAAAAGTGATCTGATGCTTTCCTGACCAGCTTCTCTCAAGAGAACCAGGAAAAGTAAAGAGCAATATTTTACAGTAAAACTTGATTTTAGCATTAACCCAGTGAATGAAGCAGTGACCCCCTGAAGTCCATCTCCTCTTGTTTTGTGATTGCTTTTTTTCCAGTCACATGTATTTTTTTCTCCATCTGCCAAACTGAAATGAGGGGCTTTGGAGATGCACTAAGGAATCTCAGGAAGAACATTCCCATTGTTCCCAGCAACATACCACAGAGTGCCAAGAACCAGATACCCCAAGGCTGCAGCTGCTGTGGCTTTACCTCTGGGACATTTAAAAGTGACAAATTCAGCTGTCTCTGCTTTTACATTTTTAATTAAAATGTCTTGATTTCATGGAACACTAAAGTTATTAAAACACCTCTAGTTTTGCAAGCAAAAATCCATGCATCTCAACCCACTGGAAACATCTGAACATACCCACCTAAAATACCTGCAGCTTTGCCATCATCAGACCTTTGAAATAACTTTGCCTGTTCCAGCAAATCATCTGGAGATTTTCCACAACTCATTAAAGATTTGCATGCATGCAAGAGAAATTCTACTGGATTATTTTACTGCATGCTCCTGAAGCAACCCAGGCATATTCATATATCTTCTTAACTCTACACATTAATGGGAACATTCTGCCTCTTTTCTGAATCATTTATGTCCCCTCCTTTGGCAGAGTAAAACGTGTTATCAGTTCAGTTGGTTCTGCATCATGGCAAGATGAAAACTGATATGACTGCCAGCAGATTTTATAAGTAGGAGAGACTCAGCTCAGCAGAGGACAATTTCTAAGAAAAGATTCATGCTTATGCTTATTTTCCACTAAGTACTGACAATTTTGGGCTTCTCTGCTATGCCTTACAAGCTTTTCTTCTCCTCAAGCTGCAGTTCTGCTATACATAATTAAATTAGATGTTGACTGGTTGAAGACATTGTTGAAGGTAAAATTAAATAATAGTGCTGAATCACTTCCCTCCCAGCCAGCAGAGGGAAAAAACAGGACTATATTCTTTGGGTTTACTCAGAAACACTGAAATTGGTACCTCTGGCACATGATAAGAGAATGGTTACTAGCTGCACGTTACCACCATCACCAATTATCACACACTGTGCTGGCAAATGCTACCCTTTTGCTAGACTCACAGTGACAAACTGAAATTGTACAAACATGGAACATGTGAGGAAAATGATTAAAATTACCTCACCTTCTGCTTCAGTCCCTGTTTCTCTTTTATTTCCCTCCTCCACTCTTTTGTGTGTGGAAATTTCAGACTACAAAGGGTATTATTAGGGGAACACAAATATTGTTCACTGGCAGAGCCCTATGGACTCAGCCAGGACACCAATGATTTTTATCAGCTCAGGACTTAGCCCAGGATTGCTGCACTCTCTGCCTCAGCCCATCCAGTCAGCCTCACAATAAACTGGGCTGCAAGAGTCTCTCCTCAGGGCAGCCTTTAGAATATTGCATACTTTCAAATAATTATGTAAGCACATTGCTTTAGTGGCAATAGCTGCCATGATAAAAGCAGCAAGGTGAATAGGGATATTCTGGAATAGCAGCTCCCAGGAGATTCACGACTTTATCCCCCCCATTTTCTTGCAGCCACTTCCCTTCCCAGGCTTGTTTCACACAGTTGTGCCCTGTCCTTAATATTTTCTGTAGAAATTACAATTCCAAGGAAGGCTCAATTCACAGAACCCACAACACAGGAAGAGCACAATGCAAGTGATTGAGGCCTGAGTAAGAACATAGAGTCTTGCCACTGTACTGAAACCTGAACACCACCTCAGAGCATCTATCAGCTGAGCTCACTGCCTGGAATCTTACACAAACTGAACTGAGAGATCCTATGGATCAGAAAATCCTGAAAATCCTCACAGAAAACCCTGCTACCAGTGGCACACTTGCTCCTCACTGCTCCTGGATAAATTTTGCCAACGATTCTGCAATCAGCCATTAGGTGCTGCTGCAGGTTTATTAATAGGCTGGGCTGCCAACACAAGGGGAGTAAAAGTGGTCAACAGCACCCAAAGCAACTCTGACTCTGCCCAGCTCTGTTCCTATGGCTTCAAACATATCTTAGGGTGAGCTCCCAAAGAGAGCCCTCACCACATTTATCCCACAGTCAGGCGCCAGATGCAGCACCAGTTTCTGCCTATATAAATTACACCTGCTGAGATGATTAAGCAGGTCATGCTCACTAAGTTGGGTACAGCTTGATCTCCACACGGGCACTGGCTCAGATAAGCTGAGGGACAGTGAGAGGCATAGTGGTGCTTTCAAAATATTGTTTTTATAGCTTTTGCTGCAGGGGAAATCTCAGGGCAGGAATTAAAGACTGCCTTAGGACAAGGGTGTTTCAGCTCTGCTCTTCCTGGCACTCTCTGCTCTGGTTCTGCTGCAGCCAGGAACAATAATCTCACTTCAGCAAACCTGGCTAGTTTGAAATGAAATACAATTCCAATTTCCTTTTGTCCTCTGGCCACAGCAGACCTGCAAGCCTGCTGCCTTTCTCCATTAGTACCAAAACATCAATGGAACAAGTAATTTTCTTATACAAATGTACCCATTTCAAACTGCTGATTACAGACATACAAAAGCAGCTTATCTCAGCCCCATTCTCCAAACAGTGGCTATGGTTTGGTTCTTTCCAACACCCACACTTCTAATTACCTCTGCTGACCACAACACTTTTTATTTGGTATTGTTCATCATTCAAGTATCCTTTGTTGTTGACTTAAGCAATGCCTCCATTTCTCAATATGTAACTTTTTTTAATTGGCTTTGGTTTTCTTTTTGCATTTCCAGTTTGCACCAGATTAGTTGCCTGGCTCCAGGGAATGCCATCCTATATAAACCAGTAAAACTACCTTTATTGAACATGTATGTTCTGCTAGGCTTCTACTGAGACTTCAGTCAAAGTGATCTCAAACCCTGGAGTCTCACTTTAAATCCTGCAAGCTGAAATTTTTGAAATTCGCAGAATTTCAAACCCAACAGGAAGGGAAGGATATGTATCTGCTCATCTGCCACATTAAAACTGCATCCTAAGCAGCAGGAAGAGAATGTGCTGGCAGCTAATACTGCCCTCCTTCAGAACTCCCAGCACTCTGCAAGGAAGGGATGGCTCTCAGCTGCCTCGCTCATGGAAATCTTCCAGATGCACTGCTCCCCACAGCCCAAAGCTCACCCTTCTGGGAACACATTCTGTGCATACATGGGGTATGTGGTGGACCTCAGCCTTACAGATTTCCAGGCATCCTTTATTAGATCTGGGCAGGAACTCTTCAGAAAAGTCATTCTTGGATATTTTTATCAAAGCTGTTGATTTGTGAAACCAGACAACTTTCTGTAGCAGTGTACATACCAGTTTTCACTGGAAGGGTTTCTTGGGCCCAAACATTTCTGAACAGAAAGAACACTCTCACCACAAAAGTTATTCATCCAGCAATCGAGAAACAAGAGCAACTGTGTTTCAGGTCTTGATTGCTTGCATCGCTCCTGACAAATGCTACTTACTCTCCTATAAGAGCCCGGTTTCTTTCATTCAGTCAAATTTTGGATTTTACTTGGGTTTTTTCCTGGTAAATAGGAGTTTTAGAAGTTTTATCCCAATCTCAGCTGCTGCAGACCTAGCTGTCAGCTACCAGTGGTTTGGATAAGAGAGGCCTCCTCCAAAACACCATAACGAACATTCATACTTTAGAGCAGTAATGCCATGTGCACAACTCTTCCCAGTTCAGGAGGTTCCCTCAGGTGGTGCCTGCAGGCTGTGATCCTTCCCTTTCCAGAGGGTTATGTAAGAGCTCCAACACCCCCTTCTCACCAAAGGTGAGAACTGGGCAACCCCATTCAGTGCACAACGCTTTTCACCTCCACTTTGCACTGAGCCTCCCAGTTTCTCTGGGGGAGATCAGCTGCCTGGTTACATCAAACTCTGAATGCTGATTTACATAATCATAAGTGAGAAGGAAATTCAGTGTGCTGCTTCAGAAAGTGAGCTGCCCCTCCTGCACGCTGTGCCTGTGAGCAGTACTTACATAACAAATAGCAGCTAGCTCCTGACGCAGGGTACTCGCCTCCAGGCTGGATGTTGTTTTCATTGGATTTACTCCATTGTCATAAACTGTAAACTTAGTTCCCATAAGATTTGATCTACAAAAAAAAAATGGAAAATCCAATCACCATTTGTCAGGAATGCTGCCGAAGACATCTATCCTTTACTGCACTGCGGCCCCAGAGGAAAGGCAAATATTGGGTACAGAGAGTTGTTATTTCTAATCCCAGCTACATGGCAATTCCTGGATTAAAGGCCAAAATGACAAAAATGTAAAGGTACAGTACAGAAGTGTACACTAAAGGTCCCTTATCATCATGCTGGATATTTCTGATAACATCTTTCAAATTAGGAAATACCAGAAAGTCGTAAGGAAACACTCGGATGGGGTTATTTTGTGGGTCTGCTTGGCTCTAAAACACATTTACTCACTGCAAAACCATCTGCTTTCTTACCTGACTACTAAACTCTGTTAGAATATAGGAGGGACTTTTATAAAGCCATTAGTGAGATCAAATCTTTCCTATTGCAATGGAAAGGAGTGCAAAATACAGTGCAGGCACAGATGACCTGAACACACACCCAGAGGCTCCACGGAGAGATCAACAGCAGACTGGCTGTACAACGTGGGGACAGACAGAAAAGGAACACGTGGTTCTGAAATAATTCCACTACCTGTGAATAACTTATTTGGATCCTGAGAAACAGGCAAAACCAAAGGGATTTTCAGACTGTGTAACAGTGCATTCCAAAGTGTTTATATCAATAGAGGCTAGACACAATGTACTCATGCACTTCTGAAAATCCCATTAAGATAAGTTGTGCTGGTACACCCTTGAGAATTTGGTCTTTGAGCACTTAAGAGCTTCAGTCCTGCTGACTTTAAAATATGATCCTGTAAGTACTTGAGACATTTTTGAAAACATGCCTTGGATACTGGTGATCTTTAAGACCATGATCACATGATGTAGTCAAGCCTCTAACTAAGAAGACAGTGAATTATACAGCCTTCTTAATATCAAATGAACTTTGTATTATATAAAGAAATTATCTTTATTTTTATATCCTAGACTTATCAGTGTTTACCTCAGTTTTCCAATAAAACTCTCTCCACCCCGAGACAGGTCAGTTGGGTCTATAGAGATGAGGTAATTAGAAGTTTTACTCTTCTTTCGTTTCCTTCCAGCCAACAGAAACACCTAAGCAATGCAAAAAACCACATTCTAGAATGCTAAAGGGTTTAGCACACATCTTTGCTTTGACATAAGCAAACCATAAGCAATTTTTCTGTCTTCAAGCATCACTTGCAAAGTAGCAGAAGATCTCCTGGGATTTAGCAAAACCAGGAAAAAAATATCTGGTAAGGGAAAATGACTTCTCAACCACTCATTCCATTATTTATGGTTTAAATAATTAAATCTGATCTATTTTATTAAATGTTTCATTCTAGCTTGCTCTGGTTCTTCCAGCTGAATTGAAAGTAGATGCTTTTCAGGCCACAGAATGCAGAGAGCCCCAACTCCTGGCAGTCACATAAAGGTGCCATGCATGGATTATTTAAGGCCAAAGATCAGACATATGAAGAAAGGCAGTGGAAGAAAGGGATACTGTTGTTTGGCTTTGGGAAAAATGTAGAGTCAATCTAGCAAAAGCAAAAATGTATTCAAAATATAAGATTACATTTTCTTTGTAAGACTCCTTCAGATTTTTATTAATTTTGTTTTTTAATATTCAGATGCAACTGGTATGCCATTCAAGTTATGTTATGACCTTTTTACCATGCTCCCTTTCCAAGTGGAGGTAATAAGTAGGGTACATCCCTCGGTCCATTCCCTTCTTGTCTCTTGTGATCCTGCACTTGACAGTGACGCCCTGTGGGGCAGGTCTGACAGCAAACTCCTCCAGGTCATCCACATCTATGAGAGGCTCATTTGTGGAAGGACTGGGAGCTGAGGCCGCTTCCTAAAACAACAAGCAAAATTCAGGGCTTTTTATTTTCCTCTTACAACAAGGTTAGAAGAACAAAGGAACGGCATTCGATAGAAGTTGCACTTTTAAAAAGTCAGACCAAAGGCCATATTGTCTTGCTGGTGCTCTGTGTACAGACCCACCTGGTGGAGCAGAACAGGGTGGCTGCACAGACAGAATGCTGTACAGGGCTTACAGAGCAAACCCTGGCTCACACCTTCCCATCCCACCACACTCCTTCTGTCAGAAAGGCCATGCTCAAGGATAGGGGTGACCTTTGATGGAAGGAAGGAATGGGATAGGGAGCAAGAGTTTAAGCTCCCGAGAGATCTAACAAAGATGGGAAGTCAGTACAGTATATAAAAGAGCAGGTCATCATCAACTGGTTTAGCAAGAGCTTGTGATTTAGAATATTTGAACCAGCTGAAGTCTTATTTTATGTTCAGATTGTAGCAGAGAGAACAGGGTGGGAAAATGGCCAGAAAAAGTCAATGGAAACAAAAGATCCTTCTGAGCACCTGCAGGAGGTAGAAAGGTAAATATTTACTGTTTCCCTCTCTCTTCATTCAAGTTCAGGTAATATTTGCCATTCTTTTCTCCAAGTCATTATTTTCATTGCTTGCTCTTGCAAAGCCTGAGAGGTATCACAGTAAATCACCTTGGAGAGACTCTAGTGCATATTAAACACAGAACAAGAAGGCCAGGCCTGTTCTGAAAGCAGCCTGAAATTGTGCAGTTCACAGCAGCTTGCACACCCCTTCTTCAGCACTCTCCCCTTACCTTATTGGATTTCTTGCTTGTGGCAGACCCAGGCCGGGTGTTACTGTTTAACTGTGAAGAACTGGAGCTGTCTTCATCCTCCTCATCTTCTTCCTCATCAAAATTCATGCTACTTGAAATGCCTGAGGAGAAAACAGTACACTTATACAAAATAGTGATAGATTAAAGCTGCCCATACCTGCTGTAAAACACCACTTATCAGACTGCTGCACCCTGAGGCTCACAGGTGAGTGAGGGGAGTGTGAGAGTGGTTCACTGTGTGAGGCAGAGCATGAACACATGGGTCAGACAGCAGCTCTCCTGAGAAGCCTAAACATTCAAGTAAAAGAGACAGGAAACATCATGGTTTCCATTCCACAGAGAGGATCAAGTTACCCAGTGATACAGGAGCAAATATCTGGTCAAGAACTAAATTCAGATCATCTTCAACCAATCAAGTACTTCAAACACAACACAAAATCATACAGCTGAAATTGGAACTGAGAGGACAACCTGGCACAGCCACTTGGAAACCCTCACAATTGAAATACAAGCCCTTGCACAGCACATTTTTAGCTGTGTGATCTGCTGAAGAGCACATCTTAGACCCAGAAGAAACATTCACATCAAGGAAATGTTCTCCTGCATCTTATTTCATGTAAGGAATAGTATCAGCCCAGGCCAAAGGAACTGCCTTACAGCACTTGAAAATTTGACTTTACAGGAATTCAAAACCTCAGACATTTCAAAGGGAAACACAACTTTGAACATCAAATAGAACTTAGCAGCAAAAAGCATCAGTGGTGGGACATTTGCCAGGCCTAGTTTTTCAAAGAGTATCATGCAGATGAAGCCGCCCCATATCCAAATTCAAGCTCTCTAAATTCCATATATTACAGGCTATATTCTATCCTCTAAAAAAACCCAAAAAACATCACTTGGTCCAGAACTCCCATTATGAGTAAGTCCAATGTAGAAGGATAAATGAAATGCAGATTTCCAGAGCCAAGCAGCACGGATATAATTAACTTTTTCCTTCTGTACTCACCAGGAACATGATCCAGGGCGACAAGACTGGATTGGGAGGTGGAAGAGGACCAGGATGTATTTGCATGGGGATCTGGGAAAGGAAAAAATCCAAGGGTTTGATTCTGCAAACCCTCCATTGAGTGAACAAGTGTAACCTGGCAAGAGGACTCCACACAGGGCTAAAGGCTTCTGGGACAGGGCCACAAAGCTGCTGCTTGGATTCACAATTTCTGCACTGCACCATCAAATTCACCTTCTACCTGCTTATACCTGCTATGATCTTCATTTTCAGTACCTTGAATAAAATGAAAAAGCCCTGGATCACAGAGCTGAGGCTTCAGCAAACATCACTCACACTGAGCAGTTGTGCCACCAATGCTTCTGTGCATGATGAGCACTGCATGGTGGAGCTTGGGCCTACTTTGGAACTCTAACAAAATAAAAACCCTCAAACCTGACTGACATAAGTGATACACACAGATTCTACACAATATTGAGTCAGTAACATTGAAAGTATTCAGATTCATATTTAGATGGCCTAAATTTTACTTCAGTCCTTGTGCCTTCTGTGTCCTCATCATCAAAAGATGAAATCAGGCTCTCTGAACTGTTTTTCTGGAAGCTCCAGGGATATGCATAAAGATTTTATTTTATTGTAGTTTAGTCTTCTAAAACATTAACTTGGTCTGTAACAAGCAGACAGGAAACCAAACTGACATACAGAAATATAAACAGCAGACACAGACTCAGTAATGGTTTTCTTCAGTTCAAATTTTGGAACATATGAATAAAAAGACAGCAAAAAAGGCAGTAAAATACTTTTTGCTTTTATTGCTGCTTCCAGTAACTGCAGTGCATGTCCCTTTAGAATATCCAGATGCACATTGGAGAGTGAAACACCACCAGAGTAGTAAGAGTGAGGGTATAAAAGTAAACCAGGAGCATAAGCAATGCTTGCATTGCATTCAGCTGCCCTGTGAAAGCTCTCCTTATCCACTTCTTCAGCTCCCCCAGTGCTGATATACTCCACAGAGCACGACAGCAAAACCTTTCAATAGGACCTGGTTATGCAAGGGAGGCCTGAGTTCACAGGTCAACAGATATTTTCAAAGCCTGTAGAATTCATTCATTATTAATCACACTCTCACTAATCACAAGCATTATTTCTTAATAAGGACAATCATGTTCTAGGCTCTATGCATGGGTAATGGACACAGTCCATCTCCTCAGCTGGCAGCTGCACAATAAAGCCATAATTCATATCCACAGACAGAACTGGTTTATTTCCACACCTGTGCTCACTATTTCACCACCAATACTTTAGTGAGGAAAATTCTGTGCCAGCCTTAGAAACACCTCTGCTCACAACCTGCAGGGAAAAATGCTTCAGGGAGCTCCTGTTGTGGAATCCAGAAATTAAAGTGATCCCGTCTCTAAATCTCAAAACTTCAGGTGGCAAAGAAGAACTAAGACCCAATTATTGCTCATTCCATGCCCTTTACAGAGACATATTGGAAACTGATAAGTGTGAGGACTACAAGTTAGTTATTCAGTGTTAAAACTTATGGAAGTCTGACTCTGTCCTAGTGACTCATTTTCCAGGGAGGAACACTACAGATTAACACTTTGGAAATTAAAAGGATGAATATTTCCTACAGGAGGAAAATTATTCTAGGATGGCAATTTCCAACAGATGGAGAAATCAAATAAAACATTTGGCATTTTCTTGCAAGTGGCATATTCTTTTCACACTCAGTAGCCTATAACCTCTTGTCTTGTTACAGAGCTTGACTCATTGGGGAGGGAAAGACACGTGCTAAGAGAAGTTTCTCTCCACCAGGTTAGTGCCAAAGAGCAGAACAGGCACGAACTAGGGCTATGCAAATCCAATGGGATTCAGCTTTTGCCATGAGATCAGTTAGCATTTCACAGAATCACAGAATAAGCTGAGTTGGAAGAGAGCCTTCAGGATCATGGAGCCCAGCTCCAGGACACCCCAGGAGTCACACCATGTGTCCCAGAGAACTGTCGAAATGCTTCTGGATCTCTGTTGGGCTTGGTGCTGTGAGCACTGCCCTGGGGGGTTGTTCCAGTGCCCAAGCACCCTCTGTGTGAAGAACCGTTCTCTGATATCCAACCCAAACCTTCCTGACACAACTTCAGGCCATTCCCTCGGGTCCTGCCACTGTCACCACAGAGAAGAGATAAATGTCTGCCCCTCCTCTTCCCCTCATAAGGATGCTGAAGCCCACAATGAGGTCTCTCCTCAGTGTCCTCTTCTCCAGGCTGAACAGACCACATGCCCTCAGCCACTCCTCATACGGTTCCCCCTCCAGACATTCACCATCCTCATGGCCTCCTTTGGACACTCTCTAACAGTTTAATGTTTTTTCTATGCTGTGGCACTCAAAACTGCCCCCAGCACTCGAGGTGAGGCTGCCCCAGTGCAGAGCAGAGCAGGACAATCCCCTCCCTTGCCTGGCTGTGATGCTGTGCCTGATGCCCCCAGGACATAGCTGTCCCTCCTGGCTGCCAGGGCACTGCTGGCTCCTGTTCAACTTGCCATGGACAAGGGCTCCCAGGTCCCTTTCTGCAGTGCCTTATCTTTGTGCACTTCTACTTCTGCTCCTGTTCCATGCAAGAGAAGCCCTGATGGGAGACAGCAACTCTGAAGCCCTGATGGGAGACAGTAACTCTAAACACTTTTCAGGTGACATACCAATAAGGACATGCCACAAGCAGTGAAGTGGCAGTGGGAAGCCAAATGAAGAGCTTTATCTCTGCATAAAGTATCACATTAATGGTGGGATACTCAAAACAAGCATCCTCTGCTGGTATCAAGCAGCAAACAATACACAATAATAAAAATAACTTACAGAGATGCTGCTGGCATTATTTTAATGTCTTTGTGTCTCATCCAGCATAGCTCTGCTGTTAATATAAATGAATAAGCCTCAGTACTCACATTTAAATAAAAGTATCCCCTCTCCTCAACTTGAAACACACTAGTGGTTCACTCTTAGCAGTGTCTGTTCTGAGCAGAAGTATACTTAGACCTGGTAAAAATGATTGTATCATATATTTGAGAATACACAGAAGCAAACCAAAAAATTTCCACTCTGTTTCTATTAAAAATAAACACAAATCTGGGGAGAATAAAAATATATGATAACCTGGCAAAAAGCCATCAAAACGAGAAGTGTCCCCCAGAGTAAAAATCTGAGTGCTGTGACCTAATTTACAAAGTCTGTGGGTACTTCTTAAGTCAATCAGCTTTAGTTTAGTAGTGTGCCTGATGATTAAATATTCTGAGCCATGGTCTAAGGCAACACAATCACCACACAGATCAGAACTTGTTAGTCATGCCCAACACCCCTGCAACTCAAATGCCCAGGAAATAGCACACTTGGAGAAAATCTGCCCATTTCAGTTGGAGCTGCTCACATCTGCAGGGTAACGTCCCAGAAAAAATGAATCCTAGTGAGAACTGCTCTGCAGACAAGAGGCAGCATTTAGGTATGAATAGTCCATTCTACACAAGTCAAGTTTGCACTTACATTTTGCTCTTTATACACAAAGAGGTTATTCTTAAAGCATCAGAGCACTCTTGGCTTGAGCCATCTTTGCTTCAAAAGCTGTACACTGAAGAAGAACAACTCCAAAGCAAATGTCTTCAGAAAAGGCTTTGTGAGGGTTTGGGGTTTTTATTTTTTCCTTCCTACAGTTTGTGTCTAAGGGGAGATAACAGTGCAGGAAGGAAGAGGCAGATGCATGAATGTGTACATACACAGTCTATCTCCCAAAGCATGCATGCCTCTGGAAAAAGAAAAGTAAATTCCAGAACATTTGAGGACTCTGTGTGGGAAATGCTGCAGAATGTGGTGCACTTTTCACCTCTGCAACCCTGAACCGACACTACAAAAACATGAACAGTGTGTAACTGACTGCACCACTAAAATGAATATTCTAGTCTGAATGTTGCTATTTCATGCTGGTTTTTAACCATCAAGTGAGTGATTTCCAGAGTTGTACATTATAAAAATGTGAACAGATGGATGTGAGCACTGGCATCTGCCTGTACCTTAATAATGGCACTGCACTGCAGATGGGGAAGTTATCCCTGAGAGCCTGCAGAGCTCTTGTTCCTTGGGACAAGAGAGAACTTCATTGTTTTATGTTTTTTTAGGCTTGGGGTTTTTTATTTTTTTAGGAAACAGAATAGAGCCTAACAGGCTATGAGGGGAACACACCCAGAACTAACAAACTGTGCTTAGGCTAGGGCTGACAGTGAGAATAAGAAAGTGAGTCAATGTCCATCAAGCAAGCAGTGAGAACATGAAGGAAGCTTTAGCTACTTACCCTTCTTCTGCATTGCTGTTCTAAGATCTTGCTTGCTTTGCTGTTGTTGGCCAGTAGCCACTTTGTCACCATCATCTTCATCATGGCTAGACTGTCCAACAGTGAGAATCTGCACTTGACTTCCTATCTTCTGAACATCATCTTGAAAAGCAGCTGGGCCATCAATCCCTGTGAGACAGCAGCAAAAGCCTTTAGTTGTCTTTGTGTCCAGAAGTTACTGCAAAGAGAATTTCTCACTCACAAAACCAGCAGCTTTTCTAGGAGTCACAGATTGAACGTTCACACTCAATAATATTTCTAGACTTAAACAAGACCAAACTAGCCTCCAAGGCAAACATTTTATTTCCCACATACTGCACTGGAGAATCTCCAGGAGAGGATCAGGATTTCACTGGTGCCCTCCTCACCCCAAAGCACAGCTGCCCCATGCACCAGAAACACTGAAAACTAAGTAGAAAAGAAACACACTGGAGAGAACTGACAAAGAAAAGACATAAAATTTTAATAAGGGCACACAAGTGAGATCCAGAAACAGATGAACCTTAGTCCTGGGTTATGCCATAGCCCCATATAAACACCACTGCTGTCATGAAATACTTCAAAGCTTCAAAAACCTGGAAAATTCACAAGTAGATCTGGCAGTGTATCCAACAGAGGGGCAGCACGTTAACAAGCCTAAATACACCTTCTGAGTTAGCAAAATTGCCATACAGTTAATGCATCAGAGCAAAACTATAGGGAAGATACTACATATTCCCTGGAACCTCCATCCTCTTGAGATGCTTAAATCCCAGCCAGGCACCAGGACCTGAGCAACCTGCTGAGAGCAGGGATGGGGGACTGGACAGTGCCCAGAGGCACGTCCAGCCTCTCATGTTGTGATCCTGTGGCTCCTGACCACAGCCAGAAAGAAACCATTTACCTCCTTGTGGCTGCAAATCACCTCCAAAGAGAGAAAAAGAAAATAAGAGGGGGGATTGCTCTTATGACAAGCCAATTTCATTTTGTTTCTTCAGGACAGTGAGGTAAAACATCAGACTGCAAATGTACTTCAGCTCTCAGTGAAGACAGAGCTGGAATATGTTACTAAATCAGCTATACAAAAATGCATTTCTGTATCTATAAAAATGGGAATATTTTCATGATATAGATATTTGCATTTCATAGATATAATAAACAGCATGAGCTGTATACTGCTGCTGTTGTGAAATTTTTGTTAATAAGCAAGCAACATTGTGCAGAGTTAGCAAGCACTACAAAAAGCTAATTCAGAAAAGGAATATGGTGCTTCTCACACCAAACAGAGCTGAATAAACCCTGTGAGAAGGAGCTGCAGGGATTGGGATTTTTTTTTGGACTCTGATCTGTAGCAGAAGTCTCCAAGAATACCATTTCATCCTGCTTTGCCAGCAGCTGTCAAATTGCATTAAAAGACAGCTGGATTATACATTTAGCACGCTTAACTGTACTTTGCAATATCTGCTGTCACTGCCACTGCAATACGAAGCATAAGTGGGAAGAAGAGTGGTTCATATCCCCAGGAACAGCACTGGCTGTGCAGCCACCCAACAGTCTGACAGAGATGCAGTCTGACACCACAGAGGTGTTAAACCCACAGAGTTCAAGACCACAAGGAGCTATTGCTTCATCTGCATTACACAGACCCTGGCAATTTCTGCACCAAGCCTGCAAATTCTGATTTACTTGCAGCAAAGCTAACAACAACAACTAACAGGAAATAAATAATCTGTCCATCCAACCTTGAAGTGCTAGATAAAGTCCATGGAAATGTCTCTGTGACCTTGCTAGGATGACAATTTCAGAAGCAGCTCTGCATGATACAGAATGAACAGTATCACCTTCTGTGCTGCAGGTATAATATGGCAGGGAAAAGAACTGCATTTTTCTTAAAATTTATCCTAGGAGAAGCACCACTGCAAAGGTGCTCTAGAACAGACAGGTAGCTGCTCAGATCCTCTGTGGTATTTTTAACAGCTTTACAATATTAACCATTATCATTACAGTTGCTGCCTAAAGTTAGATTCTTACCGCAATACTCTGAATTTCAAAAGTGTTAAGCATCCATGAGTTTAAGATGCCTCATGCACATCATACCTAGCCCCTTATTAAGCACTGGATGATACAAACCTAATTTTGAGAGTGCTTTTGAGAAGGAACAAAACACCTTAATTATTCCTCTTCAAAGCAGACATTGATCTGCAGCAAATGAAATGCCTTCAGCAGCACTGGAGATTGCACTGAGGCTGCTTTTTCCCCAATGCCTGCAGAACATCTGCACTCACATCCCATGCTGTCAGGAACATCGTGTATTATTAGGAGTCAGGACAAAGGCTGCACTGGCAGGTCACAGTTTTAGAGAAGAAAAATCAATTTCAGTGTTCTGAAGAGTGCATCACTGGTAGAGTGTGTTATTAAGCATTAGGAATGGTTCCACTGGTGAGCACATTTAAGGGAATGAAATATGTAGCAAGACAGAGAGGATTAAAAAAAATAAAATAAGAGGAAAAAGAAGAACCTCTGCTGCATTAGAACACTTTAGGTGGCAAATGCAGCTTTAGCTAGTTAATACTTGTGTGTGAGCATAATCTTTGTAGCTACACATGCATGTGTAAAATGGTATTAAATGCAGGCATACATACACATTTTTCTATATCATGAAGTATAAGTGCATCTTTGCAAGCCATAGCTCAAAACCCAGCTTTGCCACCACCTACCAAATGTCTGAAAACATCTGAAAACAGCTCCAAGCTCGTGTAACCATGATATTCAAGGTGGATCTCTCCCCCTCTTTGCCTCACTGACTCCTTTTCATCCACTCCCTAGAAGATTGGTTCTCTGTGTAATAAAACAAACGACTCATCTCTGGTTTCTGTGCTTAAGGACATGGCCAAAAGAGGCAAAGAGCTGAGTGGGTTGTGCCAAAGGAGTTTTTATTGCTATGGTAAGCATTTTTTTACAGTGCTTCCCAAAAATCAGGTAGAGAAAAAAGTCTGACAGAGATGGTCTTGAATACCTGATAAGAAAAAAGGGGATTTTTTTAGAGGCAAATGTGAAGCAGGGCAGAGAGGGAAGAAGATTGGAACTACCCTTTGAATACCAGCCCCTTCAGAAAAGGCCTTTTAGCACACTTTAGCATGATCATGTCTCAGATGAAAACCAGAGGTACCAGAAATGAAAACAAAGCAATACTGGAGAAAAAAGAAAAGCATCAGTAAAAGAGCACTGCTGGCATTTATAACCTGCAAACTACTATTCATCAATGCCTGTATTCTCTTAGACCTAAATCTTCCAGACAATATTTATAAATAGGCAGCACCAATCTGTTAAATGCTGGTAATCTAAACTCCTGGATGGCAAAATGATTATGTATCAGGGAAGGAGCATAGCATAGAAAACAAGTAATTCTGCTTTACAAATGCAGTGCTGCAGGACAGTGAAGTTCTTGTTCTCATTTCAAAGAGCGTTTAAGGCACAAGTTTGATGGATGAAGCTGGGCACACTGCTCACAGACTAAGAATATGATTAATAAAATGATCTGCCCTTTGCAGATCAGACCTGGAGAAATGACCAAGGTCAGGCAGGAGCCCTCTGGAAGAGAACACACATTTCCTGAGCTCAGTTACTGCTCTGACAAAGGAGTCACATCCACGTGGATAACACCCAAGGCTGTGGGTGCAAACGCTGTCCAAGACTTCTGCAGAGCAGCTCTCCCTCCAACTGGGGGATGGCAGCACAGCCCTTCAAAGGATGCCTGCTCTGAGGTCAAGGACAGGGAATCCCAGGGAGATCTGACACCAGAACAAATAGCTTCCATCCTTTAGAGAACCTGGCTTAAAGCAAACCCTGCTGTCAATACTTTCTAAGCCACTTCCCATTATATTCCTGCTCTCCTAGGGGCTGTGCATCCACTGACAGGGGTTCAAGCAACTGCAAAATTACAAAGGGATTTGTTCAGAGGGAAAGGAAGCAAATGGAAATTCCTTTTTGAAAGGATGTCTAGAGGTGATTTGGTCCAAACCTCCACTGGACTATTGCTAGCACCAAATCAGGACAATAAAAGCAAATACTTGAGCATTAAGCTCTATACTTACTTCGATGCAATCTAAAACAGTAAATAGGAACTATACATTCATAAATCTTTACCCTTAGGAGGTCAAAATTACTTCTTCACAATTAAATTCATGTGTTGCCAAAGCACAGCCTGAAAGGTTTTTCAGATCTAGGAATTACAGGAATTTTCTTGGTGGAAATTGACTTGTTGTTCCTCCTACCCTTTTTGTTTAGTGCCTAGGGAAGCTGAGATAAATCTACTTTACATGAACTTCCCTCCCCCATCAGAAAGGAAGTGCTGCAGTGAGAAATGATGCTCCTTACCAAACAACTGCTGCTGCTTTCTGAGCCAGCCAGTGTTAATGTAGCTGCTTGTTACATAGGAAAAGGGGACAGGATGCACAAATCAAAACACTCAGACAGGCGTGAAAGAGAGAGAGAAAACATGGAAGAAGCCAACCAAATCAAAACATGGAATAGCCACCCTGGCAGGAAAAGCTCTGTGTGTCAGAGCTGCTCCTCAGCTTCCTGGTTCCCAGAAAGTCATCAGGAAATACACAATGTACCATTTTCATTTCAGGTAAAATTGCTGTGAAATTATCCTTTATTTTGATCTTTTAAACACATCCAATTTCTGGTTTCACTGATGAAAAAAAAATCTTCATTTATGTTGTCCATGGCAGTTCAGAGCAGAATCTCCTAGAATTTTCTTAGAATGTACTTACATAGTCTAAGTGCAAGAGCTTCGGGAAGAAAAACCAAACCCAAGCAACCACCAATAATTTTCACAGAATGATTCCTGAATTTTCATATCAGATTACATTTTGCATTAACTCCTGTTTCTCATGCTTTTCTGGGGTTTTTTTAAAGTTCCATTTTTTTCTTCCTGATTTGCCCCAATCACTGCACTCAGCCAAAAAATTCACTTTATCCTGTATATTTATCAACTTCTTCATAAACCTTTCCAAACAAAGTAATGACACCACTATGTACCTGTAATACTTTCATGAATCTCCTCTTTTAGAGACTCATCAAGATCTTTGATAGCTAAACATGCTCTGGTTTTGTAATATTATGTAGCGTGCATACTTTTCATAGGTTCCTGCTGCAAATATTTTCACTAATATGCATGATTTTTCTGTTGAACCACCCAGTGATGCTGTACACTGGGTTCCCTGTTATCCTGAATCACCCCAATCTGCCACAAATCAAACCAGAATTTGATCCACCATCTCCATTTGAAATACAACCATTTTACATATGCATTTGTTACATCTGGGCTTTTTTTTTCCAATACTGAATATTTTGCTAAGCAATAAACTGTGAGACTGAAGCTTTCAGAAATACCAGTTTAATGAGCTAAGCTACTACAAAATGTCATCAATTTACTGCAGTTCCAGGCTCTGTCCCACAAAAATTATGGTTCTTTTTAAAAATAGGCACAGTGCACACTGCATACTGCCATTAAGAAATACCAGTAATAATCACAGATTTAGAAAAAATTGCTGAACACCATGTTACCCATCAGAGAATTACAAAGTGCACTGACATGAGCAGTTAGCTACATTCCTTTTCCTCTGCCAGTGTAACCTCATTAAACCTGATATTTCTCTCACGTTTGTCTTCAGCACATTGTTCTGATCACAGCTTCATCACTCTTCAAGCCACTTAAAAAAGCATTACACATCTAAAACCAGAGTGCACTCATTACACTACAGCTTCAACAGCTACTCATGTATAATTCAACAATTTTTGCTCTGAATTAGCTTCTTATTCATAGGATCTGGTCTAAGTGCTCTTTTTTCTTAAAACACAAAGAGCTGGGCTATGCTTAGAAAGGGAAGGTCCACTATAGCTAAATACTAACAAAAACCTTTAAAATGCTATTTTAGCATGTTAAGTGCACTTACCCCTCAGCATTCATCCTGCTCATTTACAGGACAGACAAAGGTTACACTCAGAGTGGAGACAAACCTTAAGTGATTGCAAAACTAAAAGCAGAACCTAAAATTTCCCAAGATTTGCTCTAATTACCAATGAACTCCCCCCAACAAAATCCCTTGTGTTAAAATATGGCATAAAATCACTTCCCCTTCATCCATTTTTATAGCTAGATTTGAAGTTATTAGCAAATCCATTCAATTCTGTTATAAAAAAATCTTTCCTTAATACTCACATCTATTTTTAAAAGTAACTGAAAATTAATACAAGTTCCAATACAGGGTTCTGTTGCCACTTGCATCTTCTTCATTCCTAAATTCAAAATTAGCTATGTCTGTAGCGGAGTTAGCAGCAAAATCCCTCTGGAATTTTAAGGATGCATTTGGTTTTACTTTTATATCCATTAAAAAAAATATTTTGCACCTTTGATAAGGATGGAAGACTGGAAATCCAGTCATAATCCTCCCAAGTTTACAACACTGTCAAATGTAAACCAGATATTATTCCAAGGGTGAAATTATACATGAATGAACAACTAAATCCCAGTGTACAGAAAAAGTAGATGAGCTGGATGAGGGGCTGTCTGTATGCTCTGAATGTACTTTGACTGGCTTTTATTTGCTTCTAATCATCAACATGAAGTTCAGGAGAGGAGATACTCAGCATTTTCTTTGCTATAAGTGATATATAATTTATAAGTAACACCTCCACTCTCTGAAAACTTGGAGCTGATGGGCAAATGCTGAAGGCCAGGGAAAAGCTCCCATGGCAGAGCAGGATGAGCAGTAAGAATTGCAGCAGAGGCTGAGGTTTCCTGGGCTAAAACTATTAGTTCCCAACACATGGAGCAGCATCAGCATGCCAAAGTTCTCTGTCTCTACAAAGTGACTTCACTTTCACTGACACAACCTGCTCTTGTTAACATAGGCTAACGTTTGCCTGCTTGGGGGACTTTTCAGAAGATGAGTAAAATTATAACTGGCATGTGAGAAAAATACTAGGTGTTACCTGCTGTGGGATAATAAAAGAACTGTGCAGCACAGTATCTTCAGTTCTGAACACAGTACAGACACAGGCATGTCAAAAGAGCCATTATATGAGATAAAACAGAGCCTCAAGGCTGTGCCATAACCATGATTTAAGTATTGGCTCACATAATGCTCCCTTTCAGGTTTTCATTTAAACTAGCAAAAGAATTTTTACTCTTCAGCAAGACATACCTCAAAATAAAACTTGGCATTTGTATTACCATGCTGGAACGTCATTACTTTTTACATTAAACTGGGAAACATTCACTTTCTGTTCATTTATTTTGCCAATAATTTTTACGCTGAGTTAATTTTACCTTTGACACACAGCATCTTTTCTCAAATACATGAACAGCCTTTAGCTCAGGGCCAGGCTCTAAAGCCTGTATAACCTAGAGCTTCCCTTGCAGCCAGAGGAACTGCAGAGAGAGAGAGATCGTAGATTCAGATCTCAAGAATTAAGCTGCAATACGCAAAGGATTTCACTAAGGTAGGCTCAAGTCCTGTAAAACCCTTACAGATAAGCCCCAATACATTGACCTCAATAATTAACCTTATTAGTCATTGCTATCTTTAAAGAGACTTGTCAAGGATATACACTACTTTCTCACTGAAGCAACAGTGGAGAAACTGTTGGACATGCACAAGATGGGAATAGAGTACAGCCCAGGCAGGACAGTGTTACAGTGGCTTTATTCAAGAACTGCAATTTATTGGAAAATTATTTCATTTCATTAGTCATTCAGCCCCACATAAAAACTTACTGTTTGTGGTACAACAGCCTCTCTTTTTCTGTGAGTGTACACATATATACACATAAATTTAAATACCAGTAAAGTAGCTCATTTCTTCTTGCACCTAGCTCAAATTGTAAATGTAAGTGTGGCAATGTCATTTCTACCTACCCTTTTGTCATTACCAATAGTGTATTTTTTCATCTACCTCATCACACACAAAGTCATTGAAGAAAATTTTTCACACCAACACCTCCCATTTGTCAGCCAGGTGGGACAAAGTAACACTGAAGTAATGACTTGAAAAATCCCTTTGAGGATGTTATCTCAGTTTTGTTGAATTGATTTTCAAAATGTTCCCTTAACCTCTAATTTGTATAGTTTAAACCTCACTCAGAGTCTGGACAGAAGCAACTGCAATTTAAGGCTGCTTCTCCAAACAAGATTAGTTTCAGATCATCTAAAAAAGCACACTCTTATAAGATGATTCTCTTCTTTTTACCACTGCAAGAAACACCATCATCTTTCCTTCAGAACTTTCTTCCTCCTCTGCAATTTGAACACTCTCCTCTGGAAAAGACTCCATTTACAAATTTTTTGACTCCAACACTGTACATGCCCAGACACGACCAAGTCACATACACTTTCCAACCTCAGAAAAATTTCAGGAAACTACTTTTAGACAATTTTCAGATTTTCAAATAAATTATACAAAAAACAAGAGAGAGAATTGACAGCAAAATAATGAATTTAACATCTGACATGCAGCTGCATGCAGCTAACCTTTGTGCTTCCCTTTTTTCTCCTTTCTGGTGCTGCTACTCTGACAGCTCGCAGCTGCTGCCTTGGTTTTTTTAGTTGGTTTCGGAGCTTGGGCGTCCACTACCACCTTTACATCTTCCTGTTCAGCCTCCTGCACTGCTTCAGAGATTCAGGGTACCCCACCAAAAAAGAAAATAAACAGAGAGAGAGAAGAGAGAAACAGAGAGAGAGAGAGGAGAGAATGAATTGAGAACTTTGCAAAGGCATAAAAGAGAAAGCAAACACAGCAGAGTTTGGTATTTCAGACAATTCATGCAGAGAGGAGAGCCAAGTAAACCAGAATTTGCAAAGCCACAGTAAAAATTGCAAAGCCATGTGAGATATATTTCCTTACATTTTTCTTCCTCACTATAATATATCAACTCCTAACTTCCAGTCTAAAAGTGACATCAGAATATTATTGTGTTACTGGGCTATTGTAGGAAGCATTTTTCTTCACAGTAAAGCTCTGCCAGAATGATCATCAACAGCGGCAGCATGAAGGCAGAAAAAATTTATTTTGACTTTGTAGTATCCATGCTTAAAGCTACATCCTAACTCTCTAAACAGGGAATCATCTGAAGGTTGCTTTCAAAGCACATCTTGCACAGTCCTGTAACACAGCATGATGAGTAGATTGGCCATGCATTTTATGGTGAAACTATACCCAAGCTGAATATAAAAACTCTTCCTACTTCATAGCATACACAAATTAATTCCTTGGAAGGACTCTCTACAAAACATGCATGGCATAAATTGTGTCACCATAATTCATGCAATGCTCCTAGTTTTCAAAGTAAAAAGAGGCTTTATCATTTTCCTAAAAGCACGACACACTTTGAAGGTAATAGTTGAGTCTCTGAAAGCCACACACACCATAACTCTTTTCTCTGGCTAGACCAAACCTCAAAGTTAGATAAATATCACAATTGCCTTCCTGAAATGCATAAAGAAACTTCACAAACCTCACACCCCAAACTTTAGGTGGGCACCAAGAGTTTTTGGGGTTTGTTGCTGGTCACTGGCAAGTGCTAAGCCCATTGGCTTTATGTGGTGGCCATGTTTCTCTCCCTGGCACATGGGCTTCCCACCCTTTTTTTTTTTCCTCAAACTAAAGTACTTTCTTTAAAAGGATAAAAAAAGTTCACTAAGGACCATTATGGGAAAGAATTGGTTCTCTTAAAATTACTTTTAAAATATCCAGACAAACTTCTTAAACTCCCAAAAGACTAAATGATTCTCAATGACGTGTGGACTGACACTTTTCTCTCTCTGAAGGGGAAAATTCTCCCTAAGCTTCTGGTCTGTCAGGCAACTTTCCTCTTCAGCAAATCCTTCAAGCACACGAATAGAAATAGAAACACCAGGGAGATTCTCAGAGGAGAAAGATGAAACAGATTTAGTCATGTCTGTGTAGACTGCAGCTCCCAAACCCGCTGCTACCCTCCCCAGCACAGCAATCTGTTATGAGTAGCATTGCATTCACAACACAGCAGGCACCTGAGGCACTCAAACACACGCTCCTCTTCTCATTGTGCAGAGGACGGGTTCCCTTCCACAGAGAATATACACTAAATTTTTACAGGAGAGACTTGAAGTCCAAAGAAACAGCCTGTCACCGCCCAATTTTTCATGTCTGCCTTTGTCAAACACTAATCACAGGACTGCAATCCCTTTGCTGAGTGGAAAGGAGCAGTGGAAATGAGTAGGGCAGAATCAAAGGAGTGAGTGCACAGGGAAAATGGCACATAAAAGACACAGTACACTGGGTCCTACCTCCACAGGCATGGCAGCCTCAGACTATGCAGGGAACCAGTCAGCTCCCCACAGTCTTTAAATAGAGGTTATTTGCCCACCCAGCATTTATGCTATATTTGTACCTCAGTCTCTCTCTAAAAACTAGGCTGTGTTCTTTTAATTGTTTTGAAGATGGTAATCCATGTCATAATTAAATTCAGCACTTTACAAATGACCTATATTAAATGGCCAGGCAGTTCTCTAAATCATTTTAAATCTGGCTGTATTCATTCACTCAAAAGAAGCACCATTTACTTGGTCCAAAGCAATTATCAACCAGCAAAGGATGAAACTTTCTGACATTATTAATTGCAAAGTCCAAGACTCATCTTCTCTATCTTGCCAGCCATTCTTTCATTTTACCAGTAAAACCATGATGTTTTTTGAGTTACTTTTGCCTCAAAACTTCGAGCAAGAGGCATCTGATTATAAGTTCAGTGAGGGAGCTCCAAAGGACAGAGAAGAGAATATTTCCATTGCTTTACTCTGTGAGGTAGAGAGCAGGATTTCAGCCCAGTAGCCATTCTGACACCTTGGCTGCTGTCTGTGGTAAATGTGCCTTTCAGACACAAGTGATGGAGGCTGCAAAATAAGATTAAAATCATACAGGTAATGATACTCTGCCTGGGTTCATGACAGGGATTGGCACAGAATGTCCTGCTTCCAAAGGATACATTTCTGAGCATTACCATTGCATTTAAAGTACTACCTCTATAATAAATCCAAATTTATTCCCAACATACCACCTCCACCAGAAAACCATCCCATTCCTAGCTTTTAGCTATTTGGCAAATAGCAGACCTCAGCTAAGGCTCACCCACTCACTCATGTTTTCTCTGGTGTTGTCTGCAGATACCAAAGAAAGTTTGCTTTCTGTACAAATTCAGTTCAGGGCATATCCTTGCATTTAGGCAAGCCCCTGTCAACAGGCCAGCCAGGATTTGGATCCTGGCAGCCTGCAGACCCAAAGGGACAGGTCTGTGAGCCTCCCCTGCTCAGCTGGTCCAGCAGGCTTGGACGTGGAGCAAAGTGAAAAATCCTGTTTTCTGTTTCCAGTGCTCTCTCCTGCCCTGGAGAGTTGGAAGAAGGACCATTTCTAAGGCCTGTGTACTCACTCTGCAGCTGGTCATTAGCATGTGCAGCTTTGAACTTCTCCAACCAGCATTCCTTCCAGGCTGCCTTTGTGGAGATGAAGCAAGTCAGAGAGGCAGTGTTTATCCCCAGCCACGTTGTCAGGGGATCAAATGTCTTCCCCTCTGCCCTCTGCTGCATCTTTGGATCATTATCTAACAGACTGACAAGAATTTCCCTTCTCAGCAGGATGGAAACCTTGAGGTGAACTCTAGCCTACGTTCTCCACAGGCTCTAGATAGCCCATAAAACAATTTACAGCTCCCTGCAAGAAAGCCTGAATAAGGAAAATGAGATAAACTGGCTCCCTAAATAATATTCATTGATACAACCATATGATTACATCCTTTGCTGGACATCAAAAAGTTAAAAACAGTGATGGGCAGCACCAGAGGATAAATAAATTAAGAACCTTAAATGCAGCTATATGGGGATGAAATTTCAGAGACTGTCACTCAAAAATGCTTTAATTTCAGTACAGCTACCCATTTAGGCAGTTTTAAAAATCCCTACTGACGTTATCTTAAACAGAAGGAGACTAGATTTGAAAATCTGTCCTGATACTTCATATGCCCACCCCAGATTATTAACATCTTCACTTAAAAAACACAGAGATTTTCCTTTTCCATAAGAATTATTTGTTTGTAACAGAATTTGCATTCAGACAAGAAAAAAATGGAGGAGCAAGTACTGTAGTGAGTCAGCATTCCAAACAGAAAAATCCACTGGACTCTCAGACCTGGTATTTCACTCTAGTTTGAACTTAGTAAATTGTAAAAGAAATGGTTTTGAGATAAATGCCATGCTTACAAATAAAACAACTATGTGACTTTAATTTCAGTATTGTTCATTATATCAAGTACTGACTACTAACCTCAATAGAGTATTAAAAAAGTGTTTTTCAGGAGACAGAAGGGAGCACAGATTGCAATATTAATTCAGGATCTAAGATGAAAAGGGGAACAAACAGCAAACAGTCTGTTAACAAAATGCAGGTGAGTATGGGAGGGCTTTGTCAAGGCAGAGAAGGGCAGTGTCCCAGCTTTGCCTTGCACCACCAATGTCCTAATTCAGAAAAGGGGAAAAAAGAAACCTTCCCATGAACCAGTTCTGTGATGGACAACACTCCAGGTTACAGGGATAAAGCTACAATGCACAGCCAGACAAAAGGATGCAGTTTGTAAGCATGTGAGTAAACTATGATACAGACAACCTAAGTTCTTTTCCAACTCTGTAAATTACCCACATACATTTATACGAGTGGATGAAAATGTAAAACATGTCTTTCCATCTGGCCTTCATGATGAGAAGTTCACACAGGAAATAAGTTTCAAAGCAGCATGAATGAAAATGCAGATTTCTTTTTGCCATTTGTATGACCATATTTCTTGATACGAGTGCTTGTACACTCTTATGATCTTAGAGAAGGAAAAAAATCTATGAATCATAACTTACCAATCTCTATCACATAAAAATGCCATGTGCTAAAAAAAGGGTGCTTTTTATCAGTACATTATGCGAAGAATGAAGTAAATGAAAAATCACAAAAAAGAAAAAACAATTCTAAAATTGTGCAGACTGTCTGGAAAACACTTTAAGTAGAAAGAGGCTGAACCAGACATTGAGGTATGTGAGGCAAGTATAAGGCAAATATTCATTCTATTTACCAACATCCTCTCAACAATAAAAGTGAAACCCAGAACAAGTACCATGCAAAGAAAGATGAACTACAGTTCAGTCAGGGTGTACCTTAACAACTCAATGGGAATTGGATCTCCTTTTCTTACTGTTGCCCGAGAAGCTCTTGTGTTTCACAGTAAGTATGGCTTCTTGCTTTTCTTTATGAAATTCTAGCCTTAGTCATTCTAGCAGTTTATTTGGGTTGTTGTTCATTCTTAGTTTATTTAATCAACTTAGATTCTGCACTGGTCAAGAATTTCTACAATCATTTAAAAGACACTGGAGTCTATCAGAAATAATCTGAAGATGGGCAAACCCATTTACAGTGCAATTAAATATTTCTATTTGTTTTACATAGACCACAGAAATAGTTAAATACAAGGATCTGAATAAGGACTTTGGTGTGTTAGTTACTGGTTAATCACATACAAAGATTTGATTCCTGCCTCAAAATGCTTACAATCAAAGGCATTACTCCTTCAGCTAGTAACTTACAGTCAGGTTCCAGATTCCCAAAGCCTTATTGCCAATAAATTCCCTAAGGCTCCTTGTAGTTTATGCCTGTATTGACCAGGCTGATGCTGCAAACCTGAAAATACTCAGAAGTGAAATGGGGCGGGTTTTTTAGTGCTCCAATAAAAGGAACCAATGTACTTGGGAACTTGGTGCTTCTTAAGGACATTATTAAAAGGTCGTTGGTCTAAGAGCTCCTCAGAGAGAACAAGGGAAGGAATTAAATAAAAGATTCTTCTAAACCCCCACATACCTGCTGCCTAATCCTGGGGAGGGGGGAGGCAAAGGCAGCACGTGAAGTGGAGAGTTGATAGCAATGAACTAGACTTTGGGAAAGCAGACAACTAATATGGATAGCTAAAATGATCTATGAAAAACCCATGCCAGCAAGATGAAAGACAGTGATAAATTACATAATTACTTTGTGATACAGGAGCCTTGAGGGCACGACTAGGTTTTAATTGCCCTGACCAGCCTCCCTTGGGGGGTTCCACCCACACCCTGCCCATGGGCTTTGTTCCAGCCGAGCCCAGGGCTGTGCTGGAGGTGCTGCTTCCCAGCCTGTTTCCTGGGAGCATCCTGGCACTGCAGGCAGCTCATCTGCCCAACGGAGATGTGTGCACTGCAGCATCTCTTTTCCACCCTGACTGGTGCCCTGCCTCACCCCTTGCCATGTCTGGGGCTGCAGGGAATGCTGCTGGCAGCTCTGCCTGCCCTGTCTGCACCCTCCCTCCTGCCTCCTGAGATACTGCCCAGGACAGAAAACAGCTAAATATCAAGTACTAACTGAAAGTAAATACACTACAAGTGGGACATTAAAGGAAAGAGAAGGGAGTTTCTCAGGCCATTTCCTCTAAACTTTCCTCTCAAATGGTTCAATACCAAAAACCATAAAAAGACCTGTGGAACACTTGCTACCCAGTGCCCTCTGCTCCTTGCTGCTGGGTTAGTTTGTTTATTTTGGAAGTGCACTGGTGCAGTAAGGACTGCTGACAAATCAAACAGATGCTTTAAAGATTAAGGTGAAGAGACTGCAGCTGAAATAAAGATTTCAGAATATCTGCTTATTGGAAGTTAAGTATTTTGTCCATACGATGTTTGGAGTGCTGCCTGATCTCTCAATATTAACAGCCCTTTGCAAAGAACATTCTTTGCTATCTTCAAAAAATAAACTAATACCTACTTATTTCAAGGTCAGTGGAAAACAGGGATGGAGAGACACTCTTCTGATGAGCAGGCAAATATATGATTTTTTAAATTAATACTTAACTGATGTCATCTTTTAAAGCTGACAGCTAAGGATGCTCATCAGAAAACTCTCTCTCATCATTAATGGTAAATAGCAGAATGACATGTCAAATTTAACAACCCAAAGCTATGAATTGTCATCAGAGGTCTGTTTAGCACACCACACAGCCATTACACCTAGATGTGCTGCCAAATGCCAGAGGAGAAAAGTAAAAAAGTCATTCTGCCTTTTTACACATGGTTAATCTAAATCGCTAAATTGGAAGTTGCAATGGAAATTACTCTGAGAGTATCTAATTGAAAACATTTTTAATTTCAAGTCTTATATAAAAACACCACAGCTGCAACAAAGTATGGCAATATTAATGAAAGCATATCTGGCACTCATTCAAATCTCTGCCTTCCTCAGTGCTGTGAAAAGAAAAATCACTCCCCAGTGGAAATTCACCATTTTCACAGAAGTAAAATCTCTGTAAAAATGGGCTTTCAGCATTTGCATTAAATGTAATTAAATAATGTAATTAAATTGTTTCAGTAATTAGTGTATCTCTGCATGCTATTTGGCTCCAGGAATGCTCAGTATTTGCAATCCAGATTGAAAAGAACTGTATTTGTGGCAGAATTTTGCAATGTCAAATCAGGCTAAAATGTTTGTTCAGGTTTTCAACAAACTTCACAAAATAAGTTGAGTAGAAATACATGAAAACAAGCAAGCAGATGTAACTGTCTGTGACATATTACAGAACAGCAAGTAAAATTAAAAAAAAAAAAACAACTTTAAACAAACATGTAGCAATATGTCCTTAGGAAGGACACTGAATTGAAAATAAACCAGAACACATAAGAAGACAATGTAAGTGACTTCTCCTACAAAGAAGGATTAAATTTCTTGTGGTAAATGAATGCCTTTGTCGTCTTTTATTTAGAATTTACATTTAATAGTAATACAAAAAGTTGTTATTTGTTCTTACGTGGCTGTTTATAATGATGAAATTAGAATTGAGCTGCATTTAGTACTGAGAAAGAGAGAGGCTTTATTGTAAATAGAGCCATGGAACAACATCATGGAAGCCAGTGGAAGGACACCTATTCCTTGAAATGGCAAACAGATAAATGTGGGGCCTAACTCTACCTACCTGATCTGCAGGTGCTGATGACTGTGTCAGCACTGGCTGGGACTCCAGCTCAAACTAACCCCTTACAGACCTGAGTGCCAGGGAGATTTTATCTCATGTTGGTCTTTTCAGCCTAATTCATCTCAGTTCCTGCAGGTAACTTTTGTTGTTATTAGTTAATTAGGCATTACGCCGACAACAAAAGGGTTTTAAAAAGATACACTGTATTCAAGTCATTTACAAGGTAGAGTAGCTGAAGACTTTTATCTGCAGGTGAAATATGGGACAGATGAGAAGAAATGTTCTGTGTGGGGACCCGTGCATTGTGGATTCTGCAGAGCCACCTCCTCACTGGAAGAGCAGCCATCTCCTTAAAAGACTCATGGTACCCAGAGGAATTGCTAGCAACCCTTGGCAGGGAACATAAATACCATTTTGTCCTACCAATGTGTCATTTCTCTGCCTTTAAGTCATCTAAGAAAAAAAAAATTATGGTGTTTCTGGCAATCCACAATTACCTTAACTAGCAAAATATGGTGTTCTACTCTATCTACCCACAAGTAGCTCACCAGGCTGATGCTCTATTCCAGAACAAGAATGACTGACTTTCTACTCCAATCTCTGAAAATTATTCTGGAATTAAATGAGTTTTTACTGCAGAGTAGAGTTGCCCATGAGGGAACCATTACAGCACAGATAATGGCATCAGAATAAGCAGTGGCAGTGTATGAAGGAAAATTTCCCAGCACAGATAATGGCATCAGAATAAGCAGTGGCAGTGTATGAAGGAGAATTTCCCAGCACAGAAAGCCCAGCATCTGAGAATTGCTGAGATGCTATCTCTGACCTACTTTGCTCAAAGTACCATAGAGATATCTCCACACAGGCATCCAATTATTTGTTGAAATCAACAAGTACTTTTGTGCTACACAGAACCAGTGCAAGCTAAAAGAGAGAGCAGAGCAGGATGATAGGTGGAAAGAAGTGTTCTTTCTGTAGCATTTGCTAGCACAGGAATTGATTTCACAAACATGCTCATCCAAGCAGTGTAGTTCATTCAGTAGAGCATCAAGTCCCATCAAAGAGCCATTCTCAATTTGGAATCAGCATGCCCATAACAGCCACAAATGAACGGAAAAGAGCAGAATAGTTCTTTAGAAACAGCCCAGCTGTCTCATGCATCCGACACTGCCACATACAAATGTTTTCATTGAAGGGGAAAAAAAAAACCTGCCAGCCCTGAAGCTCAATGCCACAGTTAAAAATGGTCATCAAACCCCAAAATGTTCCCTGCAAACTGGGGGATTGAAGACATTAAGCACATTCCCAGAGAAGGCCACACCAAAAAAGGACACTTTGAGAGTTCTTGTAATATTTTCAAAAGCAACGTGCCTAACAAAGGATTTTACAAGGCCATAAAACACCCTACTAGGTAATTAAATTCTTCTAAGCTGGCTCTTACAAACTGCATGGTTTATTGCAAGAAGAGCTGTCCCGAGGGATTAACAAATGTCATGTTGAATATGAGAAACATTATATTTCTTTGCTTCTCTGAAACCTTGTGAAACATTAAAAGGGTTTGAGAGACAAATTTAGAACAAACTGATTTAGGGAGAATAAATCCTAAGTATTCCAGTGAATGGTGCGATATAACATGACAGGAAGGGTCACTTTTACCTTAAGAGCACAGTTAATCTCACTGAGAAAATCCACTCTGGTGCAAATTGGTGTACAATTTAGCTCAGTTAGTGCATATATGAAATTTGTTACTAATTATAGGATGATAATGTCCTTTTCTCAGTTTTGTGAAAATTAAAACCTTGATCAACTGGCAATATAAGGGGTTTAGTAAACAGCACTATCTCTCTGCTATATTATTTCTCAGAATAGCTCTGTACCTTTGATAAACTCGTGAGTGTAAGAGGAAAAAGAGAAAATTTCTATTTTGTCTGATTAAAAAATAAACACACTAAATGTTTGTGCTAAATCAAATATTTTGGTTTAGACTAGAAAGCAATTCAGTTTAATTTTAAATTACATCCCAGCCCTGAGAAACAGGCAGTAAAGAGAAATATTACTTTTTTTTTAATATTTAATAGAAAAAAAATTAAAATAATACTAAGTTGAAAAAAATAATTCTCCATCTGAAACCACTTAAGGTATCCTATTTGCTTGCAGAAACAAGATTAAAAAGGTCCATTATTACCAAAACCTCAACATTTAAGCAATGCAATTGCCAGATACTAACAATAAATTCTGTAGCTGTAATCAGCTAAAAGTTTCCACCAATTGCTAACCAGGAGGAAAGACCTGAAACCTGCACTTCTCAGAGCAGAATTTGTTATTGTATACTAAATACCCACCTTGTCATGATGGAAAAATAAGACCACCAAGTGAAAACAAAACAACAGGGAGACAAAAATTCCAGCATGAGGAACAAAACTGACAGAAATTTGAACTGAATTCTGGGTTAAGTTTTTGTTTGCATAAGAGTAGGATATTGATTGTTTTTTGGTCTTTTGGTTTTTTTTTTTAAGAGTGAGATTCACAGAGGCATCTTGAAATTTAATATGTAAACCCCAAAACCTAAGTACCCTGCCACCTAACACCGTTCCCAACCAGAAAGCTGCCAACTGCATTCCAAATCAGAATCAGTAGATATTGATTCAGCTCCTGCCCCACAAACTCATCAATAGTCAGGGAAGGAAGCCTTTCACCATTGAAGCTTATGAATCCCTTATGAATTACATTCAACTTAATGATCTGCAAAACAAGAAAACTGGAAAATTACTGCTCTCTATAGATCTGGGAGGTGTTACCAACCTGGAATGATATCTACAAGAGTCAAATTTTGCACAAGGATTCCTAAGCTGCCCCTTAGGTAATCCTGAGGAAAAGTACACACATACCATTTTAGAGGGCCAAAAAGTATGGACAATATGAGGACAATACTAAATTATGCCTGGTTTCCTTAGGATTTATTTCTTATTATTAAGGTCTGTGAAAAGAAATGGCAATATAATTTTTTCCCCTGTGGGTGTGACACCTGGAGTGACTCTATACCTACTGGATGCTATAATCCTTAATGAGAAAATGAAGACATTGTAAAAGTTTGAAATGTTTTTCTCTACCTGTTTTAATAGGCTTTGGAGAAACATAGAATCTTTGAAATTACTATCTTCAGTCCTAGCTGAACTTAGTTAATAGGTTTCAAATTTATCATGACCTCTGTAAGGCTTAAGCAAAATTATATGCAGAGGAACATTCAGAGCAGAGCCCATCAGCTCTACTTAGTAGGAACCAAGGCTGAAGACACTTAAATAGCCATGGCAGAAGGGACAAGCTGTCTCTTTCCCAGTTCAGCACTGAAATGGCAGCTAGGTACCTTGCTCCCTCCTGTTAGGCTACAATTGCAAATTCTGATGGTCTTATCCCAAGCGAAGGATATCAGTGATTTACTAAAACATGCAAAACAAGAGCTTTTGTTCTCCTGAGCATAAAATGAGCACCACACGAGGACTCGGAGCAAACACATCTGCAGGAGGTGGCATTCTGTACCATGATATATGGTGCTGCTGTTGCTGTTGAGATAGGATTCAACCAGCGGGGCCTGCTCCTCCGAATGTTTCGTCCTGCGCGTCCTTGCCCGGCTGTCCACGTTGGACTGAACCATCAGTGGCTCCTGGCGCTTCTTTTTCTGTTTCTGTTCCAGCAGTGCTCTCTGGAGAAAAGACAGAGAAAAGCATCTGTTACTGCCCTCCAAACAGCAGCAACCTACCCTGGAAAACAATGGTCAGCTTTACCCCTTCCCCGGCTCTACAGCGGCGGCAGTTGGCAGGCGGGAGATTGGGACGTTGGGTTACAGGAAACCTTTCCAAAAAACCACCACAACCAGCCCACTGCTGAAACACCTTCTGCTGAAAACAGCAAATAATTAAAATACATCTTTCTGAGCAGCCCACCAGCTGTCAGAGCTTGCTTGGAAATAACCCTTGGGAAAACAACAGTGTGAGAATACTGGCTGTGAAGCAATGGGAGGGTAAAAAAGGGCACGAGGCAGAGATGCCAATTTCAGTTTCTGTAAATTAAAAGCAGGTAATTGCAAACTAGAATCGAGTGATAATACTGGACACAAGCCTAATTTAACAGCTATAATAGAGGAACTTTAATTAAACACTCAAATTTCTCAGCTAGACCTGGTGAAAACCAAAACCTTTGGCATCCGGTGGCACCATTGGGACCTTATTTGAGCTCTCTTCCACAACCTCAGAGAACTGAACTGTAAATTTTACTTATCTATTACCTTACCTTTTCCTTGCTTCTCTACAGTGATATTTTAGCTTCTAGGAAGGAGATGCAATAAAACTGAGGAATAAAAATGGAGAGTGAACTCTTTCAGCTCCCTAAGTTGTGTTAACACCTCAACATGACTCCACCATAATCAGAATTAAGCACAGGATTACGGCATAAATAGCACTTGAATTTGAAAATGAGATGCTGTTAGACATGCAAGCTGATGAAATAGTGGCAATAGAAAAGGATGAAATTAAACTCACAAGGTTTAACTATAAAAATGACAGCGTTTTTTGAGAAGGGGACTACAAAAAAAGTAAAAGCAGAAACCTCAACTCCCATTAAACTTGATGACACAATTCCCTCAGATTTTATGTTCTGACTCCCTTGTACAAATCATGTAGGAATGCAGCCAGAAAACAGGCAACATAGCACACAGGGGCACTAGGTTATAGCCACAAGAGCTAAATGCACTGAATAAAAACTTTGTGGTTAACCTCTGTTGGCTGGTGTGACTGCTCCATCAGAGGGGTAACAAATACATTGTACAACAGCTTAAAACAAGTCCAAGGCAGTGGGAATCACTCAAATCACAGTCAGAAGACAAATTTTAATGGAAGTTAGACTTGTGAGTTAACTTCAGCCTCCACAGAGGATGCAATTTTCTATCAATTATCAGTGTTTTCTTTACTCTAGGATTCAGACTTTGGGGAGCAAGAAGGTTCTCCTCCAAAATCTTACCTGTCTGTCAAGCTTCTGCTGACGCAGGCTGCTCCCCTCATCATCCAGAACACTGCAAAGACAAAGAGTACATAAGTGGAACAAATTTATCACTCAAAACAACACCTAACAGCACCCAGTGGAGGAAACTCTCACAGGAGTTATGCATACAAAAAAGTGTGCCTGCCCAAAAAAATTTGGCTTCAGAGGATTTAAATGCAGTCCACAAAAAACTGCAAAACTCTGGCTCATACAAACTTCAACAAAAATATATAATCAGGCAGCTCACAAAGAAATGCAAAATCCACTGTCTACAGCTTGGTTTCTTTTCCACTCTCTTCTAATGCAAAACATCAATGCACAGAGCACAGAAATTGAAAAATTGCATATAAAGCCTAGAAAAAGGGAAGAGTGTAAGTGAACTGCTTAGCAACTCAGCAATATTTAAAATTATGGTAGAAAAATTAACCACCTAATCTTTTGCACACTGAAAACCATAATGTATTCCTGAATATTTATTCCTGAGAAGTCACACTTAGTGCCACACATTTCAACATTTAGAGGTAGGCAAGATGAACAGCATTGTTCAGTGCCGTATTTCTCTCTGCTAATTCTTCCTTGTTGGGAGGCATTGAATGCTCCTGTGCATTCAATCATTTTCATTAATTAGATATTAAAGACTGGCATTGAAATCAAAAAGCTATTTTTGCAAAGTACTTTAGCAAACTACTGACTAGGCTTTATTTTTCTGGAGAACAAAGGTCTCTATTGTAAGGACACTGTAGTTAAACATTGAACATAGATAATTGAATCTTTTAAACAGTAATAGGTCATCTACAGGGAAAATAATGTTATGGAACAAAAACAATAGCCTCTTACAAGGAAAATTCATTTTCTCCTACAATACACTTTTATGAAATGTTAGCCCCTTCTCTTATATCACTCTTAACAATCAAAAAGAGAGAAAAAAAATATCCAGGACAAACAAACCTGGATTCTGACCTACATACAAACCAACAGTACTGCAATGGAAATTGCATAAAAAATGTGAATCTCATGTATTAATTCACAGTCTTTAGGAGACAGTAACACTGTAGTAGAGTTAGAACAGCAATAAAGGAACACAGAATGCCCCCTTTCCTATGCCAGCATTATCAAAGACCTGTAATTAAGCATTTCTGGTGGAATCAGCCTTTTACAATTTTTATTAGGTTATATGCTACAAAAGGCTGATGTTCCACAGATTGAAACTGTGCTGTTCAAGTACCTCAGGTATAAAATTACCATCTCCTGTAGAAGTAATGCATTGCCCATATTCCACAAAAAAGATTAAAGAAAAAACCCCTCACAGTCATAAAAATGTTCTGCTTTACACCAAGCATATTTCATTTTATAAATTACAGAAGTTATAAAAGGAAGACACACATTCCTCCATGGTATACAATATCAGGTTTGCAGAAGAGCGTTTCACTATGGTTGCACTGCCAGAAAGCTGAACTACCCTAATGGAGATTTTTGGCCAAACAATTGAGTAAAAGATGCCTAAGTGTAAAGTTTCAGGCTCAACGGCCTGAACAAATCCTCCTCATTTCAGACAATGCCTGAAAAAAGCCAAAACCATGCAATGATGCTAACAGGGACTCCAAGAACTGCAGAGGCAGCAATGCATACGCCATCTCAGCATCCATGTCCTGGCATGATACACTGCAGGGAATATGGGGGCAGGAAAATGTCCTGTGCTTGCATGGGAAGCCACAACAAGGCAAATTCAGGTTCAGGCACAGCTCCTGTATGTCTCTTAATGCCCAGTTGTAGCATGGTAAGCATGGCAGTTTAAATAACACCAAACAGATTTGCATTCAGCATTCCAGGAATGCAAAGCAGCTATCAGACACACCAGAGGACTGCCAAAAAAATATAAAACTCCATCCAAAAACTATGGATGTTGCAATGCTAAAACACCTCTCCACATTGTCCTTCTTACTGCAAGACTTTTTTTTTTAAAGCTTCTGAATGTATGCAATCAAAGCTGAGACTGAGAGCAGCATACCTTGAAAACCAGATGACAATGTCATCTGGAGCTTCCAGCTCTGTCCTTATCCACTTCATATTTAATAAAGTTCTGAGTAGTTTTCCACAACCTTTTTTAGGCATGCATAAATGACAAGCCTTGCATTTAACATTCAACAAACAAAACTGAATTCCAGCTTTCTTCACTGACACCAAGATTCAGTAGAATATGGTTGCTTAAACAACCCCCTCTCCCTCCAGGGTGCTGGACTGGTATGAGAATGCCTTGCCCCCAGCACTCTTCTGAATCCTTCACAGGATAATGTTAAAAAAGGCATTATTACCACCAACTCTACCTATTTTAACAGTTGCTCAGTTCCAGTATCACTGGAAAGCTGCAGTTCTGTCCTTTCTTCATGTCTAAAAACACATATGCAACTCCAAATAGAAAAGGTTTAGCCTATATATTCTGCTACAACAACAGAGTCCTTCACTTTCAGACTGCACTTTGTGAGTGTTTTCTGCAGAACTGCTGGACCTTGGAGTTGCTGACCAGCAGCCAACATTTCACATTCCCCAATTTCCAATTAAAAAAGTCTCCTGAAACTGGGTGACTTCCAAGATATGCCATTAAGGGAAGTCAGGGTTTAAATATATGCATGCATAAATAAGTAAGTAAATAAATAAATAATATGAGCTCTGTTTCCATAGCAATTCCATCGGGCCCTCGCTCTTGCTCCCTTGGAAAACATCTGCAGAGGACTCTGAGATGAAATGTGTAAGTGCCACCGACCCTTTTTCTCACACTTCAGTGAGTCCTTGCAGACAGATTTAGCAGATCATCTCACCACAGCACCTGGCATTCTCTTGGATGCTCCAGGGTCCAAGAGCTGAAATCCAGCTCTGGATTTCTGCCTTTTATTTCTTTGGAAAACACAAAAGTGTGTGAGCAAAAGCACAGCCTTTGCCCTTCCTCAAAAGAGCAGGAATCAATTGCTCATCCCTCTGGAAAGGTTGTACACATGGTGAGGACCCAGCCTGTCCTGCCCAGTTTTTTTGTTGCACTCTGGTCCAAATAACTAGGATGGTCAGAAACTAAAGCCCAGTACATCAGAAAAACTGTGACTGAAAGATGGCAGGAAATAATCTCAGAGAGAGAGAGAGAGAGGCTGTTAGAACAATTCTGCCTACATGTTTGATGTGATGCTACAAAATCCCAGGAGCACCATGAAACTCAGTCAGATTTAATAGAGAAATATAACTTTATAATTCATGAAAATTGAATTATTGAAGAGCATGCATGCATATTAGCAATCTGCTCAGCACACTGAAGTATCCTGAAGATCCAGTAAGATTAATTTTTACTCCTATTAGATCAAGGACCATGCATCTGCCTGGCATCTTGGCTATGGCTCTGACCCACTTAAAACAAAAAGCAATTTTACACTATACATAATATTGTAAACAGCCTTTCAGCTCTGCAGTAATAGTCTAGTCCAAATTCAGCTGACAGGTCAGAGCTTGGATATATTTCCTAGCAGATTCAGGAGAAAAAAACATCCTTCGATACAGAACCTGAACAGTCCACCCATTAGAAGTTAATAATGCTGAGTTTAAGAAGTCAAGCCTACCTATTGTAAAGATTCCTATCAGTTGCCTGGACCAAGGCCCACAGAGATTTAAGTATTATCTTTAGATAGCATTATTTTCAAATGTCAATAATGGCATTCGAGTCAAACATCTCAACTCCTGTTTTTTAAAGGGAAAAACATTAAGAGCAAAATCACATTTTAGTCAAAGTATTATTTTTTCATACCACCCTTTTAAGACACAAAATCTATTTTGCAGAAACAGTTTGTACATTAAATTCAATTTATAGTAAGCCAGGCTTACTAAAGTACTGCATGTCATAACAAAGATGAAAACATGTGAAAGAATTTTAGTATTCTAAGCTTTTAATAATCTCTGTTCCTTAAAAAACATTTAGAGAGAAATCCAAGACCAATCAGGTTTTAGGGATGGAACTTCATGATTACAGAAAGCTCCACACCTTACTGCTGAGATGAAGGCAGAAGATTCTGTAAGTCAATATCTTGCTAAATTTTTACTGTAATTCCACATGGGGTGATTTCAGTTTAAGTAAAATGTGAGAAGACTTAATTCAAATAACTATTTTCACAGCAAGTACTTCGCCTTTGCTCTTTGAAAATGCAAACTGCTTTACTTCAAGAAGCCATTGCAAGAAAAAACAATTAAGAAGAAATGTTACTAATTAGAATGTCCAAGATGCATGTAGTCAACTGATTTTATTTAAGGGTTTTTTTAAAGAAAAAGTCTGCCACAGTAAAGCAGTTCTTTTGCTTATGCCTGATGAATAAGGCAATGCTTTTGTTCCTTCCTGACACTGCTTCATTAAGGAACATTTTCCACAAAAATAGCTTTTTTACCAGGACAAAGGTCCAAAATCTCACCTAGCACATCTCTACAGTCCAGCACCAAAACATACAGCTGGTCAAACAAGCAGACTCATACTACCACTAAACTTTAACATGCTTCAGAAGTGTCACCCTTGTATTTTCTCTTTTTGTTGCTTTATAATCTATTACTAACAGCAGCACCCAAAAACTGTGTGTGAAATCAGGGACCTTTGCACAAGCAAAATGAATATACGTAGGTAGAGAAAATTCCTGAAACAAACAGTTCACATTATAAAAGATGAAGAATTGGATAAGAAATTGTTCCTCCCATTTAGAACACTGAACCAGAAGCAAATGGAAAATTAGAGGGGGTATTTTCATCTTGAGTTTTTTCTGCCATATTGTGAACTTCAAATCAAAAAACAATGGATGATCAAACCAGATAGAAAGAAAAAAATACACCATACCAGACTAATCTTCAAGATCACTCAGATCTTTTCCATGCACTCCTGCTGTGAAGAAAGCTGTTATGTTGCTGTGTCAAGACAAACAGGTTATGGGATCCTTAAGAGCACAACAGAGTCAAAAGAACAAGAATGGGTGTAATGTGCCATTTGAATATTAGAGTCTCCAAAAACACAGGAAATAAAATTCCTGTAAAGAGATAGCACTTGGCTGACTGGATACCATCTGTCATATTCACCCAATTACACTTCTCTTAATCTCTGTAAAGTCTCTGCAGTTCCATAAAGCCCAACTGCTCTCAATAATGTTACTGTTAAGTCCTTAAGAATGAGCTTTCCTGCAGCACTGATGAAATGCTGCTGTAAAAGCCCATTAAAGGGGTTAGGGACCTGCAGGCTGAAGTCATGCTCTGGGGGGAATGGCACACATTTAGGTTCTTCAAACAAGGGAAATTCAACCAACTCCTAAGCAGTGAAGTCGGCAGAAATGCCAACACCTGCAAGTCCCCACCTAAAACAAGGTCTGCTGCCCCACAAACTGAGCACACCAGAAACCACTTGGGAGAACATTATTGTATCAGGCACACAGGCTAATTAAAGCCTTATAAATGAGATAAAGCACTCTGAAAGGGCTCTTCTCATGCTAGAAATCATCAGGCCTTTCTGACCCCAAAGCAGCTGCTCAGTCATCTGATTTACAGTAAAACCTGCAGTCCTCTCTTTACAGTAAAATGAGTGACTGCTTTCCTGGGCCAACTAAACCAGCAGAAATCTGGATATTGAGGAGCAACCCAAGGACATTGAGTAGTATTTTGCCCTTCTACTGCAAAGATCAGCAACAGCAGTGCTTAGATTTCTCCCATGTTCAGAGGGCAGAGAGGGCAACCACCTACCCTTAGAGGCCACCTAGTCACCACTGAACTGACCAGGAAAGTACAGACACCAGGAACTCCTGCAGAAATGGAAATTGCATTTCTTTAGGCGAAGCTTCAGAGGAATGAAGTATTTATTCACTGTGACTCTCACATAATAAATAAAAGCATGCCAGTCCAGGAGTACAGCATCACCTCTTCTGCCTGCGCAGAAGACCCTTAAAAAGACTGAAAATTATAAAGGAAAAGGATAAGGAAAAAAGGCAGAAACATGAAACAGATTTGTGAGAGAAGTATCAGCACCAAACCAGCCACACAACAGAAGACACAGAGGATCATACACTGTGCTGATGATCCAAATGGCACTGAAAGCAATGCCTTCAGGGCAGATGGTTGATAGCAGACCGCATTTGCAGTTACACAAATAATTACCAGAACCAAACGCATTATTTTCTTCTCAAATCCTGGATGGCAAACTAGTTTAAAAATCAGCAAATTAATGAGACCTTCCTGAAAGGTTGTTGGTACTATTTGCTCCAGTAAGGTTTATCTAAATGTCCTTTGTACATTAAGATTTACGACACTCATTATGTCTGGCAACAGTTCTGCAGATTAACTGAGAGCAAATGTAACAACAGGAACACATTCATATTTTTTTTTTCTTAATTCCATGTAGATAATTGTTAAGATTAACTGCAGCCAAATCCTCAGCATGGCCACACAATTGCCAGAGATCAGGTTGGGAAAGCTAAAGCCCTGATAGAATTAAATCTGGCCAGAGATGTCAAGGACAGCAACACAAGCTTCTGTAAGTACACTGCTGAGTAAAGGAAGATGAGGGAAAACATGTGCCCTCTCCAGAAGGAAACGGGAGACCTGGTTACCTGGGACAGGGAGAGGGCTGAGGTACTCAGTAATTTCTTTGACTCAGACTTCACTAGCAAGTGCTCCAGCCACACAGCCTGAGTGCAGAAAGGCGGGGACCAGGAGAATGAAGAACTGCTCTCCACAGGAGAAAGCCAGGTTTGAGACCATCTCAGGCAGCTGGAGGTGCAGGAGTCCATGGCACCTGATAAGATGCATCTGTGGGTCCTGAGGGATCTGTCAGAAGGAGTAGCTAAGCCACCACCCATCATACTTGAGGAGATGTGGCAGTCCAGGAAAGTTCCTATTGAACTCGGGCACATGGAAAATGAGGAGATGGTTGGTGACAGCAAACATGGCAACAGTAAGGGCAGATCATGCCTGAAATATCTGGTGGCCTGCTGTGACAGGGCTGCAGCACTGGTGGATGAGGGAAGAGACACACGCATCATCTTCCTGAGCTTTTGCAAAGCATTTGACACAGTCTTGCATGACATCCTTGTCTCTAAACTGCAGTGGCATGGATTTAAGAGATGGAGCCCTCAGTGGATGAGGAACTGGCTTGATGATCACACTCAAAGAATCATGGTCAATGGTTTGGTGTCCAAGTAGAGGCCAGCCTGGAGTGGCATTCCCAGGGGCCAGTACTGGGACTAATGCAGCTGTTCCTGACATGGTCAGTGGGATCAAGGACACCCTAGTAAATCTGCCAACAACACCAAGCTGTGTGTGTGATGACACACTGGAAGGGATGCCATCCTGAGGGACTCTGACAGGGCTGCATCAAAAGCAGTGTGGGCAGCAGGGTGAGGGAAGGGATTCTCCCACTCTATTCGGCACTCCTGAGGCCCCACCTGTGTCCAGGTCTGGGACCCAAAACATAAGAAGCATATGGAGCTGTGGGAGCAAGTCCAGATGATGGCCAAAAAGAGGATCAGAGAAATAAAGCACTCTCCTATGAGGAAAGGCTGAGAGAGTTGTTCAGCCTGGAGAAGAGAAGGTTCAGGGGAGAACCCTGTTGTGGCATTCCAGTGCCTGAAGGGAGCTACAAGAACAATGGAAAGGGAAGTTTTACAAGGGCATGTAGCACAGGACAAGGAGGAATGGCTTCAAAGTGAGAGAGAGTCAATTTAGATTGGATATTAGGAAAAACATTTTTACTGTTTGATTGGTGGGGCACTGGCACATATCACCCAGAGAAGCTATACATGCCCCATCCCTGGCAGTGCTCAAGGCCAGGCTGGATGGAGTTTTGAGCAACCTGGTCTAGTGGAAAGTGTCCCTATCCATGGCAGGGAAGCGGGAATGAGATGATCTTTAAGGTCCCTTCTGACCCAAACCATTTTATGATTACATAACAGCATTTTGGTCTGTTTTAATTAGAAGAGTTCATCAAAATAGATCTCCAGTTGTTACAACCTTAGGGGTATATGAAACAAATAGCAATTGTAGAAATCAAATTTTCTAAATGTTCTACTTAGATCGAGTTCTTGAAAAACCTATCAGAGTCAGGTAAAATATATTGTTAGATGCAAATGTATTATAGGATATAAAAAAACAAACACTGACCATTCACTGAGCAAATAACTCAAGAGACTCTCAGGGCTGAAGGGAAAAACAGGAGCTCTGCAGATATTTCAGATATGCTTTGAAGTAATGAGACCCAGCTTTGAGTAAAATCAGAACAAAACTGTAGTCACAGAAGAAAAAGAAACTACAGTTTAGGACCTGAAATGCCTAGGCTAACAGCTTTCAGTGAGGATGATAAGCAGCCAGGAAAAGATCTAGTGAGATGAAAAGCAAAACTATTCCCTACAGCACATTGCATGTTTTAAATAACTAAACCACAGGGCTGCCACTACTGCCCTGGAAAGATCAGTTGAACTAATATTTGTACAGATTCATTCTCTGCAATTACACAGAACTGAACAAGATAGCATATGGCAGTAAAATGCAGGTAATGAAAATATCACCTACTGGAAGAGCTGGGTTATTTCTCGCCCTCCGTCAACACATACAAACTCTGAACAAAACATAAGAGAAGGAATCTATGTCCCAAAAGAGACAGGTGAGTTTAATAAACATGAATGATGGAGCAGTAAAACACAATAGCCTTTGGGTGATCTATGCTAAAATTGTATTTAAAGTAGTTTGACGAGAAGTACCAGAACAGGAGCAAATTGTGAAGGAAAAAAACCACCCGCTGTGACCTGGAGATACAGTACCTGCAATGCAGATGGATCCAGATGACAAATGACATGACTTTCAGGAAGTGCCTTTATCGAAAACACATCGCTGCCAGCACTGGAAAGATCCAGCCCGAGCAGCCAGGATTCTCTCTCAGTACCCAAACCCAGCCAATCCCAGCTGTTAAAACAGTAAAATATATGTACAAACAAACCAAACCCCTTAATGTACAAAGCACCCAACCACAACAAAGAGTAAATTAAATGAGCAGAAACTAGGGAAAAGTATTGTCTGGATAAGGAGACAGCACTTACACATACATACACTGCAGAATAAGAGTTCCCTGCATGGACCACAATGATTCTCCCATTCCATTACTGCTGACCAGGTAAAAGGTGTCACCCAGAACAGACCTCTGCTTCTTTGATGTGGAAAACACTGTGTGCCACTGTGATGAACAGAAAACCTGCACAAGATAACTCCTGGCTCCCTTCCCTCCCTGTCCTATACCTGTTCTATGAAACATGGCTCTGTCCAGTTGGCAGCTGCTGAGCCTATTGTACATCAAACAGTCCAACCTTCCAAGACACCTGTAAAATGAGAGTAACAAACAAGTCTTAACTCCTCTTGGAAACACCTTTGTGAAGCAAGAATGAAGCCTCACAGGTACAGTAATTAACCTAGAAACAATGCTGGCCTTTAAAATAATAGCCTAATGGTGAAGTGTTTAACAAACAAAACGCTGATGCCAACGATAGAGTCACTGCTGCAGGTGTTCAGTGAGGCTTCTCCCTGCAGCAGGCGTGCAAACACAGGCATGAATATGTAGATCAAACATGCTGCTGCTGAAATGGATTATACTTGAGGTAATTCACTAATGCAGCAAAGTATTAACAGATCCCACTGCCTGTGCATGTGTTTAGGAAAAAGATGGAGTTGTATTTACTGGGTTTTTAAAGCAATAGTAAAAGTAAGCTATCCATTTATTGAAAACATGAAGGAGAAAGAGATTACCTAGTTTACCTTTGCTGCTCTAACAATCAAAACTGAACAAAAATACAGTAAGAATGGTAACTCTGATAGATGCTAGTGAATTCAAACAGCTAAGCTCCCTTTTCCTTTTTACAGGTGGTTTTACAGTTTCTATGGAATACAGTTTCTAAGGGAAGACATGTCATTTCATGATAAATACTAACCGTGAAACAAAATATTTTGTCACTTTTCCCCCCCACACATACTATCTTTATAATCCAACCTAGTACTCTTTTGCTGGAACTGAGGAAAGCAAATTTTTCATTTTGGTTTGAGTTCTTTCTCTGTATTACCATCTACACTAGCAGCAAATACTGACAATCCTGAGGATTTTTTCAGAGGAAAATGAGTTTGTCAGATCCTGGTGCCTAAGTACATGGATATGGATTTCAAGACTAGCAAGATGTTGATGGCTGTCAAAAGTAGCAAACACCATTTGGCCTCTTTTTTGTTCCCTACAATGAAAACTAAGTCATTGTTTCTAACAGCACTCTATGCAGATAAGGTATTCCATACAGCCTGATCTTCATTCCTGGGCCCTGAATCCCCAAAACCATGAATTCAATCTCATGAAAATGTTGACACTAACTTCACATTGCATAAAAAGATGCATATGTATAAATCCCTCCAGGCTGGGATTTTTAATTATAAACTCCTGAAGACAGAGGATTATTTTCACAGTGTGCATACACAGTGCCTGCACAGAAAGAGACTCTTTCTCAGATTTCAATAAATCTTAGAAAACCATAGTAATTATAAGGCTGGGATGATGATTTTCCTCCCCTTTAGTGAGACATAAGTATTCAATCCTGGTGATGTCTATGGCATTCAAAGATAATTTCAAAACAAGTTACATATTTAATCTTCCAATTTATCAGTTCCTTGTGTGAAGATGATCCTGTGAGTAAACAACCTGAAGAGCATTGTTCTCCATTTCAAAACTAAGCTAATCCCTTTCCTTTGCTTCTGTGTGCAACCGAGTGTGGTAAATGGAATCTATTCTCAAGACCTAAGAGGCAGCAGAAAAACTTTACAAGACACTCAGAGTTTGCTGCAGCTGTGAACCCACCTTGTTGTGTACAGTGAAAGCCAATTTTCTAGCTCTGTTTTCCAATGTGTCCTTTAAAGGCCCCTTCCAACATTACTGAACATATTTCAGCTTTTCTTTCCTTTTGTTACATTAAATGTTTTTTCTCCACATCTGTGTGTAACTCCCAGCCAAGGGAGCTTGCTTTCTCTAGTAAAAATAACTAGACAGAGAAAATAAACAGAAGGGGAAAAACATAACATGGGATCAGGAAAAGAAACTTCTTACTTTTTGATGCATTTGGGGAAAAAACCTAACTTATCCCATTCAACCCATATTTACATACTCTGGCTATACTTTATTTAACCCCAAATATGCTGGCATGCTTTTTCTGTTTCAAATTGAAGAAAATAGCCCTTTTAATAGCAAAATGATCTCACTACATTTGCAAGTACTTGGAAGTGTCACATCAAGTAACAGTCTCAGTATTCTTATGCAACACACCTCTTTTTGTAGCATACTAAGATATGTACATAGCACAAAATTCAATCATCTCTGTTTTTCATAAACATTAACTGTGTTCACTGATTTGAATTTATACGCCTACCTTAGCACATCAGCTTTAAGTATTTCAAATAAATTAGTCAAATTTAAAACAGGTCAGGTATATGTTGTTGCAGTATTTTTAGTTCCATTTTGATTATGAATTATCAAAATCCCAACTATACTTCTTTTTGACTACTCTGTGACAATTTTTGTTACATCTGACAATCATCTTCATCTAGTTCTCTTTAACTGCCTCCAATGAAATTATCACTTAGTCTAATAATTACTCAGGATTATTCTCTCAACACTTCATAGTACATTGTGTGGTGCTACAAAAAGCTAAGTGAAAACACTTCATAGTACATTGTGTGGTGCTACAAAAAGCTAAGTGAAATGCCTTGCTACAGTGATGTATAAATGGAAAAATATTCTAAAAGCAATTCATTATTAAGACGTGAGATAACTTGAGAAAAGTGATACATTATCTGCTCTAAGCAGCTTGATGTCTCAACAGGAACCAGACGAGACATTATTTCCTCATGTTTAAGTATATATGCATAGATATATGTGTGTGTGTGTGTACATATATATAAAAGAAAAACTGGAAAAATGCTACTTTTTTTTTTAATACAATCTGGAAAATTATGATCATTAACTGGTATGACTCAAATGCTGGATTCTTCCAGTGTTGGGCAGTTAATTGATACAGCAATTCCTTTCAGGACGCACAATTTTGCTCTATGAGATGTATACAAAATGCAAAAATGTGTGCTGCCAGCAAGAAATCAGAATTGTGAGAAAGGCTGTGGCAGAGGAGTCAAGCTAGCACCCAGACTCACAGCTTCAGAGAATGTGGAATCCGTGTCCCCAAAAATCTTGGATCTCCAGCTGAAAATCTCTGCAGTATGCAGCTTATAGCTGGCACAGTTACTAAATTACTGAAAAATTAAGAACTAATGATCATGACCCAACTAATTCATATCTCTAACTGCAACTACCTTTTTCAAATTATTGTTCTGGGCTTTAAAAGGCTGTCACAAGAATAGTCTGTGGTACAGCTTGAGAGCAAAGTCAGTCCTCCCAGGCAAGGCATTTCAGACTCTGGAAAACCATTTTCACTTCATTTGAATCAGACTGAAAATAGGGTCTGATATATGCACACCACCTAATTTTTAGGGTTCTGTTCCTGAACTAACATAACTTATTAATGCCAGACATAAATATTGCCATCTAGACCTGCTCAAATGGCTAAGTATTTGCACAATAAAAGTTTAGAGCACACAGAATGTTAAACACCAGAATAAATGGCTGATAAAACAATCATTCATTTTTATCTTTGCTTTCTAAACTGCTTGTCAAATATTCACAGTGCCATCAAACAGTAACCAAGGAGGAATAAAAAAAAAAAAAAAAACAAAGAAGACACTAAGATGCTTTTTATTGTTGTTTTGAAAACTCCTAAGATTTGCACAAATATATTACACGGAAAAAGAGTAAACCTGTCTTTGAAACAAAGCACACATAAAATAATTAGATTTAAAAAGCAGTGTCAGTTCTAAGTATTTGTTTTTCTTAAACTGGCAAGCAGCTGTCATTCATGACTGTAACAAAATATCTAAAAGAACTAGATCACAAATATTTCAGCATTTATTCAATCTACTTTTTTTAAAACCGTTTTTACTTAAGTTAAGCATCCATTTTTTCCTTCACCACGTGCTAGTGGCTAAGCAAAAGAGGAATCATTGTCTATAAACTGATGGACAGCTCTCACACAAAGCCACAAGTATCCTTTGCTGTTCATGTACTGCTACAGATTTTCAGTACAACATGACCTCTCAAAATAGATAAAGGACACAATACCAGCATCATATCCAAGGAATTAAGCTGTGTAATTCTCATTAAGGTTGGGGCACTAATCCTGCACATTCTCTACAGAAAATTTATGCTCAAATTATATACTTCTAGATACTGGTAGAAATTACAGTACTCTAGAATCAGATCATAATTACATAGGATTGCAAATTGTACATTTGTCAGCTCCTAGAAACAAAATGGATAGCCAAATCTGCAATTCCAATGGCTGCTTTCATGCTAGATACAGATACTGCAGTTCACTTACCAATTAACACAAAATCTGTTTTCCTTGTCTTTTTCTTCTTCTTTCTCTAAGATTCAGGCATGTTATCAACCCACACAAAGAAAAGGATAAGAAATAACATAGGAAAAACCAACTGACTCTCACACTGCATAGAACAGACAAATTCTCCTCTTTAAAACATAATTCAAATGTTTGAGCATAATTGGGTATCACTGGGTATGGATACTTTTGGGGGTGGTTTTGTGTTATTCCCCTCTTTGTTTTTAAAGGAAGATGAACTATAGTATCACTTTGAACTCCAACTTGTGTATTCAAGGTATGGAACTTACACAAATCTCCAATATTGTGACAAGTATTGCCTCCTATGTGGTTACAACTTAATAAAAAAGCTTCAAGATAGAAAGAATAACCAGAATGTAGAATTTAGCAAATGCCACTCTTCATGTATTCAGAAAAAGTACAAATTGTTTCCCAGCCCAAATGTTTTGATCATAAAATAAAAAACAAATCTGTTTAAATGCACTTCAATTTCTGATTTCTAAACCAGCACAGCTTTAGAGAGCTACCACTGATGCAGCCATGCCCTTGTAGCAGATTTGTTTAAGCGTGACAGAAACAGGTCCTGAGGTAATTCAAGATATTACAGGTCTTGGATTTTGTTCTTTCCATTTTTCAACAAAGAAAACAAGCCTAATCTAATTTGCTCCCGTGTGCCACTTAAAAACGTAACTAAGCCGATCACAGCTGAAGTAGATCAGATTAACTGCTAAAGAAAGGTTGTGTTGACAAACTGCACTGAAAAGTTTACCAACACCTTTTGTGGATATGAAAGGCACAGCAAAAACATACAAGCCTACTTGCCAGGAGGCTGTCTTGTGTTTAACTTGCAAAGCAAAGGCTGGCAAAATAAGATGTAAAACATTTTCATTGAACAAAGAGCTGTCCAGGTGCTGTGACATCCATAGGAAACCATTACAGGAAAGGGCTTCCACCACCTTTTTCATATCTTTTTAATACCTGGCTGAAGTTGCCATTTTAATTATTCCACTTCACCTGGTAGAATGCCTGTTAGCAACAACTACAGCAAAAGGAATCTCCCCTGGGGACTGATGTGCCATGCACAGCCTTGTCTCTGGACACACCTGTAAGCCTGGTACTTCCCTCCTATGAAATATTTTCAGTATAAAAGGGTAAAATGTGAGCAGAAATATGTGATTATCAGCTTGGTTGCTAATTTCCTAGAACAGGAAGCAGATCATACCATACAACTAAAATTAAACTCAAAATATTTGGGTCTTTCTCAGAGAAGGATTAAAGTTATCTATCTGTCATGAAACACCTATGCTAATGTCACATTTTGTAGAAGGCAGGGAACCTCTGGAAGTTTCAGGAGGAATTCTCATTTCTGTGGGTCCTGTAAAATAAAACTAGACCAGAGTACTCAAACTTCAAATTCCTTCATGAACAATTCATATAATGAGGGGGTTCTGCCTGGTTTTGTAACAAATAAAGATTTATGCATTCATAATGCCTATAATAATTTCTTCAGTTGATTAATTTCAACTAAAATTAAAGAGGGTTAATATTTCTAAATGCAACAGATCTCATAATTAAGATGGTGGATCCATAGAGGCTTTAAACAGTCTCTCTGTAAGAGAATGTTTTGGGGTTCAGCTCCATAATATGACTAGAGCAATGAGAATCCACATAGGGAACATTATGAAGGACAGCTATAGGAATTCTGCTATCTAAGATGCAGGGATCCTAGCCATCATATGGATCCTAGGACCATTTCTTACAGATATATAGAAGAAGATTCCTTCCAACATCAACATATTGTGAAGAAAATTGACTGGGCTCATTTTTTTAATGCATAGCTCTCACTGTTCCACTTTGGATTTGACAAAGAACAATAAAAGTGAAATAAAAAAGAGAATCATATTTGGGGAAAGGAAGGGCGGAAGATAAAGCAAATATAATTCCTTCCCCAATCTTGCTGCTGAGTTTTCGTCCTGGAAAAGCCACATTTCTGCATGTGCAGGGTCCCTCTTAGTAACACAGGGGTAATACACATCAGTCTTTGCAACCTGTCCTGGAGTTCCACACCAAGCAGGACACGAGGCAGTGAGACACAAGCCTGGCAGTGCACTGCAGCACAATGCCAAGGTGCATCCAGCACACCAAGGGACCCATCCCACTGAGCTCTTGAGCCACAGCCACGCTGTAAAGCACCAGGAACATGCCAGGCAAAGGGGACAACCAAAGGTGTAATCAGTGAGCACGCATCCTCTCAGCTAGAGGAAGCTCGGTCACACAAAGCTGGAGACCTCTTCTAACCATATCAGATGTAATTAAACCACTTCAGGCACTCTGGGAAGCTATTTTCAAATGCATTTAAGTAAGGCAGAAAGAATGATTTTAGCTATTGGAGCATTAAAAAGGAGTGAAGCTGAGATTCCCCTTTGGGTCTAATCAAAACATACACCAGCAGATGTTTTCTTCTCCTCTCTGATAAAAACATATGACTGTGTATCTTCTGCTTTCTTTATGAAATACTAATTGCCCACTGCACAGAAGGTCTAATTGATGCAGCATGTGATCTCTGTTATTTGCACATTTTTCATAGCCCTAATACTTCAGTGCACAACCCATGGGTTTGTGTTTCTTGCAGGATACAAAGTGACCCATTTCAGCCTGAAGGAGCATCCACGGAATGTCACTCAGCTTCATTCTGTCAGACTCAGAGGGCTCCATTTTCTTGCTCACTCAGGACCTCCCAAAACTGGAACAAGGTGAGGAGGTTCAGCAGAATTATGGAAAGAAAGCTGGCTGGCAAAAGCAAGCTAGAAATTTATAAGACGGGAACAGCTTCCTGTATGAGAGCCTCCAAATGTGTTTGCCATTGTGGGATGGCATTGCACACTACCAGTGCACACACTCTTATCTTCACCAGTGTCAAACTGGGGAATGCACAGGGTATCTATCCAGACTGCCAGCCCACAGCAGTGACCAGAGACAGCTCACCCACCCTTCTGGAGCTCTGTGTGCTGGCAAACCAGGCTGCTGTCCAGGAAACACTTCTGCTCTCCCCTCTCCCACCTGGTGACAGAAGGACTGCCTCCTGAGTCTGGAATCTACTTTAGAAAGACTGCTGCTGACAGTTCTTGGATGGCAGCAGAGACTTGGAATCCTGCTCAAATATTTATCTGCTTTATGATTATTAAAAGATTTAATTTAAGAAGAGCTGGAAGATTATACAAAATACTGCCACTGACTGACAAATTTAGCACAAGCCACACTATGTCCAGGAAGTCTCCCAGCAGCACATCAACTGCTCTCCCAAAACCAACATCAGCCAGGTACAGAAGACACACACAAAAAAGGAAAGAACCACAGAAACAAGGAAAACAAGTGTCCTTAAGTATTGAGTATCATTAGGAAACAGAGGCAGGCATTCAATGATGTTAAAAGAAAACAGATGCCCTCACTTCCCAAAGTAAATAACTCAGAGATTTATTAATAATGACTCGATCATTGTTAGTTATTGACATATTCTAATGGCATGAAAACAAAAAATAGAAACAGTATCATAGCCATGTCATGAAAAATTAGCAACAAGACAGATGTCATCAAGTGCAAAGTGAAAAGAAAACCATACAGAACAATAACCTTCTGTTCACTCTTTATTGCAATATGTGCTCATGTTTGGCATTGTTCATCCAAGACCACAGCAAATGCAATATTGCAGAGCTGGCTGTAAACTAAAACCCTTTGGGCTGAATTCTCACCCCAACACACAAAGACTTACTTTGAGGATGCTTCACAATGTCAACTGGGCATATTTACAGTCCATCACACAATGCAGTGAAAATCTCTGTGCCTCTAATGTATCTTTTTTTTTTTCCAGAATAAGCTTTTTCAGAAGAAAATTAGTTGTTTTTGCCAAAGAAGACATAAAAACTACACTGTCACATGCTGTTTGTCATTTTGAATAGGCAGCACAATAGTTCTCCTCCTCCTCCCTTCTCATTCCACCACATTAAGTATTTTCAACAGAATCTGAGCATTCCTGAAAATCCAGCCATAGACAGGTTCACATTATTCCATCCTTTGAAAGGTCTATACCAGCCTAAAGATAAAATACAGTTATTCTGCATGGTTTTAAACCTCCTGTTTCATAACCTTTCTATTTTAACAGAATACAAGAAGCAATAAACATGATAGTCATTCCCAGTCAGCTCCCAGCTTGCCTTACTATCTCCTTCAATTTGGTTATAGCTTGTACTATTTGATACCATATCAATGAAAGGACAGCTTTCAGAAACTACAGCTATTGTAAGGAAAATTAATTTCCTAAGCTTTAAAATGTTTTCTTCCAAGTCTAGAGTTCACTGGATTCTTTTACCAGAAGTCTTTGTAAAAGAATGCTAATTTATCAAACCCAAAGTTTATAAACTTAATGAACTCCACAGTTTCAGAACAAAATTTTGGGGACGCAGGCCCAGCACATACCAACAAATAACCTAAAAATCCAAGCACTCATCTGAGGTGTTAGAAATACCTTTCTAAAGAATGAAACAAAGAGCAGAGACTTGAACATCTGACCTTGCTTATCCCACTTTCCATCTTATGCAAAGATACCTTCACATTTTTTCCAACAGAATAATCTGGAAACCACTGTGACTCAAGGTGCACAGGATAGGAGAACTTTTTTTCTTCCAACACTACTCAGAACAACCTACATCTTGCAAATCCTAAGGCAAATAGCATTAAATTAATAAAAACCAGAGGGTGCCCAGGAACAATAACAGGAAGGAAAAAGGAGGGAAAGGAAGGACAGAGGGAAGGAAGGAAGGAAGTTAGGAAGGACTTAATTTCAATTAAATTTCTCCTGTGCTGGTTTTTCTTGATCTTCAAAATCTGAGAATGATATTCAAGCCCCAAGGAGGCAATTAAGAATTTTTCAAGTTGCATCAATACTGCCAGAATACTACAGTATATCATTATTTTAAATAGGCAACATTTAAAAGGCATCTTCCAGGATGCCTCAAATTTCTAGCAATGTCATGATCTTTTTGTTCTGATACCATGGCCCAGTTTCTCTGGGTATTAATAAAGTATTTCTTAATTAATATATCTGGTAGATCCAAGTATTATCCTAGTCTTCTGAAAAGCCAGAGCCTAGATTAGGTGGCTCATAGGTGGCTGGTGCTGTTTTAATAGCCAAAAATGAATATTCTTATTTCAGATCAGATAATGAATTGTACATTAAAAGTTATATGCCCATTGTGAACTGTGCTGTGGCAGATTCCCAGCTGTAAACAATTCCTAGCTGTGAACAATCTAACACATGTACTGGAAGCAATTTACATGTGGCAGTCCCCAGCTCCCCCCAGACTGAACTGCACCGTTGCTGGAAGGAGTGAATGAATTGTGCATTTCTGATGTGGTCCATTCCAGTGGTCTGGAAAAGGGGATTGAGGGTGCCCTCAGTCAGTTCACAGGTGACACCGAGCTGGGTGGGAGGGCTGATCTCCTGGAGAGCAGAAGGCTCTGCAGAGGGATCTGGGCAGGCTGGATTGATGGCCCAAGACCAGCTGCAGGAGGTTCAACAAGGCCAAGTGCTGGGTCCTGTCCTGGGGTCACAGCAACCCCAGGCAGTGCTACAGGCTGGGGAGGAGTGGCTGGAAAACTGCTCAGTGGAAAAGGACCTGAGGGTGCTCTTTAACAGCAGATGAGCACTAGATCAGAGTGTGCCCAGGTGGCCAAGGTGGCCAATGGCATCCTGGCCTGGATCAGCAATGGTGGGCCCAGCAGGCCCAGGGCAGGGATTGTCCCTCTGTGCTGGGCACTGGTGAGGCCACACCTCGAGTGCTGTGTCCAGCTCTGGGCCCCTCACTGCAAGACAAACATTGAGGGGCTGGAGAGAGCCCAGAGAAGGGCAACAGAGCTGGGGAAGGGTTGGAGCACAAGTCCTGTGAGGAGCAGCTGAGGGAGCTGGGGGTGTTCAGCCTGGAAGAGGCTCAGGGGGACCTTACTGCTCCCCACAATTACCTGAAAGGAGGCTGTAGCCAGGTGGGGATTGGCACCTTCTCCCAAGTAATTAGCAATAGGATGAGAGAAAACAGCCTCAAAGTTGTGCCAGGTTAGGTTTAGATGGGATATGAGGAAAAATTTCTTCACTGAAACAGTTGTCAAGCATTGGAACAGGCTGTCCAGGGAAGTGGTGGTGTCACCATCCCTGGAGGTATTTAAAAGCTGTGTGGGTATGGCCCCTGGGGACATGGGTTAGTGGTGGACTTGGCAATGTGGGGTGAATGGTTTGACTTGATTGTCTTGGAGATCTTTTCTGACCAAATGATTCTATGATTGCAGAGATGTAACAGTATGCCACATGCAGAGGCACATCAGCTCTACCTTAAGGACAGACAATAAAACAATATCAGTGTTATTCTAGGGCAAGCACTGAAAGTTTCTCTAAAACCTTACACTTTACTTTTTAAATCTGCAGCAATAGCCAGTGGAGAGATTTAAGATTCAGTAACCTGAAAGAATCAATTATTAAGGTCTGACTCAATGGTGTGTAGAGACACCTTTAATGTTATTTAACATTGCTCTACAGATGCAGTGTCCCAAAAGAGGCATTATTCACCCGTACAACTGAGCTTAAGTTTCAGAACAGAAAACTTGAAGCAATCCCTAGGTTTGCAAAACACTGTTTAATGGAAATTCACACTCCTGGCTTGAGCATTGGGATTTATATCTGCCAAAAATAGTGGGATGAATTCCAGGGTACAGTATGTGTCTTAGTCTTTCGGTTTCCACTCAACCTGATCCGAGCAGTCATTGTCTGGACAAGTTATCTACTCTTTAATTTCCACAGTACATTCAATAATTTCCTCAAATTTTCAGAAGTGAGAATTGCTACATGATGCAATGTAATTTGTTTTTGCTGCTGTCACTGCAGCCAAGTGAAAATGCTGCTGTAGTAATATAGGCTAGCAACAGCCTGCTCTGAAAAAAAACAGACCTGTTTTCCTTATGCTTCTTGCTGTGGCACAGGAATAACTAATGCAAATTCCTAGCCTTTAACTTCATTTTGCTTTCCAACTGATACCAAATTGGAAAGACAGAATTGTTCAGATCCCTTTCCTAACTGTAGATCAAGTACCAATGTACTTGTATTTCACTTGCAAATACAATTTCCATCTTAGTCATCATTTGCAGCTAATCAAGGAATTTCTTCATCTTGTAATATCTCATCTGCCAGTAGTTAGAACTGTGATTGGAATTGAAATTACCATTAAAAACTTCATGCTGTGGTTTCATTACCTGTGTCAAATGAGTTACAATAATCATGAATTATGATATTCACAGGCTTGTGTTAACATGCATCACAACAGGGATCACGAGGTTTCCACTGAAATTTGCAATTCAAAACTTAATTTTCATAAACATCTGAGAATCCAAGCTAGAACTCAACTTCATGAAAGAATGACTGGGGCACTTGCTTTGTCAGAGACAAAGATAAGTGTGTCACTCACAAGCACATCAGCATATTCATGCATTACACACTGCTTGCCCTTATTTGCTCAGCTAAAACTTGAGCTCAGAGAAGGGGATGGCACCAATCCAACCTCCTTTAAAGTCAGTAGAAAGGCTCTGGTGCCACCTCTTTGTGACAGCTCCCTGCAAGCAACCACACAACTGCAGGGATGGCAGAGGGCAGCCTCAGTCTCTACAGCATCCCTGCTTTCAGGGGGAGGGATGCTGGTCTCAATGCACAAAATCAGCACCCAAAGCTGCAGAGCTCTTGTCCTGGCAGAGCCAGTTACTCTTCTCTGCTCTCTAGGGCCTGCTGCATTACCCTGAAGGAGGAAGTGTTCTCTCAATTGGATCACCATTTCTCTTTAAGAATAAAAAATAGATAAATATGTAATCCCTCAAGTTATTAGCCATACAAAAGTATGAAACCTACTTCTGCTGCAATCACTGAAAGGGAAGGAAAGATATCTTTTCATTTCTTATTAACATAAAAGAATAAAATACAAAACCATCATCTAAAAAGTAATTAAATTATGGAGCAAACTGAGCTTTTAAAGTATCACAAAGCTACAAGAGCTACATAAACTACAAAAATTACATTGCCATCAAGTGGTAGATGAAACAATCTGGAGTAAAATAATTATGCCAGGAAAAAAAGTTTCATCTTTTATGACGTGTACTCATCCAAAATAATTATTCCAGTCTTTCCACCTTCTCCCACTGTTGCCTTTGTACAGTCTACACACCCTTCCCTGAGAGCATATTTCCTTCTCTAAGTCAATATCCCCTAACGTCCCATTTTCTTAAGAACAGATAGTCCAAAGAAGCTAATGATCATATGGTTGCTACAAAAATGAAAGCAAAAAGAACCCCATGCCAGCAATCACCCTGAGCTTTCCATTTGCATTTTGTGCCCCTCTCTTGTGCCTGCCTTCTAAACTGAAAATTTTCCAGCCTGAAGGCTGCCTTGCTGTATACCTGCATATTATTAGCATTATGTAAATGACAGCAGGGCCCAAAGAGGTGTTACATTCTCAGCTGCAAATGTTCAGAACTTGCTGGTATGATCATCAACCTGACATTACATCAAGATAAAAGAGATTGCAAAACTGTGGGAAAACAGTTCTTCCATCCCTGCCACCCCCTGTGCATGACACAGACCTGTCACCAAGAAGGGCATCTCCTAGTCCCTGTGACTGGCCTTCACATGCTACAGGAACAAAATGTTCAGCAGTAAGTGAGATACAAAATAAACACCAATTTTAATATCCATGCTTAAGGCATTAATCTTTGAATACACCACTGCAAACACTGAAATCAATTCTCAATAATCTGCAAAATAAATAATTTCAGCTTTTAAAAATCACAGATGTACTAACTACTTAAGTAACACAATGAGAAGTTGCGATGGATTTCTTTAAAAGCTACAAACAGTAAAATACAAATTAAATAGAAGGGTATCTTCTGCAGGCGCCATACAGCTGGCAAGACAGAATTCTATTTTTGTAAATAATCTCGAAGTAGGAAAGAGAAGAGAACAGAAAAAGAGGCAAGAAGAGCATGATGTAGGGAAAAATGGCAAAAAGAAATCTGTTCATCAGTTGAAAGAACAGAAAAGCATGAATTAGAAAATAACTCATTAGTGTGAGAGGAAGAAAAATGAGGAGGAAGTGTGAAAAGAATCCAACTCTCTAGAATGGCAATTTTTGGTTACTAAATTAAAAGTACCACCTTAGAGAAAAACTGCTGCTTGCATGTCTAAATAGATGCCACTCCAGGGAATGTCCAAACACCCTCAGGCATGAGAATCAAAACTGTCCAACTCAGGGAAGTGCAAGAGCAGAGACATTACATTTCATATCCACTTCCCGGCTGTGATCCAAATCTGGCACAGATGGCTTGTAAATGATTGTCACTGCCAGGAACCTGCAAATGATTGTTGCTACCAGAAACCCACTGGCCTGTGAAAAAATCAGTTTTCATCTCAATCTGGCTGCTGATACCACAAAGGTGATGGGGGGTGGCAGAGCTCGGGGACAACTGGTACATCACTCACTGTCATAAGGCCATGCTAGGGGTGGTAAAGCCCCTTCGGCCCCTTTCTTAAATCCACCTCTGGCACACTGCAGAGCACAACACAACGAGGTTTCACACCCAGCTCTGCAGCTCATCTCCCTTGAGCCTTGTCCCATTTCCATTTAAACCAACACCCCCCAAATTCCAGGGTCTGGGATACTTATTTTCCTCACCTCTCTTTTCTGCCTGGTTCATTTAGGCTACCAGCTTCGGGGTAGCAATTGCCTGTGACATCTCCCTCACACTGATGCTGGGCAAACCACCTTTGATCTCTGCAGGAGCACTCCATGCAAGAGCACAGAGTTCCATTAAGGGAGAGCTCTAACTTAAATGTTTTAAAAGCACATGACCAGGCTAATTTTATACTCTGAATAGCCTGAGACAAGACAGCCTGTTTCAGAGAAGAGGACAGACACAGTCTTTGAACTCTTTTCCTTAAAAAAGCAGCTCTTGTAAATTATCCATGCCATTCCCCACGGCAGGAGGCTGGGAGCAAAGCCTGCCTGCAGTGGGATGCTCTCACTCACAGACTGCACCTTGCAGCAAGGTGAGCCCTCCCCTGCACTGCTGCCTTCACAATGCCAAAATTTCGGGGTTTATAACATCCCACTGCCTCAACAACATGCTCAGAAACAAGCGTGGGATACCTTCAAGGCTGTTCTTGTTCCAGGACTTGTTTACACATCACACTTTCAGAAATCTTCTTATCTGCCCTAATTGTGATGATTCATGAATTTACAACCCAGCTGTGCTCCACAATTTTCTTCCAACTGTAATCCTCCCCTTTGCAAGTAAATAACTTGTGACTGTTTATAGCTGCAATATCTAAGCACAGCCTTAAAACTTCAGAGCAAATTCATGAAAGCTACAAAAATTGAGCATAATAAAACCTGTCACAAACAAAAATAATGTGCATTATTACCACCATCATGTACACATCAAGACATATTATGCCATTGCAAATGCAGGCTGTGTGATCTGCTGTCTTCAGTGCCTTCAGTGCCCTCAGTGCCAAGTGCCAGGCACCCCCAGGGCACAGTTCATGGGGTCCCCTCTGGCCATGGCAGGTTTATCCACACAAACCAAGGCTCAGCACCATCACACAGACACTTTACAGAGAGCCCTGGGGACTTGTATTAAATTGATTCCTGTGTGGATTGGGCTTTTCAGCTGGTGGTGTTTAGATATTTCTCATGGAACAGGTTAGCTGGTTGTGTAAATGCTGCTTTTAATGTTACAGGATCAAGATTTGTTGTTAAAAAAGCAGTTGAAAACATAAGAACAAATAATAACAATAGCGACAGGGGCCTTACTGTAACTGAGTTTACTGATACTTTCATCCTACCTAGCAGTAGTTTTATTTGACTGCAGTTTTATAGCATGAGGAATATCTTCACTTATTCAAGACACACCAGCATAAAATAAAAATGAGTATGTTATATTTAAGAAATGCTATAAATTAAAAATGAGTTCAAGAAAAAGATATGAAACAAAACCATACTTTTGAACAAAAAATCTGAACTCTTGTGAATTTGTAATGATTCCCAGACACTTCTGCATTGTATTTTCTACTGGAAACTGCTGAAGGATGCCAAAGGAAAACACTACTGTGCTTGAGAACATAAAAAGCTACATCTTACTCTTAACTTCCATTGCAAACCACTTTTGGGGCTGGGGGCAGCTACATGGACTGCAAATGATTTTTTATCATTATTAACTAAACTATTTTGAATCTTTATACTAAAGAGCAGAGACATTGTTAAAAATTAGTACAATTTAAAGAATTCCTAGCTCATTGTACCTGATGTGCAGCTTCAATAAGCGTTTAATCATGTGCTTAAATTTCTATCTATGATATGCGTTTCATGAAAATAAATGCAATGTATTTACTTTTAAAAACCAGCTTCCCTACTATTTTCCATAATGTTAGCAAACTGAAATCTCATCCTATGACCAGAATACTTAAGAGAGGATGAGAAGAGATAAGGGCAAAACACTGAAATCACAAACTCACAAATAACATGAACCTTTTATTGACCTCAGCACGAGCTAGCACTTTGGGGCCACTGAAAAAACTGCCTACTATTTTTTATTAACTCACTCAAAATGTTCTCAGCATCTTAAAAGGGGAAGTGTAGGTTTGTGAGTTGTGGACACGCAGGTGGACTGCTTAATGAATTGTACATGACACACGTGGAACTGACTCCCTCTGGCTCATTTCACTTCAAAGGAAAAATATGACATTTTACTAGCAGAAATACAATCCTTCTCTGCTTGAGTTAATTCAGGTATATAGCTGCACATATGTTCCACTGCTAGAAGGATACATCTTTCCAGACTTCAGCATGCCCCTATGCTCTGTCCCCCACACACGAGCAGCAGTGACACTCTTGGCTGTCACATGCCACCCAGACCATAAAGAAGGTGCTGAACCTTCCTTGGGGCTCTGAGAGTCAGCAACCCCTGAACTCACCACAGTAAATAAGAATGTGAAGCAAGAGGGCAGATAAGCATGGGGCATTTTGCTCCCAGAGAGAAGATAATCTGTTCCAAGGGGTGCACATCAGGTCTCTCCTCCTCCTCCTTGCATATTTCACTCCCTCAAAATGGTACTTTGACCCAATTTACTCACACAGTGCTTTCATGTGTAAACTCAGTCACATATGCATTCACAAACCACTGCTTCCTAGGCAAGTATGTTTAGGGGATCCTCGAGGATGCTTTACACACACAAGTCCAGAAAGATTTGCAACAATATACCTCTAGCTCAAGAATTACCTCTGAAGACTGAAAAATAAGTCTGTTTCTCGAGAGAACACTGTTAGAAGCCTAAATAAAGACACTTCAGAGCAGAACTGTGGTTTGGTTGCCATTTGGTTTTAAGCAGTCTTCAGCAGTTACTGACCGTAAACACATCGTTAACATTCAAGAATAACATTATATTAGAAAAGATATGAGTATCATTAAATCTGTATGTCTCTGAGATTTGCTGCTTTGCCTCCCTTTGTTTGTGCTGCACTGAGCAGAAATAGAGATGTTTTATTTTCTTCTTTGGGGCCACTGCTATAAAACCCCTCAGCAAAGTTTTGGCATTGGCCTCTGCAGAGCCTTGTGTACAGTGAGAGAACAGAAAATCTCTTCCACTGCTGCTGGGATGAGCCACGAACAGCTGCTCCTCTGGTATTTCTGTCCTCATTACAAGGCTTCAAATTGCATCAGAATGCATCCACTAGTCATTTTTGAAGCCTTATTGCCAATTCCTTACATCTTTTCAAAATGCATGGGCTGAAAGTGCTATTGCTGAGAGAGTGGCAATATTCTCAGATTCATTGTAATCATGTTTCTTTCTTTCTAATTCATCTACTGATTTGAACTATGATGTGCACATATCAAAATAGCAGATTTCCACTTGTGCAATTATCTTGGGGGTTTTTTTTCCCTCTGTATTAAGGAGTGATGCATTTGTGCTCACGTTGCATTTGTTGTGGCAGGCATACGTCTGCTACAAACACTGTCATTGAGAATGTGGCAAACTACAACTAACCTGCTAAAGCAGCTGTCTTTCTTTTACAATACATATTTTTAATTCCATGATTCTCTACCGACAACAAAAATAAAAGGTTTATCACAGAATCAACTAGGTTGGAAAAAACCGCTGAAATCATCGAGTCCAACCTATGACTGAATACTATCGTGTTAACCAGACCATGGCACCGAGTGCCACATCCAGTCGTTCCTTAAACACCTCCAGGGACGGTGATTCCACCACCCCCGCCTCGGGCAGCTCATTCCAATACCCAATCACCCTTCTTGCGAAGAACTTTTTCCTCATGTCCAACCTAAACCTCCCCCGGTGCACGGCAAGACTGTATCCTCGTTTCCTACGCTACTGTATCTACCTTGTTTCACTTCCAACAAACAAATGAAACAAACACGCTTTCTGTCGTTTTCAGAGCGCCTTGTAAAACCCCTCGTGATTTCCATCTGTAAAAATTCAGCTTGAAAAAGACACCTCAACGAAAACTAAAAATAAAAGCAAACAAACAAACCCATAATGTTAATGTACTCTGAATAGCAGGTTCGGAAAGGGGTCTATTACTAGAACAGCCCATCCCGCTCGCAGCGAAATATCTGGCCCGGTTTCCACTCGGTCCGGCAAGTCTGACACCAACTATTCCCTCGTTCCAGCCGCGGGTGCTCCCGCTCCACGCCCGGGCGCTCTGGGTAGGGCACGGCTGGGGGCTGGGGGCGCAGGGGACTCCGCGCACCGCGGGGCTCCGCGCACCGGGGCCGGCTCCGCTGACGCACGGGGCTCCCGGGCCGCCGCCGCGCCGCGGCTCCCGTAGCTTATGGCAACGGCGGAGCCAATGGCAGCGGCGGGCCGGGCGCTGCCATGGCGATCCCGCTCCCCGCCATGGCGGCACCGCCGGCCGCGGCCGCCCCGCGCATCGCCCGCCCTCACCCGCGCTCCCGGAGCGCCGCCGGCGGGGGCAGCGCGGCCCGAGCCCGAGGGCGGCAGCCGCCACCGACGGCGCAGCGCTCCGCCCGCCCGCCCGCCGGGGCCGCAGGGCAAGACAGCTCCGCGCTCTGCCCGCTCCCCGCGGGGCTGACAGCTCGCCCCGAGAGCAGCCCCCGAACTTCGCGCAGCGGCACCGGCCCGAAGTTGGGAGGCGGGACCGGGTGCCCCTCCGGGGAGCGCCCGCCCGGGCCGGCCCGCGATCCGCTCCCCGCGGCGGGACCCACCGCCGCCCCGCCGCGCCCCGGGAGGGTCCGGCCGCCCCGGCCCCGCGACCGAGCCGCGGGCTCCGGCGGGGATCCCCCGAGAGGCAGCGGCTCCTGCCCAGGAGCAGCCCCGGTGCCTCCGCCCCACCCGCCGCCTCCCGCGGGGTCTCCCCTACCTGTAAGGGATCCAGTCCGCCTGGTGCCGCGAACTCATCTCTCCCCGGCGATGCTGCCCGGAGCCGAGGAGGCGGACGCGGCCGCTGCTGCCCGAGTCGGAACCCGCCACGGCGCGGGCAGCATCCTCCGTCCGGGGCGGGGGCGGGCGGCGCGCCGGTTATCCCGGCAGCGGCCGCAGAAACATCCCCCCGGGGAGGGCTCCCAGCGGCGGGCCGGGCTGCATGGGGAGGGGGCGGCCGGGGGCAGCGGGAGGCGGCTCCCAGCCCTTCCTCCCTGCCCGGAGCGGCGGCTGAGTCGCGCACCGGAGCGGGGAGGGGCGGGGGAAGGGCCAGCGGCGGGCAGGGAAAGGCAGGGCAGCAGCGCCGCGTCCCCGCTGTCGCTACCCGCCCGCCCCCCCGCTGCCGCCGCCGCGCTCAGGCATCGCCCGGGCGAGGCGGGTCCCGCCGCCCCGAGCCGAGCCGAGCCGGGCCGCCCTCCGCGCCGGGCCCGCCCCTGCCCCGTCAGCCGCGCCGCCGCTGGGCATATGCGGGCGACGCCGCCGCGGGGAACGGGCACGGGCTGCGCTCGGCTCGGCACGGCGAGCCCTGGCATCGGCAGAGACCGAGCCATGAGTCGGGCGCTGGCCGGGCAACCCTCGGCTGACCCGGGCGTGGAGAGGCGCAAGGAGAGCGCAGCCGGCGCGCAGGCTCCTCTCAGCCCACCCACCGCCAAAATGTATGAATTGCAGCAACTCAGCCCAAAATGGTCGAGGAAGCACGGCCTGGGAGCTGTCAGTAAGAGCTTACCGCGGCCCTTAAGGCAGAATCCGTGGTTTCGGTTTGCCAACAGCGGGCTGATGCCTTGCGGTGATCAGAGCTTTTGGGATCTGGTGGTCGCAGCCGCCCCTGCTGGCTCCGGCACGGCCGTGAGCGCCGGCAGCTCTCCTGGGAAAACCATGGTGGGAAGCTGAGGCTGGCTGGAGCAGAGCACAGTCCCAGCGCCCTGAGGAACCCACCTTTTGCCACACGGATGGGTGTAGTACAGGCCGCCCATCCTTTCTGCACAAGACCAGCTCTGCTCCAGCTCTACAGCCACAGCAGAAGTAAAGCCCTTTTAAACCATGTAAATCCCGTGTCAGATTATAAGCTTATAGAAACAGTTACTGACTTCATGGAAGAAACATGACCTGAGCAAAAAAATTAGTGAAAGATAAGGATTAATGAAAAATACTACCTCTATTTTTTTTGAATAATGCCAGTCTGGCCCCTAGTATCTCAGAAGTTTTGTAGCTAATGCTTGTACTGCATATGGGGGAGATATTTAAAGAAAACTTACGAGTTAACTGAAGTCACCTTTTCTCCCAAAACAGGTGTTAGGAAATAAACAACCAAAGAGTTAAATGTGGCACTCACTGTGCCTTGGAAAGGCTTAGATAGTGAGGGGCACCTTAGTGACAAAGATGGGAAGCTCTGACCTGCTAAGCCATACCCAAATTGCAACACTGCTCTTCTGCCTGATGTGTGAACTCATCTGGAAGAAGGTTACAGTACAGGTTATCCCATCACAAGGACTGTAGAATTAAAAGGAAAGATGAATGATTAAGCCTCTGGGAAGATGCTCATCTGAGCAGAGAGTAAAAACAAAAAAGAAAAGCTTCATCTAGGAAAATAGAGATGGGGAGTTTACATGAAATGGTAGAGTAGACCAGAAAAACAACCCTCATTTTGGGTTTATAGCATAAAAAGCAAGGAGACTATTATAACTTAGAAAATTCAAAACAGATTGAAAGAAATACTTTTTCACCCAACTTAACTCTAGGGTTGGATTTACTACCAAAGATCATGGCCAGGGCCAGGAAGCCAGCAGAGTCAACAGAAGATGGCATGCTCAGCAGGCAACACAAACGCTATAATGTTCCTCAGTCTCATGAGCTGTCAGAGGCTATTTTAAATCCAGAAACCAGAATTTAAAACTGTTCCAGAAGTCCAAACAAGATCTGCTTTTAAGGAAGAATTCTCTCCTATCCATACAAATAAAATGTTGTGCTGCTTTCTTGACCAGTGTCAGGCATTGGATTTGGCAGATCTCCCTCCCTCTATTGCAGTCAGGCACAACCTGGAGCCGTGAAACAACAACGGGCTTCACCACCACCTGGCAGTGCTATTAGCATGAGGAGGCGGCTGGGGAGAGGTTCCCAGCTCCTGGTGCTAAACTGCCTGCTTTTTAAGCACTGAGGCTTCTTCGGAAGAGATGAAAGACAAAAGAAGAGCTTCCTGTGTTCAGAGACAAAAGTTCTCAGGACTGATGATTAGAATATCTATTTTCAAAAAGCCGTAAGTATAAAGGTTGGTAGATGAGCAAATGCACGCACATCAAAAAGATGCCTCTGAACTTTGGAGTGATACAAAACATGAAAGTGCTTTACTGCCCATTTAACAGCCCAAGATCCTGTTTGGATTCACAGATACAAAGCATACAGGGTTACCCAGGTGCTCAAAATGGGAGACTACCAGGGTGCTCTGGAAGATGGACATGCACTGAGCATAATGTCCACCCAGGGAAAGCTGGCAGAGGAGAAGAAAGACAAGGAATATTTTAGGGTTAGAAAGGGAAAACAATTTTCTCGCATTTTACCTGCGTTTGAATGACTTATTTGTGCCCCCAGCCCTTTTCCTCATCCTTCCCCACCTCATTCTCCTTCATCCCTTTACCATCTCTGGTAAATATGTTTTATATTGTTTCACTGTCCAGCTTTGGTTCTTTCTCACCAGCAATGCTCTGCTTCCATTCCTGAAGCAGCTGAGTGGAGTGAGAGGTGAATACCAGTGCTCTCCAGCTGGCAGCTTTAAGAGCAGGGTTACTGCACATCTCCAACTCTGAGCAGGGTCATGACTCACCAGCCTTCTCTGGACGTCCCTTTGCTTTGCCTGTGTGGCACACAGAGCTATCTCTGAATGACAGGGCAAGTGTTACAGAGAAATCCTTGTCAGGAGCAGGACTGAGGTGTTCATTTTACTGTGTAACAAGCCTCGAGATTGCCCTTGACGTGCAAATCCATCCACTGGCATCTCTGGTAATTCCCAGCAGCTCAGGGAAGACCTGGCCTCACACACATAGTCCTTACCAAGCACTAAAACAACAAAAACCAGGAAAAAGTACCAGCATGTAACAAATAACCCTGATATACCATGATGATTTCTAGGTGCTCCCTGTGAATAGAGCTGTACTTCTCAAAAGCCATGTTTAATTAGTTTCAGATGCCAGCCTGATGGGCAAGGCAGTCTGTTAGAAAAGCTGTGCTTTAAAGGTTCAAGACTGATACATGAAACAGCAGCAAGGCAGATGCAAACCTGTCTCCTCCACTGCCAAACATGTCTCACTAAGCAACATCTTCCTCTAGATACAGTCTGCCATCTTTCCAATTATCCCTGTTTTGTCCTCCGTGTAAAATAAGTGTCCCACTAATACATTTTTATATCGAGGTGATGAATAATACAACACAACTGTATCTAACAGTTGAAAACACCTGCATTTGCAACAGAAAGCCTTCTGGCAATCTGGGTAGAGAGCAAGACATCAAAGCAGAAACACTGTTGAAAGGAAGCCTGGAGAACCTAAAAAAGCAGTAAAATAAGAAACTGATGTAAGCTCTTTCCCAAATGCAAAGATTCATTTCTTTTAAGTCTAATTTTCCCATGATGGGGAGATTATTTTTTTTATTGTTTAGACCATTAAAAAAGAAAGTAGCAAATGTATATACTGATTTGAAAAAAGAGCATAGAGTATCTTTTATAGAGTGGTTTTTATCTAGCTATAGTCTTTTGTATTTCTTTCTAGGCCTACTGTTACATCTGCACTGCTGAGCACGGCACTGTTCAGAGCTTGTGTGCTGCCGAGAGAAAGGTCTGCATGTCCTGTGCCTTAGGCTTGCTACCCCTCAGAGCTGCTACAATAGACTCAGGTTATGTATTGAATTAAATTCCTGCCTTGTTTGCCTTTTTAGCTGACCTGGACGAAGGCTGATTTTAGCAAAGGGAAAGTGTAGTAATGAACTGAGTAACCTGTCCTCGGTTTGTGCTGGGGTGTAACACACATCCTAACTCACAGTTCCCAACCCTTTCAAGAGACACATAAGACACTAAAACAATCTTTACTTTTGAGGTCTCTTAAAAGGGCATGAGCTGCCAGTTTGCTGCCTCTGGGTCAGCTCAAGCACAGTGCAGAAACATTTCTATCTAGCCTTTTTAATCTTGTAGTAGCACAAACAGAACAGATTTGGCATAAATCTGTAAAGACTCTGAGCTTTCATTTATTGGCTTGAAATTTTCTAATTTTAAGCTCCAACTGACAAGGAATAATGAAGGATGTGTTTGTGCTGGCATGCCTACAGAAGTGGTTGTGTTTAGATTTTTCCATTCCAATGTATCAAGCGATCATATTTGAAGTTAAAACACACCAGATAAAATTTATCTGTACTCCTTACAAACTGGGAGTTCCTAAAAATGTTCATGGATTTTTCTGTATAAAGCTCAGATCAATTGTGAGAATATCTAGGATATTTTGTTTGCTTGTTTGAAAATCAAACTGTGGAACTAACCAGGACCAGATGCAAAGCTGAAGGTTTTGTGAAGCTGATATTCATCAGGGTCAGTATAATTCTTCCCAATCAATGAGTTTTGAAATGCATTGAATTGAATTCAGTATAAACTCTTGGGATGACAGTAAGGGTGTTAACATTTTCCCAATCAAAAAATAAGAAAATGCTCTCAAAAAATGAAAAATAAGAATAGCCCTGAGTAGTAATTTTGGCCTTAAACACTTCAGTAATACTAAAGACATGACTGAGGTAATTCTGCCTGTTGTGGTCTTTGGATGAGGCTTATGCCAAGTTCACTGTCATTGTGCCTTAAACAGAAAGAAGCCCAGGTTAGATCTTGTTCCCCTAGTAAGAAAAAATAAAAAGGTATTAATTTTGATACCCTGATTTCAAATATAATAATAAAAAAAATAATAATAACAACAAGAAAATTTTATGGTAGAGGTGAACAATTTGGAGATGAAACTCTGGGTAGGAAGCAGATTGGTACATGAAAGAGTAATTGCAGCGTTTACATGGTTGATCCTCTCCATTTCTCCATAAAAGCTTGCCTTTTCTTATTGCATTTCATCTATCCTCATTCCAATAAGTTAATTCCTGCTTCTTTATTGTGAGGCTCTGAAGTATAAATACTTATCAGTTACACCCTGAAATAAAATCTATTCTGCAATAACAGAATAGAGTTCCCTTGCCACCTAGGGTAATTCTTCACTTTAGTCACTTCAATTTGAACTTGCCTAGCTCCAGGAGATCCTGTCTAATACCAGTTTCTTTAACAGTAAACATCAAGCTGACACCTACATCTACACATTCCTATAGAATAGGAAAGTATGAGAAAATGCTAACTTTTGAGGAGGGAAAGCTGTTAAGCTCCCTTTGCCAGCACTAGAAATCAAACCTCATATGTCACTGTCCTTGTGTGGGTGGTCTGATTTCAACAATGGTGGCCTGTTTTCAACACCTTCTAAAGAAGTTTTAATTCAGTCTGATACCACATCCAGTAACACACTCAACCTCTCTCTCAAAGTCTCGCACTGGGCACATCCAGTGTTCTTATTTTCCAGTGTAAGTAAAAAATCCTGTTACTGAAAGGAAACCAAACTATGTCAGTGATGTACATGAAGCCACTGAAACCTGAGTGAGAATGGGGTATCATCATAATTGAAGCTCCTGTCATCTTTGGAATTGTTGTCCCATTGAACAATTACCTAAATCCAGCGGGGCCACTAGAAGTGGATTCTGTTTCATATTCCCTTCAGACTCCCTGCTTGACTGCCCTCTAACATGATTCTTACATCCTGATACCTAAAGTGATTGTTCATGAAGGACGAATTTTCTATGACAGTGCTTAAATACAAAATTGGATAGTTCTATGCCATTTCAGCATACTATTTCATGTAAGTTTTGCTTTAAAAGGTTTATTTTTCCTTTATTTATGATTACACCAAATTTTGCACTGTAATTTTGCTCTCATTTCTAGCACTTATGCTCTTTGGACTTTTCTGAACCATTTAGATTATTTGCATATCAGTCAAGGCACTTGTAATACCAAATTAAAAATACATATTTTTAAAAAATCCCCCTCCCCAAAGTACATGTCTCTATGGACTATAAGACAGGTCCATATTCAGGAAACCAAATGCAGGCTTTACTGTCCATGAAAATTATGTCATTTGGGGTTGGTTTTTTGCCTTCTAAAAGTCAATAACCATTTTCAGTTGTGACTCCTTTTCTGTTTTTGTTGTTTTAATGGAATCTCAGGATATATAGCAATGGAAGAATCTCATTTCTGGAGATCATTTTACACTCAGCCAGCAAGAGGGAAAATATTGCATCTCCCTTTGTCCCAAGGGTGGAGGACCCTGAGGTGTCCTTTTATCCTTGTCCAGGACAAAAGTAGGATCTTCCAACTCAGACTGGCAGAGCCAGGCTGAAATTCTTGCAAGCTGTTAGCAAATGCTGTTAGCATGTCTTATCCTGCTAAAGGGATAAATCTCAGACTGTTTCTTCATATTAAACACTCCTCCCTTTGCAGCATGGTGAAGAAGCATCTGCGCTTAGTACTGCAAAACCCCAAGATTAACCTAAAGCTAAGCACATCCTTCATAACTAGTCTGGGAAAGTATACATAGGAATTACTTCCAGTTATTGTTAAAAAAAACCCACACACACACACAAAACACCCAAACATTGAAATTATACATCTAAAACTGTCTACCCAGCTGAGAGTTTAGTTTTAAATGTTCATATTTAGCTGTGGGGGAGTGAAACAAAAAAGCAAACAAAATCCTGCCTAATTTCTGGGATGTTCCCATTTCACAGATAGTTCAAATTCAGATATGACTTATGTGCCCTTAAAAGCTTTTAACTTTACCTGACAATGAGCCAGAAAATTGAAATGCTCCCAGCAGAACTTGTAAGTAGAACCAGAAGTGCTTTGCCATAGGTGTTCGGATGGAACATCATGATAATGACCTTCTCATTTTATACCCTCTAGATTTCTTCCATCAAACATGATTACTCAAAGAAGTCAGTTTCTTTGAAAAAAAAGCCTCAGATTTTAAGAGAATTAACGTTCCGTTACACTTTAGCACAGAGCTGCAATCAAATTAAAATGAGGTTGAATTCACTGTACAGAGAAAAAAGATTTGAATGGTTTTGTTTGGAATCAAAGCAGCTGGAAAATTGGAAACCAGCTTTAGAATAGCTGAGCACTTTTATAGCAAGAAAACATTCTACAGTCTTCAAAGTCTTCAGATTATATTTAAGATTAAATACTATCAAGTTATTATTTTTATTTTCTGTCTTTAAAATGATCTAGCTGGTAAAACTTTTCAAAAGGAGCAGAAATAAGTATTTAAATTGTTGTCCTTCTGCAGTCTTTCTAGTAGAATGGGCTAAATATATTTGATCTTGCCATGGAAACACCTGATTTTCCTTCAGAATTTATGCAACTTATTAAGGTAGCTTACTGCAAGCATCTGCACTTCGGGCCAGTTTGTGACACTATTTGTAATATGACTGCTTTACATCATCTTTGCAACGCCATAAAATGCCACATTCACGTTAGAGGTGACACACTGAGGCAAGAGCTGGATGATTTGGTTTGGCTGCAGCTGTACAGAAAGCCTGTGGATGGGCTGGGGATGCTCAGTTGATCTTCCCCAGAATGCCCATCCCCAGCGCATACAAATCAGTTTCTGGGAGCGCGTGCCAGGCGCTTCCCGAGCCCTCCGTGGTCACCAGAACAAGGACAAGACGAGAGCTCGTTGCTTACTCAGTGTTTCCCTAAATTACAAATCTAATGGAACTGGTAATAATTTCAAATGCACAGATACACTAAATTAACTTAAACTGCTGGCTGAGAATTTCTGTTTGCAAACGCTATTAATGTTATTGATTTCAGCACACAGTTTTTCACTTTACCTCGATAAATGACTGAAGCCGTGGCCAAATAGCTTAGCAGAAGCTAAATGTGAGACACGGTGTTCAATAATGTGGTCCAGCCTAAAAAGCCCTTCTCTTTCTGTGTTTCAGCATGTTCTTACAAAATGCTTTATTTCACTGTTTACTGAAATAAACTGTCTGGCTGTCAAAGTTTAACTGTTCTTTGCTGGGCAGTCCTCACTGGAGAATGCCAGGGCAGGATTTTTTTTGGCTGGAGATGCATTGAAATAAGACTTTCACTTAAAAAAATTAAATTCTTCAAAGAGACTTCTCCTCCATGGCAGAAGGTAGCCTAAAGCAATATTTCTTACGTAATTTTGGGATAAGAATTAATACCAAAGGTCAATCAAATAGTTGACATCTTTCTAGTAAAGTCTAAAAAAATTACATGGATACAAAATTATCTGAGTCTGTGCAGATTATTATACAAGGAGGTGACTGTGTGACATATATTTCTTCATTTTGATTTCATAAACCAATCTTTTTTTTGACCTCTCAGACCCTTTTCAGACAACATCCACTTTATCTGAAATTAATGTAGATAGATATTTACGGATATTCTATTCAATATCCAACTCAGGAATTGCTACTTTGACTCTTCGGGATTTCTTTGCACCTCTTTATCAGTGACAGTTCCCTGTTGTCTTCCAAGCCAAACCCTGTTACACTTTCCTTGCATGGACACTGCTTTTTTCCTTCCATCCTTCCCACTGTGTTCATGCACCTGTTTCATTCATGCACCAAACACTGTTATTCCAGCCTGGGTCATAACATAGGTAACATGATGGCAGCCATGCCCTTCAACCCCCCTTCAGGTGCAGCAAGTCACAAATTATCCCTGCCTGAAAGCAAGGATGACTCCAGCTTCACACAAAATGTATTATTTATGACTAAATCAAAAGGAGACTCTGAGAACAATGTGACTTTCCTTCAGTGAATGCACAGGTACACGCTATGGAGAATAAGAAACCAGGGAGATGATCTGAATTGGGAAAAGATCTGATGTATTCACTTAAAAAATAATAAATATTATGTCAGCTTAGCCACAAGGCTGGATTTAGTGGGAGAGCTGAGGAGAGGACAAAGGTAAAGGGCATGAGAGCTCAGGACATCAGAACCTGTGACTGCCCTCCTGCTGGTACCACCCATCATTCCCATTCCTGTATGACTGATGTAGGAGTGTCTCAGTTTACATTGCTTCCTTTCACAGCTCTGTCCTATTTTCTTGGATCTCAAGAGTTAAGATTCTTCAGGAAAGACATAGGTTCAGGTCTTTAGGAAGGGACTTCTTGGTCTCTGCACAGCATAGTTAACCTCTGAAGGTCAGCACGCTTTGACTGGAAGAGGAACAAGAAGGAATAGCAAAGAGCTTGGGAGGGAAGAAGGCATTACAGAAGCCACCAGATTTTCTGCATTTACTAAGAAACTGTTCAAAAATCACTGATGGCCCCTTTCCCAGGAAACAGTAGTATGTTTAGCTGTGTTCTATATGCATACAATGTATGTACATGTTGTACCTCTAGCAGCCATAAAGAAGCAGCTGTACATGGTGGATGGCACAGGCTATACCTGATATAGACATATATATGTATGTATGTATGTATGTATGTATATCTCCTGCAATACCTGCTGTGGGATTCTGCTCCCTCTCATGGAGTGCAAATTTAACAGTGTCCTTGAGAACCCACTGTGCCCAAAGCACAGCCTCTTCCTCAGGAAATGCTGAGCCGTTTCCTCATTCTGACATTTGCTATTTATTGATCCTTGTCCACGCTGTCTTCCTTTACATGAGGAAAGTGGTAATGGAACAGCCTGTTTGCAGCCAGTGCTGCATTTACTCGAGTATGAGGGAGATGTATTGAGACACACAGACCTGGAGAAATTCCTTTCTGTGCCTCTTGGCTTGTTTTCCTATTTAACTCTGTACCAGACCCAGCTCAACAAGAAGAGCCTTCCTGTATACAGAAATGTTAAAGCAAAAGCAACACTCAGTGAAGAAAGTTAAATCAAGGAGAAACAGAAAAAAAACTCAGCTAATCCAGAAAACATTGAAAAAGTTAATGAAGGTGTAACAGGCAAATTGTTGTGGAAAAGGAGAGAACAAGACAGAGGGGGAAATTGTATAAAATAAACACAGAAAACAGGAGACCCAGATCTAAAAGACAGAGTGGGAGTTAATGGACTAAATACAATCAGAAACTACACACAAAAGGTCCATATATCAGCAGGCTGGGGAGGAAAACCCACAACAACCCTACAACAATGAAAAGTCTCCAAGAATACCACATACAGGATCTTGGAGTAAGTCATTCAATTAGAAAAGCGTCACAGATTACTTTTGCAAAGGTATGTGGAACCTGAATTAGACAGAAGCAGCTGGTGAGTATTGATACTTTCTTTTCTCACTTTCCAATTTCTTACTGCTTCATGGCAATGAATTTTGTTGCACAGCACGTGCCAGTCATACAGTAAATGAGCAGCCCTTGAAAGGAAACATACTGCATATTTTGAACAGCAGATTTCACTTCAGATTGTCACCTAAAAACAAATCAGTTTGTAAAATAAATATATTTTGGTGCTAACTTCTGCTGAAATTTCCCAGCCCAATAGAGCACCACGTGTTTCCCTGCTGTTTGCCACAGCTGTCAAAAAACACTTGAAGAGTTCCTGGCTTTCCCTTTTCTACTCAAATTGTGTGCAGGCGTTTCAACTGACCTAAATGCATTATAACATTGAAATAAGATATTGTAGGGCAGACTCAGATGACAATTATGTTCTCTAAGGAAATAATTGCCAATAAATAGACATTTTCAGAATTTCCACTGGAATTGGTGGAATTATTTTTGCAAATATAGCCTCTAGTCAGTCTGACATGATCAGGGTATGGGTTTCCTTCTGAGAGAAGGAAAATCCCAGCCTCAAGATGTACTATACCATGTTCTCCTAATATCAGTATGTGCCTTTTTTCCCTTATACAATTTTTAATTTTTTGCAATTAACTCTGGACATTTAGAGAAAATTGTTCATTAATTCAAATATTTGGAAGATTCAGTGAATGTGATTTTCCTCTAAATTAAACCTTTGGCTTGTGAAAATAAGAAAAAGAGTACTGGAAAAATTTTAGGTTTTCATATTGGCACCCTGTTTAACAAAACTTTGCTGTCCACCAGTGAGATTTTAGGGTGCCAGTAAAACAGAGGGTGCCTCTGTGCATATATCCCCTACCCTGAGATCAGTGTACTTTACTCCTGCAGAATAGCAGCTGTAAAAAATATTGAGTGGTATGAGTATTCCTGCCTGCTTACATGACACAGGCACATTCTGACCAAACTTAAAATGGAAAGCCTGGGCTCTTTTAACACCTACCAATCAATGGTTTGAGTCCCTGAATATAACTTATTTCATTCCCCACTGACATGAAGGGAATTCTAAGCAGGTACAGAGGGAGATGTGCCTCTGTCTCAATTGCAATCTCAAGAGCAGAATTGATTCAATATATTTGTCTTGAAAAATGCCAAGTTTTCAACATCACATATTTCTTTCTAAAGGTGCTTGAGTTACATTTCATATCTTGTGATCAGCTGCATCTCTGAAGCAATCTATCTCCTCTTTAAATAAAAGAAAATATTAATGAACAAAGGTAGTGTTATGAACACCTGTAGTCCCTGAAGAGTAAGAGAACTCCAGGCATCAAAGCAAAGCATCAAAGGAGGCAGCAAACGGCAATTTAATTGCAGGAGCATATGAGATTGAATTTCAGCTGAATGAGTCCAGGACCTGATCATGTGATTTTGGACAAGGCACCTCACCCTTAGGTCTCTCTTTCCTTGTGCAATGCTCACTGCATAAACACACAAGGCAGCCAAAGTGTGATGCAGGACAGCCCCCAGATGTGTTTGTCTACTCTTGCAGTGCTTTAGCTGGAGGAGGAGCTGTGCAAAACAAATAAACAAAAAGCAAACATGGAAAATAAACTGGATCACTTATGCTAAGAACTTGTAAGCCATTGTATTTAAGTAAATTCTGTGAGGTTTTTAGGAAGGCCCAAATCACTGATGTGCCTATTGAGCACTCACTCAAGGGACTGAAGATACTGGAAACACCAGAATCCAGAGGTTATTCTGAACACATCCAGATGAAAGTGGCAACTTCCATTAAGAAGCACTGCAAAATTCCAGCAGCAGCCCCTGGGCACAATGGACTGAAAGCAAGCTAGGGATTAGACTCCTTCCATTCTTCATTTCAGTGAGATACACACTGAAAATTCCTCCAGGCAAAAGATTAGCACATGCAATCCTCCTTAACAGTGCCTGTAAATTACAGGTTATGTGCATCAAAATAATACAGAAAACAAAGACGGAGATACAACTTCTATAAAGCTGAAAATCTCTTTTACTGACAACACTTCTGATAATCTGTAACCCACCTTGAAATAAGAACAATCCCCACTGTGCCATTCTATAAAGGCTCATGGAAGCTATATGGCTCCCAGATTCCTCACATTTCTCCAGAAGAAAGATTGGTGCTTTAGCCCAATCTCTGCCAAGAGTAAAAGATGTCCTTAAGGGCAGCTAAAAAAATGGAAGGTGCAGAGGGAACAAAACATTCTCTTAGCAAAATGCTTTCTAGCCCAAATGTCCAGGGCACCTGCAGGGAGAGAGAGACCTGCCAGCCTTAGTGTGTGAGCAGCTGTCTTGCCTGGACATCTGACTGTGCCAGAGGTTTCACCTGCTGCCCTCCCCTCTGTCACTGCCCAAGACACTGTCAAAGATGTATCTGGAGGTACAGAGGGGCAAGGACCAGATGAAATTGTGAACTGAGTTTGCACCTTTGTACAACATTTTCACGTGGCTACCCCCCAGCTTCCATCACCTTGTCAGCCACAGCTCCTTCATTCCATTCATTCTCAGCTTGCATTTTTCTACAGTTGATATTTTTCTTCAGAGCATTTCCCCATTATACATGAAGAGGGAAAGGGGAAGAGTGGACTGACGTTTGCACAAGCAGAGGCATTGCAGGGTAAGATCATAATTTATTTATTCATATGAGTCTGAATAGCTTCATCTGAACTAACAACTCTCCAAAGTTCATTCTGTGTGTGATTTACTCTGACAGACAAATTAGTAAGTGTAAAGAGATGAATAGAGGAGCCAAAACCCTTTTCATTTCAGTTTCAAGAAAATATAGCTTCTACATAATAGCAAAACATTGAATAAGAGAATAAAATTCAAAGCTAAGCAATTGAAAACTTGGGTTAAATCATCTCTTTTGCTAACCAACTCTGCATAAGTGTTTTATGAAAAGTACAGAGCCAAGCTCAGTTCCTGGATAAAACCTATAATTATTTTATAAAGACATATAGTAATTGAGGATGATTCAGAGATAGCTGAAGAAATAGCAGCTGTATCAATCTTCAGGGAAACAGTTCACAGAACTACATTTTTAAAGACTCCACAAGGGCAACTGCTAGCTATAGTCCATCTGTTCATAAAAATCAAAATGAGAAAAAAAAATCAATTATGGTTTAAATTTAAATCAGATTTAAAGCCTAAAGCTTTTCAATTTCTTTGTCCAAGATTGCTGGCACACAGGATTTGGATTTAAGACCGGCGTGATCTATTTGAAGACAGGCTGCCAGGGCACACCATTCCATGTTCAGGTCTCTCCTTTAGGCCAAATTTGTGAATGTTGCTGTTTTTTTCCTCCTTTTACTCTCAGCTAGAGGTGACTGACAATGCTTCTGTCCCCTCTCATCTCAGAAGTAGAGTGCCCTGAAATCAAGCTCTACAATCCTGGCTCAGATCAACAAACTGTAGGAAGAAGTGGGATGAAAATATAATGACAGAAGTGAAACAGAGGTCACATCAAATGTCATTTTGCAAATGAACAATCAGTTCAACTTCTTGGATCTAAGACACTACACACAGATATTAGTAGGAAGCAGAACTCATCAAATTGATGATCAAAGACAAAATGTTGGGCATTCTCACATGGAAAGGATCTAACTTGGGAATTAATAGAACTGAATTTTCTGTAGCAGCAAAAACATCATGTTACATTTTTGATGGAAGAACTGCAGTGCTAGCAGCTAATACTGTACCAAGATCTCTTCAGTATTGTTAATTGCATTAGCAATGCAAGGTCAGGTACTTCTCCTTTGGTGAGACTAAATTAATGTTATTAATGTGCAGAGAAGATTCTGCATTCAGATGAATTTGTCAACATGGCCTGTATTAGTTGAAATACATACTGCAAAGCCTCTGCAAGCAGGGAAAATGCTGTGTATAACAGTAAAACTGCAAATAAAACTCCAGATTTCCAAAGGGACCAGCAGAACTTCACTGAGTTGGAGTGAGCAGTGAAGATTTACATCAGCTGAGAGCTTGGTCCCTTATTTCTGTAATACTAAGTCATCATAAAACATGACAGATGCAGTACTAATGATGAGCTGCTAAAACTCAACCAGGGTCTCCCTCAAACCTTGTTGCTTCAATCAGGGCTACATATGACACTTCTGGAATAAACTGCTTTCATTTCGAATCCATCAAATTTTATATTTTGCTTCTCCTTGAGGTGATTGCTTTTTGGCTGGGACAAATTATGTACTCAGGTCTCGTCCTAGATTTGAGTTTACTTTGAGTACAACATTCCTCCACTTCTGAGGGTGCACGAAATTCCTGTGAGAGTCAGATTATCTGATGGGCAAACAAGTTCCCTCTCACTGAGCCCGGAGGGTGAACAGGCCGACTCTGGGCGAGGAGGGAGGGGAAATCCAGAATAATGAAGAAGGTAACTCCCAGAACAGCTTTCCTTTCCTTTCCTCTGCCCTCCAGGCAGAGAGGAGAAGGGTATGAAAAGAGCGTGGGAATGGCACTTTCACATGCCTTAGAGAGACAGTATCCCTGCCAAATAAAGGATGGACACCTATCCATGCAGGAGTAACCACACTGTTTGAGCAGGCTCCAATCATCCTTAGAAGTTAAAAGAAATAAAATCATACTTATTGCTTCTTAGTGCTTGGAAGTAGCACTGTGAAAATGGCACCTGCACCAAGCAGCCCGTGCATCCCTACGCTGTGCCATGCTTCTCCAATGCTGCAGCACTGGCTTTGGAAACTTTATTGTTCCCCAATAAACTGAGGCTGTTTTGATCTGCCTCTTGGATTTTATCCTTAGGATTCTGCATTTCACATTTTATGTACAACATGGAGTGCTGAAGTATTTTCCCTGTAAATGGACAGGCTTAAGAGAGCACAAGTGCACCCAAATGCAGAGTGACCATGAACTAGCCATGTTATAGCCACATGGATGCAGCATTAGCATATGCATTCCACAGCAGACAACAGTCATTAACTGATTGAGTTATTGATTAACTAATTGAGGCATTAACTGATCTCAAAGTAATTAATATTCACCTCCAATATACTTCTGATCAAATCTTTTTTTCCACAGCAGTGGAATGTGGCACAGACCACAAACCACCAATACAGCAACCTTCTCCAGTACCTTGCCTTTTCTTATGATGTGAACTAGAAAAACTAACCAGTCTTTTCTCAGCTACATTCATCGTTCAGATGAACATGTCATTTAGGTCAGCAATTTTCTCCATTGTAATATTTCATATGAAAAAAGAAAATTGAAATGAACACTTTTTTTTCAGCTACTTTTTGTCAAGTGCTAGCACTCATGAGCTGAAAGGTGCTGACTCAATGGCACTTTCATACATGAGAATTTCCCCAAAGAAATGAGAATGATCAGAGATAGGGAAGATAAAATCCCACTAAAAAAGGGCCAAATCCTGATCCACAACAAAGCCCTACTAAGAATATGTTGATATTGAGGAGCTAAATAGGAGCACTTCACAATGATCAGATTGACATTACCTCAGATCCACATCTGAGGGTGGTTTGGCATGCTCTCCAGCCTGGAGGCTAAGCCACCTATTCAGACCTAGTCATGGCCCTTTTGGTAAAAGGCTGCATTTGCTGCCAGCTCCAGGGTCTTCAAGTTGTACAAAGCTACACCAAAGGCAGAACAGGCCCAGAAATCTTCCTGCTGCTTGTTGCAAGGTGACAGACTTGCTGCAACAGACAAGCAGATCCTGCAGCAGCTATCCCTGTGCCCTCCCAAATGTACATTTTGTGCTGCCTCTCTCCTGCAGCACAAAATGAAAGTTGCACTAGCAACTCAGGGAAATGAAGTTCCTCCTTAGAACTGTTTCCTTGGAGGACAGCACTGCTAGGAGTTGTGGCTGGTGAGATTTGACCCACAAAGAACACAAATGGTTGCAGACAGAGCAGACTTTGCATTTTCACTCGATTTCTTGTCCTATTTTGTAAGAGAAATATTAATAGCACACTAATGGCAGCAATTACTATAATGAATGTGACAGCTGGTACCAGCAGCTGAGCATACGTTGTGGGTTTTATATTTTCTGTGGATGGTGTGAGGCGGCTCCGAGCAGTTGCAGTCACTGTCTTCTGCTTTTCCTGAGGATTCTATTTTCAGCAAGACAGTGCTTGTGGCAAAAAAGATGGAGAGCTACTTTTGTAAGTGTGTCACCCCTCAGGAGGTTACTCACAGCTCAAAGAAATAGGTAACATGTTCAAAATATGGTCAGCTTCTCAACCTGCTCTGGTCCTCTCAGTGGGTACAGTTGCACTGACAAAGAAAGCATCCTTCAGCTGTTCACCAAGCAGTTTGATTCTCCCCTTCCTAAAGGGAAAACCAAGTGGAGGCACTCCTGCAGTAGAACTATGAAGCAATAAACAAAACTTTGGTGACTTGGAAATATTTACAAAATAAATGCACATCTGGGATCCCATGATTGCCACCTCTGAACAGACCCCGTGAGAGTAAATGAAAAGGGTGTAGGAGAGTTAAAAAAGGGTGGAAAGGAAGAAAGAAGACTGTTCTGGCTCATTTGCACTCTGATTAGATCCTGATTTTTAATTAGAAGTAAGCTGGGCTCCTGCTCTGTAGAACAGAGAACACTAGCAGGAGTTGGACTGGTAGGGTTTACTTGAACCAATGTGATGGTGCCAGCCTCCCCAAAGGCAATGCAGGTCAGAGGTTCACCTCCAAATTCCAAAGGGTTGCCAATCTTGGCATTCAACACTCCTGTTTTAAACTTGGAAGTCATGTGGCTGTTCAAATGCTGTTCTACTCTCATTCCTTATCATGATAACACAGTCTCAGTACTGGAAGCCTGAGGCACTTCCAAGCTTCAGGAGAAGCCTACAGGAGCTGAGCTGAACTGCAGGAGACAAAGGAAGCCTGAAAGGTAGTGGGCACTTCTGGTACTAACTTTACCTGGTGAGAAAACTTGAAAGGGGGTAACGACTGTGCCTGTCATCTGCTCAGCTACTGAACAATCAAGGATAATTGAATCAGAATTCTTGCCTGCCCTAAGATAAGAAATTTCAGAGTCCCCTTTAAACCAAGCCCTGAGACTGTTACCAAATCAGTCAACCAAAATACTGCAGAAGAACTTTGCTTCTCCTAAAGAGCTACATGTTCTAAAATTATTGTAAATTGTTTTCAGATGAGAATGCTTCCAGAAGTTCCAGGTTCTGAGGCTAACATCCACATCTAGTAACACATTTACACTCTGCTTCTTGTAAACTTGGGTCAAACTTGATTCTCATGGCCCATTTTCTAAACTAACACTTCTGGTTACCCCATGCTCTTGGCCTGAAGGACTATTCCAGCCTACTCTACCATTACAAAATGTAATGACTGTTTTTAAAACACCTCCCTGTCAAAGAGAAGTGTGAATAAAGCACAAGTTTTACATTTAAACTTCATGTACATTCAGCAATCATCAGTGTGGAAAGATGTAGAAGAGTGTAAGGCAGAGAGCAGAGAGAATACAGCAACACTTGTGTTGAAGGGAAATGAATTTCGTAGAAGCTACAGAAGACAAAATACAGCTTTAGGTTCTTAACTGTTCTGACATCGCTAGAAGGCAAATCTCAAAGCACAAGGCTCAAAGAAAAACAAACAAAACCAAGTGGCATATCCATTAAGGTCTTCAAAAAACAAAGGGGCAGCTTAAAGGCAATCTGTCCGTGTAACAGCAGAACAGGCACAGTTGCTGATTTCAGCAAGGAAGCAGACAGCTGAACTTCGGACAAATGAGAAACTCCAAAGAAGAATTGCTGGCAGCTCTGTTAGAAGGACATTAAAATAATAAAATTCTCTGGTCACAAGGGCAATCGTGGCAGATACAGGTGAGTCACAGACCATTTCAGGACACAAGCTTTTGAAACTCAAAACTGTAAGGGGCACCTACAACATGGCCTCACGTGTCTCTTTGTGACAAACACATGGTCAGAGACATCCTCAGATGACCCAGCTGCCACAGTGTCATTTTCAAATACCTTGGTCTGTCTTAGTTAACCTCAAACAATCCCATTAATGAAAAGCAATTTCTGCTCAAATTGAGGCACGCCAAGTTGATGAGGACACAGGCCTAGAAAATGTTGGCTAAATGTCATCACTGCTATAAAGTTTCTCTTGTTGAATTTTCTTCTCTTTAAAAAGAATGAAAGGAAGACCATGTTCTTATTGAGATCCCAGAATATCACCCAGGAACACTGTGGTAGTGTGATCCCACTGCAACGCTGTGGTAAAATATATTCTCATCAGTCTTTGAGAAAGTATGAAGGACAAGACCAATGAGTGGATGCTGAATTGTAACAGATCAAAACATGCACTTCACATTAAAATAAAATAACATTCATGTAAGCTTCAAGAAAAGTCTGCATGGCCCTTTCTCTCGTGTATTTTAAAAGCACCAGCAGTAACACACACACCTAAAGCATGGGTAATTGCCTCACTGCCTTGTTGCAGTACCTTGCTATTCATCTACTGCTGAAAAAGAGGTGATTTGCAGTCCAGGTGATGTATCACCCCCCCTTTTCCCTTTCATTTTCTTACTGCATTATCTGCACAACAATGATGTTGCATCCTCGTGGAAAAGCACTGTGCTGTGCATCAGGACACCTGAATTCTCCACTTGGCTCAGCCACAGGCTGACCCTGACCTTCAGCAAGTTTTTACTCCTTGTGTGTCCATTTTGTACACTCAGGACCAGGTTGGTTCCTGCTGCATTTAATGAGGTGCCCAGTGCTTTATGCAACCCGGATTTAAGGGAAGCTGTAAATATGCAGGAGGAACAACAATACTGAATGCACTACAGAAAGGAATGTCTATACAAGCTCAGGGGGAAGAATTTGTGCCTCCTTTAGCAGCTGCTGCTGCAGTTCAGGGACTCAAGGGCCCACTGTGATGCTGTGCCTTGGGTCCACAGCTAGGAATGGAAATCAATTCACCAGCTGTGTTCTGTCCAAATTACAGTTTTATCACTTCAGACCAAGTGGAAAAGGAGCTTGGTGACAAAGATACAATGTGGAATACCATGTTCAATACCAGACTATTTCAGGGCTTTCTGAATTTACTTGTCACGATCCCAAAAGAGCTGATGCCACTTTCAGACAGGTCAGTAAATGTAGGTAGCACAATTTTCCACAGGCTAGAGAAGAAAGAATGATCATGAACCTTAATAATTTACACCACAATATTTTGTTTAAACGAATAATTCAAATAAAGCCTTTATAAACTTGGTCAAGGTTTTGATCCTTTTTTAAAGAATTCCCTGACCTAAAGGGAAGGCATAAGAACAAAAAACATGAAAAAAAGAGAGACAGACTGAGGGAAGCTAACAGTACCACAGACATTAGCATTGATCTTGTTTTCCCATCTACACCCTGAATATTTCAGATTCTCCTCATTTGCTTATGTTCTGCTCTGGGTTCATTCCTGCCCTGATTAATGTTCCAGCTGCTGAAAGCCTCTGATGAAGGTAGACCTCGGGGGATTGTCTGTGGGCTAAATACAAAGGCATGTTCTTTTCAAAGACATGAGGTTTATTATATTCTACAGGTTTATTATATTCTTTCCCCTGAGGCAGATAAAGCAATGCATTAAATACATAAATCTACCACTGAGTGAACAGTTGGTGGGAGGACACACTTTTTGTCCCTACATACAATCACAGACTACACCTGTGAGATCGCCCATTTCATTCTCCATTTAAAAAATAAATAAAATGGTGGAGTCTCACATACTTTCCAGAACCAGAAACACTTGCCACATTGTTTTCCCCATAGAACTCGTATAAAGTTTAAAACTATAGATCTTCCTTGCTTTTATAGAGTTGAATATTCCCAATGCCCTGCCACACCTGCTGTTTTGTGTAACACAGTCAAATTTTACTATGTGGAAAGATTGTCCCAATGAAGTAAAGAAAAAATTTGATTAATCAAAACACATTCACCCAAGATAAAAGCACCATTTTCACTTTTGATGTAAGAAATTGCTGTGTTGCACAAACATTTTACACATAGGTTTCAGTATTCCTCACAAGGACTTGTCTTCATGCCATTGTCAAACAAATCCCTCAAAGGGCACTTTTCTGACCTTCCTGATAAGCTGACCCTGTTTTGTTCTTTAATGAATAATTTTCTTACTTCCACTGCCACTTTTTCTATTTCTTTTAGTCACTGAGCTCTCATATCCCTTCCCACCAGTGCCAACATTCCTGCAGAGACCCAAAAAGCACAAACTTAAACTAAGCCCTAATTTAACTTTAAATCATTAAAGCTGAATTTCAGGGAATTTAATAAAAATTATAATGAAGAATGATGTGGCTTTCTAATTAACAGCAAAAAAAGCATGAGTGTAAACCTCAAACTGCATGATTTTTCATTCATCTATTCAGTGAATAAGAAAGATCCTTGAGCTTTTTGTGTGAAAAAATAGGTTAGTAATATCATGACTAGTATTTTAAACATAGTACCTTGCTTCAGACTGTTAATTAACGGCCTGAGTGTCAGGTAATTTGCTGTAGGCTCTCTAGTGTGAAGACATTCTTCAGTTTTTCAATGTGTTTTCACAAAGAACATCTTCATTCCTGCAGTCAACGTTTATTGGTGCGTGTGTGATGTAAGAAATAAAATTTAACATCTGCATGAAAAACCTATCTGTGCTACCCACAGATTACTCTGTTCCCCAAAAAGTACTCTCACATCTGGGCACAAATACAGACCAGCAGCTTCGTGCTACTATTCACGATAAAAACAATACTGTACTAAACATAATAACTACCCCATTCTCAGGGTACATTCCCTCTGGATACGGAGCTGGTTTAACTTTTGATGATAGCAATGCCTTGACAGTGTGATGAAAGGTTTCTGGATGTCTGAACTGCACATTTTCCTTTTTCACTGGGGAAAAGACTACACGTGATGTCAAGTAGCTGAGAGCAGGGTGGGTTTGGCAAGGGTTCATCCAAAGGTAGTGGGCTTTGGCAAACATCCTCTAAGAGCCAACAACCTCAAGTATATTTCACAGAAAAAGGAGCTCAGCAGCTTTACTTACATCTCCAGTCTCAGGAGGGTCTGGCTGAAAGCCAAGCTGATACTCTACTAAAACAGCCCTGGGGTTTTCCCATGCAATTCTATCCACTCACCCAAAATCCCCACCAAAAAAGTCCATGTATTGTTTCTAAATGAAGTGACTTATGGATGTGTTAGTAACCAGTCTATTTTTATAATGCAGCATCCTGATGAATGCAGTCAGCCTGCAGAAACTGGAGAGCAGAAAGGCAGCAAAACCGCCGTGAGCTGGAGCTCAAATGTCAAGGAGCACTTCTGCCTTTGGGATGCACTATCTGAGCTGTGCAGTACCTTTTTTGCAGTCAGCATGGAGCAGCACAGAAGCCTGCAGGAAATGAGAACATAACCCAAATTCTGCCCTGTTGTACAAGAGAAAATCTCACCAGGAAGTCCACTGAATTCAATAAACTTTGGCTGGATTTACACAGACATAATGGGGATTAAAAATCTGTCCTCCTGTACTATGTGCCCTCAGCAACAATCAGTGGGATAACATCACACAGAAATACCTGACTTGTGAAATGAGGGCCAGCAGTGATTTTGGTATTTAAGCATTTTAGAATCTAATAGCACAATGCATTCAACATGGCTCAGTATCCTGGGGCTTCCCAGTGTGGCTCAGTGTGATACAGGTATCCATCACAGGTGGCAAACTGCAAACAGAGAACCCCCAAACCACTGGAACAAAATACAGCTTTTCCTGCACATTGTGGACATTCCTACAATGGATGCATTGACATAAGGATTTTCTTTTCTATTTTACCCAGTTTTTAAAATAGGTTACTGTCAAGCACTAGTATGAACAGTACAATATTATAGCAGAACTGGAGGGGGTGATTGGCATGGGATTTTTTTTAACAGCCATTTAAGAAAGAAACTTGGCTTAAATGGAATGTTATTTTAGTGCTTTTCTAGAAACACATAGATTTTCTCCATGGATTTTGTGGTCAAAACACAAATACAAGAATCCTTCCCTGAATATGATTGTTTTAATTGTGTTCCAGTGACTTAATATTTATGCAATTAGAAAGTAACTACTGTGGCATTTTAAGAGGTTCCTCTGAATGGCAAGCTGACAAGTGCTGGCATATCATTCTGAGTAAAATGACTTCACATTGTTCTGCCGACTCTAACAACTATAATTACTCTTTTATTCAAAATGTTCAACATGTTTCAAAGAAGAACACAAAATCTTCCCCATAGTGTTCTAATAAGCTGCTTTCTACTGAAAGGAGAACATATAAATTGATAGGGTGCCAAGAGCTGCCCTAAATAAACATCACTCCAGCACTGCAGTTTGACTCAGTGTGACAATGCTCAGCTATTGGGTTTTTGGGAACTGAGTTTACAGAGAGTGGGGAGCAGTGTGACCACTTCACCTGGGCTTTGTCAGTGCCCTCACCACGGGCCCATGGGGGAGACAGACAAATTTGGGCATTTAGTCAAGCTACTGGTCTTTTCTTTGTATAAAGGGTACATTTGAAGACAGCCGAAAGTTCAGAAACCCTTTCAGTATTTTGAAATTACTCAGAAGCTCACAGGGAACACATCCCTGAGACCAATGGAAACATCACTGTTTCCTTCACCAAGCCAAGAACTTCATTGCTGGTCAGTTACCTTCCTGTGAAAAACTCATTACAAGTTTCTGCTGCTTCCATTAGCATTACAAAAACACTTAAATGGTTTTGCTTAAAAACAGTCACTTTATGTAATTCAAGTAAAGTAATGCAAATTTTATGGATTAACTAACACTTTGAGGAATAAATAAGTTCATAGCCATGCTTTTAAATCCATTGGACACAGAATAAAAATCTCAGGTGAGCACAAGATAAGATGTAGCAGTCTCTTGGGCTTCAGAATAGCCTACTAAAGCCAGGAATGAGAGCCCTAGAATGGGAATTCAACTTGGAAAAATAATCCATTGCTTACACCAACAAGTAGTCTTGGATGATTATAAAGTAGTGAAGTCTCAAAGAAACTTTTTGAAAGAGGGAGTCAGTAGATGGTTTGAATTTAAAAGAAAATAAATAGAATAGAAAGTACAAACACCATTACCTCAATAACCCAATATATGTTGCACCCATATTTCAAATATCATTCTCAGTCTTAGCCCTCCCATTTCCAAAAGCACATAGCAAACTGGAAAAGATATTGGAAGGGAAGCCCTCACAGCAAAATAAAAATGTTTGATTTGAAAAACACTAGAAACTGTTTCTGATCTCTGTCTCTAAAAATTTGATTAAGAAAAAATAATTTGATGTTTATCATGATGATGTTATGTGCCTCCAAAATAGTGAATGACAGCTAAAAAATTACAAATTTGTGGAAAACCCGTGCCACAATGGATTTGGATTTCTTAGGAAAGACACTACGAAGCAAAGTGGAGAATTTGTCCTCTGTTAGTGTAATTTGGAAAACAAAACCAAGCAAGGACAAATGGGAAAAAATGCCAAACAAAACAAAAAAATGAAAGCAATGAACCCAAAACACACAAACCCAAATATTTTCACATCTTCTGTCAAGCCAAAAAGTTATTTATTTCATATTTTAAAGATGGGTCAACTAGTCATGAGAATGAATCACTACAAATGTATGTATACAGTCTTCAACAGTGTTGCTAGCGGGTTGGTTTTTTTGAATTTTATAAATGTGTCAGCAAATATTTCTCCTTTGCATTGCACTCCAATTTTTTTCATTGACTTGTGCAAAGATTCTACTTTTAAAACCTGTCTAGTTTAAGCCCAGTATTTTTTATTTTTGCCACACTAAGCAATCCAGATGGGTGGTATAGGGTAACAAGCTCTCAAAAATCTCCAGTTTCATTAATTTCTCTGCTCCCCATTTATCACAGCCAGCCCTGCAGAGAGGAATAGGAGCAGGAGAAAAAGTGGACTGCACAGAAGATTTTATAGATTGCTTGAGGGTTTTGTTTCTTCTTCTCAAACTCTACTGGGGCTATAAAAAGTGAATAATCAAGCAGCCTGATTACCTTCCAGAGCTACAGTAATCTAATTACTAAATCAAAATGATACATGCATGATAAAAATAATATATTCCACAAGATCAATGTTATGGAAGGGTGCCATGCAAAAACTGTCCCTCCAGGACAAAAACTGAAATAAAAATACTTTCTCCGTTCCCAGCAACACTTAGTCTAATTTCTTTGCAGGTCAAGGTAGCCTAATTAGCTCTAAATAAGGAACACCCAGTAGAGTTTGTTCTATCATACATTTTTAAAGCCTCTAACCACGTGAGTTGCTCAGCTGAACTCTGGAGTTTGAAACTCAAACTATTTTGGCAACCACGATGCTGTGCATTCCCTCAGAAATAAAGGTATACCTGCTCTTGCAACACCCCAGCTCCCAGGTGATATTTTATTTGGAAATCTCTGTCTTGGTTTCAGCCCAATGAACATACTCTTTCGTGGCACAGTTTAATTGCACCTCCTTCACATCCTTTCAGCTCAGCCCTTCGCCTGATGAAGCACCATCAGGTGGCACAGCAGAGAAGAAACAGGCTGGGTGCCAAAGAGATGAAAGCATTTCTAGTGCTTGAATGAAATCAGCAGAGTACTTAAATCTGGAGGCTTTTTCTGGAAAAGCAGCAAACAGGAGCTCCCTTACACATTCAACCTTGTGCTGCACAACTGCTGCAAAGCACCTCCTTGTGGAGTATTCAGAGTTCTAAAGGGAGCAACAAAGCAAGAAAACCTCACTCTGCATTTCTGAGTAACCCTTGGCAAGGTATCCCACAGCTGGACTAGTGACCTTCCCAGTCATGACTGTGAACAGCAGGACTGCTGGTTAAGGGCACAGATTTAGACACAAAGATGAGGCAAGGACAGCTGCAAAATTCAGGTGTGTGGTGTTTCAGGCAATGCCTGTGCACACAGTGACACTGTGCTGAAGAGAACAATCATATTCCTTTCCATATGGTGAATAAAAAAAGGAGCAGACTGATAAAACAGTTTCACTTTTATAAAATGTATTGAGAAGCTTGACCCAGCAGCCAATAAAGCAGTGGCAGTTAAATTGATGTCTTCCAGCTCGGGCATCAGCATGCAAATCAGCAAATGCTATATTTTAGTACTTGTGAAGTGCTGACATGCATACATAAATCAGGAATCACTTTGCCAAGCTGTTCTCATGCTTTTTCAGTTTAAAGTGGCAAGAGCCTCATCTAGATAATCTTATGGTAAAGTGCCACTGGCCACATAATATTGATACTTTTCAGAAACATGCAGTATTTTGAAAAATCTGGCTATCAGACAAAGTACGACTTTTAATTCCAAAGGCTTAGAAGACTTTGGAAATAGCATACTAAAGGAAAGAAAACAACATCAGGCATCTTGACAAACAAGACACAGGCTTTTGTAAGTGAATTTTGCTTTTATTCCTACACAGTGCTACTGCCTATTACTGGTTTCTAATGATAACTACTTCTGATTTATGTCTCAGTGAAACCTTCTGGGATTTTCCTCACATGCTTTCTTTTAAATGTTTCTCCATAGATAAGGTAATTAAACTTTTTTTTCAGGATGCTAATTTTCTCAATTTACAATACTGAAAATAAGGATCTACAACCTTTGCTTATAATTCAGCTGATACTGATCTCTAATTTCGGATATTCTTTGAGATAAAACTAAATCTTATAATACTCTGCACAGTTACAATTTTCAGGAGGAGAATTATAGTTTGCCTGTTCAAACAATTACATGCAAGAACAAAACTCAAAAATAAAAGCTAAGAATAGCAAATTAGTATGCATTTCACATTTCCTTTTCTATAATCTATAGAAAAAGAAGTTGAATCAGAAATAGTAACTTCCAATCTAAATTCCTATTTTTGTCCTACTCTCCAAACATCTAGAGTCTACATTTTCAGATGTCGCTTCAAGCTTTATAAATGAAGTAAAAAAAGATGGGGTTAGGGTTTTTTCTGACTTGCCATGCAGCACCATCTTATCTTAAATCTTAGATGAAGAAAATGATAGAAACTACACAGCTTGGTTTTCTCAAAGTGGACTGTATCAGAATGTCCCAAAAAAGGATTTCCCATCCCAGTATTTCAGTATTCCCAGTGCTGGCAGTCTACAGAGTTTGTGGTCTGGCATACAAGAATTCAGCTATTTCACTGCCTGCTTTAACTACATTGCACATCTAAGTCAGCCCAACCAGACCTCTCCAACTTTTCTTAATTGTTAGAATAAACAGAAGGAATTCTTAACACGGCCCTACTCAAACTGACCACAGTCTTTAAAGCCAAGTCACGGTTTTCAAAAACAGAATCACAGAAACATTTGGGTTGGAAAACACCTCCAAGGTGATAAAGTCCAACCTCTGAACAATCACCAGCTGTAACAAAACCACAGCACCAAGTGCCACTTCCAGTAGTTTCTTAAACATCTCCAGGGACGGTGACTCCACCACCTCCCTGAGTAGCCCATTCCAGTGCTTAACAACTCTTTCCATGAAGAAATTCCTCCTGGTGTCCAACCAGAATCTCCCCTGGTGCATCTTGAGGCCATTCATTCTTGACCACCCCCTACCTGGCTACAACCCCCTTTTCAGGGAATTGTGGAGAGCGAGGAGGGCACCCCTGAGCCTCCTTTTCTCCAGGCTGAACACTCCCAGCTCTCTCAGCTGCTCCTCACAGGACTTGTGCTCCAGACACTTCACCACCTTTGCTGCCCTTCTCTGGACTTGCTCCAGCACCTCAATGTCCCTTCTGAACTGAGAGGCCCAGAACTGGACACAGCACTGGAGGTGTGGTCTCACCATGCCCAGTACAGGGGACAATCCCTGCCCTGCTCCTGCTTGCCTCACAATTTTTGACACGAGCCAAACAAGAGGTTTAGATTTTAATCACCTCTCCATCACCATAGCATCTTCACCTAGACTAGTGTTAACAGCTGTTTTCTACTCACACATGCAATAACTTGTCTTATTTAGGATTGCTTTGGGATTCCTTTGTTAAGGTTGTGTGTGAGAAAATGCTAACAGCTGCCACAAGAAACAATGAAAAATATTTATAGAAAACAATTTTTAGAGCACTTGAAAAGATAGAGACAACTTTGAACAGATGCACAGAAATTGAATGAAAATAGATCTTTTGAATTCAGCCAAGACTTTTATCCACATTTTCTGACTTTATAAATAAAATATGCAAGAGAATAATAAACTTCTGCTGTTTTCCAGTTTATGCAAAATGGGTAACAGAACAGAAACAGGGCACTATAAACTTTCTCTCATTTTCCCTCTTTCTTTTTTCCTAGTAATTTTAGAATTCCCATTAGCTTTGGTCGCCAAATTTGAACTGACATTAGCAAAACCATCTTCTTTACTGGTATGCCTTAACAACCACACCTGATCCTTGAACTTGCTTCTCTAGCACAGTTCTTCCAGTTCCAGACTGTCTGAGGAGATTTTGTCTTCCTTCTCATGTGCTGCTCTCTGAACTAATGTGTAAAGTTCTTTATTCCCACAATACATCTTTCCTACTTCTCTTCTGTTGATAGAGATATCTTTATGACAACCTTCCTGTCTCACATATCCCCATCTGAAGTCCAGATGAAGTTATTGTAACCCTCAAACATAGATTGTTCATTGTTAAATTAGAAAAGCAGATTAAGACTTTTAAAACATAACATGCCTTCAGCACATCTGAGAGAAGTCATTATTGAATTAAGTTGTACATTTAGCATTTAAATTAGCCAGCAAGCTTCTTAGGCGGGAGTAAATTGAAGTTCTCAAATTAAGTCTGTCCACCCTCCTAAATCGAAATTAAAAAACATTCTTTAAGTGTTTTTAAATTAACATGAGGGAACTAAATCACACAGCTTTTTCAAAAGCAGCATTTTACTTCCAGACCAACTGGAAAGGGAAATTGAAGGAAGTCTGAGTGATCATCCTTCAGAAGAATTTAAATCTGGGAATGGTATTTAATCAAATGGGATCAAGCATCAGGTTTATTTGCAACAAGAATTTAGTCATAGCCACACATTAACTGTGTCTGTATCATGAGCAGGTCATTTCCTCCTATATCACATTTCAGAACACCAGAATGGCTCAGTCCACTTGGCCACTGTACAATGAGGACAATGAGATGCGAATTCAGAAATTTCTACATGTTTGCACTCCAGACCCCTGACAAATAACCACCCCCTCCCAAACCATCAGCTTTCCACCTGTACTCTCTTATATAACACCAAGCCCCACAATCAATATTTCTATTTCTCCCTCAGACAGTTCATTAAATGGTGCAGTAAATAACCTGGCATAAAGCATTTTCTATATCTTTAAAGATATTCTGAGATGGTGAGAGTGCTGCATCCCCTTTTCTAAGCTAAAAAGAATTATGTTTTCCTAGCAGTGACAACTAGAAAATTTTTATAAGGATTTAGTCAAAAGTAAAATATACCTATAAAAGGATTCAGGACATCTGAAGGATGCTGCATTGTTTGGGTAGCATATTCAGGTGATGGATAATGGAGTCTCAATTGCAGAAAAGCTGTCTCCACACTTTTCTTTGGAGCAAACAGGATTTGACTGGCAGTTTGGCAACAGATCTATTACTACAAAAGCAGAAAATTCTGAGTATGCTATTTTCACATTCTGGCCATCACTCAGATATGCCAATTAAAATAGTAGAGATAAAATGATCGAGGGGTTTTTGAGTGGTCCTTCAGGTTTTTTTTTTCTCTAAGAAGACAGCCTGCCCATCTCTTTAGTCCAGCTGGACCATTGTCCCAGTAATAAACCTCAGTGCAATCTGGTCTGAACTCTCTGGCCAGTTTCCATGTCCTCTGCTGCTCTGGCAGGAAAAGATTTTCAGAGATACAAACAATTCTTTTTTTTTCAGGCAACAGACTCTACAATAAGCAAGAAAAATCTGCCTTCTGTTAGTGCATCTCTCGGGCATGGAAAATGCCCACTTCTTATCAGAGAAATTGGGCTGAACCTCTTTGTTATCCCTTTTCCAACATCAAGAGCCAGAAGTTTTCATGATTTAGGAGTGCCAGAACCACCTCACTGTTTGCCATCAGGTTTGACACTTCAGTCTCGGGGGTTGTACGAGCAGGAACTGGGTGCCTCCATATGAGATGGATTCCAAAAGCTGATGGAAGGGAGAAGTAACTTCCTGAGGCCTTTGGAGCTGCCCTATTGGCCTGCTTAACAAGCTTAATAAGCACACATTGCCCATGACAGACAGCCACCAGTACATAGATGAGTTCTCCAATCAGGATGAGTGCTACAAGGAAACTCAAGTTTGCAAAGGCTTAAGGCATAAAAGTCCCTGGTTTCGCCTCATCTTTCATAGTTCTCTGAAACTAACATGAATACACCGAGTTATCTGATAAGCCATGTGTGAGCTTCACTAATCCCTGTTTTCACTTATCTTGCTGACAAAATAGCAGCACTCTCAGAAGGACAAGTGCAATCCAACTTCTAGAAACCACCATTCTAGGTGACTGAGACACAAGGAGAATGAATTTTCCCCAGAACTGATATGGCTGATTTCTATCTCAGCAGTCATACACAGGTAGCCAAAGCACACACAAAAATATCCAACAAAGGAAATAAAATTTTTCTCAGTATTTCTAAAGGTGCCATAAGGGTTGGATGGAAAACATTGGCAGCAGCATCTGGGCAAATCAGTAAGTTCATGATCTTGACAGTGATCTGTGTGCACCATGTATTCTTTATCCCTTTTTAAGTGAAGTTATTCATAAGTACCATAACAGTGGAATTGCTCTGCGTAACTAGTGTTTAACTAGGGCCAACAAAATCTCCAGAATGAACAGGATGAAGATTGCTTGGTTTGCTATTGGTGTGCCAGCTCACCGGGCAAGTCACTTTTCTCCTGTGAGGGATCAGCATCTCCTAATACAAATCAAACACACCAAGCTGAGTTTCAAAAAAAAAATAAAAAGACCTGGGGAAGGACGTGGAGAGCAACCAGCTACACAAGGCTTTAAGAGTTCTTAAACCTCCAACCCTGTGATCTGACAGAAGGTTTCCTTCAGGACATGGACATTCAGTTTGTCTGCAAGCCAGCTTGATCTTTCAGAGATGCTTCAGCACTATTTCCCCACTTGCGTTTTCTCCAGCTCTTTTCTCTAGGATAAGCTTAAAATAAAAGTCCCAGGCTGATGGTAAGGGGTGAAAGGAAGGTTGTTCTGGAGCTCCCAAGTAAAACTGGCACATGAACAATAAAATTAAGTTGATAAATGGCTGTGTGCTGAGCTGTACTCTGTGTGTGACTGATGCAGAGATGCCAGAGTGCCGGGAAGGAAGACATGTTTGTAACAGATGTGTGGATGTTTTGCAGTGTTGAAAAATAAACGACATCTCTCTCTAAATGTCACTTTGCTTCTTGTGCTGGCATCCCCAGGCATGGTGTAGCTGCTGGCAGAGCAGTCTTGGGGCTGAGTGACACCCTGATGGGAGGGAACTGCAGAATGCAAACAGGTGCTGCAGGGGCTGCTTAGGGCAGGGTGGATTCGGGTGATTGCTGCCAATTACAGAGGTGATTTGTTATTGCAGTGCTGATTCCTAACCTGGAAGGCACCCACAGACTTCCCTACTTCCCAAGAGGAGGCAACTTGGCCTCCTGTAACTGGCACTGAGCTTTTGAGACACCCTGCCAGGGCTCAAGACACTGCCTCACTCTGCTCCACTTCACTGCCTGCTGGGTCTGCCCAGACATCAGGAGTTTGGCTAGCTACAAGCCAGGGCTCCCTCTGAAAGGCCACCTCCTCCCTCTGCCAAACTGAGCTATCTGAATTCAGCTTTTTGAGAAAGAAACAACATTAAAAATCCCCAACCTTGGTTTAGCACTTGGTTTGATTTGAAGCAAGCAGTGCAGCAAGCACACAGGCCTGCAGGAAGGAAGGCTTGCCAGTTAGCCAGTGGTATCCTACCCCACAGGAACTACATTTCCTTGGCAATATTCCTTGTTTTTCTCTATGTTTAGCTGTTGTCTTTATACTAGTTATTTCAAGGAAAATCTGTGCCTGAATAAATCCAAAATTGATAGAGATGCAAACATTGCTGCAGGAAATCTTGCCAGCTCTGTGCCTGCTAAAGCCCAGGAGATGTTCCTCTGTGGATGCAGATGGGCCACCTGCTCCTTTCCTCTCTCACAGGCATCCTTCCCAGGACCTCACCAGAGGGGGAACACCTCAGTGGTACATGCCCAAAGTGGTCAACGAGGGAAAAAATAAAGGAAAATAAGTCACAAGCTTCCCTACATCTTCCCAGGAATATCTGGCTCATTCTTTCAGTTGGATGGATTTTCCAGTCCCACTATACTGCCTCTCTGCCTAGTTGAGAAGGAAGTGGGCACTAAAAGCCATTAGAAGAGCAAATCCTGGTCTTCATTAAAACAAAATAGTTAATTTTAGCCTTAAGTGACCATTTTATCACAGGTACCCCTAGGAACAGCTTTGCTATACAATTTTAAGTACCTCCTAAATCATATTTAAGATCTTTTGCTTGCTGCTCAGGAGCTGAAGTAGTAGTACACTATTCCTTTACAAAGATATCATCTAATTATTCTGTCTTTTGTAGAGGGTCAACAATGCTACAAATAATTATAAGGTTATATAATATAATAAGCTGACCTGTCTAAATAACATGTGCTTTCATTTCTACCATGGCTTGGTTTTGATCTTGCACTGATCAAAAGCATCAAATTATTGTATATTTCATACAATGAGCCAGAGGCAGCTTTTGGTGGAAGCCACTTCAGGGGGTGAACCTCCTGCTCACAAGGTACTATCCAAAAACAAAGCAGCCCCAAGGCATCTTCTGGGAACACAAAACCCAACATCAATATCCAATTGGCAATTCAATATCCATGGAAAGATCTGGGAGCTGCCTGCCTAACTGCTTAATAACACATTAGCACAGCTGAGTAGCTGCCCTTTAAAGGGAAACAAAAAAAAAAAAAGGAATAGCAGCACAAAAAGAACCACAGGTATGTCAGCTTCACCACAATCAGACAGGTTGGCCCTGGAGAGCTGTTCTGACCTCCTGCCTGGAGAGACTCGGAGCATCTCCTGATAGTTTGCTGTTAAATTCAAATCTGTCTTTCAGAAATACAGCCAAGTCTTGATCTCAGGCTTGTAGTAACACATGGGCCATTACACAAAAGATGATGTGCTGCTTCTTACAGCCAGGATACTTCACTTTGATAGTGACATTAAAATTGCAACAATTAACTCTAATGAAATTGACAATTATGTCTTAATGCAGTAACGGGCTGTAACATAATTAAGGAGAAGTTATCTGAGTGCTCTCTCCTAACATGCATATTCAGGCCTGTACTTTGATCTATAATTTGGCAAGAAAAGGAAAAAATGCAAAGCAAGTGGCTTGGAATGAGTTCCAACAGCCCTGCACACTCAGCTCCTCCCTCCCCCCTCCTGCCTCTGTGCACAGCTGATGCTCTCAGGGGGCCAGGAGGAGCTGGAATTCCAGCTACCTTTCTTCAGTAGGAAAACACCTCTGGGCTGGACATCTCACCACAAGGGCAGAGCTCTGCACCTCCTGGTTTGCCAGAAAGCTGGAGCAGGAGTCTCAGAACAAGGAACAGCACAGCTTTGCTCTGGGCACCATTAGTGCATCCTCACTGCTCCTCCCTGAGCCTGGAGCGAGCACCCACAGGACATGACCCAGGCAGCAGGCAGGGCAGGAACAGAGCACAGCCCCAGGCCAATCCCTCTGACCCTCAGTACAGCCCCTTAAGCTCCTGCAGTCTTCAAGCAGGAGAGCCAAGAACATGGACAAACACATCTAAGAGCGAGTCAGCTCTAACTAGAGCAGAGTTGTTCTGAGGAATACATGTCATTTCCTTTAAAGGGAAAAGAGGAAGCTCTTAAAAACTACAGGCTTGGACAACAACATATTCGTGCAGATTCTTCAGATGTTTAACCTTTTTCCTTAAAGAAGGGCTTCTGGTTAAGAAGATCCACTTTCCTATAAAGCATTCTGCCACCAGACTTACGGAGGAAAGCTTGAAAACCAGGACATCTAAAGTGTTAAAAAATCTATGAACAAAATAAAGCATCGAAATAAATTTTTAAACTCAGGGTTTTTTTTAAACATTGTTACTGCTGATAAATAAATTCTCAGACCCAGCAGCTTGGCACTAAATCACAATATTTGCCATCTAGAGGGCAACGCCCAAGAATAGTAGAGGAATCAGAGTTTGCCCTGACAGGACAGAAAGCAAGAACACAGAAACCAAAGGGCCTGATCCTTTTAGTTTAGTTTCTTACAGATTACAACAGATTTGTGTTATTTCATTACCATGAGCCAGTTCTGCTTCACTCTGATTTCTAGGAGCAAAAAAAGGAGAGGCTATAGAGGAGAACTGAGTCACATCTTCACAGGCATGGCTCTAATCTTAGCTGTGTATCTCCTGAGACAAATAGCCACAGAAACTCAGTCATATCTGGGATGGCAAGCTCAAAAGGCAGAGCTTTCACTCAACAGCTGCTCCATTCTCTTTCCAGGCACTCACAAAAAAAATCTAAGAGTCACTGAGGATGGAAAAGGCCTCCAAGATAAACTGAGCCTAGCCATTAATCCAACACCACTGTGCTCAGCACTGAACCATATCCCCAAGTGCCACATGCACACAGCTTTTAAACTCTTCCAGGGATCCCCTTCACACAATTTGAGATATAGAGAGTTCCAGTATGGACCATGCTGTCCTGATTTTGTGTGGGCTAATTTTCTTCCCAGTAGCTGGTACAGGCTGCCTTTTGGGTAAAGGATGAGAATAATGTTGATAACCACTGATGTTTCAGTCATTGGCACTGATGTTTCAGTCATTGCCAAGCAGAGCTTACCAAGCCAAGGACTTTCCAGCTTCTGCCAGCAAGGAAGCCAGGGGCACAAGGAGATGGGAAGGGGCACAGCTGGGACAGCTGGCCCAAACTGGCCAAAGGGATATTCCACAGCATATGACTGAACAATTAATCTGAAGGGAATTGAGCAGGGGGTGTCAGAATGATGCTCAGGGTCTGGCTGGGCATTGGTCAGTCAGTGGGCAATGTGCAATTTCATCGTGCATCACTTCTTTGTGCATTCATTTATTATTATTATTTTCCCTTCCTTTTCTGTCCTATCAAACTCTATCTAAACTCGTAAGTTCTACCTGTTTTCCCCAAATTGTCTCCCCCACCCACCGTGAATGGCTGTTTCATTTAGCTGCCTGCTGGGTTAATCCAGAACACACAGTGCACCCCAGAACCAGCTGGTGCCACAGCCCAGCCAGCACTGCTTGTTTGAAGATGATATTCACACTTATAGTCACCTGCCATAGAGCACCAGTGTTTTTCTTTAAATTCCATGCCATGACATTGATTCTTGGCATGGCTGAGCTATTTCTATAACCAGAGTCTTGTGTGTGAGAATATAAATACATGAATACGTCTGCTTTGCTCTTTCATCAGCAGACTTGATAGCCTGAGTGGAAAAAATGGGTGGTGAAATATTCTTGGCTGCACTGTTCTCTTTGCATCTTCTCCTAGAGGCTGTCAGAAAAAATTAGTGGACTAGTCAGACCTCTACTGTGACCTGAAACAGCCCTAAACCTTCAGAAATCAGGACTTCTAAGGCTTCTATTTGGAGTAGTATCTTCCCTCCTCCACCCCCTCCTTTCTTTTTCAAGCAGAAATGATGGCACTAAATAGGATATTGAAGAAATCCACTCCTCATATAAAAAAAAAATTAAAAATCACAGTAGTTATCAGTTGTGAGGAATGCAGAGCACAGGGAAGGAGAGAAGCCATTCCACTGTAAAATTGACCAGTTTCTGCATTCAGCACATACTGCCTATCTCCTCTCATTTATGCATTTCAGGCAGCAAATCATCTTTTTTATGGGCAAAGAAGGTCGAACACAGGCACTCAGCAACAGGTTCAAGTTAATCAGAAAGCCAGCAACCAGGTCAAGAACGTAAGAAAGAGCTGTAAAATCACTCCCAGGTGATCTTTTAGCTTCATCTGGAAGCAAGCACTGCAAGTTTGCCTTTGAAGTATTGTGAAATCCTGTTGGACTTCAACCCCACAAACATTGTGCTGAAATTACAAGCAATTTAAGTGCTGGAGTGTAACATTTGTTTTCCATTTGCTCACCTAGATCTTGGATCATTTAAATCAATAAGTTAAAGAATTGGGAATATATTTCAGACTACATTGCTCTGTCCTGGCAGCTCGGGCCTTCAGCAAACCACCCCTATGTGTGTGTAATAGATCAGTGTCAGGGTGATAAAAAGTAGAATCTTTTTTTTTTTATGTGTGTTTGGCTCTAGGAATAGTAGATTTACACACAGTTACAACTCTCAAAAGAGAATCATCTTGAACAGTCAAAACACACAAAATTACATGATAGCAATTGCTAAGAACCTGAACCTATTGTGGTGCTTTGCCTGTAAAAATGAATGCAGCATTTTTAGATGAAGGTACAAGTGGTAGTTAGGCTGTCTTAAAATTAAGAAATATGTCTAATATATCACCTGGGCTTTTTTCCTTTTATTTAATAAAAGAACACTTACTATTTCAATGGGATTCTGACAGCCTGACAAATGCTATTCACCAATGTTTTTTTCTTTATATAAAGAGGGAATACCAACAGAGAACTCAGGTTTTTTCTATTGCAGCAACTTTTTTTTTGTGTTCCATCAGAGCCTTTTAAGCAGAATATAAGGCGTTTTATTTTAAATAAGCTGTAGCTGAGTATTTCTCTCCTTTCCATGCCATTCCATACAGAGCAGTAACCTCAAGATGGCGATATTTGTCCCCTTTTAGAGGCTGGGCTGACAGCAGGGATTACTGAAGCATCTTCCTTCATGCTTACAGCAAAGGGAAATTTGTCTTTGAGCACATTAGGGTGTAGCTGCCTCCCAGAAATTTCTGTACACTCCCCTCTGATAAAGGTTCTTAACTGCCATTATCTGGTCTTGCATGTTAGTGATAAACAAGGCCTAGGGATGGAACTGCAAAAAAACAGATTGGCTTCTGGACTTCAGATTATGAGCTGAAAACAAACACCAGAAGGGTCTCAATAATTAGAAATAAAAATGATTTTTCAATGATAAGTAATTACTTTACTCCAGCATTCTGGAAAAGTCTTTGCCTTTTACATGCCCTAGGAGGACAGCATACAGAGAAATATACCTGTCAAACTAATACTGTCCCATTCCTGAATTTTCATTAAATGGCAGAAAAGGAAATAAAATTCATGAATGCTCTAAAATGTACCACAGTACATTGTATTAAGAAAGCTTTTTTCCCCTGGTTCTGTAGGAAAGCAGTTTTTATGGGAGTTCCGCATTTCTACAACACAGAATGTTGTAAAAATTATTGGATACTGGGGGGGAATATTATTATTAGACTGTTCCTGTGAACCCCTCTAAGCCACAGTCAAGCTAAAGTTGAGGAGTTCTATGGGGAAGTTGGATTCTTTGCAGTAAGGGTTTTTATTTGTGCTTAAAAGGCTTGCCCTGACAAAGGGTGACAACATTGACAGACTGTGGTGTACAACATCCATGTATAAGCCATAGTATTATAAGTCAAATTTATACAAAAGATATAAGAATTCATTTCATTTCAAAGTCCTACTTTCAGGCAGCTCCCACTGTGAGCAATGAACATTTAAGCAGTTTGTTTTGGGAACAAGAGACACAGAATGGTTTTCTCCAGGAGCTGATTAAGCAGAACCAAAGTGTTGAAAATTTATGATTTTGGAGTTACCAAAGTCTGTTTGCAAACCTGGTGTCTGTCTGCAGGCTGTTCCTGCTCCCTGCACGAGGGGTCACCCTATCAAATATTGTCTGAAGGAACTGCCTCCCCTGCTACTCTGGGTATGTTCTGCTGCTGCTCTGTTTGCAGTTGTCTTGCTGACTCCCTGTGAACTGCTTGTGTCAACTTTTACAACTTTTACAACTGTGACAAGGCCACCTTTTGCCTGAGCAGCAAACAAAATTTACTCAAGCTGCCACCAAACAGCGTGGCTTTATAGCTGTCACTTCCAGCAGCCCTCACAAGGCACCACTCAGGGAAGTCCATTGCCTGACCATCTTTTGTTGCCTGTGACAGTTTCACAGCTTTTCTTAGCTCCAGTCTAGCATTGCCACAAGCCATTTTCCTTGTTTCAAAACAGTGTGCTGGGCTACACAGCCCTTTGGGTCTTTTCATGTATGGTGCTATTCAGATATTTTCTGGCAGAAGGTGTCAGGCTCTCTGCCTTCACTGGAGTGTTTCTAGTAGCAATTAGCAAAATTGCCTTGAGGTCTTGAACAATTTAGAAGCTTGCCTTAGCTAAAAAGGCCTTTGCTCAAGGCTTCAGCATCTTAATTGCTCTTAAGAGTGTGGCTGTGAGCTGCTGGAAGAAAGCAAGCAGTGGGAGTGTGCTTGCAGTGCAGCAAAACCCTGATGGAAAGGGACACCTGGGACTAGGAACTGATAAAAATCAAGGATCAAGGCAAAGAACCCAAAAGACAGAGGTTTTTTTAGTTCAGGCATAACCCACTTGTCTCTTCAGAGCCACTCACAACAGCTCACAGGCAAAATGATCTTACAAATAGCCATGCTCTGGTGTATGAAGATACTGCTGGAGACCAGTCCAAAAGCTGTTAATACCAGGAGCCCGCCCCCAAAAAATCCCAAACCTGATTAATAACAGGAGTTATTCTCTTAGAACATGGATGAAAACTGTTTCTGCTGATCCACGAGAATATTATTCTTGAAAAACATGGGCAGAAGGAAGTCCTCTATTTGAAGAGATGCTTTGGAAAAAGTGTAATAACAATAAAGAGTTAATTACCCAAGAGTGCAATCTAGACAGACATCACTGGAAGAGTTGCTTTAATTAGTGTGGTTGTTAAATCTGTTGCCTTGCTTATGCTGTAGATGTGCCTCCTGCCACCTCATATCCTAGCAGCAAGGACTCCACGCAGGGACTGCAATGGAAAAGGTGTTTTTTTTAATGGGGTTTGATTTTTAAACCAAAATGCAGGTGCAACAATTGACACCGGATGAGTTTGAGCCCTCTGGAGCTTGCTGAAAGTCTCTGTGGGAGACCTGAAATGGAAACAGGTAAGGAACGAAGATCAAAAGACAGCAGCTAGCCAGAAAACAGAGCCCTTTATGTACCCTGCAAAGCAATCTCATGCTGCTCCAGCCCAGTGTGAGCAGCACTGACCACTGCCAGGCACATAAACGCAGAGAGCCTACTGCCAGAGGCAGCTACTGAGGGATCACCTCCTTGGAGCTGGGTCCAGCACCCTGGGTCCTGCCTGGCCAGGGCCACACGGGTGGAGATCAGCACCTCCTCTGCTCTGCCTGGGGACATTCCTCCCAGCTCAGCCCAGAATACTGTTTGCCTTATCTGCAAGGAGAGCACACTGTCAGCACAGTTTCTTGTGCTCAGAGCCAATATTCAGCTGGCTGAGGCTGGGACAGACCAGTCTTTCCTGAAAAGCAGCCAAGGAGTAGGTGGGCACAGGATATGGCCATCTCTAAATGATTCACCATCTGGACCCGATCCCTATGAAGCCAAACTACCAGAACCAGCTGGTGTCTGGCCCAAGAGTGTACTGAGAATATTAAAAATCATCATCTTATGCAATTCCAGTGTTATCTCACAGCTAGTTTGTGTGCTGGAGTAAGAAAGGCACTGAGCTGCTCAGAACACCAGGCCAGAGTGCAACATGACCATATTCTCTTGAAATCCCGCCCTGAGGTTGGTAGGCTTGTGTCAGCCAACCAGAGCCAAATCCTGTTTGCTCCTTACTCTGAGGATTTCCCACACCTCTTGGCTAAGTGCTCACACTCCGTTCTACCTCCTCTGCTCTGGGCTCCAGCCAACTGTCACCCCCTGGGAGCCAAACATTTACTGCATGAAAACCCCAACACTTGACAACCAACCTCTCTCAGTGCTTCTGTCAAGGCAACTGCTGCCTTTGGAGCTGATTTCCCTGACTAATTAAGCATGGAGCCACACCAGACTGCTGGCTGAATGGGGGTTGCAGCATCCATCACTCCACCAGAATTCAATCTAACGGGCTAAAAGTTGCAGCTTGAGAGCCCAGAAAAGCTTGTTCACTGGAATGGAAAACCCATTGTTTACTGTGCCCTGAAATTCCCCAAGTTCAAAAGAGAGGAAAAAAACCCAAACAAAACCCCCTACATTCTCCAGCCTTGTAAACATTAATTATGAATTACCAAGAGAGAAAAAACACCTGCTCCCCTTCTATCATTAACATTTTATGTATTAAACCTTTCAGTCTTTCCAACATTAAAGCTCCCAATGTCCTTCAGAGGTAGTACGAAGTGCCTGGCCACACTAAGTCCCATTCACCTACAAAACCATGTTGTTTCCATCAGGAATGAAGCTTGTTTCTCTCCTGTATTTATGCTTTGGCTTCCTTTGTGTGTGTTCACATGGAGTTTGGATGAAGTGGCCTCCCCATGTGTTTGGGAGAGCATTCTCCTTCATCTTGACTCAGTTCACTCAGAAAATTACTGCAAACTGTAAGGTGTCATTTGTAGGGGATTTTTTACCCTCTGCAATGGCTTGGATCCTTGTGAAGATCCTGAGAAACAGGGCAGAATTTAAATTTAGCTACCACAAGTATGAGGCAACTAGACCAAAAGAGAAGAGCATGGAGTCAGGCTCAAGGATGCTGTGTATGAAAGCAATCTGGAGTGTCCCACACAGCTCTAGGCTCACATTCACACTCTACCTATATCTCAGTTTGAGAGAAAAAACCCCAACTTTAGGTTACCCTATTAGCAGAAAAGGACTAGGAGGCAAATTGCTGCAAGTACATTGAAGCTTCAGCTCTAGTCAAAGAAAAACACCACTGGGGTTTACAGAAAATAAAAATAGTTTCACAAAGTACTGAAATCTGACCTCAATGTATAATTTTAAATCCTTTGGGACAGACACAACATTACAAGTGTATTTTTGATTCATCAGAGCCAAAGATTTTATAATCTGGAAAAAATCCTGACAACCTATTTTACATTTATATCCCAAATCAAAGAGACAAGATAAAAGGAATAACTTCTTTCTTGACCTAGTAATATTGAAAGAGACAATATTATTTCAGATGCTAAAAATTGACTCTGATGGCTGAAGAAATAATTAGAGAATTTGATTTTGTAAGAGAAGAGATCAGCAAACATCAGCAAAAGTATCATGTTTACAGGATCTGGTTCTAAGAAAACAAACAAAGACTGGATACCTGGATTGGAAAGGCTTTCACTTTAGACTGACTATTAAAAAAATTAAAGCCAAACTGCAGAAGACACACAGAGCTGAAGACTGATTTGACCATTTCCTGCAATGGATACCTCTGTTACGAGGATTTTAAGTGACATTTCAATGTTTTAAAGTCACAAACTCCCACATAGCTTTTCTCGTTTTTGAATGTGAGACTAATTCCCAGCTGCAGTTTGGCAGCCAGGGGTGCCACTCCAGCAGGAGTTAAACAAGGGCTGCTGCCCTGGGCAAGGGGCAGGACAGGGTCTGTGCCTGGGGATGTGTGGGAGCACGAGCACCTCTGAGCAGACAGGGAGCAAAGCCAACTCAGCTCCTGCAGGGGAGAAACAAAGCAAAACAGAAAGCCCCCCACACAACCAGGAGGATACCAGGGGATAGCTGCAAATAAATAGCTTTAATTTTATCTCTCCCTGTTTGTCTCAACATCTCTGTTTTTCTTTCCTGTCTTCAGCTATTTATCATCCTCTCCCTGTTGCCTTTACTCCCACTCCTGTCTTGCCCTTCTATGCAATCCACTGTAATACTATTGCCAGAAAAACTCAGATACAAAACACTCATTCTCGTTTCCCCATCAGCTGGTGACACCTTCTCCTGCATCTTTCCCCTCCATCCAACTAGCAACCTGCACAAGGCAGGAGACACCTCCAGTTCCCCTTTGTGCACCACCAGGTACAGGAGGATAAATTCTTCTTGATGCTCCCACAGCCTCACTGCTGGGCAGGTAACAGAAGGCTGAAACCTTCAAAAGGAAATTTTTTGAGTCACCATCATGCTCTGCAAAGTGCCACTTGATCATGACTACAGGCTAGAACATAAGAATGCCTTAAAGGACAGATGTTTCTCAGATGAGCAGCTATAAAAACACTCTGAAATGTTGCATATCTTTATAATTGGAGTTTCAAAGCCACAGAAGTCAAGAAAGTACTTTTTAAAAAAAAAATAAGACGTGCCAGCTTTTCCTGAAACTCCTTTCCTGCCTCAGGGATGCAAAGCACCACACCATAGCACGTATTCCCAGCTTTCCACCCTCCTGCTAAGGGCTGCTTTTCCAGAAAAGCAGATGATCTTACAAATAGCCATGCTTTTCCAGTGCTTCCAACACTGGATGAGAAAGTGCTGTTTGTTCTGCTAGTTTCCAGCACACTACAGGACCTGCATGCAGCATTACCATGCTGTGGTAATGTCATCCACAGCCCTGCTCAAGCTGCAAGAGCCATTAATCACAAGTTCAGCTCTTGCAGACCTCACCACAGGCTTTTTGCCACATGAGTGCACAGCACAAAACCCACTGCTGATTCATAAGCATCAGCACTGCAACATTTAACAGCTAGAGGAATTTTCTGTGCTTCGTACAGCTCAATAGATAGAAAGCACTGAAATGCACAGAGCAGAAATTATCAAATCTCTGATATAAGCTGCAAACACTCTTTACATCTGAAATACTTCCCTCTTAGCCATGCTTTTCTACCTCAGTTAAGTAATACCTGCTAGATAACCAGAAATAGAAATTGCTTGAAGCTGCCTGTGCTTATTTACCAACATCAGTCTTTGATAAAAATACACATCTGAACAAGTTTATTTCACAGTGAAATAAAAATAGCTTCACTGAGAAAAGAGAAATCAAGACAAGAATGAGGGGAGAGATCTTCTTTAGATAAATCAGTTTCTAAAAGATGAAAGCAATAAGTTCATGAAAACCTGGAACATCCTAGTACAGCAATATCTTGTCTGGCAAAATCATATGTTTTCTTCAACATATTTTGCTGCTTAAGTATTTTTCCAATCAATAGTATGGTATAAGACAATATTTCTTCAGTTTGTATTCCCTAAGAGATTGCACACAATTTCTGAAACAGGATATAGCCCAACATCACAGCCATTCCAAAAATATGAGTTGTTCTATAAAACTGTTCATCCCCCCATCCAAATCCCCCTCTCATTTTTGAGGGATGCATTTAGGGCAGGTAGCTCAATTTACAACTTGCACTGTAGCTTACACATCAACCTGAGCATTAAAAATATTCCTTGACAGCACCCTCAGAGATACAGGGTAAAAGAGCTACTTGGACACATTTTCTTATAAAAGTCTCATTTCCCTGTTTCTCCATAAAAACTTGTCAGTTATATAAGTTATACTTGTTAAGTACTGATGCCCATCTTATCAGTGACACAAAGTGACTGAGGTCAGGCCACAATTCATACAAAACATTAATATCCCAAGGTTCAAGCTGAAATAAATGTTTACTTGCAGAGCAGATGCGTGTTTTCTTCTTCCTCTTCAGCTAAAGAAAGACTCACCCACTCAGCTGCTTCCAAGAAACAGTATTGGCCTTGACCAGTTCAGCTGGGATTAATTTAAGGAGCATGACAAAGCATGGTCAGCCCTAAGAGCATTTGGCTGCAGAGCAGCCCTACAATAAGCATCTGTGTTACTTCAGAAGGACATGAAGAGACAGGTACTCAGCTGCTACACATTTCCTTTTGTCTCAAAAACATTGGAGTCAGGGATGAAATACACCAGAAACCTAATTGCTGTTTGCTTCATCAATGTCAGTAACATTTGGGCATTTTATGTCCTTTGACCCTGCTTTAGCAATATCCTAAATCACATACTTTAAGGTCTACCAAGGCAAAAAAACCCATTTGTTTGCTGTGGTGAACTGGTCCTACATCTTTGCATGGCAGCCTCCTTCCATCAAATGCCTGGTGACACCAGCTGTATTTCAGAAATTTTAGTCCCTGATTTGCTGCCCTGAACATGAACAGCTATGCTCCAGCTAATCCTGCTTCTCCCTACTAGCACATGGCCAAATGCATGTGTTTTGTTAGCAAGGGAAAAGCACTGGGAGAACTTTAGTGTTGAATTTGTGAAATTCTCATTGCTATCAAGCTAGAGCAGGTGTTTTGCCAGCTTAGGTTTACTGAAGTTGACTAGCAAATTAAAAAAGGTCATTTCCATGGTTGTGTGCAACGCTTAATGCAAATGAAGTGGCACACACACGAATTTCTGTGTGGACAAAATGAGTTAAATTTCCCCAATGACAAAGAGTAGCCACGCATCCACCTGTAAACACAAGCACCACCCTGTCCCTAACAGGGCACAGCAGAGTGTTTTTCTGCCCCTGTACACGTTTATGTGTTTATTTAAGCTTGCAGAGCTGAGAGGAGAGCTCAAGCATCTGAATGCTCCCACCTGTGTGGGTAGTTAGCTATTTGAGCTGAACCTGAGAGGCACAAAGCAGGGATGGCTGGGCAGGACCAGCTCACAGCTGTGGCCATGCCAACAGCTCTTCTGTGACACTGGGTGCACCCCCACTTTGCCATTATGAAAACATTGCATTTTATTACATCTTTTTGCCTGAACTAACATCCTTCAGTGGTTCCCCATCAGAGAAGAGCCTCCCCAGTCTCCCCCACCTACTTAGAGTTCTCTCAGCCAGGCCTAGGCAGGACTTTAGACACACGAGACTCAGAGCTTTGCTCTCAGGTGACTGAGAACTGAGCTTAAATTTTACATTGAGATCATTGGATGGCATACAGACAGCAGCAGATTACTTCTGTGAGAACATACATACATATATACATACCTACATCCTTCCATTGAAAAGGCCTTTTTTTTTTTGTGTATTCTTCAAAATAACTCTCAGCTGTGTCTACTGACATAATGAGATCTGACCAATATTTTAATTTCAAAAGCAGTGAAATTTTAAGAAACAAATCCCCCTGCCCCATTCTCAAGATAGGATCTAGGAACTAAATCAATACCAGCATTAAAGGGTGGTAAAGACAGTCTGGGAATTAGATTTGTTTTTAATGCCAAGAGAATAGGCTCTTAAACTAATAGCATAGGAGCTATTCAATTTCTTTCCGGCTATACCTGAATGCACCCAATTACAGCACTAATATATCATTAATTTGATCAATGTTATGGTATTTTTCCAGTAATTTACTCAAATCTTTGGTGCATTTGAGGTATAGGCAGTGTTTGAAAACAGCAAATAAACACTTACTGAAGAAAAATTAGTGTTGAAATATAAAAGCAAAAGCAGGCAACATTTCAAGACTGGGTGGCCTTCCAAAAACTAGCCTTTTGCCTTTAGTACACAAGGAAAATGCCTTCACATGCTAAAGACCAGATTTTTTGACCCACAACCCTACTGGTGTCGCAGCTTTTAATTCCTTATTATTCCTGAGAGAGGCACATGAGTTAAATACTGGCAGAGATTCTGCAGCAGCACAACACAACACATCACATCACATCCCTGTCCACCTGTGGGACATGGCCTGTCCTGTGACAGCTGCAGTGAGCACCAAAGAGCACATTTAGGTTATTTGGTTCAGCTTTCTGCCCTCCTGTAGCAGGGACAAGAAGGGAAGGACCCACAGGCTGTGATTCAGAAGTTCATTAATTTGCTGGCCTCTGATCCAAGGGCTGTGCCATGACCCTGACAAAAGACGTAAATGCAGATATTTTGTTGGTGTTCTCACAGAGGCAGAAGGACATGCAAATATGCAGACTATGTTCACATGACTTTGCAATTTCTATTTTTTGTTCCTCTCTTCCTAAAGCACCCATCTGTTACAGAAACCTTTGTGTGTGGCTGTTCTTAAAGCATGGAGGGCAACAGAACCTGACTCCACAGCTGAGATTTCTTGTTCCCTATGAAAGTTTTCATATCAAATAACAAAAGCATAGATAAAACTAATGCATCTCTATCCAGGCTAGGAACAGCTTGGTATAGAAGTCCTGTTATTATTAGACATTTTCTGGTATTTTCCTGCCCACCAAGCAAGAGAAGCATTTTGAAGAACTCCAATCACAGTGCAATAGAAGGGGAAATATGATACTAATTTCCTCTTGGCTTTTGAGCACAGAGAATGCAATTCACCTGTTTGCATTTTCAGGGCTTGGTTGCCACCCTCTCCCTGTGATGGATAAAGTGAAATGTTCCCCATGTATCAGCCCCCAGAAGAGTTGCCAAATATTCTTACCTTTTTTAGCTGCTTCTCTTCCACCTCTTATACTCCTTCTGTGCACTGTATTCATCTATTCTGGATTATATTTAAATATTCAATACCTTAACTAGCAATTAATATAGGATAGCCCAAAATCTCCTCAGGATGCATCCTTCTGCTCCAGAGAAGCAGGAATAACATGCCATAAATCCCACCTACCCCTGTGAAGACAGCAGAATTTGGTTTCTCCTCCACAATCAGTCCTTTAAGAGAAACACCTGACATAAACCAGCAGCCCTCCTGCCTATCCAGTCAGGCTGTGATGTATTCCCTAATATTTTTTTTGGAAAAGTAATTTACGCATCATTTGCTCATACTTTGTCAGACAAACACACCTGTTGATTAAATATTACTAATAACTCAAACCAAAAGCAGATCTAAGAGGTGCCTGGGTATTTTCAGCCACAATGAAAGTTCCAGATGAGGTAACAACTCCTGTTTATGGCCTGCTTGCACTCATCCCTATTTTTATGGAAGAGGAAGGAAAGCAAAGCCAGGCTCCATGTAATCATAAACTCATTTTGTCTATATATGGCACATGCAGTTAATCACAGAGGTTTAAGATGACAAGTATTTGGATGAGTGGGAAATAACCACGAATGGGAGCAGAGCCTTGCAGATTTCACCCTGCTGGACTCTGAGCAGCGCTTTTGGAACTTTCTCTCCAAATACAGGGCTATCAAATTCCACTGGAATTGCCCTGCACAAGAAAGTGAGTGAGCATCCTTCTGGTCTGAGGCCAGACTGCAAACCAAGGGGGCAGAGAGGGAAAAGTTTTCCATGGGACAAGTGCTATCTCCAGATCATGAACATTTCTTGCTGACACTGGAATAGTCAGGTGGAAGGGAAGTAGGACATAGAGCCATGTAAAAACCCCACAAGGATCTGGAAAGGAGATGGGTTATTCAGCACTACAGAATCCCTCTCTGTCCGTGCTGTTTGTGTTTATTCCCCCACTTGACAAGTTGAATAGCCATTCTTTCTTTATGTCTGGAAAATAAGCAGCTTTTGTTGTCCACACAGAGATGTCCAGGTAAGAGCCTTACCACTTTCAATTATTATTTCAGTGAGAATTTATGAGCTACAGAGAACAATGCTGGTTTGCTTGAAGTGTGGATATCTGCAGGAGAACTGCTAACTGGGAGTTATTCACATTTATTGGCCTGTAAATCGTTTCACTGTCTCATCACAAGTGCTAGGTTAGAGCATGACTTCGTGTTTACTTAAAGAGCTCCTTTCATCTCAGAGGGATTACATCAGCACATGCTGGCATGCTGCTACCTCTGGGGTGTTATTCTGTTTCCATAAAAGCCATGGAAACACTAACAGTGCAAAGTGTGAAATGCTCAGCATCCTCTCTGCAGCACGAGCAAACGTGGACACACAGAGAAAAAAAATTAATAAGGCAAATATATGTCTTGAAATAATAATAAGAAAAAAAATTGAAATGTGAAGAAAAAAAAAAAGAAAAGGTGACACTTCTTTTCAGCCTTCAAGTATTTTTCAGTTCAGGGCATTTCCCAGATCCATATGACAAACTTTCACATCCACAGCTTTCTCTGGCAAGCAGCTCCCTGTCTGCTGCCTGCTGTGTGAAAACCCACTTCCTTTTCCTTGTTTTGATCATGTCTTCCACTAGCTTGGCTTGCTCTGACTCCTAGTTCTTGTACTACAAAACAGTTGGAGGCTTAAGGACACACTAAACTGGGAGGAGAGGAAAAGCTTATCATATGTAGGGCTCTCTCTCTCTTTTTGCCCCCCTTCCCCAAATAAGAGAAGCAAACAGACTTTGGCAAACCCCACAAATCCTTGGAGAGAAAGTATTTATGCACAAATATTATGCTTTCTGAAAATACCAAGGGAAAACAATGAGGGGGACAATCCCCTTCCAATTACTTGAGCTGAGGTTTGCACAAAATGCTGTTTTTAACAGCCTTAGACACAAAGATGGGTTTGGGGTTTTTTTTAATGTTCAGAATAACTGCCAGAATCCCTAATAAAACAAGTAGCCCCTTACACCCCCTTCCAGATGCCAGGGTCTGGACTCACTGCAGCTGACAAGAGTGACAATTTTTGACCCGACAGCATCTTTTCCTTTCCTTTCCTTTCCTTTCCTTTCCTTTCCTTTCCTTTCCTTTCCTTTCCTTTCCTTTCCTTTCCTTTCCTTTCCTTTCCTTTCCTTTCCTTTCCTTTCCTTTCCTTTCCTTTCCTTTCCTTTCCTTTCCTTTCCTTTCCTTTCCTTTCCTTTCCTTTCCTTTCCTTTCCTTTCCTTTTCCTTTCCTTTCCTTTCCTTTCCTTTCCTTTCCTTTCTCCCCACCAGAATTGTGGGATTCAAGGGGCTTTACAGATAGAGGTCTGCAATAAACTGGTAGGCACCAAGCTGCCTGAGTGCTTGCCTCAACCACCTCTTGACTCTGTCATGAAACCAAACTTTGCTAGGAAAAGTGGCAAATGCTCCAGCTAAAAACTCTCTGGCAGCACAATCTGCCTATAATGACAAGTGCTGTTTACTTCAATTAGAACAATAAGTGAGTTTTTCTGCAGCTGGAGCACTGCAGGAGAGTTTGAAGGCATAAGGAGATTCAAAATATGGATATTAAATATTTGATATATTTCAATATGGCATCTCATTTTCTCCCCTATTAATGGAAATGCTAACATCTTAATTTTGAAGGGAATGCAGATTACATTACATGTAATTACATTAGTTTCTAAAACAGTTTTGCATTAGATATGTGCAGAAAACAAAAATTAGGGTTGTCCTAAACTGTAGACTGGATTTTAGAATATTTCCTTCTCCCACTTTATGTACAGCAAATTTCCTGCATCCCACCTTGCAACTTGACTTAGTTGATAGACTACAATATCCAACAAGTTATGCTTCCACACCTAAGTTTCCTTAGAATAATTCACACTGACACTAACCCAGAAAATCACAATTCTCATTATGTCTCTAGAAAACAACACAGAGAAGTAGAAAGTAAATAAAGCTGTCAAGCAATGAAGTGAAACTGGGAAAATCAATTCCAGAATGTAAATAATAATGGCTGCTGTGATTGCAATGACAAACATTATCCTAATCCTCAGTACATCATGCAGAATGCCAGAGTATTTGTTAAAGTGGGCCAAAATAGCTCCCTCACCCATTTAATGGCAGCAGAAAATTAGTGTGGACTCATTTGTCTGCATGCTAAACATTAAGCAGCATGTTGATAACATACCTGCCCTGCCATAATGCTTGCAGATTTCCTACATGAGCCACAGTGATATTTTAAATATCTTTGTGCTTGGCCTCTTCAGCTGCCCTTCATGGGAAGTCTGGAAATGTTGTGTGAGCTTCACGGGTCACAGAAACAGATTGAAATGTTTACAGATACAAAAATGTCTTTAAAAGGCAAATGGCTGTAAAGCTGCTGAATAAATCTTGTTTATAGTTACAATTAAATGCTGCCATAAATTATTCTCATTTCTCATAGAGTTTTTTTTTCAAGAAAAGTGATACCCAGGTGGTTCTGTCATTTTTGTTCAGAAATCTAAAGCAAATCAGCACAAAATGCTTCCTCATGCCCAGAGGAATAAACAATCTCCTTCCACAGACTTCAGCTCCGTGGAATGAGCCAAACCATTTCCTTTTGCACTTTCTGTTTTGACAAATGCAGTATTTGTTGATGTATAGCGCATACACTGTTCCAAAAAGTGAAATATCTTTCATTGTTGAACATGGGAGATTCTGACAGACAGACCCCTGTGTTACCCTTCCAGGTCTTTGCTGAAATCTGGCACTGAGCACAGGTACTCCAGCCAGGGGAGTATTTATCATGGCAGTGCAACAGGGGAAGAAATTTCTAAAATAGCAAGGGGAGCCTGAACCTTCTGAGTTCAACAAAGGAACCAAACTTTTAAAACTTGCAAGCTGGTGCTGCCTGGGTTTGTCTGAAAAGTGGCAGACCCCTGGGGAGGCAGGTCCTGAGCTGTTCCTGCACTTTACTCACACATTCCCAGCCACAATTAGATTTTACCGTTCTCCCTTGTCTCTTCCAATATTAATTACATCACTCCTCTGCACCTACTTCATTACAATATTAACATTGCACCGTAGAGAAAAGGAGATCCCCCTTTGTTTTGCTTTCTGATCTCATGAATTCTCTTTTAGTACATCAGGGAACTACAGAGTCAGAGGGACAGAGTCCTGTGCCACAATAGGCTACATTTTCCTGATAAAGAAATCAGCAACACATTTGAGAAGGTCTGTTGTAGCATCTTTTTCTAGAGAAAAAATTAATGTGGTGTCTTTGAAAAGCAGAATCAAAATCTTTCTCAGCACCTCAGGCATAGCACATCCCTAGGAATGCCCTCCAAAATTTCAGTAGATGTGACCAAAAAAGGATAATTATTTTTCCCTCCTAAATGTGATAAACATACTATTTTGAACTTCAGCATCAATTAAAATATCCAATATATTTTAAGGCTTTAAGTCTGGAGCTAATAGTAGATTCATATAAAGATTTTACACATATCAATAATCTCTATTTAAAATTTTCTTTTATATGCCTTGGATATATTTGCTTAAAATACAAGCTGAGAAGGAAAGACAAGTATGAGATGGAATCAAATGGCAAAAATTCGTTATTGCAGAATTTTCAAGTTTGTTTTGCTAAGAACTCATTCTAATGAAGAATTGAGAACACTAAATTTAAAATGCCAAAACGTGCTGTTTCAAGCAGCAGTGATTCATTTTGACTTGCTTTCTATATTCCATAGAAATCAAAACAACATGTTTTGACAGCATTCTGTCAAGATTATTAGCAGTAATTAATCAATTCCCACAAAACATTTCAATTTCAGCAGGAAACCCGAACTGCCAAGATTGTTGATGGCTCTGGGAAGCACAGCAGCAAAACTTGTTCTGCCTCAGAGGTCTCAGGTAACAATTTCTACAGGTTTATACAGAATATACCTCATCTGTCAACATCAAAATATTTGTTACAGGGGTTAGGTGCGGTCACATTTTATTTGCCACATCCCTGGAAACATTCAAGGCCATGTTGGACAGGGCTCTGAGTAACCTGATCTAGTTCAAAATGTCCCTGCTCATTGCAGGAGGCTTGAACAAGATGAGCTTTAAAGGTCCCTTCCAACCCAAACTGTTCTATAATTTAATTATTCTATTCCCAAAGACTATCTTTTTCTCCATTTTTTACTACTCTCTTTTCAGGCTCGTACTACAGTGTCTGGCCACACAGATTTTCAACACAAATGCAGAAGACAGACATCTCGCATAAATTTGCAGAGATCACTTCATATTTACTGGGACAAAGCATCATGGAAGCTTAGAAGTTTCACTCAGTAGGCAGTGCAGGTTCTTTAAAAAAGACATTTTCTTTATTTCCATGGATGCTTACAAGTGGCAGAAGTAAAGAGCTGAGGCCCTGGAGATGGAGCAGCCCCAGGGAGGAAGCTGTGTTTAACCTCTACAAGAGGATGCTGGGTGCTTTTTTGGCTCTTGCTCATACATTTTCCTGTATTTCACTCCTTACCCTGCTGGATTCACCTGCATTCTCTGCCCCAGCACCTCTGGTTTGTACCATCATCATCCCATGAATTCCCTCATACAGACCCTCTGCAGTTCCCACAGCTGCACCCTCACAGGTAGAGATCAAGTCTAGAAAAAGAGACCCTCAGAACAGGCACAGACTCAGGAGAGGGAAGTAATACTTTTCTATCACTTACAGGAATTCCTGAAATTATTATTCATCAGTTCAGCTCATTGGTACATAGTGCAAAGCCAGAACTGCCAAAGGTCAGTACAAACACATCCACATTCACTGTGAGTTTTCCAGTACTCCTGGCTGATGCTATTTTGCAGCTGCCCAGCTGTGCACTCAAAAGCACCTGCAGTGAAACCCTCCTGTCAGAGCTAATTTCATGTGATTCTGAATGACCAACTGTGCTAGAAGCAGCTGGGCTATTTGTAACCTTTTTTGAGTATGTGTGCATCAAAGAAGAACAAGGAAATCTCTTTGTGTCCTCTGTCCTCTTCCCTTGTAGCAGGGTGGCCCCAGGACTGGGAGTGGAATATGCCATCAGCACTGTACAGGGGCAGGGCACTGCCTTCATCCACACTGAAAAGCCAGAAACTGCATTTTCTCTCTCTTCTTTTTGAGAACTCTGCTGGCAATCCTAGAAAAGCCTGGGTTGGAAGGGATCTTCAAATCATCTACTTCCAAATCCCTAGCACGGGCAGACAAGTTTACTCATTCAACCTTTCTTGAACACTTCCAGGTTTGGGGCAGCCTAAACTTCTCTGGGCAACTTGTGCCAGAGCTTCAGCACCCTCACAGCTAAGAATTTCTTCCTGGTATCTAATCTAAGTCTCTCCTCTTTTAGTTTAAAACCATTCCCTCTGCTCCTATCACTACCAGCCCATGTCAAAAGTCATTCTCCCTTTTTTTTATAATCCTCAAGATATGACAGCACAGTCAGAGGTCAGGCCCAGCTGCTGGCACACCATCTCCCTTGTCTGTGCTGGACCTTATAAAAGGCTGCTCTGCCCAGCACACCAATTTTAACAGATGGAAAAGGGTTTGACATTTTATATCATTGAGTGAAATGCCAGACATCTGCAGGGCACAAGAGGGCACCTGGTGTTCCCACTCCACCTTCTGCATCCTCCTGAGGGGATCTGGAGTCCCTGCCCAGGAATCAGATCTGCCCCCTCCTCCCTGGCTGTGGAGGAGGCAACAGCCCTCCACTGCAGGAAATCATCTCTCAGCCCTTGCTGATGCCATATTCCCCCTCATGCTCTCTTACTGCATCCTTACAGAGCACACCTGTAAAAATTAAGGTCTAGGAGAGCCCTGAGTGTTGATGAGGCCACCCTTGGAGAGCTCACACTGTTAAGATTCTGGTTTTTAACTCATGGTTTTCCAGCTGAAGGCAGTTGCCAAGACAACAAGTCTGATTCAGCAGCAGTGAATTGTCAGGGCAACAATCTCTGGCCATACCTGGGACGTGCTGAACAGCACAACCAGCCAGCAGACATGGAAGGCCACACCCTAAAAAAAATTTGCCTGTTAAAAGCTTAAAATCTTCCACTGGGATATGTGGAAAGCCAAAGTAACTTTGCACTTGCCCACCTCAAAATACAGTTACTCCACACAGAGAAAAAAAAAGATTTTTAATAACTTGGCAAAGGAAATAATCCTGTCTCAGCCTGATAGGAATCTATAAAACATGACTATGTGCAGCTCTTCCATGGTTTGTACACAACATCCTCTGTTTACACTGTCACCATCTTTTGGGGGATATCACTGATGCAACGTGGGAGGAAGTTCACTGTGTTGCTCATGCAGAATTTGCTCTCCATTTCCTGATGGAGCAAGGCACTTGTGTTTCTTTCCAATTTTAAACATTTCTTCCACTATGTTTTCTTTTAGAATATTTGCACTTTAGGAAAATACATGCATAAAATGTATTGAAGGATGAGTGGGGAGAGGAAGGAATATCACAGTAGTATGTAGTCATGCTTTATTTAAACTAATTTATAGGCCCTTGAAAATATTTGAACTTTTTTACCTCCAAATATAGCCAGTCTTACAAGATATTAATTATTCATTTCCCCAATGTATTTCAAGCAGTGCAATCATAATTAAATAAAATACCCATTTATTTTGCTTGACCATCTCTCTGCATTTTAAAGTGTATTTTAACTGTTTTAAGGTTGTGGATTATTTGGGTTGGAGCTGGGGTAAAGGCTTTTGGTTTATTCTGCTCTCTCACAAACTCTGACAAATTTTGCTAAATTCCAGCACAGCCTTGCTTTCATATAGATCTGTCCTGCTCCAATGGAGATTTTGATTGAAATTTCCTTTTCATTTCTTACAAGGACTTGTGCCTAATTGCATATTTCTCCTTTCCAACATTTGTGTGCCAGTATCAGGCTTACCTTTTCTTTATCAGAGGATCAGGAATGACCCAGGAGAATGACACATGAAGAGCTGCATGCAGTATTTTCAGGAGACCAAGGGATTTCAGTGCTTCTCTAAGGAGATTGGGATTTTTTCAGCCTTCAGCCAAGAGTTACCAATTTCCTATACCTTTAAATGCTAGATCTCATGTTAACTTAGGTTTTGGAGGTTTGTGGTTTTTAAATCCTAAATAAGCTTTTTATATCAAGATTTATGAAGATTGATCAACTAAGCTCACTCAAAATATGCCACAGTTAGAATTTTAAAAACATACCTGAATTTGTTTAACAGACTGAAGCTTTGCCTAAATCACAGATCAATCATAACAGGATGGGAAATTTGTCATAAAAAATAGAACCAATACTTGCAAACTTGTTAACTCAACTATGGTTTAAAAAAGTCAACTCAAGTGACCCGGATTTAAAGTCAACTCACCTGAAAAATCAAGCATCTGAAAAATAAGCAACATATCTCCCAGATGAAGCAATTACCTAATTAGTGATAGTAAAGCAATGAACATTTCATCAGTTTGCTGTTAAACACCAAAGAAAGCATTATTGTGTATATCTGGCCAACAGCTCCAGGTGACTTGACAGACACATTTATGATAAAAGATTATAAAAATAACAGAAGTCATTTCACATTCCACACAGGAGAAACTAGGAGCTGAAAAAATATTTCAGAAGCATCTCAATTATTTTGTGATGATAAAAGTGGCATTTTTGTTAATGCCACCAAGCCTTGAATGCAATGCCATGCTCCTTCTGTCTGCTTCAAGTTTTCTGACTTTTGCATTTGCAAAATCAAAAGGGTTTACAAGATGAATGTGAGTTATCCTCCACCCCTTCACTTAGTAACAAACAACTTTAATGTAGCCAGTGCTGAACTGGAGTTCAAGGGCCATTTCTTGGAAATCTGAAAGACACTGAAACCTCAACAAAGAAAATGGTACTCTATTAAATCTGCTCACTGTGGACGACTAATAAAAAATCTCTATTGGGTCATAGATACCAAAGTGGTAATAAACCCATGAAAAATTGTTGTTTTAGCTATTTTATCTGTTCAGCTCTTTAATACATGGTGTAGGAAAAGAATGGCAATTTACCAACATCAGTCAGCCAAATCTGATGCAGTTACACACAGGAACAGGTGTATTAAATTGCTTATCCAAATCCCACCTGCAATCCACTGGACACAAACCCCAAGCTATGTAACAACATTTTAAAAAACATGTTTAAAACATCGAGGTTTGTGCTGGGGCCACTATGCCACATTAAGATGTAGCATCATCCACCTGCACTGCTGCTGCTCTGTGCTTAAAAAAAAAAAAAAAAAAAAAGGCAAATCTCCATGACCACTAAGGCTAACAGGCATAGCTCACGCTGAAGGAGGCAGCCCAGTGTCCACCATCCCTTCCTCAGCCTTGCAGTTTAAGTGGTGGAGATTTGCCTTGATTTTATAGGAAAACCTACAGCTGGCTAGAAAGGACTGGATAGGGTTACTAAAAATGTTGTCTGTTCTAGCAAGGGGGATGAGCAGGCTCAGAATAAGTTAAATTACGTGCACTTCTGCACCATTCTCACTTTTCAATGTGATAGTCTCAATTACAGGTGACAGTTTCTATTATTGGGAAAAAATGCACTGAGTGAGGAAAAAAAAAAGTTTCTGGATCTGGCAGGTTTCAGGAAGAAATTCCAGCCCCGTGTTAGCAGCTTCCTTATTCTTCTTTGGAAAGGCTTGACCTGCAGGGAGGGAGGAAAGACTGCTCTGTCATTTATCATCATGATTTCCAGCTATCTTGTTTTTTGGAGACAAACAATGAATCTGGAGGCCTCTGAGAAGCAGGAGCAGTGCACCTCTGCACTTCGGTGTGACTGCATGAGTATGACACAGTTGGACAAAAAAGCCTTTTCATTCCCCCTCCTACAAGAGCCCCAGGGGATTCAGCTTCCTCTCAGTACCTCCTGCAATCTACATAAAGCTATTTTTTGCCACAGGGGCTCAGTGCTGAGTGACTGAGCACTCTGGAGTAACACTTCTTGGTAACACTTATTCTTGGTAACCAAACAGCCACTTGGGGGCTTGCTCATAAAAACCCAAAATGGGAGGAATGCGCAGGAAAACTGCCCAAGACTGGATTCCTCACAGCTCCACAGCAGCTGGAGGGTGAAGGACAGTCCATTTTTGTAGACCTGTTTCCTAAATCTCCAGGCAGCTCTGCCTCAAAGGGTGCTGAGCAGCCCCAGCGATGGCTGTGACATGTCCCAGGAGCTGCCTGCCCTCCCCACCAACTCTATTGTCAGGACCCCAAAATTTCAGATGTCAGGATCTGAAAATTCTGGGTTCAAGAGCCCAAATTTGGGATTTGAGGGGGTTTGAACCCAAAATTGGGGGTTGGGGGGAGCTGGGATACCAAACTGGGATGCTCTGGGGGTGGCAGAAAATTGGAGGGATCAGAACCCCAAAATCTGGGGTCAGGACCTGAAATTTTAGGGAGTTTGGGAGGACCAGGGCCCTACAAAACCACCCAGTTTTGGACCCTAAATCAAGACACTAAATTTGAGGATACGGGGAGGTGTGGGCACCAAATGGGGGGAGCAGAAATTTGGAGGGACTGGAGTGGTCAGGACCCCAAAATTTGGGGGATCAGAACCCAAAATTCAGGGTTACAGAGCTCAAATTTGGGAATTTGGGGCATCATGGACCTGAAATTTGGGGGTTTCAGGATGCAAACTCCTGGGAAGAGACCTCACTTTGAGATGAAAATATTGTTTCTGATTAGTGTCTTCAGCCAGCAAGTAGAAAGGTGTGTTTATTCCATTAATTAGAGCTTTGGGATTGATTTAATTAAAAATGGGAAGGAATTATGTCTTGCAACACTGAGCAAGGCAGGTGAATATGATATATTTAGGCAGGTAGAGGGAAAAAAGGAATGCAAGTGCAGGATTTGAGGCAGGGGAGTTACGTGAGTTAGCAGAGCTGAACTCATGCATAGGAACTGGATGCACGTTTGGGAGGAAGATTCTCCATTCCCTCTGCCCCTCTGGTAACAGGTATTTTGAGAGTGGGGAGAGGAGAGGCAGGATATCAGCACCTCTACCCACATCATTTCCTATACGGGGAATCACAGGAGAAATGGATTGGGTTGGGTTGGGTTGGAAGGGACCTTAAAGATCATCTCGTTCTGACCCCCCTGCCATGGGCAGGAACACTTTAGACCAAGTTGCTCAGAGTCCCATCCTACCCTACTCCCTTGAGCACTTTCAGGGATGGGGCATCCACAACTCCTTTGGGCAACCTCTGCCAGTACCTCAGCACCCTCACAGTAAAAATGTTCCCGCAAATATCCAATATAAAAGAACTCCTTCATTTTTAAGCCATCCCCAGTGTCCTGTCACTACATGGCCTTGTGAGAAGTCCCTCTCCATCTTTGTTACAGACTCCCTTCAGGCACTGGAGGGCTACAGTGAGGTCACCCAAAGCCTTCTCTTTTCTAGACTGAACAATCCAAATTTTCTCAGCCTTTTCTGATAGAAGAGTTGCTCCATGCCTCTGATCATCTTGGTGGCCTCCTCTGGACTCACCCCAACAGTTCCACATCCTTCCTGTGCTGAGAGCCCAGAGATGGATGCAACTGCAGGTGGGGTCTCACCAGAGAACGGCAGAGGGACAGAACCCCCTCCCTCACTCTGCTGCCCACAGGGCTCTGGATGCAGCCCAGGATCTGGGGAATTTCTGGGATGCAAGTGCACATTTACGCATTGCAGGGCCATGTCCAGCCTCTCATCTATCATTATTCCCACGTCCTTCTTGGCAGGGCTCCTCTCCACCTGCTCAGCTGGGATTTTCTGTGCTGCAGGGGTGCCTGGCTGCTCACCTACCACTGCACATGCAAGGCTCCCAGCTCTGCAAAGCTGTGCTCTCACTGCACAACCACCACACAGTAATAACATTTCAGAATGTGATTAAATACCTCAAAATAGCAGCTCCTATTTCTCTGGCCAATGCTCAGATAATGCACTATGGAGACAGCACAGATTTAATACAGCAGGCAGTTGCATCCTTCATGAAACAGCTAAGGGAAGTGAAAAGCTGTGGAGATCCTCCCTCATTTTCTCTAGCCTTGTCCACTGCTCAGGTGAATAAAAAATAATACCCATTTGTGTTTTTATTATGGTCCACCACTAGGGATGTAACTTCAGTAAAACTGGAAAGAAAAGACAAGACAGTAAAGTAGCAGAAAAAAAAGAATGTAAAGGAGAGGAGTTGAAAGAGCTGGAAGTAAACAAAACACCTTTCTAAACTTCCTGTATTTCCTGCACCAACACCTTTCCAGACTGAGGGATGAGAATATGGATTTGATTAAAAAACCCCCTCATCTAGTGGCCCTAAAAGTCTCCTAGAATATCCAGAGAGGGTCTGAGCAAAGAAAGGTGAAGTTCCAGTCACAGAACAAACAAGATGGCAGAGCAAGGAGCACACTGGCAGGTCTCAGGGAGCGTCATGGAGTGAAGTTCACATCTAATTCTAGAGACTTTCCTTCTTCCAACATCCAGTAAGGAACATCCTTCCTACACCTGGCTGAGCAAAAGATGGAGGGTGGCTGGTTGATATCAACAATCCAACTCCCTAAGACATGCTGGGTAACACTTCTTGTTTCCTCAGGCATGTTCTGTGTCTTCTATTATAGGTTATTTTTCTTTTTTACAACCACAGACTGGAGTACTCATAAGCCCATCTGGGGCCAGGGCAGAGAGCACGAGGCTGTAGTTAAATGTCAGCCCACAATGCTGTAACCAGAGCAAAGCTGAACTCAAATTTAAACAATCAGCACCTCTACACTGAGACCTTTCCCTGGTACCTGTGCTCTTTTTCTTTCATTTAGCAAAGCTCATGCACAGCGTCCAGGCAAAGGTGAATTTTAAGTCAGACTACATTTAAGTCAGACAACAAACATTTAAGAAGAGTCTCCCCATATCACAGACATCAGGATCTGAGCATATATTTGACTCGTTCATTACATAAGAATGGGGTTTTCAGTTGTCCCCCCCAAAAGAAAAAAAAAGTTATAACTTATAAATCTGCTGTACTTTATGCACAGAAAAATTTGACAGTGCCTAAGTTACAATGGTGCATAAGTTATAATTTATGGATCTCTGGTAATTTTTGCATGAAAAAAGTTGACAGTACTTGTGGACACACTTCAGGTATCATTAGAAAACTTTTTGCATAATTTCTGCACCATATTAAAAGACTCAATCTGAGATATTTCAGAAGAGGCTCATTAAAGGGCTCTAGTATTGTTCTCTGCTAAATAATCTGTTTTATTACTCCCTCTCTCCGTACCTATTCTTATCCAAGTCATCTACCCTGACTTGCCAACTACCTACACAAGAGTGGTGAAGAGAAACTTAATTAATAAAAAAAAAAAGATTCTATATTTCCAGCATTGACGTTGAAACATTCATACTTCATTAACTGTACATAGAATTCAGAATTTTTGTACAGCTGCACTGTGACTGAGATGCCATCAAAAAGGTAAACTTGGACATTACAACTGTAGGAAAAAAGCAGTTTTTGGTAAAGAAACCAGGATTTCAAATACACTCTCAGAGCCTCACACTGCTACTGGAGGCACAAGCACTCTTATTCTGCACAGTGCATCAGAAGAATATATGCATAAAAATCCCAGCAGCTTCTCTTTGAGGCAAAGTCTGGACCAAATAACCAGCCAGGAAGGTAAAGGATAAGATGCAAACCAGTATTCTTTGCAATGCTGTTCTTGGAAGGATTCATAAGAACCACAGGAAAGGGATTTAGGCACATACTTCATAGCATGGAGATGATCCCACAGGTCAATAGGGGCAAGGTGAAAGCAAAAAGAGATTTTTAACAGGAAGATAATCATCAGTGCCAAAAAAATCAATTTGAGTCAAAGATAAATGCATACCTTCCTCTATCAAGTATTTAGCATAGCAGGAACTGCACTCAGCCTCACCCTGCACCCACAATCCAGGGCTGTTCCCACAGCACAGCTTCCCCTGGCTGGGTGGGAATGCTTCACACAGGATGGCAGAGAAGCACTGCAGAGCACTCACACTTGTTAATTAACAATGAAACTTGCTCCTAAACGAGTGCATTTTTGTGTACTGAGATGGGAACAGATCCTTGTCTCCCACCCTTAGAGGAAGGTTTCTTTGGACTCTTAACTCAGCATCTCATTGCTTTATGCTAACAAACCTACAGCTCATCCAACACAACAGGAAAACCTCACTGCAAGGAATAAGCAAAACAAATGCTTCTGCAGGTATTTCACTTGAATTACATTTTAAAACAAGCTATTAGTCCATGCTGATTGCCCAGTGAATGAATCAAATGCATATAATGTATCATAAAGACATGACAGTGAACAAAACAGAGTTAGATCACCAAATTTGATCTTCAGTTTCCCTCCCAGGCACATTTGAGATGCCTGCAGTCCCAGCCTGGACAGAAGGATGCCTGGTGGACAAATCCTGTCTTCACTTCCCCAGGAGCAAAGAGTGGAGCTGCAGGCAGCAGGGCCTTTTGCCTTATTGGCAGCCGAGACCTGATGCCCAGGGGAGACAGTAAATATCAGGAAAATATCACTACCTTCCTTCCCAGTCTCAGAGGCAAAAAGCAATATATTTGCACTTAATGATGCCATATTTGAGATGATATATTTAATAATCCCTGTAGTCAGTCTGAAGCTCAGCCCCAGGAGCTCTGAAAATTACGAACATAAATAGCTGTGGCTTAGCCTCAGCTCTCTTGCAAAGAGCAGCTCACCTGCAGCCAGAGCTGATGGGAGGAGTGCACCTTCACCTAAGGTATAATTCAGACATCAAAAAAACCCCAGTATAATATTATGTGGTTGCTCATTAATTTTCTTAAGAGAGAGAAAACAGCATCTGTATAATACACCTACCAAATACAAGTGGAGAGTGGAATCAAAATCTCTGGTTTTCAGTAAGTCTGAAACATTAAATCTCAGCTCTGATTTTAAACTAGTTCTTATTTTTTAGTTCAAAGCTCCTTTCCCTGCTATTCATACACCTGCATTCCAAGCACAATTTTCTTGGATCTCAGTACACCCATTGCTTCAGGAATCATTTTACATTTGCAAAAGGATGAATGAAAATAGCCCAGAGTCTGATATGAACATCTTTGGCTGTAGTATCCAGCATCCCATACTCCTGGAGGTAATCCTCTTACTGTGATTAGCAGAAGAACAGAAGGGTTGTAAGGAGGGACTTAAGTGGGCTTTGGCCTCAGACAGGGTTCATAGCCCAGGCTGGCTCCTCTGCTTCTTGCATGAGTGACCCACGCTGAATTTCAAAATCCTTGCCAAGTAAATACATGCAAGGGATTTCTAGGAAGGTGAGAAGAAAAATGAAGTGTGCCAGAGAGAAAGCAAAGTGTATACAGCATACTGTGAAGGTGAAAAGTGAAGTGAAATTTGAGGTGGTGGTGATGTGGGTAATGCAGTTACTGGGAAAATGTGGCAGGGTATCTGTCCACACTGAAGAACACAGCTGGGGAGAAAACCACAGCAAGCATCCAAGAGAAGGGGACACTTTTGCAAAAATGTCTGGATTTTAGGCCTGCTGAAGCACAGAACGCCATGGAAGGAAAGCTACTGCCAAGACCTTCAAGTCTTCTGTTCGCACAACATGCTGGAGTCCCACTCCAATCCCACTGATTCACAGCTCCCTCTCAGCATTTACCCTTTACTCACTTGTAGCTAGTAAGACAAGGCTAAAAACTATTCATTATTTAGAAAGCTGCTTTTCCCCCTACTCCAGAAATCTGCTCTGTGCAATTGAGCTCCTCTGAGATTTACTCAGACCCACCTAAATAAACCCAACCAAATCCACGGACCACATATGTCATTCTTGGTCACAGCACTGCCTCACATGTACATAAAAATCAGCTTACCTGCTCTACAGTGTTTCATAATGAACAGCTCCCAGTTTCCCTACTGGCCCCTCTCTTCATTTCTTGCTTCTGATTCATCTGCACCTTCCTACCAAAAAAATATTTTCTAATCTGAGTGCACTGTTTCACAATCCAGATGATAACTCCATTCTACTAGACCTTGTTACAAAGCCCAATCTTCATTATTCTTCCTAAAACTAGCCAAATTACACTAAAAAAGCAGAGCACTTTTATTTATTCCTACCTAAGATGAAAATAAATATGATGGAGGGATAAACTAAGCAGAAACCAGTTTGGGAAAGCCCATTCAGCTGTACTTCAATAGTACTCTATTAAGAAAGAACAAAATTCAAGTGAGGAATGAAGCAAAAATGAGTTATATTCTTACAAACCACAGCATCCTGCAAACAGGCAAAACAGTCTGTGTGGAGACAGCCTCTCCTGGACTCACTCTCTGACTTACAGCTCCTGCCAAATCCCTCCAGACCTCTTCCTTCCACTGCCTTCCTCAGAAAGCTCTCAGGGAGCATCTTTCATCAATCAGCAAATTCCCTGGCTTCCAGCAGGATTTCAGGTTACAGCTCTGCAAAACAACCTGTGAGAGCATATCTAGAAAAGACACAGTAAGGAACTGGCTTTGATATTCCAGAAGTCCCAGCAGAAGATGTTTGAGCAGGATTTTCAAGCAGGATTTTCAAGTTGGAAAAGTTTCACTTTGAGAAATACGTTTTAAAGGATTGCCAGCAAACTCTGTGAAAACAAGAGTGAATCTAGGTGAGCTTGCACACAATTCCTCAAGAACAGATCAATTGTTCAACATTAATATCAATGACATCTGTGCCTGGAGGAGCCATGAGGAACTGTTCCACCCTCCAAAATGCCCTTTGTGTTCCCAAGCAGCAGAAATGCACAGCATGGAGGAGGAGGGTGCTGGGGGTGTGTGAAACAGTGAAACTTCAAAACAAACTGGACTGCTTCTAAAACAGAAGAGTACTGCTTCTGGAATTACATCTAGGCATGATCTTGTCTCCCTAAGGACCCACAAACTGGTGGAGGAATTTGAGCTGGCACATTTACCAGACAGGTAAGTAAGTAATTGGATGTTTGACACAGTGTGGCAGTTTGTCACAGTAATAGGACCCCAACACACCACAGCACCAGACGGATAAAAGGAATCAAACACACAACACAGCAAGCTCATAAAAATAAAGAAATAATACTGTTTTTTTTTTCAAGCAAGGTGACTTACCTGCCTAATCACCTATGTAGTATACTTCTAGAGACAAATTACAACTGAAGAATTACTTTTGAAATTGATTTTGAGCTGATTTGTTGACAATTAGCTCTTCAAAGACCTGTACTCCTCTGGGAGCATCTTTGTTTTCATACAAGCTCCTGGAATCTTCCCCTGCTCTTGACCTCAGCATTCAAGCATTTCAGATATATCCAAGCACTGGCTAACATCCCTCTTCTACAAACACAGGTGGCTGCTGGCTGAACTCAGCCTGGTCATCTCAATGGACATCCCACTGTGTCAACAGCTGGGATGGCTCTTCTGTCCTGACTCATTTCTGAAGGGAAAAACCATCTCTATTGGTGCTCAGCCATGAACATTATTCCTCATATTTCCATTAGTAGTGGTATTCACACAAATTACATATTGGAGAGAGAAAAGGTTTTCTTATTATGATGATGCAGATCATGAGCGACGTGGTTGGTTTTTCTCTCAGATATAATCTAACGCTGAGAGCTGCAGCGAGAGCATAAAGAGTATCTGATAGCTCAGAGCTGCAGTGCTCTGTCTTCCCTGCACTGTGCATGGATGCAGGCACAGCAGAGACTGACAATTCTGTACTCCAGCACCAGGGATGAGGCACTTAAAGTGTCTTTTAGACATGGTAACAAAAGGCATTCACACGGAGCGTGTGATGAGACCACAGAGCAAGGAAAGAGAAAAGTGCTAATAAGAGACCCAGAGCAGCATTTCTTGTGGTACATCACATGCCATTTCTTTGGTACATTGCTCTTCACAGAGAGTTTTGTTGGTTTCTTATTCCTGCTTCTATTCTGAAGAAATGCTTGAGTTATCTTTATGGTTCAAGAGACAACCTGAATGCAGGATTTAAGCACAAAGCTTTGCAGAGACCTTGGAACTTTAACAGAGGTCTATAACCATACTGACAAAAGATATATATATTCTGTGTCAATTTTTATTGCAAGCTAAGACTCAAGAGATTTTCTCCTTCTTACTGAAAATTCCTAGCTTATGTTACCTGGATATATAACATCACTACAGATAAACCAAAGACCAGATGTAGCACTGACTTTTCTTTAAAAATTTACCCTTCACTCTCACTACTGAGCTGCTGGCTGTGATCTTTGCTGCTCCAAGCACCAGCCACAGAATCATGTATGTTGGAAATGACCATGGAGATCAAAGCCAACCATTAAACCAGCACTACCAAGTACACCACTAAACCATGTCCCCAGGTGTCACATCAACATGGTTTTTAAATATCTCCAGGGATGGAGACTCAGCCAGATCCCTGGGCAGCCTGTTCCAGTGCTAGCAATACTTTCAGTGAAGAAATTCTTACATTTGTTAGGATTGTCATGCTATACATGAGCCCAGTAGGTTTAAATTATATTCTCAGGCTACTTTTGTTTAAGAAGCTTTAAAATTTCTTCTTAAGGGAAGCAGGAGCTGAAGTTTTCTCTCTCACACCTCTCTGCAAGGCTGTCACAAGTCTCTGGAGGATTCACACACTCCAAGGATGTGCTGCCAACCAACACAAAACATTCACCCTTGAGCATAGGAGGATGCACATGAACTCACCTCAGATCATTCCTAATGCCTTGCTTTAAGGAAAGAAACATCACTCCCAAACTCTAGCTTCTCCTACGCCATTGAAATTAAAATGCTTTATCATGAAAATAAAGAACTTAATTCCGGCAAACTAAATGCACAACACTGATAAACTTATAAAGATTTCTGTATCTGTTACAGGAATGTTTTATTCTGGCTTCACTTGAGGGTTGGCTGATTCTATCTTTCCTTTTGACCCGTAGAACAACTTTCTCTTCTTGTCCTCCCAGATTCTTTGTCCAGTGATTACAGCTGTAAAGGAACCTCATCCAGGAGGAAACACCTGAAGACACAAGAAGGCAGAGGAGAGAAGGGTGCCTTGGCTGCAAACAGTGAGGAGCTGCTCTTTGGTGTAGTCAAAGTGCACTCACTGCAGCAAACCTGTACATGCTTCAGGATTTCACAGATGCTACTTCAAAGGAGAGAAGGAAAAAGAAAGTTAAGTTTCTCTAAGAACTTTTTTGGATGAAGTTTGGAGGACAGCCCTATTTACTCATTGATGAAAGCACGTCCCAGAAAAATCAAGACAGAGGAGTCTTAAAAACCTTTAAAAACAAAGATCTAAGATCAAACCCTCCAACTCCATGACCCAGATGCACTGTCACAGCTTTTTAACATAGGCTAAAAAAGGCAAAACCAGAAATAGCAGCTTCAAAAGGAAGTAAAAAACAACACTGATATCCAGAATAGAACAAAGATACAGATCAATGGAAAAAAGTTTCAAGCCGTCTCCAACAGTTGAAACATCCTGAAAGTAGGTTTCCCAAAATATACTTCCAAATGCTGGTGGATAAAACCTCCATCACTCATAGTGTGGTAATTACTGAGGTCAGGATGGCTGCACTGAAGCCCTCCAGGAAAGAAATAGAGAGGAAGTCTGGAGAAAAAACAGAGAGAGAAAAGGGTGGAAAAACTATGGATGTGTTGGTGTCAGGAAGAGATGTGAGAAAGGAGGGATGACTTCCATATTTGGCATTTTGCTGTGGCTTGTTGGTTTGTTGGTTTTTTTGTAAAAAAAAAATCTTTGTTCAGGCATGGGTATGAAGGTTACGTGTTCCTTCTGCAAAACTTCTGCTGCTTCTGAAGAAATCCTTCTAGACTAGCCATGAGAGCTAAGCACAGTCCAGTGATTCATGAAAAAAACTTGCAAAATCATGGAGAACCACTGATTCCTTGAAGTTTTTCCAAATGTGGACTGCAGATTCCCATTCTGCAGTACTTGCCCATATATTTGATTTCAAACAGGTCTTCTGTGCCCATGGATTGACTGAATTCTGCGCACTGTCCTAAACTGTGCCTTCAACTGAATTCAACTACATGAATGTTATCAGAGCTCCCTCAAGCCTTCATGAGCACCATTTTGACCTCCAGTGGTCAAATTTGGGTTGTGCTGTTGAGGTTTAAGCATTTGACAATCTGGTCACCAGCTGTTGTGAGTGCTATGAAGGACTCAGGTGCTCCAGCTCATGAGAATGGATCTTCACACCAGCCAAAGACTGTTCCCCATTTTCACCTTCCTATCATATTAATGACTTCTCTCTGAGCTTTCATGTCCACCTTGGAATGAGGAGAAGCACTGGTAAAACCTCCACTTGCAGATAGCACCAACACAAGGAGGTTTCAAGCATCTCCAAGAGCAAAGGCCTGCATGGTTCCAAAGAAAGCTGGGAGGAGGCAGCAAGAGTGCTGATGGGCACCAGCCCAGCTGCCAAAACCTGCACCAGCACTGAACACTGGAAGCTTGGAGGAGAACAAGTTTCACTCTGCCCTGGAAGATGAGTTGTTTCTGCACACCCAGAGACCACAGGCACAATGAGCAGGTAGTGTGATGCTCAAGAGGAAAAGACGCCAAACAGAAACTGAATATAAACTGTCCAATAAACAGCTTGTCACCAAGGGCAGAAGGTGAAAGAGAAGATTTTTTTACTCTAGAAGTTAACCATCTGAACCCAGAGCTCCTGAGTGTTCATAAGACCATCAAAATATCCCCAGTTTTTGTTTAAATTGCTGCTTGTCCTGTGCTTTCAGCTGGCAATGTTCAGAATGACCAGGGAATTACACCAGCACTAAAATGGGAGGAAGGCAAAGATGTGCAGAAGATAAGGCCAATTTTTTGGAGCCAGCTGTGGAAATGCCAATGTGATCATTAAGAGCTTTTTCCAATTGTACCTGCTTCTTTCTCACACACACCCTGGTCTAGGCTGGGGTGGGGAGTGGGGGGAAGCTCCCCCTTGGTTAGGAGAGCAGCTGAGGGGAGCTGTGCTCAACAGGGCTCCCTCACCCCGAGTTTCCAAGTGATTGGATTTGCTCTGGGTTGCACAAATTATCTGCAGGAACAACCTGTGGATATCCTGGGCAGCAAGCCTAAGGGAATGTCACAATCACAGGCCAAATGCTGAGATACACAACAAATGTCAAATAAACACCATTAGAAAAATACCTGCCAGCTGCACACACAAGGGACACAGCAACTCCCCTCATTTCCATGGGGAAAAATCCCTGCATGCATCTTATGGAGTCCAAAGGCCAAACCCTTTGTTTAATCAGTTTAATTTAATAGATGATACCTGGCCTCTTTTTTAATTATGGATGTAATTGTGTTTATGGGAGGCAGCACCTGCTCCTTTGGCCCTGTCCCTCTATTCCTGCAATGCTGATTCATGGATGCCAACACAAGAGGAGTACCTGGGTGTTCTTTTTCACAAGAAAAAGACATTGGCCTTCACACAGTTCTGGCTGTTCACAGGGCTGTCCCACGTGTCTCTGCCACAGGGCTGTCACCCCCAGAGCCACTGGGACTCCTGTGGCCACTGGTGAGCGAGACCAAAGCTGGGACACGATCCAAAAGCAAACATCAGCCACCAGGGTTTGGGATAAAAGAGAGTTAGCTCCTTCTCCTGGGCACAAGATGGGTGTGGAATGGCAGGCTCAGCCTAAGAGAGCAACTCTGCACTGATTTTCAGAAGAAGACTGAGTAAAAGCCGTGATTCCTCAAAGGACTCCTCATCCTCACAGCACTGAAATGTATGTGTGTATATCTATGTACAGTACATAGTTAGATTTATTAGGAAAAACCCCTCAAATCTGAGAACTGGCCGCCAAAAAACCAGCCTGGGCACTGAAATATTGTATTTATGCCCCAAGATGATGTAGGAGAGCCAAGCAGGGTGAACACACAAGTGCAGAATGTTCCCAGGTGAAGGCTGATGAGCACTCATCAGTGACTTCTCTGTCAGGGTCAGGAAGACTGAAAACTGGAGAGATAGATTGCAGGTAATACATAAGGTTAGATCACAATGTGATAGCACCAGGAGAAAACCTCCAAGAGGAGTTTCTGTGAAATGTCTGGGTTGTTTACTGTAGGGTCAGAATATTGAAGCAGCTGTAAACTTGGGCTGCATGGGACAGACTGAGCTCTTCAGGGTATCACTGCTGCTCTTTAAGGATGTGCCATTAGATAGAAAGGATCCTCTGCATGGGAAAATGCACACATAAAACCACAGCTTGTTGTATAACTCAGTTTTACATACACCTAAACACATACACCTCCTTTTTAAAGAAAATATTGTTCCATTGGCACCATTGTATCTGTATTTTTGCTGCTGAGGCAGTAGGAATGCACCAAAAATGAGTGAAACTCTCTAGATGCACATATAAAACATACATACCCACGCATCCAGGGAGCGTGGGCAATGCTGAATACCTGGTTAACCCCTGAAAACCACTTCCAAGGGCCATTTCTCCAGAATATCATGGCAGCTTGTGGTGGTGATGCTAACACTGCTTATGCTTAGCATTTCAGGTGTAGCATTTACACAGAAAAAACAACCAAATAAAACCCCCCACAAACAAACAAACACCATGAAAAGAGTATGAAGTTTGTACCTTTTTCTTTTTTCTTGATCCAGGCTTGAAGAACATGTCAGTCACAGCCATGATTCACATAAAACAAAACTAATGCTGCAATAAATTTCTGTTTCCGGGAAGAGGAAAAGCATGCCTGCTGGTTTGAAACACAGTGGGAATATTTCAAATTCGAATTTGAAATATTCCCAAATTCAGCCCGCTCAGCTCTGTGGTACCCAGGCTGCACACAGTGCTTACTCGAAAACATCACTCCTTAGCCACATCCTGGCTCCCTGCCACCTCCATTTCCCAAGCTTTAGTTAATATTTGTTAAAATCTTTGAGCAGCAGTTCCTACAGACCACCTTTCAGAAGTCTGGGCTACTGCTGAGGTGATCAGTGCATCTCAGACCCTGCTCAGACGAGAGAGCCTGGGGAACATTGCATGCAGAACTGAGAGCATCCCCAGCCTGGCCACCTACCCCAGGTGAAACTGCCGCCCAGGTTTCCAGAAAAACACCTGCTAAATATCATCAAACACCGCTGCTGGAGTTACTGGGAACACAGGGTGTCCCAAGACTGGAAAAGCACCATCAGTAAAGGGTTTTGCTTCCCTGAAGAGGGCTCCCCATCTCGGTTTATATAAACAGCGTGATGGTTTTACAATATCAGGAAGGAAAACATAAAAGAAAAAAAAAATAAAAAAGAAAACAGCAAACCAGAACAAGACAGACGATACCTGTTGTAACTCCATCTACTGTAAGACATGCTCCTGTTGCTGCTGACACCATCCATCTCCGGCTGGGCTAGAGCGCTGCCGGCATGGCTCGGCTGTAGGGCAGGGCAGGGCAGGGCCGGGCTCACACACCTGCCTGCGGCCGGACCCGCCCCGCCGCCGGGGGCAGCCGCCTCCGGCCCTGCGCGGCACCGCCGGGATTCACCGCCCCGCAGCGGCTTCGCATCGAGCTCTGGCGCTCGGAGCGAACCACTGCCGGTGCCGGGGAGGGAGGAGGAGGAGGAGGGAGGGATGAAGAGGAGGGGAGGCTCCCGGGGTCCCCACCGAGGGGCCGGACGCTCCGAGGCAGCGGCAGACTCGGAGACGCGCAGGTAACAAACGGGAGCGCGGCTGCTAAAGCCGCTTAAGGGATATTCGGCGGGGCTGTGCTGAGGAGCGCGGCGGCTTGTGCGCCTCCTGCTCCGGCACACGCACCTTATTTATTTATTTATCGCGGTTGCCACAGATACGGGCCCATTGCGCTGACATCAGCCGCCTCCCACCAACGAGGGGCCCGGGTCTGGCCGGTGTGCCGTGCCAGGCGGCGCACGGCTGCCATGGCTGCCCGCCATGGGGCCGGGAGCGCCCGTGCCCTCAGGGCCGCGGCCTCGCCGCTCACCGCCCCTGTGGATGGCAGGGAGTGGGCAGGGGGCACTCGGAGTGCAGAAAAACGCCTTGCACTCCCAGGTTCAGTCACTGGTTTGGCACAGTGCACAGTCCCAGTTCACACAGGGCAGGGATGGTTTCAGTCACTGGTCTGGCACAGGGAACGGTCCCAGTTCACACAGGGCAGGGATGGTTTCAGTCACTGGTTTGGCACAGGGCACGGTCCCAGTTCACACAGGGCAGGGATGGTTTCAGTCACTGGTTTGGCACAGTGCATGCTCCCAGTTCACACACGGCAGGGATGTGAGAGCCCTCCAGCCTTGACATGGCTCTTCGTGAGCTGGGACTAAAAGCCAAACCATCCTTCACAGCTCCTGCAGACACATCCCTGGTGGGGACAGCAGTGTCCAGTGCCAGGGCCTGTGCCCAGCACTCTGTTTGTCACCTCCCTCATCTGAAGGCAGCACAGGGCCTGTGGTGCTCCCAGGTGCCCACACCTGCCCAGTGTTGGGAACCAGGTCTGCTTCCCAATGTCCCATGACTGCGAGGCTTGGCTGCAGTGTCAGGCAGAGACAAGGGGATCATGACCCCATCTCCTGCAACGCCACAGCACATGGGGCTGCCCAGAGGGCATGACCACCCTTACGCCAAGGGAGAAGCTTCCAGAAGCAGTGCCAGGTCAACACCCCAGGGTAATGCAGGGTATCTACAGACACACTGAGAGCTGGGGGACTGCTCTCAAACCTTTCCCAGACAGTCCCAACTCTTTGGCCTGTGCTAGTATCTTCTGGCTCCTTCTGTCACTGCTTGGCCGGCCAGGTGACCAGCCCAGCTCTTATGTGTAAGATCTCTCATAAGAAATGTATAAGAATCCCAAGGATACATAAATAAGGACTGGAAGGCACTTGAGTGAATCAGGCCCAGTCACTCATCTCACAAACCACTGTATCTGATGAGGGTTTCATGCTGAAGCTCCAGAGGCTGCCAGTGAAGAGCTCCCAGAAAGCTGCTCCAGAAAGCAGCTGAAAGTCCTGGAGTTCCACCCTGCTGACAGAGACTTGCCATTCTTAGCTCAAAGGTATTCATGGATATAGTCAGCCAATTGTTCTTGCACCATTCAGTTCCTTTATTTCAAATAAACTAATACCTGCCATCACTCTTTATATTCCCAGGCTTTATTTTCAAAGGGTGAATAGACCAAACCCTCAATCTCTTTGCAACAGGACAGGCAGAACAACCCCAAGAGCTTTTTCCACGTACCAGTTTTAACCCAAATCAAACCCTTCCTGAATATGGGTGGTATTTGGCCATACTTCTTTCCAACAGGGAAAACATCAAACAGGGTTCCTTGGAATGGCAATTAAAGTGCCCAGACCTGAGCCCTGCTCCTTGTAACTGCATATACCCTGTTGCTGATGTGATGTACAGACAGTGCATTCCTATTTATCTCTTTCATAACCCACATGGAGTGACCTGGATGAATTGGACCATCTGGAAAGCAGAGTTACTCACAGCCCATCTCCTCCACCTACCTGCTCTGCTCAATCTGAGACATTTGGAAATGGGCAAACTGAAACCATTTGCTTGTCTGTGGGATTACTCAGGCCAACATTTTCCTCATGGGAACAGCTGAAAATCATCCTGATGAGCCCCTGCAGCCCAGAGAAGCCTCTGTCAGAAACAAACCCCTCAAGGCCCATCAATAAAAGCAAGAAGCACAGGCTGGCTGCCCTCCTCTGCACATGTCTCATTCAAAGTGTAGCTCACTGGCACCTCAGGCTCCTTCTCACTCATCCTGGACCAAAGCACTGAAAAGGAGAATGTCAACCACAGCAGTTCATCCTGACAGTGAAAACACAGAGCTGTCTTTTCCCAGCATGCCAAGGCAGGTGGGATGCAGAGATTTGGGCTGACCCTGCTGAACCTCAGGGCAAGCACAGCCTCTCCACATGGTTAACACAGCAAAACCAAGCCCCTCCCCGAATTTTGGCAGAGTAGTGCTTGGAAATCTTGCCTGCCTCAGGGGACCCCTTCACGCACATCCTTGCAGAAGAGATGCTCCAGAGTAGAGCCAAGTGTGGTCACCACTGCTCTGCTGCAGTTAAACAACAGCTTGAGAGTCCTCAGAAAACACTCTGGGCAGCAGCCTTAGCCTCCTGGGACCAGGTGTCTCCCTGCTTCCTGCACGTGGGTGACAGCTCCCTGAATGCAGTCACCCAACCCATCTGCTCAGGAGCGTGTTAATTTCTTGTTTCATTAACTCAAAGCAAATGCTAATGACTGACAGTGAAGCCTTTGCCTGTGATCATTGTGAGCAGCTCCAGGTCCTGCTGCTGGGCAGTGACTTTGCTCTGTGAGTGTCCCAGCTCTGCTCCTGGCCCTGACCCCACAGCCTGCATTGCTGACCATATCACCTCAAAGCTGAAATTTTCAGAAAGATTTGGATGGTGAAACTGGGGCACTCATGAGCCCGTGCAAGGGGCAGCGACACAAATGAGATCCATGCTGGAATTCAGTCAGAGAGAAATGGTTTTCTTGTCATTCGCTCTGCTCCCAGTGCTTCAGGGCATTTGTCAGCATGGGTTTGAGCACGGCTGCATCCACACACATCCAAAATGAGTCACGTCTGCTCCCTGCTTCTAGAGATTCCCTCTGACCACTGCAGATGCAGGGACATCTCAAAGCAAGCATGTTTAATCCGGGGGGAGCAAGGGGCTGGGCTTCTGGGTTAGAGCATATGAATGCTGGAGCAGAAATAACATTTCAGTTCTTCTTAAAAGCATTGAGGAGCTGCCCCACAGACTCCCTATCGCACCTGGGAGAAAGACTAGAACTGAGCACTGAAAAGATACAAAATCTTCCTTGCTTCAGGTGTTCAGAATACTGAACAAATGACAAATGACTTTATCACCCAAATAAATGTAATCTGGAATACTGGCTTGAGCTGTTGAAATACCACAGAAATTAAACCAGCAGCAGGGCTGCACCAAACAGGCTGTTGCTGCATTTCCCTGCAGACAAATGGCAAAGTACCTGCTGAGTCACTGCATGGAGCCTAACAGGTTTAACAGTGCAAAGTAAGAACACAACCTAAACTCCACATTAGATATTCTAGAAACACTGTAAAAAAAAAACACACTGGGTTTTAAATGTGCGTTCTGAGCATGCCCTCTCTGTTATTTTATATATATATGTATTATATCAACAGGACCGACGCTGCCCCCACCACCCCAAACAGTTGCTCAATGAGATTAGGAGTCCTTCAGCGGCGCTAATTAGTGCTGACGCAAGCAGGGATTTCTCCAAGCCCTCGGGGCTGCTGCCTGGAGGTGAGGATGCTCCCGGCTCTGCAGGCGCTGCCCTGCCACAGGGTCGCCCATTCATGTCCCTTCCCTGCTGCTTCGACAAAAAGTTCCTCCCTTTGTCCTCCCGAGGGGCTGCCCGGGTTCAAACGGCGTTCTGCAGGTGAGGAGAGGTGGGGGAGTGAGGACAGGCGATATTTGGGCTCCTAAGCACCATTGTAACGGGGTTTTTCAGAATGCCACTGTCCCATGATGGGAGACACCCGCTGCCTCCAGCTGCGGACAGTGCCAGGGTGACATCTGGGGACACCAGTAGACCAGTGCAGCCCAGCCTGCACGGCAGCTCTAGAGGGACTCAGGCTGGCTTGAACAAAACATGCCAGTTCTCATTTGGTAACCAGACAGATTCTAAGACAGCTCCAGGAAAACCTCCAGGAAAACCAGTTACAAACCCTTTCACACCTGGACACTGCACTCCCCTGCAGAACACACACCTGGACCTTGCTTAGGAGGAGATTTGGGCCCATGGACACAGGAACAGCACTGCAGAGCCTGGTATCCCCACAGGAGCTCTGCTGCCTTACAAGAAGCATGAGATACCTGTGAAAAAAGCACTACAACATTTTAAAATTAAAAAAAATTAGACAAAAGCACAAAAGGCTTGTGGAACAGCTTGTTAAAATGAGGAGAAACACCCAGCAATGAGACAGGCAGTGGTGACTCCAGGACACCCAGCATCCCTGCTGGGACTCCATAAGCCAGTGCCTTGGATGACATAATGCTTTATGCAGGGAACTCAGGAAGGAGGAACGTGCCTGTCTGCTTTTCCACTTTCCCTCACGTTACCCTGCCAAAGTAAAGCTTATGAAAGTTGGGCTTAACGATTTTGCCTAAAAAGAGGGTATTTACATCCTTAAGAGCATCTGGCATAATTTTGTATTTCATCTTCCTTTCAAAGGATAATGCAGCTTCTAAAAATTCCCTCCAAGAGCCATTATGATTTTATGCTGCTCCTGATACAATAAACAACTTCATTCGTCAGGCTCCAGGCATTTTGCAAAGAAGCCAGCATGACAATTTACATCTTGCAGAAAGGAACCTGAAGCAGCACAGCTTTCCTAGCAGCAACCAAGACAGCCTGGGAGACACCCACACTGGCCCTGCAGCCTCCACACTGCAATGCCCCTGTTCCTACACAGTCACAGGATGACCCAACCCTCTGGTAATCTTTTGCCTGGAAGTGTTTAGAAACCTGACTGTGCCATTATGGTGGTTTGGAAGTCCCAGTATTCACAAGTGTAAGAAACTGGCAATGCATTCTTTAGAGCTAAACTTCTTCCTTCTTTTTAAGAGCAAGAAAATACTGTATTTACTATATATATATATATATGATGTGTATGCTATACTTGCTCTATAGCAAATACTATAATTACTAAAGCAGAGGAAGTCCACAGCAGCGTGGGTGCTGATCTGTATTTTTTTAGCAGGCTCAGTCTCCCTCATGGACCATATTGCTGAAGGGACAGCGTGGTGGTTTCATCCATCTGTACAGTGTGAACTGCTAAGGCAATCTCTTAGTAATTCATTAGCTCTTTTCATCCTCTACTCCTCTCTGAAATATATCCTGATTTCCCACATGTACAGGAATGGTGGGACATAAAACAAAAGACTGTGCCAATGGAGGAGTATAGTGGCCTTCTGTCAGGTATTGCTTTGTTAATCAATAAAAATAAAAGGCTGAAATATAAAAATTGCTCTGACAATTTGGAGTTTCCCTTGTGTTAAAGAAGGCACAAAGCAGCTCTGGACAATGATGCTCCAACCCACCACGTTCCCCTTCTCTGGGACACCAGCAGCCTCCCAGTGTTTCCCTCAAGGCTGCAGCAGCTTGTGTCAGCCCTGAAGCCCCTCAGGAGCCAGGTGGCAGTGCCACTCTCTGGGAAATTCTAGTCCCCATCTGCTGGGGATTTTTATATTGCATTCATCCCTCTGGACTAGCATCCTCCTATCCTTTCATTTACCATGAAAGAAGTCCTGAGCTTTACAAACCAAAATTCAGGTCCAACAAAACTACAGTAGTTGGGTTTTTTTCCAACTTATGCTACAGGTGCAATGGCATCAGCCCCAGGTGTTAGTAAAGGTGTTTTAAATCCCTGCCCTGCACTGCATGTGTTGTTCCCATTCCTGTTCCTCCCTGGCTCCTGCTGGCTCCAGCATTCAGAAGGAAACTGTTGATGCCTCGTTTGGTTGTGTCCTCAAACACAAACTGACATTCCCAGATTTCTGCAGCTACCACAGACAGTGGCTAAGTATCCAGCCAGGCAGCCCTGTCCTGAACAAGGACTGACACTGACTGGCTTCTAATACAGAGATTTTAAACCATTGGATGGTTTGGGTTGGAAGGGAAATCAAAGAGCATCTCATTCCAACCCCCTGCCATAGGCAGTGAAACCTCCCACAAGATCAGGCTGCTCAAGGCCAGCCTGGCTTTGAACACTTTCAGGGAAGAGGCATCCACAGCTTCCCTGGGCAACCTGTTCCAATGCCTCAACACCCTCACAGTAAAGAATTGTGCCTTCTTCCATAAGGCATTTTGGTAGAGAAGGAATTCACTACCAGGAGCATTAAAAAAGGCTCCTCAGGCTTTATAAATCAGAATCAGGAAGGAGGGGTGGGAGGGCAGAAATAGTGAAACAAATTAAAAATCCAATCCATTTACTCTTTTAAAAATTAATTTTGAAAGCTTACAAAATACATGATCATTGTTTAAATGTCATGATAAATTTGGATTACTTTAGGTAAACAGAAAATGAAAATACCAAAAAGTTAATTTGAAATCCAGACACATGCCCCACATGCATCAGGCTGTCCCCTCTATGGAAAGTGGGAACTTTGTCACCTCAGTGTAGTGACACAAGCGAAAAATGAGGTGGTGGCCACAACTGAAAGGGCAAAAAACGCTGTCATTTTCAATAGAGCAGGCAAAAAAGCATCAACAAATCTCCCTGCAGCCGTCAACCCTTTCACATCTCAGGTTTGTGAAAAACAGTGACAGATTTCACCCTGGAACACAACAGTTATGCTTGCCAGGCTTTTAATGTTGTTCTGAAATTAATAATGTAGTTTCCAGATATAGAAAAAAGTCACTTGATACTGCTCAGGCTGAGAAGTTTTGAATTACAAAATCCTTCACTAGACCAGAAAACCACAGTAGAGGTCTGCTCTTGTGCAGGGCATTATGTCAGAGGATCCATGTATGGATAGTAAAGTAGCAGAATCTTCTGACAGGAAACCAAACTGCAAAAGCCTTGTAATGCATTTATTCCTCATTTATAGGCAGCAGCTCATAATTAAAGACCAAAGCCCCTTGTCCTTCTGCACACAAGGTACAATACCTATTTCATGGTTCACTTAAAACATCTGAGCCAGAGCTGCAAGACTTCACCATTTGTCTCCTTGACATCCCACTCAACAATCAACTCCTCTGAAATGGGAAGCAGCATTTCACACATTCTAAAATATAACAGAGGTATCTGATTAGCCCCCTAAAACACATCAGCTGCACAAGCCACTGCTGTTTCTGGATCTCTGATGAGCTGGAGCCAGCAATGCAATCCTGGCATGCTCTGGGCAGCCACCATGGTCCAGTGCAACCTTCCTGGCATGCACAAGCACAAACCTGACCCCAGGTAAGCCACAGAGCTCTGCTAGAGTTCTAAGCAGCTTTAAAGAAAACTTCTGATTTTAGAAAGGTCTTTGCCTTTGTCCTTGTAAAATTCCATGGGCTCCCACTGAGCTGTTCCTCCAGCAGCCCCATGCCCAAGCTCACCAGCTAGTTCTCCCCAGCATGGTAGCACTTGCAAACATGTTAAGAGTGCACTGAGTTGGCTCCTTCAGGTCACTGGCAAAACGTTCAGGATGCCAGGTGAGACCCTGCAGCCTTTCCCTTGTCCCCAGACTCTGCCTGGGGTCAGCCTGGTACACACTGAGGACCAGCACTCCCTCCGAGTCCAGTCAGTGCTTTACCCAGCCCACAACACCCTGAGCCTTGATATCAAAACAGGGTGGGAAACAGTGCTGAAAGGCTTGCTGAGCTGAGAGGTAAAAGCATACACTGCTCTCTCCTCATCCACAGGTTCAGCCACTTCATCACAGAGGGCAATCCTGGTGGGCAGGTGGGGCTGACTCCAGTAAATCCATACATTTACACAGACCATTCCCAACCACTTCTCTTTTATGTGCCCAGAAACATGTTCCAGGATTCTCTGCATAACTTTCCATGCACACAAGCAAGGATGACTCCCTGCAGTGCCCTACATTGTTTCCCAGGCCTTGCTTGAGGAAGGGGGCAAGGCTTGCTTTCCTCCAGCCACCAGGAATTTCCCTGGAATTTCCATTAGTTAAGAATGGAATTTCCATTAAGGATGGTCATGAAAGATGTCCCAGAGGGCATCACAGCAGGTTCTCTCTCCATCTTGGATGGGCTCCATCAGGTCCCTGTGCATTTGTATGGGTCAAGTCCTCCAAAATAACCCCTGCCTTGATCTTTACCCACTGCTCCTGCCTCTTCTCCTCATTCTACCTCCTCACGTGGACCTTGGAAATCAGGTTAATTAAGAGGCTCTGGGTACTGTGTCTACTGTCACTAAATCACCCAGCAACAGCTCCCCATCTTCCTTGTCCAGCACCTAACTCCTGAAAGACAAACAGAGGGGAATGGTCTGGAATATGTCACATTCAGTCCTAGCAATATGAAGATGTCAAAAAGGAGTTCCAAGGGATTGCTCTGGTGCTACAAGTGAGAAACAGGTGTGTATTTTCTATTTCCACTCCCCAGCCCTTCAAGGACATTCATTACAAGTAATACTGCTGGAAAGAAATCATCACAAAGCAGCTCCTGGCAGCAATGGAAGAGCCCAAACCTTAGAACATGGCAGTGACAGATGCCTTCCCAGATACCCTACAAACAAAATTTAGTTTCAGTAATCATGGATGCATTATTTAGCTGAACATGAAGTGTTTATACATAACTTTCTGACTGCAAATCGTATGTTCATTGTTATTATTGTTACTAATGATACACAAATATAACTCATTTTTGCCTTGTCTCTGATATTCCCCACACAACTGGCAACTATAAAAGCTGGCAAACTCTGAAGAAATTAAGAATTTGCACAATGTTTTAATTAACACACATCTAATGTTTTAGACTCACAAGCATCCTTCCTGCTTTTCAAATCAATTTCTTTGGAACCACTATTTATAAACCCACTGTTTTTCCCCAGCTACTGACCATCCGGATTTTACAGAATCCATGGAAAATAATTACTCTGAAATAGCCCTGACACACGGCCCCTTTTAATTACAGATCATCAGCTTTGCATTCCTACCCTGCCTGTGAGAGCAGGCCCTTGAGCTCTGTGCGGGATCCCGGGAGAGCAGCACTTCCCAGCCGCACGCAGGGCTGCCCCTGGTGCCATCTCGTGGTGGTCCGTAGGAGATCCCGGGGCGTTCAGAGCAGTCATTGTGCTCCACTGCTCTTCTGTTCAGTTTAACTGATGTGAACACTGGCTTTAGCACACCCCAGTCCACGCTTTTCACTAAGAGATAGGGAATTGTGAGGTTTAATCACTGTCTCTACTTGCATTTTTGGTGTTTGCACGTTGCTTGCTAATTTCTCCGTCTACAATGTCAGAAGCATTTTTTAAAAAAATGTAGCAATTTAAGAAGTTAAGGTCACTATAAATAAGAGTCTCTCAAACCCTTAGTAACTGAAGCCTTAAATTCTAGAATAGCAAGCAAGAAACAGAAAAGTCTAGAACAGAAAGCAAACCCAGCACATATTCACAATGTTGTTACTGAGTATTAACCTTTCCTTGTGGTTTAATCCCTTGCCTTTTCCACATCTGTGGTGTCTTATTTAAAGCTTTTTATCTTCCCAGCTAAAGGCTACTCTAACTACCCCAATCCTCATTTCTGCACCTGACCTGTTGCATGCAAGTGTTCCCATAGTCAGAGCTCTACAAGGATATTTAAGAATCAAAAATTTTCCAAAGTTTTCTGGCCTTTCAACATGTGTACACAACTTTGGGATTCAGATTTCTACTTGCCACCATGCAAAACCCAGAATTCACTTCAAGCCAGGAATTTTAACTTGATTTTACAACAGACCCAGGTAACAAGGCAGAAAAAGCCACATTCACAAAGTGATGAACAGTGCATTTACCATCCAGCATGCCCTGAGCAAGAGCCCATCTCGACAATTTCAACCCTTCATGTTTTGGCAGTCTCTTGCCCTGCTGTGGTCAGTGCAGTAACGAAGGCAACACTCCCATGCCCCCCCTATTTCCAGCTCAGTTGTTTTCTTAAATTCTGTTTGAGTGCTTCTTTTATCATGGTTTTGGTATGTGAGGGTAACCAACGTCAAAATCTATACCTAAATCAAGTGCAAATGCATTCTGTTCAGCCTGACCTTTCCCAGCAATGAACTTCTGAAGAATAAGTGCAGATAAGTTTTGGCAGTGCTGGGCTTGTGGTGGCTGCCTTCAAAAGCCTCCTGTTTGGAGTAGGTTCATCAAGGTCTTGTAACAAGATGTGGCAAGGCCAGTCAGCAACTACACAACACCCTGGGTGAAATCGTGTCACATAAATGATGTCAGAAGAACCTCAGCCAATATTTTTGTTATAATCCAGACTTGAACTTTATCAATGATGACTAACCACAAGGCCATGCATTATAGTCAGAGTTTTCCTTGGCATTAGTGGGAGTTAACACCTTCCAAATGTATTTTGTTTTATTAACCCTTTCACAACAGCTCATCTCATGCTCCCATGCATAAAAAGGCTTTTGCCCATAAGCACATCAACCCCACTCCTCATCCAGCAGAGCAGCAGGTTCAGCAGTGTGAGGGGCCAAAAAGAGGTGTTATTTTGTGCTTTGAAACACAGATCCAAACCCTGCCCTGGGCTCTAGGAAGGACAGGAGATAATTTCTGGGTACATTTCAAACTCTCTAGATTCCTGAACTGCAAGTTTAACAGATTTATGGATGCAGCCTTGAACTGAAGTGACAAATGTTAAAGCATTTCTTCTGCCAGAAAAAGTTGTAAGAATCTCTCTTGGACTGTCAGCTAAACTCTATCCTATAGCAAGGTGGCAATGCTATAAATTCACAACCAATCCAAGGCCTATGGATCAGGGCTATTACTTTTTAAAAGACTGACAAGGTCCCTATTCTATTGTTTCAAGCACCACACCAGGGCCAGAAGAATCATTCTTCATCATTACTTTCAGCTACAACAATTAGAAAACCAAATCACTAAAATACCTTCAGCTGTTTTGAACTCACAACCACCTAGATCACCATTACAGACCAAAAATCCCTATTACCTTTCCAAATATATACTTCATGTCTGAAGAGTAGGATCCAAATGCCTCCATTTAGCATCTTCTTTAAGTGCCACAGTCCAGAAAAGAGATAACACCAGATTTCTGTTGGAGAGAATGTGCAGATTTCTCTGCACATTCTCTCCAACAGAAGCCTTAAAAAGCACTTGCACATATCTTCATTAATAAACTTTGCACAGCAGCTGCTGGTGGTGCCAGGGTTGTTTTATTTTGTTTGTAAGGTTGACCATGTTTACAATATGGCTTAGCAGGTGTAGGTTCTTTAGCATCAACCTCCTCAAAGTTATCCATCTCTCCAGGTGGAGCTCTACCACCTTCTCTATCAGCTATGAGGAGCTGCATGTTAAAAAAAACTTGTTGTAACACTCCACTATTTAAAGCCATTCTACCATGAGTGAAAGGTTAAAAAATAAAGATAAAAAGTTATAAAACCTAAAGATATGCTCACTGAACAAGTTCAGTCTCAGCACACATGCTGTAATCTGTTGTCTTAACTCATTCTAAAGCCACAAATCCAGTGATTTACCTCCAGAGAGCTTTACATAGTTAAGAAAACACGTGGTGTTTGCTACAGGCTGTAATTTCTTACATTTGACTTGAAAAATGCAATGCATCTCCCAAATGTGTTTCCACTGTAACTCCTTGTTTGAATCTTCCACACACTCCTCCTAAGTAGCCTTTCATCAACCAATAAATCCAGCAGGGAGGGGAAGCTACCCACTCTCTCAAAACTGCATTACACAAACTAATCTAAATTACATTTTAAAAAAACCTTAAATTCCTCTGCAATGCCTGGCAGGAGCTTGAATCCAAGGTTTAATGCCTTGCTGCTGTAAAGGTACCTGGAACTTGTTTCAGCCCTGTTTTCTCAGGAGACACTTCCAGATTTATGGCAGAGCACCTGACAGTGAGCACAGCCTGAAAATACAAGGATTGTTTACTGCACTACTGACTGCACTGATTTCAAGCCAAAGCAAACATCAGCTTTTGTCATCTGTCATGACTTAAGCTGAAATGTTTCTTGAAAGTAAAGTTTCTTTACTTCCAAGTTTGAGGAAAATGCTGTTACAGATCAGTGTTTCTATTCCCCAGCCAGGTTCCATCACTCCCTTTTCCCCCCCTACCCCCCAAAAAATGCAGGTTTTGGAAGAGATTCAGAAAGAGGCAGTGTGTTTACCCCCCGAAAATGGTTAGATCATCTTTAATTCTAGCACCTGAAGTTATACAAGGGTTTGCTTCATAATCAAGTTTCAAAGAACTGTTGGACACATTCAGTTAAGGTGACAACTGTGCAATACCACTCAGTATTTCAATATCAGGGACCATACTCTTGAATTGTTTAAACACAATCCACAGAACTCAAAATTAAACAACCATCCACAGTTTAACTAAACAATCAGTTAAAAGTCTTACAGTTTAATAATTCACATAATGGTCAGTCTTTAGTAAGGGATACTGAAATTCATTAAAACACAACACTAGATTTTACTCTATAGGTGTGCTGGGCAGGCACATAATTGGCCATTCTTGGGTATAACCGGGAGAGTAAGGAGAAATTTACCACAGTTTGGCAAATCCCACATTTTGTCAGTTAAAAGTGAACTGTGAGAATTAAATACTCATCTTTACATATACACAAGTTATGCTGTGAAAGCATATTTGCTTACAAACATATAAAAATACTTGTTAACTAGTTTGATAAGAAAATAATGTATAAAAGTATATAGCAAAAACATTTAATCATCTCTGACAATGGAAAGATCAAATTCGTTTTTATATCACATGAAACAAAAACAGCTACAATTTTAGTTTTCCTTAATCCCTTACCCAGAAATACAAAGGAAGACACAATTTGTTTTCAAACATAATGTGAAATTTCTTAATAAGCTGAAATGCCTCAATCCAGAAGGAGCTCAGGTATTTGGCCATATCCTAATAGTAGTAGTAATCATCCTGTAGCTGTTCTGGATTCAAAAAATAAATACAGTAGAATGTTTTGGCCACCGAAATAAAACTGCAGCATAAATGAGAGATGAAAATTTTTGCTGACAATGAAATTCAGTGTAGGTTTCTTAAGGCTAGCTGAATACTCAAGTCTAATTTAACTGAGGGCAGAAACAAACAAACAAAAAAAAAGCCAATCCACCCCTTTTTTAAAAAGTATTCTCTATACCCCAATATAGGTCTCTGTAATAGCTAATGAAATGTCAGAAGTAAAAATAAATTAATTCACAAGAGACAACTTATGCATGACTTCAACACCTCGTCCTACACGGTTTTGTTTCATCTCCTTTGCGAATAAAACTCCACAAGGTGCAAGCTCTGAAGGGACAGAAGGAAGGAACTGTGGTATTAGAGAAGCAGCCTTAGTGTTTTGGTTTGAAGTCTGCCCCAGGATGACCGAGTCTTCTTCAAGAACTATTCTGCCAGCTTCTTGGACTAAGGCTATTCTGGTGACCACTTTTAGGACATGCACATATAAGGCTAGACCAATACCAGAAATGATGTAAAATGATGGAAAGAAAAAGATGATCTGGCAGTTGATAGCTTGGTTCTTGGGATTCTCAGAAAATAACACAATGGCAGCCTTTCTTGTCTTTTTCTTTCCGTGTTGGCTCTGGTGAAGGAGGGCACTCTTGTTCCTGAAATTTCCTGGAAACAGGTATTTCAAATTAAATTCATAGAGTAATTTTCAGGTAAATAAACACAACTACTGTATTCCACACTTTCTTTTTATACTTTCATAGGGAATGCACTTCCTTTTTACATTCAAATTACTGATTAAGTAAGTGATAGTTTTTGAGTTTACCTTCCGGGGTTGTTTTTTTAAGAAACCAAATTTTTTACAGAAGGCCAGTCTCAGATGCAGTTTATCATATTTACTGACTGGGTGACCAATAAAATCCAAAGACTAAGACAACAAAATTATCATTCAAATATGTATTAAATTCATGTGAGAATTTTTCCTAATGCACCTGAGTGTTTTTTTTTGAATGAAGATTATTGGCTAAAGCTTAAAGGTAACAGCAGGCAGAATCCTCCCAGCATTTTCCCACTGCATTTCAACACCTTAGCTGCAGCTATCCATACATGGACATGAATTATCAGGTCTCATTTACCATACCTTATTACTCTGACAAGTTCATGAAAAGCTTGGTCTACATTCAATCTGATTTTTGCTGAGGCTTCCATGTACGTTACTTTAAGTTGCCGTGCCAGCTGGTGGCCTTCCTCCGGTGTCACCTGCAACAGACATCAGTCGTTAAGCACCAGGGTTCTGCAAGCAGCTTTGTGCCACTGCACTCTGCATCTGCATGTTAAGGATCCAGCTCCCTCACAAAATAATGGTTATTTGGGCACAGCACAGTTTTCACCTTGCCCACGTTATACAGCTGGGAAACAGACTTTTTTTAAAGGAAGTTTCTGCAATAGACAAAGACTGACTTTCCAAGAAATTCCTCTCACTCCAGGTACCTCCACTTCAGTTCTGCATAAGACCAAGTTTTCCTTCCCAGGGAGACATTAGCCCCTTGCTCCTCCTCAAAGCAAGTGCTTCAGTCAGTATCTGCTGGATTACTAACAGAATTCTGAATATTATTACTAAATTCACCTTTGCATTGTCTCAGCTAAATCCAGAGAAACAAACAAACAAAAAAAATCAGACTACTATTAAAACAACAACTGCTGTTTAGCTTCTAAGTCTTTTTAAAAGTCATTAAATAAAAGCTGTATTAATGACACAGCAAAACACAGCCAGTTTTAAACATAGCTTAGATTACCAGAGTTCTAAAAACCCATGAGGCCTTCGGGCAATTCAGAAATATTAAGGAAACCCTGGTTACATAATGACTCCTTGAGACAACAGTGGAAAAGGAGACGAACAGGAAACAACGAGCATCATGAAAAGTTGGTACAAAATTTAAAGAGATGAGGCAGAAGACAGGAAACCAGGGGACCATTCTAGGAAGGAGGAATAAGTCAGGCACAAGGCAAAACCAAAGGAGACCACTGTGTATTTTTGGATGAGGTGGAAAGCAGTGAGGTCAGAGAACAGAGGCCACCCTGAGTGGTGCAAGGCTGCAAAGGGAAGGTCACCCCCAGGGCCAGGGAGGAAAGGGCAGCTTTCAGTGACAAAAGGAAGTACAACAGATCTTGCCAAGACAATGCCTAATGAAGAAATGTCAAAGATTACACTGCTTTCAGAGAAAAACATTAAACCAGCACGTAGAGGACTGATAGAAGAACAAAAATAAGGAGAGTTTATTTTTAAATTAGTTCTGAAAAGGAACTCAGAGTATTCATTAGATTAAGCAGCTACACAGAAATGGAAATAGATGGGAATAGAAAAGTAGTGGCAGCATGACCACAATGCATGGCCTAGAAGTACTTTTCAGCTTGCACAAGTTTCTTAACAGCTACACAGTGGTTTAAAGAGCCTCCATGCATGGCATCTCCACATGTTTAATTTCTCTGTCCTTAGCATCCCACTGGCACTATATCCATACACCTCCTGCTGAAATCAGGGCTGCTCCCACTAAACCCTTGTGAAGCTCTACAAAATGCTCCCAGCATCCTGTGCCATTAGCTGGAGTAATTCAGGATGCATCTGCTGATCTCAAACACTCACAGCAACTCTGCATTCATTTCAGTGTTATCACCGCCAGCTGAAGCCAAAAAAGAAACACTCAGGATCAACTCAACCCCAAGATCAACCACTGGAGGGTCCTTTTTAACTGCAGGGCACACAAGGAGAACTGGAAGAACTGGAACTTCAGTCCTCTACTGCTGTTTGAAAACTGAAAAATATTGAAAACTCCTGCTCCCCTAGCTAGAACAGCTCCACTTCAACTCTCCACTCTGATCTCAGATGTTGAAATATTCCAATTGCAAAGCTTATGAAGGCTGCACTTGGACAAATATTTGTAGCTCTTTTCTGGCACTTCAGTGACTGTAGAATCTCCTAAAGTTTGCACCTGTGCTTTCAGAACCTTCTGTACATCTCCACCTGAGACTAGTAAGTTATAACAGTTCTAGAAAAACTCTTTTTTTACTTTTCTTCATCCCTGCATAGTTTACTGAAGCCCCAGAAAGTGAGAAGCTGAAGTTCAACAAAAATAAATAATTGGCAAGGAATGTATAATTCTGGGGAGAAGCTGAACTCAATCTTTAAACACATGTTTAAAGAATTTCTTCTGTATTGTACCTAAAGAACTTTACAGGTACAAGTCAAACTAACACTGTAATGAAGTTAAGCTACACTTCCACAATATCCTGCATTTAAAACACTATAAATACACTAAAGTTCTTGTTTTATTTACTAGAATATCTGTAACTGTTAAATTCCAAAATAATTTTTTTCCAGTCTCACGAGTATATTGTCAAGTTACTTGTGGTAAATTTTGGTGACCTCAAAAGTCAGTTTAAAACAATATTTAATTTGGAAACACTATGGAAACATGTGCAGTGCCCAAGATGTTAATTAGAGGCCAGAACATACCAGTTCCATCTTCAAAGCTGAGGGAAATGTAAGTACAAACATAGAAATACTTGTAAATAAAAACATGAATTTTTATATTTTTGTTGTCCCTTCTTGAGTACGACAACCCTGTAACACGACAAGTTTTCCAGGAAGTGTGATGGGACAGCTTATTTAATGTCACCACCAAAATAAAAACTAAATCCCTTTTCTTCAAAGATGACTGGATGTTATTTTGACAGAACTAAAGAGAAGCACAGATTTGATGGTAGTGATTGTGTGTACATCTGTGTGTGTTGGTTCTGCAGTTTTACTGAGCTTAAGGCTGAATGCAAATGAGAACCACCCAAAATGCTCACCCTTTTGCTCTAGGATATTTTACTGCTTGTTTCTGGATATCACTCATTCTCCCTGTTCTGACAGTTAGTAAAAGTTTCTCAAATGAAAACTCATTACAGAAGATGTGAGCCAGTCAAACATGGAAAAGTTTATTTCCCACCTCCCTAAGCTAACATTCTTCTTCTGAAACAGTTTTCATTTGAGTATCTGCACAATAATCCTGTGAACACAGGTCCTTCTCTCTTCACTAGTCTGTCTGGTATCTGTCAGAAATACATAAATTTCTGAAGTTTCCATGCTTTCCTCTACCTAAAGCAACTCTACAAGGCTGCCTAACCTAACACTGCACCTGTATTTTGCCTGGACACTTACACAAGACTAAGGGACACATCACACAGGTAAACAATTAAATATTTCCTCAAGTTTGAGACAAATCCATTTCTACCACTCTGTGGTCACCTACAGTGCTCCCAGCACAAAAACACTGTCCATTTCTGCCAAGAGTTCCATCACTCCTGAAGAGTGCATCTGTCATCCCAATTGTCCTACAGGGATAATTCACTGTTCCCTAACTCAAATTTGTCCACACTCCCCAGTCAAAGGTACAATCTGTATGTGGGCACAGAGCTGTCCCTGGACACAGTCCCAACATCTACCACTGCAAGAAGTTATTGTCACACTTTCATACAAGAAAGAGATGGTTAAGAGTTAAGTCACATGGACTTCTCTTGCTCTTTTTGCTTTAAAGGTAATAGAGGTGATCTCAGCTCTAGGTCATTGTGTTAGTTCAGTCATGATGCAAAAGCAAGAACTAGCATTTAATCAAACCCCAGCACTTTCCTGTTGCAACTTGGATTTTCCTTGAAACCCCGCCGTCTGGGGAATGATCAGACTTGACCCAGTTTAAGCTAGCAGTTATCTACAGAAAGTCAGACATATCCTGCACTGACAAGTCTACTCCTCCACCACTAGTGGTTATTATTAAAACATCTGGTGCCCTACTGAATTATCTTACAGTAGAAACATCCAGTGTTGAGTTCTAAGGAATTAACCCATTTAACAGAAAGACTGCTACACAGCATTTACTTTAGGAAAGAGCAGTGAAGAGATGGTGCTTCAATTCTGGTTTCAGAGTCAGCAATTTGTAACTGGGGAATTTGGAAACACTGGCAGCCTCATTGCTTATCATACATTCTAAAGATTAATGCTTCCTTGTCCTCTAAAGACTCACTTTTCTTTGTCAATGTAACCCCATGGAGATTGAGAGATGAAAATCACAAGAAAGCTGCTTAACTCTATTTATCTATACAGTTCTTACCATGACAAATTGCTATTTCAAACTTACTCTTTCACATCCCTCCCAAAACCACTTGTGAGTTGGTCTCTGGTATACAAAGCCCCACTAATTTACACTACACCTTTGGTGAGCCCCAACAATTCATCAAGATCATACCATTGTTTGTGCACTTCTGCTGTACAACCCAGTTCATGTATTTCCTGAGAAACAGTTGCCACCACACGAGGATGATTAGTTATGCATCATTAGCCTCCAGATTTATGGTGTCACAATGACAGTACTCTGTACTCTGTTCAACCTCAACACATATTTACTAGGATAAAGGTGTGGCCACACCCTTGAGACAACCAGAACTCTTCCACATGTTTAACTCCTTTGGGTTCTGAGAAGATTTGTTGTTGAGTATCATCTGCTGATCCAAACACACACTAAATTACTTTAACTGGGTTTAAGTCTTGCAGAGATTGCATGTGTTTCACTGGTCTGCCTCCTGCCTTTAGGAAAAAGCAGGTAGATGCCCAGTACAAGCAGTTTTGCTCTAAAAACTGACACCCAGCTTCCTGACTTTCTAAAAATGTTACATTAATTCTGAAGCTGAAAAGTGTACAGTTGGGATAAAGCAAGAGAGAAAGGACCAGATAAGTAAAAGATAAGGGTCGCCTAGCAGCTTTTTGGTGGTGCCCAATGGGGCCTGACTCATCAGCAGGCAAAGTGTAAAAATGCAGAGGATTTGCCCTTATCACACTTCTGCCCACAAGTTACAGCCTGGGGCTGCCCCACACTCCCCACTCAGCCAGCACTCCCAGCCAAGGTGAGGGAGCACTTTCCCCTTTGATCCCACTGCTCCCAGCACAGCTGCCTGCCAAGAAACCTGCAGCCAGAGCAGGATGACCTGGCTTGCAGGCTGAAGGTTTTCCTCACTTCTGGACTAGTTGGTTTAGCTGGTGGCAGGACTAGTTGACAAGTTTTCAGCCAGAGGAACAAGCTGGTGCCCCTCAGAGTGTAACACCCAGCTGATAACATCTCCCTGCTGGCTGCTGCCCAAGGGCGAGGTCTCACTGCTCCCCCAGCCCAACTCCTCCCTGCTCTGCTCCAAGCCACAGTCCCACCCCTTCCCAGGCTACCAGCACTGGCACTCAAATCTTGCTGCAAGCTGATTTAGCTCACACAGGTCCCAGGAAGCCATTCCTGCTCCTCCCCATCCAGAGAGATGATTCAACTCTAAAAGTGCTTCAAGTGAGATCTGGGAAAGAATGGGAATGTGAAGTCAAGTGGGAGGGGAGCCTCTCCCTTGTGGGGTCCAATTATGTCAGCTCAGCATCCCATAATCATTCCTTCACACTGACTGAAGCCCAAGTGAAACACACCATGTGATGGAGAAGGGGCAGGGAAGAGTTAAGAACATGTAGTAGCTGTTTAAGCAAACCCAGAAAAGTTTTCTCAGCTATATCTGCCAAAACCCCAGCTTATGATGGCAGTGACAAGTCCACCAATTGGTTTATAAATGGTGAGTGAGAGGAACAAAAAGTAATGTCCATCAGCATCTAATCAATTAAGGTAATTAATATAGCCATAAAAAGCAAAAGGAAATTTTGGAGCCATATATTGATATAAGCAGCAAAATTGCCAAGTTAGGCAATTTGGAAAAAGCTGCTTTGAGCTTGAATGTGTTCCAGTCCATCTCCACCTGAAAAAGCAGCTTGGAAGAGGGCAGAGGGACCAGCAGAACAGGAGACAGGCACCTCTCTGCCTTTAAGGGAGAAACAGAGGCAGTGTAATTACATGAGGAGGGTGGAGGAGAGAGCAAAGTTCACAGCTGTTTCTAGAAATGGATGTCCAGGGTTACCAGCTACAATTGCAGGGATCCTGAGAGCTGGGACTGACAGCCATGATGTTATTTCCCTCCCAAAGCATCTGGGTGTTTCTCCTTCAGCAATTACAATTACCAAAACAGTTCAGTTTCACCTCCATAATTTCAATGCCAACATTTGTGCAGGAGATGAAGTACAGATGTTCCAGGACCTGCAAGGTTAAATCTAAGGATTTCAATGGGGGCGTGATGGTAACTGAAGAATGACAGGGAATGAAATGTCCCTGTCTCAGGGACAGACTGTTCTGTGAATGTGTGAGTACTCAGTTATTTCAGAGGAATTTGTGAGCTACTTCTGTGAAAACTTCTTTCAATGCAGCACCTTTCAGCATATCTTTTAATTTAGTCATGATCTTTCTACACAGCTTCTGGGATGAAGAGGCTGTGACAGCCAAGGGACCATATTCAACCAAAACGTTTTTTGTACTGTAATTGTAATTCAACATTGCACAAACGAATTCACTGGGCTCTTTAAACCATGGGTTTATTTTCCTTGTGAAACTCTTAGAATAATTACAACAATTTTAGCAATATTTACTTTATTCTCAGAAAATCCTGTATTGCCACCAAGCTTTCGATGTCATCTTACTGTCTCAAGAGAAAATATTAAGCTTCTCAAATTAGTTGCTGAAGAAAACAGAAGTTTGATATCTGTTCCTTTCCTGCTGCTATAGTAAGGTTATTTTCATTTCAGCACAAACTAGTTTGATTCATTAAAAATCAACAGCAACTAAGAAAAACATATTTGAAAGTCCTTTAAATCATTCTAAACTAAATATTTTAAGTAGTCTTGTGACTAGAGGTGAGGTTGAAAACTATTGGTTTCAAAACTTTAAGGTACATAAATATAACAAATTGTGTTGCTGTGCTTCCAACTTTTAAAGGTTTAAGTCAGTTATGCAGAAGATGAGTGGACAAAGAGAAAACAGTGACTAACCACTAATTTATACATAACAGCAGTGAAAGGTAAAAGCAAGAGCACTGAAGGCTAAGGATGGTTGGAGTCAGTGTTGGAATGCACTCTGCTGGCACAGTGCAGTGTGAGTAACAGAACTGAGGAATTAGACACGTTCATGCCTGAGTAATCAAGTCATGACAGAAAGCTCTCAGCTCTGTGAATAGACTTGGTCTCAACATAACCCCACTGACTCAGACAGAAGATGTGCTGGGTATGGAATGCCATCATGCTCCTAAGGTTCTTCAAGTACAGAAACTGAGTGGAGTTTCTAGCATTGGAATTAGTTTACATGATAGGACTTTTTCCATTTGTTTGTTCCCATTCTGGAAGGAAGTTTAGTTTTGGGGGGAAAACTGAATTTTCTGGAAGAAAGTGAGCAGTAACTAAGAGCAAATGAATTACCTGTCTTTGGTGGTCCAGATCTGCTTTATTACCAACGAGAATCATTGGAAACTCATCGCGATCTTTCACTCTAAGAATCTGTCTCTGAAACTTATAGATTTCTTCAAAGCTGTGAAAGAACACAAGCAGAGCATCAGTGCAGTAATTCACAGATTCTCAGGTTCTGAAAAAGTTCAGAAATTATGAGTCACATATTGGGACTTGCCCTGCCATGACACACAAGCACAGACAGCTGCAGGCACTCCAGAGTCACAGCATGACCAGTTAGAGAACCATCCAACACTCAAACCAAAAAAATCCCCAAGTGAGCAGTGTCCTCTGCACTGGGCTGAGGTGGGGCTGCAGGGTGAGCAAAACACTGACTGTGTCTCAATCCACAGGCACCCAGGGCCAATGTGCTGCAGAGAATCAAGCAACCACGGTCCATTCTATAAATACTGACCCTGGAGCTCTACTCCATCTAGAATATTCAAACCACAGCATAGAGACCCAGGTGATCAATATTTCAGCTGGCAAACTCCAGAGCTACTTCTAAGAATTTTGGGGGAAGCTATCAAAGCTGGAAAGCCTTGTTTTGTCAAGGACAGAAAAATGGCAGGGCTAAATGAGCAGAAAGCTTTCCAGTTACCAATTAAGTTAAACCAGGTACTGATGCTTTTCAAGCATAAGGAATATTCCAGCAGTTTTAAGGAAAGGTGAGCAGAGCAGAAAACTTCTTCCAGGATGGTATGTTAAACAAGATAATTCTGGCCTAAGCAAGGATTTTTGGAGAATGAATAAATAAATCACTGCTTTCAAGTAAACACTGTTAAAGCCTCATCACTACATAAGGACCTTCAGCACAGACATTTGCAGATAAGCACATACCCTTTGTAGCCTTCCAGACATAGAGCCTGAAGGTATTTACACCTAATTTGCCAGCTAAAGTTTAAAAGCAAGATGATCACCAGTAAAAAAGACACATTGAAAAGAACTAGGTAGCCAGACACCTCATGCAAAGGTAACTAGAAGGGATGTACATCACTAAGCATAGGTCTCCATCAGTTTCTAAGAAGATGTTTCATCTGCATTCTGCAGCCATTCAGTCAATCCATAGGGACAAGCAGAGGGACCTCTGCCTGCAAGAGTGCAGGCACATACCCTAAACTCACTCAGAAACCCAGAGCCACCTACTTGATGCTGCACATGGTAAAGGGATATTCCTAAGAGCTGACTGAATACCAGACACTCCCAGGAATATGGTATTCTGGACTGTAATAAAGTTCTTGAACAGAGCTGTCCTATTTTTTTTTTTTTGTAGGCCTTCAAGTCATCTATTGAAACAAATAAGACACTTTCACAAAGTGATTGGTTCAAAATTGGTCCTCTTCAGTGCTGAAAGAGCATCACACCTTGCACTTAAGAGTGAACACAATGTTTTGTTTGAGATTATTTCAGTTAAGGATCACGTGCAATTTAAGAATAATTAAAACTTGTTTGTTTTAATAACTTGACCTCAGGCTTACCTTCCTCTATCTGTGACTGAGAAAACAAGCAGAAAGCCCTCCCCTGTCCTCATGTACTGCTCACGCATGGCTCCGAATTCTTCTTGTCCTGCTGTATCCAGAACTGAACACAAGCAAAAATATGGATTATTACATTTCATGTTCTGATAGACTGGAAAAAAAAAATTATTCCTGGTAAGATGTTGTGAGAGTCTCTCCTGTGCATCATAGCCAAGCAGGAACCACTTTTTGCAGATACTACTGGATATTTTTCTAATATTCCCAACAAGTTCTTGCACAGACTGAACAATTCAAGACCTACCAAACAAACTGAACAACAAAACACTTGAGCACTTCTGCTAATTCCTGATCATCTGAAAGAGATGGATAATGCTCAGAGATACGGAAGGATGAGGGTTGTTGGTTTATTCTTAACAAATCACCAACATGCAAGAACTGAAATTTTTAAAGCAAAGCATTTCTATTGCACTTAGGCAGCACAGAGGTGTGTTTTTCATGCCATCACGTCACCCAGGTAACTGCTGGGAATAAAACCAATTCCTAATCCTAGTTTTGTGGGCACTGTGGGCGGGCTACTTACTGTCCAAGCGCGCGGCCCTGTCGTCGATGACGCATTGCTTGGTGTAGGAGTCCTCAATGGTTGGGTCATAATCCGTAACAAAGTAGGACTGCAGAGAAAAAAACAGGTTTGTGTCTTAGACTAGCACACACAGGACATTCCCTGAGGGAGATGCTAAAACTGGACACTTGGCAGCAGAAGGAAAGTGAGTGTGTTTATCCATGTACAACCATTTTGGTTCTTCATCCGGAGATATCCGGTAATGGTTTTCCTATTCCTAGTAAATGCTCATAAATTGTAGAGATTACTAGCTGAGTCACTGAGCTAACTGGATTCCTACAGCCTTTCCAACATTTTCTAGACATTACTGGTCACTCCTACAATTTCTCAGAAATCCTTAGAAATTTTCAGTTTCTATGGACTTCTAAGGTCTCTTGTAGTTTCCCTAAACTTCTGGTAGGGTTTACAAGTTCTTTGACATTCTCAAGTTTACAGGACTTCCTCTCCCCATCCTAGAGCCGGAGATTTCTAGGAAGTACCAGGACTTTCTCAGCTGTTCCTACAATTCCCCAGCAGTTCTAGAACAATGTCTAGCAACTGCTCCACACAACACAAGTAGCACTTAGCTTGTTAGCTGAAAGGAGTTTGGTGGAACATCCTTGTTACCAGGATTTTTCTCCTCATTTTAATGACTTTAAGCACTCACAGCCCCCAGACACACAACCCCTGAAAGCAGAATAAGCCATGAAATGCCTGTGCCACCCATGGCCTAAGCACAAGGCTCCACCAGACACTGCCAGGCTGTTGCTTATCACCCAGACTGTGCAGCACAGCACACTGTGGTACATTTCTCTAGAGATTGGGAGATCTGGTACTGAATACTGGGTTAACAACACCATCCGAAGACAAGTTTAGAATTCAAAGGATGAAGTTTTAGCTTGCATGCAGTCATAGTAAAGTTAACTTCACCTAAACCTGAAGGAATCACATTAGCATAACAAATCTGAGCCCTGATCAAATTCCTTCCCATCTATGCTCCCAGCAGACACTCAGTGCACAATTTGTGCAGAACTGCAGGTGTACCATGTGTACATTATTCAGTTCTGTAAACCAGTAGGAATTAGGAATGTTTTGAAACTACATATTGGCTCCTAGGAAGAAAAAAAAAAAGGAAGGACTTTGTTGAAGCCCCTTTCTCACCACACAAACTTAAAGATACCAACAAGACAACACCCTGCTCCTCTAAACTTACCAAAATCAAGTAAACAGATGTCACAGTTGGGAAAACAAAACAAAACAAAAAAAGGTGGGAGGAGAAAGAATAGGAAGAACTGAAATCACAGCACTAGCCCACTAATCTCCAGACATACCACTGTCACTGCAGAACACAGTTAACTCTGTTCCTTGCAGATAATTTCTGTGGTTGTATTTGCCGTTGTCTAGTCCAGGTGAGGAGCTGCTCATGGGGACAGCCTGCAGGACGCTGTCCTGACTGCACCCAGATGAGCCCAGCACTGGGACATGGCCATGCCAGGCTCCTGGTTCAGCAGCATTCAGGACACAGCCCATGGGCTGAGCTGCAGCTCCCTTGCTGGGAGAAGCACATCCCCAGCTGTGGGCGCTGTATATAAGCTGTGCTCATGTACCACAGCCATCATGCAGCTGGAAGGAGTTTGTACAGGTTGCTGTTGATCTGTTCATTTAGAGCTGGCACCACACTAAAAAACTGCTGCCCCCAGAGCAGAGAGCCTGAGCAGCTCCTTTGCATTTCAAGCAGACATCAGTGTCCTCTCAGGATACACCTACACAGAGTCACAGCTGCTCTGCATTGGTGCACCCAGGCTAAACAGTCACCCTGCTGCAACCCCACCCACACCAATCAAAACAACAAAAAAACCCTAACAAACACTCTACCGCTAAAAAAATTCCAGTAAAGCAACAGGCCTAAATGATCCTAAATGCAACACACAGCCAAAGTGCCTATCCATAGGCAGCAGAACACTCACCTCAGAACAAGAAGCTCAACTCATCCCTTTACCTTGCTTCCCTTTAAGATTTAAAGAGGAGAAAATTCAGCCTCCAAAACTGTCGTCTATCTTTTCTTTTGCCTCTATCCATGACTCAAAACCTGCTATCCAGGAGCTTAGGAAGAGACTTTAAAGAATTAATTTACATGAATTGTAAATAAGGTAAAAGATGGATGAGAAACTTAGGTGAACATACAAATATATAAATAAAATCATTTACAGAATCTGACTTTAAAGGGATGATCACAAGGAAAGGAATTTAAGTCCTCTGTTTCATTAAGGAAACAGAAAGTAATATTTATAAAAAGCATTAGGTAGAAGATAAAAGCCTGCATTCTGAAATTACTCCCTAGCCCTCTCCAGCTTCAGCTTTCATTCCTCCATCCTGCAGAATTCAAAGTTACTGTTTGAACCTTTACATCTACAAAATGGTAAAGGATAGCAGCTTCTAAATAAAAGGGAGAATTTGGAATCAATTTATTTTGCTCTCATGAATCAGTGTTAATAGAACACCTAAAGCAGCAAGTTTATATCCAGCAAGGGCAGTATTTTTCACTAAGACAGTTCAGAAAAAGAAAGCCATAATGATCTCAGATGGATTCTTCTTATTTTCCTCATTATCTGTCCAAGGGCCAACAACTACAGCATGTTCTGTAATCTGCAGGGCATTTCTGTGATTCCCTCCACCCTTTTTAGTTTGTTCTTTTATTTAATTAAAAAACCCCAACTATATACAAAGCAAGAGTACAAGACTAGGTACAGAGACATGGAACATGGTTCCTCCCTCAAAAAGGGAAACAAGATTAAGTCATCCTGATCCAGCATCAGCCACATGTCAAATTCAGAACGAGCAGATGCCACAGATCTCCCATGTAACAATTGCTCTTACAAGTATTTTCTTCCCTCCCATGGAGCTGGCACTGCCAAATCTGCTGTCACAGCCACTACAGGAGAGCTTTGCAAAGCAATTAGTGCTGTGGTTTAGCTCCAGGCACTGGGCAAGGCTTATGTGCCTGAAACAGCTGCTGGTTTTGGAGGAGCCTTCCTTCCCAAATTGCACTGGGACGATGTGCTGCAGGACACACAACAACCACAGCTCGCAGGCTTCATTCAGTTTTGGTTGATTTACAAAAAATAGATGTAGCAGACACAGTATTTATCAATTTGAGCAGAAATGGACCTTCCTGCTGTTCAGGCAGTGTTTAAAGAATTAAGGCATGGCAGATATGCTGAAACTTCCATGAGGCCATCCCCTCGCTCCTGAATGCCATCCGGGCAAGGTGCCTGCTCACCCAGCAAGCCCAAGACCCCACACCAGCATAAATAACTTTTAGAGGTCAAGGAGTTTGTGGCAGAACTGCTTAAAAGCCTAACAGGAGCCCAATTGCAGCAGACACAAACCACTGACAACCTACTGGCTTCAAACTGATGCCAAGTCCAGACAAATCAGAGGAGCCAGCACATCCCAGAGTGCTGGAATAGCCAGGCCTGCCCAGGGCTGGGTGTTTTAGGAGAGCTGGCAGTGCCAGCCCTGACACCTGAGGGCAGCCACCCTGCCAGGCTACAGCAGTCCCAGGAAGCACAGCAGGAGCTGGGATGAGAGCTGGCGTGGAACACAGGGCATGGCTCTCTAGGGTGGCCCCACACAGCCCAGGGTGTCAGATCTGCTCCTCTAGGAGCTGTTGAGCTCCTCTGACAAGTCCAAAGAGCCACGACTCATTCAGCTGGCTCCACTGCAGCTGGCCAGTGCCTGCAGGAAATAATTAGAAGCAGTTAAATTTCTTCTAAGGAGACAGTAACTTGAACCTGCTCTCCTGTTACACCACTCCCTTAATCACCAGCAAAATCAAAGCTCCTTCCACCCATCTCCTAGAAGGGAAACAAGAAGTTGAGCCCAGTAGTCTCATCAACCATTCAATTCACCCAGAATATTGTGCAACAGGTTTTCTAGGTTTTCTCTTTCTATGATTGCTGAGGCAATCAAGCCCAGAGATGGGAAAGCCTGCTGCCAAGGAGTTTTGTAAAGGGGGTAAAAACCAAAAGAGCATAAAAATCCCCAATCCCACGCTACCTACATCACTAAGAGCTGGGGAACTCACCACTAAAATCCCTTCTTTATGTACACACTCATCATCTTAAAATGCATTTCAAACGACCTCCTGACCTTCACAGGAGTTTCTACTTGCAGTGCATGGAAACAATGACACTATACAGAATACTGCTCCAACAGTCTTTGTTTTAGGCAATAGCAATCCCTAAATCACTGTTTCAATCACTCAAGTCTTTTGGTAAGATATGAAAACCTGCTCTTAAATTTATCCTCTTCCTCAATTTATTTGTTGCCTTTAATGCACACAGAGAAATTCCTCCATTAGCTGACAAGCTTCAGTCCCACTCCATAAATTAATAAAAATTACTAAGTAAAGACAACTTTGATGGAAAACCTCAGCGCCAACTCATGGCTCTTACGCCACTTTTCATAAAGTAATAAAGAGTGCACAAAATGAAAAGTCAGGAGATAACTTTCTTTTGCACGTTTAGGGTGGGAGAGAAGTAGGATGCTGCTGACAGGAAGCTGCCTCTCTAAGCTGCAGTCCAGAGGCTGGCTGCAGAACATTCCTCCCTTTCTCTTTACACCATGCCCAGCACAGTGAGAGCACACCACCAAAATGAGTAAGTTAAAGGAGAGGTACATGCCAAAATATATATTCATCCTTGCTGTCTCTATAATCTCCATCTGTATTTACTAAACATACACATAATGTTTCAAAGAGCCACTGGTTGCTTATTTAAATTTTTTCCACATGTTTTAAGTTTTTGGTTCAAACCCAGCAAAGGCAAGGAAATAGAAGGGTTTCCACCCTCCAGCTACAGTTACAGACCAGCTCTAGATTTAAATAAGCATCTGCAATTTAAGCATTGCAAACAGCCCAAAAATCCTCCCTAGCTATAATTTTTATGCTAGAACTTAAAACAAATATGCGTAGCATCCACCAACACCAAAGCTTAAACTTTAGATTTGAATACATTCCCAAATACCTGACATGTAAGATCCCATGACATTCATTGACAGAGTATTTCTTCTGGCAGTCTCTCCTTTGCCTGCCTTTTACACTATCATCTCTTCTCTAGGTTTTACCTCATTTCCCCTGCACTTCTCCAAGAATATGCCTGCTCTTGAGCCACTCCATCAATGTGAAGCCCAGTTCACCCCCTGCACTGCCGGGTCTTCACCATGGGCATACAACATACAGTTGTACATAGCAGCACCAGCTACAGCCCTGTCACACCACCCTGATCACATCAGAAATATTTAACCCAGAAAGACAGACACCTAAGCTCTCTTCATTCAAATGAGTATTTCCAGCATTCATTCCATGCCATAGAGAAAGCCAGTGTCACAGGTTAAGACCAGAGCTCCACTGCCATGGCCAGAAGTGGACACTTTTCTCTTTGAGGTACTTGGCTACACCATAAAAGCCTTCCCAGACCATGAATTAAGACCTAATGACTGACTGCATAAATCAGTTTGCAACTTCCATTGTCCTTCCACCCATGACATCTTATAGCCTCTGCCATCAACTCTTCTACCTAAGAGTGGCAGAGCAGCCAAGTGTGTGCTAAAGTGACCCCAGTGACACACTGTGCCCTCCTCCAGCTTGCAAGGGAAGTGAGAGACCATTTCTAGGAGTTCTAATCTATGTTCCTGTCTCTGGAGGAGGAGGAAGCAGACAGGTTCTATGTCACCACAGGCAAGCTGCTAGAGGATGGGTGACAGTAACCTGTCACCCTGCCCAAGCACTGTGCTGCCCTGGTCCAGAGCTAACCTGCCCAGCAGCAGGGCCCCAGCACCTCAAGGATTAAAAGAACCTCCTTCCACAGCACAAAGGAGAAGTCATTCCTTTAGAGTACATGAGTTGGCTGGCTAGAAAACAAGGAAAACATGCAGTAAAAAAACCCTGACTTCTAGAAGCAAACATAAACCCAGACTGCATTCCAGAATAAAGGAACAGACAGAGCAAAACACACGAATTTAGCATTTCACAGAGCCCCAAGCACTTGGGTCACAGAAAAACCCAAACAAACTAAGAGCACACCACTAATCAGAGAGTCTCTGACAAGCTTGTTCCAATAGCAAACACACACCTCCCCGAGAGCAGGTGGTTCACTAGGACCCAGTATTTCCAGACAGATTTAATTGGTTGGTGCTGGAAAAGCAGGAGGTGGATGCTGTTGGGGTTGATGACAGGTTTGCCACCTCTGCAAAGGTTTTGAGCAGCTCCCAAACCAGTGCCAGAAAAGGACTGCAGGAGGTACCCACAGCAACCCAGCAGCCCTTCAAACACAAACTGCATTCAGCAGGCTTTGCTGGCATAATTTACAGAATGAGAGCAAATATTTTGGTGTTGAATGTTGGGAGAATAGGGGACCAAAGGTCTAGAATCATTCTGATAAAGGCCAGACTAAAGAAACAATGATTAGAAAACTGCCTTATGCTACAGAAGGCTAAGTGTGTCATCATCCAATCATCCCATATTCCTACAAATCTTTAAGAGGTTCTTTCTTTTAATTATACAAACAGTAAGAGGACCCATTCCTTTCTTCCAAGAAATATAAATTAAAAGACAGTCAGTGCTTGCAAGTAATCAATGATGCTTCCCTCAATTTGCACTACTTCCCGGTCCCCTAATGTGTGCTGTCAGCATTGTTATGGCTGTCCAGGGAAACAGATGTCATTTGTAACTTCAATTACTGCCATTACCCAGTGATGTGAAACACTTCATGAAGTCACAAAGACAGAAGAGGATTAAGCTGAAGGAAGTTATAGTGAAAGAAAGATGACATGAGACATGTACAAGCTAAGCTCTTTGGAAGTTCATACACAAGATGAAAATTTTTATTTGTTCCTGAAAAAATAACAACACACATATACATAATACCAAACTATGATTAAGTACATGCTTAATCAAACATTAACAGTTCTAATGAAGAAGAAAATAATAATGGAAAATGCAAAGTTGTTGTACAAGCCATGGCAGCCTCAGAGTACACCTATTAGACTACTCCCCTGCCAACATACAACTGGAAGACAGAAGAGAGTAGGATAGAGAAATAAACACTTAACTTGGTTAAGTAGAGGAAAGTCTTCTCCTTAAATTTCTTATGCCATGCAAGGACTGTCAAAAGCTGTGCTTAGCCTGGAAACACCAGAAGTGTCCTATTACACACCACAGACTCTTCTGTCCCTCTCCCTCCATGGACACTCAGCAAGCACATGAGAAGAAGAAAACTCCTAAGAAAACTCTGTTCAGTGCATATTTTAGGCACATAGCTAAATATAACATGGCTGTCTTCTATATGGGCTTTGTTCTGCTCAGTACCCAGAATACCTAATAACAAAACTGGTTTTGCATCTCTCACAGGTGTGGGGAAAGATGAGCTAGGATGGGGGGGCAAGGGAGAAGGGGTATGGAAGGTAAAGTATCTTCAGTTTCAATGTTAACACATAGATCTCTCTATGCACCTTTAATTTTTGCATTTCCTAAATGAACACTTTGATTTTGAATCCATTAACACACTCATTTCCAATAATATTTCTCCAGACAGCTGTATGCTAGGAAATTTCAGATTTCATCCCCAGTTAAGCAAGACTGAATTGTGTGACAGATTTAAAAGCCAGATTGGTTCTGGAGCATCAGCTTATTCTGCAGTCAAGCAGTGGACCAACACTCAGGGATATGAAAGACTGAAATCAAACTAACTTTTGTGCACTGACAGGGAACATCTATCAGCTCTTACACATTTCAACATGCCTAAAAACCTGTCTGCTAATTTTTGCCCTTCCCCTAGCTGCTACTTAAAATAAAGCAACTTTACTTTCTCCAACCCCACCCTTTTTTTCTCCCTGGCACTTAAGGCATGGCTGGTAAAATAGCTTGGGTTTACAGGTAGAAATCTCGAGAGTGTAACTGCTAAAGAGATAATTACAAGATCCAGTGGGGAAAAAAACAATAAACCCAGCTACAGTAGATTTGCTTGGGGAAAAGAAAGCATCTTGGCCACTTTGACTAAAACAGCCTTTCAGTGCATGTTCAAATCATAGAATTGAATTATTTCAATTTCAAGAAAATCTCTTGAAAATTAATAATATTCCAGAACATTCAATCTTGAATGAACAATTCAAGAATAATAATTAAAACTATTTTTCTGAAAAGTTACATGCCCTTTTGCTAACCTACTGCCAAGCTTAAACACACCATCAGATGCCAGTACAGTCTCAACCTGAGGTCCTTAAATGCCTTTTCCAATCTAAAGGATTCTATGATTCAAATTATGGGTGCTGGCTACATGAACACCATGTGAATACTGATGAGAGTGGGTTTTCTTTTCCTATATGTTTTGCAGTGGACGTGAACATCTTTTAAAATATTAACTTCCTTAAAAAACATCAAATTGATACTTTTCAAAGACAGCTTCCACCTTTTAAACTCAAACTGAACCTGCACTGTGCTTAGGTCTCCTTTCAGTTCCCAGCTTACAGCTCTCCCCATGGGACAGCAACTTGGTATTAACAGCTCACCACCCTGTGAGCATTTCCCTCCAATTTATAATCCTCAAAAACCAAACCACACCAAACACACTCACTCAGACACCTGGTTTAGGCAATATGTGCACTAAACTTTTGCCTCTCTGGTACTTCCTAGTGGTGCAGTTTTCATTGCTCAAGATCAGAGAAGGTGCACTTTCACTGTCTGAGAAGACTTCTTTGTAATGCCTTCAGTTAATGCCCTTTAATGCCAGTAAGCACCTACAGAGTTCTTTGAAGGCAGCTCTGCAATTTCTCAAGTTGAAACACGCCTGACTGTAAAGCATATTCTATACTGCAAGCTTAGTTGAGTCTTGATTTAATTTCACTTCATTTTTGTTTCTCAGTAAATATGTGCAGGAACTATGAACCCACCAGGTACTTCATCTTCCTCATCTTAACCACTCACAATTCAAAGAATGTTGAAAACATTCAAGACACACCATCTTTTCATCTAGAAACTTTTATCATGTTTAGATAGCTTTCAAACTAGCAGCTCACACAAGCTCTTCACTATGAACTCAAGGTTTTTCTCAAGAAAGCAGTGATTTTTTTTTTTTTTAAAGTACATATCTGATTTTAGGACTGTGTTTAATCAGACTACAGCTGTTAGAGATAAAGTAAGGTTGCTTCAAAAATCCCCTGGTGAGGCAAGCCATAGATTACTTTTTCCTCCTACACAAGAAATCATTATCAAATCAACCTCAAGATAGACAGTGTAATTAAGAGATTTTGGTTTATAAACTAAGTAACTGGAGAAGACTTAGTCAATTAAAATCTCTCTTCACTTCTGTAATTTAGATGTAACTGTACCACAGTCAGCAACAGACTTCAGCCTAGTGGCTCCAAGGAGACCCATGTTTAGGGCATTTCCAGTCTATTAACAAAGAAGCCACTTCATAACTCTGATCAACTTGGACTTTTCAGATTGTCTAGCTTAGGTTATGGACATTTGGAGCCAGACAATTACATTAATTAAATTAATTAAAGCAAGAAGTTTTTCTAGCCCAACAAGCCAGTGAAACAAAGCTGCACTCCAGCAACTCTAACCCCTATTTCACATTTTAAGTACCTGAAAATGTTTGATCCCTGGGACTCCACAGCAAATGAAGATCAGAACTTTCTGAAGTGAACACCTTTTTTATTCTGACTCCATTCATCAGAAGGAGTCAGGTAGAAAGCCTCAGGAAGGTAAATTCTCCACATTCTTCCTCTTAAAGCATTTGTTTAACATGGAGATACAATCAGGTTGACTAGCCCACTAATCCCAGAGCCTACAGTTTTCTAGAATGAGTCAAGCCAGGATTAAATATTTATAAGATAGTATTTCATTCTACAATTAAACTACAGCAACCTCCTAGTGAAAGAGGGAGGTTTTATCATCCCCAGTCCTGACACTTCACTCTAATTCCCTGCTGCCTTCAGGATGATCCAGAGATCAGAAAGTTCAAATTGCCACATAAAAATTATAAAAATCCCTCATCCAAATAAATATTAGCCACGCAAACCACATTTATATGTCCAGGTACCTTAATAAAGTTCACATAATACCACCAAGAGACACCTTTTGACCCAACTTCAATACATTCAATTACTTTATTAATACATAAATTGCTCAAATATGTAAATGTCAAACAGGGACTGAACCCAAAGAATGAAAGCTTCCAGAAGTTCTAATCATACCACTTGCTCTGCTGGGAAACAAAAACCTTGAAGTGACTCTTTCAGACCCAGTAACACATTTTATTTACACTGCCAGATCATTGTAGACATTGATAGCAATGTACTAGTTCCTGTCCTGTAGCGTTCTTTCTATTACCAGTAAATTCCATGGAATTTTTGAACACCAACTTGGACAATATCCAACATAATAACACTCAATTTCATTAGCAAAATCTGGAGTGCTTTATTTTTCAAAGATTTGTTGACTGATCATTAAAAGCTAATTATTTAGGAAAAAGCTATAAAATAGCATTTCTATCTAATAAGAACTATTGCTTCATGATAAGCACAGCTCTAACAGCTTTATTTGCTCAAATTACATATTTATTCAACTCCAACCTTTTGGCCTTAGATTAGACAGTCTAGACTAATTTTGCAGACTACAGACAATTACTATTATCTTTAAGTTTGGAAAGTGTCATAACCAGAAGTGTCAGGAATGCTGAAATTACAGCTGTGTAAGTGTTATTTAGCCATCTATTTTCATTAGCAAGGCTAATAATTACTAACCTTCCCCCCAGATCCTCACCCAACTCAGTGAAACACACAGCAGTTATTCTGGATCATGACAATTTTAAATGATAATGAAATAATTGGCGTCCTACCCTGAAATAATGGACTCCTTCAAAGTGTGTTACTCATTCAGGAGTGCAAGCATCAGAGGCTGCATGGTGCATATATTATAATGGTAAGATGTGCTGCAAAATTAATTAAAATAAAAACACACTGGGTAACTTTCCTTTAGAAAAGGGTGTCTGAACAGCTTGCAGGTGGCAAGCCATCAACAAGAAATTCATGCTAAAAACTCCAACAGCAAAACCATACTAAACACACACTTCTAACACATCAATTTCTAAAGTTTTCCACACACCACAGTGGCAGGGCATGAAAGCCAGGCTGATGAACCCAAGGCCCACTGGTCCCATGCTGCAGGCCCAGCAGCTCAGTAGACAGGGGTTTTTTGCACATCCATATCAGTCAATCACACTGTATTTTAAGATGAAAACGTGCTTTCCTCCACCTGAAAGCATTTCTCAGAAGTTTGTGACTAAGCAGCAAAACCTCAGAAAGAAGGAGAACTTGCAATGGTCAATAGGTGTTATTTCCATGTGATCTGTACTTGCAGATTTGGCTGCTCCGAGCCAGGCCAGCACACAGGCTCCCACGGGGACCAGGAGGCAGAACAAAGCACTTCACACCACTCACTCCCAAACCAGCAAAAAGCTCCACAGTCTTCATGTCTCCTCTGCCAAGTGAAGTTTTTCAAGAGATTCAAATTTCACCATCTGATTTTTAAGCCAGACACATCAAGGAGAAGCGCTCACAACCTCAGTTTGGGATTTAGAGCCAAACAACAAAAATCTTAAGGGTATTTTTATCATGGCTCTAACCTAAGGTGTCAGGTTAATGCACCTGATTGTGAGAGTGGAAAGGAAGGAAGGGGATCTCTTCCAAGGTGGGGCAGGCTGCGTAAGCCTTTTCTCACTAGGGACAGAGTGTTCAGACCTTCCTGGCACTAAAGCCTTTGTTTTGTCCCACTGCTTGGGCACGGTGTTCAACAGGTCTCCTTCTGATAGATGGGAAGGAAAAGAACCCAGATTTAGCCATTGTAAACTGAACTTAGCAAAGCAACGTGGTAAGTCACTCCACCTTTGGGGCAAGATGCAGAAATCCTACCCCATGAGAGCAGAGAGATCCCCAGCACAGATATTTCAGTGACGCAGGCTGACCTGAGATCAGGATGAGGTGTGATGCCTGTCAGAAAGCACAAGTTCATTAAACAGAGGCTGGTCTCACAGATGTGGACACTACTGTTTCAGAAATAATTCCTCAAATTAATATCACTAACCTCAAATTTCCAGGTTTCTGGAAGAACAAAAGCTTAGAAATCAAATACAAGGGGTGCAAGAGCCCGCAGTGCAGACCGGTGTAACTGAAACAAAGTTTCAGCTGGACAAACCACTTTGGAAAACAGCAATGCAGAGTATTTTCCATCACAGATACCAGGGGAGTACAATGCTTTCCTTTCCAGCCTAATCCTAATCAGCGCTCGCAGAGAAGTTTAATCTTAATGTCCTTGAAGAATGTCTTCATAGTCTCTCACCAGCAGCAGCAGCAGATTTCAAGATCAAAGGTTATTACTCCTTCCCATCTGACAACAGCGTAATTCAGCCTGGTTTTCTCATCAAGTGGCTGCGGCACAGTACAGCACATGAGGATTGTTTACAACAGGCTGTGCAGCACTTCATTTCTGACTCCTCAGAAGCAAAGCCATGTCTGCTGGAACTTCTACATTACAGGCAGACAGCTGAAGTTCTTAGAAGAAACACGAGGTAAAAGAGAGAGTTTTATCCTAAATATAAATAAAACCAACAAGGAAACCCAAACCACCAGACTCATGGTTGGGAAGACAGAATTTACGGCTCCACTCCATGTTTTGCATCAGCATCTCACAAGTCAACCCAAACATGCTGTCCTGCAGCATCTCCAGACCCTGCACCTCAGTGGCACAAGGTTACCCAGTGAGATCACTTAAATCAGCACATTTGCACAGTGACACATGAAGCTTATGTGCAACCCTAATATTGTTTGTGCCCCTCCTTCAGAATCCACACTCACTTATACTCAGCTAAAGAACATCAAACAGGGCAGTACCTATTTTTCCTGAGTTATTATTTTACAGTGTGCATGAAGTCCCATCAACATCAGAACCACAGAAAAGCAAGAGGAAGATGCTGTCTGGGCAGAGGATGCTTTCCTGGCAGAAGATGCATGGAAGGCCACCCTTCTGTTCCACCAAGCAAGCTTCACACACAGGCCCACCCCAGCAGCATGGCAAACACAAAGCCAAATCATTCACAACTGGAATATTCACTGGGGAGCTTGACACAGGGAAGTGCTTGAGTAGCATTATCCTCCCAATTAGTCAAGACTTTAAAAGCACAATGTGACCAATATTGTCACAACTCACATACAGGGAAATGTGCACACAGTCAAATTCCCCATACCAGAAACTACAGAGTGGTTTTACCATTGCTGATCCTGACACGAGTATGATTTCATAGCACAGAACTGGTAATAAGCACTGTCTTGCTAAATTAACTTGTTAGTGGATCTACAGGGAAAAGGAAAAGATCCTAAAGCCCCAGCAAGCACAATTAAAATGCTCTTAAGCAGTGCCAGAATTCTCAGCCTCAGCAACTTCAGATGTCAAAGGACTGTCAAATGGATGCACATTTATGCCCTTAAATTTTATTTAAAATGCTTTTGCCCTTAGTAGTCAGTCTACAAATTTCAGCAAGTAACGATTTTCATCTTAAAAAAACCTTATTTACCAGCAAAACATGTGGTTGTACTAAAACCAACCACAGTGTTTCTTCCCCTTCGCCTATGCACCTGCGGGTGTGGTACCACTCTTAGTCAGCATCACCCCACTCACAGGGCAGGGAAACACGTAGAAATCTCAGAGGGAGTTTATTTTTCACTTTGAATTATCACAGACACTGCATGGAATAGAAAAAAATGGAGATAACTAACATTATTAATATCAACAGCATTGATGCTAATGTTAAGAATGTTCAAGAAAAGAGTGGATGAGGCACTTTCTGCCATGGTCTAGGTAATATGGTGGTGATCAGTCAAAGGTTGGACCTGATGACCTCAGGGGTCTTTTCCAGCCTAACTGATTCTGTGATTGTTAGATGAAATATTCAGATATTTCAAATATGACTTTTTGAGTTGGAGGACCCACCCCGTTGGATGTTAATCCTGGCTTTTGCACTTTTAGAGCATGTGTATCTTAAAAGCAAGGATTGTTCTACCCAATGAGAATACAATTAACCCTAAACCATATGCTTTTACAACTAAAGCAAAAAAGCCAAACATCTGCTCTAAGGGACCATTCTCATTCCACTAAAACCCAGACACAGCACACTCAAGGTGCATGTTGGGAGACCTGCTCTAATGTTAAGATCTACTTCATGCCACAAACTAGTTTTACTTGCAAACACCTACTTTCACGTGTCAAAAAGCCACATCTATAATGAACCACATCAAGAAACTGCAAGCAAACATTCAGCTGAGGCCCTACACAATCAAACTCCACACACAGTCAACTAATGTTTTCACACTATGGCCATTTATGGTAGAAGTTAAGAAAGCAAATGAAAGATTGGAGCAATTTCACAACGAGCACAATCACTCTCCATGAGTGGAGAGTGGTGGAGCTGATTCTAAGTAACAGATAAAAAAACATGATTTGTATCAAACACCACCTCTACAGGCGATCCAGTGTTATTTCAGAAATTCACAGCTTGAGCTACAAGCATTTTCTAGAGTGACACAGACCTTAGGATCACTGAAAATCTGTTTAGTATTTTCTTCTCCAACATCCTACTTAGCAGTACATTAGAGCAGGTTCCAAAATAGTTCTCTACCCATTTGTGAGCGAAGTTCCTCCAAGGGAAAGAGGAGTTTAAAGATCAAATTAAGAGCCAACACTTCCCATTCAGAAGCACATGAACTGCTGAAGGGAAGCAGTTCCCAATTTCCTTCCAGAGTTAGATGCTCAGGCTGAACCTTTTCTCATGAAACAATGGTATTGTAACTCCTTGCTTGAAGCACAAGTTCTCCATATACCGACCCAGCCACACCTGGACCCTCAGACAGTCATTCTCCACTCTTGGTTCTCTCATCTAAAGCTTGTAAACACAGCTTTCCTTAGGTAATTAGGCAAGCAGATTAGGGCTTTAACATCAAAATGCTCTTCCTACAGTACAGTAGCAAACTCTGTGAAAACTATTAAATGTATCTACAGAACGTGAGACCATCAAGACCATGCAAACTTCCATTGGATCTAGAAACTTTCTGCACCCTTTCCTTGCTCTTCACCTCATATTAAAAAACTCTGGGACACCACCTATGCTGCAGGTACACAAATCCTGACAAGATTTGTATCTCTAAAATGGAATCCCAAGGTTTAGCAGACCAACCACCAACAGAAAGGAAAGACCTTTGGCTGAGGGATGTTGCTCTGTGCACAAGCTTTGCTTTAGGGAAATGCTCCATCCCAACTAGAAGAGGACAGAAGCACCATCAGACTACACACAATACATCTCGGCTCCATTCAGGTAAACAAACCATTTTTCTCACCCTTCTGCAAAACTGTAACTTTATGTGCTTATCTGAACAGATTTGAGCCCAGTTTTCTGTCACCATTTCCTAAGAGCGAAATCTTTGGAGTCACCTGGGTAGGTCCACACAAACCTTCAAAAATAACTCTTCAAATAAATTGCATTTGAATAGTATAAATTCTTCTCTCCTTCTCCTGCTACTCCTCTTCTGAATAAAACAATCTAGTATTTTAGCAGGCTTTCAAGATTTAAGGGAAAATAAGGAAGGCACACCACTAAAAATGCAAAGAATTTATTTTCTCCTACAGCATATTCACACTGACCAGTTTATCATCACCACCTCATGAAGACTGGCAGGCTTTGGGATTTTTAGAGTGTTGAAGGCGTGAACTTAGAAACTAAGGGTTCAAATTCAGATACTTCAGTTCAGTAATAGCATATAGTCAAGATCTGCTCCGGGGGTTTCCAGCAAGGTGATTTCCCTTCTGCCCTGTGTGCACTCATTCTTACAAAGAATTTACATAAATTCTCAAATAAACTTGTTTTCTAAACTTACAAGCCAGCCTGCACAGGGCAGACAGACCACATGATTTTTACTTAATTTGCATTAGAAGATACAGGCTGACTTCTCTATACATTATTCTTTTACAGATACCAGTTGAGGAGAAAAGCATCATTATCTGGAAAACAGAGGTGCACATCAGATGAATATAGCTCATAAAAAGAATTAGTAAACACATTGTCTAAGCCACCTACATGGATGATCAAAGGGAAGAAGGACAAGGGCTGATGAAAAATAATTTAATCATGCTAGTTGTATTTCTCCACTTCAGACAAGTGGGTTCCACTAGCAGCTGCTATCTCTCCCTCTGATTTTATGTTACTAACTTGTAACAAGTCTTCAGTGAAGCAAGCTACCTCCTTCAGGATAGACACTGTGAACAGCCACTGCCAAAAAGCAACTCTAATTTGCTTATTACTAAAATATTTTGCCTTTGAAACCCATGTTAGACCAATATTCTTCAGGCATATAGCAAGCTCAGAAAAGAGGATACTTTTATGGATTCCACAAACAGCACAGAAAGGATTAGATTTCTCCACAGTCTAGGATCAACTTCCAAGGAAGATCCTTTTTGTTAATCATCTCAACATGACAAATGATACTTACATGCCATAATCAGCCACACAATGTTTACAGTCTTTCAACCTGACAGGACCTATAAGACTTTCCAGGAGCGGGGTCGGTACTCCTGAAATGTAACTCTTTGCTTTTTAGTCCTCTCCAAAGCAATCCCTCCATTCCTCACTTTATTTCTGGAGCCAATAGTCCTGCAGAGGCTGATTCCAGAGTGCAGAAGGGACAGCAAAAAAAGGCCTTGCTACCCCATGCAAAGAAAGAAGGCAACCCAAGAGCTTCCATAGCATGAAATGCAGCAAATATAAACCCACAAAAAAAAAAAAAAAAACCAAAAAAAAAAAACCAAAAAAAAAAAAAAAACCAAAATTCAAGTTGTTCTCTCTGCAAGCAAGTTCATACTGACAGGAAAAGAGTAGCTAAGAAGAAATAAATGACCCAAGCCCAGTTCAGAAGATAAGGGACTGACAGAACAGAAGTAAGGGACTTCCTAGCAGAAGTAAGGGACTATAGCAAACCAACCAGACTCACTACATGTGTACTTTTACTAACTCTAACCTCTGCTAACCTGCTACAAACACGTCAACAGCACGTGCAAAAGTGACTTTACCATACATCTAGTAGGGAGGATAGCTTAAAGCATTCTGCCCTGAAGGCAAGAACACACTCCATCACCTAAAGCCACTTGTTTTCATTAGGAAATTGATCTACAGAGCAACATCTGAATGCAAATTGCAACGTGCAACATTCTCTCCCGGTCTGACAGGCACACATAATGAAGTATCGTGTCAAATAAGGAGAGAGCATCATTATTTGATTGCTTTCTTGAGCAAAGAACTCCTGCAAATGTTTCATTTAAAGGTATAAAGAGGCAGCAGTACAGCAAATGCCATCTAAAACTGTGTCAGCAGTATGCAAAGACCTTCAATTTGTTTACTTACAGAAAGCAGCTTTAGAACGCACTGGGTTTGATCAGAGGGGTGTTTTTTTTTTTTTTCTTGGCTTTTTTTTGTTTGTTTTTAAAAAACCTTACTGCTATTTCCGCTCCCATATTCTACCAAGTAGAGATCCTGTGGTTAAGGCATTCAGTGAAGAGAAAACAGAGCGTGGAATGCACAGGCAGACAGCCTTCTGCACCAAAAACCACAGGAAAGCACATTAGTTTCTCTCCATTTTTATAGATTAGAAACAGGTTTTTCAACTTCATCACACTCAGAATAATGGACTATTCAGATTTCCAGTAATCATAGGTGAAGCCTCTGGACAGGCAGTCCAGAAACCCTTCAGGAGACCTTATCTGCTTGGTGCTTAACTTGGATGTAGCAGAGTGTGAGCATCCCTCTGATCACAGCATTAGCACCACACAGCTCTGCCAGCCTTTAACAGGCTGCAAAGCTGATGTTATTTACAAAGACAGGCTGGATGCTACCAATTAAAGGCAAGTAGTTTCTCTTTTGAGCTTTCTTCCAGCATTAGAAAGTATTTTAATTTAAGTCATAAGTCTTAGAAGACTCATTTCCTGTGCATGTGTTAAACTCAACCTTTCATAATGACCAAAACTCAAAGCTGCCTGGAGGGACCGTATGTGTTACAAACATATGGGACAGAATCAAAGCCCACTAATGCATTGCTGGTTTGCATATATACATACATACATATATTTATGTTGGCTTTTTGGGTTTTTTTTGTTGATTTTTTTTTTTTTTAACCAGGAAAGCAGAGTTATAACAAAGACTTCTTCAAGTAAGTTTTGGCACTGAGAGCTTACATGCTTCAGGTTTAGGAAATGACCGTCAGATCCTGAAGACATAAAAACAAATCTGGGGAAATCTTCCTGGGAATGGCAGTGGCAGCCGTTCCTCTGCAACAGCTCACACTTCAAAGCACAGCCTGGAAGCTGACAAAGTCAGTGCTCCAACTTGGAGATGTTTAGTCAGCAGGAACAGAACATGGGGTTTTGTCCAGGAGAATCAAGCAGCATGAGTCCTTTCCCTGTATCTATTATGTGTTTTCTGGACTGAGGGGAGACAATCCATTCAAGGAAGAAGTTAAAGAGATGGTAAACAACCAGGTGAATAATGCTGGGCAGTCATAGCAGCAGCTCATAACTCCTGGCACAGGGGAAAAGCTGAGATACTTTTAAATTTCTCACGCTACTCAACTGGCATGGGATTAACCCAAGTACAAAACAGCTACCTAAAGTACACAAGCTGCAGGGAATTTTTAAAGTTTGAGCATAAGCTGTTAGAAAACCCAGCCTCAATTATCTAGTCTGAAGCAAGTGGCTGCAGTTTAAATTATTCATCTTCTGAAATCACCCTGAACAAATTCTTCCAGATCACCACCTTCCCTCACGCAGGCAGGCATCCAGTATCTTTTTCAGGAAATCAGCTCAAGAGATGCAGGGCTTTTGTTTATTTTCTTCAGAGTATTTGCAAACTGAAGAAATGCACAGAAGATAGAATTTCAAGGTGCAATTTTAGCTCTTAAACAACAACAACAAAAAAACCCCAACAAACAAAAACCTCAAATCTTGAGCAAAATCCTCAATTCAATTGGATTTCAAAATCCCACGTCACAATTTCAACAGACATCCAGATCAGGACAGACTTGATTATTTTCAAAATCTGCTCCAAGTGAACAATTTCATTATCAATTTCCTATTTTGGGAGAAAACCTCTGGTGTGTCAGTTGAAATACTCAATCCCTCCCACAAAACAAGTCAAAGCAGCTAAGGAGGAGGGGAAGTCACTATTAAAAATGTGTGGAATGTAACCTACTGGGCAGAAGGCAGATAATGGGACAAGGAAGTCGACTACTTCAGATCTGAGGCTCTTTTCCCACCAGCAGAGGCACTGGGCAGTTTCAAATTCACAAATGCTAGTGAATTTTGTCAACTTTTCTAGGATATACATAACTAAAAATAGTTTGACAAAAATAATTTGTCAAATCTGCCAGTTACCAGATAGACACTACATCCATTCTAATGGGTGCAAAAACTTCTAGGCAGCTAAAGAAAAACATTTCTTTAGCTACTTCAAAAGCTGATCTTTCAAGTGTCTTTTTTAAATTCAAAGAAGTTGAGATGTCTGCAGCAATAGATTTGGGTGTTCTGCTCCAGCAAGATAGAAACAAAGCAGAAACTCCACATGAGACAAAACATTTTCTATAGTTAGTAGATTTAGGTCACAGATACAGGAATTCAGAAATGCCTCAGGTTTTAAACATCCTTGATGAAAGTGAAGCACTCTGTTTAAAACATCTTGCACTAAGCAATGTTCTCAGGACAGATCAAAGAGCAAACCCACTGCCTGGCAGTCTCAGAGATGTGCAGGCTCCCACAGCAGCTGGATCAGCCAGAAGACCACACCTCAAAAACTGAAGAGCTGCCTTGATACTACAAGCTGAACCTGAAGGAAACCAAACCTCCTGCTCCATTAGCTGCTCTGACACAGTCTGACCTCTGAGAGGTTTCAGCTGAACACCCTCTTCTCGAAGAGCAGGACTTGCTCATCAGGATTACACACAGGGGGCATTTCACAACCCTTCCTTGTGGCCTCTGCAAGAGGAAGAGCCACCCCTAAGTATCAGCCTGTACCCCAGAACAGCTCAGCTTCTTCCCCCCATTGCACAAGGCTGCAGCCACATCATCTCCTGTGGTTCATCTGCTGCAGAAGCAGCTGCCTGTCCCACCCACCCTGCCTGCACCAGGGTCTCACCATGGCTCTGTTGGTCCCCATGAGTACAGAGAATTCTCCCAATTCTACCTGGATGTTTGTGAGCCTGTCTACAGCATCACCCCAGGGCTGACACGGTATGACAGTGCAAGTTACAAACCACGTAATTGCCAGAAGCAGGAGCATCTTAAATTACATTACAGCAGAAGGTCTGGTTTTCATGTAAAATTTAATGCTAAAATCATGCTCAAGAAGTTACAGTGAGCAGCCTGATTCCCTTCTGATAATTTCTTGATGATTCTGGAATGCTCTCAGAGAATTAAACTTCCTGTATTCCAGGTATGGCATGTAGCTTAGACATGCAGTTATTGCAGCGATCAAACCAGACAAGAGCTTTAAGGTTTAGCACTCCTTCAGCTGGTAGTATCACTTGTACAACATAAAATAGTATTGTCCCAACAGCTAGAGAAGCAGTTAAAATGACTCAAAAGAGCTGGAAGCACAAGACTCCAAACCAAAGCTATGTCAACAACAGCACTGTGGCTTGGTGACAACCTGCTAAGAGCCAGCAACAAAAGCAGCAAGGCAGGACATCCAAAGTGGTTGGTCCACTGGGTGCCACAGAGAGAACAATTTATTTCCAGAAACAAAAAAAAATCCCCACCACAAACATCCCTCTTAAGGCCCCTACAGAGACAGAAAGAAGATTATCTCCTCAGTTTAAAAGTTCTCCTTTAAATACTCTCAGATGGTAAGACAAGGCACAGTTGGTTAACTTTGCTGATGTGCTAAGGGGGATCTTGGCCTCACAGGTTCACTTTCAAATTGGAGGGTCTGGAAAATGTTTATCATGGCATACACCCATCAGAAAAAAAGCTTCAGAATTTGCTGCAGCACTGCAGGAGTGCTGCTGAGCACAGGAGGATATCACCTCCATCCATGATGTTTTGAGAATTCCCATCAGGATGCAAACCTGCTTCCGAAGGAGGGGGAACATCAGTTTAAGGAAAATTGAAGTATGGGACATCAAAGTGATACAGCACATATGAGTGCACCTTGGAAATCTCTCAGGACATGGTGAAGATTCAGGTAACATAGTTTGGGGTCTGAGAAGAGGCAGGAGAAAGGATGCAAAAGCAAAGATGCTGTGTTTCTGGAGGACTTCAAACACAAGCTGCTAGGAAAAACATCCTAAGCAGCAGCTGAAATCGCAAGGCAAAGTTAAATATACTTATTATTGCATTCTCAGTAATACTGGGTCATGCAAAGCCAGAATGCAGTTAAATACATCCCCATTACTTTATTGGGTTTTGCTAATGAAGGCTTGTTAGTGTGAGCTAGTAGAGGAAAACACTGCATGCTTCTTTAGTAGAGCTGGCAGCACACATACATGTATGTTATAGACAGGTACCTTTTTATATGGTCATAAAGCACCTTCTTAAAAGGAGGCAGAAACACAGAAATATAATGGACACACAGTTAAGTAACTCCCTACCTCAAGCAGTGCATATTACTGTAATCCCACTTATTTTCCCCGCATAGAACGAGTCTAACAACAGAAGAAATTTAGTAGATCATTTTTCTACCCAAAGATGCCAGATTTTTCACACAGATTTATCACTGGCATCCTACCATTTCATGGTCTACTTACCACATATGAAGCAAAACACTCAGATTTGCTTGCAGGTTTATAGATTTATGTCTGCTTAAATGAGGAATACTGAAGATGCTCTGCAATATGAGCTAAGCTGTTAGTTTTGTCAGGAAAACTCAAAATGGTAACAAGAATGATTTAAAAATTTCTTTTCCTAGCAAATATAACTGGTGACTCAACAGTGTATCACTAAAGTTACAGAATACCCTGAACAGGACTGGAAGAATAATTTGCTGGTAAGTTGTGTGGAAGCTCAAGTTTATTTTCTGGCTTAGAAGACTTGAGGAAAGTGACACATTTGATAGTAATTAATGTGTGTACCCACAGCTAATCTGCTGAGAAATAACACTCCTCATAGGTCCCCTGAATAAAGATCTTTGCGGACCACTTTGCTTGTGAGTGTTACACTAGTTTTTTTCTTCAACTGCAGCATTTTTACGTGTCAGTGCTAACATCTAGTTAATTATTAAAGCACGCTGGTCCCACAGCCAGCACTTTATGCTATCTTTAATAGTGCCCTTCTGCATACATTCCTATCTCCTGAACTCATTCCTATCTGGATTCACCAAAAACTACACTTCACTTTCTGCTCACAACTGAGAGGCTGGTGCAGGCCTGCTTAAATGAGCTCGACTGCCAGATGAAGTTGTTTGCAGAGCTGCACAGTGAACCAGACAGGGTAACCGATCCTGGGTAAAAACATTCCCTGGTTATTTTTAACTCCGATGGCTTGCGGAGTTTCGGCGCACTGGAGGGAGTAAATAGCTGTAATGGCAAACTGCTGTGGCAGCAAGGGGACCTTCTGAACATTTTGCCTTACTCGTAGTAGTACTAGCTTATCAAATTAAACTTCTAGTTACAGCAAAGCCCTGTTTCTTCAGGCTTGAAGAACAAAAACATTTCCCCAGCCTTGTGCCTCCGCACTGTCAGTCCCTTCTAAAAGCAAACAATCAACTTGCCCTCGCTCTCAAGGCCCTCCAGTTCCCCACCTGCACCAGCACAGCCCTCGTGGTCACATATGCAGCCCTCGCTTGCCAACTGTGCTCCTGGAGAGCTCCACACAAGCCTCTTTCAGAGGCACCTTCTCCTCTTTAGTCCTTTGTGAGATTTAGCATGAGCACATTTGTGTGATACAAAGATTCACCACGAACTCCATCATCCAACAGGATCTCCCTCTGTAAGCAGACTTTATGGCATTTCCCCATGCACCTAGAGAAGTGCACAGTCCTCCTCAGCCCCCTCACTCAGTCAGGTTTGAGGCTCTGCATAAGTCCAAGTTCTCCAGCCTTTCCCATTCCAAGAGCAGATCAGAATCCCCAACCTCGCTGCAACGACAGCCCTTGCACACAATGCTTGATTAGCCTCAAGATCAAGCACTTCAAACGTGAATATGTGACCTTCTTTAGCTTAACCAAGAACAGTCCAGGCACAGCAGCCCAGCCAACCCTCTTACAAACAACCCAGTGAAAGCAAGCAATCTACAAAGAAGTAATTTCAACCTCACCAAAGGTCCATGCAGAAGCACCACTGGAATGTGACCAGCCTAAGTATATGCATGGTGAAAAAAAATAAGAAAAAACAAAGCAAGCATATTAAGTAAGCATCCCTTGTCTGCTATCTACTTTAAGTAATTAAGTTATAAAAAGAGGAAAGAAATATTTTCTTCTGTGTTACCTGCTCCCATTACATGCCCTACAGGCTATCCCAAACCCAACCTGCAACCACACCTGAGCCATAAGGCAGAGCATTACAAAATAGCAAAGAGAAGATAAAAAAGAGACAAGAAAAAAAGCTGTACACAGTCAGACCATGTCTTCATAAAGAAGGATACAGTTCAAGGTGAACAGAAATGGTCTCACTCACTGTCCAGACAGAAATAATTCACCTGGGATCTAACTAGAAATTTGTAGTAGCAGGCTACCACTGCTCTCTCAGAATTTCAAAACAGATCTCCAGCAACTTTATACAGCTTTGTGCTTGGAGGCCAACATCCCCTAAGTGCATTATTTGCAATTAAACTTTTCAATCTGGTTCCCTCCTACTCCTCACAGTAAGAGTTTGTCTTGGTTGTTCAAAGCTGCATCCAGAAACCTTTGGACGTGTCCTATGCAGAGCAACAAGTTTTAAAAAAAATTAAAAGTACCAATTACAGGCATGATTTCTGTTTTCATGTTGGTTTTACATACTTCTTGAACTAGAACAAGAAGTGGTGCATTTCTCTGGTTCCATTTTCCTTTAACAGTGCTTTTTGACCATAATTGAAGACAAGACTACCAAACCGGTGCAGTTAAGCCACCTGAATTGTTGGAACAAAGGGAGAAGCTCTCTGCTTGTGTCACACCAGTCTAGACCTGCAGACTGACTAATTTGGGAAGGTCTGCAGCAAATCCAGCTTCCTACCAGCCAGCCAGAAGCCTGCTACATTCCACTTCATGAAACTGCTATTTATCTTTGGAGACTTCAAGGAGTTCAGTCACAACGTCTGCAGCGCCGGGAATGCTTTCGGTAAGTGTGAACAGGTTGCACAAGGTATACAAACATCAGCCATCTAGGCCCTTCCAAACTCTTGGAATATAAGGGCCCTACTTATAAGAGCCACCCTCCACCACCACTACTGAGCAGTGGAATTCAGAGCTCCAGCCAAAACCAGAAGCAGGAGCCTCTCCCTCTAGTACGGGAAGGAGGCTCAGGGCAAGAGGCCAGCGGCTGCCTATTCATCCCTGGGAGTGCAAAGGGCATGCCAGGCAGAGATCTGGGAAACTGTGCCAGGACTCCTTGTGCAAGTGGCAGTAGAAGACGACCTGATAACCAAAAGGTACGTCAATATTTACTTGCTATACAAGCAACCGCTGCTAGGAGCTAGCGCACAGAAAGGTGCTCTCGGACTGCCACGTGGGTTAGGTTATCCCAAAGGAATGTCACTTTGGAAAAAATCTGTAAATCACTCAAAATCAGAATGGTGAGTATCTCAGAACTTAAGCACTGCTCCAAATTTATGGCAGCTTTTGAACGCAGCTCAGGTCTACCCTGTGTGTGCACTAGTACAAGGCCTGAGTGCCGGATAACAGGATTCATTATGCCACTGCTGGCTATACTGCAACACTCACATGCAGCCTGAGGCTTCCTGCTTGCCTGCACGGCAAGCCTGAAGTCACCTACTGCATTCCCAGGCTGTAGATCTGTAACCAGAGCGAGCCCAGACTTTGGCTTGGTAGCAGTGCAGCAGGAAGCAAGGAGCAGAGCGGTTCGAGTTTCACAAGAGGGGCAACGAGCAGCCCTTATTATTCCAGGTGACTGCATCACAAGTCCTTTGTTTTGATTAGGATTTTTATTTCCCACCTTTAACCTCAACAGATGTCGACAATCAGTTGCTCCTGAACTGTATTTTGTCACCTTGAGTTAGTGCAAGGAGGCCCCAGGCTTTATCTCAGTGTGAGCATACCAGTCCCAGCGTAGCCCTGCGTGAATCTGCAGCCTGGAATCCGTGGCATCTTATTCCCTTAATTTGCCTGCACACTTACTCCAAGAGCATTTTCTGACGGTCACCAAGGGTTAGTCAGAATACCCAGAAACTGTGGAGGGATTTGCACATCCCAAGTCCAGCCCAGGGAAATGGGGCACCAAGACATCAGGGTCTGTCAAACACTCAGCACGCTGGCTCCAACACCAGCTGCACATTCAGTTGTTGCTTTTCAATCTACTTTACTACTCTATTTTGGAATTGGAATTCATGTGTAGAGCATAAAATTCAGAACAAGCCGTTTTGTTGCCCAACAGCTATTTCAGAGATAAAAGACACTTTGAGATAACCCACCTTTGCATTTATTGCTACTTTATGGGAACAGTCCTGTGAAAGTAGCAGCTCGGAAAAGGAAAGGAAAAAGGGGGGCAAAAAGCCTGAACAACTGCTCACCCATCCATCTGCAAGCCTGCTTTTAAGCAAAGCATCTGATATTAAAATTAAAATTCAAGAGTCAAAAATCTACATCCAACTCACTTTACTCACTAGTGAGTGGAACAGTAAGCTCAGCTCCAATCAGAATTTGTTACAGGCACTTTAAGATTTTCTTTTACAAACTTGGCAGCAAGATTTGAGCTTGGAAATACAGCATCAGTAAACAAATTTTAAAAGCCCCAACCACTGGAGCTCTACACAGATTTTGTATCATGTTAAGTGTTTTAGCAGTTTCAAACATGTTCATGCCTTAGCACAGGTAACATTAAGCTGGCTGACAAACTAAGCTCAACTCAGCCACACTGAACTACAGTCATTCAATATAATCTCAAGGATCTAGTGACATTTATTAGCTGATACATTCATACAAGTCACCAAAGCCTACTCACTATGCAAAACTATACATGTCATTGTCACAAAACAAAAGCCATCATTTTACAAAGAGGAAAAAGCACCAGGATAAAAATTTGTCAATTCTGATAAAAAATAGACAGTATTTTGCACAGAAGACTTGAGAGAATAAAATATTAGTGACCTTCTTGCTGCTTACTGCTAAAACTAGCTATACTTGTTCAGTTTCACCAAAAAAAAGGGAAAAAAGCATAAAGTAAATGGCAACTGCAGGGGAAAAAAATCAGAGGATGATTAGGTAGTTACTAGGCTGTATTCCTTTTGAGCAGGGAAACCTGAATATTACAAAGGGCTGAGTTACAAGGGAATGTGGGGTATTTTGTGACAGACCTCTGCATGACAGCTGGAGAACAGCTATTGTGGCAACAGCTGTGTGCTCTGCACAGCTCATACTCCCAAATACCTCAGCCTGCTAAGAGGCCAGTTAACTGGCTGCAATGCATTTTAGAAGTTTTCTGCCTCTTGGGATGTGAGCATGATGGATTATTTGTGTATGTTTTCAATAACAGAAGGAATGCTTAGTTCCACCACTTAGCCTTTTACAAAATGCTGTGGTGTAATGCTGAACTATCATTCACTGCTGCTTTCCTAGAGTTTATAGCTGCAACATCCCATTAACTCTCCTCCACAATTAAAACATCTTCACTTCCTGTCTTACCAGTGCACAGGCTTGACAGCAGTAAATTCATCTATCATATCCTGATTTAAAGGAAATGATCTGATATTTCCAGGATGAAATCCTGGCCCACCAACAGCAATATCGAGCTGTGTGTACCTCCCTAGAGGAAGAATTTTGAGGAACACGCTACTCATTAACCACTGAAAGCTTTGATCTGCTTATTTGTACTCTAAAGCTACTCCAAGGTGTCAGGTGAGTGTCTGAGAGGTGAGCCCAGGCAGTTATACACAAGTGACCAGTTACACCTCCCTGACTCCTGCACTGCCCTAATTAGCACGGTGAGGCTGAACTCAGGACACCAGAGAGTTTCCCTTGTATGAGATGGGTTTGCTCACTCAGCCTCCTTACAAACAAGTTGCTGTTTTAGGCCAGACTGGGGCACAACAATCAGCAGGAATTATACTCTCACACACAGGAGAGCAAGCACAGGAGCACTCTGCACTGCCATAACCTCAGCCACTGCTGCTCCTGCAGGAATGAATGCTCTCTGCTTTTCCACCATCATCTAAACAAGGCAGGGAAGGATGAGCTGTGCAAGACATCCCAGAAAGCTGGCAAGAGAAAGAAGATTAACTGGTTCTTCTTACATCCTCACTTTCTCATGTTTCCCATTGTTTTATCTGAAATCAAGGAAGAGTTTTCCCATTTTCAAGTATGAATCCCCTGTTGTCTTTCAAAGATACAAGGTAAATTGCAGCACATGCTTCCTCATGATATCCTATCACCACAAAAGTCTGATTTACTGGAAGACAATCAGCACCGAAGTAAAAGCTGCACTTGAGTACTGATTTACTGAAAATTAAAAAAGAAAACAATAACAAGTATAGAAATACTTGCTAGTTTAAGAAGGAAAAAGCTTTCCTTTTTAAGCTTCAGTTGGTGACAGCCTTATTTTAAACACAAGCAATAAAGAAGCAAAAAAGAATTTAAATCCTCCACTGACATCAGGATCTGTCATGCAGCAAAAGCTAGTACTGATCCATGTTTTAGTGAAGGCCACTACACGTTTGTCACTTAATCCTAAGAAATTCCAAAAATGAAGCACGTGACTTGCTTGTAATCAATTTTAAAACAACTTGGAGCAGTTTCTGTGCAGCCTTAAAAGACAAACAACATATTTGGCAATACACTTGCTGTACAGAAACTACCCAGGTGCCTGCATGGCAAAGCACACACTTGATAACATCACAGCTTTAAGAGCTCAGGAAGACGCTGTGGGATATAAATAGTACACCAAGCCTCATCTCTTATTGTCCAAAACCACACAGCAAGCACAGAAACAACACAAAACTCTCCTCTAAGGTACCTGAAGTACTGCCCAGGTCTTTATTTCCCAGCTATTTTTCTTTGGTTTTGTTTTGGGTTGTTTGGGCTTTTTTTGAGGCTGAATTTTCTGCTAAACTTCATTTTGCAGTGGCAAGATTTTATCTCAGGATAAAGCTGCCGAGAGGGCAAGAAGATGGAGATAACTTAATGCAAGCTGACAATAAGTTGTTTTGAAGAATTCACCCTCAATGTGTCAGCTTAACACTACAGTGCTGCTCCTCAACACTCTTTCAAAGTGAACTACTTATTTTTCTGCTGTTAATTTGAAAAGATCCATATACGTGGCAAAACAGACACGGGTTCCTCTTTTGCAGATATTTGCTGCAAGACAAGTGTCAGTCATAGCACTTCACCCAAAATTTATATCTATATTTAATATAAGCTCAAACTGTTAGGTTAAAGAATTAATTTCTACAAATACTCAAATATTGAAGCTTTCAGTACTCAGCAGAACCTTACTGCTCTCAAAAAAGATGGCTATACAAAGGCATCAAGTGTGAACTTCCCCTTTTTTCCTCTTTACATCTTTAGTAGAAATTAAGCTTTTTTGTTGTGAAGGTAAAGTTATCCCAAAGCCCTCAATGCTGCCTCAATCCAGAAATCCCTTCAGCAACATCCCCCAAGACAGCAGCATGTCAGAACTGAAGCCATATCCAGCTGCACACATGACTGCCACAGCGAGACACAGGCAACACCACCTACAGCAGCAGTGAATGGCACCCTAAACCAGCTGCAGGGAAACCCAGGGTTTAATTATCTCCATACGCAAGCAATGAGGAATCCAATCCACACACTGAGAGCACTGCAGTTATTCCAGCCCCATCACCTTCACACACACTCACCAGCCAGTGTTTCACCAGAAACTGACCAGCCATCTACACATCTGACTAAAGACACCTGTACAATACATCTCAAAAAACACCAGTCTAAAAAAACTAAACTAGTTCCAAAGAACTAATTCTCCCAAAAGGGTCCCCTCTTTTAATGTTCTGCTCAATACTGGATCTTATAAGTATTCTGGTATCCAGTACTTATCCAAAAATCCAAAGCAATGTTTTCTATGTAGTTACTTAGTCTATGCTGCAGAGCTTAAATTCTTAACAGAGTAGTTGAGCTAATGAACACATGGAAGCATACGCAAATGAAAAACCCGACTGAAATAAACAAATGGTCCATTTCCTATCAGAACACCCAACACCTATTTTGCCCTAACAAAATATTAGTGGAGAACATCACTGCCCCAAGCATTAAAAGACAAGTCTGCCCCGTTGTCAAGCAGCCCATCTTAGGGGTAGGTAGAGCATGACCAGCTCACCACAGTGGAATAAAAGAAAACAAACAAGAAGCCATGCTCTCCAGATTTGCTGCTCTGCCGTCAGCAACAGCAGCAAGCAGAACGCAAGTAGTTGTCTCCTCCTACCACCATAAACAGAGGTAGAAATGCTAACAGCAACAGGGCAAGGGCTGAAAATAAGTAAAGGAGGTACGGCTGAATTCGTGGCGAAACACTAAAAAGGGATCTTGCTCGTAACACTGACGCGCACCCTTTGTATCGCCTATTCTGGCGTGGTTTTTACTGAAAACGAATAGACGGGAAAGTTCAATTGTCTACAAGTTGAACAGCAGGCGCTCCGAGGGTTGGTGGGCGCTGGCCGGTCCCAGCTCTCACGGCGTGCCCCGCCGCAAACACCGCTCCTCTCGGGGGAGCCGCGGGAGCTTCCCGGCCCCTCGCCGGCCCAGCACAAGATGCTCAGCCCGGGGCAGCTATTTCGGAGCCGGACGCCCAGTGTCACCGCTCCCCGGCCGCGGCTGCCGACCGCGCCTGCCGCTTCCCGGGCGGAGCGCGGGGCCGGACCCCGCCCGCGACACCGGAGCCGCCGGTCCCCAGCGCCGCGGCGCCCCGGAGCCCAGCGCGCCCGGCCGGCCAACCCCACCCGGCGGCGGCGCCCGGCGGGCCGGGGGCGGCGGCCGCCCCTTCCCGCCCTCCAGAACCTTCCCGGGGGCTCGCGGCAGCCCCGAGCCCCTCAAGGTCACGCCGCCGGCTCCCCGCCCTGCGCTTCCCGCTGCCCCGCCGGCAGCATCCCACGGCGCCGCCGGGAGCTGCCGCCCGCCGCGCCGGCTCCGGCCCCGGCCCCCCCGCGCCGGGCAGCGCCCAGGCCCTGGCGGGAGGAGCGCTTCCCCCCGGCGCCGCGGCCCCTCACCTGGATGAACTGGATGGTGAGCGCCGACTTGCCCACGCCGCCGCCGCCCACCACCACCAGCCGGTACTTCTCCTGCCCCGGGCCGTCCCTGCAGCCCGCGGCCATGGGGGAGCCGAGCGGGGCGATCGCGGCAGCGCCGCCGCGGGGTCCGACGCCTGCCTCTCTCTCTCCGGCGCTCTCCTCCCGCTCCTCCTCGTGCCGCCGGGGCTGAGCAGCCGCAGGCCCCGCCGAGCGTCGGCAGCAGCAGCGCCCGCCCCGCCGTGCGGTGCGGTGCGGCAGCGCCGAGCGGAGCCGAGCGGAGCGCGCAGCACCGCCCGCCCCCGCAGCCAGGGCGCCGCGGCACTAATGGCCGCCGGGGGCGGGGCCCGCGCACCGCCATGCTAATGAGGAGGGCGGGGCTTCTCTTATCTGCATGCTAATGAGGGTGGGATATGCACAGGGGGCGGGGCCAGCGGGGAGCCGCCGTACGAACGGCCGCAGGGGGCGCGGCCCGCTCATCGCCATGCTAATAAGCTGTTGCATATGCATGAGGGCTGCCCGCTCCGCGGCACCGGCACGCCGCGGTGTTTGTGTCGCGCGGGTGGTGGCGGCCCGCGGGTGTCCCCTCCGCCCCCCCGGCAGACAGCGCGCCGTGGAGGTAATTAGCGATGTCCCCGTGGGCTTTGGTGGGGCGCCCGTCTGAGTGGCTCATCAACATTAATGAGGCTCTGGATGCCCGCGGGATGGGAGGGACGTGTTGGTCACCGTGCGCACAGATGCAAAGCCAAGGCGCTGGGAGATTTCAAGCCCGAGGGTCGCTAATGTCGCTTCCCACCAAGAGGGAAAAATGGGAAAAAGTCATAGCGACTAAAGCCCTTCGCCACTCTTCATCAGGTTTCCTTGAGAGCATGGATGTGAATGGGTTTCTCACTCATTTAAGCCATTCAGATCAAGTCCACGCTCTCCTCCGAGTGTCACCCACAGCTGGATGTCACAACCCCTATATTCATCCCTCTCTGCTTGGTCAGTGCGTGGTGAATTCACCCTGGGCATCTCCACTGCCTGTGCTGGGGACAGGCTGCTGTGATCTTCCAGTGCTGTCCTCCCCTTTTGGGCAATGTCTTACTGCCCAGGGTTTCTGCACACCCAACACTCGGCAGATGGCCATAATACAGCAAAGCAGAAGTTTTGCTTTTCAGGGAATTTTCAGGGAATTCCTTCTTCACTTCCTCTCCCCTTTCTGTGGAGATATAAAGCAACAACTCTGTGAACATCTAATCTTGCACACCTGTACACACGTGCATCCTTTTGCCAACACAGAGCTGTTGCCATGTTCCTGAATGGCATAATCACATCAGCAAGGTGGACACGCTCCTCCTCCCTACAAACAAAATTCCAGAAGCAGTGGCCACGCATGGAATCCTCACTGAAGGGATCTGCCCTGTTCAACACTGGAGCTGTGTGGGGAAGCAGGGACAGCAATCCATGCAGCCTCCTGCTTTTTCACCCAAGAAACCCCGGCTTTGAACGTTCAACACCCATTTCAGCTCTGCACCAAAAGATGGGAGGATCCCACAGGCAGGAGGGAGCCTCCTTCCCTCCACAGACCCAGGGCAGCACTGTCTGCCCCGTGCAGTAACCAACAGAGATCCACAGAGAAATTATAGCTTGTGCAGCTAATTAGGAGCTAACATGGTATCATATATACATATGAGGGCAAATCCATGCTGCAGCCTAATCTTAATTCCACTATTACCTAATTTGTCATGCTGAGCTTTGCAATTCTTGAATTCCTCTGCTTAAAACCCGAAAACTTTGAAACCAAGAACAACACCCTTCAACACCCGCTCTGTCTCGGGGGAGAAGTGAACGACACACAGGAAACAAACTGCTACTTTGTGAGTTAATGGTGTAACTGTGTGAGAAGGAGATACTTTGTTCCCGGGACTCACAACAGTATTTTAGAAGAGGAATGCCAGCGCTCAGGCTCAGCTGCCTCGGTATTCTCCTGCAGTGATAAGCTGCTTTTTCACATCCGTTTCCTTATTGCCCATGCCAATCAAAAATAAAGAACAACTCACACAGGAAAGAATACGTAGCCTAATATTTTCCAGTTTGGAAAAAAGATAAGTGAGAGGGAGATAAAGCAGAAGTCTGTAAATTCCTAAGCAGCATAGGGAAGTTGAACAGAGAAAGCCTCAAAATAGGAGAACTGAGGGACACCCAGTGATAGTAGGGAGAAACAAGTTTAAACAAACAAAAGAGGACAAAAAAGGATACTGTTTTCACAGACACAATCAATGGCGCTGTGGAAATCTCTGCCACAAGGGGCTGTGCAAAATGAAACTGCATGTGAGTGACAAAAGGTTAGACAAAGTCACAGAGCAGAAAGCAGCAGAAAGCAGCCACCAAGCACAGTGACCAGGGACTCAGTTTTGACTCGGGAAGCCCCTAAAGCACTGGCAGCCTGGAGGCAGGTTTGCTGAACAAAGAACCCACTTTCTTCCCACATGTCCTGGTTCTGGTGTTCTCTCACCTACAAATCAATTACTGGCCACTGCCGGGATCAGGGACCCATGAGAGTATTAATCCAGCAGGACAAGTCTCCTAATTCTTAATTACATTCTCTAGGCTAAGAAAAATCACAAGTACAGACTGTGAGGAAGTGAAGCTGCAGCTAATTTATCAAGTATTGGGTGTTTTTTAATCAAAATACAGCTACAATCTCACAGTTGGCCATTAGTACAGTAATCACTAAACTCCACTGCCAGGAAGGGCAATGACATGAAAAGCAGATTTTTAGTGAGTTTTAAGAGCACGCTAATCTCTATGCAAACTATTGGAATAGGATATCTGAGTTCTTGGTTCAAAGTTACATAGAAAGCCAAACATTTTATCATCCCTTATTTTTTAGGTTTCAGTTTCATTATACATAATTTAAAACAAATTTAGTATTCTGAAAACAATATCAGTATTTTCACTGATGTAGCTATCCAATCTTGTGAATTCTGCAAGAAAATCTTGTTCTTTAAATAAAACTGGCAGGTATGACAATGGGTTAAAATTATACAATCATCTATTATGATCAAAAGATTCTATTGCAAAAACAATACTGTTAAATTCTTTGTGTTTGTGAATTTTGAAATCTAGTTTTATAAATAGAGCTATATTCTTTCAAAGCACACAGCAGTGATCACAGAAAAACAGGAGATGGATTGCAATTGATGAACAGCGGTGGGCTTTGTAGTTTTGTAACTGCACCCAAAGATGTCAATAAGAATTGTTTACTCGTTGCTGTATAAACATGGGTAAAGGGAGAGAATATCCAGAATAGAGACAGTCTAAAACCACGGCAGCCAGGGCAGATCCAGCTCTGGAAGTGCCAGTCTCTACACCTTGTCTTCTTCCCTCAGGAGCAGCCCTTGCTGTGAGCCCTGGTTTCAGAAGACGAGGGGTATACATGTGAATAAAGACAGGGAGATGAGGGAATGACACACTCCAGGATTCACTTCAAGATCAACTAACCTGGAAAAGGCTTGGCTGGTGAAGCACTTTACCCAGCAGGTGAAGACAAGAAACCTGTGACTGATAGGAAGCAGCAGGGCAAGATGATGCAAAAAGGGTTTGGAATGCTCCACGCAGCCAGGAAAATAAATTTCACAGCACCAGTTTTCATATCCCTGGGGAGGTAGTAAATGTGGGATTTCATAACAGAGAGGAAGAACTCGAAATACCAAGAGCTGAGATGATGGAGCCATGACCAAAGTTTTGATGAAGCAGCTGGGAAGGAAAGTACAGCTTTTAGAAGCGTTGCATAGAAAGAAGCTGCGTCATTCCAGGTCTAGCCTGAATATGCATATTTAAAAAGAGACAAAATCAGGAACGATATCCAGATGGCAGGCTTAAAAGAAAGATCACCATAGTGCTTTATATAATGACAGGGAGGGGAAAAATACTTCAGGAAGTGCTTGAGGGAAAAATCCAGAACTTTATTTTGCATTGGCAGCCTTGCAAAGAAGTGGGTTTGGAAGGTTAGAAGACATGTATGCAGTAAGTGACATATTGAAAGCTAAAAAGCGCTCTGTGAGAACGTAAAAGCTTAATTAGAAGAAAACTTTTTCTCAGGCTTAGCACAGGAAAAAGTTACAAAAATCTTTGGGACATGAGTCAGAGTGGCAGGTAACTTTAAGTCTGAGTTATTCCACTGATTTAGGATTATATATGTACCTATCACTTGTTTATTGACCTTGCTCAAACAGGCCTTACACATCACCCCTCCTATTTTGTGGGTAGTTTCACAAAGGAAAGGACATCCATGTGCTGCAATTCCCACCAAGGACTCCACTGCTGGGCACAAGAATATTTGAGGAAACTGGCTTTCTCAAAGCCATAAAACAAAGAGCTTGGGGAAAAAGATAGTAAAAATTTGGTTTTCCTTGAAATAGGAAAGTAAGACCTAATTCAGAAGAAAACAGCTGATAATTTTTCCTGTCTATACAAAAACCATGAGCCATTTAATGAGCAATGAGCACCTAGAAACTGGGAGAAAATAAGCCGTTTCTCCTCAGACACACTTATTAGTTCTATCTGAGTAAAAAGTAAAACTATTTTCAGCCAAGTAACTACAGCTTTTTATAAATCTTGATCTATTTTTACATCTACCTATTCCAGTAAAGTGGTCTGTAGTAAACACTTCAAAATGTGTCATTTTCTTTGAGGATTGAAACTGATCTACAGACAAAAGTCCTGATTTTTTTTCTTTGTTTGTTTGGTTTTGGGTTTTTTGCTGTAATGTTTAAGATGGGTTTGTCAATTTTTATTAGTTATTATGATTACATTAGCAATTCACATGTGTTTATACCCAGTAATAATTAAAGATAAATAATATCCCATGAGAAAAGAGTAAAATAAACTGTGTAGGAATAGGATTTTTAGACAAATTGTTTAAAGTTTGTGATGCTATATGTTTTTCCTAACATTTACAAAACTGCCTTGAGCAATTAACACGAGGGGGAATATATGGGGTTATTTTAGAGAATGCAGCAGCATCATCTCTTATGTGAGCAGCTCAGGTTCTGCACACCTGGGCATTCAGTCAATCCTCTACCAAACCAAGCAATCCAATCTTGACTGATTTGATATATGTGATTCCAGGTATATTTAGATAACATGTATTTATCTATTTTTACACATCCATTGGTTTATCTATTTATTTAACTATGCTACTAGGATAAAAAAGAGGCAGGAAGGAAACCTAAATTAGTAACTTCTAGACTTTCCCCGTAGACCTTAAAAATGAGAAAGTGACCCCAAGTGGAAATTCCTCCACAAATCACTTCCAAATTACTACTTGAAAGAAGATCCTTACCCTGTTGGAAAGGTGTGTGTACCTTTCCTGGTCCCTTTCAAGATGAAGGCAGTAAGTAGGGGTACAAACACCAGCTGTGACACAGAAGTAAGCTCAGAGCAGGTGGCATTCCCTCTGGAGCAGAGTGGCCATGTCCCTGTTGCACCATGGAGGTGATGCCTTCAATCCCTTACACCACAAACAGGTGGTCATGGCAACCTTAATTAATTAATTAATGCACACAGCCACTCCATGTCCCACCACAGTATGATCAGAACCTCTGCCCCCACCAGACTCAGAAACTGGGCTTTTTCCTTCACCACCAAAACTGCTAAACACTGCTGGTTTCTGTTCCCCTCATACAGGATATAAGAAACTTCTCATCCCCTTATGCTCATAAGCCTGTTTGCTTTCTTATGCTTATGATGATTCCACAGAGCTACAAGAGGCAGCATAATAAAAAGATGGTTCTTGTGTAGGAAAAACAGAGCTATCCAAACCTGCCTCTGAATCTCAACCTCGGGAACAGACAGATTTTCATAGACCTTTTCATCATTCATGATCCCGCTACCCCAAAATGGAGAAGCAGCTGTTATCAGCTGTCCCAAGATTTCTCTGCTGCTCACTTTGCAAAAACCTGAAGGTTTGTGGGCACCTCTTAGTTGGCTTCTATTGCTTTTTTGGAGTTGGCAAGACAGTGCAGCCAAGAAAGCCACATTTCCACTTCTCACCAAAGCTCCCACATCAGTACTGCTCTAGGTCCACTTAGGAGATAGTTAAGATTGATTAGAGAAAGAAAGGATGAGAAATTGGATAGGTTGGACTAAATCATCTGAGTCTGACAACATTTGTTGTAAGGTATATGGTTAGCAGTCTCAGAAGCATTGACAGTTTCCCCTTCAACTTTATAGAAAGTGGGTGAGAAGTTGAGCAGAATGTTAAAAAGGCAGAAAAGGAAGAGTAGAAAATTGTCTACTCTAATCTCATTTTCTGGAAGAAAAAGTGTTTTAAAAATAATTAAACTATTTGTAAATACCTCTAAGAAAACAAGGAGGCAACTGACAACAAATATATCCTTCTCCAGGAACAAATGGTGTCAAATCAAAATATTGTTCTCCTGTGGTCCATTAACAGGCATTTGAGCAGGAGGAAGCAGTATGCATCCTATACCTTGATGCTGTCTTTAATGATTCACTTTGTTCAGCCTGGAGAAGAGAAGGCTCCAGGGTGACCTAAGTGTATCTTCTAATATCTAAAAGGAACTGACAAGAAAGATGGAGAGGGACTTTTTACACAAGCATGTAGTGACACACAGGGGGAATGGCTTCAGACTGAAAGAGAGCAGGTTTGGATTACATGTTTGGAAGAAATTGTTTACTGTGAGGGTGGTGGGGCCCTGGCACGGGTTGCCCAGGGTATTCCACTTCCCTGGAAGTGTTTAAAGCCAGTTTGGATGGGGCTCTGAGCAGTCTGGTCTAGTAGAAGCTGTCCCTGCCTATGGCAGGGGGGCTGGAACAAGATGATCTTTAAGGTTCCTTCCAACCCAGGCTATTCTATGGTTTTATGATTCTCTGTGCTTACAATTAGGTTATTACATAACCCCTGTATTGTGTTGGATGGCAGCAGTAAAGCTGGAGCAGGACAGGTGGGACAGCTGGACCCAGTGATTTCCAGTGGCTCATTGACAAAATTTAGGGTAGCAGCACACAACAATGCAGAAGATGTCACACAATCTAGTATTATTAAATATTTTAGTAATAACCCAGATTATGAAACAAGAAAGCACATGTCCTACATTTTCAGATGCTGCATTCCAGGGCAGAAAACAAGACTTGTGAATAACCACAAGAATTAAAGAAAACTTCTAAAAAAAGAGAATGCAATTCAGAAACAATGCACATATTATTCTGCCTGTAGACAAGAATTTGTTATTTGATTGCAGCTAAGTGTATTAGAAAATAAAAATGGAAAAAATACTTTCCCTTTTCTTGGTGCTTTCCCTTGCTTCTTGGTATTTTACACCACCTGAGCCTGAGCTCCCTCCTTTTACATATATACTTTCAGAAATTTCCTTCCTTGTATTTTCTTTCTCTGGCTATCTTACAGAGTAATTTCCACGATAAAGGCTTGTATTACCATTTTAGTATAACTCTTTAGTATGATGACCTACATTTCATTTTCTGCATATTTCCTCCTTATGCTGAGATCAAAGGAGAGCTAATGATTGAGGCACTGGTCTGACTGAAATTCCCATCCTCCTTTTGCACTGAGGTGATGTGTGCTTGTGCTTCATGGCATTTATTTAGCAAACTGCCTATTCTGCTATTTCCTATAAACTCACTTTTTGTAAGGCCACTCACTTCCAGCCTTGGTTCTATTTCCCTTCACCCTTCATGACCCATTCCCACTGATTACAGTTGGGATGCATTTTTTTTAGAATTCATTGTCCCAGTATTTTTGTACCTCAGCTGGATGCAGAGATCTGTCTGGTTAGTTCTGAGAACTCTAAATCCATAGAGGAGCAAAATGCACTAGGAATCATTTACTGAAATGCATGACCTTGAAATAGCATGGTTCCACAGCACAGATGGAGTTTACCAGATGTCTGAGGCTAGGAAATTATGAGATTTAAAAGAGTCAGTACTTCAGAGTGGTTAAAAAACCCTGAGATTACTGGATAGGATAGAGATACTGCAAGTATATTTAAGCAAGTACATCAAAGTGTGGATCTATGACTTTGGTGCCCAGATTAGTTTGCCAGCCCTGCCTCTCCAGTGTGCACTTACCTGTGCAATGCATGTACATCCTGAGCAGAGTGAAAGGCTCTCTCTTCACTGGTATGAATTGTGGGCTCTTCCTTGAACCATCAGCACTGGTCTGAGGGTGATAACCCTTCTGCTGCTGATTGTCCAATGTTTGGCTCTTCAAGCTGTCATGTTCTGATTCCCTGCTGGTGTCTGAAATCGCCAAAAATCCATGCAATGTGGCATCTCCATCTAGGCCCCACAAGAAGAGCTGTTCTTCAAAACAATTACATCATCTTTTAAATTTCCAATGCTAAAAATAGGCAGGAAGCATTCTGCACCCAGAGATGTCTTGAAGCAGTGTTGTTAGCAGAGGGTACTGCTAACAACAGCAAGGTCCTGTCTGGAGGGAGGTTCACAAATACATAAGCATTACTCTTTCTAGGACTAAAAGCTGCCTGGGGACATGGATTTCTTTAAAAGAAATACTTTTCCCATCTCCACTCTCTTTTTCATCCATCCTATCACCAAAGGATATGCCACATTTCTTCATACCTCTAACATGCCCCAACAGTTGAGGCTGCCCTTATTATTTGGTTCAACTGAGCTAGTGATCCAGCCTGTGGAACATAACAGGGCATCTCTGCTGCTAGGGAATAAAGAACAGGTTAGTCTGCCTATGTTCTCAAATGTCACAGCTAGCTGAAATCACAGCTATTGCTTACGGAAACTCTGTTTTCTCAGCCTGCAACAATTTCCCTCAGCACTGTCATTTTGTCATGTAAGGGTTACTGTGGGTGAACAGGGAAAGGTTCAGCAGTTCATTTTATTTGGGTATGAGAATTGAAATACCAATGTAAAAATCTTGTAAAATGTATCTTTTTCTCCTGTCTACCATTCTCACTGTATTTTCCTCCTATTCCTTGTTGTCAAGCGCTCTCTCCACTGATTTCCTCTGCCCGTCTTTTTCTAAGATTCTGCCACTGACTGTAGTGGGCTCATCAAACCCCCTGTACATCTCAACACATGATGAACAATGAAGTCAACACCCTTTCCATGCCCTTCATGCCATCAGCAGGCCAGGGAGCCCTTTCTCAGGGTACAATGTATTTTGAGGCCCTGCTGAATGCCAGCTCAAGGACCTGGAAGGGTGTTTTTCCAAAACCCAACAGGCACACACTGTACAAGTGAGATTGCTGTCTTCTGGCTTGCCCCAGTTTGGGTATGGGGAAACAGGAATGGAAGAATAATTGTTGAAGGAGAGGAAATAGCCTGTTGCAGAGTTGGAGCAATTCTTCTTCCATTCCTTTTCCTCCTGCCCCAATCTGCATACCTCAAGGAAACCCTACACACAGAGCAAAACATCCTACATTCACAATATCTTCTGTCCAGCTTCAGAGGCACTTGAGCTTTTGGTTCAAAGGTGATACTAGGAGATTTTGCTAAATCTCTCATGTTTTGACCTGTGAGGCTGTTGCCAAGCAGAAAAAAGCACTTGTTCAAATATGTGAAGTTAGGTTGTACTGAGATGTCAGCTGAGGAATTAACATTTAATTTTCATATTTGTCCAAGTTGTTACTTACCATTTCTTTAAAGAAGCAGTACTAGTGGATCACACCAGTGGATTCTGCACCAACATGTTGTAAGATTCAGTTTCTGTCACAAGGAAATTACCATCTAGACAGACAGAAGAAACGTTATTATCCCATTGCAGACAGGGCATTCAAGCACAAACATGCCAGGGAATATGCCTGAGGACACCCAGAAAGACTACATCACTCAAGAGAGCCATATTGGGGTATGAACAACACAAGCCCTTTACTTAGTGCTGCTCCAGACACTCTGTATCTTTTCCTAAATCAGCCTATTAATTCATCACCAGGAACACCACAGGTGAAGAAACTGTTGAAATCCATTTTGTTTTTCTTGTCTTTATTTATGTACATGAGAACAAGAGACTGAAATCAATAAGAATCAATGAGATCAACATATCTGCTGTAGGAATGAATTACCTTTAAATATATATTTTAAAACAGATATTCTGCTTTCTTATACTCCTATTCACTGAAAATAAGAATCTATCTGAAAAACAGAAAATATATCTAATGATGGAAAAATGGGGAAATTCAGGTAAAAGTAAACAAGCCAGCTTGATAAGAAGTGCATGGTAAACAGACATTTCACTGAGAAGGAGACTTTTCAGATATTTCCATGACATGTTGTTGCCACTTGAAATGTGGTGCCTTCTGGTGCTGTCTCAGAATATCTGGCAGAACATGTTGTATGTAATCAGACGCTATTTTTTCAATGTACAATTTTTTTAAATTCTGTCTTCTCTGATAAGCATCGTGCAAGACAAATGTTCTACTTGCCAAATAATTTCTTTCAGAAAAATTGAACAAACACATCGCTAGGATTTTCTGTTCCTAGCAACTCCAACTCTCATCTTTTAAAGTCTTAATGCAATAAAGCAAAATCTTTAAGATGCTTTGGCTCACTGTCAAATCTCTTACTAATTGAAAGTATATTTAAAAGATATTTAAAAATAGTAGTAGTCACACAAAATCATAATGGAAAAAACTATAATAATAATAATAATTAAATTTGCCATTAAATATAAATATATCTTTCTATTACATATAATAAACAGTCACATTGAGGAGCTTACACTTGTGAGCTCACTGAAGTGTGGGCATTCACCACTCACCAAACTCACTCATGTTCTCAAAACACCACTTGCCTTTACTACTTTGTAGTAAATGAATGCTAATGAGAAATATTCCACTTAACTCTTACCCAACTAAATCATTTCTTGGCTCCCCAGACAGAACTTTTGTGTGGACATTCTCCAAAATCATTGTCAAGGCTGCAGCCTGATTTTAACGAGCGACTTCTCAAAAAGCACAAAGGACAAAAAGGAAAGTGGTGAAAACGAAAATCAGCAGAGACAATGTTAAATAACACGTTCAGTGGTGACAAGAGAGCTTGCAAGATATCCAACCCCAAGGTCAGCACATCTTCCCTGGCTACAGCAGAGCTTGTGCAGGAAACCAGCAACTTTTTCTCACATTATCACATTGGCAGGAGCCTGGTGGGGAAGTGCAGAAAGTGACCTGCAGTTTTCCTGGGTCTGGCATCAAGTCTAGTGTGTTAGATTTGCACTTCAGAACAGCTCAGAAGATGCAAGGAAACATTTGCCTACTTGGCTCCCGGCAAATGAAAACATTGAAGTTCTTGCCTGAGCACTGCCTGCTAACAAGGAATGTGGTGAAACAGGAGTGGATCGGGAGACAAGAATTTTTGCACACCGTTTTCTTCTGACCATGTTCCTGTTAATATTCCTTGTCCTATCCTAGGTGACCCCGTGGACTTGCTGTCCAGGCCTTCTCCTAGTGCTGAGCTGGGCCACAGGCAGAGGCAGAATGAGAGGCTCATGTGGTGGCCAAGGCAGAGTGAGCTGACTCTTTCTGAACAGCCTTTGCTTGGGGAAAGAAGAAAAAGGCATTGAGTTTCTCAAGCTCTTTGTGGCCCTTGTCAGCCACCCTCTAAATCCTGCAGCCATTGTCCCAACCTCAGTTTGGACTACAGGAGTCAGAAGACTCACTGAAGCATCCAAGACACTTCTCTCCACAGATTCCCCTTTATGACAATCCCATTCTCCCATTCAGACCCCACAACCACATAACCCTCGAGCACTGCCAGTCAGTGGTGAGCCTGCTGATGGACCAACCAACACACATTTGCAGATATCCTGGCAGGCTGCCCCAGGAGGCTTTGTGACATCTGTGTTTCCCTCTCCTCCACCACCAGGTTCAAAAGGGATGTCCAAACCTTCTTCCCAGGCAGGATCATTCACAGCATGGAGTGGAAGAGGCTGAGAGCCCTCTGTGCTGCTGGTGGTGAAGCCATACTGGCACAACAGAGGGAACAGGGCTAGTTTAGCCACATGCTATGAAATACTGTGAATAAATGGAATGTGCTTTTTTTGTTGACTACAATATGGCAGGTCCTGATTGACAGACTAGACACAAATGTGCAAACTGCACAGGCTGCACAAACAGTGTAGCCCTGATGGCTGTTGTGTCCTACACAGCTTCTGCAAGGAACTGGATGAGCCTTTCCATCTGGACCAAGCAAGAACTGTTTCTTCAGCAGCTTTATGCTCATCCTCTGCAGTCTGTGGGTAGGTGGAGAAGCCAGAGGACCTTCTGTGTCTGACCATGCCTTCATTAGCAGGGTCAGCTGAGCAGGGGAGGCCAGAGTTCAGTGACTTTTCCATCCCATTCATTTTCCAGAGGAAAGGTTTAGGTGTGCCTGCTTTACCCTCCCTCCCCAGGCCAACCCAATCTGTGCTTCTGAGGAAGCATGGCTTCTCTGATTGTGTCTGTCCTGGCCCTGTGTCTTTTTTGACCTTTTGAGCATTCTGGCATGCAGCTGTGACTGCTGCCTCCACAACCCTCAGGAAACATCACGGGCTGAGGGCTACGTGTTTCGCTGCAGAAAAACGTGGCTGGCAAGTGGCTGTGCCATGCAGCTCAGGAAAGGGGGGAGGGTGAGGAGAGATTTGCTTGCTGTCTGCTTCCTGGGAGGCAGTGGAGAGGGTGGCAGAAGGAATAAGGCTGTGCAAGCAGCTCGTATGGATGGGGGAGGAAGAGCTGATGAGGGCTAGAAAGGCAAAGAAAGGAACCAGCTGGGTGGATCATGCAGGACAAAAAAAGCACCCATCACCAAGGAAATCCTTCCTCCCTCCTGTCCACAGTGACACAAGACCTTCAATCCTGTCCCATTTTCTATCTTTTTTGTCTCTGGAGAAACTGGCCATTTCCCCTTCTACCAAGGCTTTTGGCCAACCACTCTATTCATGGAGTGCCTGTGCCTGCTGAACCTCACAAAAGGCCACCTGCAGCCCAGGTGGCTTTAAGCCCCTCCATGGTGTGGAGAGGAGACTCCCAAAAGGTCACCATGTGGTACAGAGCCTTCTGCCATTTTGTGCCCTTCAGCCCACACCTAAAGAGGATTCTGAAGAGAGGAGAGCACAACAGACATTATCCATTATCCTTCCTTTTGCTCCCTTAACAGGCCTACCTGGCACTTCTTGGGAACACAACCAGTGGAGCAAGGAACTATCCTGGCAGAAAATGCAATTTGTACCCTGTGACAATTGCTCCACAGTGAGGGAATTACAGACCAAGGACACGGTGGTGGTACAGCCCTGGGATCAGAGGGAGCAGCAGAGTCCTGATCACAGCTTGGCACCACACCAGATCACAACACAGCCAAACCAAGAACTGCCAAGTTAGCTGTCCCCATAGGCACTGGGAGCAGATGAGTGCGTGGCTTCAGCCACAGCCCACAGCAGTGAGGATCCTGGTCTGGCTGTGGCCAAGGAGCCTCCTACATGGCAGGACAGGGCCCAAGGCAGGAGGAAGCAAACCCAGCTTGCTCCTCAACAGGGCTATAAGAATGCCATCACCAGAAGCTGCTTGATGATGCAGCCAAAAGGTATGGTCTGTTCATTGTTCAGATTTTCATTTTGTTTGGATTTACCTGATACTGGTGAAATTATAGACATTCATATTAGTACTGGCATTAAGATTTTTTACACTTAGGGCCAAAATGATTAAAGTATTAAATAAATTATTAAGTATTTGGCTTCCAAATACTTCATTAAGCCATGCCTTCAAATTTGCTGAAAATGCTTCTTGCTTTGTTGAAAGCAAGATTTCACACTACATGTTTGACCAAATTTCTTTGCAATTCCCACTCTTAGAAAAGTAAGTAATTTCTCATTCCATTGTAGGAAGTCACAAAAACAAACCTGTCATTCATTCATGCCCTACGGGCTTTTTGATTCTTCTTTTGGCACTTGCCTTAGTATTGGAGAATCTTCATAGATAATCAGGCAATGAAGTGTAAATCCTTTTTGGTGTAGGAAGTAAAAGATAGCCCTTTTTTTCCCCAGAAAAAATGTCTAATATTGACAAAACCTCAGTTTTGTTTTTGACCTTTTAGTGTGATGTTATATCTGAGCATGGATTCATCCTCACCACTTCTTTCTTTCATGTCAGTCTGTATTTAATGAGAGGCATAGTGCAAGGACCCCCTTTTCTGGCCATGTGGGAATGGATCGCCCACAGTTACAGACATTACATCCAAAGCAACATGATTGTATTATTTTTGTGTCTCAATATATAAAAAAGCTGCCCTAGGGATAACAGGCAGGTCTAAGTAATATACACATAACATAAGGGCTCCTGCTGTGTATTTTTGACACTCCTTAACAGTGAGAATTAAGATCTATGACTCCCATCTCTCAGCTGATAACATCAAGACAGGCTGCAGTGACTGCACAGAGCCTTTCTGAAATCAAATTGGTCTCTGTGCAAGCACAGCAGGTCACATGGGGACTGTCAGAAAAGAACAGTTTGGAAGTGCAGCATGTATAGAAACAAGCCCTGTTTCCTGCCCCAGGTGAAGCTGTAGAGTGATCTCTGAGTCTATTCTGTGACACAAGGACATGCTTTTCCTGGGCACAGGGACAGCAACTGCCACCAGCAGCTCATAGCTATGCAAAGAGGTAATCTCTGATGGAAGAAAACCCAGCCATCACACAATAATTAATCTTGCATTCCACTTGAGATCTCTCCCACACAAATGGGAGAAGGTGTGTCATGATTCAGATCACTGCCAAAATAGCATGGCGTGGCATTTTGCAGTTTAATTGTTTCAACAGATCATTTATTCTTTCTGTAAGAGTGAGCTTGACTGGAGCTCTCATCCTTGGAATACCAGGGTGAACTTCATCAAATGCAGTTTACTCTTCCTGAGTGACTAACAAGACCTCTGTGAGAAGTACAGCAGACTGCACACTCCTTAGCAGAAACTGATGCTCAGCAACTTCCACCTGAACCAGAGGAAGAACCTCTTTACTGAGCAGTGACCAAGCACTTACCAGGCTGCACAGAGAGGGTGGGGAGTGTTCCTCAATGAAGATATTCCAGAAGCATCTGGACACAATCCTGTGCCATGGCATGACCCTGGTGGAGCAGAGAGGTTGGATGAGATGATCCATTGATGATCCATGATCCCTGTGGTCCATTCACAGATCCATTCTGTGATTCTGTGAATTTAGTAATTTCTTCTGTTAATTTTTTTTTCCCTAGAAATGTCAGAAGTGGCTTCTTGGTTTAGTAGTTTTAGTTCAGCACTTCATATTAGGGACTTAGTAAGTATTTTAAAGTAGGCTTGTAACAAGTTCATAAAACGTTTGTAAAATCTCAATGCATTCAGCATGTACTTTTATATGTCACTCTGGCTTTCTCAGAAATAAAAACTCAGGCACTAAATGCCGAGTTAGACAATTAAAACACAGGATACTGAAATGCTTTTCAGAGAAATATATGAGGGCACAGGTGTGACTATCAAAAGGCTCTTGGGTTCTCTAACCATGCAACTACCATATTGAGAGAAAAATACACAGATATAGGAAGTCAGTTGTAGAAACAAACAGAGTAAGGGGGCCACAGTTTCCCTGTTTATTCCCCACTGGATGATAAAGATGCATTTGTAAAATTCCCTGACCCACTAGATTGAGATTAAGATGAATTTGATTTGATCTCACTGCAGGGTTCCTGAGCTTGAAGTATCCATGGTGAGATAAGCAAAGCACTCAGCAATTCACCCCAAGAGTGCCATCTTATCTATCCCTTTTTAAGGGATTAATGCAACACAGCTGAAATTGGTGAGGTTTTTAAGAGTTATGCAGAGTTCATAAGAGTTGTAGCTATCAAACATGACAGAAAAAAAGGGCTCTGCAGCCATTATGGAGGCTACATGAACAAACAGGAAATAGATCTGCTATTTAAGTTCCTAGCATTTATCTGCAAGCAATCTCTAAGTCCACACCAAACACATTAGTTCTTCATAACTCATAAACTGAGGCAATTCCTTTTCACCTTTACTCGGGGATGGCCTTGTTCTTCAGGAGGGAGAGCCACAGGCCACAGGTCACAGGCAGATTTCTGCAAGGCAGCAGGGTCACTTACCTAATCTTGGTCATGGAAATGGCACGTGAACTGGGACAGAGCCCCCAGGACCTTCCTTGATACTGCCACAGAGGTTGTGTTTCAACTTTCAGAAGCTTTCTTCATACTCCACTGCTGCAATGGAATGTTTGGATTTAATTCACTACTACTAATAAAATAATATTTATAAGTATAGGTACTTAAGACAGGAGGTAATCTGTGATCCAGCAACCAATATTTATGTTGGTTTTTTTTTATTTTTAAAGGCCAAGCTTAGGAGAAATGAAGCACAAGGGCTGCAATTCAATCCATACATCCTTACAGAGCAAATCTTCCTGAATTTTTCAGCTCCAGACAACACCTGCCCAGAAGGCAGTTTGCACTAGTTACTAGTGAACTTTAACCTTCCTTATAACACATAAAAAAAATACCAGCAACAACCCTAATAATAGTCTTCCCTTCATCCCCCTCAGTAGCTGAAACAGAAATTAGTAGAACGAGAAAAGCAAATAAACCCACCACACATGTGATGATGCTGAACAAATATGAAAGCTGAGCTGCAGTCTGGTTTGCAGCAGCCCTTCACCTCCACTTGGAGCAGCCAGCCTTGGAACAGCCAGCCATGACTTCACTGACGTACACATTAGGGATAAACAGCAGATTCACTTACAGAGCAGTTGCAGTGGCACTGATCTTTTCAATAAAAAGCAGCTCATGTCCACCCCATCACAAGCCCCTAGTAAATAGACTCTATTTATCTCTCCACCTACTTCTTATTCCAGTCTTCCCCAGCACTCATTATTCTCTCAGCAGTCACAGCATCTGAAGTGTTGCTTCACCACCACTCATTTCTTCAGTTCAAACCTTACCAGAGAACTCTCCCAGTAGGAAAGCTTGATCCCCACTCAATAGGATTATTTCTAATAATAATTAGAAATAATAATAATTAGCCCTCCATGGGCTCCCAAACCCCTCACAGCAATTCCTTACTTTGCCCTAGGCTGGTCACAGTGGATCTCTAACAGTAAGTCATCTTTCCCTTCCCATTATGTCCTGGAGTCCCTTCTTTCAAGGAATTCCTTTGCTGGCCTCTTTCCTTTGTGTTCATGTTTCCCAGCCTCAGTGATTGACACAATCTCACTTCCATCATTGCTGCCATTTCCCTCTTTCTTTCCATAAAGCTTTCCTGAGCAACTCTTCCAACTCAAACCCTGTGTCTTTGCCATCATCTCCTTTCTTCAGCTGCAATGTGCTAAACCCAAGATTCTGTTCAAGCACGCTGGAGACAGAATTACAGTTCATGGAAGGCTTTTTGAGGTCATAACTGCCTGAAATCAGAGGTCATGGATCAGGCTAATACAGGGTCTATTAAATGTGCCCTCAAGCTGTGTTTGATGCATTTGTAAAAGCAGAAATAGTAGTAACAGCATGGAAAGGAGCAATTGCTGAGAATTTCCAAGAGCTGTAGCACATGCCAGGCATAAAAGAAGGAGATGACAGTAATCAAGGTTAGACCCTCTGTCACTGCCCCTCATACCAAGATTTCCCACTGAGTTCTCCTGATGCTCATTACCTCTAAGAGGGCAAAATGAAAACCCATTATCCCACAGGTTAAGGTGAATAGCTAGTAGGAGTGCTGGGAGCATCATCTGACAATTGTTGTTTTCCCTAAGTAAAGAGAAGGAAAAGGCATTGTGCATCAGAAAAGCATGGGAGTGGCCTGAGGCTTCTCCTTGGACACTGTTAATCACACATAATCCTTACCTTAGAACCTTTCCTTAGGCATTGTCTAACTGAAAAAGAAATTACAAGATTTAAAAGTTCAGGACATCATTAAAAGCATGGGTAAGGGCCAAATTAAAGGAGGAGAGCGATGGAGGAAGATATTGGAAGGTGAGAAATAGTATCAAAGTTTAAACTATTTTCAAGTTTAAAAAAAACCCAAACAACAGAGAGAAGGAAGCTAGTGAACATGAATAAAAACAGAGATGAAAACCTCTGAACATCAAAACATTCCAATATACAATATCAGATCATTCCTATCATGTACATACTGGCAATAAAGCCAAGAGACTGGAGCAAAGGAAATGGAAGAATATGAAGGAGAGAAGGAAGTCTAGAAGAAGTATCCATTTCTGTATTGAACCACTTCACAGTTTTCTCAGTTTCACTAAAATAGATCATTACCAGCAAGCCGTTTTTTTTTTTTCCAGAGGGAAGCAAGTTAATAAAAAAAAAAAATATTATCAGTTTTTGCTATAAATGATACTTGTCTCTGTGCCCAGATATTTTGCCTTTGGGAGCAAAGCAGGTTTTTTCCCCCCATCTGCTGTTATTGGAAAGATTTTACAATATTTCCTCATGCTGCCTCCTCATGGTTCCAGAGTATAACTAGGTGTAGACTGGCGCTATGGATAAATCATGACAAATTTTATAGAGAGGAACAAAAGATGATAAATCTAGTTCTAAAAAGTTAGCTGTAAAGGTCATCTGCTGACAGGTTCCATATGACTGCCAGATTACTGTTTGAGTTCAGGTACTGCCTAGGAATATCAGACAGAATCTAAGAGTCTATTTCTGAATGCAACATAGAGATAATTAACATAAATTACACCACTTCTGATAAATTACACTGCTTCTAATGAATTAAAAAATGTAGAAAAATCCTGTGCTCAGTGACAGTTTCAGTGCAGAAACTCACAGTCTAGGAGTTGGTTCTGACACAGTGGAGAGACTAAATAGGAAAGAGCGACAGGGGCAGGCAAGAAAATGGGAACAAAAAAGCAAATAAAGTCTAACAGGAAGCCAGGACTTTCAGAATGTAGCTCCTAATTTGCTCAGTCTTCATCTTCTAAAAGTTGTGACAAGGTTCCCCCCCCCAATACATTTTGTTATAGAACATTTTCATCATTTCTATTTGTTCTATTCAGCAGTGACTCAAAAGTTAGATAATGGAAAGTAATATTAAAGGTTATGAGAAAAGCAGAGTAGAGTTCAAATTTTGAACAGACATGCAAGTGAGCCTTGTCCTTGCCTTTTCACTGGAGGAGAAAGGTGGGAACTAATATTGCACACCTCTGCTAAATACTCACTTGATATAACAAGATCTGCACGAAATAAACTCTCAAGTCAACCACATTTAAGAGTTCACTGGAATTTTCTGCTTTTTTTATGGAAGGGTCTTCTAACTTTTGCAGATCATTCAGTATGAGGTCTTACAGAGCTACAAATATGATATAATCTTCCCTAATTACTTTCAGTCATTATTTCTTCATTATTCATCATTGTTTATCACATTCTGGTAGATGGCTTGTCCTCATTTTAATCAGTCAACTCATCCCACGAGTCAGAATCTGTAAAAATGTCAAGTCAATACTTAATTCTGTTAAAGCTGAAATTGAAAACCTTATCTCATAAACCAAACTACATTTTGCAGTCTGGGCTCTGAGTCAAAGTCAGGTGACGTGAGGGAAAGTTCAGAGAATCAGAAGAAATTCCTGGAACATCTTGTAAGCCAGTGACAATAAATTGTGTGTCTCACCAAATTCCACCTCAGGTGGATTCCTGCCACCCTACCCTAGAGAACACTGTCACAGGCTCACCATTTCCAGTAAAGTTAATTGTATTTTAGTGGGGACTGATTCTGCATCCATTAGTGGCCTGCTTAGTGCTGAAAGGCTCGATGGGTTGCTCAAGATATCTAAAATAGTATATTATCACACAAATATTGGAAAAGCACCAGGTAGACTATCAAATGTTTCTCTCTCTCTCTCTCTCTCACATTACTTTTTTAATTAACACCGGAGGAGATGTTTTCCTGCTTTTACCTGCAACAAAATTCTTTAATACTTAAATACACAGAAATCACAAATCAGAAAGAAATTAGAAGGATATATATAAAGGTACCTTTTAACAACCGTAGATACAAAATCTACAAAGTTTTTCTAATTTTAGAGCTTCAAGAGGACACAATTTTTGTGATTTACAGGAAGAGAAGAGTAGAGACTTGTGTTCCTGCTTAGATGTTTGCTGGGAACTCAGTCTCCCAGCATGGTGACTTTTTACTTGATGGTTTAGATAGATGTACGATTGAATTTACAGCCAAATTACCTTCATAATATTAGTAAATGAGACTGCACTGCTCTGTATTTATAGTCTTCTTGGAAATGTGAGATTCATCTGCCCTTTCAGAGACAGACATCAATGAACAGACTAAGAATTCCAATGCAAACATTTTCCAGTAAAAATAATTTTATCTATTTTTAGGTTAATATTATTTTACTTATTTTAGATATAATCAAGCAGATGAAGTAAAATCATGGGGGTTTGAGCTGCTGAGAACCCTGAATTTTCTGTGAAAGTAAGCTGAAATAAGCCAGGTAGGAGGTATCCCTGGATGGGACCTGCTCAGGGACCTGCTCATCCCAAGAACGAGGAACTTTTTGTGACTCCTCACAACACCCTAGGATGGCTTTAGGGGCACAAGTAAGGAAAATGCAAATAAAACAAAACAAAACTAAACAATCTGAGCCAGGAGACTTAGTAATTTCTCATCTGAATGGGTCCTACAGCAGAGCAAGTCCAGCCTTTAGAAGTGTCACCACTAAATGTGGGCACTCGCCTCTCTGGGAAATGTCTTGTCCTCCAGTCACTGTTAGGCCCCTAAACTACAAACTCAGGTCACCAACATGTGGGGAAAGATTGCTGTGTTTAAAAAAACACTTGTTTTATTAAAGCAAGACCTAAAACATTAAGAAAGATCCATAGATTTATAAAAACCCTAAAAAGCATTTCTTAGGTATGGCTCTTTAGCTGTTAGCATGAACTTCATTAACTGAATTCCCAAATAGCCTTGAGGCATGACCAGAACAATATTGGCAAGATCTCCCACCCTGAGCAATTGGACATGAATTTTTTACTCCCTCAAACATAAATAAAACACAAAACTCTGCTGCTGACTAAAACCAAAACCAACCCCTACCTCATTTTTTTACACATCATTTACTCAACAGAAATAGGGTGGGGTTAAAGAGTCCCTGCAGTATGGGAAGGGGGATGCAGAGCTGCAACAGAAAGGGGACAAAAGTCACTATTTTGTTATCCTCCATGCTGGCAGCCACATCCTCACTGCCCACTGTCCTGCCTGCAGCCCCACATCCCACTGGGACACTGCAGAGAGCAACTCCAGCTCAGAGCAGCCTGTGCCAGAAGGAGGTACAAGCACTCCTGAAAGCATCATTAGATTATTTTGGAGTTTGGGAGAGGACAGAGACAGTTTGAATTCACAGTTGCCTCTCCTGAACAGTGAGATTCTGAGGAGATTTTTTTCCTCTAAGTAGTCCAATTTCAAAGGACTTATAAGACCTGTTTAGGAAAATGAGGAAGGGTCTTCACTGTTATCCTTTTTGTCCTGCTATCCAGCAAATGAAACACAAATTAAACCTAACTTGTAACTTGCAATTATTTTGCACCTGTTTCTTTGGTGTGCTTCTCACAGAGGAAGAGAAAGTCCAGGCTGCCACCACCACACTAGGGCTGGTGAGGAGTTCTTGCAAACCTGTGCTCCCACCATGCCTGGGGTGATCCATCTGGAGAATTCAGAACTGCTGAGGGTTAAAGCACACTCCAGGACATAGGCTTGGCTAGCTGCTGTTATCCAAACAAGCTGGCAGCAACTCCCTTTTCCACTGAGAAGAAAGGCTCCTGTGTTAGATTTGATAACTTCACCTTTCATCCAGTAAGTCTCCTCAGTAGGAAATGAAGTGAAATGGGAACCCTGCACGATGGACTTAAAGCCACCAGTTTTTTGTTACTGTTTCAATGTTTTAAAATTATGCAACAGAGTACCTGGGAAGTTCTGGGGAGTTCTTGGGTCTTAGGTACACCTGGGAAAGACGGATTTCTAAGTCAGACTTCTAGCTTGATTTGTGTGCTGCTTTGAATCTGCAACTTTTACTGGTTTTGGTTTGTTTGGCCTTTTTTGCAGTGCCTCCTCCAACAGTGAATTCTTCCACATACAACTTGTCTCTCACCATGCATTTATGGAGCCCAGTAAGACAAACTTCCATCCAGTTCTTGCTGAAACACAGATAATAATCTAGTTTGATTCTTAGTGGGGATATACATACCTCACTAAATCAATGGGATTTAAACACTGACCTTATTATTTTAATGGCTTTAGGAAATCAGTAAACTCCTCTTTGAGAGCTTGAAATAATCTCCAAAATATAGCACACAAAGCCAAGCAGAAATGCAAGCCTAGCTAGAAACCTGAGCATGGCAGGAGGTTTTTGTCTGAGTCCTGCCTTTGTTCTTGGACACTCAGGCACACACATAATGCCAAGGAGGGGCATGGAGACAGAGGGGAGCTCACTCTGAACCAGCACAGCAGAGTAATCATGAAAAACACCTTGGTGAGCAAAGGAGAATCTAAGAGCTGTAAGAGCATGGAGTGAGTCTTGGCTTTAGTGCTGAAGGAGGACTCCTGGCCTCTCCAATGAGCAAGATCTGTTCCTAGCAGTACCTCTTTCACCAGTTTCTCTTCAGTGAGACAATCAACAAGATAGGATAGGCTCATCAGAGTAATATCAATTCTAACAATGCTTTTAAGTGCAGCAAAAAAAGAAATGTCAGGACAAATAAGCCAGGGAAGACACACATGTGCTGTATTTGACCCTGAGTGACAGAAAAGAACAAGTGGCACAAATCCCCAAACCCCACAATTTAGAAAGTTTTTCCCCTTTGATTACCCAATACACTCTGCCTTTTTTTCTTCCTTTGCTGTATGATCAGGCAAAAAAAAAAAAAAAGGAAAAAATTCTGACTTTTTGAAACTATAAGGACCTAAAGCTCCCCACAAGCACAAAGGACCAAAGACCTGGGTTCACACAGCAATCCAGACCTGCAGAGACACTGTGTAATCCTGCTTCCTTTTTCCTCCTAAGCAGAACAGAAACTGCACTTACATCCTGAAAGGCAGAGTCACCAAAGGGCATGCTAGATGACCCAACAGACCTTTTGCATCTCCAATCTCTGATTCAGTGCAAAGAATGCAGACCTGTGAATCATGACTCTGAGCTGAACAGGCAGTGACACAGTTGGGGCCAAAAGACCTCCAAACATTGCCACTCACCCAAGGCACTATTGTAGGCATATAATGAACAGAAAAAGTTGATGTGTTTGAGACAGAAACACAATCCAGAAGGCAGTCTGCCAGCCTGATCCATCAAGCAGCACATTTCCCTACCCAGGTGGATTCTTTGGGCCAAAAACTGCGTGGGCAGGGGGTGGAAAAGAATCCCAAACGTGGTACCTCTCAGGCAGGTGCAGGATCTGATTCACATTGTAATCATTTGTAATAGCCTGCAGCCAGAAGGCCAGATGCTGTCATCTCCTCAGATCTCACAAGCAAAGCAGTGTAAGCTGGATCAATATTTGCAGTGGAAGGTCTCCAAGTGGCACCAATGAGGGCAGGAAACGATGCTGATGAGAGCTGGGCAGGACCCAGCACTGAGCCAGAGCTGCAGGATGAGGTTTGGAAGGAATTAGGCAGGGTTGCCACTTACACAGGGCTCTAAAGGGCAGCCCTGGTGATGAGGGCTCAAGAAAAGCACTTTCTCTTGGAGAAGAGTTTCCTGATACCCTGGACAATGTCCAGCCTATACAGTTGCATCCTAACTCCTTCCTGCAGCTGGAGGCAACAAGGATTTGCCATCCCAGCAAACCCCCTGCAGGGCCCTGGGCTCTCTCTTTATGTACAGAAACACAGTGATCTGCAGTTCTAGCTAACTTTGGAAATTTAACAGGCTGGGGTTACTGAACTAGCCCCAAAATCTTAGACTTATTTCAATGTCTAAAGATATGCTTAAGGAATGCATTGGTTTTCTTGAGCTGTTTTCTCCAGTTAAAAACAGTATTCAAATAGATAATTCTAAGTTTGAAATGAGGACCTCTGCATATGCTTCAGCCCATTTTGTCTATTTTGGGAATGGACAAAGAATTTGAGACTGAAAAAATAAGTACAAGCAAAATACAGTTGCCTCCTTGTTATTGAAACAAATACCAAGTCATATATTCTCATTGTCATAAAAAAGACTTCATGGGGACAAAGAGACTCAATGCTACAGCCTGCAGCAAAGATACCATTAATAAAATAAATCACATCATTCACCACTACAAGTGGTTCACTTTAAAGGCAAAACATAGGGAGAATAGGACTGTGTGTAGTTGGATGAAAGAGTACAATCTGTATCAGTGTACTGCACACGTCAACGCTGCTCATACAATGAATAAAGAGGAAATGCAACACAGTCAAATACCTTTATTAATCTTCTGCACAATGACCTTCTACTGAAGCCATATAGCCAATGGTCTACATGCTATATAGGCTATCAGATTGCTCCCCTATGAATAAATAAAATTCCACAGGAAAAAAAAATGAGGATGAAAGCTCAATTATTGGTATCTTTTAAGGCTCATGGGCAAAAATTTCAATAAAACATAAGATGACTTGGGGCCAAAAAAGGAGCACACTGAAGTTTTTCAACATAAGCAGCAAACTGATACTCCTGTTAATACCAATTTCAGCCAAATTTGACATACCACTTGAGATTTTTTTTTTTCCCTCATGTAAATCAGCTGGCTGGAAGACAGAAACCCGAGCAAGTAGTCATATAGAGGGAAAAATGGGTACTATGAAAGAACAGGCAGACTAACAAGGGCATAAATACTGACCTACCAGCCAACCCCTCCATACTCTATATTAGCCAAAATGCTACTGCTTGTCTGGAGAAATACAGAAAGGGAACTAGAAAGTCTTATAAAAGCAGAAGGAAAAGCAGTGTGGATATGAGCATGTGAGGAAGGCACAAATATATACAGGAAAGCTACATTAGTGCTGCTGTGAACAAAAAATTTCCTTTTCTCATGGAATTTTATGATTATGCTTTTCAACTGAGAAATCCACAGGCCAAACCCTTCATCCTGCAAGGGAAACTTGGTGTCAACACAAAGTGCAGGTTTAAATCAGACAGAAGTTCTAGCGCAGATTGCCCAGAATCTGAGGAGACTTTGTGGTGCCAGCCATACTACAGCCCCCTCAGACAGCCTGTGACAGGAGCAGGGCTGATCTGAAATGCATTGCATCACATCTTTCTGTAACACAAACAGCTCTCAGAATGTCTAAGGTTGATTTTTGGACAAGAGAGGCTCTGAATTGGAGAGATGCAATAATCTCCCCAAATTAGTGCTGAGGTACAGACTGTGACTTACCTATCCATTTGGTTATTTACATGCTGGGAAATGTGTAAATAAATGCTTTCTAAATACTCACCAAACTCTCAGACACACTCAGGTACAATCAGAAAATAGTAAAAAGTCCAGAAGAGCTGCTTAGAAAGTGGAGTCAAATTGTCAAAAGATGAATTTGCTTGAAAATTTTACATTGAGTGTTGAAGGCAAAAGTAAAAGCTGAGGCAGAGTGTGCTCAGGAAGAGATGCCATCAATTAATTCTGTAAATGAGGATGAGCTCCATCAGGAGAAAGAACAGTGCAAACACAACCTATCTTCAGTGCCCTGGGTCTGGGACACCACAAGCACCCAGGCAGGCTCCATTTGAGCTCCCACCACCAGCATGGCTCTGCTCCTCACCTGACTGCTTGGTCCTGGCACAGATCTCGAGCAGGAGTGTTGGGATTTCCCACCCTAGAGCAAAACCAGCCTGCTTGATGGAGCAGGAACTACCCTCTACAAAAGGAGAGGAACTACCCTCCACAAAATATGACAAATGTGGTTTAGCTGCACTGGCTCCAGATGAATTAGAAAAGTAAGGAATCATTAAAACTGACTTTAAATCAATAAAGCAAAGAGCTATGACTACATGAATATATATATGGATAACAGATCTCCTACAAAAGGGTCTGATTCAAAGTCCATAAGGAAAATTACTTCAAATAGCTTCCTTCACAGCTGCATTCCCTTTTGGAGCACAGAAGAGATGCATAGCTGTATTTAGGATCTCCAAGCAGAGAGCCCAGAAGCAGAGTAAGAACTGAAGAGTATTTACGCCAGCAGAAAGGTATACTTTCTTCTCTGCTCCTTTCTTCTTTACATGAACATATTACACAGTGCCAAAAAAAAAATAAAAAAGAGAAGGAAATGAAAAGAAAATGGATCAGTTGAAGCCTCCAGGGAAGATAACCTTCAAAGGAAATTTAGCGGAAAATTGAAGAAAATAGAAGATGAGATTTCTCATGTACCTCATGGCTACAGAAATAGATAAGTAGGAGGAAAGGCTGCAAGCAGCTTTGCTCCTTTTTGTGACAAGAGAGAAAGCCTCAGCCTGAGCCATATTCAATCAGTTCCAAAGGGAGAGAGATAACAAGAAGTTAGAAATACCCATGAATAGGTTTGAAGTCTACTGCTTCTGGACACACATCATTGACAAGAACATGAAATTTCAGCACAGAAGAGAGACAGGGAATCAAGTGATCAATGTGTGACACACTTAGAAACTCACAGAAACATCCAAGCAAACTTTCAGAAGTTACCAGTGTTATCAAACCATCATTAGGCTTCCAGAAGCTTTTTCCTATAATTACAGTTATTTTTGTGAATGTGAAGAAAACTACTTCCTCATCCCCAACCCAACACTCCTGAGACTGTGGCATATGAGTACAGCTATATTAACAACCAAAATCTAACACTTCATCCCATCAACATGTTGTTGCCTGCATGGGGAAGGGAGAATCTAGAAAAGAAAAAAAAAAAACCATGGGAAAAGTATGAGACAGAAACATCAACATTAATATCACTATTTGCAATTAGGAGCAGTTCCAAGAGGCAGGGGTTGTTTTGTTTTGTTTGGGGCTTGGTGTTCTCTTTGTTTGGAGTTTTTTAGCAGGATACAGACTGAACACTGGGTGAGCAGAGGGATCAGAGCAAGAATTCCAGTGTTCCCTTGGCTCTACTATTCTGAATTGGCAGCAGGGCAAGAGATCAGTGTTTTCTTTAAGGTTTCTTGACTTAATTAATTTGCCTGTTGTGGCAGTGTCCCTCTGAAGTGGGAAAGTCTCCTGGAAGGAGAAGAAGGCACAGAAAGAAATGTGAGATTGTCTTCTCTAAAGTGAGGGAGAAAGGTTTAGCAGAGCCCAGCAAAGGAGGTGCTGCTTGTATGTGCAGGGGAAAACCTTGCACCCATCTCCTCCTGAGACCAAACCATCCCACTGCTGGGCATCCTCTGGTACTTGCAGAATTAAAGATGATCCCAACAGCAGGAATCTTATCAAAGGGTAGTCATGAAAACAAGGCACTCCTACCAAAAAAAAAAAAAAAAAAAAAAAAGTAAAAAAAGGGTATTCTGTACCATTAAGGGATTGCTGTTACACCTCATTTTCTCTCACACATTTCCCCTGCAAACAATTAAGCACCTGCAGTTTTAAGATGATGTTTGCAAATGACTTGAATCCTTCAAAGCAGCCTCATCACAGATAAGCACTGGGGAAAGAGTGGAAACTCTTCCAATTGCCCAGCTCCCTTCCATGGTTGCTGGCCTGTCATCAGCACTGGCGGTAGTCTTGCAAAACAAATAAATCTTTAAACAATAAGCTACAGATTAAAAGCCTGAGAGGATCCCCTGTGACCCATCCAGAAATAAGAGCATTACAGAGAGGGCTGGAGGCTGGTGGTGCAGAAAGTTGAGTCACTGGAGACATGAGTTCATATTTGATGCATGGGTAGAGGTGAAATGGGCTTCTGGCCCTCAGACACTTCAGGGATTTGTTCCAACTGCAGCACTTGCACTGTAGCTTTTTCCTGATGAGCCTAAGGACAGGAATAATGGATGTCCTGTAGGCAGAAAAAACTGAGCTTCAGCAGCAGCACTGTGCAAATCTGTACTCAGTACCTGCTTTGTTTGCTGTCATCCTTGGGTTTAGACACCAACTACACGAGTGAGAGCAGTGTAATCCTAAACCTGGCTGGGACCATTTCTGCCACTGACCAGTGAAAGATGTGCATTTCCCCTTCTCCTTATCTCTCTCAGACTCAGATAAAGTGTGTGCATCTGCTGGCAACCCTCCCTCCTGAGCACAACTGTACATTCCTTGGGACATCCAGAGGAATACAAGCATTACAAGGACGTGCTGTAACAGAGAGTGCGTGTGCAAAGCAAGGTGTGCTACCCCTCACCCTGAAAACTTAGAAAGGGAAAACGTGGGCAGTCTTCTCTTAGCTGTTCTTGATGGGGAATCAGTTCCATGCCAGCATGATCAGAAAAGAAGTAGTCATTCCAAAAATCAGAGGAGTCAGTTGCCACCTTTTTGAAGCTGCTGTTCTTCCCAACAAGAGATAACCACAACTCCTTTGGGCAGCAGCCATCCCTGTGCCAGCACCTGGCTCCCCTCAAAGGAGGAAAGGAGAAACTCAGAGCAAGAGGCCTCGAGCAGCAGTGCTTCCATTTCCTTCATGGCACAGGCAGTGCCCTTGTGCACAGCACAGCCCTTGAGGGAACTGACCATGGCCTTCACTGCACTCTGCTCAGGGCCCCAGCTGCATTTACCTGGTGAAAGAAGAATTATTTCATTCAAAATGCAGTAATATCTCAAAATCCACTGGCTATGAAAAAAAGGACACTGCCAAAAGATTTCTACCTTCTATAAGGCATTGGAGCAGTAAATCCAGGTCCTTTTCCATTAAAAACAAAGCAAAAAACAAACCCGACAAAGTAGGTGCATAAACGGATTTCCCCCTACGGCTGACACTGAATCTAAATTAAACCAAATTGTTTTCATAATTTGAAACCTCTGGTTTCTCCATAATTACAATGTTGTGAAATGAGCAGGAACAGCTAATATATACCCACAGGGAAAATTACATTTAGTGACCCTATAATGATCCAGGATGAAGAAGATGCAATAAAGGAACCCACATTATTCACTAATGAATAAGAGCAGTAAGAAAAGAGGAAACTAAACTTAATGAATGTATATAAGATTTTGATGTAGAACCTACAGGCAAAAGTAGCCAACAGTTTTATTCCAGCAATGGTCTTAGCCATAAAACACTTCATTAGTGACAATCAACTTTCTCCATTTGCAGAATGCTCAACAAAAAACTACTTTAAAAGTATTTTGCCTTCACAACATGCTGTGAAGAGGTCTTAATATCTATTAAAAATGAAACATTCTGATAAAATCTACTGTAAAAAAATCACCTGATTTTAGAGTGGCTGCTTCCATCTGCTTTTCCCTTTCACTGCTGAACAGTCTTTCTGTTGACCATCAAAATTAAAACAATCTCACAGTGATAATGTGCTCTCCTTTTTTTTTTTTTGGTCTGAGCTTTTATTATTATTTGTTAAGTGCTTAGAAAAAAACCCAAAACTAAAAGCAAACCACTTACACAGGTGATTATGGAAAATTACAGAATTACAGAATGTTAGAAAAAATTTCCCTTCCTACACACAATCTTCCCTTGTTTCTTTCTCACAATCCTTTGCTTCTTGCAGTTTGAGAATATCCTTGAGAGAGGTAAAGAGAAGGCAAAAATCAGTTGAAGCCCTTATGGTATGGGTCAGCTTATGTGGTGTTAGCTGCTGGCACAGCATACCATGGTCCATACATACCTAGCACATATTATAAACATACCATCCCTTTCTCCATAAAATCTATCTGACAACCTCTTGCATAAGATTTAAATCACAATTTTACAGCTGGCTTTTAGTTAACACAGTGTCCTGGTTAAAGCCCAGTGTGAGGAGTCCCTTTTGGGAAAGGTGAGTTCCCTCTCACTGACATAGTTTGCATGAATTAAACTGCTTTTGCACATCACATTTGCACTGTAACAACTCTGATTCATGCTCATGCTGTAGCACGTAGAGACAAAAGCAGAGAATAAGCTTTAGCCTGCTCCAGCATCATTAAAGAATGCAGTAGTCCATACAGGCAAACTCTACACTGACTACTTAACATTTCTATCCTTCAGGATTAAATATACACTTGCCTCTAGAGTACAATTACATCTGGCCTCAAAACTTGACACTCTATTCTAATAGCTTTATAAAATTTTTGAGAAGGGTGAGCATCATGGCAAGTCCATGAGAAACCCTTCTTCTACCTCAGGAGCTATGCATGCACCAGTGTTCTGAGCTGGTAGAAAAGACCGATTGGTCAGAAAATAGGATTCCAAAGAATTTTCTAAAAATTCTAATTTTTAAAAATTTGCTCTTAAAAAATTTTGAATTCTTTATTAAAATAGTCTTGTGTTACAAACAGTGTTACAGGCAGCAGACAAATAGATGATTGGCATTTTGATTGTGCATTAGAAACTCCTCACTGATAAACAAGGAGTGTAAGATGTCCTGTACAAAAGTTTCTGCCTTTCTTATATTCAGAGCTGCCCACAGAAGTTAATAAATACTCAGACACTCATTTCATCTCTCAGCAATCTGCTAGATGAAGAATTGTGAAGCCATTTATTCTGCAAAATCCCATTAGTTTTTGATAAACTCTTTCAGACAAACAGTAATTTTGAGTGATTCACCTGAACGAAATAACGCGCCCACACTTTCAAAATGCCATTGGGGTGAGGTCAGGCAGAGAATGAGTCTGCCAGGGGAAATGACTGCATTTATCTCCTGTCACACTCCTTCTCTTTGGGCACAAAAAGTACTTCCCTAAGATTACAATTTGACAAGAGATCGAGAAAACGGATTGATTTTTAATTTTCAGGAAGTTTTCAAGAAATTTAGAGTAATAGACCCTTTAAAAAAGCTTCAGATGCTCTGAGAGTATGTGGGGCTGTGTGTGAATGGGGAAGTGCTCTCCCTGTGGGTTTTGGTTTAGGGGAACCAAGGAGCACCCTTGCTTCAGTTACATATTGCTACATTATGCACAGTTGTGAACAATTGTGGAAGGAAACACACAGTACCTGGGTTTCAAAATACAACACAGTCCTTGGCAGAGATCCCTAACCCCCTTGGAGGAGGGCTGCTAAGCTTTTATGTAGAAATGACCTTCTGCAAATTTGCAAGAGGTACAAGAGGTTTGTTCTACGGATATCAGCTGAGGCCTGACCCCGAGACAGACAGGAACACCTGCTGCTCCAAGCATGGTTAGCACCTGCCTGTGGATTTTGTAATGAAAGCACTAGAGGAAAAAACATCCCACTGCCCTCAGGCCCAGTCCTCCTTGTCCTTCCTCTGTGGGGAGCAACAGCCCAGCCTCAGCCAGTCCCAAGGCTCTCATGCTCCAGGTTTCAAGATTCCATCTTACTCATGTTTCCAAGAAGCTCTAACCTGACTCTGATTGGGACACCAGCAAACTTCTTCATCACTTCAGCCCAGCTTCTAGGGAATGACAACCTTCCTTGTCTGCCTTTTCAATGATCTGATGTACTAGCTCCAAAGCTAGCACTGACAAAACTTGAATTCACACTCAGTTACTGCAGTACTGACACTGCAGTGTGGCTGTGCATGAGGTGATACTTGCTTGCATACCAGCAGGGCAGAGATGGTCATCAGTTATTCCCAAGCTTAAATTATTAATTATTATCAGTTATTCCCAAGTTTAAATCCTGTTTTCATCACACAAATTCTGCATGGAAACAATTAAGACAAGACCCATTTCTCAAAGTAACTGCTTAAGTTATGAAAGCTGAGGCTTAGTGGAACTTCAGAAATATAAGTATCTTTTGCTCAGTCACAAGCACCAGGATGAATTTCAGACATAGGAACATCAAATAGATACAAGCAGTCAAAGAAATTGCATTGAATCTCTATTGGGTAATCTACAAAATCCAGCAGATTTTGAAATGTTTCCATAGAACTCCTCTATGTGAATGGCACCAATTCAACATACTTTTGAGATGACTGAACGTTCTGTAATAATCTATAATTTTAGAGTTCTATCACATTTAAGGCTGCCATCAAAAAACATGAATAGACAAGTGGTTATAATACCAGCATCACCTACATCACCCAGGAAAGCTCTGATCATGTGATACAGACCCACACCACAACATACCTCTGCTCCACTGTCATTCACACCCTCCAAGTAGCAGAGTTTTAGGGCAGAAATATTTGTGAATGAGCACTGCCAGGAGTTTAGTGGACAGCAACATTTCTTCAGCTGTCATTGCACTTCCAGCTTCTAATTATTCAAGAGCATTTTTAGCTTACTTTAAAAATACATCATATACTGCAAAACATGAAGTTTAAAAGCCCCGCCCATAATTCCGAAAACTGCAGTGATCACACATAACACATTGTAGGCCAGCAAAGTGCATACTCCCTTGCTTTGGTAAGATTTGGGCACTTCCTGGCAGAGGACAGTGCCACTAAAGGATTTCTGAACAACTTGGAGTTACAACCTTTTTCACAAAGGTAGATATAGTATCAGAGAAAGCTAAGGAAATTAATTCCTTTAAAAGTTTATCATAATCTAATCAAGCAGGGTCAGCTAAGCCTTTCAATGGGCATTTAAGAGTTCTTTGGAGGAAGATCTAACTCCACTACTCTTCCCTTTTTCTGTGAATAGAAAGCCCTTCTGTCTTTCCTTGGTGAAGTATGTGTCAATTTGCAGATTCTCCTAAAAACAGCAAGATCTGGGCCTCTAGGTTTCCCTTGATCTGCTTGGTTTCTTTGCAACCCGAGGCAACTGAAGACTGGTGGAATATACTGAAGCACTGAACCATGGAATGGTTTGGGATGGAAAGGACCTTTAAAAGTCATCTGGTGCAATGCACAGCCCACACCAGCCTGGCAATGAGCACAAGGATTGCTACTGTTGCTACTGCTGGGAGATGGGCTGGGTGAGCTGGCAGGATGGCCAGGGGCTGGCATGGGTGCCCCTGTGACACCAGTGCCAAGGTGGCACAGAAGGGAGGCCTGGCACGGTGTATTGGTGCCAGAGAAACTGCGCTGGATGTGCACCCTCCTCCGTGGGCTCCCCACCATCAGCCAGATGGTCCATGGGGCTGGTGGGATCCCCATCTAAGGTGGCCTCTTCTTCCTCTGTGCTTCCTGCAGCCAGGGGTCTTCTGACCCTCCCCACAAAGAAGGGCAGCCACATGCTTTGCTCTTGGACCTCTTGGTTTCAGGCACCCTTGGAACCTGAGGGCTTTAACTCAGCCAACTGAAGGCTCACTGCCAAGGTTCCTGTGCTTTTAGAGCTCCAAAAAGTGGCAGCAAGATGGCTTGGGACATCAGATCACTGTTACGGGATATATGTGGCAAACCATGGCTGTTTGGGACCTGTAGCCTAAAAGAAGGGGGAAAGCTGAGGGTTCCTTTCCTGAGGGTTGCTCTCCTGCTGCCCCTTCCTGCACCTGGGCTCCCTGGGACAAGATGGTGACACGGATATTGCAGGAAGGTTGGGGTCTCTCAAAGACATTGAAACAGACACTTGCTGCAGCCCTCTAGAAGCGGATTTGGTCCCCTGCATCCAGGGATGTGCCCATGATTTAACAGGAACAGTCTAGCAAGAAGAGGAGCTTCCAAAGTACTGCCTACAAATGTCAACAGGACAATTGCATTTGCCTCCAAATGCTCTGGCTGGCTCTGTTAAAGACAAACTGCAAAACAGAGCTAGAAAATATGCTCTCACTGTAACAAACAAGATGTTGCAAAAGTCTTTTCACTCCTGGTGGCATGGGAGCAGCAGGACACGTCTGAGAAGCCCAGCTTCCAATTATCTATCCATTTCCTTTCCCAGGCTCATGGGAAAGGTGAAACACACCAGGCTGTCTCTGCTGCAGCTTTGCCCTATTACTGCTAAACAACACATTGTTGCAGTAAGGTAGAAAAATTATAAAGAAAAGCTTTATAAAATCAGGCCTGCTCTGTTAGCCTGTCATTTTTTCTAAGTCGAGCTAGCACTTTGCAAGTTCCCATGTGAAAGCAATCCTGGTGAGAGCAGTTCATTAGCACAACAATCTATTCCTGGGTGAAAAACCACCAACACCTGTATAAACTGGTTTTACACCATTAGATAGAAAAAGGAAAACTATTTCTCACAAACAACCTTTCCTGCACATACACCCTGGGGTTTGAGTGACCAATGAATACAGAATAACAGCTCGTTACTAACCAATAAAGAAACTGGCAAGAAAGCTACTGACCAATTGGAGTCACACACGATGTCTGTAAAACTGTATAGAAAGGAGTTTTGTGAATAAAGAATTGCCTTTTTCCACCACGAAGAAAATGGAATGCCATGTGATTCTTTCCCTTAACACATCACTTACATGACTGTTTATTAGTTTTTGTGGATGTCAAAAACTAGTCTTGCTGTACTGAGAATTTACTGTCTTTACATGAAACTACAGCAAAATGTAAATTATATCATGGAGCTGGCAGAGCCTCTGTTCTTCAGCCTGCAGCTTATCAGAGCAAGGTGCTCACAGCCATCCAGCTCCCAGTTCTGTCTCACTGTACTCAGAGCTGTCTCTGAAATCTGTCTAAGCTCAACTACCTGCCCATCTAGTGATGAGGAAGAAAGTGGGGACTGTTGACCACATTTTCAACTACTGAGCTTTGGTACAGAACTTTTCACCAGCAGATCTCAGAACACTTCACAAAGGTGGCAGCCTATCCTCACAACCATGAAACTCAGGTCCTAAGGGGATTTCCTGGAGATATGAGAAAAACTGACTGGCTCTGAGGTACGATGCATTAAATACTGCTACAAAAACCAGTTACAAGCTTTTGAAAACATGGTCGTCCCAGTTACAAACTCCAATAATTTCCAAGAAAAACGGCAATGAAAAAATACATTGTTTAAAAAAAAAGAGCAAAGGTTAAACAAGATACACAGGTTTGTTATTTATGTGCTTTACTTGGGAAGTTAGTGACTACGCTTCCAGAAATAAAAGTTTGTATTTGTTAGGGCTTGTATCTTCATGCTTTACAGCAACACATGAGGAATTGGTTGGAGCACACACAATTCCTGATTTTTCACTTAATTAAGAAATGCATTCCATAGTCTCACACAATCTGTATTTTCCATAAATATTACGTTTGACTGATTGCCTGATAAATGTTTTCATGTGCTCTGAGCACCTGCCTGCTACAAGAGCAGGTTTCTGTGGCGTTTCTAAGGTAACATTCCTGTTTATTAAGGCCGGATATAGTAGCACTGCTGAACTTGTACATCTGAAAGTGCAAGTGAGAACAGGCGTAGGAAAGAAACCTGTTCTTACTTATGGATCAGGCATCCAAACCCTGCAATAATTGCATCTCTTAGTAAAGATGCATTAACATAGTGTTACATGCTTGAAAACACAAGCACTAAACTATCAGGTCAAACACATTAAAGTTTTAATAGCTTCTTTTCTTGCACAGTCAAAAGAAAGTTTGATATCGCATTCAAAAAATCCCATTTAATAACTCAATGCAATTCTTGATAATCTGAGTAAAAGGTGAATCTGCTTTCCATGATGGAAATATTTATATAAGTAAACTATAACAAAGAAAATTGGACGAACCAGAAAAGAAGGATGCTCCTACAGCAGGGTTTTTACTGGCAGGTAGGTGCCATCTGAGCAGGTAAACAGCTGCCTAAATGCAGCCTGGTAAACTGGGGAAGACTGGAATTATAGAAACTTTATAGAGGTTTATTTATAGGGCATATTTATGGAAAGTTTATGGGGGTTTTAGGAGTGAGAGCAGTCTGCAAGACTTCCTGGGCACAGGTGTGGGACCTGACATCCAGTCTGAAGCCAGCACTGATATGTGCTTTGCTGCATGTGCTGTCAGTTACAGATTCAAGCTGCCTCTCTCCTCCCTCAAGCTCAAGCATGGATGAAGGGATACAGAATCCTTGAAGATGACAAGACTTCAAAACCCCACTCCTTCTCTTCAGAACAATAATTCATGTCAATGTGGATGTAATTGTAAGGAGACAGTGAACACTCTCACTTTCTAAATGGTGACATCAGCATAAACCAAACAAACTGGGTCACTTGCCTTCCAGGTTGGTATCAAATCTGGGCACCACACACAAGAACTTAAGTAGACCATTTCAAGTTGCAGATTTCAGATATTAGAGTACCGTAAACAAGCAGAGATGGTGCTTAAGATCAAACAGACTGAAGCCCAGAGCATAATCCCATCTGGTAGAGAGAGCTGTGCATTTGGGCTCTTGACAAGATGCCTGATGATGTAGAACAGCCTCCTACTGACAGGAACAGCCTGGAAGGTCTCAGAGCATGGGGTAATGCCTTAAGCAGGGAGCTACTTCTCTGCATGAGGTAGGAAAGACAGAAGTTAGCTCATGGCTGAATTGAAGCTCAGACACTCACCTGGAGATCAGCTTTGATCAGCTCTGACCTGTTGCCATTCTGGTACTGCAAGTCTAGGCTTGCTTTCGGCCAGGAATGAAGCTGTTGCCAGGTCCTGGTCCCAGGTGCACATCCCACAGTTAGGCAGACCTAACTGTGCAGGTCCTGGCAGCCATGGTGTAAGGGAGGCACAGGTTTGTGGCCTGGGTCTTCAGGTCCCACCAGGAGGAAAACTGCACCAAGTTCGAGCCCATCCCAAAGACTACTGAATGTGCAAAGCAGATCACACCTAAAAACATGCACTGCATTATTAAAAGAGATGACCCCAGTGGGTTTTCAGTGCCCACAGGTCCCTCAGAGCTCTGCCACAAGTTAGGACACCTCTGAGGTGAAAATTCTACCATCCCAAATTTGAAGGGGCTTACATAGGCTTGTCACCCACCATTCCTGGCCTCAAAAAAGAATCTCCTGCTAAATGGTGCATGCTTCTGCACATGAACAACCCTTTCATCTCTTTCAGTCATAGCTCAGAGAAAACTGGTACACTAGCACCACTGAATTCAATGGATATTAAAAAAAAGACAGAATCTCATTTGAAAAACAATTAAAAGTAGGGATGCCTATGCAACACATCATGGTAGTTTTGGACAGATCATGTAGAGATCATTGTGAGTGAAAAATACTTAAAAGCAAGGAAGGAAAAACCAAAAGGACATGGGGAATCCCATCTGAGTGAAATTTCTACAAAGTAATAAAATATTTACATATAGCTTAAGAACAACACAGCAGAAATAATTGTTTATTCTTGTGTCTAAATACTAGTGATAGAAGTTATTCAGAAAGATCAGATTAAGAACTCGTTACTGCACTTTGAAATTCATCTCCAAACTTTGGACGTAACTAAAATGAGAAGCATGATAAAATTCTTACAACTCTTCCTGGTACTGTGAGACCTTAGAAAAAGAAGAGATCACATTTTTAGTGAGAAGATGTAGTGTGACCATCTGCTGTGGCAGACTTTGATCAGCTATTACGGGAAAGACCTGAAACACCATCAAACCTGAAAACCACTGAGAATAAGATACAGGAACAGCGAGACCCACTAACACTGCTTCTGAGTTGGGGCCAGGGTAACAATAAGCTCAGTATGTTCTGCTTCTCCTAAATGAAATTTCAGTGACAGAAAGAGCAAAATAGGCACTTACAAGCCACAAAAACTGCAGATCTTCTACCTGTCTAAAGTAACTGGTTTAGACAAGTATAAAATGGCTACATTTTATATACATAAAATATTTGTACTTTATAATCAAATTATAAAATACCTACAATTTATAGCTGGAAGAATTATGCTTATCTTTCAAAACAAAAGAAATCACATTTTGGTAGCAATTCCATTCTATTCTTAACAATTGTGGATCACTGATGAAATAAAAAAAAATATACAAATAGTTTAGAAAAGGTTAAAATCACAAGTTACAGAATATATACCAAAAAAATCCAAAGAAATATCTAGTGAAATACAGTGGGTACTTTATGACTTTGCTCAAACAGAAAATGGCCTAGATTAGTATTACAAGTGTACAGGCAAAGTTACAGCTAGAATTTCTTATATTACACCTACATCCCTTTCTTAGTAAATTCATTTTCATGTCTCTCAAATGGGAGATCCTCCCTAGGCCAGCTGTGCACAGCCAAATCTATCTCACTGTGCTTTAGAAAAGTAAAATCTCTAGAGACAAGGCAGTGTTTGAACAGATGTACTGTATTAGTAATCTGAGCTGTGAATTGGTGTGCACTGCTTACACTTAGCTAGGCAACCTAAAAATACACAAAAACCAATGCAAAGTGACCCCAAGAGTGGGCCAAAATTACTCCCTACTGCTTATATGACTGAACTTGCAGCAGATCCTTTACTTTCTTCCTCAACACTTAAACAAAAAGACAACAAAAAAACAACCTCCGAAAATGTATCAGTTGCAAGACAGCACCCCCTGGTGTAACAACACAAGAAAACGCAGAAGAATTTATAAAATGCTTTAAATTGGTGCTGGGGTGCTGCCCAATTAGCATTAAGTGTCTGAGTCTTTCAGCTGCAGCTTTGTGCCAAAAAGCACACAACAGAGAGCAAACACCTCACACAAGGCTTCACATTTCTCAGAGGTGCACAAAGCTGCCTTTACAGAACCACTTACAAACCTTTCTGAAGCTCAGTGTACAAATTAAGTTCCTCTGTGGCCTGATTTTTAATTTATTTTTCTACATTACCTATAAAGTTTCTATAAATCCAGTCTCCCTATTCATGTTTTGTTAGGATGAGCCCCAAGTCTTATTTGACTCTCAAATAAGAGCTGTCCACATCTGTCTGTCCTCAGGTAAACATTTCTGCTTCTCATGGTAGCATCTAAATAATAAAAACATAAAATATAAATACAAATCCTCATGAGGCCCTGAATAAAGAAACTTGGCCCTGATTCCTGGCAGGAGGGACATCAGGAGCAGGAGCCTAGTGCAAACTGGCTTCCTGCTATTCTAACACTGCATCCTGCAATTACTTTCTAAAACTCTTAATGGAAAAGCAGCGAGCTTTCTTGCTCCATTTACTTCTCCTGGTAATTTATTCCTGTTCTTATAGAAGTTTCTGAAATCAGAGCAGTGGAATAACACTCCCCTAACCCTAGCACGGTGTGTATGCAATACACACTGCTGTGCAGAAAACAGAGTATAGCAACTTCTGATACCAAGTCTGGAACAACTCAGAGCCACAGCTGTACACCAGCTTTTACTGCAGTGAAAAAGCTGCAAGTGGCTCCTGAAGAATGATGGTCTGTGCAAGATATTCCTTTGTATGCACAAGACCAGAAGCAATTTGTTATCTGAGCTGCCAAGCAAAAGCTTAGCCAGAACACAATAGGATGGATGGATAAAAGAAGGGAATTTCATCTCTGAAGCATAGACATGAAACACAGATCTAATATTTTTAGTGTTCAGGCTACTGAAAAAATGCATGCCACCAATGAAAATGTCTGTACAAAACCAATTCTGCAAAAGAGGTACTGGAAAGCATGGTAGGTGGAAAATGAATCCCAAAGTCATGGCAGCTTCTGCTGCACAGATGTTTCCATGTCCTTCCATAAAATCCTGACAGCAAAAAATATCCCAAACAAAATTATATTCCCCTCCCAGCTGACTAAGAGGTACTTGAAATATGGATGTCTGCATGTGCCAGGATGTTTTTCTATTCTCCAATGAGAGCAGATTGAGACTGAAACATGGCTTGGATAACACATACTAGAAGTCGTTCTCCTTCTCCAAAAACATCCTTTCATTGGCAGTGGTCAGCAAATTCATCCCATCCAAACCAGTCAGTGCCCACAGAGCTATGATTCAGTCTCTGTTAGGGTCTTACAACTCACAGTGTCTTCATGAAGAGATGAAATCATCCATTGGACTCCTAGGATTTTCTTTTACCTTGGTTTGGCTTTAAGTGAGTGCAGAAAGAGATCCCCCCCACACAGCCCAGAGCAACACGCTGATATCCATGGAATTTCCCAGGAGATCCCATACAACATGCTCCTAATGGTTTTCTTCCATCAGCACCCCTCACCCCCAAATTCTGAAGTATTGAACAGTTAAGATCAGAATTTGATTATCTCTATTACATCCTTGTGAACCTGGAGTAACTACCCAGAAAGGAAAACAGCTGCTGTGGGATCATGGAGAGACATAAGGACTATCAAGGCAGTCCTGCATACTCAGAGCTTCAGCTCTTGCTGCTATTATGTTATTCATGAGCTAGAGTTTTCACTAAAAAACAAAACAACGGCAGAACCAAACAGGGATTTCAAAAGATGAAAAATAAATAGGTCATTCAGCAAAACATGCTCAGGTTTTGCATTGCACTTCTAGGGCCATCCTTCAGCCAGATAAAATATTGTAGCCCTAACTATTTCATTTCAGAATTTACATGTGTGCTCCTTGTGCTTATTCAGAATGAAAAAAAGGTATTTTCATCACTGAGGCCTTAAATGCTTTGAGAATCAGCTACATGGAATATTCTCTTCTGTCCTTCTGGAGCAGGTCACAGCTGTGGAAATCTAGCAGCAGGACTTTCAGCCAACTGGAAGAGCACTGCTGGCTCTGGACACACTTCTGTAGAAGCAATGGCTTGCAACAACTTAATAAACTCAGAATTAATGCTGAATAGATACAGTTGACAGTATTTTCACTCTATGGTTATATGTTTTAATCCACTGCTAATCTGCGTAATATTTAGAAGCCAAATGGTGTTAACTCACTTCAACATCCTGACCTGACCTTCACTCAAAACTCTTCCTTTTCAACATAGTTTAATTCATTGCAAGCTCACAATGAGTCTGAATCTTTCCTTCCTGAGCTCACACACATGGCTAATGGCTGCATTCAATGAAAACCTGCTTATGCTGCTACAGCTTTAATGCTGCACTTGGCTGTCTTTTCCACAGTAACTGAAAAATAAGAATACCACCAGCAATGTTATGTTACTCAGGATAACACTGCTAGGAAAGCACTTCAGAAACAAAGTTTAAGGTTCTACAACTTGCTGGAAAGAGCTGAATTTTGCCAGTCTCTTTTTTGATACTACAAGCTTGTCTGTGCCAAGCTATTACATTACCATCTAGAATATACAGCCTTTAATTTAGTTGGCAAATTTATATTCTCCTAGGTATACCAGAGTATTTTAAGAATTATGATCACACATTCACATATTCAGGTCTAGTCAGTATTGCAAACACCAAAGCTATTACAGAATCCCACTTTCTCAGAGTATCCAAGTACCCCTGGACAGATATTCAACACCGATCAGATAATACAGAGATTTTAATTTACAGACAAAACAGTACTGGTATAACTTGTTTATTGTACTGTGAGCATCAGTATATATTAGAGACAAAGAAAACATGACTTCCAGGACAAAGAAAAAAAACCCCTGGAGATTTAAAATTTGCCCATATCAATCATGGAGAACCTATAAATTATCTGCTGGAATGCTTTCAGCTCAAAAGCTTGGCTTCTACAATTACAGAACACTGAAGAATATAAGATGTTCTGGATCCCAAAAGCCACATACCTAAGGTTAAACTGTGAAAGACCTGAAAAGACATTAGGTAAAATTTATAAACTTGTCTTCTTCTGAGACAGATTGATCTTATCTCCAAGGCTCAGGGCCATTCCCTGTAAGGAAAAGGAAAACAACAATCATGACACAAATACTTCACTTGAAAAGAACTTTATCTCATCTATATTAAAATGGAAGTTCCATATATAGAAATTTATTAAATCAATGGCATGGAAATTTCCAGCTGCTCACTCCTTTGTACATTTCTAGTGCTCACTTCCTTATCACTAGGTAAAGGTTAGGTCTACATATATTATTGAGACAATGAAACTTAACTGAGCTGGCAACTGTTACATGTGTTATCCATATGGAAAGCAAAAGACTGAAAGATATTGTAAGCTTTTGACCTCCCACCAACTGAAAGAGGACTACCAGGGGAGAAATTACAACTGCCTGTCCAGTTACTGAAATTCAAATGTTGAAAAAGTCTCAATGCTGATACCAGCACATTCAGTGCACCACAGCTATGGAAAATTATTTAATCACAGAGCCAGATTAATATTGCACAAAAACTGAAGAACCATAAAAAGAAACTGCATGAATAAATCCACATATTCAATAGCACAATGACTTCAAGATGAAACCATGCTGGTGCATGTAATTGAATGCAGTCTTACGTAAAAATGGCACTGTAACTTATCAGAAACTTTAATTTAAACCAGAACAAAATCTTTGTAGTGACATCACATAAACAAAATGTTTTCTTGTATATGAAAACTCTCAGGTACTCCTTTATTGAACATTGTTTAAAATAACTCTCTTTTACACTGGTGTTTTTTCTTTATTTATCCCAAATCCCAGTCTTTTTTTTAGATGGGAGGTAGAAACTCTAAAATCCAAAGCAGACACATATATCTACAGAAAATACTCCTACTAAAAACCCTGGGATTTTCTTTTGTTGCTTTTAAAAAGAAGCAGTGAATAGCAATCACATGCATAAAATTTCCTTGTTGTGTGACACTGAAATGTGCAATTTGGTAGGAAAAACATCATGTCACCCTGGGGCATATTTGCTCTCTATTTAAAAGCACAACATCCTAAAATACAACATCCTAAAATACAACATCCTATTTGCAGCACTACGGACAAAATTGGGAAACCTTGGCGCAAAGGCCAATTTTATGGCAACACATTGGGAGAAAGGAGTGTGAAAAATCTGTAGATGTCTAGGAGTGCTTGGTACATTGCCCTAAAGGGGTGAGGATGGCAAGCTCCATACCTGACTCTTGGCCCGGATGCGTATGTGGCCTGTGACAGGCGCCTCCGGGCCCAGGTGAATCGGCTTCTCAATGCTCACGTTGGCCAGGGCGTCCTCCCCGAAGATGGAACGGGCGTAAAGATTGGCTGCCATGAAGCCACAATAGCCTGAAAGGGCCTGTGGAAAGCACATGGGAACCCTCAAAAGACCAAAATCCTCTGAACACAGTTTAGTTCACCCTAAGTTCTCTAGGCAGTTATCAATGTGTCATGTTTACACTTCTTTCTTAATGTGCAATATTCTGTAATGTGGGAATCGTGCAGGGTAACAGTGGTGGCCTTTTTCTAGAATTCATATTGGGAATTATGCAGTCTATAGAATTCATCAAGACAAGGCAGGAGGGCATTTGATGGTTTGTTTTAACCAACAGCAAGATGGCAAAGAAGCTAAATAGCTACTAAATTTGGTTACTATACATGATAGCTAATAGCTATCATACATGCTGTATTTTAACAGCAAGTAGCTATTCCACATACTTGTTTTGCTTTACAACAAGAAGGCTAAACTGGCAAAAGAAAGGTAAATTTTGTCAGAGAGGAAGAAATATGGAGCTACTAAAAACCCCCTTTATGTAAAAAGATGGTCCCATTCAAGTCTATGCTGCAGATTAGGTACTATGAATCAAAATGGATATTCTGATTTTCCACCTTGGGACAACAGAGAATTTTGGTAACATTTATCTGCTTTTATTAATTTCAGAGTAAAAGCTTTGAGGTATATCTACTATTTCACTTTGTAAGTAGGCATTTCTAAGAATATTAACAACAAATATTGAACAAATTAAATAATAAAGCACAGGAACTAAAAAAGCTACAAAAGTTATCTAAAACTGTCCAAGAAATAACTCACCTTCTCTGGAGTCAGGCATTTCATATTGGTTGACTTCAGTATGTGCTGTAAGTATTCATTTAAATCAATGATATTTGTATTCACTGTTACCTTCAAGAAGGAAAAAAAAAGCAATTACTTTAATTACTCAGGTATTTCTGAAATCTCTTCCTCAGGGCTCTATAAAGGAGATCACTTCCACATTCTTCCTTGAGGAACAGCACACTCAGTAATCTGCATGCACTTCCCACTATGTGGTGGCATCACAGGAAGTCTTCCCCTCCTGCCCTCCACTTGTTAAGATGGAAAACTTCATGCTATTACCATGGTTTCTAAAATCTATTGGGTGAATATGACACTCTGTTGAACATCTAGATTCTCTACAGCAAACAGTGGACTCCTTGTCTGAATACAGTTTAGACATTGCCAGAACATGAAAAAGCAACACCTAGTCCAAAGTTTGCTTTTAACCAGTGATAAAGATTCCTTTCATCTTCCCCTTCTAGCAACAAAGCTCTCTGGGCTTCCTTGGCTTTATCATATTGCATATTATGTTCCTTACTTAAATTGTTTTTTAACATCTCTCTTAGGAGGAGTTTACAAACTACTAAGGCTTCATGTACCATATATTACAATATACTGTGCACAAGTTCCCCCCAAGATATCTAAATCTAGTCCCAAGTGAGCACACCTATGTACCACACAAGGCTACAGCTCATGCAAAGTATCTCCCATTCTGCTTCTACTCCATTCTTATATGATATCATCTCCAGTAAACCCTTTTTTTAGGTTTGGGCACCCTAGTTACTATGAAGTGTAACCACTGTCTTGCTGGTCTTACACAGCACCCAGAACTTTATGCTACACCTGTACTGCAAAGTAGCAAGGTGAAATAAAGATGTTCCTGTCCCCCAGGCAGGGGGCTGGACTAAACAACCTTTAGAAGGTCCCTGGCAACCCACAAGACAATGTGATTAGAACTGGAGAGGCTGAGCAGCACCAGTAATTCTGCAGCCTCAGCATAAACTTACACTTGTTGCCATCTCACCTTTGAGCCAAAATACACAGCAATCACCAGTCAACTTGGACAGCTTCCATACAGGAGGTAAAGCTCAATGCACACAACCTCTTTGTCAAGCCCAAACCCCAGTTATTGCATTGCTAAGCTTGTGAAACTGATAAGGTAGCTGTAAGAGAATAAGCTACTTGAGGCAAACATCCAATGAGGATGTTGAATGAGGCTTATGTGGCAATAAATAATGCTGCTGTAATGAGCTGCTGTAGAACAAGAGACAGAACTGTATCTCATCAACAAAGTAACATACAAAAAAAATCCCCAAAACTAACTTTGTTTTCCCACTCAAATTCTGCCCACATCTGTCTGAACTCAGCATCTGTACAGGAAGCAGGCTGGATGTAATCCATGATGTCAATGTGAATGTCACTGAGAACCACACAGTTTCTGTCGCTGGCTGCTCCAGAGACATCGTACACTGCAAGAGAACACACAAAACCATTTCTGAATGTTCCAAAACGTGAATTTGCACTTAATAAGGGAGCTGAGCTACCATCTGCCACTTTACAACAGTCAACCCTTGCTCAATCTCATGCTGATAATCATCCTAAAGGTAGCACATTCTACAATGGTTTTAAGTAGCAGTGATACAGGTTTTATTTAAATCATCCTAAAATATTCTTACATTGTAATTTAATTTCTTCTCCCAGTATGAAGGGCTTTACTTCTTTTTGAGCTCATTGAGCAGTTAAAAATTAAACACATTCATGTTAATTTTGCACACTGAAATTGTTTACTTACCAACATTACCAAAAATGATTCCATTTTCTGTTGAAGCGACTTTAACGTTAGCTTTAATGTTTGCAAAATCATGTGGAGCAAGTGTCAGAGGAGATGGTTTTTCCACAAGTTTCAAGTCACCTGTGTAAAGAAATTGGGAGATGAAATCAGGGAACACTAGCAGTATAAATGAGTTTAGCTTCTGAACAACAGCTTTTTATTTTCTTGTCATTCAATTATTGCATCTATAAAGCTGCACTAAACACCACCATAAAAATATTAATTGATTTGGAATTGGTTGTTATATTTTTATAGTTTCCTAATTGCAAGAGACATTACATTATATACAAATTTCAGTTAAAATATTGCTATGTTCACCCAAACCCCACTGAAAACAAATGCAAATACTGAATTAAATGGGCTTTGGATGGAGTTTAGTATTCATTTTTAACAAGGAAATGGTTAATTTTACCTTGTATTTTAACCACTGACATCATCATAAGGCCTAACCCTATAGTCAAGTGCCTCAGATCCAAAGTACAATGTTCAGCACTACAGGCACCAAGCTATTTACAAAAAGGTCAAAATATTCCTTTGCTTCTGAATATAACTGCTCCAAGGAAACACTAAGGGATGCATTTTTACTAATCCTTCAGCAAGCAATTGGAAAGACTCCTTAGTTCCATTAAACTGCAACTTGAGAACACAGCATGAACAGCATGAGCTCCACACATGGGAGTGATGCCTCAAGTCAGCTTTTGCAGAACATCAGCTGGGAAATACAGAATTCCACTTTACTGAGCTGACAAATAAAAAATACAACCTATTAAATAATGCATCCATTTGATTTATTTCCATCGTTAGTCTCATCAAATGATTTAGAAGATTTTAGAAGAAAGGTTATGTCCCTCCAGTCATGTCTACAATAGTGAAAAGTACATAATGTGAGTCTCCTGGCATACTGTAAATGTATTTCACCTCCTGACTGCCAAAGCAGAGGACAGCTAATAAGAAACTGGTTTACTGTTCTTGAATTATCTGCTCCAGTGACTCCTCTAAGAGAAGTTAATGAAGCCTCAGTATTGTCCAAGCAAGACTCTGGTACAGCTGTTGGTACAGGGAATGGTTTCAGTTGAGTAAATGCAGTATTTAAGCCCTTCAGGCTGAGTGCAAAAACCACCTAGGGCAGATGGCTTTCTGCTCCATACCAGTTGGGATTTTGACCTATTTTTATTTTCCCGTCTATGGTAGCAGTACAATGAAAAATAAGTACATCAAAAAACCTGTCTATATCTCAGGCAAAAAAGGAGAAGGGGAAATAGAATGCTATGTTCTTAGTGATAAAATCTGACTATGGTTTATAGCATCAGATTGCATTGTCAGCACATGCAAACTTCCACCAAACATTTAAACCAGTATATTTTTAAAGGCATTCAAAATGTGACTAACAGGCATCACTTTGAAGCGTTTCAGGAATTCCTTACAGCAGGGTAATGCCCGATTCCCAGAAGCTCAGAGCTGCTTTGTTTGCAGCATGCAGCCCTCCTTACCCAGCGTGGCCAGCTCCAGGGTGCAGTTCTGCAGGGTGTCACTGGTCTGGTTGACCACGAGCACATCCAGCACGATGTCATACTGATTGACGTGGACATAGGCTTCTGCATACACAGGGTCTGAGAAACCTGTCAGCTGAGTGACCTGTCACACAAGCCAAGGGATTCACCTCCTCAGAAAGCAGTTTAAAACACAGAATCATTCCAACAATGACAAAAAATGAGAATAAAGTGCACTTAAATTGATTATTCTTTAATATATAGGCCTCCAAAACAAGTTGCCTTCCTTCACATGTCCCCTTGGATACACACTACAATTATAAACCCTCTCCAGACAAAATGTATTCTGAACTAATAAGTTCCCAAAATATGAACTGTAATGCCATTTATTCTTAAGATGATCAGCAGCACAAAGAAATGCTGACTTAATATGAAAAGGTAATTTTAAACATCAAAAAGAATTCACCCAGTATTTCAAAGTCTGGGAGTTTAACTCTTAACTAATGAATTACTCAAGTGATTTCTTCTCTTTAAACTTCCTCAACAGGTTCTGCTCTAATCTACAGAAAAAAAAGGCATAAAGAGTGAAATAAGGATGTATTGCACTTGGCAATAGGATACAGCAGCCAAAGAAAGGAGATCTTAATCACTTCCAGCAACCTTTCTCCCTTCCCCATGAACTTTATTGGGTTTTCAAAGCTGCGAAACCTAATTTCTTCTCCACATTCCACCAGCTTAGTACTCTCCAAGTCTCCTTTTTGTCCTTTCCCCATTTGAGAAGGTAACAACTAAACGCACAAGTCCTTTTCTTTTTCTCCTGATCAGGATATAACCAGATCTTCCCAATCAAGCAGCATAGTCTGGTTCATCAGTTCCAGTCTGCAATTCCCAAAGTGATCCCATGTATACAATTAAAGCACTGATTTCCCACTACCTTATTAAGTTTGGAAGCAAGAGGATCAGCAGCCTCTTTCCTCTGTGTGTTTCCCATTGCTGCAAGAAGGCTAAGCTGGAACTGGTCTTCTTTTGAGCTCATTTCATTTTTAGCAGTAAGCTGCATGAAGGAAATGGGATCATCTGGTTGAATTGTCACATTCCTCTTCTCAGATTCTTTCTGCAGGAAGAGAGTAATTCAAGAATTCACAGTGAATTCCATTCCTTAGCACAGAAAAACAGTCAAATAATGGCTGACCTACACAGTCAAATGGTGACATTTCTGGGACCAGCTTGGATGTGAACACCTGTAAAAACTCCAGGTGTATATGGTTACTCACTGATAACAGCTCACCTTCTGGGAAAGTTTCTCCTCTTCTAGCTTGGCTGACAGCATGTGAGAGAGGGACTGCCTGCATTCTTTGTTGAAAATGTCATTCATGAGAGGAGAACATTCTGACAACACTTTCAGACACAACGAAATACGATCCACATCATCATCTGTAATTGGCTTCTTGGGAAGAGAAGATTTTCCCAAGTGAAGAATAGTGGCCATCAGCAGCATTGCCTCAGCATTAAAGGACTGAGAAGTGGCACAAAGAGAATAGAAAAAAGTTATTGCATTTTCCACAGCTTTAAAGAAATGTTGACTTCTGACTTATTTAGGAAAAGGTGCATATTAATCAAATCATAACATCTCTGAACAGATCACTTAGTTTTTTAGTACTTCTTGTCTGAAACCAAGCAGAATGATTTAGAGACTGTCTAGATAGAATGGCTGGAAAGCAGCAGGTCCTGTTTGTGATCCAAACTATCATTATTATCCAATCACATAACTGGCACTTCACTTTGGACTTAACCCATTTTGCAACTTTTGAAAAGAAAAGAGGCAAAAAGCAGCTGTTCCTTAAATGTGAAAACACAAGAGATGACTCACATTTTGTTTCTTCTTTTCCTGAACTAGGGATACATAACGCAAAGCAATCTTGGTTAAAGTTGTAGCAAGGGAAGCTGCAACAAAGAAATCTCCATCCAGCAAGAATCCTCGTAAGGGAGGTCTGCAAAGACAAATAATCCTCAGAAAACTACTTTTGGATTACAATCTCCAGCCTACTTCTCTTGATACCTTAACTTTCATACTGTACAAGCAAAACAAGTTTGAAACACCTCACAAGGTTGAGTTTTTCCCTTCTCAATGTAATCTTCTAGATACAGAGATTTTCACAAGTCACCACAGTCATTTCCATGTGGACTAGGGAGAGAGAGGTGTAGGAGTGCAAGGTGATACAAAGGGAAGAAAATATTTTAATCGAAAGGCACTATCTCAGTATCCAACTAAAACTGAGAGAACTTCATATGTAAAAAAATCAACTAGAATTCAGGACATCATAATTAATAAAGCACTTACTTATACAGTAAGCTTTGATTGCAAATCCTAAGCAATCTTCCTATTCTATCTAGCTAGGATTAAAACAGGAAACTCCCTCAACCACTGAACTCTGTATGACAGATAACACCACTCAAATAAACAAAGATAAAAATTAACCAAGTCATTCCTGGGCAAGCATGAGATCACAAATACCTGTCTTCTTCCTTTTTGGCAGGTCGGGAACTGCTAAGAGCACTTTGTGTTGCGTAAGTGCCCATCTCTGTCACTAATTTTTGGGCTGGACCCACAGACACCTCTTCCTCAGGTTTGAGCTCACCAGCTTCTTTCTTGATTTCAGATTCTACTATTGGGATCTAGAAATGAGCAGGAAGCAGCTGTTATAATTAAAATAAAAAATACATTTCTGTTCTGCAGGTCTTAATAAAATTATCTGCATTTCTGAGGTTTTTATAACCAAAAGGTCAGCTACAGTGCATCGGTTTGGGGAGAATTTGAGGAAATAAGCAGATATTGAAATACACACAGAAGCTTCCTACACATGCAATAAAGCTCTCATTGATGAACTAGATTTTGGCAGAGAAATCTTTCTCTCAGAACAACCCACACTTAAAGCACTACTTCTTTGCTACTGGATATAATTAAATCATATCTTAAAGCTGCCATAATTTTCTGAAATAAGGAATTTCCCAACTTTTCTTGTAACAGATATCACTTATTCTCAGCTCAAGTATGATACTTGAAAAAAATGAGTAATGAATTCAAAACCCTGACTGCTTTTCACTTAAGATTTTCTGTGCAAATGCCATGACACATCACAAGTCCCCAGTGCACTGTTGCATCTTACTTGGTCTTTCTAAAATACCTTTTCTTAGAAAATCCACTGCATAATGGCAGGAAAAACCACAAAGAGCCAGGAAACACAAAAACCCCAAAACATACACACCTCTCCGAGTGATCTGCGAACCTCTGTCATTACACTTTGTATATCCTCCTTAGTGCTGCAATATTCTCCAAGGATCCATAATGCTCCTCGATAAATCCTGAGACAAGACCAGTAATTTAAATCATGCTTTCGTGATATACTCAAATTAGCACCAAGAAAAGTGATTTAAAATGATTTATCAGGTAGTAAAGGCCAGTCTTCAAATTCAAAGGGACACAACTGACAAAAGCAGGTTAAATCAAAAGCAATTATCTCTTAAGCCTCAGTAAACTCATTAAAAACTACATCAAATTAGATATATCCTCTGCTACATATTTATTTCCATCTGTGTTAAACCTGAAATACACAAAATTAAGTTTCATTGTGATCATAATTAAATACTCCACTGCATGTGAATAAAGTCAGCTCTAAATTCTCCATTTAACTGAGACAAACTATTTTTTCCATTATACAGGAGAAAATGAAAAACCAGAACAAGAATGATAACTCATAACTTAACCTTTACAGATCCATCAGCAAGCAAAGTTTTTAGAGCTCTGAAAGGTACTAAAATAGCTTTATACTTTGTAAAGCTCAGTCTATGTTAGATTAGGCTTTCTAATAAATGTTCAGTATTTCCAGTTGCCTACAAGTGCAAATTTCTTAGGAATTCTGTTTCAATAAATATATTACTTTATCTTTCACCTTCATCAACAACACTACATCCTAGCAAGGGGAATTACAATTATCAAGTGCATTATAGAAATGAAAATTGAATTTATTTCGTTTTGCATTTATTCAATGCAACAAGTGCCCAATTTACCTCTTGCACAAATAGGCAAGAAAAAAGCTGTACCTAGAAATCCTCTACCTCAAAATATATAGGCTCAGAGTCATTCTGTGTAGGTAACGTGGATTTTGGTACATATTTAATGACAATATACATTCAATGCAAGTGAGCCACAGTCTGTGAGCTCCCAAGTCTGTTTGGTATCATATGCTGGACTCACTTGACAGATTTAATAGCATGAAAGACTTCAAGCATCTTCTCAACAATAAGAGGTCTGAGGTTTTCAAATCTCTGGATCGCTTCCCGCACAAACTCCAGGACATCAGCAGCTGCCGCTTCATTGTTGTCGCTAAGGAACTCCATCAGCTGCCACAAAAGACTGAACATCAGCACAAACAGCAGCACAGAGAAGTTTGTACAATAATACTTCCCTTCTATGTTCAGAAAAATAAAACTCCTTATGTATCACCAGTGAAAAAAAACTGAAGTCAAACAACCTTAAGTACATTCCAAACGCGTACCAATTATCACATTCCCAAACTGTTTTGCTAGTGATAAAAATTATTGCACTTTTAAAGGCCCTCTTCAGCTCATGTTCTTCAAAAATATAGTAACAGTCTCAGAAAAACAAAAAATTACAGCATCAAAAGTCCTATGTTTCTTTAGGAACTAAAAATAGCATTGGTTCTTGTGAGGTTCATTATGAGGCCACTATTAGGAACATCTCAGCTCCAGCAATTCTGCAGGTGCTGGGTACAGGTGTAACACATATAATGAGAATATAATGAAATATTTGCATACCACTGGAATAACATTTGCAGCCATGTCTGGGAAGCGAACACTACAGGAGTGCAGTGTCCGAACCAGGAGCTGTCTGTACTTGTCTGTATCTTCATGCTCTGTCACATTATTAGTTTTAATCACTTCCTTCTTCAGAACAATCACAAGCTGTGGAAAACATCAAATCAAATTTTTTAAAAAGTGACATTTTTCAAAAGAAAGAAAATAGTGTAATGAATCAAAAGCACATATAATTTACCTCCTCCACATTTCTTGAAGACACAAGATCCAGAGCCAGCTGAAGGGTCTTTTTGCGCACTTCTAGATCTGGGGTGCTCAACACTCTAAGGATGTCCATAACTAGATCCTGAAACAATAACAAAGTAAAGTATTTTGCCATTTTAAATTGCTTCCTCTTCATACAATTCTAATTTTCAGTCCTCAATGATTTCCAAAGTCTTTCTGAATACATAATATATGACGTACTGACAAGCAAGCAGCAGGCATTAGAACTTCTCAGTGTTCATTTAATACATTTACACAGAAGTCTCTTATGCAGCTACACCATTAAACCTTATAACCAGGACAGCATTTGTCATTGTTAATTCTTATGCAGACAATAAAAGCAGCCAAGTCATAAACATAGAAGTCCATCCAATATATGTTCAAAAACATACCAACAGGAAATTGAAACTTCAGAAGTTCTTCTCTCCATACATTGCAAAAACCTGGGAGATTTGTTATTGAAGGCTTTTCTTTCTTAAGGGTTGCAGGAAAAGAGACAGCCCACATACCTGCAACACTCGTTCATGGGAGGGATGCTCCTTCAACTCAATCAACCGATCCAAGACAATCAGTTTCACATTATTATCACTTTCTTTAATAATCAAATCTATGTAGCATTGGGCAGCAGCCTAAAATTTAAAGGACCAAAACCATTTTTTTAATTCATGAAGAGGATAAATCTTGAAATTGAGGAAAAGACTCCTATTTTACTATTAAAACAGCTACTCAGAGTTGGCACAGATATTGACCTGATAAACAGACTTTAAAATTTTTTGTTCACTATGTTACAAAAATCACACATGAAGGCTCACAATGGCATCAGCTTACAGTACACAGACTTGACTTCAAATTCAAAGACAGATGTAAGATAGGTTATCTGACATGCTTTGGGTCAGCTGTGAAATATGCAACAGGGCATGAAAACCAACTTAAAAGAGTTGGCAGTATTAGCCTACCAAGATTAGATTTCAATGACAGCTTCTATGTACAGTGTGTCTACTTAACAAAAATGAGTATGCCAAACCAAGAATGCTGGAACTCATACTCTCCCCTGACCTTTGGAAATACTATTCACAATGCTCTAAATTTATGCATGACCTATCTTTTAAATTTCCATACAAATTTAAAATTTCAAAGTGATCCTCAATAATCAGCTGTACAAATACAAAACTAAGAACCCTAATCAGTAATCAACATGAATCTTCACTGCTTTATGCTTCTACCCTGCTCTGAAATGAGTGAAATTCATGAGTAAAAAAATTCATCCAATCTCTGAAATCTTCAGCTGTGGTCTGCTTTGCTAACTAGGCCAAGTAGATTGTAAGTTGGTCCAACAGTCTGCACAGTATTCAAGCTTGTGCCCTACCAAAGTGACATGAAATCCACAAGCTCCAGGTCTGCTCAGTCTATTTTTGTGACCAGTTCTAAGAGGTACTTGAAGACAGTGTTTCACATGAGAAGTGTTGCACAGCCCATGTTACTAAAACCTTCCCTCCCAAGTATCAACATGCAGCAGTTCACTTCAGTGCACTAGAAGCTACTGAAGAGCTGAAAACATCCCTTTCATACCTTGATTGCTGTGGGTGCACTGGAGAGTGTAACCAGAGTACCTGCAGCCTCATACTTCACCGCAGGACTCGAGGACTGCAGTAGGTTGTAGATGCAGCGAATGAACCGAGCTCTCTCCGACGGATTCGCGTGACAGACCTCGATAAAAGAATGATCCACAGTTGGCACACAAAGAAAAGAGCAACCCTACAGCTCACCTGCTCCATTATCATACAGAGGAGAAAATTAACCAAAAGGTGACAACCTTTTCTGGTGACAGGCAGTGTCATTCACAGCTGTAAAAATCTAATTTCAAAAGCTGTTCTCAACAACTCAGAGTAATGTTAGAGAGTCTTAAAATCTCCCATCAAAAGGAAGGGCAGAGCCTCATTACAGCTTCTGTAAGAGATACCCTGCTCATGCTCACAAAGACCACTCTGATAATACTGTCCCCATCACAGCAAATCTGGTGAGACTTATTGCTCTGCACACTTGAGCTCCTTATCATTTCAAGAGACAAGTTTTATTCAGCTCTATTAAGTAGTGACATATTCCTGACATAGACAAGAAGCCAGTTAAATTCCTTTTCCAGCGACATTCTATCCCTTTTTAAAAACAGTCTAATATAATTCTGTAAATCAACATGTGCATTTATTTTAAATGTGCCACAACATTTCCCTTTTACCTTGTAAATTAGTTCAACAATAACCAACTGCAGTATGTCACCAAAGGTCTGCACTTGGTCAATACAGGTACTCAAATAATCCAAAGCTCGATCCTACAGAGAGAATAAATTATTTTATGTTATTCAGAGTTTGCTCACTCAGTTGAATTTTAAATAAAAACACATGCTAAAAATCAAAATACAAAATAGCCTTTATGCAATGCTTCAACAATTTAGGAAAACACTGTAGACCTAAAGAGCAAAATAATCCATCCTGTCTATAGAGGGCAAAAAGAGAGACAAGCAAACGGTAATTAGGCACAAAAGGCAATTGGGTGTAGAACAAGTAATCCAAAACACTTAACAGACACTTCCATTTCTTTCTCATGCAACTACAAAAGCTTTAGATCAGCAGATAATGGAGTACTTCTCAGTGTGGTTATGCTCAGTACCTTCACCTTCACCAAATAGAGTGGTTCTCCTTTAAAATAAAGAGAGCACTAAAGAGCTACAGTATCAGTACCAAATATTCCACAAAAGTATTAACACTACCATACATGGGGTTTTTTATGAATACAAGTAGTTTATACTATCAACAAACTACTGGCTAGTTACCCAGCATATTTACAATTATTAAACCAAATGACTTTGAGCCCACGTATCCTTACCTGATCTGCATGAATTAGCATCATAAATGCATTTCTTTTGCAGCTTGCATCTTTCTCATTCACCAAGAAATCATGAATCAGTTCAGGAGCATCAGGTATAAGATGTTCAAAGTTCCTTTACAAGAAAAAAAATGTAATTAAGAGCGGAGTAGAACCCAAGGATGCCCATTAAACAGAGGAGAAAAGGCACACAAACATACAAATTCTAACAGCACACTAGGGAGTGATAAATATCTGTGCCTGGTTGGTGTGGTACCTGTAGATGGTGTAGATGGCCAGCACGGCGTTGCGGCGCACGTAGCTGTGCCGGTGCTCCAGGCACGCGCGGATGGCCGGCATCAAGGGCTCCAGCAGCTCGGCTTCCTTCAGCTTGCACAGAAAGCGCAGGGTGGAGCCTCGGATAAACTCGTTGGGGTGCTGGAGATCCTAAAAGCAACAGGAAACATATGTGAAATGCCAGACTCTCCAGATGAATGCAATTACCACCCTCTACCACACTCAGCTCTCCCATGGTACAAGTTCCCAACATCCCCAACGACACCTCACTGTTTTCTCAAGAAATGCCTTCCTAAAGCACTGCTGCCCCACAATAATTAAAATATTTAAAATTTTAATATTTAAAATATGTACTGATGTGCAATAAAACTTACAAAGCCTGTAGGATATTTTTTCGGGATTATATTTTTCCTACCCATTCCCAAAGTTTAAGCTCCTTAATATCTTTATGAAGGTGTTTCCCAAACATACCACAATACTGTACTTTCGTGACCCATGGCTTCATGTCCCAAGATGCCAGGAAGATGGTAACTATGTTACCTTACCAGGAAGATGGTAACTATGTTACCTTTAATGTTCACCGGCAAGGAAACAGAGCACTACATTTTTGTTAAGTTGTACCAGTAAAAGAATACAAAACTCCTTGGTAGTAGGTCTGCTGTCTATCTGCAGATATCCAGCTCTGAAGCACTGACACACAGCTGATAGGAAGGAAACACTGAGTGTAAACAACATTTATATTTATTCAGTAACAAAATGCTACCCCTTGTACAAAGATCCAGCAGAACACAAGCAATGAAATAACCAAGAGGCTACCTTTCTGTATGCATCACACACGAGGATCATTTCCTGCAGGAGCCTGCCATCTGGAGTGGTCTTTGGCACGATCTCCCAAAAGACAAGCAGCAGCTTTTTGATGGTATGGTCTTGGAGAGGCAGCACAAAACGTATGATGGTCATCAGGAGCCCAGGCAGCTTCTCACCATTCAGAATCATAATAATCACCTTCTTCAAGGCCTCTGTCTTCAACTTGACATCTCCTTTTTCTAGAGGAGGAAATGAAGTGAGGAAGGCTGACATGTCACAGCTACCTTAATGGAGTATTGATCTTCAGTGTCAGAAGACACAAACTCCTCTGAAGGAGTGAAATACAGCACATCAATAAAATCCATGCCTTTACTTCGATTAAAGGATGAAGAGGAAGCAAGAGATATTTAAAAATAAGCATGGAATTCATGGACTAATCAGAAGACCAATATATAGGAATTGAAGGAGTTCAAATTCCAAGGCTGTTTTAATGCTTAAATTTGTACCAGGATACTACAATGTGCTCTGGTGTCACACATATATCAGATACCAACACCGCTGCTTTGGCCAGCACATCCCACAGTGCATTGAATGAGTGACAACACAATCTGTTGCTTATTCCAAAAAAATCTCCTCAAATCTGCCTTAGCCCAAGCAGGTATTAAAACTCTCAAAAAAAAAAAAAGATTTCAGATTTTTAGACTGTGGAGTACACTGAAGAAAATAAAATTATATCATGAAGTTTGTCAAACACATCAAACAGAAGAACATCTTCCAGAACTCAACAGAAAATAAACATGAAACTGACTTGTTTTAGCCTACAAAATGTAAACAGTACTCTAGGAAAGGCACAATGAGAGAAAAATTCAGGCAAGATGGAGTATCCTTCAGTCACTGCCAATACTTGCCTAGGTCATTTTTTAAGCTGATTTCAGAAGGTGGCTCTGAATCCATGGGAACGTTGATCAACGTGTAACACACGTTCTCTGCAGCAGTCATGGCTCTGGTTACGGCAGCTCTCTCAAGGGAAGAATTATTTTCACACAAATGTCAGACAACCTAAAAACCAAGCAAACAAAACCATCCCAAAGTTAAAAGACTTTATTAACAAACACAAAAGCATTATTATAACTGACTTAATGGCTTGGAAGAATTGCTGGGTTTCTTGAGAAGCTGCATGCAAAAGCTTTCTTGCTTTGCTGCTCCCCTAAAATATTTCTGCGAGCACCACAAAGATAAAGAGCATGACATTTTTAAGAGATAACAGAAAAAAACCAAAATCTTTCCAATATTTTAGGCACAGTCAGGGCACCTGACTGAAGCCAAATGGATGCAGTAGCTTCTCCCTCCTGGAGTCATTCCCCGATCCCTGATCCCAGCTGTATATCCCCAATATCTTCCCTGCACTCCTGTGCCCCTCCAAGTGAATGACCCAAGCTGCAAAATCAGCTGAAAAACTTCACAGAAAAAAGAAAAAAATGAAAAGATAAAGTTCTGGACTCAATTAACAAGCTGAATCAGTCTATACAGGAGGCTTTGAAGATGAGCATGAGATCCAAGAGAGCAGAAACCAAGGATGAGAGAGAAGATGGAGAGAGAAGCATTTTATCTGCCAGGGATCATCAGATCAGCTCAACTCCACTGTCTCCACTAGACACTAATGAGGAAACCAAGTCTTTTTATGGTGAAAAAGGACAAGAAGGCTACAGATCTATCAAAGCTGCTGTGTGCCTGGCAGTCCAGGTAATGAAATCTGCTATTAAGCTCAATTCTCATTCTCATGTTTGTTTTTTTCCTTGTGTAATAGATGTCTAGGATCAAATGAACCCTATCAATCTTCATTGTCATGTTTGTTTATTTTTTATATATAATAGACATCTAGGATCAAATCAACCTTTTTATTCTATTTCTTAAGTAATGAAAAATGCTCAAGCCTGAGCTTGCTTGGCTAACACTGTGATACCACACTGACAAGTACAGCAAGGAAAACTGTTACTGTTTATTACAGGAGCAATTTTGTACTTTCTACAGAAATTGTGTCAAAAATAAATCAGCTTTTATTGATATTAATTGTCTGGAAGTCTGAGACTCCCTTTTCTCATCAAATGGGCACCCAGAGAACCTCACCCTGAACAGGGAGCAGGGAAGTTGTGCTGAGCTGGGCTGCTGTCTCTTTCTCCACACAAGAAAACAACTCATCAATCAGCACCACAACAATCACCCCAAAAAATAACTGCAAGACAAATTTTTAAAGAAACTTTCCTCTTCCCATTATGAAATCTGTATTTTAAGGCCTAGATTCCTTAACTTTGTTTCCTACAAATATCTACATAAACCACTCACTCAGGGAATGACTGGATATGGCACTTAGTGCCATGCTCCAGTTGACAAAGGTGGTGCAGTCAAAGGTTGGATTTGATGATCTCAGAGGGCTTTCCCAACTGTTTTCTTGCCTCAGCAGCAGCTTTTTTGCTTACATTCCCTATGCTGTTACCCAGAATTCCTGCCTCAAAGCCCTGCAGCCAGCACCTTCACCTACAAGAACAACTCACACAGACCATAAAGCGGATCCTTGTGAAAGCAGGGCAGGTTTCTTTACTCATACAGAGACCTCAGCTGCAGAAATTTCCAAAATCACGGTCAAACACACCTCTGAAGTGTTACAAACGAGTGCACTTTGGGGTCTGAAAAGCAGCAATGAAAAACAACTCTCCTGAAACACACAGCTGAGAGATTTGGCAGGGAGACCCACCACTCAAGTTTTCCTCCTTGCAAGGCACAAAGACTTGAAATCAGAGACATTGAGAGCCCACACGGACACAGATATGGGTGCTGCTTTAACTCTCCAGCAGGAACATCTCTGTCCCCTGTGGTGAGTCACTGAAGGGTTGGGGTCGGAAGGAACTTTGAAGATGAATTCATACCAAGCCTCTGCCCGTCAGCAAACCAGGTTGCTCAGAGCGCCATCCAACCTGGCTCGAACACGTCCAGGGATGGAGCGCCGCAACCAGACCTCGGCACCCAGGAGAATCGAAAGTTACAGAGTTTACAGAGCCCAGGAAGACAAAGCCACGCCTGCTCGCCACCTACATCCCCGGGGAGCCTGAGCAACGGGGGCACCTAATGAACCAAAAACCTCGAGAATGCACCGTTTTACTGACGCACAGCTATAACACAGAGTGTTCCAAATGTCTGCTAAAAATCCCCACAAATTTCCAGCTGGCTGAGGGCTATTTCTCCCTTCATGTCCCAGCTCCTACTTCCACTCCAAATCCGGGCATTTTAAGCTACGAGGCAAAACTTCCCTCAGTGCCCGTGTCCGCCTGCCATTCCCGTGAGCGAACCCCGAGCCCCGCAGCTCTCTCGGCGCCACAAACCCTCCCACAGCCGCCCGCGCCCCGGGGCCCTGCTGGGGCCACCGGCAACATGCCGGCGGGGCCCTGAGGCCTCGGGCCTTGCGGCGCCCAGCGGAGAAGCGGCGCCCGCCCCTTCCCCCCGGCCCCGCGAGGCCGCGGCTCCGAGGGCCGGGCGTGCGACTCCGTACCGGGCGGAGGGGTCGGGCCGGTCCCGGTGCGGAGCTGAGCCCGCGGCGCTGCCGCTCCGGCGATGGCTGACGTGGAGCCGCGCCCGCCCCGGCCACATCGCGCGTACGGCGGCCGCGGCGGGACACGCCTCCCGCCAGCGCGAAAGGGGCGGTGCCGCCTCGCGGGAAAGGGGCGGCGCCTGGGGGCGGTGCCTGTGACGTCACCCCCGCGCGGACGGCGGCGTTTTCCCGCGCGGGGGGATCCGGGACCCTCGGGATACAGGAAAACAGCGGAAAATAGCGACCGAAACTAAGATTAACCCCCACCCCGCCCAAGACAGATAGAGAGAGATACAGATATAGATAGCTGTAGATAGATAGATATAGATATAGAGATAGATATATAGATATAGATAGATAGATAGATAGAGGATAGATCGATAGACGGACAGATAGATAGATATAGATAGCAATTAGATAAATAACAACAAAACAAAAAAGACAATAAAAGGGGGATTAGGAAATGGTAAAGGGAAAAATAAATGAGTGGGGGAAATTAATAAGGAACTGGAAAATAGATTATGGGAAATGAATAAAGAAGAGGGTGCATAAATGAATAAGGGAAAAGCAAAGGGAGGGAAAATGAGAGAGAGAAAAAAAACTGGTTGGGGAAAAAAAGTAATTGGGGGAAATTAGTAAGGAGCTGGAAAACAGATTATGGGAAATGAATAAAGAAGACGGTGCATAAATAAATAAGGGAAAAGCAAAGGGAAGGAAAATGGGGGAAAGAAAAAAACAACGGGGGGGAGAAACAAAGGGAGAGAAAAAAAAACAGTGGGAAGTGGAAAAACAAAGAGGGGGAAGCAAGGGGAAGGAAAAAAACAATGGGTAAAATTAATGAAGGGGAAAACATAAATATAGGTGAAAAATTAAGAAGAAAAATGAAAATGAGTAAGAAGGGCAAAAATGAGTAAAGGGGAAAATAAATAAGGGAGGAAATAAATAGAAAAAAGAAAAGGGAAAAACTAAAATAAAAATAAATTTTGGAAAAATAAAAGCAGCTTTTTCTAGTGATTAAAAATAAAATATGCAGCACTGGCACTACTGTTTTGTTATTTTCACGACTGAACTATTTGTATGGATTCAAGTTAGTATTTAAAGGCTGTTCAAAACAGCAACATTATTTATTAAATTTTATTTATTAATATTTAATAATATTAATAATTATTTATTAATTAATCTGCAAGTTCCAGGCTTTTTTTAAGTACACTGAGCAGGCTATTAGGTCCTATGTGGGTCCACCCCAAAACGTTGTTTCTTATCATTTGCAATGCAATCATTGGGAAGAATAATTGGAATGATCCAACATAGAAAAGACTGGACTCATTCTTGCTTAGAATACAGCATCCCACCCAGGAAGCACCAATTCACTGGGCCTCCCTGGCAGATGACCCTGAGGAAGTCACTGTTAGTCCCAAATTTTGTGGCATTCAGCTTAAAACCAAAGAGCACCAGGGGCAGACCAAGCTGAAGGGACAAAGCCCTGCAGAACCTGTTGGTTCAGCAGCAATGCACAGACTCCATAGCTCAGCTCAGCAGACCTCTAATGGGAACTTGTGGTGATTTTCTGTTACCCCAACTCAGCCCTCAGTGGGCTATAAGCCCTGTTCTGCCCCAAGGCTGGCTGATGGCTCCAAAAAACACAGTGACATTCTAAAAGAGCTGGGGTTGAGTAAATCCCCCCAAAAGCCTGACCACAATTGGCTGTCAGCTTCGTGCTTCTTCAGCCTCACAACCACACATGCCTTTTCAGCTGGGACAAACTGACACAGGGAAATGCTGCTTCCTGTTTGCTCCATGACTGTTTTAGGGTTTCATAGGCATTTTAAGATCCTCTCAGTTCCTACATGGTAAGCAAACACTCTAACAAATGGTCAAACACAGAATGGCACCTTGAGATGACACCACTATTTGTGAATAGCTGTTTTTACAGACTGAAAAAGAACCAAACTCACAGCATAGTCCGAGAAAGTGATTTATTTCCACTTGTCCTTATGAGTTAAAGACAGTATCTTTTCTTTATAAAACAGTATCATGTACTATTTAGAAAATGATTACACCTTCCTTGTCCAAGTTACACCCAGATATGTCCTCCTGTCTATCTTTTAAGGATAGGTGGGTTGGTTGGTTCCTTCCTTTACGAGCAATCCTCAGAATGTAGCGTCAAAAAACATATATAGGTGAGGATAAAGTTACCAGCAAATGGATAAATGTTCCTGGATAATTTTACATTAACAGAGGAACTCATCCACCAACTAGTGCTCCATGGGCTCCTCTGCCTTCTCCACGGCTTCTTCAACAGGCGGAACCGGCTTAGAGAGAGGGAAAAGAAATATTTTAGGAAGGCAGAAGACAACACTTGACAAATCAGCTTTATCCCCACTGGAGGACCATGAGTGGTAAATGCAGTTTGTGTCAGGCAATAGCTCACAAATTACTGTTATCCAAATTAAGCACAGTTGGTAATTACGAGACTACAGAGGTGTCTTGCTAAGGGCATGAGAAACATATGCAACCACTTCTGCTGCAAAACAGTGAAAACTCATACTTGATCAGAGATGAGGACAGAACATGATATTGGAATAGTCTGGCCTAAATCCAGCATAAGTTGATTTAATAAGCATCTGAGTTACCAGTTAAGATTATACAGTGTTCATATAGTAACTACATATTTTAAAAATCACCTTTCTAAAACTCTGCTAGAGTAGTAGACTTAAATTTATGTTAAACATAGCAGATCATATCTAATTATTGTCTTTCAACTAGGCCTATTTATTCATATCTGAACCACTCACCTTTCTCTGTGGTCTCTCCTCAAGACCTTCTAGGAATGGTGCTACATCATCATCATCATAGATGGTAAACTCCATGTCTTTGCCCACAATTCCAATTGAAACATTCTGTCAAGCAAAGCGTTGGAAGCAGTGAGAAGCATTCTCCTGCAATTAACTCTGGCTTTACAGCTTTCACTTACAAAAGCTATCACATTTCAAAATCTTCTAAGTCAAGCCATTCAAGGGTTTCAATTTCTTTCCTTTCCTGTTTAACAACACACACAATTTCTTAAAACCGCCTATTCTAATTTCATTTTGATTTTCAGTATTTTAAGTCTTTTAAAAAACATGGTGCACGAAGAATAAAAAATCATGGAAAATGGAGGATAATTGGATATCCTTAGAATTTTCTTCTTCAACGGGTCCTCAATTCATTGTCAAAAGTTTGTGCAGCTTTATGATGTTGGATGCTCTATAAACTGTTGGTACATTACCTTCACTCCCTGCCCAGGTGAATTACTTACAGTGCTTACAATGCAAAGCTGGGATTGTACAGCTGCAGATAATGCATCTGAAAACACTGATCAAAGCTCAAGATAAGAGTGAAGCCACCAGGGAAACAATACCTTATTTAGTGAAAGCATCGTTTTTGTGAAGAAACTTAAATCTGAGATGAACACAGAACAGTAGATAAACTGGTGACATGAAGATATTATATACCAGTATTCAGCTTCCAAGCTTCAGTGCCAGCCATACTTCACAAGAATTTTGTCACAGTTACTTCCAAGTAACAATGGCAAAGGAGACCTAGACCTTACCTTGGTGGTCAGATCCTGTTCAGCAGGAAGAGTCTCTCTCAGGGCTCGCAGTCCATGTTTAACTAGCTCATTCAGATTACCTTAAAATGGAATCAGAAAGACATTGACAAACTATATGGTGTTACCTCTAGACACTCATCCCCCTTCTTCCTAATCCTAACTGATAACTCCAAAATCAGTGAGATTTTTGGGTCAACTTGACTCCCAAACCTCCTCTCCTTTGTGAATAGAGCTGGTTATAAAAGTTTTCCTTGAGAAACCAGCCTTCCCCTAGATTTGAGGTCAAGCACATCCATTTTTGACCCCTGCCTATATTCAAGATTTTTCCCCCAAGCAGGTATTCAGTGGTTCCTCATCATCATCCCACACAAAAACAAATTCACCACTTTAAATGCAGCACCTAAATACTTGTCCTGACACACTAACCCTGCTCTGCTATGGAAACACTTTCCCTGGGTTAAAAAGGGCAGAGGCTTTTCATGTTTTTCACAGCTTTTCTGAGTACAGCTTTTCTTTCCATTAGATGTAATAAACATCCATAGGAAAATCTCAACCATATTCTCTGAAATTTTGCCTTCGTCCAGAATTACAGTTATGCCAAACTTGGCTCAAAAATTCATCTTCATCTCACTAAATTCAAAAGGATGGAGTGGCAGCAGGATAAACTGCAGAATTGATGAACAGCAGTGGGTAGAGAGTTCCTTTACTCACAGTCAGTGAACTCAGTCATGTGCCTCTCCAAGTAAGTTCGTGCTGACTGTGAACGAGCACCAATGGACATTGCTTTGCAGTCAAAGTAGTTTGCAGAGGGACAAGTCTGGAAGATGTGAGGACCCATATCCTAAAAAGAGAGAAGAAAACCCCCACAGAATGTTAAACAAACATATGAATTCACACCAACGCTGCTGCTGGAGCATGACATTTTCTAAAGAGTTTTGCTTCATGGTACATCACACCTACATGTGTGCACAGAAACATATTTTATATTGCTGATCATATCACTGTTCTTATGCAAGTCCTTCAAAACAGTTGTTTAAAAAACCACAACAACAATTTTAAAAAAACCCAAAAACCTTTTTTTTTCCCACTTTGCTCATCTCCAGCTTCTAAATGGACAGGATGGCTGGCACAAAAAAGTGTTTCTTTCTCTGTTCTACAAATTGCACTGCTGAAGTATGCTCCCTACTTCATGGCTTGCAGCAGGTATTTTACACACATTCTGTCTTATCTACAAAAAGTAAAAACTTGCTGTAAACCAGACCACACCATCCAAAATTTCAGGCAATAACATAATTTCTTCCAACCATTATCATGTCAACAATCTTGAGGACAGAGATTCTCTGTGTGCTGCATTAAGCAAAATGTTGTTGCTAAACAAGTGAGAGAGAGGCCAGTGGTGATTTCCACATCCATTTTCTTACGGGAAGTTTTAAAAATAATAGTTTGCAATCATCCAAAATCAATTGCAAAATATTTATATGAACAAATCTCATCTTTGCACCTTAAAATACTCAGTAAGTGTAGGTGGGATTAGCTATTAATTAACACTTCTGAGTTATGTTTTAGGGTAACATACAGAAAATTATTTCCTTATTTAGACAATTTCGAGTCTGCCTCGTCCATCTTTCCCTCTCAACATTTATTTGTTGCATGAAGTTTTCCTGAGCACATTTTTCTGCACATCAGTAGCAGCCAGGGCAGCTTACTCACATCATAGCCTGCAATGAGCAGTCCCACTCCATAGGGCCTCCTGCCGTAGCGCTGGGTTGGAATCTGGGTTTCTTAAGAAAGCTAAGGAAACAATCTCAAAATTATATGATAATTACCCAAGAGCTCTCCCAAACCAAGCAGAGATGGACCAAAATGCATCTTTATGGGATGTTCTCCAAAAGTATATGCAAGCAGTGTGAACAAAGAAGCACTGTACAAAAAACTTCTTCAACTTTTAAGCTGTGACAGATGAAAGTCATTTTATTAAGTGTATAAAAAAAGGATACTGCTTCCAATTAGTGACACTAGGCGAGAAACTGGAAGAGGTCTATCAAACACAAATCTAGAATCCAAACACTCTTGACGCATGAAATTGCTAGGGAGCAAAAATAGAAAAAAAATTTATGAATTCAAATCAGTGCACAGATCAAAGATACAATGAGGTTCTTTCTCAAGGCTTTGTTAAGGTAAACATTTTTGTTTCAGTTCTGTTCATTGAGAAAAAGGGTCAGAGGCTTTCCATGATTTCATTTCTACATGACCTATCATTGTTATTGAGAAAGTTGACCACAGGTTTGATAAAGCATAAACTGGGTATTTCAGCCATACAAATGCAGAGAAAGTAGAAGTTCACGCAGGCAACAGATGGATCCTCTGGAGAAATGGCAAGGTTAAATGGTAACATTGCTTTGTGACATTGCAGCAATTAAAACTTATTTCAGAAATCCTTCCCACCCCTTCTGATCAAAGCTGCTAAAAGCAAGCCGCCCTGAAGCCTACACAAACAGCACTGTGTGTGTTTAATAACTTTCTCCAATGTGTGTACACAGAAGCAGCTGCCAGAGGAAAAGAAATGATGGAGTTTCTCAGACTGCTTGGAAACCCAATCACACTAAGGAAACCAGACAGGACTGTTTTACTTGTAACAAAACCAAAGAGCAAAATTTTAGGCCAAACAAATGAGATTTCTGCCAACTAGTTAAAAACTTGCCAGAATTTCATGCTGAGGTCTTTGGCATAATACAACATTAAGCAGCAACTCAAGACTAATCCTTAGCAAAGAGAAAATGTCATTTGCAATAGTCTGAATGAACTTTCCCTCATTATTGCACCATTGTGTGTGTCAACAAGCAGGATACTCACCACAAGAGTCTTGCATCGGCAGTGAGTCCAGCAATGGAGATACCAATATGGTTGTCAACGTACAGGATTTTTTTCTGATGAGCTGCCAGCTCAGACTGTGCTCTCTATGCATAAAAGGAGAAAGCTATGTAGCAAACTGAACAGTCTGCCAAGCACTGTGGAGAAATCTGCTAACATTTATTACAAGAACTGAATATGGTCATGAAACAATAAAAAAAAGTAAATTTATAAACTTGCAGGAGACAAGAAAAACCTAATTCCACTTTAGTTCTCTCAGAATAAAATAAAGGACAGACACTCACCCAAGTTTTGGGAAAAGAAAGGAATAGATTTACTGCTTAATAACAAATGAAAACAAAAAAAAGAGGAACATATCTGTTAAAGGAAAAAAAATTTTCTACTCATTTCCTTCACCATTTTGTGAAGATCTGCTTTGCTTAGGTACTGGAAGTATTTCAGTCCTCAAGCAAAGGGAATCTGCAATTGCATTTACATTTCATGTCTAAGTACAGACTGCACAAAACTGATTTGCCAAACCAAAACTTTTCTATGAACATTACTGTCCCCACTGAGACCAGAGGTCAGAAGTTACCTTGAGAGCCACCAGGACAGCGTGTGTTTTTGACTTCAGCCCCACAGTAGCTGAGCCTTGTTTCACTGCTTCCATGGCATATTCTATCTGATGAATTCGGCCCTGCAAAACCAAGTCAAAGGTTGTCAATCACTCTCTAGTTAATCCTCCGAATCAGTTTCCAATTTTGCATTCTCAGACCTTTGATTCCCCACCCCAATGGGGACACTCACTGCATGAGAGGTTAAATCAGCATGTGATTCAAAGACAGACAGAACTTCCAGCTGAAGTTGGATACTTAACTTTTAATTGGCTTTGCTGCAGAAATGAGTCTTACACAATTGTTGTGTCTCACCAGCCACTCCCCAGTAACTTCTGAACAAGTTATTGGCCAACTGCAGCCAAGGCTGAAACAGGAGTAGAGGTCTCAAAGAAAATTAAGTCCTTACAAGCTCTGCAGAGGTGGCCAGGAGCTTTAATGTCCATGTAACAGAAGCACTGAGGGTTTTCCCATTTTCAGCACTCCAGCCCATGTCAGACAGCCAACATGGGCACTCCTATCCTGCGAGCATGGACACCATGGAGCTGCATCCCATCAGCTGGGAGAGAGTGGAACACAGTAGCTGTTATGGTGAATGTGCAAGGGATCACCTACAGGATACCACCTTGCCATAGGTTGTTGGGGATTTTTGGCATAAGGTTTTTATTTAAGTCTACTAGAGAGATCCCAATGTCAAATTGCATCCCCTGTTGTAACTGGAATTTCAATAACATAGGATATTTCCTGCCCAAGAGCAGCACTGAACTGCAGTAACCTGTCCAACATCAATCTGTCAGCAGTCAGAAACAACATGCAAGACTGTAAAAATGTGAAACTACTTCAAGTTTTTAAATCTCCTACTTCCTTTTCTTTACTATTTGAAAACATCTAACATATTTGAAAATATTTCCCAATAAAGCATGATTTGCTCCTGCATTAACAGTGCCAAAAACTATTATGACATCTTATCACTGCCTCACCTGCAAGACTGGAGCAGCAATTGCAGCACAGTAGCAATTTTAAATGCATTTTTTTCAGAAAAAACCCAACACTATTAATATTTCCAAGGCAATTTAAGAAAAACATAGAAATTTGTGCTGTTGATATTTTGCAGTATCTGCTAAAAGTCTCAAGAGAATGTTACAGTATTAAAAGTAACTTTTAAAGTAACAGATAAGACAAAAAATAAAGTTTATCATACAGAATTTGCTAGAGAAACACAATCATTGAGAAGGATTAAAACAGCTCAAAGGCACCTACATGTATCATGGTATTGACTGAAAAAAAAGGGAAATATTCAAAGTTGCCTTCATGGAGAATGGAAAGGATAGAACACTCTCTGTTTCACTGTATCTCACATGCATTAGTACTACATGATGAAGAATTTCACTAGCAATACAAAACCACAAACTAATGATACATTAGCTTTATACTAATACAATTTGCTACCTGCATTTTAAATAAATCCCTAGTTTTGCTAAGTATATAAACGAGTTTTCTTCCAAGGCTCCGGTTTTCTCTAAGTATCCTGTCTTAAAATATCCATAGTGAGAAAAGAGGCAATATTAAGTATCTCAGCTGACAGTGGCTTTTAAAATTCCAGAATATTTACTTTCAACACAAGCTATGAAAGTTTCAGAAGACACAGTGTATGTTTTCAGTAACAATACTGAGTGTGAAACTGATTCAGAGGTAGTAAAATTTCAAATTCAAATGCAAATCTCACTTGCACCTCCCAATTATAAACTAAATAGTTCCTTTCCCATATTATCTAGTGGACAGAAGAGAGAAAGACCAGCAACAGCCTAACTTTGGGGAGACTGAAACTCTTTCATGCTTTGTGTACACCTCACTTACCAACTTACTGTAGCTCTGTGAATGAATCAGAGTCATGGAGTGGTTTGGGTTGGAAGGGACTTTTACAAGATCATCCTGTCCAACCACCTAAAGGTGACAGCATCTCTTTTGTACCTCACAGGTGCATTTAGAAACCAACTGCCTTAAGCAGCTGGAGCGGACAAGACCCAGGTAAGCAGCACTCAGGTTCATACACCAGCAGACAGGGATGTGCTGAGTGAGGGCTTTCTGGACACCTACAGCCTACAAAGGGAGAGGGGAGCAGCCTGCAGTAAGCTTCAGGCACCTGAGCACAACCTTTGTGACTGTAATACCACTGCTGTGAGGTGGAGAAAACCCAAAAAGCAAGTTAAAACCCCAGTGAGCAAGTGTATAAAGGTTTTACCTGCGGGCTCCAAACCGTGACATCATTGTCATACTGGTTGCGAAACTGGAATGAACAAAATAAAACTCATTAGTATCCTTAATAAGCTAACAGAGTGCTCCTGGAGGAAACCCTGCTTGTTTCCACAGAATCCCAGCATACAGAACCCTAGAATAAATAAGGTTGGAAAGATGTCTGATATATTGAGTCCAATCTGTGACTGAACACCTCCCACCCTGTTAACTAGGCCATGGCACTGAGTGCCACATCCAGCCTCCCTAAACACTCCGGGGATGGTGACTCCACCACCTCCCTGGGCAGCCTGTTCCGATGACCACCCTTTGTGTGAACAAGTTCTTACTTTGCTAAATTCCTTTTGTCAAACTGTCAGGTGGAAGGGATCTTTAGAAATCATAACATAGGGTATTTCCAGTCCAACCCCCCTGCCAAGGCAGGGTCGCAGGAGCAGTGACACAGGAACACATCCATGTGGGTTTGAATGTCTCCAGAGAGCGAGATTCCATGGCCTCCCTGGGCAGCCCTTCCTGTGCTCTGACACCCTCAGGGTAAAGAAGTTTTTCCTTTTGTTGAGGTGGAACTTCTTTTGTTTCAGTTTATGGCCATTGCTCCTCATCCTGTCCCTGGGCACCACTGTAAAGGGTCTGGCACCATGCTCCTAGCCCCCTTTGATAGATTTGTACGCATTAATGAATCCCCTCTGAACTTTCTCTCCCAGACTGAACAGGCCCAGCTCCCTCAGTCTCCTCACAGCAGAGCTGCTCCAGATCCCTGCAGAGATAATTACGTGGATCCTCGCAGGGCCTCGGAACTCTTTATCCCAGCCCCGAAGCAGGGCCCGCTCCCCGCTCCCATTCGTTTTCACGCCGGCAGCGAGGCCCAGTCCCGCCCGCGGCCCCGCGTGGCCCGGGAACTGCTTACTCACGGGCCCGCTCCCCGCCGCCCGCTCTCGCGGCCGCCCCGCGCCGGCTGGGCAGGCCGGGCAGGCGGCGGGGGTGCCGTGTCCCGGGCCGTGTGCCCTGTCCCGCCCCGGCGCCCCTCACCATGGTCCTGCTTGCCGGCGGCGGCGGCGGCTCCGGGCGGCGCGGGCAGCGAGCGCTCCGGGATGGGAGCGGGCAGGCAGCGCCAGTCGCGCCCCGAGTCATCGATGGGCCGCGCCTGCGCGCTGCCTCTGAGGGCTAGGCGGCTCCTGGAACGCCGATTTAAATTACCTAATTTGTTTTGTTATTTTTAGGCTTTCTGATGAATAAAGAAGTTTATTTGGTTCGGAAACGACTTCCTCTCCTCACCGTTTTTGCGTGGGAACAGGATGTATAAACTTTTTATTAGGCGAGCTGAGCAGCTTTCGGGTGTCCCGGCGCTCGCAGTAAATACTCCCGCAGCCTGTGCTCGAGGGGCGCTCCCCAATAACTTCCTGCGGCAATAAGGGACTCCCCACAGCTCCGTTCACTCCGCCCCGGGAACAGAAACACACGCAGACATTTCCTCTCATTTTGGCAAAACCGCGTTAATTTTTATAGAGGGCTAAACCACGCCAAGGCTCCCCATTGTTCTGTATTTGTTCAGCGAGGAATGGCAGCGGCCGGGATTTTAGCGATAAAAAGGCAGGATTGTAAAACCTCGTGAAGAATATTGGTAATAGCTGCGAAAATAAAGAACTTTTGGAAGCTGTGTGAACCGCTGTAGGTTTATTAAGTAACAACTGAAGTATTTTCCCGAGTAATCTTTTCCCTTTTATTAGATGGCTAGAACAAGATATAGCCAAACCCGAGCTCCGCAGATGTCCAGATATTAAAAATTTATTCCGGAGGGAAGGGTTGGGGTCCCGCGGCAGCAGGAAGCGAGGAGGGCTCGGAGTTCCTGTGCCGCACAAGCGCTCCGTATTCCCAGGGCAGCGGCGCAAGAGGATGCCGGAGGCAGGAATAATCTCTAGAACGGGGAAATGCTTACCGTGGGAGGAAGTCATTCACTTCCTTCTGGATGCTCCTTCTTGCCCTTTAGGCGCAGGACGAGACCGCTACAGGCAGGGCTAAAGCCAGAGGGTTGGAGGTGTATTTGTGGTTTCATCTCCATGTGCTGGTGTCAGGACCCGGGACATCCCTCTGGCTGTCCTGAGCAGCCAAGACCCCTGCCAGGGGGCTCAGAGACCCTGGCACAGAGCCCAAAATGCATGTGGTTTTGATTATGACCCGTGGAGCAAGTTACCAACCTTAGATGAAGATCTGCAAGCCATGACAAATTAAGTAGAATGATAGTGAATTTATCACAAGGTCAAAAAGTAGATTTTGGGGTTTTTAGCATGGGGATTCAGGGGGGCAAGATGGAGGGATCTGGGCATGTCCAGCCTTTCTCCTCCTTCTTCTTGGCCTCCATCTTCTGCTGCGATGTTGGCACTTTTAGATTGGTTTAGAGTAGAAACTCACTGTCTAACATAGGTGATAGGTATTGGAAAGTAATTGTAAACATTGTATACGTAGTTTTCAGTATGAAGACATAACACCACCCCAGGGGCAGGCAGAATGCCTCTCACTGCCGTGTTGAGCAGACCTCAGCAGGACAGGAGAAAGAATTTTACTAATTCTATTTATAAATAAATAAACAACCTCGAGACCAAGAAATTAAGAGTTCTGACTCTTTCTTCAAGTGCTGGGCTGGGAAAAGAGACTTTCTAACTTCTCTCAGGGTCACTCTGACCAGCTAGAGATCCTGACATGCTGGTGCTAAAGAGTACCCAGCCTATTCCTCATCGAAGTATTTGAACTGAGCATGTATGTGTCGATTCAGAAGGTGAGAAAGGCAAAATCAACAAGGCAAAATCAAATAGCTCTTTTTCAAGTAACAAAGGATCACACCAGAAGGGAAGTATTTTGCATATATTACGAATTTAATTGCAGAGTGAAAAAGTGAATGACAAGCAGCAATCAATATATTACATCGAGACATCACAATGTAAAAGAATACAGGACTGAAAAGTAAAGCTAAAGCTATCCTCTCATTCAAATGAACTACTTATTAAAAAATCTAAGGAGAAAATTATCAGTTTCTCTGGGCCTGCATTGAAGGCACTTGAGACAGTAGTTCATGTTTGGACTCAGGTGTTGATTATTTCTTATCAGTAAAACAGTCTCACTACTGTGAGTTGGGCAGCTTTTCATTAGCACAGCACAAAATGGCCAACAATCTCTTGTTACAAGGTCTTTTAAGACTAAACTATCCAATTAAGAACTGACACCTAGATTATTTTCCCTTTTAACCCAATAGAGCCCACAATGAGGACTTTTCTCCCCAATTACAAAATGCCACCCAAACCCACGAAGAAGAAGGGAGAGGAAGCATGAAGCAGAAACCCAGGATGACACCCTGTGCCCTCCATCTTGCTTTCATCCACAACATACTAAAACCCCCAAAACCTAAATTTCTCAACAAGTGATACACCTACACTACTCTCTATAATCTGTTTCACAATTTGTGGGTTCTAGTCTATCTTGAAGTCTAGGAAACTTTCTCCATGAATGAGGGTCAAAGTCAGTGCTCCCCTGGGGGTCAGGACACCCCAGAGCAGACAGAGAAATATTTCTGGTAGCCTGGATTTTCACAGACAATAATATTTTTTCCCTTCAAATTTCACATTTGGCAACCTGGTAACCAGGATGACTTTGGAGCAATTAATACACAAGTTCAGTGCCCAGTAGTGTTCAAACTAAATGTAAGGAATGATTAGGAAGGTAAAAGAAACATAAAGCAATGCTGTGCCCTTGTATAAATCCATGCTGCATCTGACACCATTGAACATTGGCTGTGACTCTTGTTTCCCCCCTTGAAATGATGTGGCACTGGGAAAAGTAGAAAGAAGGATTCAAATTATGGAATAGCTTCATGTAAAAGATGACAGTAAGGAGTAGAAGTTCTCAGTGTAAATAGCAGGAAAGGCTTTGAACTCTTGCCAAATCACAGCTGGCACAGAGATGCTGAATAGATTCAATGCTTCTCTGTCCTGCAGGGCTGGTACAGGGTGCCATTAAAAGCAGCAGTCTCAAGCCAAGGCAAGGGAGTACTTCTGGGTCTTGTCATACCTGTGCTGTGGAAACCTCTGCACCTGAACACACCACAGGCTTTTGGTCATTTATTGAGAGATTCACATTGGAGATACTGGACAGATTCACAGACTAAACAACTGTCCGAGCTACCAATGCTGCTGCTGCAATGCTTGAGCTCAGTGCAGCAGTGAAAGCACAGCTAACCTAAACCATGCATATACAGTCTCAAGAGAAACTAATGAGCCTGTTTTATTCTATGCTGAGTTTCCAGCAGAGTTATAAACAGCATCTGACATCTGAGCGATGACAGGCATTGCTCTGCAGAGATTAATGTACAGCAACTGAAAGGCAAGGCCATTATGCCTCCGCTTCTGCTGATTCACGAGAGGAAACAACATTCCTGCAGGTCCCTTTTTGGGATACCACTCACCATCAGCCCACATTAACCCCTGTGTGCTGTGTTCCTGTAGTTAGATGGAGTATTTTGGCAAAAGATTGGCTCCTTTGAGGTCATTGGTGACATTCTGGGAGCACTCCCAGGGGCTGCACGTTGTGCTGCTTAGGCACAGCAGACTGCCAAAGGAGGAGGAAGAAAATCGCTGTGCCAAAGTAAGAGAAAGACTGAATGAAGGCAGTGCCTCCATCCCCTTGGAGAAGGGGAAGGATAGATCCCAGAGAGATCACAGAGCCACTCCTGTCAGATGGACAAGTGGTTGCCCACAAATAGCAGTGCTGTCATAATGTGCTCAGGACTGAGCATTTTGACTAAGTTATTTTGAGAACTGTCTTACTGCCTTGACAATGTGAGCAGTCCATATTTGGATTTAATACAGGTAAGAGATTTGCTTCATTAATAGATATATGTTAACAAGACTACTTAATTAATTGGAAGCCGTGGTGTATGACCTGCATAGTATTTGATGACATTTTCATCAAGTAGGTTAAGGCTAAAAATAAAAAATTGACAGCACCTATAAATGTACATACTTGTCTTTAGAATATTTTAAAGACAATCTTAGAAGTCCTTACAAAGAAAAAAACTATAATTTTCTATTAATATTGTAAATAGGAAAAAAATAACCTCTCTATATAAATTATACTAGATTTCTTTCCTATTCTTCTGCTGGCACATTAGTAGAGATGCAGACATTTCAGTCTCTACGACAAACTTGCCTTCATGTTGCCGAAGGCTTTTTTTGCCATTTTTAAAGTACTGACCAATTTAAATCACTGGAATATTTTGTCACGAATGATGTTAAGTACACACATTTTAAAGTCCACTCCTTACTTTTTTTAATCCCTAGCTTTTGTGGACTGACGTCAGTTGACCTTTTCAGGACAGGCCTACAGGGCAACTAACCTTGCTTGATCATCAAAGCTGGCTAGGAACGACCAGGCAATGCTGAAAGCAGGCTTAAATAATCCCTGTGGAAAGAGAGCTGCAGGAAAGATTCTGGCTCTTTCTGTCCAGCTCTGGAACAAACAAGGGCACAAGGTTCAACACAGCAGAGCTGTTGTAGCATATCCTGGTCATGGAAATAGTTTTTATTTGTAGGTTCTTGTTTGAATAGGGACCAAAAATATATTTAGAGATGAATTTAGATGGGCATTATTGCTGGTTATTTCTTGGACCTGAAATTTATTTCTTCACTTTGAATGAGGAAGAGTTTCTGCATAATATGCATTTATTGTACAAGAAAAAATATATTTTGAGCTGTAAATTGCGTGCTAACCTAGAAGTTATGATTTAAACAGCATACATAGAATTGTATGAGTCATCAAAATGCAACTGAAGAATTATTATCATAATTTATGGAGAATTATGAAAGATACTGTTGAAGATATGAGAAAATCTGCTAAACTCTTAATTTCAATGAAAAAGAATGGCTGTTACTAAGTTTCTGTGGATAAGAAATCCATTTCAGTGAGTATATAGCTGCATAAGCTCTTTCAAATATGTTAATTGATCTCTTGATTCATATTGTTGGAACTATTTTTAAGTAGTACACCTGAATCAAAACCAAAGCATCATCAAACCTTCAGCAGTGGATATATAACATTTTGAAAGAGAATGGTGAACAGATTCACTAATAAACACTACCTCAGGTTCAAAATTTCTCCCTATGAAAGAATCATCACAAATAGAAAATAACAGCGTGGCACAGAAATGAAGCCATGAGACCACTAATGGATCCCATTTCCTTACCACCAACATTGTTGTCATATTAAATTAATGAGTAGACAAAGTATTACCTTCTTACTTATGCATTTATATGCCATAAATATTTTACAATGAGTACTCGCATGTAGATCACACAATAAAATGTTCACAATATTTTTGCTGCATCTACTTGTGCCAAAAATTTCTGCTTGAAAAATGGAAAGACATTTACATACAGAAACAAATTTTCTGGAGGATGTTAAACTAAAAAAAAAAGAGAGAGAGAAAAGGCCCTAGGAATGTCATACTATCCATGGCAAAGCATTAAGGATTTATGTGACACTTCTCTTAACAGGCATTTTCAAGTTCTGTGGGAGAGATAAACATTGTAATAGTTTCTGTTCAGGCAATGGTTCTGGTATTTGTAGAGCACATCTTTTAAAAAGTGACTCAGCCTATTCTTACTGTGGATTGAAAAAGACATCAATAGACAATTAATATGCAGGAAAAATAGATCTTTGAGCAGGCTTTAGTCTTAAAAATCCTGCTGTCATCAGCCAGGTTTTTTTTTTTACGTTTTGCCAAGCCCCTAATTTTGCTACACGCATTTTAACAGCTTTGCTGTCATGCATATCCCAGTTTTCATAGAACAAATTTTGTTTGGCACTGTCATCCTTATTGCATGTATTCCTAAACTAACAACAATGCAAGCAGAAATTTAAGCCTGTCCTGACAAATGTGAGAGAGCTTCTGGCACTGCTGTGTCCATTGTCTGCAATAATTCGGACAGATCACAGAGCTCAGACACTGCATCACACATGCTTAAATTATGAAAAAATTCCATTGATGTAAGGATAATTCTAAATCCAGAGTATTTGGCACAACCCTTGGCTTCTATGCCTGGTCCCTGGATGGATTCAGTGATGGGCCAAAAGGGCTCTAAATTAATTCCAGACCACCTTGATGTAACCCTGCCTTGAGTGAGTATCTAAAAAGCTCTGCATTTGTTATTAACATATCAGCACAGACTCACGCATCTGTATGTCTGGTTTTAATTTTAAGAAGTATGTATCAAATAAATTTGTGACTACAGATGTCTTATTCACAACAGATTCCATGGCATGAAAATATTTTTAAGCTGTGTTTATCACATCATTAACCAAATGGGAATAATGATTATTCAGATAAAAGTTGTTACCAAATGAAAGGTTTCATACGTGGAGCACAAACATTAAAAAAATAATAGACTGTGAAATCAGAAGACTATTCCTGCATTTATATAGACTCTTTCAACTGTTTTATAATACTCCATAAGCACAGGAAGATATTTTCCAGGTTGAAAATTGAATACATGCTTTAAGATTTTGAAGGGACTAGTGATAGAGGCTATCAATTTTTTGTTATGCAATTCAAAATGAATTACACCAATACAATTATCAGAAAGCCCTGGACACCCTCTTGCCTCACAGTGAGCAGTGAATATGAAGGGATTTGTATTTCTTTCTGTATTGCAGAAATCACATGTGTGAAAGTCACAAAATAATCTCTTTTCAAACAGTATGCTCCTTTTATCAAATTCTGTATTCTCACTATTACCTTTGCACAATACTCAGCACATTATTTAGGTTTGTTTCAGACGAAAATACTCTTCTTGCCTCTAAAGCTAAACATTAAGTTAATTTGTTTAGGATCTTATCCAAAAAATCTCTTACACAATGTAATGTGAAGTATTCCCTGGTGCTGCTTTCCCTATCAACAATAACCAAGCTTCACTCATGTATGTAGTTTGTTCTTTCATATTGTAGCTGTGTTCTGAAGTGACATCAGTATATATTTCTAAAATGCAAATCAGACTCATTAATGATTTCTTCAGAATATATTCAACCTGAAATTTAAAATCCAGCTTCTGGGTTACACTCTTGAGAGCATTACCACTTTTTTTGACTGACTTACTTCAGTATAGCCACGGTTTTGCTTACATCTTGAACACGTAGTTGGTACTGCCAAATTTAAAACAAATTAGGAAAGCATATAAAATATATTTTATTTCTTCTTTTATTTAAAGCTGACAGTTACCTGATTAGATCTCCAAATTCTGTATCACAACATCTGCCTGGTGGCTTTAAAGGATTCATCTGGATACTGAGTATCACCCTCCAGCAACACACTTGTGTATGGTCTTCTGGGTTTTGGCCTAAATTTGATTAGCCACAAAGAAGGAAAGAAATTGAAAAATAGGTCAGGAATAGATACTATAACAACTTCATTATGCACATTTGTATTTTAACCAAGTTTTTAGTAACACAGCATTGTGCAAGTGTAGTATACCAGTAACACAACAGCAGTACTTCATTCTTGGGAGGGCTTTGACACTGCTTTAGCAGACCTTTGAGCATTGGTTAGAAATTGACCAATTTTCTCTGGTTTTGAGCCAGAGATGAACTCATTACACACTCACTTCTGCAAAGTGAAGTGAATGTGAATTTCAGAGAATGTTTCTCAGCTCATGAAAGGCTATTTCTCAATCTGCACTGCTGCATAAGGATTATCACCATTTTAAGGTCTTTTCTTAAAATAGTTGATAACTTTTTAAAACATATATCTATCTTTGCATGTGTTCTTCCATACTTTTTCTCTTTCTTAATGAATACTCTTCTAAGATTAGGCTGGGTTATGAAGGATTTGTGATGAACGTTCACAAGTACTTCAAAGTTCAAGTGACATTTCTCCACTCCAAAGTGTTGAGAAGCAGAAGAAACAAGCATGATACTCAAAACCTACTTGAAAACTAGCAGATAGAGGAGAAAAAATAACTAACAAACCTTTCAAGATGGAATTACTATTGTAGCAACAAAACCAAGCAGGGTATTAGTCTGGAAGTGCAGTGCTAAAAAAGCAGTCAAATAGATTGAGCTGCTAGAGGAATCCAGCACCATCCAGGAAACAGAGCAGAATTCCTGATAAGGAAAAGAAGGTAGTGTTTTCTGTGTGTTGCATGGAAAATTAAGCTTACTTGGCCAAATACATTTGGCTTTTACTTGTTCTTCTATTAATTATGGCTCTGGGCAGTAAAAAAAAAAAAAAAAAAGGACATGAATGCATTTGTCTCCTTTAACAATTGATTACAAAAGAGTCTGGAAGCCACTCTGGAGTAAAAAGACTGGCATTTCCTATTCGCATCCATGGAAAGAGTAGGTCTTGGTTAACCACATTCCTCGCAGAAAAGTCTCAAGAACATTGGCATGGACTTCCTGCCTGTGATATGGATGCTTGACTGACCTAATCTGTTTCCAAGCTCATTCAAGAACCCCAGACAGATTGCTAGCAAATCTGTCTGATACCTGATATATTTACTTCTGGAGAGCACAGCATACCTCCTTCCCATCTCAAGTCTCTCAGACACAACTTCTAGCCAAGCAAGTAAGAGTCTGCTACAGAGACCTGAAAGAATGGGTAGTTACAAGAACATTCAAATAATAAAGTTCCTCAGACTCATCCATGAAAAAGTCTATACTTTAAAAAAAAAAAAGCAAAACTTGACTAAACAACTAGTAGAGGAGTAATCACTCATCTATCCTATCACTTCTGCTTACTCCTGCTATGATGTTCCAGCTCACCCTCCTTTGTAATGGTCCTTTGGAAAGAAGGCTCAGGAATCTCTTTTTTCATAATGGCTTTATTCTTCCTGGAAACACAGGAGCCAAGAAAGTTGTCTAAGAAGTAAGGGGGCAGTGAAAGCACAGACTGCTGTCCCTGCTGTGTCAAGTGAAGCTTGCAGGATTGTTCTAGATGATATATGACCCTCAATAATTGGAGTGTCAAACTTCTGGCAAAAATCTTTAGGCAGTAATCTGATAAAGGTCACCAGATGGTCAAAGACCATGTGGATATAGTTTGAGAAGCACACAAGGTAGTTCCAAATGTGGAACTGGAATGAGGCTGAAGAGTCCAGTCTTTTATGGAGCACAAGTAACTCCTGAGTTTTTACAGAAGTAGCCTTGGAAAGTACTTCTGACTTCTGATGTCAGGAGGGGAGCTGAAGATGTTGATCACAGGGAGATCTTTTCCCTAAACTATATGAAAACAGGCAATAGCCTGTTTTAGGGCTCTCTGGAAAACAAATAATGTGATGTTGCAGATCTGAAAACTTCTCCAGTTGCCACAATGGAGCTGACATGCAACTAAGGTCTCATTCAGAAATCAGAGTCCCCAGTACAGGGTTTTTTCTTTGGAATGCTGCTCTTTCCCAGTCTGATTGAAACAATGCTCAAAAGCAATTCTCTAGTTGTGTTGGTGGGATAATAAGGTATTTTGATATTTGGTCCAGAAGAGCCTAAAAACCTAATTAACAATGCTCCTAACACTAGTGCTAATGATCTCAGTGGGTATAAAGAGAAAGTTGCCAAGGAATATTGGTTATCAATATAAAGGGAATAATCATCTGAGATTAGGAAACACTTACAAAGTGTGCACCTCTCAAGACTCCAGAGCAGAATCCAAAAAAATGTAGACTAAAAATTCCAGCAGTAGCCAAAACCCTCTTAGCTGTAAGAAAACAGAAATAGTTTCCAGGTTGGGAGTCAGCATTCCACAATGTGTGAAATAACAAAGCATTTTGATTCAGTGGACATTTCAACTCAATTAATAGAAATAGATTTGTGCTTATTGTCCCATTGTCATTATACAGGGGGCTGATACTTGTGCCCTCCCCTGCTGTTGCTATTACATTACAAAGGTTCTATTGTCATTACATTGCAAGGGTTACATATTGCTAGAGTTTCATACCTCCTTGATGTTTCTTGTAGGCAGCTCCTCTAAGCACTGACTCTTCCTCATCCTCACAGCAGCCAACTGACTCCAAGTCCTCTCAATCAACCAATCCACTCTTTTATAACACTCTTCTTATTGGCTACAGCTGTGGCCTGTTAAAGTCAGGCCTGTTACCAATCTTTAATAATTGGCTCAGCTGCCACTCCTTAAAGGGTAAGATTACCTTCTATATTTCCTTTATTTTCTTACATTGTATCCCCCTACACCCTGCTGCCATCAGTAAGACTATCTGGCCTGGAGCACTGGTACAGATAAGGCCCTCAGAGTGAACAGAAGCAGATCAGCTGATAAAGAGTATGGAACCTTTGCTTTATTCAAACAAAGTGTCTTTAGCTTACTTCTAATCATCAAGAAAGCTTTTTAAGAACTGAGCCCTTCAAGTCCTATGGCCGGAGCTCATCAGGTCCTATCGCCTGTCCAGATGGAAAAATTAAGTGAAAAGTGGAGAGAAGAAAGGTGAGGAAGGAAGAAAAACAGATGGGAGGTTTCTTATTGGAAGAAAGAGCTTTTGACTCTTGGAATATTTTGTTTGCGTTCCATATCTAAAAATTTTACATTTGCATTTGTGCACTATTCCTGGTGATTAAGCAATTAAAAATTCATGGGAAGTACCCCATTCTACTGGTTTAGGTTCACGTAAGTTAAACTTCTGCAGGTCATTTTGTGACTTATCAAACTTATCAAGCAACTTTAAAACTTGGCCTGACTTCACAAATATGTTCTAAACCATCATGTCCATTTATAAAAGTAGTTTATTGGTGTATCAGGTTAAATCAAACGTAAACAAATGTGCTTGTGGATACTGCTGTGGCAAGTGGAATTTATACCACATAACAATCAATTATATACTCATTTCACTTACATGCCGGGTCAATATATACCTGTATCTACTATAAAAACAAAGGCTTTTAGCTAGACCTCTCAGAAGCATGTTTATAGATAATTATTGTCCAAAACATGAGTATAAAATGTATATATATTAAAGCAGTACTCCTGCCTATCCTCTCTAAGGCCTTTTTAATTTGCTAGCCTGTAAAGAATTAGGCCTCTCAACTGAAAAGCTGAAAATTACCTAGTTATTTCATTTACATGCTAGATTATTATATTTTACAGCAATTCAAGGTTTTTCTGTTCAGATATATGCCAATTTCACCACTAGATTTGGTACAGACCTGTTTGTGGAGGAGACCTGATTAGGGAGAGTAGCTGAGTAGGATACATCTCAGGGTTTCAATTAACAGCATAACTGTCTCATGTACATTTTAACAACTAAATTATTGAATCTGGAAAAATATTTTTCTTCTTCTAATACATCAGAAAGCATTGAAAATTTAACTAAACTTTTCCTTAAAACTAGAATTTTTGCTGTTTTCCTTTTTCCCTCCAATCCTTTCAGAACTCATATAAAAAAAAATACATCAATCATGAGAAGGGAACACACTAAGCAAATATGCCAAGTATGTATTATCTTAATGATCAGGACTACTTAAAAAACTTCCCAGTAAAAAATCCAGGCCAAAACTGAAGATCATAAAATCTTGTTTACATCCAAACATTAACAGTACCACCTGACATGTAATGATCATTTTTTTAATACAAAAGTGCCTCGGAATTAACAGCAGCAATTTGAATATATGATGTAAAGAACTTCAGCTAAAGTGTGTCACTCAGCTGCTTTGGTATCTGGGTAACCTCCTGGTACATAGCTTTTCTGTAATTTTCAGACATCAAATAATGAAAGTAGTGTGTAGTATTTAAAATCCCAAAGATTGTGTACATCTGGGAGACCTGCATTTAGGGAACTGCTACTTTGCAATAAGCCCTACAGTAATTAAGTACTAAATACCAAAGTGGCCCAGAATCACAAACTTTCAAACTGTTACCAAGCACACACTGGTACTGGGCAGTAATTATTATGAATTTTAGAGTCTTAGTAATTAGCAGCAGTCACAGAGAAACAGATTACAAACCAGCAATTTTTACAAATCAGTAAGTAAACAATAATAAAGGGTAATACAGGTTTGTGTTCACTTCATTTACTAATTGTATTGTTTGTTCACTATGCTTTTGTCTCTAGCAATATATTGGCATAATACAGTATTCATGTTTAATAAACATTCTAATTGTAGTAAATAAAACATTTTTAATGCAGCAGTAAAAAATACTCAAATAAATATAGCAGTGTAGTTTGTTGTAGGTCAGTGCTTGTGGATGCTGTTGCAGTGAAATTTACTATGTGATGTCTATTGCTCTGGAAAAAATATTTGAATGTTGACTAAATAAAAACATCTGTAACTCATTTTATGGTCAGTGTTACACTAGTAGTTATAAGAAAATAAGATATATGTGTTTCATATGACTTGCAATCGATACAGTATTTTTTCCAAATGTAAATAAAACTCCATCAAGTTTGAAGTAGACAGATTTTCAGGTTACAAAAAACCCTTGAGACAGTTTTTTCCATGCTTTCATAAAATCTTACATAGTCACCGAATCATTTAGATTGGAAAGGACCTCTGAGGCCTTGAAGTCCAACCTTTGACTTATCACCACTGTGTCCAGCCGACCATGGCACTGAGTGCCACGTGCAGTCGTTCCTTGAGCACCTCCAGGGACAATGACTCCACCATCTCCCTGGACAGCCCATTGCAATGTTTGACAGCCCTTTCAGTGGAGACATTTTTCCAGATTCATGTCCAGCCTGAACCTCCCCTAGCACATTTTAAGATTATGTCCTCTTATCCTGTCACTGGTTGCCTGGGAGAAGAGGCCGACCCCACCTGGCTACAACCTCCTTTCAGGGAGTTGTAGAGAGCCATTAGATGACACATAATTTAACAATCACAACAGGAAACATTATGGAATGGCATCAACGATATTGCAAATGCATGACAAATAGGAACTCAGTTAATGGTGTAAACTGAAACACAGTTCTTGGCTCATACAGTGTTTGAGTTTCTTATGTTAAGCATCAGTCATTGCTGGCTCGTTACTACTAATTGAGCATAAGTGCAAAGATATCATAATGTCAGCTTCTGGGTTTTCCTAATCAGCTCTGGTAAAAACCTATTGTGGTGTCCAGTTTGTTTCCTTTCAATGACCTTTCCTCAAAGGTTGTTGTAAATTCAAATACAAAAAACTCCAAAGCAACGGAAGAACCCTTTTAAATGTGTTGCTTTTGCTATTGCAGGTCAATTGTTATCCTTTCATTGAAAGGTCCAGCAGGTGCACATGGCTGATTGTTTCTACACCATTACTTTGTATACCAGCATGCTGGGCTCATTTTAGCTATAAATAAGCACATAAAATTTAATCAACACAAGTTAATAACTTGCATTATCTAGATTTAGAATTATAACATTTCCATAGCATACCCTTATTTTTACTTATGTTGTCAGTTCAGACATTCTATTAACAATTTTCTAGAAGATCCTTCTCATTAAAAATATCAACTAACAAAAATACACATCTTGCAAATATTTAAACACATTTCCACATCTAACTCTTCCTCCTCTTACTGTAGCATCATGCATTAGGGTGATAAGCACTAGTTTTGAGTACAAAAATAGCTGAGTTAAATGATCCAGTCACTTATGTGTTACTTGATCTTGTGACACTGCTTTACCTCGATTTGTTTGCCTTTGACAACTAAATACATTTGGATTATTTATAAATATTGAGGGTTGTATCATTGTGCTGTACAGAGGCGACAAAAGCAGCAATCCCATCAGAATTACAAAAACATTTCACTTCACTCAGTGTGCAGCTTCTTATGTGGTAAATTCTGAGTTGTCTTAATGGTTACTGCTTTCAATAAACTGTGGTTCACAGAGTTGGAAAGAACCCACAAGGATCAAAGTCCAGCTCCTGGCCCTGCAGAGGACACCCCAGAGTCACTCACACCTTGTGCCTGAGAGCATTTTCCAAAAGCTTTTTGAGCTCTGTGAGGCTGGTGCTGTGAGCCCTTCCCTGGGGAGTGTTCCAGTGCCCAAACACCCTCTGGGTGAGGAACCTTTTCCAGATATCCCCTGGCACAACTTCATGAAAAAATGGCCAACAGGACTTTCAGCTAAGATGCTAAGAGCAGGCTGATGAATTACTGCAATTTTACACGGTATTGATTACAAATGCTAAGCAATCCTGTTGTATTATATGAGGAACAAAAGTGACTTTTAGCTACAAAAGTAGACTTAAATAGGAAAAATTATAGAGCCAAGTTGTTTGAAACTAGAATTCCTTACTGCCTGTGATGGCTTCCTGAACAACACAGAAGGCTCAGGTTATGTGTGATCAGCAACTTGCCCTTAACAAGTAATAAAAATAAAATTAACTAAGAAATGCAGGTGCTTAGGTTTTAGAGGACAGACATAAACCACATAAATTCATCATTTTTCAACCAGACAATTTCTGTCTCCTACCACAATTTATTCCTGTCTGCTTTTTTACTCAGATGAATTCCTTCTGTGATTAGAATGACAAAATACTTCCACATTAATGAGCTAATTAGCTTAATTGCATAATTTTGCTGTATTTTTAATCTCATGTGGAATCTCTAGCAGATATAATTACTAAGTCACAATTACAGGATTCTGTTACATTTTTACCTTCTTTGGAACATGTTTTTGTTCTGGAGATTTGCTTGCATAAGCTGTCTTGTTAGTCCTTTGTTGCTTTGAATGCTAAAAATGAAAATTAATCTCCAAACAATAGAGAAGACCAGAAAGCTTAAAAGTCCAGATTTTTTTTATTCAAGAGGTAAGATACTGTACATATTTCCACTATTTGTCAGACATCTGCAATCTGATACTTCAAGTTGAAGGTTCCAGTTTTATTGAACTATGAACAAAACAATTAGTGACTCTGTTTATGCTGTTTTCTTCAAGGTCCAACATTGTCCAGTACTTACCATAAGAAAGCATTAAAGTCTGATGATTTTCTAAATACATGAAGGTCTATAAGATTTTCATGCCCAAAACTGAATGAAATAATACAGCCAAGCAAAACAGTTGAGATTCTCTTCAAGCATATGCTGAAACAGGCCAGACCCTGAAGAGGTATAATTCAGCAAATTTCTTTACTGGGTTATTTTATGCCTGCTGACAGTATAATGCAATTGTAGCAATTGAACAGAATTTAAAAGAATGTCAATTAACAAGGACCTGTCCTACTGATTTAAGGTATATAAAATGAGTATCTGAAAGACCTGGAAATGAGGGAAGCTGACTGAAAGACTCAGCTAATTTTTTTCTCCTCTCTCCCTCCCAATAAATGACCTGATTCAGACTGATTTTGATCTTTCTCAAAATATATTTATGCATCTGATGCTCATGCATTAAGTCAGACTTCTCTGAAAAATCAAACCAGCTCTCTAGTTAGATTTAATCTTTAACTCTATTAATAAGCAGAGTCCATAAAATGCCTCTATTTCAATTCAAGACAGGAATTTCAATTAGCAAGTTAAGGACTGAATTGACATTGAAATATTAGTATGCATTTTAAAGTTTAATGCTATTTCATTGGAAGTGCAGATTTTATAATAAAACACGATTCAGCATAAAATAAACTTTTTATAGGAATGCTGCATATGAAGAAAGTCACCTTCTGTTTTATTATTAACCTCCAATTTCACTTATAATATAGAATGACAAATTGTACTTGAATAATTGGGTGAAAAAGTGAAATCTGATAATATTTGATGAATTCCTACATTTTTATTATTAATCCCCCCGAACTATATCACGGTTCTCTAAATAAGCTCATGCAAAAAAAACTTAGTACCATATATAATTATACAGTTTGCAAGTATCTTAAAACCAGAACTTTGACAGCTATTTGTTGAATGTGATATCCCATTATCTCTATTTTTGATATGATATGAACATCCAAATTCATGGTGCCTTGGAAAAAACAATTGCCAAAGACATCCGAGTTTATTTAAATGTGTACTTTCTGAAAAACTTCTCAATATTTTTTTCATTTCTACTTTATATATAGCATAAAAATGCTGTTTTTAAAAGCTATGCCGTTCCATGAAAATTTTTGATAAATTCAATATGAAGTGTTAGACAATTCATTTTATTTGAAGGGACATGTAGATTATACATGGCCTAACTGGTGAAATCACATCAGCATCAATAAATTCTATTTGTAAAACATTAAAAATAATTTTTGAATAAATTCTGTTTGTAAAACATTAAAAATAATTTTTGACGTTTTCACCCTCAAAGTGAGAGCCTGGCTATAATTGAAACATATTTCAGCTGTAGAGGTGCACATCATTACATTCTTATCTGAGGTTGCACATGTTGGTCCAGTTCCAAAGAGTCCCAGTTTGTTCAGATGAGGAGGATGATCCCTTAGATTTAAAAAATAAAATAGTGGAAGCATCTGGATTTAGTACCAAAAGCCAACATGCTGCTGCTTCTTGTCAAAAAAATAAAAATATGGGCATAGAAAAGATTTTTGTCCTTGTAGTTTCTAAAGAGAGTTCTTGTATAATTAACTTGATACAATATTTCTGCTATTCACCATTAGTTTGTCAAAGATCATCTCATGGATATTTTCCTTCACTAGAAATGGGAAATCTCATCTAACAATGGCCTTCCACAGCACATCCATCTTTCCAGTGCTTTCCACTGCATTGCCCATGCTTTTTAAAATGACAAGCACAACAACCATTAAATACACCTTATCATACAAGAAAAAACTTATTTTTTATTACTCTTTTCCAGTTTTCTTTCCCATGGGCCTGTTTTTTGAGAAATTCAACAAGAAGATGTAATTTTTAGTAACTCAGTCTTTGCCACCACATGATGAAGGTCACTGTTGTAACTTTGAAAGTGAGTGCTTTGCTTGATGTGGAATACAACTGAATCTCTTTGTCACCCTTAGAGATGACAGATTGACAACAACTAAATGCAAGAATACTGACACCATGCTTAGTGAATACACTTGCACAAGAAGCCTCTTTCACCAATATATTTTGAATTCCTCCAATAACTGCATTTTGCCATCTCCTTCAGGAGCTTGTTCCCATTATGTCTGGTGGCCTACAAACCACCACAGCTCTCTCTTGGCCTTCAGCACTGGAGATGAGCAAACACCTTAGCAGCTGATACAGGCTGCATTTAAGAGAGAACACACAGCATATGTTCTGGGAAACCAGGAGATGATCCAAGCAGCTCCTGTTGCTGGCTGCAGCACATGTTTCTACAGAGTAACCACAGTGATTGCCACCACATCAACTTAGAAAGATAAGGCACAATGCTGGTGTTTCTCTCATCATTGAATTTTGGTCAAAACTTTTGACTTCCCTAAGAGAGCCACACTTTCATGGGTTTTCTGGAGGCAAAATGTTTCTTTAGTTTGTTGTTTGCTTGGGTTTTTTTTTTTTTTTGGTAACTGGTTATGCTGTAATAATGCCATTTCTCTGTTTATTCAAGCATTGATGCACAACTGATAAAAAAGTTGAGGCAGACACAATTATTGCCTATGTAATCCTAACTGTATTTAAAGTAATTGAAAAATTAATTTCTCAAACTCTAGTATTCAAAGAAAAGCCAATTCAAAACATGATATTTGGCCATCAAATTCCTAAGGGACATGAATGCAAGAAAAGCAGCTAAAGCAGTAACTTAATTCAGAACTTGCACACAAAGTAAGTCCTCTCTTCCCACTTTTTCTTTCCTATGCTCAAAATCTCACCAGTAGTCAGGTAGTAGAATACTATTCCCTGAACATGGCATCAATTTATTGATTCTTTGATCATACACAAGACTTTCCAAGCAAAGGATCCCAGATTAGGATGAGAAAGCCAAAAAGGAGTCTCTAGAAAGCACTGATGTGTCTTATAATTTCCTGGAGTATTACTCTGTGAAAGTTTCCAAATTAGGTACCAAAGGGACAATTCCTTTCCCCATGAATAAAGGGGCAAGGACAACAGTCAGGGCAGGTTTACATGCAATAACAATCAGATCTGATTGTTATTAATTTGATGCTTAACAGTATGAAGTGCTTGAAGAGAAACTTCAAAGAGGACTTTCTAGAATTTACCAAACATTTCCGTGCTGATTCAAAAGAAAATACAAAAAGGTTTTATGAAGTGAAGAGCTGGGCAACTATGTCCAAAGTTACTAAACAGATGGAAAAGTTGTCCACACAGTGAGAAACTGATAGGAATGGCAGCACTACATTCAGAAGGAATAATCAAATGTCTGTATTTCATGTGTCTGAAGAACATGAGGAAAAGGTGCTTTGAGGGGAAAATAAAAGCAATTCTCAACAGAGCTGATCTCTGTGCATGCCAAGATTACAGGGCATTGGCAAAAAAGAAATAAAATTGGGCAGTAAAAATAGAAGGCAGTTATTAAAACTAAGAAATATTATAATGGATGTGGTAAAATTTAGACAGATTCTGGATGTGAAGGTCAAAAGCAATAGGCTGAAGAGGATGCCAGGATTACAGCCTTGAGTGAAAAGAGTCATTATAATGTTAGCAGTTCTATCTAGTTATTCTACACTAGAAAAGAGAACAGACAATGCAAAAAAAGTTAGTATTTTGAAATATAGACACATTTTCATTTAGAAATAACAAAATATAAAATGAAGATATTTGTTTGTGTATAGAGGCCATAATATCATTCGCCACTGTTACACAGGTGAAGGTATTCTATCATATGGTGATTTAAGTATCAACCAGTTCTGGGAGAGGCAGGAGGTTCAACAGAACCAAGGGCTGGGTCCTGCACTTGTGCCACAAGAATCCCCTGCAGTTCCAGACCTCTCCATCCTTCCTGCAGGGCTCTGTGTGAGGCTCCAGCTCCCTCCTGTGTCAGGGGCACTTGTTCCAGCCAGTGCTGCCACGAAGGGCCGGGGCACATCTCTGGCATTGCTGGGCAGCCTCAAGCAGGGCCCCTTCACTGAGCACCATTGCTGTCTCTGGGCCCTGCACTGTGCTCCAATTCCCAAGATCCCAGGGACATGAAAAAATAAGCAGCCCCTTGGCATGGCTAAAAAGTTGAGCAGCACTCATGGGCAACACCTCTTCTTCTGCCTAAAGGCAACTTACTGACAAGGCAATGCCTACCTTCTCTGAGAAGGGAAGGACATGAGAGTGCAAATGCCAACAAGGATTTTAAGCTGTGCCAAGGAACATTTGGGTTGAACACTAGGAAGGACTTTTGCCCAGAGAAGGGCAAAATACATTGGAATGGTCTGCCTGGGGCAGTGGCACAGTTCCCTTTGCAGGAGGAGTTCAAGATAAGAGTGGATGTGGTACTCAGTGCTCTGCTGGGGCTGCCATGTTGGGGATGGGTCCCCAACTGGGCTCATGATCTCACAGGGCTCTCCCAAACCAATTGATTCTGCCATTCTGTGACATCACAGCCTCTGGGGCCAGCATGGTGGCTGGGAACTGTCCCCAGCCTGTCACCGTGCCCAGAGCACGAGCAGCAGTTGGTGCAGACAGCCAGGGTGTGTGCTGAGGTGGCAGCTCAACCTACAGCAGCACCATGGCTGGCCATGACTCCCAGTGGCTGCTGAGAGTCTACATGCTCCTGATGCTGGTCCAGCCCCTCAGCCATTCCAGTCGTCCTGAGGGGAACATGGGTACCTTGGGGCAGCTTCCCGAGGACATGGAGGAGGAGGCCATGGGCCCTGAGACGACCCCCTTGTGGGTCGTGGCAGCAGAGACTTTGTTGGACTTAGTCCTGGAGCTGCTGGTGACAGAAATTGTCCTCAGATGCTGCCTTGGCAGAAGGCTCTGGAGATTCTGGGGACAGGTGAGGGAGGGGTGTCAGGCAGGTGGGATGGGGGCAGGGGTGAGGAGGAAACAGGGCTTTGGATCAAGGTGGGGTCAGGCAAGGCATGAGAGTCACCATGGAGGAGAAAAGTGCGACACATCCCAAGGGTCCTGGACCTGTTGGGCAGCACTCAGCCCAAGACCCCAAGGCAGAGGGGGATTTCAGGCCCTTGTCGAGGAATCAGGACAAGGGGCTGAGCCCCAGGGACACCAGGCTGAGCCAGCCAAGGCCCTTCTTCCTGCAGCCTCAGCTGAGGAAAGCCCAGCCAGGCCAGAGTGTCTCCAGGGCTGTCCAAAGGCATCCCAAGAGGGCTCAGCCCCACGCTCTCCCCGTTCTGTGTCTTGCAGGAGCAGCGCCAGAGCCCCTCGGTCTCCGCAGGGCCGTGCCGCAGGCGGGGACGCGGCTGCTGCCAGGAGCTGCTGCAGCTGCTGAGGCACAACCGTGCCCTGATGCAGCTGTGCCTGCGCCACAGCTCTCTGCAGAGGCCCAGGCACAAGAGAGCGGCAAGATGGGGCCTTTGGAAGAGGAGGAAATTGCGCTTCTCCCCTCAGCCCTGAGGTCCCCAGCTCCAGCTCGCCTCTCAGCTGGCACAGTGGTGCAAGGGGATGTGTGAGCAGTGCTCAGCCCGGGCACTGTGACATCCCCCACCACAGGTTTTAGCCAAAACTCTGTTTGTTAGCCATAGCTTAGTCAAAGGTTCCCAGCAATGTTTTCCCTTAGAAAAGGGAAAACTTCCCTTTGAAGTTTTTTTAGAATTCTAGTTGTAAGAAATTGACCCTTTTTTAGGTATAAGGTTGTCCCCAGGCAGATTTCTCATCCCCTAGTTTTCAATTGTTAGAATAGTCCACTTGAATAAATTTCAGGTTTTTTACAGCTTGCTGTATTATTTTTTTGATATTCCATCCTTTATGAATATAAAGGTCCTTCACTGGATGAAGGATTACCTTGCTGTTTTCTGAGAAATGCTAATGGACTCACCCATTTCTACAAATCCAATAGGACAAAGACTACTAATCAGCTGTACAATTTCAAAAATTACTCCTTCAAGTTTTACACATCAATTTTATTATTGGCAATGTTCTGAAGTGATACCAAACCAGTACAGAAAAGGATGAAGATAATCAGCAGTTGACACCACCCGATTATATTTCAAATTTAGTTTAAGGTCTCTCGGTGCAAGCTTGAGTGTGTAAATGGGGACATTTCCACAGAGGCACTACCAGTTGGTAGGTTCGGCCTTTCCAGTGAGTTTCCTTTTTATTTCTTCTTTTGCCAAATTAAGGGAAAAACATTTCTCTTTTTAGGCAGAGAAAAGACATGGTCAGTTTCTAAGAAGGCATTTTATTCTGCCTGCATAATAACCCATTGGGGAAAATGTGAGCTTTTAGCAGAATGCCACTGTGCTGTTGCAGTTGTTCTACCACTAATAACAGGCACATCTGTCAGACTCCTGTAGTTCATTCTTTGCAAGGGTCATTGACCACTTATCACTGTAGGGATCACTGGGAATAATGACACTGAAAATGTGGAGGTAGCTGGATAGATAAATACTTGCAATTTCCTTAGCCAGAAAAAAAACCAATCAAACCTTCAAAACAATGCTATAATAATAGTTATCCTCTGAATTAGGAGAATTTAAATTAACTGTTTTATGGCTGCTTTTGGTTCTTATTCGTATGTTGAATATTGTTATTTCTATCTGAAATATTCATCATTATTATGCTTTTCTGAAGTGAGTTACAAAGTAATATACACCCATCTTCCCAAAATATGATTTTAAGTGTTTGCAAGTTTAATCACTTAGGAAGCAAAAGGAATTTCACGTGTCTCAGGATCAATAGAAACTAACAAACACAACTTGGCAACACATATTAAGTGCTCAATAAAGTCAGTAAATATTTTTTACTGTAGAGATAGATACCACCAGTTTATGAATTCTGCTAGTATAGATTTAATGAAGAAAAAGTAAGTAAGACTTTACTGCCAAATCAGTTATGAGTTGTTCTATTCTACTGCCAGTATGCTGTGGATATAAACACCATATTTTCATAGTCTCATCCATGAAGAATTCCACTTTAAAATTAGGTCTGGTTTTGAGTTTGACCAAACAAGTGAAAATTCTCTATTAAAACACAGTGATGGCAGCAGGGTCAGTCTTTGCAATGAAAATCTAAGATTTAACCCTATTTTCCTGATCAGATTTCCAGGGCTGAGGAAACATGGTTATTGTGGTGGCTTGGGCCTTGCTGGCAGCCAAACTTTCACCCAGACATTGGCTCATTCCCTCTCCTCAGGAGGAAAAGGAGAAAATAAGAAAAGCAAGAACAAGAAAGCTGCCTCAGCATAAAGACAGGGAGGCTACTGATGAAACAGACTTAACTTGGAAAATCTTATTTATCACCATTTAACATGAATATTTAATTATATTAGTATTTATTATTATTAGATAGTCAGAGACAGCCAACCTGACTCAAATCACTGAGCCACCCATCTTGTTTTGGTACTGAAGCTGGAGGATGATCAAGAAAAAATTACATTCCCCTGACATAAATGTCTTCAATTTTAATAAAACAATATGTTTTTCTGTATTTGTTTAAGAAATAGCTAATAAGAAAGTTATTTCCTTATTCTAAAAATCATTCTGTTACAAGGAGCAATTTAGTTAATGCCATTCTAATTTACAACAGACACTAAAGTACTCAAACCAAGTTTTCTTTATACTGAAATTCATTATTAGATTGGAAACACCTCAAGACAGGGTCCTGTAGTGTGAGAGGAAGAGTGTTGTTAGGCAACAGACATTACTAAAGACCAACTATATTCCCATTACATTTTGGAACGCATACATTTCTTCAGCACACATATCACTGAAATTAAAACTAATTAATTAGTGATAAATGTTTTGAAAAAAGATGGGAAGGTGGTAAAGTATACTGTTAATACAAAGTTACTGACTGATAGAATGTGCTTACAGCCTCCCAGCGCTGACTTCATAGGCAGGTGAAATCTACTGTAGATAACTGTAATGTAAACACAGAAAAAACCCCTAATCTTACCTATAAAATTATCTAGTGGATGTAGATGTTAACCATCAGAACACAGAGCCTGGGATCTACATACTTAACACTGTGAAAACAGTGTTCAATATTCAACAGAACCACTTTCAACAATGCTTAATTTATCTGCTGTATCATTTTCCTAGCAAAGCAAAACAAATGAGAGAAAGGAATTATAAACGAAGAAACCATTATTTGGACTGGGCTTCTGTCTTAATACTGGGTAGAACTCCTGGTCTTTTCTCCAAAAGCATATAGTGGTGTTTAAAAAAAAAAAACCAAACAAACAAAAAACCAGTAACATGAAAAGAATCTGAAAAAAATATGCCCAAACTCTTCAGCTTAGAAAATTAATGCAAGATGGAGGAAAGATATAAAATCATGAATTGAAGAAACAAGGTCACTAGGGAGCAACGAGCAGTTGTTCATTGTTTCTATCAAAATGAGAAGAATATCAATTAAGACAAGTAGGAAACTTTAAAAAACACCACATTTCACACTTGTGTAGTCAAGTTGCATTGAGTAGGGACCATTTCTTGTACTACTCTGCAGATGCTAAAAGCCTATGTGGACTTAAATAAAAAAAAAAAAGACTGGGCAAATTTGAGGATTAAAAACCTACCAAGAACTGTGAAGAATAAGACACTAAGACACCACTTTTGATTCAGAAAGTGCTGAAGCCACAGATGGTTGCATCCATGGTATTTAGGGATCATGTGATGTTCTGTCTCTGTAGTCTTCCTTAGGCACTTCCCAGTCTCCACTGCTGCAAATATACCCAAAGGTGTTTAAATGAAGATTACACCAGTGAATTATTTCTGGAATGCATTTATTTATAGCTGAATATAAGGGGATAAAAAAAAATTAAAGAATATGCATCAAAGTGAGGTATTTCTCAGCCTTAAAAGCATTTACAAGTATACTTGATTGTGGTCCAATTGATATCACTAACATATGAATACAAGAAAATGTAAGAATCTAATCCAAAGGAACTACACATTTTCCTTTTTCAAAAACGTTTTAGAACCAATATGATGGCACAGAATCTTTGTTAAGTGTACCAAGTCAGGAGAGAATTTAGTTTTCCTTTGGAAAAAGGGTGAAGGGGTATTTCTAACAGAGAAAGATGTACTATGGTAATAAAATTCCAACAGATTGATCTACCTTTTAAAAAATAAATCATTACTTATTTCCCTGCCATGTACAGGAGGGAAATTTACCTTTGCAAATTACTATATTTGCCATTGCATACTGCATTTTCTGTCAGGAATTACACTTGATGATTTCTGTTCATGGCCAGCTTTCAGGCCCGTGTCCTGCAGCAGCACTTCCTGCCACCCCACAGCTTTCACAAACCAGCCACTACACGGGGGCTGCTCACAGGGAGGGAACTGCAAGCAATGGCACCAAATAATTTCAAGAGCTCCTTGTTTCAATAAAAAAGGCAAAAAGTGCAACCACTGACTTACCCAGACTGATTCCTGAAGCAGTGTAAGTAAAGCAGTACAATATTATGTGGAAACATGGCTCAAAGGACCTTTGTTCTAAGTAACAAGGTAAACATGCACAATTGTAATAAATTTAGAAGTGCCTAGCAGTTACTTTTCCAGAAAAAAACAAACAGAATAAATGAGCAAAGGTATTACTTAAAATCCCATTAGCTGCCTGTTTTCCCTTACAGCAGTCTAAACACTTCCAACGATCCGTTCCAAAATTATTATTTTGATCCATTCCAAAGGTATTAGCTGTGCAAATAAACCTGGTCGTGCAATGAGGTCTAGTCTGTAACTTAGTTAACGAGGGCGGAAAAAAAAAAAAAAGTAGATAATTACTCTAATCCATACTTACTTCTCGGGTATTTAAAAAAAAAAAAAAAAAGAATAAAAAGGAAAAAGTGATGCTCCTCAGAGGGAAAACACTTCGTTACTCTGCGTGTGCTTCATAGCCCGTACGAACAACTTTTCTGCGGCACCTCGAAGCTAGATGACAAGAATAAAGCACAAAGTCGCGCCGGTTCAGCGTTACTGCCCCTCCATCGCTTCTTCATCGTCCCTCGCTGCGGCGCCGGCCCGAGCCCCGCACGGGGGGCGGCTGGGTACACACAGACATACAGATTTATATTTTAAAAAAGATCGCGGGAAGTGCGGCTCGCGGGGCCCGGGGGAGGAGGGGAGGCGGGAGGCAGGGAGGGGAGGCAGGGGGCGGGCGAGGGGAGCTGTTCCCCGCCTCACTCCCACCCCCGCTGGCTCCGCCGCGGCCGCTGCCGCCGCTGGGCGCTGGGAGGCGGCAGCGAGTGCCCGCCGCCGGAGCCGTTTGAGGAACGCGAGCGGGCGAGCCAGACTTTTACCTTTTCTCTCTTTTTCCCGTCCTCACCCACCATGCCGCGGACGCCGCTGCCCGCGGGGGACGAACGGCGGCTCAGCCCGGCTCCCTTCTCTTGAAGGGATGCGGGAGGCGCGGCCGGGACGCAGCTAGCGCGACCCGCGCCTCTCCGCCGTCCTCCCCCTGCCGCGTCCCGACCACCATGAGGGAAGAGCGAGAAGCTGCGGCGGCGGCCGCCTCCCCCCCCGCGGCCGGCAGAGCCCCGCAGCACTGCCCGCAGCCGGACGGCGGCGGGGCGGCCGCCCCCGCGGCGCTGCCCGGCGGCGCGGAGAGCCTGCGGAACGGATACGTGAAGAGCTGCGCGACCCCGCTGCGGCAGGACCCCCCGAAGAGCTTCCTCTCCTTGCTGCTCTTTCCTACCGCCTCCTCCTCCCGGGCTCGGCTCGCCCTGGGCGTCCTGGCCGCCGCTGCCCTCTCGCTCCTGGCCTTTCCCGGCCGGGGCAGCGCCCGGGAGCAGCAGGACGGGAGCAGCTGGCGGAGCCCGCGGCCGCTGCACGCCTTGCTGTGCCTGACCCGCTTCCTCAGCCCCCTCTTCAGCATCGCCTGTGCCTTCTTCTTCCTCACCTGCTACCTGGTCGGCGGCCGGCGCGGGGAGCACGGTGGCGGCACGACCCGCTGGTGGCTGCTGGCGCTGCCCCTGTGCTGCTACTCGGGAGACTTCGTGGCGCTGCAGTGGCTGCTGCCCGCGGAGGGGCACGAAGAGGAGCCGCCGATGTTCCTAGGAAGGCTCCTGACGGTGCTGGTCTCGGTGGCAGCGCTGACCCTGCCGCAGAGCTCCCTGAAGTTGCGCCGGAGCCTTCTCGTCTTGGCGTTCTGCAGCCTGGTGTGGCTGGTGTCGCTCAGCAGCCTCCAGGCGCTGCCCCCAGCGCTCGGCCCGCTGCTGGCCGGCACGGTCGGGGTGGCAGGCTGCCTCCTGGCACTCTGTGCAGGGGAGCACGGCATCTTCTCGGCGCAGAGCCGAGGAGCGCAGCACCAGCATCACCGCCACCCACGGCTCCCCAGCGTGGAGGAAAAAGTGCCTGTGATAAGACCCAGAAGGAGATCTAGCTGCGTGTCCCTAGGGGAAACTTCGGTCAGCTACTACGGCAGCTGCAAAATGTTTAGGAGACCCTCGTTGCCTTGCATTTCCAGAGAGCAGGTAGGTTTCTCCGAAACTTGAAGGAGAAACTTTCGGAGGAGTGAGCGCCGCTCCATAGCTTTTCCTGACTGCTATGTGTGTCTGTGCTGGGTGTCTGCTCACTAACAAACTCCTGCTAGAGGAATGGAGGAGAATGTTAGTCCCTTAGCGGGTTTCTCAGCTCGGCTCTGCAGAATCGATATAACCCTTTATTTCTGCGTGGGTGCTAAATCATAATAATGTATTTGCTGTAGGACAGAAGGCTCGCTCGCTTTTTTATGCAATCTCAATTATTAAACAGCCGCTCTTATTGATTAGAGCAAAACCTCAAGCCAGTCAGCTTCAGCTTTCAGTTACCATGTTAGTTTGGGTTTTTTTCCGAAGCCCCCCACCGTCTGGCAGCCTTTCCGAGAGAAAGAAACCACAGCTTTCTAAGCTGCCCGGCACTTCTGGTTCTTCCCGCTTTCTATCGACAAAACCATTACCAAGAGCTAAAGAAATACCAGGTTTTGAGGGATATTATTTATCGAGCGTTGGCGTTGTTTGAGTGGCAGCTGCCCTTCTGCCCTGCAGATTACTGTCGTTTGTTCCTCTCTCTCCCTCTCTCTCACCCCCTGCTCCTCGCTCCACCTAAGTTAACGTTAGTTTTGGGTTGATGGGTCTTAAGAAACTTCTTTTTACTGAAGAGAGAGCTGTTCAGCAGGGGCTGGAGGGATGCCCGAAACGCGCAGTTTTCTTGAATGGAACTCTGTTGGTTTCTACCTCCCGGAAAACTTTTCAATGAGTCTTGTTTTTTGTAGCGTAAACCCCCGTGCGTGTGGGGGAGTTTGTTTTTATTTGGGCACTTGCACGTCAACTGCAGGAACATCGAGTTGTGTTGGAACTGGCCCGAGGCTGCTGCAAGTGGATTATCAGCCCGTTGTAGGAGGGAGAATGAGGGGAGTGTATTTAATAAACGCGCAAGTGAGCAGTTTCTGCGAAGTGATTGTTGCTGCAGAATCCCCCGTCTGTTACTGTCGTGGCTGAAACTCATCGGTGCCGAATGAAATTTTCTAGTTTTTCCTTGACATTTGTTCTATAATGCAGGTCTTGTGATTGACTGTGAATTAGGTCTGATGAAATACGAAGTGAATCTGAAACGGTGGAATAGTTTTCGAGCATTTCCCCCCCTGAGTTTGCCCAACAGAATTAATACAGTAATTGTTTACAGTGATTAATACAGTAATTGTTTCTGCATAAAAGGTTAAAATGCAAGTATGCTGTGACAGTCTTCAGAAATAACTCATTCAGTACGTTTCAGATTATCTAATGCATACAATGAAAGAAACATTAAAATATTTTACTAGCAGTTAAGATATGTAGGGACTATCATATAATAATTTACCTTCTCTGTTCCCTTCTGGATAGTAAAAGCTCTCTTTTGCTGTCACATTTGTCTGTAGCACAGAAATCTCAGAAAATGTGATTTCATTAACCTTTCTAGATGATAGAAGATATTTGTTCATATGCAAGTTACTAAAAGCTTCCTTTGACGTTCGGCTCACTTCTTAAAGGCATGTGCATATTTCAAGTTGGGGCATTCATTATTCTTCAAGTAACATCATAAATGTCAGCTGTAACTAAATATGCAGAATTTATTGGCAATGCTTAAATCATACGTGCTCATAATAAAATGTAACTTTTTGGTAGACTTCCAGAATTTGATATCTTTGTTATCACTAGATGTGAACAACAAAGAGATATGAAGTTCTTCACTTTCCTAATAATCTATTATGCTTTACAATAAATATTTGTGCTTTGTTAGGCACAGTTTAAATGAGATCCACAGATACATGTTCTCTGCTGTATTTTATATGCAATTTTACAAGGATAGCACAGGTTAAATCCTGTGATCTCCTGTCTGGCTTGGAGAGAGATCAGACGTTGCAGAGCTGATAAAACATCAATTGTTTGGGCAGGAGTAGAGAGAAGTAAACCCATAACGTGTGACTTTATTTGAATAAACAGTACAAGATTTTTATATTGCTTCCTTGAAACTGAAGGAATGAGTGTGCTTTTCAGAGAGTGTCTATTGCGTGCCTTTTTTTTTAAGGGCTGATTACACATTTTCCAAATCCTTATAAAGCAGTACAGTAGTTCTTTTCCAATATTAATATTTCAAGGAGTTGAATGAACATTGTTAGGAAGATGCTGCTGGTCCACCATGACAGAAATACTTTAATGAATGAGAGATAAGTTATTATTGTGATTCTATTTTGTGTGATTGTCACAAACCTCTTATATGTAGAAGAAGTTTATGTTCAGTGTAGAATAGTAGTCAATAGGGTACCCAAGGATCATCTGGTCATACCTTTCTTGGCAAAATCATTGTCTAGACAAGTTGGCCCAGCACCCTGTCCTACTAAATCTTAAACTTGTCTAATGTTGGGGAATCCATTACTTCCCTGGGGAGATTAGTCCAGTGGCTGATTGTTCTTATTGTAAAAAAAAAAAAAAAATCTCATTTTGTATAGATTTTAGTTAGTATTTGGTAATAGTAGAGAATGTTAGTATTGACCTTAAATTTTCAGTGACATGTTGATTTGAAGTCATATGTGCTCTTTACCTACTTAACTATACAAGAAAATAATCATATTTATTTAATTGGGTTTTTTCTTTTTTTTTTTAGCCAACAATTCCAAGGGGTCTGTGTGCATGGAGGGGGTGGGAACAGGATGGAATACTAACACACAGGGGGGTGTACAACCAGAAGCACATGCACACAGAGATTAGATGGAATGATCTTTTTTTTTCTGCGGTACAAGTGGAAAGAGGCCCTGTAGGCATGATTCTGTAAAAGCTTCCAAACTTCAGTAATCCTCATGGCAAATACTTAGGTATTGCTTTCTGGACTTCAACAGGTGCAGCAACTATAAGGCTGGGAAGTTGATAAAATTAGATTATCCTTACCATTTATATGAGTATCTATGTCTACTTTAGCAATCAAAGTGTCTAAATCCATGTTGTGTGTGTCTCTTCTGCTGTACATATGTCTAGCAACATAGTTTGAGGTGGGAGGAAAGAAACTTGAACAGGTTATGTCTGTATGTTTTTATGTAAGTATACTGAAATGCCAATATCAAAATATATAAATACACATTGTGGGAAACAATATGACTCAAATTACAGCTAAAAATTTTGCAAAGGCAATGCATTTACTGAACTCTCTTACATTAACACCTCTGCTAATAGAAATTGATATGATTTTAGCAGTAAACAGGCTGTTTGAATTCTTACTTCAATATTCTTCTCGGACCCAGAGAGGAATTGCAGTAAGACTGCAGTATTCATTGGTGTTTCAAACTTTGTGTAGGTCATATTTTGACTGCATGTATTAATTGGATGGTAATCTGTTAGCTCTACCTGTTGCTACTGATATCAAAGGGTTTATCTTTATTGACTGTTGCACATTTAGCACTTTTTTTTTTTTTTTTTTTGCCTGAAAGCCAAATCAGGAATCTAAAAGGTGCTTGTCAGTATTGCAGCTCTTTTAAACACTATGTCCTGAAAAATATGGTAGTAAGATTTTTTTTTTTTCTTTAACTTGATAGTGGACATGTGTATGCGAGCAACACCTATGTGTAGGAAATCTTACATAGGAGCTTCTCAGAATCCAGAAAGAATATTCATATTTTTCCTTGAGTAAAGAATAGGCCTTCCTATTTAAATACACATGATACGTGTCCCAAACAGTCTGCAAACAGAGCTGACACACACTTTTTCTGGTTATCTGACTGGGTTCAAACACATAGGAAAACTGGGATATTTCATGGACAAAGACTGCTTTCATGTTGCACTCTGTTAATTACAGGAAGAATTGTCTTGTGGTTAGGGTTGGATTGACCACCACCTCTCCCCAGTTTCTGTTCCAAGCTATCTCATACCTTTGATGTATTACCTTAGGAACATCAGGACTTGATTTCAGGAGTCTGAAATATTTGTGTAGCTTGAAATTAATGCAGTTCCTTATTTGCTCATGAAATTTACATCTGCGTCTGTTACCTATTTGTGAAACAAATTACACTTTGTCCTTAAGTTTTCAGGGCATAAACTTCCTAGTGCAGAAGCTGTCTCTTAATGTGTATTTTATAATCTGATACTGAAACAGATTTTTAGTATCTGTTACACTCAGATGCTGTTTGCAACCCAGAAACAGGTGAACCTTTACCTGTTGAGTGCAGCCAGTAACAAAATACAATTCTCCTTGCTGTGTGTTTGACAAACTGGCTCTTTGCTGTTTGAAGTTTCCCCCTCGTGATTCCAATGACTGATACCACAGCTGTACTTGCGTGGCAAGATGTGTTTCTGTTGTTCACCAAATCTTCCCGTCTCTGGGGTTTATCTTATGGGGAGAAAATCAAAGTAGCCGTGTGTGGATGGAATCAGTTTCGATGGGATGCAGCTGAGTGTGAGGAATATGCAAAGAGAAGGATTGCATGGTGAAAGAAACAGACTTGGAAAACTCTTTCTGCGACCATATTTTGGATGAGTAGGATTCTGTTGTTTCTGTCTGCTTCTCTCTGATGTTGGCAAAATATATTGAGCTAGATGAAATGTGAAATGAGAAGTAGAAGTTGGTCAAAGTTCCAACTTTCTCTCTGTCTCTTTCTCTGTCTCTTTCTCTGTCTCTTTCTCTGTCTCTTTCTCTGTCTCTTTCTCTGTTTCTTTCTCTGTTTCTTTCTCTGTCTCTTTCTCTGTCTCTTTCTCTGTCTCTTTCTCCGTCTCTTTCTCCGTCTCTTTCTCTGTCTCTGTCTCTGTCTCTTTCTCTGTCTCTTTCTCTGTCTCTTTCTCTGTCTCTTTCTCTGTCTCTTTCTCTGTCTCTGTCTCTGTCTCTGTCTCTTTCTCTGTCTCTTTCTCTGTCTCTTTCTCTGTCTCTTTCTCTGTCTCTTTCTCTGTCTCTTTCTCTGTCTCTTTCTCTGTCTCTTTCTCTGTCTCTTTCTCTGTCTCTTTCTCTGTCTCTTTCTCTGTCTCTTTCTCTCTCTTGTAGTATTATACCACAAAGAAAGGATGATTGAACCATGGTTTGCCTGTAGAGAGGTCAGAGTTTAAGATGTTATCATCTGGCACAGTTTCACCTGGGACCACCGAGAATGACAAAGAAGGGTTTTAGGAAGGCTGAGTGCCCTTAAGAACTCGATTAGCTAAGTTGAGCTTAAGCTGGCTTTTAGATATCCAAGACTTGGTGGCAGTTTATATTCTGCATAAGTAAAAGCAGGCAAGAGTGTCTCAGCTGTCTGTGTAGCAAAGGAGTTTGACTGTTGCTTCAGGTGTGTTTTCCTGGAAAGAAAATAGAAGTGGAGAAAGGAAGGAGATCAAAGACCACTGCTGTGGAAATGCTGGAGAAATTTGTTGGAAGGTGAGGGAAGCATGTTACAGAGCACCAGTAGGAAAGAAATGAAAGAAGCTGTGAGAGACAGTTCCAACAACTGCATGATTGACTGTGTTGAAGAAAAATAGCAGAATAAATTGCATAAAGTACTAATATTCAGTTTGGACCAGGAAGATGTTTTAAATTTAGGAAAGAAACTTGTAGAGATGAGAAACAAAAGGTGCCCAGAAGAGTCTCTAGAATGAAAAAGAGGGGGAGCTTCCATGCTGGAGTTTGTGAACAGTGTATTCTGGAAGGTTAAATATGAAAGGGAGGAGAATGGCAAGAAATCCTGAGAAAAACTCATATTTTGACACAATGTGTGTCTGTGTGTGTATGTGCCTGATAGTACTATTCTAATAATTGAACTTGAGCAATGGAACTGATTGTAGTATATTGGCCTTACAGGATCAAATCCCAGCAAATTTTATTAGAAAAATGTGAGTGGGAAGTGAAGAAACCCTGTGGAATATGCAGGGCGAGTCTGCAGCGTGAGCTGAGCTCTCAGAGTCCCCATGACAGTCTCATGTCATGAGTGAGCACTAGAATGATGCTGGTGGGGTGGGGAGTCTGTCACAGCCTGGGCCCTATGTGACATTTGGTTGGAAACCTTTATTTCTAAAAAAAGCTTTTTTTAGTCCTGTTTTGCTTTTCTGATACTTTAAAATGAAGACTTCATGCAGCCTTACCATCCTCAAAAGAAGTCACTGAACAAAGCCAAATACAACTATTAGATGATACCAATTGCTGAAGATGGGAAAGAGTAAATCTTGTACTTTTGTGCAAAGATTGGGGATTACACACAGGGAAACTGGGGGATGTACTGTTCTATTGTTGATGTAAAAAGTTTTGGAGGAAAACAGATGAGAAACTTGTGTCTGCCAAATGAGAGAAGAGAGGACAGACCACAGAAGGCTACAGACATAGAATATTTTGCTGGAATCTCATTGATTTTTCAGGATAAAACTATGTGGAGAGCAAGCTGAAAGAATAGTTGAAGATGAGAATAAAAGAGAGTGAAAGGAAATGTTGAATTTCAGCATGTCCGTTCCAGTGGCTGAAAACAATGCTTTACAAGATGCAGTGACACTACAGAATAAATTTTAATGGTGAAAAAAAAAAGGGACTTTCCTGCAACTCAATAGGAGAAATGAAAATTTAAGGTTACAGCTAGGGCTTGTATTGGTCAGGGCAAACTGTGCAATGTCTGAGTGATTGTTACTGAAGCATAAAAAGGATCAATAACTTTAAGAATCCAGTGACAGTAAAATTGTGCTAGAGCCTTCAAAACAGGAGCCATGGATGTCAAAAAATGAGAGTTCACAGGGTAACAAGTAAACTGGCAGATGATGATATTTGGGGAAGGAAAGTGTTACTGATATTTGTGAAAGAAATAGGTCAGGGAACTCTGTGCTTAAGGAAGACCAGAGAAGTGAATGGCCTTATTGATGAGTGTGGCAAAACAAACTGTTCTAGGAACTGGAAGGGCCATAACAAGGCATGACTGCTGAAACAAAATGTCAGCTTCCAGAGCAGTTTTGTATTTGAAAATGGATCATTCAGCTGGAGAAGGACGTCATTTATATCAATACGGGCAGCTGGTGAGGAGTAAGTTTTGATGTGTTGGACCATCCTCACTTTTCCACACAGATCCTTTGTTTGTAGCACATTCCTTTGAAACAAGTGCAAATTTATTGGGAGAGGGCCAGACCAGGGCACAGATACCCAAGCAGTTTATTATATCCCCCTATTTGTCTGATAGTTCAATATTTATGAAAAACAGTGCTGTTAAGCAGAACATTTGTGACCACCAGTGTTCACTTCAGTTTGTACAGGGGTGTGTGAAAATTGGCATATTTCCAATTCAATGTCTGATCAAATGGTAATGTTGATAAGTTTTGTTACCCAGTATTGAGTTGCCAACCTTAATGTCCCTTTAAGCAAACCGAAATCCCTTCACTAAGTTATTAGTGCTGCATACACTAGGCATGTTTGCAGCAAATGTTCCATTTGTTGTCCATTTGATAAATAAAAGTTTGTTTTATGGACTATGAAAATGATATTTTTCCCTCTATAATTTACTATTTTTAAGTTATTCAAGATACTGTAGAAAGGGTACCATATGAGTCTGTATTTGAGTGCTTTGGTTTTTGCTTTGAGAGGTTTTCCCTCTCTTATGAGGAAAATCCCAGGCTTTTTGGTGTGAATTAGCATTACAAGTATGTTGGTTTAGCTGTATCCATGCTGATGATTGTCACAGAAATAGGAATGGGGTTTGATTTGGGGTGAGTTCATTCATTATTCCCAAAGCAGCCAGTGCTGCTCCCCCACCCCAGAGGAACTGTACTTCTGAGGAGTGGTGATACAGCAAGCCTGTGTCACACTTGCCTGTTAATATCTACTGCCAGGATGCTTTTGTCAGCAAAGCTCAGAATATAGAATCAACTTTTCTAAAAGTTTGTGAAAACTTAAGTTACCAGAGGGAAATTTCATCAGTTCTATTGAAATAACAGCTTCATTATGACTCCCTGCATAGGCACTGTGGTATTAGCATGTCTCTTTAACCTTCATTACTGGTCATGCTTCATTTGTTTTTGATTAATTAATGCCCTTTAACAAGATAGGAGCTAAATTAAAGGGTAAAAAAGACATTCTTTTACTAGGCTTAATGTCTGCATGACTTTTTTTCTACTGTGACTTAAAACTAAAGGCTTGTGTTTCCTTTTAGGGTCTTTTTATTTTTCTTAGAGTCAGTTGATATTGCATGTTCAATCACAACATATTTATTTTTTTCCTCCCTAAGTATTGTTGTGTGATACCTGTTTGCCACTTCAAGAATATAATTTTATTCTTTCTGCCTAGTAGACTCTTTTAAAAGAATTCTAAATTTCTGAGTACTCTAAAGTTAGTAATTTAAGAAGTACAGGGTTTTTAAAGGAATTTTTTTCTAGTACCTTCTGACTGTCCAGAAGAGTTTCCATCCTTTCACAGAACTTGTTGATACACCTCCTGTTTTTCAATATGTGATGACTGCTCAACAGTGGCTCTCAGACACCTCATTATCTTCTGTGTGAGGGCTTTGGGGTGGCCAAGGAGCCTCACACCGTGCGAGCTCTACAGGCAGGGATGGCCTCTCAGCTGGGCTTGTACCTCTCAAAGCGAGCTGACTCTTAGAGAGCTTTCTCCCAGGCAGGGAGAGATCTCTGTATTCATAGGATGTCATGAGTAGTTAATAAAACCCAGTGTCATGTGTGGTTTAATGATGCTGACTTGAAAAAAAAAAAAGGAATGTGTTTTGAGAGAACTCTTAAGTGATTATTATGTTGATTACTGTTCACAGTGGCCTTCATTTCATTTGATTTGCCACCCAGACATTGTAAATGTGTAAATTCACTCACAGGCTCTTCCATAGCTGTTCCTGCAATTCCATGGTTTCCTACACATTCTCCCTCCCTCATTGCATAGTATGAAATTAAATTGCAGTTTATTTAAACTGCATTTCTGCAGATACAAGCAGATGTGTGAGTAGAAAGGGAGGGAAGTTTGTGTTGAAACCTGAAGGTGTGATTAGCAGGCTGAAAAAGTTTAGATCCTGCTGTGCCTGTGAAACGCCATCTGCTCTGGCAGTGAGTGCCCTGAAGGAATTGGCTGAGGCTGGAAGGAGCAAAGGCACGCTAGCACAGCTTTCCTCTTGGCCAGTTGGATCTGCAAGAAGCAGACTTTATTTTGCTCAGGGAAGGATGAAAATTGGTCCAGGTTTTACTGTTTCCACTGAGATTGTCCATATAAAAGGGCCTGAGACGCAGATGTAAAGAAATTATTAATGATGACATGATTATTCCTAACATGTTAGTACAGAATAGAGCAGTATATTTCATATCTTAACTAAAAAACGCAACCAGGATTGTCTTGTCCACCCTGCATGCATCCTCCTTCTGTCCTTCTTTCAGCTAACTGCATTTTTGGGGCAGCAGAGCATCCTTTTTGGGGATCACTGGAAAATGCTCACAAAGCAGATTTCAAACAAACCTTGCAGTGAGAGAATTTCCATGGATTATTCACACAGATTTTGAGTCTTCTATGTTGTTTTTTGTGGTGTTTTTTTTTTTTTTTTTTTTTTTGTTTAAATAGTAATAAAATCTGTGGAATGTTACTTAGGATCTTTCTAATGATTAAAGAACTGTAAATTGTCTGTCTGAAGTCAAAATGAGTTATTGCCATGATGTGAATGACAGCATTTTGCTGTTATGGCAAAGCACAGTTGAAAGTATTTTGATGATAAGTATCTCTTAGCTTATTTTTAGGCAGTTGTTGAAAGCATTAATTAGCATTTTTATCATCATTTATTGCTATTTTTTATTCAGCACAGCAGAATATTTCCATGCCCTCATAATACAGAAAGTCTAATTTTTCCTTCTATTTGGAGTGTCTGCTTGAACAAGTTGGATTGAGAAGGAAGAGTTTGGAACAGCTTTTGTGTTAATGACCAGTCCTTTTTTTCTGTCATTGCTGTTACTTTTATTTTTCATAACTGGCAGCCTGTTTATTATATGCCAGAGAATTTCAAAGAAGTTTGAAAATAATAAGTTTTCTATGATGTCAAGACAAAAATAAGAAAATGGGAGTAGATGAGCAGAGGCAGATGCGATGCTGACTATTGCTTTAAGTGTGGTCTGTGTTTTCAAATCCTCTGAGGCAATGACTGTCAGGGACATCAGCAGAGTGGTCTGACAAAAAAAAACTCCAGTACTTTATCCTGTGTGTGATGGATAAGAATTTTTTATGAAGAGCAAAAATCAAAACTAGATAAGAGACCCTGAGCTTCATTCTTGTTAAAACTGAGTAAAACTCGGTGCTTACAACTAAAATTTACATAACTCATTATTGGGCATAACATTTCAGGACAAATAAAGTTAGAAACTGATATTACACCTGCAAACATGAAATTGATATATATTTTTAGGAAAGTGTCTCACAACATTAGAAAATATTTAAACTGTGTTTCTTGTAATAAAGAGACGTCATTTCAGGTATCTGCAAAAGTCAGTACAGCTTCAATAATGGACCTCTAAAGGTGCATTTAGTCCTATGTAATTTGTCTTTTATGAGAGTAGTTGCTGTTAAAATCTCCTTTCTAAAGATTTGTAAGTCTTCCATGCTTGCCTTAACACTTGTTCTGGTAGGAAGCTCCCTAGAGTCAGCAGAGCACTTAAGCTTTCAAGTGGAAAAGAACATGTGTTTTGCAGTGTTTAAGGATTGAGATTATAGTCCTTACTTGTTTAAAAATTCACAGAGCTTAATGTAATTTATAACTTTAACAAGTGTTAACAGTCTTGAATACACTCCTAGAGCTATGTTTCTTTCACCTGTCTGGTGATGGATAGGTTTGGTGTGCCTTTAGAAGTCACATTTTTATTCCTAATTATTTGGGCCTTGAAAGTACAAGGAAAATTTTTTCCAGGAGATTAATGTTCAAAAGTAAATTTCTTATTTGCTTGTCTTTTTTGGAGATATCATTTTTCTTGCTTTGTCCTTGTTTTTTACCTTTTCTTCATTTACAATAATTTGAACACCTCTTCCTACCAGTGTGTTCTTTCTTTGTTATAAGATCAGTACCGCAATTTGGTCCAAAATTACAAGTGTCTGTTTCAGCAGAGATATGAAAATGTTCTGACACAAAATACTATTTAGAAACATAGCAATCAAATTATTGTTTTAAAAAATTATAGAACACTTTGTAACTTACAATTTCTAACACAGAGGAATTAAATAATTTCTTGTATTTACGGCATTAAAATGTTTCTAGAATCTGTTACTTGTAACTATCCATTATGGAAGAGTTATACACCATTCAGCTACATGCAAGATACTGTATACATTTATTTTTTTACAGTCACACATACCTTCTCTTTTACCTTTATACTGTATCTTATTGTGAAGTTCTTTGTTCATTTTGCTTTTTGAGTTCTGCAGGTTAGAGGCAAGGTACTCACTGATCTGCTTCCTTCTCTGTAAGTGTACCTGAAAATTTATTTGTCACATCTGAGCTCTTAAGATGTGGCTGGGAGCTTCTTTGCTGCCCAAAGAGTATCTATATGTAGGGGTATAGAATAGAAGAAAATAAAGTAGTGTAGAAAGTAATCTTACCCCTAAGGAGTTGCAGCTGGGCCAATTAGCAAAGATTAGGAACAGGCCTGACTTTACCAGGCCACAGCTGCAACCAGTGAGAAGAAGAGTGCTATAAAAGAGTGGGGTGGCTGGGTGAGAGGGGAACTGGAGTCAGTTGGCTGCTTTGTGAAGAAGAAAGAGTCAGTGCTCTGAGGAGCTGCCCACAGAAACACCAAGAAGGTATGGAACTTTTGTGACAAGGAGACAGCAGTATGGAACCCCTGCAATAAGATGACAACATCAGCATGTGTTCAGTAGTTTCAAAACAATCTCCTGCTTGTTTATTTCCTGCATGGTGGGGACAAAGGATTTCTAGGTTGGTTTGGTGGTTTTGGGTGGTTTTTTGTTGTTGTTGTTTTTTTTTAAACAAGATGTGTCTTCAGACATCTTGTTTATGTTTTGCCTTGCTCTCTCCTATTGTAAGCAAGTGAGGAGGGAGAAATAGGAGTAATATTGACTCGAGGGCTGCTGTTGTAGCAAGAGGAGCTGGCTGACTAATGATAGTCTGGAATGAGCTGTGCCTCAAAAAATAAATACTGAACATCTTCCTCCCTTCACTTTACTGTTAAAAATGGAGATAAAGACTCAGAGGATTTGTGTTTGTCATTGTACTTTCCTGCAGTGTTTGAGAGCTACAGGAAAGCTTTGCCTGATCTCTGCAGTACTGACAATTAATTTGGTTGAGGTGTTCTGATTACAGCTTGGGCTGTAACAGGATCAGTAGAAGGAGAAGGGTATTTTTTGTCCTGATACCTTGAGCTTTATTTACCTCCCTTAGGTTTGCACATTTAAGTGGATTTTCACAGAACTTTTCTTTCATTTAAAAGAAATTTTGAACTTTATCTCCAATATCTGAGTAATACTTTGGTTCAGCATATCTGTTAGATTCCCAGCTGTTTTCCAGGTCTGTCTTGCTCTTGCTATCAGCTCTGATTCACTCTTTGAGATGTTCTGCAGTGGTACCCCTGCAGATTTCAGTAAGATGGTAAGTCAAGAAAAAAACAGAGTTAAAGAGGACAACTAGCTCCCTGCATTGCTCTTGTCATGAGCATCATTTGGGATGTCACCTAGCTTGGTGACCAGAGCTGTGTTTTTCTTCTTGTTTCCCAGAGTGTAGCAGGAGACAGCTTGAGAAAACTACACTGTGATGGTAGATTCCATAGTCAGTGCAGTGTAATAAGGCAGACAGCAATTTCTGAGGATTGTAAAAGTGCTAAGTCAGTAGTATTTGGATAGATTTCCAACTCTTGCAGGGGCTTTTGTTCGTAGTTGTATATAAGTATCTTTTAGTGCCCTCTGACAGAACTTGTATGTGGGTGTTCTTCCACCTGGTTCTAATCCACTCACCTAAAAACTCATTTTATCAAAGATATCCTTGGCAACCATTTTATGTTTTAGTTTTGGAGAATTTGTCTGAACCTTGAATCCCATAAGCTAAAGCCACCATGTGGCTCATCACTTTGCTCAGGGCTCCCTAATCCACTGCTGAATACAATTAGGGTGGGAATCTTCTGTATCTTGCTAGCTGGTGCTGGTTTGCTTCCCTCCCCTCCAGGGACATGAGTGTTCCTCAACATGCCTTGTGCCATCCCTGGTTTTCTGCTCCTCGTCCTGAAATGGCTCGATCTCATTCTGGAATTTCCATAATCACATACCAGACTACTTCCTTTATTTTTTTCCTGAGCTGCCTTTCCATTCAGTTGATGAAAATTATCTATGGGTGAAGAAAACGTTTATTTCTGTTTTTCTTCTGCCTTCCTGCAAACTATGTGGGTACTGTAGCACACAGGAATAACATAAGAGGAATGCAAGTGAATTGGAAGAAGCTAGTAAGTGATGCAGAGAAAAATCTATATTAATAGAGGAGAAAAGCCTACTGATGGAAACATCTGTATTTTGAGAAATACACCACTGAGATGCTAGCCAATAGTCGATTGCTGACTAAGCCAGAGCATTGATCCTGTTGTGTTAACTTTTTGGTTTCTTCTTTTTTACAGAAGTACAGGTGACAGTGCATAACTGTTCTCGGGAGTTTTATTTCAGGCTGCTCCTCTCTCTGTACCCCTGGGCTTTTTAGCATAAAACTTGTTATTTTTTGCTTTGGAATATTGTTACAGCATGATGCTGGATTTGAGCAGGAAGGCACCCCAAGAAAAAGGAGAAACACAGTGTATTAGAAAGAATGAGAGTGCCAGTTAGTGGAAAATCGGGATGTTTTCTTGCAGAGCAGTTCTGGTGTGATGCAGACTGGCCCCTGGGTGAGTAAGCTTTGGGGAAAGGAATTCTGTAAAGTCCCTGCCACTGCCTCCTGCCTGCACCTTCACATTTTCAGTACCCAGTTCTCTTTGGTGGTCAGGAAGCTGCTGTGACAGGTTGTTCTGGCTGGCTGTCATCCATTTCAGAATGCTCGAGGGGGTTTCCCATTTGAAAGTGCACTCAGGAGATCATTCTGTGAGAGGGGGGAGCCTTTTTCACCAGCAAATTTCACGTGCATTTTTCCTTGGTGAAGAATTGCTCAGAATTTTTAGCAACAACAACAAATAATTACTTTTATCTCACCTTTTTGCTTTCTTTGTGGCTCACAGCTATTCCCATAGTACAGAAAAACAGTTGTATTTTACACCGGATAAGCACTGATGTCAGACCAGAAAAGCTCTGTGCTGAAAATAGTTTGTTTCATGTTTATTCATGTCCTGAAATGACCAAATTCAAATTCACATATAAGAAGTAAACTGTAAAATAATCTTTTTTGTGTGTGTGTTCAATATATTGCCAGAAAGGCCAGCATTTGTTCTTCTTTGTAATTTTTTTTTCCCCAGGATCTTTAGTTTCCGTGCAAACTGATGAGATCCATGCTCTCTATGTTTTTTAGATCAAAATGTGATTTTTTTTTTATTCCTTGGTGTCTATACTGGTTTTTGATACATTTTAAAAATATGTTTGCTGCTTATGAATGAACCTATGGCCACTTAGAAAATCTACATCTGTTTGAATTGAATGAGAAGCAGTTTGATAGATAATCTTGATATTTGTATTGAATTTATTTTAAGTATAGTATAAAATCAGGAAAATTCTGTAGTTGTCAAGTTAAGATCGGAAGTACATATAACTCATTGTTTTACATAAAATCTGAAGGTGACTAATTTTTTTTTACATTTAATTTTGGCCGAAACTTTCAGTAGTGCAAATAGAAATTACAAATTAAAAGATGCTATAAAAATCATTTAAATTTATTTCTTTCTCATCTTTTCCTTCCTAATTAAAAGTGGAAAAAGCAGCTGCTGCCAAGTTGTGAGAAAACACAAACGCCTGTGCAAAGGCTGGCTGTAAAAAGTTAGTTTGAGCTGGGCTGGGTGGGAAGCTGTAAGTGAAGGGTTAAGCTGAGCGTTTCTCTGGCTGCTGAGTGAAACAGGATGCAGTGACTACATTGTCAGACTGCTGGTGTGAGTGCAAACAGATGAGGAAATGCTGGATCAGGCACTTCAGCAACTTGGGCTGTAACCTAGGAAACCGCTTGCGTCATACTTGCCAGCAATTAGCTTACAGTTCTTTTATTTTTGATAGTGTTGCAAGCTGAACTCGCCTGTTACAAAGGGAAAGACTGGCTCCATCTCAAGCCCTCTGCTTGTGACTGCGGCCACGGCGCTCGAGAGAATTTGTGAAGCGCTGCTTGGGAAAAAAATTAAATTTATTTAAACTTTCCGTGCCGCTTCTGTAAAAGAGAGTTGTAGCTGTGCTTGGTTCTCAAAAATGTGCAGTCACATTTTTATGATCTGTATGAAAATGAACTTCCCTAGTTGCCAAAATTAAATTTCACCAACATTTTGGATCTTACCACCTATTTCAGCTATTAATCTGAAGTTTTTTTGTGTGCTACATATTAAAACATAGTTTTCAAAATTAATGTTACCTGAAACTTAACCTCTAAAGCAAGGGATTTTTTTCCTAAATCCTTTTTTTCTTTGTTGATTAAAATTCAGTTATTTCCAGTGGTTACCTGGTCACTAATATAAACCAGTTAGTGTTGAAAGCAGTGTATGTTTTATCTCAGAAAATCATCATATATCCTGTATGTCACTTAAAAACTGTAAACAGATTTACACTAACTGGCTTAATATTGATGTATGCTGTTAGTATGGGTATTGTCTCGTGGCTAGCCATGGCTGGATTTTTTAGGGAAAAATCACAGAGTGACCAACAGGCTATACCTGTAATGTTTTGGTTTTTTATTTTTCCATGGATTTGTTACATAGGCCAACACACAAATAAACTTAGGATTTAACAAACTAGAATTATAGTGCATAGCTGAAGGCCAGAGTTGTTAAAACATCAAGGCTAATACAGAATACACATGTTCCTCAGTTTGTGCAATGCTTAAAAAGTCAATATAATTTAAATGCTTGAATACTTGGGTTTTCAAATATTTCAATTCTTATTAAAAACATACAGGAAAAAAGATGACCAAACAAATCACCAAGCCTTTCCAATTTCAAACCCTACTTTCCCCTCCCCTTCCCCCCGAGACCCTTGGATACAAGGCACACTGATGATAAATTGCCTTGGCTGGAGGAGTCTGGCAGCCCATATTCTTAGGGGCATTTTTTGGACTGCAGGCCAGTGTCATTTATGGTTAGCTGGTCGCTGGGGTTGCATTCCAAATGGTGATCACTGTCTGTGTGGCCTGGGACCTTTGTGCAGGTTTCTCTCCAGTTGTATTTTACTTAAATTAAAAAAAAAAAAAAAAAAAAAGCGTGGAGGTGGCCAAAACACCAGGGGTTTATTGGCCATTAAAAAGGAAGAGCACCAGGTTTTGTTGATATTTCAGAGTCCTCTGGCTGCCTTGCCCAGCCTCACTGAGACATTGCATGCGGCCACTGCTTGGGAAGGGCTGTACTTGGTGTGGGTTTGTGTTGGCTCAGCTGCAAGATGTGAAGTTTTACTGTTGAAGTCAGTGGGTATTGGGACTTAAATCTGAGTGATCAATAAAGAGCTAGTGTAGATGTTAACAAAGTCACAATTTTGAATTTTGTCCTTAGTTTTCTTTGCCCCTTCAATTCTGGACAGTAAAATGGAGGCTGTGGTGTCATCAGGTCCACGTTGGGTTTGATTATGTCCTGTTATTCTGCCAATTTTTTAGGGCAATTCCTGCAAGCTATGCAGTGCATCAGGCATATTGGATATTTTGTTTTATCCTTGTTTAGTATTTTTAGTCCAGTAAGCCTTGTCAGTTTTCCTTCAATGAAGGAAATGGGAGTTACATGATCACATACTTATGTTTTTGCATAACTTTTAACATTATTTAATTATCTGTATTTGATCTTCATTCTGGCACTTGTTAGCTATTTTCAAAGTGCTTTTATGAGCTGACAATACTCAGTTGTTGTTTTGTGGATTCTCAGCCAGACTGTTTGGTATACATGAATGTTTCAAAAGATAAGTCTGTAATAACAGATGGAACTGGATGCTACTTGGCTATTTCATCCTTCAGGCATTACAGTAAGGGACTGCATGTTTTTCAGCAAAATTGGTGATGTTTTGTCCAATTCCTTGGGAAACATTTGGTTTATATCTGTCAGTGTCATGACAAGTCATCTTGTCTCATAATTTGTTTGTTCTGTAACAGAACCAGTCAAATAGGTGGGTACTATGAAAGAAAAGGGATTAAGGTCTCTACCATCTCCTTCTGATTGTGATTTTAACAAGTCAGCAAAATGTTTTTGCAGCTTTTAAGAACTGTTTTGTAGAAAATTCCACTGAAAACATGAAGGAAGTGACTGACAATCTTTTTTTTTTTTTTTTTTTTAAGTGTGTGAAGCTAAAATGACCAGCAGTCAGACTACCTTGCATGGAAAGTTTTGTGCATCAGGAATGTTTCCATGCTTTTCTGAGCAGCACAAGGGGGTGTTTTCTTTGTTTTGTGTCCTCATCATATTCCTAAATGACAACTAGAATCCCTTAAATGGGCAACTTTTAAAAAAATTATTATTAGTATTATTCCCATTGTCTAATTTGAATAACTTTCTTCCAGGTCTTTTTATTTTCAAACTATCTTTGCTGGGAATGTTTTTCTTTTTATTTCCATGTAATCATTTAGATCAACAGAGGAAATTATGTAGATGTATTTCTGTTCTCCAGCCCCTTTTTCCTGATAATAAAATCTTCCTCTTTCTTATGAATAGGAAGTTTCTCTACATCTCCACCCTAGAACATCACAATTTCAGCCTGTGGTAAACCGGTCATTGGGCTTCTTTCTTTGTTTGGATTTTCAGAGGATAAAGCTTGGGAGAATAACAGAGAGGCATGCCATAGCCATCTCTAAATTTTCCTGGCAGGTCACAAGTTTTCCTTTACTATTTTGTGGTTTTCATAGTTTATTTATTTGCTGTGTCCAAGTAACTAACTTGTTCCCAGTTTCTTCAGTGTTAGGCTTCCTCCCAACGTGTTTGGTGTCCACACAGAATTTGAGTCCTTAACTAATCAATAGAATGTAACAGTTTGCTAAAATTCTATGGAGCAGAGAGCTCCTTGCTCCTTCTCATTGCTCTAGATTACAGTTGCAGATGATTTTCCTCAGTCTTCATTTTCCACTACAGTTTCCTTCTGGGATAGTTATTTTATAAGCATTTTTGACTTAAAGTGTTATCCTCTATATATTGTACCTATTTAGAGGAAATGTTTTTGTTAAGATGCACACTGGAGGACAAGACTTCAATTCATTTTAAAATCAAGTGATTTAATCCTATCATAACTTTTTTGTACATCCTTCCTTTCTTCCCACCCTCCTTTATTTATTTACTTTTTAAAAATTGGAATGCAGACCTCTTGTATTTGTCTCTGCTATATTCTGTTTTTACCCCAGTCTTCCTCATTGTTCCTTCACATACTGGTGGGTTTTGGTGGTTTTTTTCTTTAGGTGTTTTTTTTTTTTTTCCGGTTTTTTTTTTGCTCATAATATTTGCAGCAGAACCAAGTAAAATGTGTGGTGTAACAGCAGGTTTTGTTGGCTGGGAGGTACAATTGCAGTGCAAGTCTTGATTAAAATTTTGAGCTCTGAGGTCAGAGCATAATTTTTTGATGCTAAGAACTCTGTCAAATTTAAATTAGTTTTTATATAGTCACAAAAAGTGATTTTTTTTTTTATATTGACCTTTGGACATAAAGTTTCTAATCTGAACAAACACCTCTACTGAAATATTCCAGTCCCCTGAATGCTTTATGGCACTAACACTGAGAGGAGTGGTCCTTCCCAGCCCTGTCTGCTCATTCCTGCCCTGGCACCATCCCCCATTGTGCTGACACAAGCATTTATGAGACTACACAGTGAACTAAATTGGGGAACTAATCCGTGTTAAAAGTAATCAGTTCTTTTTTGTAGCTCCTTGCCACGTGTCTGTGTAAAGGCTTTTGCTGCAGAAGGGGGGGAGTCACCCAGGGGTGGGGAATGAGCAGCAGAGGGAGGGCAGGGCTGCAGCTTTATTGTGGCCCTGCCAAGTTGTGCTGATTTAAGAGAACTAATGGCACTGCCGTGTAAAGAATGGATGTGTTTAGAACTTCCCAATAAATCAGTCAAAAGAGCATCCTCTCATGCCCAAAAGCCTCTATATTTTATGTTTTCTATGTCTTGAGTGAGCCATATATTCTGCATTGTCTTTTTGATGTAAAGGAGCAAAACGCTTTGGCATTGGGTGGCTGAAGTATGGCAAACAGGTAGTTAAAATTAAGCAGTTGCAGGCAAATGTGGTACCATGCTTGCAACAGATAATGTTTTACACAAAGTTTTCACAAAGGCTTTGAATGGGAAGGTGCAATTTAGATATTTAAGTGAGACTTGTACATAAATGGAGAAGAGGGTTTGTTTGAAGAACAGTTTGAGATAGTGTGGTCACAGACAGAATCATACTGCATTGATATGTTAGTACAGAATGAACTGGTAAAGGGCACATGTGAATTAGGCTCTTCCAAACACCAGAATATTTGGCACTCTTTTAAAACAGTGCTTTAATACTGCTCTGTTTATGTGAAAATTCTTCATAATTCTTGGAGCGAAATAAAACGAAAACTTCATGAAACTGTAACAACACTTCTGTGAGTCACCTTCCGAGTCTTGGACTCTGGTCAATTCATCATGCTTCCATCTGCAGGACTGAATGTGTAATGTGGTAGTGAAGAAAAGCTATTACCTGGGAGTGCAGAAGTGGAAATCCTCTTATACTGAGTCAGCAAGTGTCTGTCCCTCTGATGCTTGTATGTGATGATTTTGCTGAGTTTTGTGGGTACCTGAAGTTCCAGATAAGTAAATTGCTACAGTCAGGAAGCTTCCATCCAACTCGTTGTAGTAATCCTCTTTGTCTCTTAATTTTCACATTGCCAAAAATTTGCATATGTGACAAACAAGGAATAGGAAAATATGATGAAAATGTCAGTTTCTCATTAATATTTCAAGCCCAGGCTGAATTTCATGGGACAAATAGGTCCTATGACTTTGTTCCTGTGAGTTCTTTTTCCATCCAGTTTGCAATTTTCTATAATGTGAAACTGAGCAATCCAATTGTGTATTGCTTACTGCTTTTATCATAACTCCTAGCCTGTGGTATGTTCATTTTGTAGAGTTATCTGTTTATCTATTGTGTCTGCCACCCCTTCAGTAGAATCACCAGTGTAAGATGCATTTAGTCACCAAGGCAATTTTTTTGCAGAAGGGATTGGGAGTGGAGATAGAAGCAGGAGCACCGTGTGTCTCATTTCAGCTTTTGAACAAATTCAGCTGCTGAGGAATAGACAGAAGTGGCTTTAGGTATCTGTTTCTTTTGTGAACTTTTTGTGTTTTCTTCTACTGTCTCAAGGTTTGTGATCAAAGAGGGAATTGTGTGAAAACATCTGTGGCTCTGCTGTTTGGATTTGTTAGCTCTATTCCTTTATGAAATCTGAAATGTTAAATCTTGCATTGTGCAACTAATGATGCGTTCCTAACACAAGGACCATTACTTATCACCTAATTATTATTATTATCTTTTAAAATAAGGTTCAGGAAGATAAGGAGGAAATTTGCTCTTGATTAAATACGCATTTTTTAAACCAAAACATTAACAAAAGTGTTGATTACATAGTGAAGACAAAGATCAAACTCAAACCTGGGAGAACTGAGAGGGAAGTGAGAAGTAAACTGGAGAGAAAGCTTTAATCACATAAAGAGGAAACTTTAGAAGCCTGAAGTTTTAAGTAAAGCCTAATGCCAAGCTGAATTCACTCGATCATTTTTGATTTTCCATTTCAATTATTCCTAGCCAGAAGATGGAGTTAGAACACTTTAATTTTATAATGTCTAATAAGCAATTTTTAGGACTTTATCTGTTTGGTAGTGATTGTACATGGTAATGTGTTCTAGCTGACATGGTGTGAAGTATGAAGGATGTGCAGGGTCCTCTGTCACCAGAATCCCCAGAATATCAGAGAATCATGGAATGGGAGGGAATGGAAGATCATCTCCTTCTATCCCCCCTGCCATGGGCAGGGACACCTTCCACTAGACTGGGGTACTCAAAGCCCCATCCAACCCGGCCTTGAACACTGCCAGGGATGTGCTCTGTAAGGTTTTCAGTAAGTATGGCTTGTTGGCAGAAATATACTGAGGAGCTGAAATAGAGCATAGACTTTTCAACTGAAAACATGATTAGAAGTATTTTGTAAGAAATAGTTGAGAATTAGTCATTGACTGAGGCAGTTTGGCAAGCACTTTAAAGAGTGTGGCTCTTAGCAGTCATCCCCTATAATGATTGTAAAGAGCTATACATGACCCTATAATATCTCAAGAAAAGGGGCATAGTGACTCCTCTTTGTGGTGGCCCTAAACCAGCTGTATGTGATGCTGCTAAGGGTAGAGTATACTGTGAAATCTGCTCGGGAAGTTAGGTGGGCATGGGTGGATATTTTGTGCTGAATTCCATTCTGCCATTAATCTTTCTGATAAATTAAATATTTGGAAAAGTTGCCCACAAGACTTTAAATATTTTGCCAGATCTCCTTGTTGTGGCTGACGAACTGTCAAAAGCTGAATGCTCTGTGAATTTAGCCAATGTTTCCTGTAAATGCTCAGTGCCATCAGGGATAAAGCCCCAGGCCAGACCAGGCAATTCTAATCTGATTTCCCCGCTTTATTTTTTAAACCTCACTGTCTGGCAGCCTCCAGTCAAAAATCTGTCTTTTTTATGTATTACAGACTTGGTTCTCAATGCAAATGTTCTGTGTGCAGATTTTAATTAATTAATTAGCTTGGTTGCAGCCCTGTGTGAGTTGAGGAAAAGTAAAGGTCACCTTTTTATCTATTGGTCAGAAACATGCATCAAACGGAAATGGCTTCAGAATCTCTTAAGCGTTTGCTTTGGTATTTAATGTACAGCTTGATTCATGATAACCTGACAGATTTTTGTTGCTTTTTTAAAATGCTAAAAAAGCTATCATAGATTTGTATTTTTTAGGTTTCATTATGTAAAAGAGAGATTTAGTCTCTCTTTTCTTGGAACACTTGTAAAGGATTCTTATTTTGACAAAATAAGACAGTAATTTCAGAAGACAATGTTTTGTCAGAAAATTTAAACTAAGTATTCAAAATATTTCAAATTTTCAATATGAAAATTAGGAATATTGACATAATAATTAATGCCATTCATTCTACAGCTTCTTATAAGTTCTTTGTGTAGCTTTACTTGTTCTATTTGTCTGAAGAATTACTGCATTCTGCTGTGTTGGTTACTTGGTAATGATTTTAGAACGTTTACTTTGAAGCTTGAATTAGAAAAAAACTCCTTTTGCCCCAAAATTCAAAAATTTTATAAAAGGAAAAAAAAGAAAATTGGAATGTCCAGCATTCACAGAATACACCTGTCTTCCCCACCCCATTTTGAGATCTGTTTATTTAATGACTAAATACTGTAAAATTTCCTGTATATTCACACTGAAGTCTCTTAACTTCAAAAGAGCTACACGATCTTTTATATTATTAAAATTGCCAATGTCAAAAATATAATCCAGAATTATTGAAATCAAATAACAGCTTTTGTGTTTTGACATTTAAACCATACTGCTTCGTATTATCACTAGTTTGATAACTGATGTGAACTGTACAGAATATCTTTGTTTAAGCAGTTGTAATCATCTTTAATAACCATTTATACACACTGGGAAACTGCATTTTCTGGTTTGCAAAGTAGTAGCTCATTTTCTGTGGCCTGAGGCAGTTAATTAAAACGGTTTCAGTGTGAAAGTGGGAGTCAACATTGTTTAAATGGTTATGTGACTCAATCTGATGGTGTTAGTAAGTTTGAAGTTTCTACATCAGTGTTTTCAAGTATCAAAATAGATTCTTTTTCATTGAAGAGAAATTAATTGAACTGTTTGATTCAGCATTTCTTTCAGAAGTAGCTTTTTCTAGTCTAACCAGCTTTTTTTGTGAGCTCTCAAGTTGAGTTTCCTCTGAACATCTTTCATGATTGAAGCTTTAGCTCTGAACTTGGGCTGATTCTTGAAATCATAGTCCTTTCAAGAGGCTAAACCATAAATATATCCCTAAAGTTTATGATACAAGACAAAAAGTCTTGAAAGAATAATTTTCTGTTTCCTATTTTATTTTCCTGTTAAATTCCAATATAAGACATTGTCCTGTCAGGTCACAACAACCCCCTGCAGCACTACGGACCCTGGGGAAAGAGTGGCTGGAAAAGTGTCTGTCAAAAAAGGACCTGGAAGTGCTGGTTGACAGCAGCTGCACATGAGCCAGCAGTGCCCAGGTGGCCAAGAAGGCCAAGGGCATCCTGGCCTGGATCAACAACAGTGTGGCCAGCAGGACCAGGGCAGGGACTGTCCTCTGCACTGGGCACTGGTGAGGCCAAATCTTGAGTGCTGTGCCCAGTTCTGGACCTCTCTATTCAGGAAGGACGTTGAGGGGCTGGAGTGAGTCCAGGGAGCTGGGGAAGGGTCTGGAGCACAAGGCCTGTGAGGAGCAGCTGAGGGTGTTCAGCCTTGAGAAAAGGAAGATCAGAAGAGGCCTGATCATTCTCTACATCTGCCTAAAATGAGGTGGGGGTCCATCTCTTCTTCCAGGCAGCCAGCAATAAGATGAGTGAAGATGGCCTCAAGTTGCCCCAGGAGAGGTTTAGATTGGATATTAGGAAAAATATAGTCACGGAGAGGGTTGTAAAGCATTGGAACAGGAGAGCAGTGTAGTCATCATCCCTGGAAGTGTTCAAAAAAACATGTGCTTAGGGTACTTGAGGACTTGGTTTAATGGTGAATGTGGTGGTAGTGCTAAACCTAGCTGGACTTGATGATCATAAAGTTCTTTCCCAACTTTAAAAAGTCTATGATTCTATAAATGTATCTGAACTTGGTAAAGAATTTCTGTTCCCTTACCACAGATGTCTGTTTTCCAAATTGTCTCTGAAGTGGCAGTTCTGACCTTCTTTTTGGACATACTTCTCTAGGATAATTTATTTGGGATATATATAACTCTCTATTTAATGAAGACCTTGATGTAAATATAGACAAGTTTATATATCAGCACATAATGTATGTGTGCATGCATTGTAGTTTAATTCAAATACCATTCCGTCATGCAATCATTGCTAAAATCATAGAATGGTTTGGGTTGGAAGGGGCCTTAATGTTCTAGTTCCACCACCCCCCTGCCATGGGCAGGGACACCTTCCACTGGACCAGGTTCTTCAGGGCCTCATTCAGTGTGATCTTGAACACTTCCAGCTTTTCTGTTCCTCTGCTTCATCACCCTCCTAGTAAAGAATTTCTTCCAAATGTCTAATCTAAAGCTGCTCTTTCTCAATTTGAAGCCATTTTTCCCTGTGCTGTCACTACAGTGCCTGATGGAGTGCCTCCCTGGTTTTCCTGTAGCCCCCTTTCAGATACTGGAAGGTTGCTATGAAGTCTCCATGCAGGCTGCTCTTCTCCAGCCTGAACAGCCTCAGCATTGTCAGCCTGGAGTGTTCATCCTTAGTACCTTTGAAATCCCTGCTTATTTCAGTGAAATTTGACACAGGATAAACATCCAACTCCAAGCTGCCAGGTAATCCAGTCATAAGACAAAATTTCTAAGGATTTCATAATTTGTGCTCCTCATAGAGGCACTTACCCTTTTACTGAAAAGGTGTGTTTATTGTCCTGATACTCTTTTTTGAGATGTTTATTCAAATTTTGGGAAGATGCTCTCCTATGTAGTGAGACATGGCAGTGTATTTCCTGACATGTTATAAGGACTTAATTTGTTGCTCCTCAGTCTTTACCAGTTATGGAAATGAGCTGTCTAGCAATGACAGCACCAATATAAATGAAATACTGACTTATTTATTGGCTGATTTTTTTCCTTTTTTTTTCTCTGTGCGTTTGTTGCAGAGTCTACAACTTCTTTTTCAGTGTAGTAGGCTACTAGATAGGAATGGCAATGGCCATTCTTTGGAGGATGAGCTTGAACAGGTTTGGCTCTGGCATGAGGCAGATTCACTGCTGCTGCTGGGAAGTAAAAGAAAGTTGTCTCACTGATATTTTATTTTGGGTTGTATCTATTCAATAAATAACAATAAAAGGATAGATCACAGTCTATTCTTGTGGAGCCCTGAGTAGTAAAATGGACAGCCGATAAAAGGATGTAGCAAAGAAGCTTGCCTTTCAAGCAAAATATGAGTTTTCATAGAATTTCTTTTCACTAAATGACCAGAAAGCTTGAAGATTTATTAACAGTGCTTACCACTCATTTTCTTAAGTCTTTTCTGATGCCCAGAATTATTTTTGCCCCACTCTAAGAAACGGAACTTGGGTTGGTGAAGAATGTTTCTCATTGCATCTCCAAGTTCACGTTTTGCTTGCAGATGAGATGTTTTTTTATGTTTATAGTTCATTACGTTGCTCATAGGCATGTGTCATCTGTTTAGGCAGTGAGGTGATGTTTTTGTTTGTTTTAAAATTAACTAGCTAACATTTAAAAAGGAGAGGGTGAAGAAGGGAAAAGACACTTACTTAAAACTTGGCCACTTCCAAGACCAGTTATTAGAAAAACAAAATAGTTCCCCCAGTAAGTCTTACCTCTTTGTGGGGCACAAAGCTGTCATTGTGGGAGCATAATTCTGACTAGAATTGTGTGTAGCGTGTGCTTACTGCACAGGCACAGTTGTTTTTTGGTAACAACTGGACATTTGTTTCTTACTCTTTCCTTCCTATCCCAAGTCATATTGAAAAGATTATCCAGGTGGCTTCTGAAAGTCTTTGTTTGGGAGGTTTGCCATCAGTGGGACCTGTGAGAACAAAGTCTGCTGCTGCTGCTGCCCATGGAAGCACGGCTGAGCTGTGCTCTAGCCCCTCAAAAGTCTCAATTTGAACAGCAAATTGTTCCCTTCAGCACCTTGATTGGTTCCAGATACAGCAGCAGAAAAGTGATGCTTTGTTTTCCAAGGGTGGTAGAAGATCGGCAACTCAGTTTTCAGCTGTCATGGGAAGTAAATTCAGAATTCTGGAAAAGTTGACTTAGAGCCCAGGTAGAGGCATATAAATCAGAAAGCAAGCTGAGGCGATTTCAGAACTCTCTCTGAATCAATAACTAAGACATTGCTAAGTTTAGTAGAGCCATTTTTTTCTTCAGATATCTCTGCTTCATTTCCAGGTGAACTACTTAGACTTTTGGGTGGTGTTGAAATGTTTCAGTTTGGGATCATATAGCTATTCTTGGCCCAAATTACCTCTGGGCTTTATCCAGAGACAATGTTCTTTAGGGGTGCATTGGAATCACCCCTAAATTGGAATCAGAGCTTTCTCCCACTCCTGATAGAAGACCAAAAAATACGGGGATGAATAAAATCAGTCATTATCTGCTTCAGATCAAGTTGGCTTTACTTGCACCTTTTGCTTGTTTTGGTTTTAGAGAACTGGTAAAATTCTTTGTATGTCAGGAACCAGGTATTTAAAAAGAGAGGTTTACCCTTGTTTACTGTCTTTTCTATAGTTTTTCCACTTTGCACATGGATGTTGGGGTTTTTGGTCACATGAAGGGGGGTTGTTCCTGATTTTGATCACTTCCACTTGATATAATATATATTCCAGTTAGCCTTCCTAAATTTATAGTAATGATTATGTTAGGCAGACCATGTTCTCTTTCCATGCAGTTTTTTTGTTTGGTTGGTTAGTTTTTTGTTGTTGTTTTTTTTTTTTTAATTTTGTTTTTTGATTGGAGATGTGTGCAGCAAAAAACTGATAAATGCACACACCACCTCTCAGGTCTGATTAAATAATTACAGTTCAAGGGTTGAGAGGGACTGTTGAATGTGGGGTTTCATATTGGATATCTGTCAAAAGAATATGAAAATAAGCATTCTGGGTTTTGTAATATTGACTCAAATTATTCTGTGTTCTTCTCTGCAGTGTCCTTTTTTTGGCCACTTGAGTTTTAGCTTCTTCCTTCATGTTTTGTCAGAGCCAGCAGGAGGAATGTGAGCACACAGGATACAGACTCCCTCTGTTATGATGTCTAACATTACAGTGCATTCCTATTAGGGCCAGCTCTGATGAGAAAACTGCTTCATTTCCATAGACTGGAGCTGAGAGTGCTTACTAGAAATATAATACTTGTATCTAGCACTTTAAATGCCATTTTAAAAACTTCCTGCAATTTTTTTTTTCTCATTCAATAGATTTCTAGAAGTGGTTAGAAACTTTATAGAATAGAAAGTATCAGGCTATTTAGAATTTGAGCTTTACTTGTAAATTACACTGGACTAATAAGTAAGCCTGTGCATAGAGTTTTCACACACATTTTTTCAAAATTAGAATTCTGTAATTGTAAATTCAGGTTATTTTGAAAGTTGTCTCAAACAGCTTTGCATCTGTGTAGTTTTATGTTGTTTATTCTTCAGGGTCTTCTAAATATTTTTTCTACTGAGTTATTTAAAATACAGCACCTCTAAGTTCCTTAAATACTAGACTTCCTAAACAGTTGACTACTTAAAAAATAGTGATGGGATGATTATTTCTATTGGTGCAGGTTGTTTTGTGGCATCTTTTGTTTTCTCACTGTGGGAACAACAGGGCTTTGTCCCTGTAAACAGTTACCCAATAAAGTTGTTACTGGATTTGAATTTTCATTCACAGATTATACAGAAGTGAAAGAAGCTCAAAGCTTACATTTCAAACTGACAAAACTGACAACTACTTCTTTTTATTTTTTCCTGGGCAGGGTGAAAACTTTACCATTGCATATATAAAAAAAATAAATCTATTGGTCTAGGTATTCACCAAAAGGTACTGAAGCAGATAAAATATCTCAGAAAGCCCAGTGAATTTTTCAAGAAGCTCTTTTGTAGCTTACATTCATAAATGTGTGTCTCTTTTCCCAAGGCTGTGCTGAGCCCTGCATACTTCATTCTTTTTCAATTGTAAACATAGTTTCGGTACTACCACTTTTGCACCAAACGCGGTTCCTAAGCGACTGCTGACGTCAGTTGGTGCAGCACAAGAAGGTTTGTGTGTTTATCTGCTGTGGGCAGACTCTTAGAAAAGACGAAAGTATGTAACTAGATTAGACCAAAGAGATTACTGCTTTAAATAAGCATACGTACTGTTTGCAATGCCTTGCTCCTTTTTTTATTTTTTTTTTAAATATATTTTATTTTGGTTAGCAGTTGTATCTTCTGTTGCATATGCCACAGTATCTCGTTTGCAGGGGATGATAAGGAGGGGGTATAGATTCTCTTTGCTCTTGCTTTAAAGGGGAAGCTGCTTTGCTTCTTTTCTGCAGCACAGTTAGAATGAGAATTTAAAAGAAACCTGTGTCATACCGTGAAGCTTTCACATACCTGATCTCAAGGTTGGAAATAGAACTTTTAGAAACAAAAACAGGCGTACAATTTCCAGTTTAAGTGAAAGATATTTACTTTGAGATTTTTGGCCAGAGTCTATACGTTTGGAAAAACTGGAATGATACTCTTGGAATATTTTACTGCATGCCTTTATGTCAAATAGAGTTGGAGTGGAGCTGGCTAAAATACCTTTGCAAATTTTTTTTGTACTTGAATATACTTGCAGCACACCCATAATGAATAGAAATTACCTGTAGCAAAACCTCTTTGTATGAGAAATTAAAGTAGTGGGACTGCAGTCATGGTAGGGCAAAAAGTGAAGCTTTTGTAGTAGCAGTATTGAATGGCATAATAGGGCAGGGAGAAAAACAACAAGCATAGAATCTCCTCTTCAGGTTGAAGAATAGAAGCAGCAACATTCAGAACTAAATAAAAGCCAAGAGCAAGTGCTCCAAATAAAGTTACATTAAAGCAAAAAAAAAAAGTGCCGTGGGACATAGGAGGATATTAGCAAGTATAAAGGTGAAAGGGTCAAGCTAAATTAGGTCCAGTCTGAATGTGGCTGTGGCGGTGGTCTTGCCAATCTTGAAGTCCCCATCCACGTTTTATGTATCCTGTGCTGTTTTATTGTGCTCCTCTTGCCTTGAGGACCTCCATGGCTGGAGACAGCACAGCTTCTCTGAGCATTCTGCTTCACCTTGTCTCCCTGCTTGTGTGCCCTTATAGGGAGACATTTTTTCCTTGCCTCTAGACTGACCTCTTTGTTTCAACATTGCCTCACATCTTCACACTCTGCACCACAGAGTACAGCCTGGCTTTGTTGTTGTGATGGCCTCCTGTTAGACACCCCCCAAAGCCAAAAATCCATTCCTTCTCCTGCCTGGATGAGCCCAGCTCCTCCAGCCTCTCCTCACAGGGTAACTTCTCCACTCCCTTTAACCACATTCTTACTGCAAGATATTTTTTCAGCTTTCAATAGGAGTGGCAGACTTAGGAATTGACATTTAATTCAGTAAACTGCTCTTAAACAAATCCTGAAGTTACTTCTGAGTTTTAGTAGTATTAAAACATAAATTAACTCCTAATCTGAGCTATTTTTATTTTAATATTCTGTCTCTAATCTCTGATCTTTGTCTAAGGTCAAGTTTAACATCTGTTCATAACAGTTAGATATCTTCTACCTCCTTGTCTTGAAGATGTCATATTAAAGACTTTGGGGCTAAAGGGTGTGTAAGAACTTTTTCTCTCTGTCCAACGCATCTGCCTGCTACTGCAGTGTCTCTAGAAGCAGCACACCAAGGGAAAAATCAATAAAAACTATAATCACAAGTTGCTGCTTATCATCTTCCCGTCCATCGCAAGGGCTAATGTGCAATTAAGTGCATTAAAGGTCATGGGGGAAAAGAAAGTAGCTGTAATCAGAAGCCAATGGAAGGATAAAAATATGATCACATATGATACTCTTCTTTCTTTTCTCCCATACCACCTTCCCACACTCTCCCAACTTCCACCTGTTTTCATCTTGGGGGACTTTCTGATGTGGTTTAGTTCTTTAGTTGTGAGTGCTGTTCAGTCTCCTTTACAATGTATGGACCTTCCCTCCTTTGTCCAGTTTTCTCTTGAACACATTTGAGCTCCTTGCATCCTTTGATAAAGCAGGTTACTTCCTCCTTGTTGGGGAAGAACTGTCTCTTTCTGGTTTGGTCTGCCTTGTTCCTAGCCCATGCTAATGGCATCTGGTTCTTGTGCTGTAAAAAAGTACTCTAATGTGTTTAACTTTCTGCTGATTGGTTCCTTGGGCAGAATTTGCAACATCAGTTCACTGTAGCAATGACAATAAGTGATTGACTTAAAAATTATTTTAAGGTGCTTCAGAAACCCTCTTGGCATAGCAAACATCATGAGATATTATTCTGAATATATTGCAGTAATACACAGGTTTTCTGTTTTCTGAAGGTTGATAACTATTTGCCATTAGAATTTTTTTGTTGCAGCCTGATGCAGCTCAAAGTTCTGCCCAATGACAGCAGATGTTCCTGTGGAAAAATTCTGGAGACAAAGGAAAAGCAGAAAAGTCCACCCACTGAGCTAAGATACCGTGGTATTGCATTGGTTTCCTTTCGCAGGGGAGTGTTGTTGGTTTGGTGCTGTGAGATCAGCTGGATTTACCTCTACTGTCTTTACATAATTCCAGAGAAGTAAGTGCACCTTGGACATACAGTTTGGGTTTTTGCAAGTATTTGTTCTGCTGTTGTTCACAGAGAACAAATTTTTAAAGATTTTGTGAAGAAATGTATTATTCCAAAAGTTATTCTTTCATTGCCACTGAGTTCAAGAAGCAGTCACAGCAGATCCCAAAGTACAGGTCTGTAGACAGAAAAGGTCCCTGTTTCCTTGTTCATTTTTTATGACTTGTGATCTTATAACAGTCCAATTTCAAAATGCTGCTCTGGGATACTGTACAAAATAAATTTAAATTCTGTAATAATTTATTTTAATGAAGTTCTTTAAATTGTTAACCTCTTTTTGAATTAAGGGTATAAAATAGTAAAATAACATTTTTAAGAACACTTATGACTTAACCATAATAATTTTAAATTGAGACAAAGCACCAGGCTTTTATTATATTTCTTAATTACAGTACAGCCTATAACAACCATTCTGGTCTCAGGTTTCTTAGTTACCATCCTGTATGTTCTGTTGGTTTGTGAAGCTGTAACTGGGTTCTGATCCATAACCTGTCCTCTGTAGATTTATAATAGACAAACTGAGAAGTATTTGTCTCTAGATTTCCAAGAATACCCATGCTGACTCTTTATAACTTTTTGATGACTTATTTGCTGGATTTTCTAAGTAAGGAAATATAAAAATTTGTGAAGATGTGTATGCTAGTATGAGATACTGGAACTTAAATATTCTCCCACTGATAATTTGCTATCAGTGAGATTTTATTTTTGTTGATACAAAGATTAGGAAGATATATATTTGATCTTTGGTTCTATAAATGTCTTCTTCCTAAATTTCATGTGACTTTTGCTTTTATTCCAGATATAAAGTTGGGCAGCTTTTGTCTTCAGAAACACCTTGAAAGGCTAGGAGACTTCAAGAGATACACCTTGGGCTTGGTTAGCATGTATTGGGCCATTAACAGAAAAGTTGGCTAATAGTGTGCATTTATAAAGTTACAAATCAAATATATTTGTAAATAAGTGCTGCAGATGATTTTTGTCTCTGTAGCCCAGAATAAACATTTCTGTGAGGGATAGTTGACATTTGGCTGCCAAAAATAGGGGAAGGTTTGTGCCTAAGCTAGGTATGGCTGAGAGAATTAGTTTCAGCTCAGTATGTGAATGCATAGTGCAGTTTTTGGGGGCAATCTGGACATGTAGGCTTTATTTTGTGATTTCCTTTTGCCGTGTGCTTTTTTGGATCCAGGTGTTTTATGTGGTGTTTCTAGAGTAGATTCACAGCATATTTTCTGAAATATTAGTTATTCTGTCTCTGCTCTTGGTAGCTTTGCCTTATTCCAGAAACTGGCTGTTCTTCTTGGCCAAAAATTATTGGTTGTACATCATTTGTTCCTGAACTACTTTGGATGTCAATGGTTGTCATCCTGCTTTGGGTAACAGCAGTTGCAAAGGGAATTCCATCCCTGGTGTAAAAGCTTAACTGCTCATTAACATTTGGAGCTCTAACCCTGAGAGAAATGAGGCTTGAAATGGAACTTATCACAAGGGAAATAAAATTGGCAACTACTCCAAGGTGAGACGGGGATACGGGATAACATTTATTCTTTCATAGAAAACGTCTGCTATTGACACACTGTGACTCTGTGACCCCTTGAGGCTCCTTGCAAGCAGAATTATCCTGGAAGACTGTACCTGTTGGTGTGAAGTTTTGTGTAGACACAGCTAACTAGTGCAGGTACTGCTGAGGGCATGTTTGCAGTAGCACATAATTCTTCTCAGACTGTGAATCCTGGGAAAGGAGCTGAGCAAATATTTAAGTATTGAGTCAATGTTGAACTCCAGCCACTCAGTGGCTACTGAGCTAGTGCTGCCTGGGCTTTTTAGCTTCTATTTCTCTAGTTTTCTAACATGATCCTTGCTAGCTTTATGAATGAACTGGAAGCATCTCAGCACCTTTAATGACGGCTCATAACTCTCCTGTCATTGTAGAAATAGGCCACATTTCATTACATATCCCATCTTTCTGTTAATGGGATTAAACTTGCAAAAAACCAGACCCTTATTGCTATGACCAGGAACCTGGAACAGTCTGTTAGCTCATTGTGTTACTGTAAACTTATCAGCACGTATTAAATCTGCATTTCAGAAGGTGGTGGGAGCAGAATAAATGTTTAGTGTTCTGAAAGAGGCATTTAAGATGCCTTTAACATTTTCTTATTTTGTAGCACAGCAGTCAGAGCAAATTTGTGTTCAAGTCACATTGTGCCTTTAAATATCATTGAAACCTGAATACTTCTGATAATACAGCACAAACTTTTAGTTAATCTGATGTTTACCTCAGCATCTTGATGAAATCTTGTGAATTTTGGAGGAAAATGTTCATATGCTTTGCAATGGAAGAGATTTGAGGGCTGTTAGTGTTGCAATGCCCTCTCACTGCAGTATTACTTGCGTTTAATGTCAACGACTGAATTCTTCCAGAAATTAAACCTCTTGTGGACATTTTTAATTCAATTCTTTTATCCCCATCCTGGTGTGAAACTTCTGTTGACTTTGGATGCTCTTGTTTAAGGTTGCTGAAGGAAGTCAAGATAGAATAAGCTTTGAAGTGTATTTTTCTGAACAGCATAAATCTGTGCCTTCCTTTAAATGTTCTATACAGAACTATCAGAAATTTTCACGTCTTAGACTGGAGAAAGACGTGAAGCCATATAATTCTTGTCCTTCACTACAGATTATGTAATATAGAATGAATAAACTGCACACATGCAACTTTTCACAGAAACCACCCCTGTGCCCCCCTGCTACCAAAACCTTGGCACACAAACAAAGGTCCTTGCTAGATGTCATTCTCCTCCATCAGAGGAGGGTACTGACATATCTTTTGAGGCTTGGATTTTTTGATACTTGTTAATATCTTCATTATTATAAGGGTTGAAGCAGCTGTTTGATGGACTGGACCACTAAGAGATAGTTACTAAACACTCTGTAACAGAAAAATATCCTTCCAAGATCTGTAACAATTCCTCATTTCACCAGTAGTACTTTAGATTTATGTTATAGCATTTAAGAAGCTGGATAGTCCCTTACGCCAGGCTTTATTCAGAAAGTTAAAATGGAGAGTGATATTTTGGGTAGAAATAACACACTAGCATAGTTTGAGTCTGAACAAGATAAAGAACGCTGTTGCTGTTTTTTACAAGTTTGCTTTCATGTTGAATTGGGAATAGTGAAAATCTCACAATTCTGAAGAATCCAGGTAATTATAAATTGTTGGAAGTTGAATGAGTTGGAGGTAGTATCCATATTAATTTTAACTGAAGATTTTTCCTCCCTCTGAGGTCTTGCATTTATGGTACCCTAAAAATTCTTAAACCACGTGAATTAGGCATATCTTTATGTAGATTGTGCAGGTTTTGCATGAAGGTGGGTGCTGGGATGAAATGTTTAGATAACATCAGTGATTGTTTATTGGAGCAGCCAATCGGAAAAGGAAACACAAGTGTTAACTTCTTCCTGAGGAAGATATTTAGGCTCTCCTTCAAAATAACAATCAGAGAACATTTCTGCATTTCTTATAATAATGATGGCAGTGTCAATGATCATTCAGAATTCATGTTGGAGCAGAGGAAGGCAAAATATCTGCTACAGCTGGGCTCAGAAAAACTTTTAAATAAAAGTGGAAAGTAAATGAAGTAGAATCCCTGCAGGCAAGATCAGGACTGTTCCAAGACACCACACTGGAAACTTGAGGCAAATGCATGCCATTTATCAGAACAAGATGTAAAGATGAAAAGAAAAATGCCATGATTAAAGAGGGTGCTAAAAAGGGCTCATAGGAAAAGTAAGTATTCTTAAAATAATTGCATTTAAAACAGAATAAATGTAATAATTCAAAGCAGAGCAAAAATAATCAGCTTGTAGAAAATATAATAAAAAATTGAAAATATTTTTACAAATGTATTAGAAACTTGAAGTCTCCTAGAATGCCTATTGAACTAGCAGGCTCTCAGGAACAGAAGGAACCATCCATACAAGAAGAGGCCCCCGCAGGTAAAGAAAATATTATTTTTGAGGAAATTGATTGTGGGAGAATCTGGAGAAAATGCCTATGCTGGAAGTTTACAGGCAATTTTTCAGAGGCTTTAAGTCAAATTTAAGTGTTGCAAAATACATTTGCTAGCAGGAGAGCAGCAAATTCTCAGGACCAGATAATGCACGCCCAGGGTTCTCAAGACACTTGAGGAAAAACCACCCAAACTGATGAATGTCATGTTCAGCTTTTTACTTAAATTTGATTAGGTCCCTGCTGACTTCAAGTTGGCCAATGCAAGTTATTTAATGAAAGTTTCCAAGACAGCTCTAAAGAATTGTTGGCCAATAATTACGACTTTCATAGCAGCAAATTGGTAGAAATCATAACAAATGTTGAATGACTCATTTCAGAGAAAGATGTTTTGGGGAGGAATCAACGCTGCTACTTTGTGAGTCTTACATCAACCAATTGTGAGAATTTTTTGAAGGAACTGCAAGTTTGTAGTAAGATCTATCTACTGCAGTCTGCTTGGATTTCTCGAAGATTTTGCTCCCTCCACTTTGTCACCTGAATTACCAGTTATCAGGAATTTGAGGAGCTGGAAGAATGTGGTTTGATTGGAATGCCAAAGACAGGGGCAGCTGGTGTGTGACAGCAAGAATTACAGGATATACAGTAGGCCCACAAGTTGCTATTACTTTGTGTATTTTTTAGTATGAATGCAAGGAGTCCCTCTTGAGCAACTTTACATACAGGAATGTAAAGCTCATTTTTACATAATGCCATGGATCATGAAAATGTTGAAACCTGGGCTGAACATAGATGTATTTGAGTCAATGTTTGTATGATTAGTTTTTTAGCTCTCCACATAGGAGGTCACATTTGTTAGGTTAGATAAAGGATTCTGAAGGGAAGTCAAGCTTCTGTTAAGCCTGTCTAGCCAAAATTGATTAGTAAATTGATTTCTAAATTATAATCTAATTTGTCTTTGCCTCCCTTCTCCAAACAGAAAGCTACTAAATTGGCACATGGACTAAATTTACCTTTTTATTTCTTCCTTTTTCCTTCATTGGTTTGAATATTGTCTCAAAGTCCTCTATTGTAGGACAAGACTGGAAGTTGAATAGAAATGGCCTTTATGGCAGGATGTGTGGGGCATTCTTTCTGAAATTTTGCTCTCATTTTTAAAAATGGCTTTTTTTTTGCATATATGCTCCATTTTCTTTCATCTTTGTAACAGAGTACCTGGGGACTTAATCACAATGTGTATGATCTGATCTGAAGTGGATTTGGCCTGTAGTTTCTTCTCTGAACTTGGGCTGTGCCCCAGAACTGAGCAGGAGAACAGTTTCCTCTGTGCTTTGTCTCTCCCTTGCCTTGTCTTGCCTGATTTGATTGCAGTAGGGATAAGAACGGGATGTGGGTGTGGAGAAGAAAATAAGTCCAACGTTTTGGCAAGCAGAGGGGAAGAACTTGGGGCTGAAGGAGAGGAGGCTCAAGTGGTGGTTTGAGCTTGAATGAGGGTGGGATAATTTTATGTCTGGAGTAATGAGATTGACATGCTAGACAAGGAGGTTTTGGTGAGTAAACATAGCTGGAGATTGCTGAAGAATGAAACTGGAATAAGGAGGGATGGGGTGGGTCTGGATTAATGCTGACTGGATGAGGCTGTAAATCTCATATTTGAGAGAACATGCTGAAATTTGAGCCTCTTGAGGAACATCAGGAACCTGGATGACACCATCTCCCTCTGCTGCAAGAGCTCCTGAGAAGGGCTCTTGATGCTACCTAATACTCACCAGAAGAAGAAACCCTAACCTGACTTCTGCCATTTCCTGCTCCAATGGCTTGAATCTGTTGGCTTGTCACTCCATCAGTGTGATGACAAATGGTGGTATTTGGGAGTTTTGGTGTGCCTTGAGAACAATTAGGAGATAGCAACGAGAAAGTTAAAATGGGCTGTGTTTCTGAAAGACTTAAAAAATTAATTAATACTGGAAATAAAAGTGCCTATGGTTTTGCCACTTCTAAATGTATAATTCCATACACCTCTTCTGTCCCCCTTTTCCCTCCATATCCTGAAATTTGTACATCACGGTGAGCAATGAGAGATTTGTTTTGTTTTCTCAATGTAGTTCCCAGTTCTGTGACCTCAAGTAAGTGTAAAGAATTGAGTTGGACATCAGGAAAAAAAATGAGAGATGTACTTAGGCGTGAGGCGGTTAAACATTACATTGGAGAACTGAATTTGATTCTGACTTTGTCACCAAAATTTCTTTGTGTGTGTGAGATCCTTGGCATTTCACTAAAATCTTGTTATTCCTAAGTGGTTCCTAACTGCCTCTGTGTGTTTCAGTTTTGTTATTTGTTAGCTTTGTGTTTTGTGAATGTGGATCTGTTTTGCAGTAACAGGAACCAGCAGCTGTAACTGAAGTCCATCAATCCTACTTTTGAGTGGCTGAAGTCTAAGATGTGGTGAAAGAAACTGAGCGTTCAGTTAGTCATCCAAATTCAGGAAGATAGTTTTTAGTTTTAATCTGAGGTACTGATCAGTAAAGTCCTGCAATATTTTGCAAGCATTTTGTTACAAATTTTGTAAGAATGTGTGTGAATATTCAGGTGTTCTCATGGGAGGCACTATACCAAAAGCAGAGGAAGTGAAAAGAAAAATGGGTGAGCAGTTTTCAACTGTAGTCAGCAATTTTGGGGCTGAACCCTGAACAATAAAGCAGCAGAGCACTCTGTTCTTTCTGTGGACCTGCTCTGTTGTTTTTCAAGTGTGACAGCTCACACTTGCTATAATCCTTACTGGCAGACAAAATTTCTACCTCATTTGCCCATCTGCAAGTCCGTTAGAACTGCGTCTTAGTGTTTGACACTGGGAGTGTTTGTTTCTTTTTCTATTTAGACACACACATTAGCATGATGTTTCCCAAACATAACCATTGCATCAAACCCGAGGCTGCCTTGTGTGACTGAGAGCTCCACAGATAGATTTTCTCCGTGGAATTTTGACAAACGCTTTCCGGTTGCTGGAGTGAGTGATGACGAACTGCTCGAACACATCACCAAAAAGGAATGTGACAGCTCATCAATTGTTCTGCTGCAACAGAACCAGTTCTGCCAGTCATGAATCGAAATCTTTGTTAATAACACAGCAGCACGTGGCAGTGGTGCTGTGATTTTTATATATTTCAATTCAACTCAAATATTGGAATTTTAAGTGCAGTAAAGCATGGGATGCATTTGAGAAACCTGCATTTGTGCTTTGCAGCTTTGCCTGAAATGTTATCGTACTAACAGCCCTCAAATCTCTTCCATTGCAAAGGTGTATCATAAAACCTTTCCTTTTCCAGCTATTATTTTTCTCTTTTCCAGGTACAATCTGGATGTGTTCAGTGAAAATAATCAGTGTTGGTAATTAGAGACGTTCTATAGTTGATGAAACTTTAAGAGCTATGCCTTGTTTTGTTTCAGAGTTGAAAATATGGTGACAGAAGGTCATTTTGTGGTTGTAAGAACTGAATGACAAAGAATCTTTGCCTGATACAGCATTGTTATGCTGCTAACCAGTCTATGTCAATTGTCTTTCTGGCTTTGTTTTTAAAGTATTTATCATAATGCTTTCATCTGTCTTGGACAAGATGTTGTTTTAAACATCATCATAAAAAACACATTAGAAAATTAATCTGCATCACAGTTTGGAAGGTTTACAGTAAGGAACGTATGAGATCACACTGAAAGTGTGGAATAGAAAGAAATACTAAATTGTTTCCTTACTCTAAAATGGTCTAAGTTAACCTTTTATCCCATGATCATGTAGCTGTGTGGGTGGGTGTGTTGCCATGGCTTGGCTGGTTTATGGTACATCAGCTGCTCTGCAGTAATTGCCCATGGATTTGCTTTTATTTCCAGTGCAGTTAGACATTCCCTGTGTATTATCTCTGAGGGGTGATAACTTGGAGTATTTTGGTTTTTAAAAAGACTAAGATGCTCCTGCATTTGTAAAATAGCAGCTCAAGCCACTCTGATTGTCTCATGGTTGTGTCTGAGGGGCCCTAATGCTTAGGAAAATGTCCCAGAGAGCTGGGGCAGAGTCACCTCCATGTGAAACTGCAGCAGTCTTGAGTCAGGCTCTATTACTCTGCTTCTACCATTTGAAAAACCCAGGAACTCACATTTCCTAGAATTAAGAGGGATACAAATTGAGAGTTTGGGATTCATCCTGTTGCTTCAAAAGTTTATTTTAATTTTAGGGCTTTTATTACTTTATTCATAACTTCTGAGGGTTTACTTTGCACTTTCTTTACAATACTCAAAAAAAATTTGGACTGCTGCTTGCACAGCATATATAAGAAAGTTAAATGGGCTGATTGAATTTATTATAACATTAATGTGAGGAATTTCAGCCTTTCCCTTTGTCTTGATTAAAGGCTGAGTTAACAATTGCTATCCAATAGTTTCACAGTGTCACAGGTGACTGGCAGTTTTACATAGATGATAAAAATTTCTTGAGATATGTATATTTTTTTAAGATTTCAGTATTTAACATATATTCTGCAGGTTTAGGTTTAAACCAAGAAGTGTAATGAATATTTAGTTGAAAAGCTGTCTCTTCTTCTGTGGCAGGCTATTTCTGTCATTTACTCCACTGTACTCTTAAATTTTTTTAAACCGTGAGAAACCATCTCACAGCTTTTCCTGCCTACATCAGTGCAAACTCTGCACTTCAGAATGGAAGCTTGTCTCTGCTCACTATGTAAGATGCTGATTTCTCAGGAGTTTCATTTCTTTTCCTCTCCTACCAGCCTGTAGCAATTTGGTTCAACATTTGTGTGTTAATATTATCAGAAAAGTCAAATTTGCATCTTCTACCCCCAGTATTCATTTTGTGTACAGACTGAGGATGCAGTGATGAACCAGTTCTGAGAGGGCAGCTCATAAATATAAATAGTCCCATTTTACAAGTATTTTGCCTAGGTCAGTGGGAGAGAGGAGGGGGGTCAGAAGTAGCTCCTTAGTCACAATCACATCTGGAGCTGAAACAGACTCTTTCTTTGTCTGTAGAAATTTGGCAATGTCTTAGGGTTGCCAGAGTTTAGATGCTAAAATCTTGGCCGATGTCAGAGAACTAAAGTGTGCATATGTAGATTAACTGTGCATGGAAAGTACAATTTATCTGCATAATTACCACTTCTTCTGGATGCCTTGATTCCTGTGTGTTTGGAAAAACAACAGTTAACTTCAGAAATGCAGGAGAAGCCATACCATAAAGGCTTTTCATAAGGCTATAGATTTGGCCACTAGAACACAACTTCTTAATTATACAGGGCATCTGGCAATCTTATGAGGTTCAGTCTGCATTTTTCCTTCCTCACAGAAGAAATATTAATGCAGCAACAAAGGCATTCTTTGGATACAGTGATTATTGTTCAAGATAGCAATACTGGCACTAGGTTTTGACCTCTAAACTTGTTTCTGGTTGGCAGAGGCTTTTGCTATTGTCCAAGTGCAGACTGGTGTCTTCTCAAAGGAAAAATATTTTTGTTTTCTCTTATCTGTCAATCTGTCCACTTAAGTAGCCTTTGCTATCATAATATTGTAAAATGCAGCTCACAAGTTGTCTCTGAGTGGAGAAAAAAAAGCCCGTCTGAAACTTCCAAAAGGTTGGTCCTTATGTGATTCTTTGCGCTTTCTGAGTTTATTCCTGGATTTTAAGGAAGATATTTTGGGAATTTAAGGTCTTCAGGGGAAGGTGGTGCAGGTTGCCTTCAAAAAAAAAAAAAAGCAAATCAAGATGACCATAAGTTTATATTATTGCCACAAAACCCAGTACAGTAAAGGGGCGTAGTGAGTGGCACTTTGCAGAAAGTATCTTCCAGACAAAATAGTCTCCTTTTAAAAAAATTTTCTTCTGTATGCAATGTGTCAGACTGATGGAGTACATAAACTTTTTCTATAATTTCTGACCAATGGTGTAGTTGCACTGGGCACATATTTTGTGTTTGATGATCATTGTACATAATTAGCCTGGAGTGATGCCATAAAGAGGAATCACTGAACACATGCTTGAGGAGCAAGATCATCAGCCCTTAGTTATCAGGTGCTCAATAATCCAAGCATGTTGTCCTCATGTTGTCATACCCCCTGAAACATTTCCACAGGTTGTCTGGGTCTGGGGCTTACTGCTTTCCAAGTCCAGGGCCTTTTATGCCACAGTTCAGTACAAAATCATGGCACCGTGCAGATTTGGGCAACTTGAAGCACTCTGAAATTCCCTAATGGCCATGATGACATGTGTCTGGAATGACAGAGCTGTGGTAAAAGGTTTGAAATGAGTTTAGTTCTGTCTGCTGCAGCAGGGCAGGTACCTGAGCTGACTGAAGGCAGGAGCTGCTTTAGCATCCTCTGCCCAGTGCCTCAGCACCCTGCTGGGGAGCCCAGAGAGACCATTAAGCCTCTTGAGTTATTTGATTTATGGTGTCTGATGTAGTTTTTCAGAATGGTAACTTGAAAATAGGCTGCATCCTTAAACCTTTCAGAGTTTTAAATGGCACTGTTTGAGTTCACAGTAGTTGTGTATAAAATTATGACCAGCATGGTGTTATCTGTGGTATTATCAGAAGCTCTGGCTGTTTTGAAATAAGAAAGTTTTTCAGGAGCTTTTTGGGAAAGACATTTATTAACCTGCTTCCAAAAAGATTCATTCAAGGATGAGAAAGCCATAGTGTGAACCATGTAGATCTAATAACTATAAGCCATCAAGCAGTTTTTTAAATCCCTCCTCTATATCAATGCCACAAAGGAAGAGGGGTGGAGGCAGAAGGTACTGGAATTTTCAACTAAAATTAGGAAATTGATGATGCAGAAATCTGCCTGTAGGAATTTTCTGTTTACTTTCCTACCCCTGGATATATCTAGTGATTGTATTTGGTTTGTTTTTTGACAGTGAATATTTAAATACGCTCATTTTTTTGTTTCAAAATGTAATAACTAGTATAGAAAAACAAAGAAGGCAAAAAGCTCTAACTTAAGCATAATTAAGAAATCAACTTCTGTCCCAGTTCTAAAGTTATTCAGCATGTCTAGATATGGACACATGAGCAAATTTTTGTTTTCTTTCACATAGTGATATGATGATGGGAAAAAAGATTAGAATTTTCTTGAAATTTTAAAAATCTGATTGATCTCATTTGGGACTCTAGACTTGCTGTGTGCCTATCACAGTGGCTGAAGTTGAAGAGGACCCTGGAGATCTGTAGATTTTTAAAAACTATCAGGTATTACACTGAAAAACAAACAGGTAAAATATATTCAACCTGTGTGTTGAAATGTGATAGTGAGGTGTAAAAGGTGTCATTGTAGAGTAAAGTTCAGTTCTGACGTCACACTTTTGACCTTCCTTGGTTTGTAGCACTTTGATTTTCCTGCAAATGCCTTTGTCATTGTTTTAACTTTAAACACACAAGAGCTTATGGCAGAGGAGGGGGAATAAAGAGAAAAAAAAAAAAAGAAAAAATAGTTTGGTATTATTCTGAATAAAAAAAAATTAAAGAAACAATTCTTTAGCCATTTTATACATTTTAGTCTTATTGTTATGTGGGAATCATGTAACTTCTGTTTCACTTTTCAAGTTAAACTTGATCCTTGCTCAAAAGGAATGCATTACAAAAACTGAAATCTTACTCTTTTTACACATTACACAAACCACATTTATATTGCATAAAGATGCATTTTCTTTTCTTTACTTACTCTGCAAAATGATTATTTATGGGTTCAAACTTCCCATAAAATCAGGAGTATTGTGAAGTGGAATGGAAAATTTCACAACTGTGCCCTGGTAAGGCTGACTAGAGATGCTCATGAAGCCCTTGGAGCACTTGCAGGATGTTGCTGTGTGACAGATGGCTCCTGGTTTTTAGAAGTGGTCAATCCTTGGCTGGTACCTCATGCCATGACTTTTTAAAGCAAATGGCAGGCCCCAAATAGGCATTTCTGTCCTGTCAGCTTTATCCTCTGTGTATAAATAGTGAGGTAATAGGAAGCTTTTTTTTCTAAAGCCAGTTATTAGTTGGGTAAATGCTGTGTCATAAAAGTTTGTGGAGTTGTTATCTATCTAAATATTTTTGTAAAGGTTTTGATTGTTTTTGTTTCACTCCTTAAAGGTGACAAAGGCATTTGTGAGTATTGACAGTGCACTTTGTATTGAGGCTTACAAAGCTAAATTTAGGGTGGTGCAAGCAACAAAACTGTGCCAGGGCTGAGGTCAGAGATAAATATTGACCTTATCTGAGTCTGAGGGGCAGCCCCATGGCCTCAGCATTTCTGTGTGAAGTGGGAATGGAGAGATTGTGCAGTGGCAGGAGAAACACAGCTCCTTTGCATCCCTTCAATGTTCTGGGGAAGTTGCCTTGCATTTTTTCATGCCCTTCACAATTTTGTCATTCTAGATTCATGCAAACGATAGATTTGAATTATTACATTTCCTTTTTTTGAAGTTAGTAGAGCAGAAAGAACAATTCCTTTGGAGGAAGAGGTATGTTTATTCAGTAAATAATATTGGGGTATAATATGTATTGTAGCTCAGTTTCCAAAGGAAGTGAAGCTCATGTGATTCTGCCTTGCAGGCAGAAGGGTGCAGGACAGTGTCTGTGCTCTGTATTTACCTGTATTTATCTGTCCCCTCTTGCTTGCTAGCTTTTGGACATATTGCATCATTTAAAGAAACTGATGAAGGGGTAGATATTTGACTGATAATCCAGTTCCTTTAAGTTTTGGGATTGCAGGTATTAATGATTTCAGGGCAAGCTCCTGACTGTACTCTACCAGATAGAGATTGCTGTGGGAGGAAGACCTCACAAACATTGTGAATGCATGGCAGTCTTAATTTCATTTCAATATTTTGCTGTATTGTTTTTGACTGTCCCCTTTTGCTCTTTTTCCATGCAATAGGTCATTACATGAATTTTGAGACATCAGTCTTGAATTTTTGATTCTTGATTTTCTCCCTTGAAATGAAACCTTTCCAAGAGATTTGCTAAAACTACAAGGAACAGAGTTCCTTTCAGTAAATCTTTAACTGCATTGCAGATGTCAGGTAATCAAGCAGGAGTTTCCCTGTTGCCTTGTTATCCTGGGGTTTCCAAAGAGGTGAAATTCTTTATGGCTCTGTCTTCCTCCAGCTGCTCCCTGTCTACTCTAAAAGTGTCTTGTTGAACCAAGTGGCTTGGTTGAGTAAACATGTGACTGTTATGTACCTCTTAGTAGATGTTTGCAATTTTGGAGCTAAAATTTGCCATATTGATTTTGATCTTATGAATTTCTAGTGTTCTATTTAATTGAATATGATGGTTAATTTTTTATTTTTGCACAAGTGTGAACATTTTGCTATGTTTTACAATTAATTTAATGTGTTTTGCAGATGGGAGAGAGAAAGTGAGAGATGGCTGATTTAGGTATCCTCTCAGTTTGTCTATGTTTGAAACTAAAATATGTTATACTTTTATTTGGGGAAGTAATGTTGGGATAGAGCTTGTAGCAGAGGTGTAGTTGTATTCCTCATTTTAGACTATCTCCTTTTGGAGTGATGGTGGCCAAGGAGTGGTTCTGTAACAATAGTTTGACAAACAAGTATCCCTCATATGTCAACAAAACAAAACAGGAAACTGCTACCAAACAAGGCATATTTACATGTTTAATCACATTTCTGGTTTGATTTTTATATTATGCATATGGATCAGTTTGTGTTCTTTTTAATAAACCTGGAGACAGTCTCATAATACACAGCTCCTCCAGTTAATCTGACAGAACTTGAAGGCTAATCTTTTTAGCTCTAACATGGCCTGACTTCTTCCTGGTGAAGGCCTCAGAGACTGAAACATGTGTAGACCTTAATTTTCCTGTATTTTTACAATTAGTGAAACTTGCTGTGAACAAAAGAGCATTGAAAAATTAATTTGAAATGACACAACTGTCAAAACTTACTCAGATGTGCTCAGCTTGAATCTTGCTTTCTACCTGCCAAAAAATAACCCTGGCTGCATTTCAGTTTGTGTCTGGAGAGGATTTCTTTATTAAATTTTAAATTATTAATTCTTTTTAAAAACAAAATGCACAAAACTCAGATGGTCATATTTGGAAGAAGACAATCGGAATAATGTTCTAGTTTGCTTGCATAAGTAGGGTAAAATAATGTCACTTGTGTAGATCATTATTGACTCATTTTTCATGAATAAGTGCCCTGTGCTTTTTGAATGAAAAGTAGCATTATGCCAGTCTTGGGGCTTAAGCAATTATTTAAGATATTTCCTGCAATTTAAATATTGGCATCTGGGTTCATTTTTTTGCAGAAACCTACTAGGAAGGGAAGATCAGGTGGTGCTGGAACATCCATACAGTGGAGTCAAATGCTGAGAGTTCCTTCAGGCTGTCTCATGCTCTCTCAACCCTGTTCTGAGCCCCAAGATTCAGAAATTCTTGCATAATTGGGCACTGTTTTGTGACTTATTAATTGCTCTATTGGGTATATAGTTGCACGTGAGCCAGGTTGGCCACTTTCCCAGCTTGCATCACTGGCAGCTGTTTTGCTTGAGGCAGATGGATTGTGAGAGAAGCTCCCATAAATTAGGGCATTGCTACTTTTTTCAAACTATTCTGTGAGAGCAAACCTGATGAGATGATGTTTCAAAGTGGGTTTTGCACACCCTGCTAAATTTCTTTGGAAGTGTCTAAATAGCACGTTTTACAGTTATCTCTATTTTTTAGAAAGAATTGTAGGACAATGCAGACACTACAATATAAGCAGCATGAAAATGTTAAATTATATTAAAAGACCATTGGTGATGCTATGTGAAAGAAGGTGGTGGAAAAAAAAAGTTATATGAGAAAGAGGAGATTGCCTTTATATAATGAGAGTAAGAGCACGTAGTAAGGGCTGTAGCAAGAAAAGGAATGGAATAGCACACAATACGAAAACTTCAGAGGTCTACTCAAGTTTTTGTAACATTTTTCTTCTGGAGTTCATGCTCACAGGAAGAATTTTTATAGCCAGAATCCTAGAAAACTCCTTCTAAAGAGTAGTATGAGACTTGTGCTCCTTCCTTCTTGTTAAGAATTCTGTTATCGTGCTTCTTCATCCATAGTTAAATTCCATAGGTGTACACATACTACTGCTTTGGAGACAGGAAAAATTCTTCCCCTATCAGGACCCATGGGCAGTCACACAAACCTTGCCTTTCTATGTGCCTTTTCACTGCCATAAACCATGCTAATCCTAAAAATTTAATCCTAGAGTCACTGTTTCTTAAAACTACACACCAGTTTTAAGTCTGAGCAACTTACTACCTTTGCTGTCTGATTAGTCTTTTGTTCCCATACTGTAACATCTGTTTAACAAATTGCTTTTGGTCTTTTCTAGTTTGTGCCTCAAAGACTCTCATTTACACTTAACTGTGCCTTAGAACCACATTTATTATGGAGGCTGCTTCAGAGTTGGATTTCTCTGTGTACACCTTTGCAATTAGGCTTGTGTTTGAGAAATGTGATATTTGATTTGGACTCATCCCCAGGAATGAAAGGATTTTTTTGGGAAACACCAATAATTTCCTCCAGTGAAGTCCTAAACTTTCGTGCTCTGGTGGCAAGTTAGGAAGTTTTCTAAATCTACTTCAGGCTCAGTTAGGACCTGCTATAAATGTGGGAGAAATACATTCTGAGAAGGAATCGGTCTCTAACCAAATTTATCTTGGAGAAAATAGTGCTTGCTTCTTCCTTGAGGAAGCAATTCTCTTAAGTTGAGCTGTGTCAGAGCTTTTGATCTGTAATATTAGTCCAGTCTGCCTTTGTACATGGACTGCTGTTAAATCTGTGCTTTCCTGCCTGACTGTGAAGCACTTGGGAGCAGTTCTGATTACAAACTGCCCACAGAACCAAAGGCTGTCTGTCTTTATCATGATGGTTTTTATAAATTGCTTTTTAGTTGTTAAAGCATTTAAATAGTTTAGGTTTTGTGGTTATGGCAGATGTTGATCAGTCAGCCCCCCCAGTATTTGTGATGGACTTGAAATGCAAGATTTATTTTACTCCTGAGAGGAAAAGCTGAAGTGTAACAGCGACCTTCCTGCTCTGCTGAACTTGTCATAGGACTCCTCCTTGGACATGCAAAAGATACTGTAGGAGGTTGGAATCTGAAGAGAGACATAAACTCTCTCTTGCTGTTAATTGTTCAACACAGAATTAGTTTTAAAAATAACATTAATTTTTGGAGGATGAGTTTTCTGTGCTCCCATGTAATCTGGAGAGGTGAGGTGATTTAGTGCAATAATGCTGCATATGACATAAGCTAGAGTAAATATTTAAAGCATTCATTCACACATTCTCTCTTTCAACTAAAATTAACTTCTGTGATAAGACCCAGACATTACCATTAAAAATAGGTTCTAGAACAAACCAGTTGGTACTTACGGAATGGGTGCAGAAATTACTATGTTCTGCTCTGTTTTATGTAATTAAAGAATAAAATTAGTCCCTCTGGGCTTAATATTTCATAACTGTTTGTGTATCCTGCTTTGTCATCTGCTGTTAAAGCTGCTGTGGCTGCTTTTCCTCAGTGTTAAAAGATACTTTCAGCAATCAGTGGCATAATTGAAGCACAAGGGAGCAGAGGCAACTGCCAGCACAGAGCTCCAAAGGAAGAAGGGTGTCCTCCCTGTCCAATTTAACCTGGAATTAGTAATGGGTCTTTAATGAGCATTTTTGACTGATAACTGTGTAACAGAGAAGAGGAGACAGGGCAGACCTTGTTGAAATCTGCAGCTTCCTCACGAGGGCAAGCACAGGAGCAGGCACTGATCTCTGCTCTGGGGTGACCAGTGACAGGACCCCAGGGAATGGCCTGAAACTCTGCCAGGGGACATTTAGCCTGGGTATTTGGAAAAGGTTTGGATTTCACCCAGAGGGTGTTTGGGCACTGGAACAGCTCCCTAGGGCAGTGCTCACAGCCTGACAGAGCCTGACACAGCTCAAGAAGCTTTTGAACAATGCCCTTGGGTACAGGGTGTGACTCCTGGGGTGTCCTGTGCAGGGCCAGGAGCTGGATTTTGATCCTGGTGGGTCCCTTCCAATTTAGGGTGTTCTGTGATTCCATGGTAACTGTGTTTTCTGACTAAGAAAGAACCATTGCCCACGTGGCCTGGAAAGATTGAAGTTTTAATGGCCCGATGGAGAGAAGGGGTTGAAATAAGGGCAAACTCTAACGGGGTTCTGTTGTAAAACTATGAAAAAGGAAACAAAAAAAGAAGCAGCAAATGCAGTGGGTAATTTTCTGGTGAATTGGGTTTGGGGGTTTTTGTCTGTTTATTTTTTGGTTTATTTTTTATGAAGTCTGGCTTCCTCAAAATTCGAGAGCTTTTTGTTTGTTTGTTTTGTTTCATTTTTCCCATCAACTTCCTCCTGGATGATATTTGGGTCAAAATCCATGACAACTATGTGATGTCTCACTGATCTAATTGCCCTTATTGGCCAGCTGACTGTCCTTGGCAGAAACAAATACAAAAAGTTAGGCAGCATAAAAAGACAGATTGGAAAGAAAGGATTAAAAAAAATTAAAGGAAAAAAGGTACCTTGGAATAAATAATTCTGTGTTTCCATATATTTCAGACAAGGTTTTGTCCATCTGTGTTTTCTTTTCTGAGTTTATGGCTGCCTAATTTTAACCTTTTCTCTGCAAAATATCTTTATTTAATGGTGTCGATGGTGTATAAAATTATATGTCAGTGATTTTTTCGAGCTTTTTCTTTCCAATTTCATTAGCATAAATAGAACTTTTTCTATATACAGTTTGTTTATTTTTCTCTTCTTTTTTATGGATCACGTGATCATCAGCCATTACCATCAAAATAAAAAATAAGCATTTGTGTAGATAGAGCAGATCTTTGTATGAAAATCTGGGAAGTCTGTAAAATAATTTAAAAATATTAAATAATCATTCTGAAAGAAAATAGCGAGTTAAGAATTAGTAATTTAGACTCTCACAATAATATTTTCCTTATTTCTCTTTTACCATCCTTTTCTCCTTTTGCTGCTGCTCATCTAATTTATTTCAAACCAGTAATAGTAAAATTATTAGAGGATAAAGAATGGGGAAAGAACTAAACTTATTTTCATTTAGAAATGTAATTCCAATGAACACATTCAAATTTCAAATGCTGCTTTGGAAGGTTTCTAGCCTAGTTTTAAGGAAAGTGATGATCTCCTCAAGAATTCTTACACATCTTTTCTGAATTTAAGCCCTTTTAAGCTGCTCAGTGATGATGTTCAGATATGTGTGCCCTGTGCCTTTTACAGCAGTTATAGTTACAGTTGTGACAGTGCCTGTCATCTTTGGATTAGACTTGCAATTTCCTCTGATCTCCAAAATTAGAATCTAATTGGATGTGTGATAACAGATTGATCAATGTGTTTGGTTCGGTACCATTGTAAGCAATTTCTCAGCTCTGTTCCCTTACTGTCTGCACTTGGTTCAGTTTTGTGTTTAATATTTGGTGCTGCATTTTGTTACTTGAGATCTCTGCTGCTGCAAGTGCTGCTCTACCCCCTATTTGTCTCTGTTGAACCTTCCTGATTATTTTCAGTTGCCTGCCAGATGTTCACATTTTGAAAGTGTAATGAAAAATAGAAGAGATGAGATGCATTTTATGAAAAAGCAAAAGTTCTGTAGCTTACTTTTTCCATGCATTTTCTGACTAGTATGCAGGGGGTAATGTTTTAATGTTTCTTCATTTGTGTTACTTAGTTTGCTGATGCTCTAGCATGACAGAGGTGATAATACTGTTAGTGCAATGATATGTTTTAAAGAGCTTTTATAATGTGATTAAATACTTCATAGACCCTTTTCTGTAGAGTTTGTGTGTATATACATGTGTACATATACAGATGCATATGCATATGTGTATATAAAAATATAGAAAGCCTGAAAAGGAATGTAATTAGGCTTTCCCAAGCTGTTTGGTCTGTTTTGTATTTAAGTTTTGAAGAAACCGAAAACTTAGTTATTGCTGGAGGAGGGCTAGCTCATTAATGTCACTTATTCTGCAAAAGGAGCCAATTGATTAAGTAATATCTGACCCATAATATAAACAAATCAAGTGGATAACATATATTTTATAAAAGTATATTTGTTTTAAAGTGAATGACTGGGTCGTGGGAAACTCTCTGGGTGGAGTAGGAGACTGCTGCTGCCCTTGGAAGCATATTGAGTGGGGAGAAGGGAAGAATACTCAAAACTACAAGAGTGGAGGAAGAATGCTGCCCATTTAGTCAAGAGAATACTGAGGGGGATCACATCACTGCATACAAATATCTCCAAGGTGGATGTCAAGAGGATGGTGCCTGACTCTTTTCAGTGGTGCCCAGGGACAGGATGAGGAGCAATGGCCATAAACTGAAACACAAGAAGTTGCACCTCAAATGAAGAAGTTTCCAGTGAGGGGGGAGAGCACTGGAACAGCTGTTCCAGGGAGTTAATGGAGTCTCCCTCTCTGGAGACATTCAGTCCCACCTGGATGTGTTCCTGTGTCACTGCTCCTGTGACCCTGCCTTGGTAGAGGGGCTGGACTGGATCATCTCCAGAGGTCCCTTCCAACCTGAATAATTCTGTGAGGTTTACAGAGGGATATAAAGAGCAGTATAGTTGCATGCAACTAGGAAGATTTCTAAGATGGGCCCATTTTTATAATTCATTTCTTTACATTAGTTAGAGATAATATCAAGCCCAGGCTTTTTATCTTTAGCAATAGTCAGTAGTGGCATTTCTTTCAGAAGTGGCTCTTTCCCTTCTGGGGTTCTCTGCCATGTTTTGTCACCCTTAGCTAGAAGATACATCTGGGCTGTGGTGAGTAGCCATCAATTGATGAGTCTGTGTGAAGTTTTTTACATCTTTGGGTACATTTTTTTTCCAGTAAAAGCCAGCAGCAATTACTGCAATAATTTATTTATGTAGTGTGTGAGAAATACCTCCTCAGGCTTGTTTTAAGCCTGCTGCCAGATGGTCTAATTACATGGCCCCCATTCTAGAGCCTGTGAACAGCACAGACCAACCATTCCATGCCACTGGTAACTGCAGAGCACTGTAATAATCCCTGTTTTCCTCACACTGGAGGGATCCCAGTCTCGCAGCCTGTGCAGCTCCACACAGTAGAAACTGCTCCATCCCTTTGATTTCTCTCATTAGCCTGCCCTTTTTTATTTCTTCAATACTTCTGTCTCTCTGCAGCTCGGACTGTGGGTGTTGCTCAGATCTATGCAGTGATGTTGTTTTGCCTGTATTGTTTGATGTTCTTTTTTTAATATTTCATTTAGCATCTTTTAGAATTGGGCTGAAGCAATTGACTCCAAGATGTCTTTTCTGGTTGTTATTGCTGTAATACAAGCCAATTTCTATATAAATATTTAAAAATTTTTTTTTCTCAGCATTTACTCATTAGTGCAGAATTTCAGCAATGTTTTATTCCTATTTAATCACTATATTTAGGTCTGTTGCTGTTTTTTCACAATCAACTCTATTTCTGAATGTTCTCTGGAATTTTGTGTTGTCAATGCATGTTGACACTTGAGACATCTATTGCTCTTTAAATTCATTTTGAGTGGGCTGATTAGGATAGATCTCACCTTGAAATCTTTGAGGGAGTACCTATTGAGGTTTTTTTTAAATTTTTTTTGAGAACATTCTACTCATTCTTTATTTTTTATGTTTTAACAAATTGCTCATCCTGAGGAGAGCCATTCTTTTCTTCCCATGTAAATGTAATTTCTTCAGGATTATTAAAGGCAGCTCATATCAAAATTGTTCATTGTGTTTTGCTGATGTTTGCTTTTTAAATCAAAGCACGCTGACTGGCTGGTCCACTTCTATTGGTGTGTGCAGTCTGTTTCAAAAAGTCCAGTAGATTTGTTTGGCAAGGTATTAGCAAAGAAAATCCTACTGATTTTTGTCAATGTTACATTTACATGGTGTAGCTATAAATTAATTTTGTAGGGTTCTGTCCCTATCTCATCCCCCCAATTTCTATCCAATTTTTCTGACATTTTCCTTACATTTTTATGCATCATTTTAAAAGCTGATGGTGTAGCTGTCATTTTCTGGTCCTATGGTACAAGCCATAGTTTGTGATTGATTTTAACACAATGTACAGATTTTATTCCTTTGATGGTTCCTACAATAAAATCTTATCTTACATGAATGACTAAATACCTGAATATTTGTTTTGTCCAGACATTCTCCAACTTTAATTTGTATGTGCTTTGCAAGGGTATTTGATTAATATACATATTTTTGATATCATAAGTTAACTCATGTTAAAAACACTCAAATAGAGAAAAAATTCTAATTGCTTCATATCAGTTTAAATTTAATAATGAAATGCTATCGATGATATTTCTTATATGTATTAATTTGAGAGTAAAATTATAATGCCTAAATTGGAAAAAACATTTGTTTATAAATCATGAGGTGCATAGCTTTTGGTTAAAAACCCCCAAGCTATATAAATATTTGCCTTTTTAATAAAGATTATGAGGTTTTGGGGACCTTTTTTTTTATGGAATGGCAAATTAAAATGGTCTGATAAGTCTTGTCAGAGCTTTCCTGCTTTTCTCACTGGGGCCGTATTTTTCTAGTCAGATATTGCTGGGAGTCTTGGCATCCCATTGTTTTTCTATGGCTAAAATTCTTGGTATTTTCCCCTTTTCTGCATTACAGAAAATAAATCAAAACATATGCAAGTTCTATGAGATGCTGGTTGAGAGATGAATTTGTTGATAAGAACATAGAATTAGTCACAGATGAGTGTAGGCTTCTTTCTTTTAAGTTCATCTTATTAGTAACTATTTTGAAAACACAGTCTGAAAGAGATTTCATAGCAAACACATTAAACACTATTAAAAAAAGCCTGAGAAACAAAAAAATTACTCTTGTTCGCCAAGGAGAAGTTCCTTTGCATGCATTTATAAAATTTGATGGATTTATTGGGCATGCTGCACTGCAACTTTATTGTAAGTAATACTTGTCCCAAATGGCAAATTATATTCTCACTGCCAATGTTGTTCTCTGTAGATGTTTATGTAACTTTCACTATTGTGATGATTTTGCTAAAATTGTCTTGCAGTTTAAAAGAAGATTCCAATGCTTTTCTGCTTGTATAGGAAAAACTGGCAAACTGTCCTTATTATCTTACAGCCACTGGAAGACACTTGACCCATCTTGACCTCTTTCTTTCATATTAGTTTCTCCATCTGAGTCTTGCTACCAAAATGAAAGAAAAGAAAAAGATTTTGTTGAGTCTGGGCATTTATAAGATGTTTATTCTTTTGGAGAGAAGTGGGAGGTTTGGGTAATGATTTTACTCATCAAAATCCTAAGTAAGATACATTATAGAAACAAAAGTTTGATTTTTTAAAAAAATATTTTCTTTTAGTTCAGGTGAGGTTGGATTAGGATTTCACTCATCAAAATTGTGGGAAAACATAGAAACGAAACTAGGGAACAAGTCAGTGTAAATTTTTTCTCCTTTTTTTTGTGCTAGGCTTTGACTTGATGGTATTTAGAAACCTTTGCAATAATAATGCTGTGGGTAACTGCAAGTTGTGCTCTACAAATATGGTAGCAAAGTAGCGTAGAGAGTAAATCAAAACAATGGAATGGAAATAAGCTTTTGGATGCAATTTTTCACTACCTTTGTGTTTAGTAGGTTGCACAGTTATGTCTTCAAGTGTGTGAGTCCTGTGATAGTTGAAACAGCAGAATGGAACATAATATGTGAAAAGCCAGTGAAAAAAAGAACATCTGATTTAGGAAATGATGATTGTGGAAGGCACCTTTAGTTACCACATTAGCAGAATGTGAAATTCAGTTTACACCTACATAAAGGAGATCACGTTAAGAAGGCTGTGCTACTAAACCTTATTAAACCCACAGTATTTCACAATGACTTCTGGAGTTTGAGGCTGGTTGGGAATCTTTTTCCCTCTTTTAGCTGAAATCTGAGCCTTCAGTATTTTCACAGAGAACTCTTTCACCATGTTAGTAAATGGTAACCACTACCAGAGCAGTCTGACTGCATATTTTCTTTGATGAATTGATCATGAGGCAAGGTGCAATGATGTTTGTGACCCTCTCATACTGGTGGTGGTAATTCCTTTGTTCACTTTGCACATGTAAGATAAACAAGTATCTAGGCAAGATTTGCATTTTGGGCGCAAAGTGGATCTTCCCAAGTCATTTTGTTTAAGTTAGTCATCACCTAATGCTAGAGCAAGTGGGAAGGCATCATTTTGGGGTTTTTTTCTTTTAGAACAGCATCACAGTGTTACTATGTGGGGAAAAGGAATCTGCTTTCTTTCAAATCTGCTGTCATTTGATTGTTTTCTCAGCTGCTTACGAAGCTGCCAACTAAAGTACTACTTACCATGAATACATTAGAGAAAAGTAAATTGGCACTTTCTGTAGAATGCAGTAATTTGCATTCCCCTCTCTTACTGAGAGCAATCTATTACATTCTTCAGAGTTTCAATATTTTTCTCCCCTTAAGAGATATCATCTTGTATTTCCTGGCACTTCAACCAGAAACTTGTCCATTAAGATAAATTTTCTTAATACTGATTTAACTTTCACTAACGTATTTGCTCTTGTAATCAGCCTCATAATTATATTCTCATCTGGCTTTAAATTATTGCTTTTAAGTCTTTAGCTTCAGCAACTGAGGATGGAGTCAGTTTAGCCCCAGTGTATAACTTCCAACCAAAGCTCTGCAGCAATATTTACTTTCCTTTATGACATAATCTCTTCTTTGGCGTCTTGACCAGCTTCTTTCAGCTTACTTCTTTAACTCCAGTCCCTGTAATATTTCTTTTTGGGTCATCCTCAAGTCGTTGAAAGAAAACAACACTCATTTGTGTAAAGCCTGTACCCTGTGGGAATTTTGCCAAAACTCCCCCCCACCAAGATGGCAATTAACAGAATCAAGTGAAAAGTGTGGCGTTCAGTGATTTAGAGGTTTTTTTTGCTGAAAGTGTTGTGTCTCTGAAGTAGCCTGAGGGATATGAAAATGCAGCCTCATAGTCTGAAAAAATTTGTCTTGTGCCTGAAGTCAGCTGGAGAACGACTCGGAGCTTTTGCAAAAACAAATTGTTCAGTGGGTGAGCTGCATGAAAGTGCTGCTGGTTGATTGCTTCCTCACTGTGCAACGGATCCACAATGAAAGGGAACTTTGCAAAATCTGCATTTAACTTCTGAAATGCCTTTGTGTGTGATGTTGGAACATTGTGTTAGGTCTGAGAAAGACAAAGGTGAAAAATCCACTGACTTGTGTAATATTCATGAAATATATATTCTAACATATGGTTGTGCTGCTGTTTACTTAAAATATCCTTGTCTTGAGGTGGCTGCCATTGCTAATGACAAGATACTGAACTAGATGATCATTTGGTCTAATTCATTTATGCTAACCATTCTCAGATTTGTGGTAATTTTTCACTAAATGAGTTATACAGTTTAATTTTATGCTTCTTGTTTTAGAGAGGGAGTGGGGAGAGAGGAAAATATAGTAGTTTTATACATATGTGTGATATTTTAAAGAGAAAATTTGTGAGAAAACTCTGGGTGAAAAATTCCATATCCCCCTTTTTCAGCTCAATTCTGAAAAACCCACTTGTGTTCAGATGGAATAGTTTCTCTTTGCGAATAAGAAAAAAATCCAAGATTCAAACCTGTATTTCAGGGTAATAGGTGGAAAAACACCAATTGATTGAAAAATGTAAGTCGTAAGAAGGAGAAATTGTTTCATTTCTAAGTGTCTTTAGTTACTGCATTAAGAATACATCAGCGTGCAGTGAAATATTTCAGCATAAGATTTTTGCACATCCCTCTATTGAAGGAAGATAAAATGTGATGTTGTTCCCTCTGTCTGTTCCAACATGATGCATTAACAGTGTGTCAACACAGCAGTAAAGGCTTTTACTGTGTATAATTGTAAAATAATGCCAATAGGTAAATGGGAAGAGGATGTTTGGGGAGTAATTTCTAGATCTTGCTTTCTGCAAAATAAACACTGCTTTAAAAAAAAAAAGAAGGGCTTTGGGTTTTGGATGACAGTAAATGTGGTGCAGAATGCCAGAACGCCAAAGCAACTGCACCGGAGCAGAGCAGTAATCCACCTATAGCACTATTGCTTTCCTTTGATGGTGATTAGAACCACATGCTCCAAAGGAAAATGCTTATAATGGGCAATTAAAGGATCTGCACATAGCAGGCTTTTTTCCCCCCCTCTGCCCTCCCTCCCCCAGTTGTCATAAATTACTGGTTGGCCTTTACTCTGACGTGCAAGTCTGACAAAACCTAGAAGGAACAGGAAATGATCTAAGTGTGGTTTTAGACAGTTTTTTTTTCATTACCTACATAATAAGAAAAAAACCCCTCAACTTTCTACCTTTTAGAACCTTTTTCAAACATTTAAAGATCTTAAAAAATATATCTAAAAAAGAAGATCAGATCAAATAAAACAGGCAATAAGAACTGCAAACTTTCTGCAGCAAAGTAGATGCTGTCCTGCTGATACTCCTGGGTACAAAAGCAGAAGTAGCATGTCTTTTTAAAAACAACCAAATGAAACAAACATGACAAAAAAAGAAACAAAACCCCAGCCAAACAAAAAAAAAAAATCTGCTTGCACAGAGTAGTATTAGCTGTAAGAATGAGCTTGCTGAAGGCTTCTTTGAAGCTTTAGCATACACTGGAGCATTTTTGCTCTGTTTTTGTATCTGTGCTGAGGGCAAAGTTACTGAAAATAGTAACTGAACTTGTGAAAACTCTAAAGTGACTTATTTAAGCTTACTTAGGTGCAGCTCTTGTCAAAGATTTGTATTTGCAAGGGAGATCAGGATACTTGGGGTCTGCTGGAAACATTGTGGTGGCGAGACACCTGCATGATCCAGTGTTGTTCTTACGTGTCCAGCCAAATATATTGCTGGTACTACTTAGTGTACAGAAGAGTGTTAATTAAAGCAATTAAGAAGAAGTGAATCTCTTTTCATTGAAGGAAGATGTTAGGGCTCTTAAAAAAGCAAAAGTAATGTCTTTCATAAAAGAGTGCAGCAGAGTCAACAACTGAGTCGTTGGACAGGGGATGTGACTGTTTCCGTCAGGATATGTGTCCAAACCTCAGAACCATGAAAGCACACACAGCTTCTGTTCAAAGATTGTGGCTATCTGCAGACTTCACAACCCATGGGCCATTTTACACCCTTGGATAAATAAATTGTGTATAGAGTCAGGAAGTGATAAGTATTAGGGTTCCAAAAATACCGTAGTTTTTTTTCCCCTCTTCCGTTTATTTTCATGGGAAGGTTTAGGGAGTGGAGAAATACCATGATGATTCTAAATGCCCAGGGTATGGTACTGAGGGCTGCATTTTGTCTTGATCACAGCAGTCTACACAAGTGGCTGCTGTTTTGGCCTGCAAAATTTCACAACAGAACGTTGTCTTTGTTATCTAAATAATGCTGCCTCTACTTTGAGACTCATTCTTTGGTTGCATCACCTTTAGTTCGTACTGTATAAAATTTAACTATTTATTAACGTACTTTTTTTCGACATCTACCTTTTCTACAGAGAGGGAAAAGACCTCTAATAATAAATAAGACCCCTAAGGCTTCAAGATTGTACAGTGCTCTGGGTTTTTTTTTTGCATTATTAAATTACATGGATAAAAAACGGTAATTGATTGTAAGCTGCTACAAAAGACTAATCTGGAAATAAAAGCAATGGATCAATCTTGTTTGAAAGGCAGTCATGAAAAGAAATGGGTATGTAACACAACCTTTTCCATATTTTACAATAAATTTATTTCTTATTTAGTTGTAGAATTTGGCTTTTGAATGAGGTGATTTTTTGCAGAGTTGATTTCTGAATCAAGTTGCTGTGGTGTTGGTTTCATTGTTTGGTTAATTCTATGCTTGGTTGCTATGGAAATACTTATTTACGGAGCTAATGCCTAATGGTGTCAAACAGATGCTACTGGCAACTAGGAATCCTTTATATTTGATCAATGAAAGACTCAGTCAGAAGTAGAAACTCAGTTTTGTGCTCGTTTTTCTCTGTTATAATTTTGGAGTATGGAATGGATATTCTCAAATAGGACAAGTTTTCATTTCTTTATGAGCATTTAAGCACATATTGAATCTTCTAAAAAGTATCATCAGTGAAAAAAAATCCTATTTTAGCTTTAGGGAATCATATAGCAATGATACAAATTTTAACATTGTGTGTGGCCTTAGTGTGCATGTTTCAGCTTGGGAAAAGGAGAATAGTGTTGGTTTTATTCAGCTTTTAAAAATGATTTTTAGATTTATAAAGCTAATTTTTTTTGGTAGCTGTGTATTTTAAATCTCTGTATAAGCATTAATATTGTTCTTACTATAACTTGTCACAAAAAAATAATTCTAGGGTAACTAAGCTGATATGTTTTTGTATTTTATATGTTAAATTATTAAGAAAACATCATTGCAAAGTTGTCTAGTCAAAGATATTTTAAGATTAAATTTTTTTTAAAGATGTTTAAAATGCTAGTTTACTTTTATAGTAATTTCAATTGTTTATAGCTTGACAAAAGTAAAATCCATACTCCTTTACCATGCTTAAGCCTTTGAAACTTGAAAATGCTCCTCAAACAGATCTTTAGACAAATGGAGTTGTGTTATTTGTATAAAGAAGATCTAAAAAGCCTCCACCCTCCATGGCATCAACTCTTCTGAAAGGCACATCTATTCCTGGCCCTGGAACCACTGGGTGCACTGCCACAGGAGAGATAACCTTTCCTATGGAACAGGAATTAAAAACCAAACAAACCCCCTGAAGCCCTGCTGGTTTGCCTTGATTGTCTTCTCCCATTTCTCATCTGTTTTCAGTTTGCTTAGACTATAAACTTCTCAGAGGAGCACTTTCTGTCTTTTATTTTGTGAAAAACAGCATTGCCTTGCTGCTGCTGTTGGAGCTCGAAGCTGGTTTAGGGTAGGCCCCTGTTACCATTACCTTGTTATTTTTTAACATGCTTCTGATGTTGCTAATGATGTGAGCTTTGCCAAAGTGCTGTCCTTAAGCTTTGGTGATGGTTAGGTTGATATCCTTGTGTTCAACTAGCATAGTATCTCTTCTGAATTACATGGAAATATTGTTTTTATGGTTTGAGAAAACATAGGCCTGATGCCTACTGTCATTTTTTTTTTTTTTTTTTACTGCATATATCCACTAAGTGACAGGTATTTAAAATCTCCCAAGATCTGACTGAGCACCCATGGTACAGAATACAGTGTTCATTGTTCAGAACAGCAACTTTGGGGAGAATTTGTTGAGCTTTAGCAACTTTTTTAACCTTTAAGTACTTATTTTCAGAGATGCAAATTCATTCTCTTGAGGCTCTTGGGGTGTTTTGAGTGACAAGTTTCAGTTTGACCTATGCTGGCTGATGATGGCCAAATAGGGAAAAGTCACTTATACTTAAAGGGCTTCTCTAAGCTGTCTTGTCTTCTTTTAACCACATTGAAATTTATTTCAGAGACTAAATAGATTCAATTATTATAGTTGAAAGTAATACGGACCCTGACTGTTACAGAACATTTTTTAGGTGCATGTGTGGGTTCTTGTTTTTGTTAGGTTTTTTTCCTATTTGAAGCTATTTTCTATTGAAGCTGTCCTTCAAACCCCTGACCAGCTTGTCAGGCAATTATACAAAACCAGGAAAGAGTGTTCATGGCTCTCTGGATTAACTGGGAAGACTCTGGGGTTGGAATGAGAACTTCTCTCCCAATCTGACTGGAAATGTCCTGTGCACATTTCTGGTGGGAATGGCTGTAGATTTGCCACCTTTCAGAAGTTCATCTGCAGTATCAGAGCCCGCTGAAGTTGGATTTTCAGAGGGGCTCCGATTGCTCTGATGTTGCCACTGACCATGGACACTCAAAGCCGAAGTGTGTGAGTTACTAAGCAGAGGTCTAAGTTGCAGCTTGGAAGTTTTATGACTCAAGTCCATCCTAGATAAGGTGTTTCTTGATGGAGGAGGTGAGGGAAGAACGTTATGTGCAATGGATTACAAAATCTTAGTATTACAGAGTACAGATCTTTCTGCAACAAGTCTCATGGTTGCAAAATCAGAAATTGCTGAGGCTCTGCCTAAGACCTATTTTAAGGTCTCTGGGTCTGTTCACAGTAGGTCAAAATAAAGGGTGTCTTTTCACTCCTGTTGTAAGATTAGTGTGACTCTGGGAGTACTTTGTAACTTTTGTTGATGCACAGTAATGAAAGAAAACTTAGACTACTAAGCTCTCAAGAAAAAATAATGCCAGAAATACTGCTTGTTTTGTATTCCAGATTTAACTTGCAATGTAAGGAGTTAGGCTACTTAAACTAAGTCTGATAGGTAGTGAGAAAAAGAATAAAATTTTCTTAGTGCAAAGGGGAAAATTCTTCTTTAAACGGAGAAATAGAATTTATCAGCTATTAACCTTTAAAATCGTCACCCTCCTTGTCTTTCAAACCCTGGCAATTCTGCAGAGGTGTGTTAAGGAACATCGTGCTGTTTTCTGCTACTTTCTCCAGAAATTGTTTTTGTGGGGGAGGCTTTCTGGATTTTGAGTGCCATCTTGTGGTGCCTTCTAAGCACCTAAGGAAAGGTAACCCCCTTTTCACTACTACTAACCTGCGAGGATTTGCTTAGTGCAGAGATGCACCAAGTCGGATCTATTGGAAAAATATTCATTGTTTATAGAGATCTGCATTTTTTTTCCAGTCGTGCTTAGCAGCAGAGATTGCTACTTTGTACCTCAACTTCTCATCAGTTCATTTTAATTACTTTGATGTGTAGCATGTGGAATGACCCCTGAAAATGTGACAGGCTGTGGTAGCTTGCTGGCTGAGTTAATATACTGCCTTGTCTTCTCTCAGGAGAAATGGCTTCTAGTTAATGGTGATATATAACGAGTTAAAGAAAAATCTGACAGCAAAGTACACGTAAACTGTAGTTCAGTTTATTTCAAAATTGTTTTAGTCTCTTTGCTGTAAAATTTGTATCAGTGAAGAAGCTTAAATCTTCTGGTTTAAATGACGACAGAAAATTTTCAGTGATGAATCCAAGCTGTAAAATTTTTCATTTAAATAAAACTGCATAAATTATGCCTCATCATTTAAAATATCAAACAATTATTTGCATTGAAAGTAGATTGGAAGATTTTTCTGCCTTGTGTTTACTGGGTGAGCATGGGTCATTAGAACCTGTTTATTTACTATAGCAGGGCTTAAACCAAAAGGAAGGTTTTGACCCTTGTTAGTCAAAAAGATTGACCCCCAAAATTATAGCTGATGTGAGCATGTGTATGAGTACATGCTGTTTAAAGGATGAATGAAGGAGTTGCAGTAAATGATTTGGTTCAGAAATATTCTAGAGTAAGCAAGATGTTTATTGGTTTGGTGTTTTGTTTGTTACTTAAGGGTTTTTTTATTGTTATTGTGAGCTCATTCGTAGCAAACAAATAAAATCAGCTAACATACCACATATTCAAAAGAAAAATAAAATACTCTGAGAGGAAAACCTCTTTTGTGTCCCCTAATGGAGGCTGCAGGATTACGAGCGAGCTGACGCAACTCTGTGGCCCATTAGTATCAAAGGTTACTAATACAACTAACAAAACCCATGTGGACAGCTGATCTCGGCTGCTGATTGAGGCAAAAGTTAATGAAGCAGATTAATGCAGTCTCTGTGTGTGGGGACAGAATGAAACCAAAAGATTTACTGATGTTCAATACAGTAAGGAAACGTCAGTCTAGAAAGAGATGCTTCACAATGAAGAAAATTGAATAAAACCACTCAAACAAACAAACAAATGAAAAGAAACAACCCAGTCTGGCAAGATGTTGCTAAAACCAAATGCATCATGGCAAAATGGGTATGGCCACAGAATGTTGGTCATTATCTTACTGTTTGTCAGTGACAAACAGTTAAAAAAAAGAAAAACACATGGTAGCTAGATTACTCACATTAAAAATCCCCAAAACTCTCAAGTACCTAAATTCTTAATTCTTGATTTTGATCTGCTTGCTTTACCCAGCATTACCCAGTATGATTTTCTGATAGAGCACAACTTACTCCCAGTTCAAGCACATACTTCATGGTAGATCTCTTCAGTTTTCCTAGCAAGCAGATGTTATTACTATTAACTTTAAACACAGTTTAGTGGCATCTCTGGGAAGACAACTGAAGAGAAGAGCCTTGAAGTGCCTCCCTTGCCCAGGCACTGCTGACACGTCCCCACCTGTGTTTCTTTTTTGACACTTTCTGCACCTTCCTCTGGACAAGCACCAGATGGGAACGTTGTGTTTTCTCCATGCAAGTGCTGTTAGTGCCAGAGGAACAAAAACATACCTAGCTCTCACCTGTAAAAATAAGCAGAAGAGCTTCCAGGATTGCAAAATATTCTTTAGCAAGTGGGGTATTGGCATGTTATTTGTGCTCTGTAGCGATGTAAAAGAGTGAAAAGCTATGTTTAATTTGTGAATATGCATTTTGCAAATGGATTAATTTATCAAAGAGTAATTAGAATCTGTCGAGAAGTCATGAAGACTGAAAGCTTTTGAAACAGAACAGACATCTGAATTTCATTTCTTGTATGTTGTTTTCATTTTTTGTCAGTATAAAAGACAAATGAAGTGAGTGCTGTTGACGTACTTGAAGCTGATAGTATCTTCAGATTGTGTTGCTGACGTTCTTTTGTGGGTTTGGTGGGTTTAGTGAGGTTATTCAGAACATGGGGATTTATAGCCATGTTCAAGCAAAGCCTAACAAAACCTCCTGCAAGAAAACCTTTTTAAAAATACCAATTTTTAACCTCTTTGAAGAGATTTTTGCCCCCTTTAAAAGTACATGATTTAATGTAATGCTTTCTTTTCTGTATTTACAAAAAATTCTTCTGTTTGAATGATTCTGAAAGAAAAAATATTTTGGAGGTTTTAGGCTAGATTTGCTTTTATATGTTGAAGTGAATAGGAGCAGGAAAGCAGCATCACCATCAAATTTAATGTGTATGTTGAATGATTTATGAGCAATCCAAAAATATTGAAAAAAGGCCATATTATTCTGTCATCACGATATCTCTGTTGCATGCAATTTCTTTAAAGTCTTCATTAGGGCTCTTGCTGGGTAGCATTAACTGAGAACATGACCCAAATTACATATGAAAAAACAAAGGGAGAAACATTTCCCATTGCATCACATACCCAAAATTTATGCCACTGCTGTTTTTCAACATCAACACATCACCTTTTATTAATTAACTTTAACCATTAATTACCATTAATACATTACCTTTTTATTAATCTTTTCTCCTTTTTTTTATCTTTGCAGATGATACTTTGGGATTGGGATTTGAAGCAATGGTACAAGCCCTATTACCAGGTCAGTATATTATGAATTTAATTGTCTTTTTTTTTTTATATTTTGTGAAATGTGATTGAGTGCAGATTTCAAAACTGTTCAAACTGCCAAATTTCAGTTCTTCTGTTGATGCTGTATTTGCCTATTTTTTCCCCTCTGTCTCTTACATTGTAGCAAGCTCTTCTTGTTCCTGTTCAGAAAATTATGCAAAATTAAAATGAATCACTTTTGTTTGGATAAATTTTTTATAACTTCTTTCAGTAGAATCAGGGTTAATAAAAATTATGAGGTTGTGGAAATTGTACCTCTGTAAGGGGCTCTAACAGTTTGATTGCCAAAATTTGTTGATATTGTTGGAAGAGAAAGAATAGTAGGTTTAATGCTGAGACAAAGTAATGAAAGTAGAGATTTAAAAATTGCCAACAGACTTCAAATAGAGAAAAGGAAGCGGAAAGCTAATGTTGAATTGTGAATTACTTTTTATTGTGTGACAAAAACCTGCAGACACTGCTGTCTGAATGTCTATATATATATTTTCCTTAAAAGAAATTGTTGCATTGATTTTTTAAAAAATTATTTTTGCTACATTTGCAATGTTACTTTAAACAAAGAATGCCATGAAGTGTTTTGTCATGTTAACGGTTTGCAGCATTTCCATCTATTGCAGAGCGCTGGCAGCGGGAGTGGAGTGGATCTCTCAGTGCTGAACGAGGCTCGGAACCTGCTCACGGAGCTCCTGAGCGACCCGTGCCTGCCCCCACACGTGATCTCCTCCCTTCGGAGCATTAACAGCCTCATTGGGGCTTTCTCAGGAGCATGCAGGCCAAAGGCCAGCCCATTCACTCCCTTTCCTGGCTTCTTCCCCTGTCCTGAAATAGAGGATCCTGCTGAAAAAGACAGGAAGCTGCTCAAGGTCTAACATCTTTTATTTGCATTCGCGTGTGTGTTGCAATTAAAAAAAAATACATAAAGGGAAATTCATCTAGAAGGAATGCTCCTGTATGCATAGCAGGTTCTCTAGTGAGTACCTGTGGACAATGTTTAAGGTCAAAAGGGAGCAGCTGTGAAAACACATTGAATGAAGTGGAGATAAGTACTAAAATGCAAATTCAAGTGGTTGATGGTTAGACAGTACAAGCGCTGGTCTGCACCCTGACCACAACATTCCTCAAAATAACAGCAAATATAAACTGAAGGTGTGATAGTGTCATGATATGGGACAAACAGGGCTGTTCTTGATTCTTCTACATTCTTTATCTAACCATTACTGTCAGTGTGGTTTTTTCATTGACCTTTTTTCCCCAAGAAATCTACTCTTGTGGACAGCAAACCAACCATCACACAGAAGCAAATCAGCTAGTAAAAGGAAAAGTATCCCTTCTTTTTCTTTAGCAAATCACTTTATGAGACCAGTGTAAAATCTGCTGTCCCTTCTCCATTACCCTGGGTTAATAAGTGAAAGCAAGAGTGTAGTTACTATATGAAATGTTAAAAGAATGTGGTGGGAAAAAATTTATGATATAGAAACTGAACTGCAGAGCACCAGAGCTAATATTTCTAGCCCAGTATTGACAGCTTGAGGCTGTTTGTTGTGGAGGCTGCTCTGGGACATGCCCTGTAGTTGTTTACATTTCCAGGAAGTGGGCAACTTGACCCAAACTGATCATCTGGTTGGTTTAGTTTTTGGAACCTGATTCAGCCTGTGAAATATCTGTTGGGAACGATATTTTTGGGGGGAAAAACTCAGTGTCTGCAGGTTACTCTGTGGAAAATCCTGCAGAACCACTTCAGTATGAAATTCCTTGTAATGTCGCATGGATACTTGCAGAAATCAGTTGGGCAGGGACCACAGTCATTAGCATGTTTTTCTTTGTGGATATCTTTAAAAGCTGCTAAGGATTGGCATACCTTTTGATTTTTAAAATTTCTTTATAGCTAGTGAAAATAGTGTGAAATGAAAAATACTCATTTCTGGAGACCAGTTATAAAGAGTATGTGAGGTTGAAATATGATGGTTTTTTGCAGCTGCTCTCATTTTCTGCTTCCTAAAAAGTAACTTTTGCCTCAAGTTCTGGAGATTTTCTGTATAGAAAGTTTTCTAATGTTTGTCACAATCATTCAATAATTCTTTGGCTTTGATAGGTTTAAGGGTAAGCCCAAATATTCCCCTCCATGTATGTTACTGTGAGAGAAAGTTTCCTTTTACTTTTAAAAAACAGATATATGAGGAAAAATTCCAGGTTAAAACACAGCAAAGAAAATATTATGGAAGTATTTCTTCAAAATGGAGGATTTTGAAAGGTTGCCATTCTCTCTTTCCCTGACTTAGAATATAAAAGGTCTCCTCCATATTTTTTTTGCTGTGGATTATGTACATCTTTATTTCTCTTCCCTGAGTGGCTTCCAAAGTGTGTTCAGTTATGATTTTCAAGTTGATTAGGGGGTCATCAAGTTGATTAGGGGGTCATCAAGTTGATTAGAGGGTTGAAGCACCTCTCCTCCAAGGAATGCTTGAGAGAACTGTGATTGTTCAGCCTGGAGAAGAGAAGGCTTTGGGGTGACCCAATTGTGGCCTTCCAGTACCTGAAGGGAGCCTGCAGGAAAGGTGGGGAGGGAATTTACACAAGCATGTAGTGACAGGACAGGGGGAATGGCTCCAAACTGAAATAGGGCAGGGTTAGATAGGGCATTAGGCCAGGTTGGATGGGGCTGTGAGCAGTCTGGTCTAGGGAAAGGTGTCCCTGTCCATGGCATGGTGGGTTGGAACTTCAGAATCTTTAATGTCCCTTCCAACACAGACCATTCCATGATTCAGTGGTGCCTGCTCTCCTCTATAGGAAAGGAATTAAAAACAGGGGAAAGAATGTAACTGGGCTTCAGACCTTGGGCTAGTCATAACTGCTTGCCTAATGCTAACCCTTCCCTGTGGGTTTCTTGGAAGTATGAAATGCCCAGTATTCAGGAAAAAAAAAATTAATATGAGACAAGAAACATTGCAAGGCTGCTCTGCAACAGAAACAGTTTCTACTTCCATCAAGACTGTCCCTAGAACTGTCCCCAGATATCCCAGTGTATGACAGTAGAATGCTTTCCAGATGGGTGGGTTTCTGCTGTTATTAACAGTCATGATTTTAACATATTTCACAGTCAAGTCAAGTAAAAATTGTCTAGGCAAACCTCTGAGTGTGCACATCTCTTATCTCCTTGGGAGACCTCCACATGGAGTAAGAGACCATACCTGTGGTAAGGTACCACATCAGCTGTTTCACTATAAAAATTAACAACAAATAGCCCATATAAAGCATAAATAAAATTTTAACATCTGCTTTTACTTCCATGGATTTTAACCACGGTGAAATTACTCAACAGGGATTAAGTAGCAGGAGCAGCCTGCCAACCCCACAGCTGAGACGATCCTCAGGAGTTTCTGGCTTGTCATCTATGGAATCAACATCCTCCAGATGGGAAAGGAGTAGCATTAGCAAGAGATCCCATCAGGAATATAACACACCAAGGTAAGCACTGAACAGCATTTTAAGGGCAATAATAATGCTGGAACTTGGCAGCAGAAGTATTGGATGTAAAGTCCTGTGAATTAAGCCTCCAAATTCTGCCAGCATAAACTGGAAAAGTTAATGATGTACTATGCTGTGTAACTCAGGTTGATCTTAAGTAGAAATCAGGTTGTTCTGAGGTTAAATAGTGTGCTCTGTCATAGTAAGTAAAACTTGATATAAACTTGAGTAGGAAATGGAAAAAATAGTCCAGCATACATGATTGCAAAACAAACTAGTCTCTAAACTTGTACTGACATCCTCAGTCTTTTTGTTTAATATATGTATCACTTGCCAACTTCCATATACCCATGCATACTTAAAAAGGTGAGACAATTTTCTTGTGGTTGATAGCTACTGTTGTGTGTATTATAATGTTTATTATTCCTCCATTATAATGTTTATTATTCCACCAGTCATCAAGCAAGTTTCAAGATAAATTAAGGTAGTAATCTCTTCTCTATTTGTGAGTAAACATGGTGCAAATAGAGGTTTTATTTCCAGAATCAAGATAACAGTCTGAATTAGAATTAAGATGAATGGGTTTTTTTTCCTTTTTGTATAATGTTTTATATTAGTGAAAATTCAAAGATTTTGAATTAGTGAAAATCCAAAGATATAGATTTAATTTTATTTAAATGTATGAATGAGTATGCCTTTGCTTCTGAAATCTGTAAATATGTGGGTGGTTTTGCTTTTCTTGTTTTGTGGGTTTTGCTTGTTTGTTTTGGTTTATTGTTTGGCTGTTTATTTACATTTTTGACTTGGTTTGGGGTTTTTTTGTTTTTCTTTTTTAAAAATGGTTCTACACAGGTCATAAGGAAAGTATAACATGCATTTTTAAAAAAAGAAAATGTGAATTATGCTGATAACTGGTAATTATTAGTAGTAGATAGGAATTTATATACACATGTCCAAGAATTTACTTATCAGCATTATATTTAATATTGAAGTGAATCACTTGAATAATTTGTCCCTTTCAGTGTTTTTTTGCCCTTGAATTAAAGATAATTTTTAAGTTTTTACATTGTAAGACTTAAATGTGGTTTATGTATGAAGTACCATTGAAGATTCTAATAAGAGCAGTCGTGGTCATTAAAAGATTAGATTTTCATGCTGACCTGGTTGCTGGTGTCCAGATGAACCTCCCCAGTTGTATCCACTGGAAATAACCAGGGACCAGAGAAATTGCTTTAACCTTAGCAACCGTGGGATTTCAATTTGAGGCTCAGCCCTCCTGCTGCAGTCTCAGTGTACGTTTACAGATGGTTTCCTCACTTTCCTTACTATTCAAAAGCAGCTCTTGGAAACTTCTGTTTTATTTATATGCAGATTTTTGACTTGGTTTCTCATTCAAACACAAGCTCAAAATGTAAAGTTCTTCCTCATGTTGAGGTGAAGCTTCTCATGTTTTAGTTTATGGCCATTGCTCCTCCTTGTCTTGCTGGGCACCACTGAAAAGAGTCTGGCACCATCCTGTTAGCCCTCCTCTGAGATATTTATGTACATTGATGAGATCCCCTCTCAGCCTTCTCTCAACTAACCAGGCCCAGCTCCTGCAGCCTCTCCTTATATGGGAGATGCTTCAGACCCCTCATCATCTTATGGCCTCCACTGGACCCTTTCCTGTAGTTGGAGATACACAGAAATAAATCCGTGTTTATTCTTGAACTCATTTTTCATATTCATTTATTTAAACTAGTGATGGGAGATCAAGTATTATTTCTGTATTGGACTTTTTTGCCATTGGTTTAAGATTAAATCTGTTTTGGTAAATACTATTTTCCCCTCCTGAAGAAAAATAGTTTTACATTAACTATTTTCACTTTGGAGTAAACACTACAGTTATTTTTAATGGCATATTACATTTTTGTTCCCTAAAGGAAATATAATTTTAAGCCATGTAGTGAAACTTTGTCGCTGGAACAGCAGATGGCAGGATTGAGCAATCGAGTTTAAGGACTTGGCCAGGGAAGCAAAACACGCTTTGATGTCAAAAACAGCTTCAGTTTTAAGTTTACAATAAATAAAACACTTAATTGAATATGCAAAATTTATGTGGCTGTGTAAGGTTTTAATTGTATTTCCAAAGTGATTAACAGATCTGTTAGGAAACAGCCTGCTTCAAATATTAAAGGAAAGTAGCATATTAGAAACAAAAACCTATCACACATAATCTGAGTATATTTACTGCATCATTTTAGGATGTGTTAAGTTTTTTGTTGCTTTCAATCAGTACACAGCAGTTTTTATTTCATGTAATTGACATGTATTTTACAGCTGGTTTTGAATTCGATGACTTTGTAGTATTCTTAAATGGTGGTGGACCTGTCACAGGGCAGTGTAGCTATTTTAAAAACATTTTATTTGATAAAAGCAGAAGAGAAAATAAGAAACAATGCAAAAAATCCTCACTGTTTCCTTTTCAGCCAAGGATCTCACTCCAATGGGTCTTTTGGTGCAAACTTGCTGACAATACCAAAGCAAAGATCATCCTCTGTGACCTTGACTCATCACATGGCTCCCAGACGAGCAGGTAGGATTGTGACATTTGTACAGCAACTGGATGGCACATCAGTAAATACATAGTGCTTTTCATGTAAACAAAGCACTAAAATAACTTCAGCATGTCCCTCGTTGTTTAAATCCTCTCTTTGTAAACAGCCATGACTTTATTGTCATCTGGACCCCATGTCATGTTTGTCTTGGAAGGTGCTTCTCCTGGCCTGAGTCCCGTGGGTTCACCCAGCCATGGATCTGTCTCCAGCGGGGCTTTCAGCAACTGGTCACCTGTGGAGTTCCCTGACACTGCTGATTTCCTCACAAAACCAAGCATTAATATACACAAGCCTCCAGGACACACCCCCAGCTCTCCAGATTTTCAGCAGCCAGTTAAAACACCTGTAGGTTATATGTGTAGCAGGTACTGTAAACTCTCTTATAATTTCAGTTGCTTCATATGGGTTGAAAAGAATGCAATTAAAATAAAAACAAAAAATCAAGACCTGTGCCCTTACTAGGATTAAAAAAGGGCATAAATCTCATAATAATATGTAACTGTGTTATCCAGGGGAGAATAAAGAATGCTGAATGTATGTTGCTGCTTTGATGTGGCCCATCCTTCTCAGCAGCTGTTATTGTAGACAAGCAATATTCTGTGGAATTTTAGAAAAGGAGGGTTTCTTACATGGGAATTGGATTCTGTGTTTCTGAATACTTTCTTAGTTATAAGCTCTACTTTAGTAATTCAGGGCTCTAAGTCTGGGGGAGGTGATAGTTGATTATTATCTAAGGACAGACTAAATCTATGTGTGCCAAATTTAAGAGAAAATACTCAGGTCAGTTGTTGAAGAAACCTTTACAAGCCTTTTTAAAAATAAGTAATCTGCAGATATTTTTCAGTAGAAGACAGCAGTAGCAAAAGAAGAAAGTTACTGAATGTTGTAAATATTTTTCATGTATTCTGTAAGCTGTGGACGTCAGATACTCAAGCCTGTTCCAATACCAGAACCAGACTTTGCAGAATACAGAGAGAGAAAATCAGGTGGGATTTCAAAATAGACAAATACTTAATATCAACTTACTGCTTTTTTTTTCCCCAAGCCAGTTAAATTAAAATTTCACTATTTCTACATAATTTTTACCTACATTTTAACCTATGTATGCATTTTACTTTGTTTTGTGTTTTAGAATAATCAAAATAAGATGAAATATTGCCTTCTTCATAGTAAGGATTTTAAAACAGGTTTCCACTAATACCTTTATAGTTCAGTATCAAACAAGTTTGATACAGTCCATGCATCAAACAAGTGCTTCACTAACTAAGGTAGACTAATCACCTTTTTTTGATTAAGAAAAGCTATAAGCATAGCTTTTCTTTTCTTTTCTTAATCTTCAAATAGATTTTGTCTAATAAATGTTGTTCTTAATGACTTTTCTTTGCCTATTTCTTAAATAAAATGGTTTAGAAACAAGCTCTTACTTATATTTCTGTGACAAATCCATATGATCAGTTAAAAAATTATTAGACAGTAGTAATTTACAAATCACTTACTGATATAGTATTTCTCTGTGTGTTTTCTTTAAGGTGAAATTGCAAGTGCTAATGTCTCCAAAGAATCTTTCCACCATACAGAGAAGAGGAAAGATGAAAAGAAGGAAATGATCGATCAAACACAAAATACACTGCTTGTAAGCATGTAATTGCCAAAAATACCCCTGCAATAACTATTCTCAGTTCACTATTTCTTTATCGTTTCTAACTTGCTGTGAAGAGGCCTTTATGTTGCAAAAATAGTAATTTCTAAAGGGTTATGGTGCATGGTTGGAATTCAAATTTTCACTTAACAATTGTTTATCTTGCATAAATGTCACTAGCAAATGACAGGAAAGCTTGTGGTGGTATTGATTTTGTTGATCAATATTGATTTGTGTAGATTTAATGTTGAGAGGGTATGCTCAAACACTGGCTAATATTTTCTTTTGGAACTTCATGAAAGATGCAGCAGTGGCAGTGAGACTCACAAATGAATGTCCAATACAGTGCTATTAACATTTTGGGTTTATACATCAGGTGTTTTTAAAACTTGTCCAATTAACCTATTCTTAAAGCTCAGTAAATCTTCGGTTTTAGCCTATGGATATTTTTGCTTTGTTTTATTAACTCATCTTGTCTAAAAATAATTTGGAAGGAAAATTGAGCAGTATCTCAGACAGCCCCAGAATCTGCTGCCCAAAACAGGAAAACTCAAGCCTTTAAGTGTGCTATTTGTGATATTGATTTATGATTTTCTCATAGCCATAGTTGCAGCGCCATTCAATAAATTCACTAATGATTTATCATTTTCAAGGCTTTTTTTGCCAACACAACTGATAAATTAATTTTCATTGTTATTTTAGAGATGATAAAGTATCTTAATCTCATACAGGTGGAACAGAGTTCTACATTAGAAACAATGTTATTAGACCATGATTCACTAATGGAGAAGATGAGCAATTGGAATTTCCAAGTTTTTGACCTTGTAAAAGAAATGGGAGATCAGTCTGGAAGGATCCTCAGCCAGGTTTGTTGTCATTTTTAATATAAGGGAGGGTAGGTAAAGCTGTCCTTTATTTAAACCATGAAGAAATTTTGCAGTCAACATTCATGTGAATACTTGAAATTGCATTTATGTGAATATCTTCAAAAGCAGAAATGTGACTTCTCATATACTCCATGTCATTTTAAACCATAAAAAATGGTTTATCTATAGAGAACATGCTCCAGTTTTTCTGAATTTCATTCTCAATGTAGATAGGTTAGACTCACACTGATGAGGTTTTACCATAATTTCCTGTGCAGAATTATTTCCTGCTTTCAGAATTGCTACTCTGCTTGGCAACCATTACTTCTATCTCTATTTCAGTAAAATATTTCTGCCCCACCTGTGGGGGAAGAAAAGTGATCTTTTAGGCAGCCTTCTGCCTCTTGATCCTACAAACAGTGGAGTTTTTTTCCACTCTGCTTTCTGCGTGTGGTATCCCTTTTATCTCTTTCTGATTTATTTCCATGCATTTTCATGTTTGCTGAAGCCAATCCTGCTGGCAGGTGCAAGAATAGGATCCTGTTTGCTCTTCCCCAGCTTCTCCCATTCATCAAGGTCATCTGAAAGCTTCTACCTCCTTCTTTAGAGTGGATTTAGCAATCATGGAGCTTCTGATCTGACCACTAAACCGTTTATTTCCAGTTTTTTCCACCCTGGAGTGATGTCCCCTAATTTTGTAGCTCCTGTTCCTCTGAGCACCTCCCACGCTTCAGAACTTCTTGTTCCTCTCCTGTGTCTAGGAAAAAAAGTTATACAAATGAGTAGCAGTGACTTGTTTTAAAATTTTTTAAAATATTGGCAGCTGTGGGTGAGGGGGGATTAGGCTTTGAAGTACACTAAGTTCTATATGTAAATAATAATATAATAGTATATATATAATAATTATATATGGTCTATATACATACGTGGAAGTTCTTTTTGAAATACTTCTTCATTTACCAGCTAGTTTTGTTAAAAACACTCAAGAGAAATCATAATAAATACAGGAAATAGGCTCTCTTTGTCAAAGTCTCAGAAACAACCACAGTTTTTGAGTGTATTGTGGGGCTGGTGTTGTTTTTTCTCTTTGTTTTGTTTAATTCTTAATGACTTTGCTGTTATAATTAAATAATTTGAAGTTCTGAATGATAAGTCTGAATATAAATGTCTTCTTTTTAGGTCACAAATGGGATAAAGCATGGCTTATTTAGCCTTCTAAAAATTTTTGGGGTATTTTATTGCAAATGATTTGTGCATAGAATTATCAGTAATGACATAAAAGCTTTTATTTTTCTTAATTGAGAGGATCATAAAAATTCATTTTTTGTGCTAAAAATTTATTAACTGTATCTCTATGACAATAGCATTCCAATAATTTTTTAGTGGAATTCCACTGATTTCCATGTCTGCCAGCAAGTAAAATTTTAAAAACAAGAATATTTTTAAAGTTGAAAAAGCAGAACATGCGACGGTATTGAAATCTTTCAGATTTAAACTAATTTTAATCTTTGTTTAGGTTACTTATTCCTTGTTTCAAGACACTGGCTTGTTTGAAATTTTCAAAATCCCCACTCAAGAATTTATGAATTACTTCTGTGCGCTGGAAAATGGCTACCGGGATATTCCCTGTAAGTGCTCCCTGGTTACACAAGGAATTTTGTTATCAGTGGCTCTCCTTTGGTGTAGGCATTTGCATTTCTGGGCTGCTTAGTGTGTTTTTAGTGAATGCATTTGACAGAGCTTAGAACGGGTCTAGGGAGTTGCAGGACAAAGTGGGCGGGCTCTAAAAGTGAATTTGTTCATTTGGAGTTTGAAGAAAACCTTAGAGAATTTGAATTAGTGGTGCAATCAAACACACTGAAGTCAATGGGAGAATAATTGCTGATTTAACAGAAATTTGGGTGAAGTCCTTAATAAAATGAAAAGAAAATAGCAAATTTTGATGGTAATTATTTACCTTGCTGTTCAAGGCAGCCAAATTTATTGGAAAACAACACAAAAAACCACACTTCCCCACTCCACAGATGTTTGCCCAGCTCGGGTGCTTGTAGGTATCAGATTGCAGGCCACGCTTGTTTCTCACCACTATTGATTTAAAAGGCCATTTAATCCCTTCCTGAGGCCCAGGTAGGATGAAGTGTCCATAGACACTGTTTGTTTCTCTAACTGCCTTCTCAAAAATGTTCTGTGGTACATATATCTACCACTAACATTTTAAATGCTATTTTTCCTTTTAGATTTAATCAAAAGCTCACTTACAATACATTTTATAAATTTTTTTTTGTTTTTTTTATTATTCCATGAGATGCCATTCCAGATAACAATTTTTTAATTGTATCTTGCTGACTTTCAGATCACAATCGTATCCATGCCACGGATGTTCTCCATGCAGTGTGGTACCTGACCACACGGCCCATTCCTGGATTCCAGCAAATCCGTAGTGAGCACATGATGGAGACTGAAATAGGTGTGTATTCACACAGGCTGTTTTTGTTTTGCTGAAGAATGTTATAATGAACCTACAGCAGGTAAACCAAATTTGTCTGGAAGAAAATATTGAGTTATTCTTATGACTCACTTTTTTTTTTTTGTACTTTAATATAATGCAGAAGAAAAAAATCACAAAGCACACACCGTTCAGAAATATCATGCAATTGACTTTTAGAAAAATTAGTAGATGAGTAATGGTTAGTTTGTTAGCCAAGAAAACTGGTTCACTTAATAAATTTTCTATGCTGAATGAAACCTCTGTATTCTGCCATAGTCAGGATATTTTTAGCATTTGAAATACATTAGGCTAATATTTCTTAACTTTATTGGAAAGTTAAATAGACCAAAGAAAAAATACCAAAGTATTTAACTTAATTGAAGTTCTCCTTAATGGCTTTAGTATAAAAATTATTATTTTAGAATTTTCAGTTAGGTATCACATGCAGAATTTTCAGTTAGGTATCACATGCAGACTTTCAAACATTGAAGTGACCACCCCAACAATAACTGCATAAGAGCATCCCTGAAAAGGAAGTAATAACTCCAAATTCAAATGTTGTGTGAAGGTACTTCCAGTGAAGCTTGCTTTTGTGTTGTCTGTGACTTCATAGAACAGACTTTTAAATTTAGAATTTGTAATTTTTATCTAATTGTATCCTATAAGCAAAGGATTTTAAAAAAGATTGGAAACATAGACTTTGATGCTAAATGGTTTGTATTTCAGAAAAAATAAAATCAAGACCTCTGTTTTAAGTGTATAGTAGAAAAAGACATGACACAAGTTGTGTGGCTTTTAAAGGGCTGGGATTTTCTCTTTTTTCCAAGTTTGTCCCTATCTATTGATTGCTCCCTATTGCCTTTTCTTTCTCCAAGTGTTAAAGGGGTTGGGACGGGTTTAACTGGAGAAAAGTGATAACAGTAATTTTATTCTCCTCTACAAAAAGAAAAAAAAAAAAAGAAAAGAAAAAATAAGAAATTATAATCTTATTGCTTGGAACCTCTTCTAGTATCAGTATTTTCAGGCTTTTAATCCTTGCTTATTCTATTAAGGCAAGGGAGTTCCTTTGATATCATGCAATGATGAAGGAAGTGCTATTTCTTTTCCTTTTTTTAAAGTAGTGACTTTTTCCATGGTAAAGATGATGATAAAACTGTGAATCTTCTTATCATGCAAGTATTTCTAAATTAATGAAGTTAATTCCTTTTGCAGTAGTCTCTACTGCCCCCCTCCAAGTTTTCCTGTAGGTTTGCAAGTTCAAGAAATGGGAAAATTATAAAAATACTAAGGAAGGTGCTGATTGCTGATTAATTTTTTCTTGGACAAATTCAGGTTGGAGACAAGCAATAGAATGCTCTGTTAGTGCTACAAATTTGCAACTCAATGGCACTTCAACTTTTCTTCAAAATTGTTAATCTATAAAAACTATCATTAATTTTCTTTTTTAAAATATTAGTCCTTGACAATTATTCAGCTTCATGGCAGCAAGGATACCTATACTGTGTTTGCAACAGTGGCTGGCTGTTTATACACATTTATAATGTATTACAAATATGTATGAAATACTGTTCTAAAAAATATTCAGATTTTGTACTTTGAATTTTTATTTTTTTTTTAGATGAAGCCAGTGGTATTGCCCCAGTTCAGGTCAGCTACACTTCTTCAAAAAGCTGTCCTATTACTGATGACAGTTATGGCTGCCTGGCTTCAAACATTCCTGCTTTGGAATTGATGGCTCTGTATGTAGCAGCTGCCATGCACGACTATGATCATCCTGGACGTACAAATGCTTTTCTAGTGGCCACAAATGCACCTCAGGTAGGAACCTCTTCACACAGAAAATCACTTCTTTCTGTCTGAAATCAGTATAAAGGATTATTTTCTATTCTATATCTCTAAAGTAAGTTGTTTAGGATTGAAGTATTTAAGGCCTGTTTAAGAAATGGGGAAATTAACATGTACTATACTTGTGTGATATTTTTATTTTTCTTTCCTGTTAAATTCTGATGTGTTTTGTATGTACTGGTTGTGTATGCCTGCAGAAACAACTTTCAATTTGCAAAATTGAAAATAACAGCATAAACCAGTGCAGGATAGAGTAAAGGTTTATTTCATAGAGAGCTGGCCCTAGGTCTGTTAATCAACTATGATGGCTGTTTGGATCTCTTAGTAAGTTAGAGAAAAGAAACTTAAATAATAATAGAACAGAAACTGGTAGAGCTTGTTAGGAGATAAAGGCTTTGAAAATCAACTTTCCAATCAGTTTTCAACAACTCCTTATTAGAGAGGGAGTTTAATGTGTAGTCACTTATTTCTGCTGAAAACACCTCACAAGGAGGAACAACACCAAACTACACAGACATCCATCACCAAATCTTAAAAATGCAAGCATACTTTGAAAAATTGCAAAAAGCATTGGCAAAATGAAGGTTTTTTTTCAGATTCTGTTTAATCTATATTGAATTAATTATTTTATAGGGTATTTTTTAGAAACATGGAAGCTGTGAGTAAAATCTGCTACTGTTTTTATATTTTAGTTAGCTTGTTTACAGTTAAAATTTCTGCGTTGGCATTAAACATAGCCCTTTGAAAACTAGTGATAGTTTGCACCATTTTCCATTATGACAATTCTTATGTGTTTTGGACTCCTTTTTCTAGTGGGGTTTTTTATTTGTTGTGCTTTTTTGTTTATTTCTTTATTTTTTTTGGGTTGGAGTTGTTGTCGGTTTTGATTTTCCAACACAGTTAAGAGGAACTAAAAACAAATACTCAGATTTTCTTTTCTTGTTTTCTTTTTTTACATCACTGTGTGACATAAAACACACTGCTCCACACATGCACTGTACAAAGTCTTAACCTGTTTTTGTGTGTGTGCCTACAGTCTGAATGTAGCTGTCACTTAGACATCACTAAGGACTTTGAAAGAAAAAAGAACATTGCTAATTGTTAAGTTTGGTGTGGGGGTGGGTTTCCCTCATCTGTAATTTTTGTGTCACTTTAACCCCAAAACTAGATAACAAAACATAGGTTTTTTTAAAATTTATTTTTACTTTGTGTTGTTTCTGGCTAGTCCTGAAACTCCAGAATACTTAATGATAACTTTAAAACTTCCCTGTGTAATTTACAATTCTTTGATTGTTTTTTTTTTTTTTTCCCAATAGGCTGTTCTCTACAATGACAGATCAGTCCTAGAAAATCACCATGCTGCATCTGCCTGGAATCTTTTCTTATCACGACCAGAATACAACTTTTTATCAAATCTTGATCACGTGGAGTTCAAGCGCTTTCGTTTCTTAGTGATTGAAGCAATCCTTGCCACAGACCTCAAGAAGCATTTTGACTTCCTTGCAGAATTTAATGCCAAGGTTTGTTCCACTTTAGTGTCTGCACTGATCTGGTCTTGATATACAGATTTTATCATTGCTTCTCAGTTATTGTTGGTTTTAATTACTTGCAATTAAAGTTTTATATTATTTAAATTTAAGCTATTAAAATGCAAATAGAGCATTTCCTTTGTACAAACCAGCTGTAGATGGTTTGTAGGTTGCCTAATAAATCCATGGCTGAACAGTTTGAACTGGATGTCTGTGCCTACCCCAGGTCAATGACATGAACAGCAATGGCATAGAATGGAGCAATGAGAACGATCGCCTGCTGGCCTGTCAAATATGCATCAAACTGGCTGATATCAATGGCCCAGCCAAAATCAGAGACCTGCACCTGAAATGGACTGAAGGCATTGTCAATGAATTTTATGAGCAGGTGGGTATGGAAAGAGCAATTTTCTCTTTTTAATGATGGGCAGGTAATACTTTGTTTTACCAGTGGTTTAACTAAATTAAGCTTTATAAGTTGTTTTAAATCTTCAGGTAAGGTATTTCCATCTTCTCATTCTGAATACTGAAATTTATTTTCACAGGTAACTTACTAGCACAATCTTTTAGTTTCTAATAGTTGTGTTAAAACAAGCTCCCAGCCAGTATTCTCCTTTTTTCAGATATTAGGGGATTTTTGACAAGGAGAGGTTCTTCCCTTAGTATGATGCTGATAAATCAAAAAAAACCCCTCTCATTTTGGAAGTTAAGTTCACAGATGTGTTTCTAGGTGAAAGAATATCCACAAGACTGAAAGTGTATGTTCAGCTCTAAAGCTCTCAGGTCCATGGAAGTGCTGAGATAAGTAATTATAGCTCAGATTTTTTGATGAGCAACTGTTCAGTGTTTTTCTTCTCCAGTTTATAAAATGATGGAGAAAAAAAAATCAACAAAACAGCAAAAAAACCACTTTACTCTGGATGTCATAGCTCGTTTCATTCTCCTGCAGCCTTGCAGGGGATGCCATTACCAGCATGTCTTGCTATGGCTGATTTCTCTGCCACTTTCTTCATCAGCTCAGCAATTGAAGTCTCTGCCTGCTCTGAAGCCATCCTGTAAAGGCAGAGGAATAGCACTTCCAGTAGAACTAGTTCTCCATCCAGACACAAGCAAAGCTGGAGGGAGGATTATGGGCTGTGCAAGTCGGAGCCATAATGTGTCTTTATCTTAAATTGGCCTAATTACGTTTTCATTCACTCAGTCCATACAGTACAATTATTCTCCCCAGTAAAAAGATACAATCCATGTGGTGGTTCATGGAATCACCGAATATCCTGAGCTGGAAGGGACCACAGGGCTCATCAAAGCATAACTCTTATCCCTTCACAGGACATCCCAAAAATCACAACCTGTGCCTGAGAGCATTGGCAAAAGCTTCTTGAGCTCTGTCAGGCTGGTGCTGTGAGCCCTGCCCTGGGGAGCTGTTCCAGTGCCCAAACACCCTCTGGGTGAGAAACCTTTTCCTAATATCCAGCCTAAACCTCCTGTGGTAGTGTTTTATGCCATTCCCTCGAGCCCTGTCACTGCTCACTGGATGATCAGTGCCTTTCCATCTGCTTCCCCTCCTGAGAAAGCTGGAGGTTACTCAGTTCATTAAAAGTAATTTTTAAAATAAGGATTTAAAGTCAATTTTGTAAGAAATTCTGATAAGTTTTTTCCTTTCTTTTTCAGGGTGATGAGGAAGCAAGTCTTGGATTACCTATAAGCCCCTTCATGGATCGTTCTTCTCCCCAGCTGGCGAAACTGCAGGAATCTTTCATCACTCACATAGTTGGCCCCCTTTGTAATTCCTACAATGCAGCTGGGTTGCTTCCAGGGCAGTGGGTTGATGAAGAGGAGGAGGATGCAGAAAGCACTGAAGATGATGATGGTGCACAGTTAGAGAGTGATGATGAAGAAATGGAAGATGATCTTATTTTAAGTAAGTTCCTGTGTTTCAGTTGGTGCTTAGTTGTCCTTCAATAGCTTCAGATATAGCAGTGACAGCTGAAATTGTGCAGTACAAACCTTGTAGCATTTGCTATTCTGCTGCTTCATAAATTTTCCTCTTTTAACAAAAATTTTGTTGCTACGAGGAGACTTGCAATTTAAAACAGAAACTTATTGATATCCTTTGCCATGCCACTGTTTAAATATTCAGAATAATCATCCATGTGCCCTGCTGAAATTTACATCTCGCTTACAATGTGCCATTGGTTTTGTATGTGTAAAATACAATTACTCAGAATGTCAAACAATCCCATGTGCTTATAATTTTGCAGAAGCTCAAAGAAAAAAAGGTAGACGAATATTTTGCCAGCTAATACACCACCTCAGTGAAAATCACAAAATATGGAAGAAAGTGATCGAAGAGGAAGAGAAAAACAAAACAGAAGGAGCCAAACTGCTGACTGAAATCTCATCTTTACCTCAAGCAGATGACATTCAGGTTATTGAGGAAGCTGATGAAGATGATGAACGACAGCTAGGAGAAGAGAAGACATGCTAAGGGAGCTCCAGTGGTGTCCAGTGTGATGACAGCCTGTTTTTTCCACTGTGCTGACTTCAGCTCACACACATAAAATCGAAAGGCCTTAATACTGTGAGAGGATTCTTTGTGCTCTGGTGGAATCCCACTCTTATGCACTTTTGCCACACACAGAATACGGAACTTTATTCAGAGATTGAGTATTGTATACCCTGATGCAAAGTTCTTTATGCCTTAGTTGGTATAAAATATCCTGATATAATGCTGCCTTGCTGAATATGGAACTCTTCTTTTCCTTGAGGTACCTGCAGTTTTTAAAAAACATTCATTGACTTTGATTACCAAAGTGGCAAGAACTTTTCGCTAACAAGGAACCGCGGGATGAATCCTAATGTTGTCTTGAGTTGCTTATTTCATGTTGTTTTTGAACATGAATGAGAAAAAAAGTCTGTGCCTACATGAAAACTATGTTACTGCTGCAGTGCAAGCCTGTTGTGGGGTGTCTACTTAGTGCAGTAGTGTGCTTCATGTAGTCATCTCAGAGCAACTGTTCAAGGACTGTGACATAAGTGCTGAATTCTGATATTTGTGGTTTAAAAAGAGGAAAGAAAATCCAGGTGCATCTATTTCTGATGCTTTTTATTATTGTGCATAATCTGATGTTTTATTTTTGCAGAAAATATTCAGGTTTGCAGTGGATGTTCATGATAATTCATTGAATACAAGGCCATTCTCATCTGTTGCCTTGCTGTTTTGTGGTAGAACATTAAAAACCTGTTCAGCTACTTAAATTATGAAGGAATTTTATTCTTTTACTCATAAATAATGTTGTATTTCCTGCCCTTACTCAGGTTCACTTTAAAAACAAGTCAACCACATCCATAGATTTTTATCTTGCACCCATTTCCCATATTAAATTTTAAGGAAATAAGATCTTATCTCATTTATTCTTTGTATGTAAAGCTTTAGGAGAATTAAAGATTTTTTTTTTTTAAAGACATAAACTACTGTTGCAAAATGCCTATTTTAATTTGCCCCACACGTTTTTTCCATCACAGACACAGCTTTTATTACCTTCAAGTTTGATGTGCATCCTGAAATACACATATGGAAACCAAAAGGTGGAAACTTTGTGTAAAGCCTGATACAAGATAAAAATCACTGTACTGTACCACATTTTAGATTGTTGAGTTTTAAAATAACAAACTTACACATTCCACCCCAATGTATTTTTAGATACACTATCATAGTAGGTCTAATTTGTAAACAAGCAAACAAAAAAGTTGAAAATTAGGCTACAGGTAAGCAAGCCAGGGGTAAGCCTGGTTTTAAAAGTGCTCCTTTTAGTACTGAACCTTTAAATGCTGTGTAGTTGAACTAATAAAACCCCAATGCACGTGTGCTATTTCTAAATGTGTCTCAGCATATTTGTGTTTGCATCAATTGACTTGGGCAAAAAAAAAAAGATAACTTTGTGCAAACTGCGTTACACTATTTAACGCAGATTTTCCTTCTGCTGTTTCATTGGCCAGTTTAAATAACTGAAAGGTTTGGGTTTTTTTTTTTTCTTTTTGCTCTTTTCACTAATAAGCCTTTTGTTGATGCACTTAAAAGACCACTGAAATGTGCTTTTGCTATATCTTCAGTGCCAAATTCCCCTTTGCTGCCATTATCACTGTCACTGCAGTTTCTTTGTAACATGAGCAGTGTTAAACCAGATATTTCTGTCATTAATAAAATGTTGCACTATTGAAGCTGGCACTTACTGATCATACACCTGGTATTTGACATTTCTTTGGTCATATATTCTTATAGTTAATGTAGAAAAATTCTGATTCAGTATGCTGTGTTCTCAGCATTTTGTGTTTAGATAGTGTGTTTGTGTACATCAAGTATAATTTAAAATTGTTTAATATCATTTTGCTTTGTCTGACAAATGATACTAATTATTTTGTCTAAAGTTTCTGTTCTATTATTTTCTATTACAACTTTCCATTTTTTAGTTTCGCTTAAAATGTCATTATTTAAAAATTAACTTAAGTATAACAAGGTAAAAATTAAGATTTTATGTTTTACTAGAGCATTGGCAGGACTTATATGTGGTGACCTCTTTGCCACAACTTTCTCATCTCAGGTTTCTCTTAAACTCTTTAGGAATACTGAAGCAATTTTAAAATCCAGTGGCAAGCAGCAAACTTCAGTGTTTAATAAACTGTAATGCTAATATATATTTCCAATTAGATATTTACAATAGATTGCTTCAAAGATACATTTAATTATGAATGTGTTCTAAATCTGCTTTAAAGTGCTTTGTTTTTAATGTGTGCACAGTATGTGAGCAAAGGGAAAAGACTGGAAAAAAATTAACAAAGGCTGGTTCAGGGAATGTTTGCAGAAGTGGATGTGGCTGTAACTGAAGGTGTCTTAAGTCTTTCAAAGATGGTAATGGAGGGTCCTCTGAATGTTGATTGAGCTGTTGTCTAAAATAGCATCTCTCCATATAAGGCATATCACTCTTAAACCTGTGATCACACTTCAGTAATTCACAGCTGCCAGGGGATGCTGAGTAGTGGTGAAAACCACACAAAGGAACACATTTAAAACACTTTCTAATGCAACACTACCTCTTTTTTGTTTTCCTTTTTTTTTTCCCCCAAGAAGTGGACCAAATTAGCCTACACTGAAGTTTATGCCATGCAGAAATACAACTTTCATGTGTAATATTCTCAGGTTTAAATTGAGTCTCCCATGTTCTCATTGCCTTCTTTTCCAACGTGTGTTGGATTACTTGCACCCATACACACAGAACTTGACCTACCAAGTTTCTGTAAGGCCAAAATTCTCTCTGTGCTTCCTGGAGTCCTCTGGATGTGGAGGAGGTGCTAAACCAGTCAAAATGAATAACTTGGAACCTCTTCCTGTGAGTTCTCCCTCCACGACAAAGTTAAATGGTGAGTGTAAGGTTCAAAATTAAAGGAATGGTGTAGCATTTTGTCAGGTGAGTCCAGACTAACAAAGTTTGTGTAAGGCTTCATTTGCTCTGTGCATAGAACGATTTCTTGGTATTTACATCCAGTTTTAACCTCAGCCAGGGGCAGGTGAATCAGCAAAAGGAGTTAGCAAAATTCAAGAGCTCAAAGTTTCAGCTTTGGTGCTTGCTCCTGGTGTAGATGCAGTTGAATCTTGGCTTCTGGATCCTTTGAAAGCACAGACTGAGTTTGAGGTAATTCAGAGTGTGTTATTACCCGTAGAGGATGTAGGGTCCCCCTCACTGGAGATAGTCCAGAACCATCTGGACACAATCCTGTGCCCTGTGCCCTGGGATGGCCCTGCTGGAGCAGAGGGTTTGGACCAGGTGATCCCTGTGGTCCCTCCCAGCCTGACCCATCCTGTGATTCTCTGTGGCACCTACACTCACGAGTGAGTTGTCCAAAAACCATTTGAGATGTGCAGAATTGTGTCTCATACACTGGTGAGTGTGAGAGCAGGAATCCCAGCCTGAGAGATGTTTTGCACTAAAAGGATGGAATTACCTTGGATGATGAGAATTAGAAGAGGTAGGAATGGGACAGACACAAAAATATACTAAAGATATTCAGAAGAGAGACAGTTTGTTGTCTCAGGCCAGTTTGCGTTCAAAATATTATAGAAACAGTGTGTCTTTATCAAGTCTGAATACTTGGATTTTTATAAATGAAATGAAAATGGTAATGGAAATAATGATGCAGTCATCACAACTTAAGCTGTGATAGAAGTTTTAGGAAATTGATCCTTCAGTGACCGATAAAGATTAAATGAGCGAAAACAAATATATAAAGTTGATTAAATGAGGTACAAGAAGTTTGATCAAGACAATATTTATATTGCTTTTTTTCTTTCAGCTCTCTTCAGAATTGTGTCTCTGGACAATGTGCTGCTTCATTCATGTCTGTGTTAAGGCAAATGAGGTAATGAATTAATTTCACTTTTCCAATGAGGAATTTTTTACAATATCTTCTGAAGTAAGTCTTTAACTTGCTATAAAATTATCCAGTGGATTCTCAGGAATGAAGATGACTAAAGAACACAATTTTTAACTGCTATCTGTCTGATCTTAGTTTAAAAGGGCTATAAGCAATCAGTTTATTTGTCCTCTGCTTAATGAGAAGGAATAAAACATTTTAGAGGAAAGAATGCTGATGGACCGAGCTGCTACAGGATAAACATTCCATTGCACTTGGCTTTAGGTGTGTCAGTGATTTACACCTACTTGGTTCCGTGTGACACTTCAGACACCCTTTAAGAAGGGCACAACACAACCAGAAATGTTTCACAGGAAGGTTTCTTTTGGAATCTGTACATCATGAGTCATCTTCTGATTTCTGGACTTGAAGAGATCACAGGAGGTAGCTGCTGGTGCCTGTGGTAGGTTCTGCTGCACAGGCTCTGCTCCCTGGCAGAATGTTGCCACCTGTGGAATATCATAAAAATCTTCTAGTGAGGTGAAACCTTCTGTCTGCTGGTTTATATGTGAGGTTTCAGAAGGAAAAAAAAAAAAAAAAAGGTGATGTTTAACCAACCCAGCTTTTAAGTACTGGTGAGAGACCACGGTGTTTCAAATGATCCCTGCCATTCACCTTGTGATTTGTCCATGTTCTAAACATCCTGCCAAAAAACAGGTGATGAGTCACTTCTGACTCATCTCTCTGGATCAGCAGAACCTTTTGCACCTTGAGTGAGATCAAAATATCTTCATTTTAATTGCATATAAAGCAAAAGGTAACGCTTAGCCTAAAATGCAGGTATCATACAAAAAATACTGAGGATAGGATTGACATTAATTATTGCACATGAGGAGCAGAGTGCAGATTCTGTCCCCTGTACCTGTCAGATGTGAAAACTTGCTCCTATATATAGTCATTCAAATGGGCTTAGCATGCCCCTTTTTTTATCATGACATTCATCCTAGTGGAATTTATTAATCTGTAGTACTGCCAGTTTATCTGACTCATATGAACTAAGCTTTCTTTCAGTCAAAAAAGTGGATAAGTAAGGCCCTCTATCTTTGAGAATGAGTTTGTAGTAATTTAATTCAATTCATCATAACTAAGTCACTACCAAAATACTGTTTCTAATTTCAGATGCCACACCCCGGGAAAAACACCTGTCCTTTAGAGAGATTTACAGAATTACAGTACAGACCAGTGGGGCTGATGATGTGGCCTGAAGAGAAGGAGAAAGATAAAATTAATTAAAGAGATTTTTTCCTAGTCTAGAGAAAATCAGACTTGAGTGAGATATTCTAAGGTTACCTTATGAGACTGTTTCAAAGAGTAATCAGAATAATGCTTTCAGTGTTTATAGTGTTTAGGACAAGAAGTAACACCTTTAGGTGGCAAGGCTCAAACATGACTGATTGTCTAAGGATTGAGAGGGCTCTGACTCACTGAAATAGATTGTCTTGGGCTAAGAAAGGATCTGCCAAAAAAAAAAAAAAGTCTGAAAAACAGCTTTTTGTAAAACTGTTAGTGGACCAGATAAGTGAACTGCAGAACTTCCTGAGATCCTTTCTAAACCTATTTTTTAAGCACTAGGACTAGAGTAGAGGTCTGATATGGAAACTTTAAATACCAAGAAGAAAATGTGCACAGTTATAGAAATAATAACATTCAAACAGCAAGAACTGGAGGCATCAACTCCTTTATTTCAGTAAATATTAAAATCTTTTTATTTTAAATGAGTTTCACCCATAATTCATCTCCCACCAGAAAGAGTCTTTGTATTTGTTGAGAGACCTAGAATCCTCTTGAAAAAATAGGTGAGATTTGAACCTTAGCCAGAGATAAGAATCTAATTGTCAGATGGTGAATAAATGGAGAGGCAGTAGCCAAAAAGTTTTTTAAAAATATGCTTATCTTAAGTTAGTTTGCTAAAGCTAATTGTATTTTAAATATTTTTCAATCTGTGTGGGCCTTTCTAGATCTTAAGAAAGTGCATTCTTGAGACATTGGGAGGTGTTGGACGCTTCAGAAGATGATGTAATTCATATACTTAGCAAAAGAATTAGTATCAGTGAGTAGGGATTTTTAGACAAATTTTAGCTGTTAGCACTAAATTTTATTCCCATCAACAATGAATTATTCTTACTGTCTCTATGTCATCATGAAGTTCATTATGGCACAAAGAGCATTTTATAGATTACATCTACAATTTCTGGTGAAGTAAATGCAATATTAAGCTATGTTGCATTTCTCTCTGTAGTGTGGCAGTTCAGACTGTACATTTCTTGAGAGAGAAATGGTGTGTCTTTACAGAATGTAAAATAAAATAGAAGAAGATCTGAAAATGCCCTGAAGTGGCTTTATAAAGCATTTTTATGCTTCCAAAAAAAGAAACCAAGAAATTAAATTAACTTTCTAATCTATATCAGATAAAGAGGAGTTGCAAGTACTAATGTTTTTCCTGGAAAAAATTAGGCTTATAAAATTCTGCTGTGGAATGTGTTCAGCACTATTATTATTAATAGCAGTAGTAGTATAAGTATTATTAGTGTTATTGTTATTATTTTAAATTGAGCTTATTGTGTAAGTTGAAGAGAACCAAAGGGGCATTTTGACTCCTTAAATGAGGATGCCTGTGGAGACAGGAAACTTGATTACCTGAGAATAACTGGAATTCTTTCAGATATTTTATCCATAGGGATTCTGTTCCCTAACTTTCATTCCTTGCTGGTATGAAGCTGAATTTGTATTACTTATATTAGTGAGAGACCTGAACAATGAGGCATCCTTTATCCCCATGTTTTGGTGAGAGTATAAATGTCCATGAGACATGGATGGGTGGATCTGTTGTCTGGATACTGATGGGCCTGATGTGGATAAGTATCTGAACAAATTAACTGGAATACAGAAAGCTTTTTAAGACATAATAGTTTTTTCATGCTTCTGATCAATCACAGTTAACACAAATTAAAAATATTTCTTTTAATTTTTTTACATGAGTGAAAAGGAAGTCATCACTTGAAAACAGCAGCAGAATAAACAGTAACTTTATTCTGTTTTCTAGAATGTTGCTATAGGCCAGTCTACATCACATGTAAAAATTTTGGCAAGCAGCCATCTGCTGCAGTAATAGCAAGATATTGGATTAGATTGCACATTCCTGATGTGCTCCCATTATTTTAATGGGTTTAATCTATTTGGGATGTTACTTATTCGGAAGAATGTAACAAATGTAGCATCTCCTGAGGCCTGGCAGTCTTCCTAAAGAATAACCACTCTGAATGTGGGTCCTGCCTAATTCCAATGACATGGACAGAGTTGACAGCCTTCAAAAATGCCTGAAAGGATAATCTAGAATAGGGAGAATCTGCTGATGCCCAATTTACATTGTTGTGAAAGGACAGAAGAAGGCAGAAGATTTCCAGAGCTGTAGTTTAATTTGATCTTGATTAGACTGAGGGTTTGAATTATCAGGTCCAGTGCCAGAAAAACCCTGGGACAACTTACTGGTATGAAAACACAGACCAGCCTTCTGTGTGCACCTTCACAGAGCAATTTATACTGGGAATATTGAGTTATTTTCAAACTCTTACTGATCCTCTGATCTTGACCATGCTATCTTGTGTTTTCATCAGTCCATCTCTCTCAATCAAAGACAAATTCTGATGTGGCATTTTCCCCATTATGATTTCTTGCCCCCTCGTTTATCCTAAATATTTATGTTTTCATATCAAAAGCATTATTTGAAATTTACACAATCTAATTTGCACTCATTTTTCAAAGGGATTTAGCTATTTCTTTACTGTGTTTTTCTCTCAGCTTGCTACTTTTCTCATGAATTTGCTCTCTTCATGATGACATAATCTGCCTCATCTACTCTCTAGTGCTTGCACAAACCCTTAAACTCAATTCAGGCTAAACACATCCTGGATACATAGAAAAATATATCACACTAAATTTATACTATTTACTTTCAGAGAAGCAATAATGTTCCTTGAACTTTTATGAAACCTTCCTTCGTATAGTTAATTTCTGAATTAATTAATTAATGAACCTTCCTGCATTCATTAGGTTCATACTAAAGATGTATTCATCAGTACCACTGAAACTGCTGGAAGTTCAGGAATTTGAGTGCTAATGAGTGAAATTTTTCTTCTGCATTTTTTCATTTTTGTACTGTTTTTTCTTCAGCATTTTTTCATTTTTGTACTGTTCCCTTTTCAGTCTCTGGGGATGCTGACATGGCCAAAAACAACTCAAAAACTTAAATGTGAGGACAGAGATTTAGAAAGGAGGATTTCAGACATGATGGTGGTTCAGACTGCAGCTCTTGCAGCAGTGTTGCAAAGATACACTGGTTAATATATCAACCTTTAATCCCCAAACAATGTTAAATAGCAGCCAGCTGCTATGTATCCTAGATATTTCAGCTGGAATTATCTGAACATCCCACCAAGAAATTCTGAACATCTGGCTGGCTACTGTAATCAATGTTGATATAGTGGAGGAATTCTGGAGGACTAGAAAAATCTACTGTTACGTCAATATTGCAAATTATTAAATTGAATCATTAGGATAATTCTAAGTCAGAGGGAAAATAGTAAAAAAGTTGATAGAGAATGAAACATGTAAATATGACTAATACTGATACAGATTTAGGGAAAACTCATTTTGTCAAACATATTTGATTGCTTAAATGAGACTATAAGTTGGCAGATAATGGTAAAAGTTTGGATTGATATTCTGAGGCTTTTATAAGGCATTTTGATTTAGAAACCAGAATGACATATAATCAATATGGTTCTCATTAAATGGATTAAAGACTAGCCAGGAGTTAGATCTCAAAATACCTCAGCAAAAGGGAATTATAACTGGTCAGCTGCATTTTGAGCATGGATCCCTGCAAGAACTGGTTCTTGATGGTTTTTAATCCTCCCCCCCACTTCAATTAGCATTATTTGAGCCATGTTGTAACCAAAGGATGGCCTGGAGTTCTTGCCACTCAGAAAGCAGGACCAGGTACTACACAAACTCTGGCTGTCTGATCTGAGAGCACAGGGTTGGGAACAGGAGAAATTGCCACGAGTCCAAAACTAGAGCTGAACTCCTCAGGGCTGCTTCATGCTGAAGGCACCTAAGTTCAGTGCATTCCACAATTTCTCCTCAGGCATTCCACAAGCACACATCATCTACCTGGTATCCAGAAAAACCTTGACCATGACTCCTAACCCCACTGCTGGCCAATGCCTTAGGAGTGGTTTGTTCAGTTTTCAAGGTGTGCCCAGTGCACAGCAATCAGGTTTGCCTCCTTCCTCTCTTTTTTGAGTTTTAAATCCTCTCTACAAAAGGCACTTTTTCAGGAAGTGGAGTAGCCTGCCCAGCCTCTTCAGAGGAACAGGAACTTGTGTTAGAGCTGCTCTCCGTGGGTAAAATAATCTGGACCTGCTGCACCTGAGGTCAACAGGCTGTTATGTGAGTGGACTGGCATTAGCTCTCTTTGCTTTTTCTCTTTTTCCCTTTCAAAAGGAAGGAAGTATTTCCCCTCAGCATAAGCTGCGAACATCAGGTCAGCAGACAAACACCAATTCCTGCCTTTCAGCTTTCCTGCAGCTCCAAGTTGCAGCACTATCTGTGTGAAAAGCCAGGTCAAACACTCAGCCCTGGCCTTCAATAGCTGCTTGCTTGTTTTGCTCTGAACCCTGTCCTGAGGCCTCTCTGCCCACACAGAGGGGACTAAATTCTGTGTTTGGAGTTCCAGCTGCTCCTCAAGGTCTGCAGATACAAATCTTTATCTACCAATAACCACAAAGCAAGAGCTGGCAAGAATAATCAATGAAGCTGACAAAAGTCAAGTGTAGCCCTTACACCTAAAATTTGTGCTTAAAATCTGTTTCTCCCCATCCTATTGCACTTGCCCTCCCCAGAAAGTCTCACCTCTGGTCAGAAGGGTGAACAGTTTATTTTCTTTACTCGTAGTATAATTGCATGTGACTCTGGTAACACAAATACTGGCTTTTTCAGACTGTTTAAGCAGAGATTAATCATTACATAGTACTTTGTATTGGGAGGCAGTGGAGGACAGCGGTCTGGAAATGCAATATACTGGAGGAAAAAAAGCCCTGTGATTGTTGGGAGTATGGCAATAACTGAACACTGTGTATGATGCTAAGTGAGAAGCAAGCCATAAAGGGTCCTAAAAGTGAATTCATGGTTATCTGATTCACTAGAAAATTATGACCAATGTAAGACAGGGCAAGAAAAAAGAAGGATAAAATGTTTTAAAAGACAATCTGTTTTTCAAGGCTGGAAAATATATTTTATTCTTGGTTACAGGTATTTATAGATACCTTTTAAAATCCCTTTAGCTATGAAAATTTAATGGATAATTATAAAGAATGGCTTAGCTGGAATAATGTAAATGATATTTCCACAGATGTATTCAAGCATTTTGAACCATATTCTCCATGCTTATGAAAATACCCTCTCAAAGTACAATGGCTTGCTAAGTAATTAAATATTTAAAATCCGTGTCAGAAGTTAGAGTCAGCACACTCTTCTGGAGTGAAAACATCAGGATGTGTTCCACACCTTTGGTTCCATTTTTTTTTCCCTGTGAAAACCAAGTTAAAAAAACTATCAGTCCTTTAAATTGTTGTTATTCTGGGTTGAAGAGGTTTAGAAATAGAAGGCAAAGTGGATCCTGAGCTGCAGCTCGGAGCAGTGTGCTGCACCTGCCCAGCCCAGCCCTGCCCTTCAGCGCCTTTGGGCGCAGACCAGGTACGGCTGTGGCTGCAGGGTCATGCCCAGCCTGGGCTTCAGCTCTGGGACCACTCCATGAGGGAAGTGCAGGTGAAATCTCTGTAGCAACGAGGTGAAAAAAATAAACATCTCCATTCGAGCCAGCTGTTCTCCAAGGCAATGTCTTCTTCCTGAATTGAGAAAAAAGTTTTAAAAAGGTTTAAGGTATCTTCAGTCACATTTTGCCTTTAAGGTGAATAGGAGTGGTCATTTCTGTGTTCTAGGAGTGCTGTGTGAACCTGGTGGGAGTATTTTGTAAGAAGGATAGGTAAGAACTTACACTAAGAAACTGATTTTAGAGAATTTGTTGCTCACAAATGCCATTGAAACCAATTCTGTCAAATTGATTTAGATACACTTGTTACTTACTGTATCTGGTCTTGAAGTGCCAATCTAGGTGGAAATGCTTTAAAAAATGGCATTGTGAATTTTAGCTTTTTCCCCCTACTATTTTCTTAATTACATCTATTGCCAGTTATTATTAACTGGCAATTATTAGAACTTTGTAAGGAGGATTTTTATTAGTTTGTATATATAAACTGAGCTCACCTATATAGAAGACATTATGCTAAAATTTGTTACCCCCAGAGCACATTATGTTTGAATATCTTTGAATTGAATTATAGTGGATATCTTTAAATCAGAACTGAGGATATCATTCTGTCCGTTTATTGCCACCCCTTACACTTTACACATCTCTGGATTTGTGAAAAGGAACAGTGGAAGGAGTTGCTCTTACCTAGGGAAAAAGGAATAAACGCATCTTTCTTGACAAACTGCCCATTACTGTCCAAAAATCTCTCAGGAAAAAACACTTCTGGATTGCTCCAGTATTTTTCATCAAAGTGAACAGAGTAGAGGTTGGTGATGACTGTGGTGCCTCCAGGAATGGTGTACCCACGCACAACAGTGTCTTTGGAAGTTGCATGGAAAATCCCCAGCGGGACAATGTTACAGAACCTCAGCACCTCGTGCAGAACAGCCTCAGTGTAGGGCATCTGGCACTTCTCCTCCAAGGTGGGCATTTTGTTTGGGCCAGTGACAAGATCAATTTCTTTCTGAACTTGCCCTGTTAGGAATAAAAACTGAGGTTTATTTTGAAATAGGTTTTACATTCCAATTTAAGCTGAAGTATTTGTGTATATACATACATTTTTAAAAAATACCGAAACATTATATACCTTTATACAAAAAACAGTTGCTTACAAGCTTTTAAATTTAGACTCTGTATTCCTATCCTTGGTTAGTGCTATTATCCCCACTCTGAAGCAATGGTGAAATTGATATTAGAGTGATATTTTTTGGTCAAAGTACCAGCAGTAACTTTCCAAGTTATCTGGGCCTCTCTGCTTCCAAATCCTGGAAGCCCCAGCTGTACCAAGCACTGCAAAGGGTTTGGCAGGAAAAGTGAAGTGGAGGCAGTGAAACCAGAAATGTGACTCTTCACTTCTGGAATCCAAACTTCTCCTCATAATATCTGGGCTAACACTCAAATACCTCTTGCTGTCTTACTTCACAATGACTGTAACACATTTTTAAATGCCATTTCTGTTCTTCCAAAAGTGTAAATATTCCTGTCTATCATATGTAAATCTGCTGTGAACTGGAGAACTTAAGATAAAAAGAATTGTACCTAAATTGTCACCACAACCTGATTTACATTTTTGCTGACACCTGTACATTTTTAATTTAGTTTATTACTTTCATATTTAATTACATTCCCTTATTATTTATTAACTGCATAGATTAGTATATCTGCCAACAACAGATCATGCATCACAATGCTAAACCTAAATATATTAGAAATACTTAAAAGTATTAAAGCTTCATAAAAGCATATTCACAAAATAATATGTTAAAATTTTATCATCACATTTGACTTTTGATATCCTCTTTGTCTACATTTAAAATAAGTTTTCCAGCTCTGTCCATAGTATGTTTAGTAAATGACTGGAATAGTATATTCAAAGCTTTTTTTGGTGATGATTATGGATCAATATACCACTTTGAAAAAACATTTTAAATTTGCAATAGGAAAGTGAATCAGTTCCTCAAAATGTCAAAATTCTTACCTTGAATGTTTGGATAAAGAGCCATAAATAACACTGCCCATCTTAAAACATTTGTTGTGGTTTCTGTCCCAGCTATGATGAGTTCTCCAACGGAGAAAATTAAATTTTCTCTTGAATATGTAGATTCTGGGTTGTTTTCATTGCAGTCCATCTCATCTAAATATGCATCTACGAAATGTCGAGGTGACTGAGGCTTCCTATTTTCAGAGACACGTTCAATAAGCTCATGAAGAAACTCATAGACTTCAGCTGCATTTTTGAACAGCTGCTGGTGTTTCCCAAATGGCAAGATACCAATCCAAGGAAAAGCATTATATAAAAATACAGAAGCACTAGCAGCTAATTCAATGTTTTCACTAAAAATCTCAATCATGTGCTGAAATTCAGTATCTTCGTATGTGAAACGTTCTCCAAAAATAATCAAATTAGTAATGTTTGAAACAGCATTTGTTATCAAGTGCTTAAGGTCAAGGGGTCTGCCTTTGTATGTATCAATGGCCTCAAGAAAAAACAGAGATTCTTCTGAAATTTTGTGTTCAAAGGACTTTTGACCATATCCAAAAACTCGAAAGGTATTTACAGCTAATTTGCGGTGTTCTGTCCATCCTCTGCCATATTTACTGTTCAGTAAGCCTGAAAAAATATTTTGATACAGTATTTTATGCAATGCTTTATTTTTATTCCCCCATAAGATAATAAAATTATTCAACAAGACAAAAAAGGAGACAAAATATTTTGGATGTCCTGCTATGGAGCATAGTCCATGAGTGACAATAATATCTTTAAAGAAGCATCAAGTATTTTATGAAAGGACATCAAGTAGAGAAAATGGCTAAAGCAGATGCTTCATGTCATCTATGGGACAAAAATTACATTTTTATAGAAAAGACATTAGCACTCACCTCCCATGTTTGTCAGCTTCTTGAACAAGGGAAGAGATGGCCTGTCTGCAAAAATTTCACTTTGATGGACAAGGCATTCCTTCACTGCATCATAGCCATTCAGCACAACAGCAGATATTCCCCCGAGGTCAAGGCTGAAGATCTTTGGGGAGGGAAAAATAAGGAATAAAAAGTGTCAAATGCTATTAACAACCCAATCTGGAACAAGGAATAAAAAAGTGAAACGATGCTAAACATCAACTTAATAACCTTCAGCAGAGTTGAATAACCTTCAGCAGGGCACACAGGTGGCCAGAGGTGGGACAGCTGTGGCATTACACAGCAGAGTCTGAGGTAAGCTCATTTTATTTGTTAAAAGATGATAAAATTAATTAGCCCACACTACATTCTGTGCTTTGCTGTGCAAGAAAGCAGCCCTCCAAATTAAGGACTGGGGACACCTTCATGTAGCCCCTAGAGAGGAGTGAGAGCCAAGGTGACAGCCAACAACTGCGAGCAGAGCCCAGCTAGGCCCAACTTCCTTTTCCTAAGTGGTTAGCACAAAATGCTTTGGAGAAAGGTACAATACAGCACACAGAGAATAAAAAAAACTTAAATCTGAATCTACATTTTAAGAATTAAAACTGAGCCTAAACTTAAGATTGAATCCTTAGAACCCTTTCCATACATTCCCTTGGTGTTAGAAATCTGTATTTTTACCATTACAAATCTTTATATTTTTCTCCATGTCAAAGCTGGTGACTTCCACGATATGAGATTGTGTTAGCCTAATTATACATTCTGTGACAACTGGATTGTCTCCCAAAGGGTTGTCAGGCACTGGAACAGCTGCTAGGGGAAGCAGTGGAGTCATCACGGTTACCTGCCTGTGGATCTGGGGGCATTTAAAGCTGTGTAGATGTAGCATTTGGGGACATGGCTTAGTGGCAGACTTGGCAATGCTGGGTTAACAGCTGGACTTGATCTTAAGGGTCTTTTCCAACCTTAATGATTCTATGAGTCTATTTTGGTATTTTCACTGTTATAATGGCTCTTCTTTTTTATGTGTCAAGAAGACACTCCAGATATATTTCTGCAAACCATCTGTGAGTTTTGTATACTTTGATCTAACTTATTGATCTTTATTCCTACAGAATATATGATTGTTTTTAAAAAAAACCCTTTGATTGTATTTTTCCAGAGTCCCCAAATCCTGATATGCTGTTTCCCTCAAATTCTGCATGATTCTGAGAGCAGATGACTGAAACTCCATACAGCATTCTAGGCAAGTAGAAATCTTGCTTTATTCGACAGCACATTTCTCTTCCTATTTCCATTCTACTTATCCCAGTACTTTGCCTGAAAAACATTTACTTTTTTTTTTTTTAAATGACCAAAATAAGTGTTACATCTAGTTGGGAGTTTACTTTTACGAAGCTCGTAAGAGATTGGCTGCTTACAACTGGCTGGTGTAAAGAAACGCCCGATATAGAAGAAAGTAAAAAAAGGGGGGGAAAAGAAAAATGAAAATGAAAAAGATTCGTTTTTAAGTAGTTGGGCTGAAGGGCTGTAAGTATCTCAAATATCGCGCTGAAGGGACTTTTAGGCGCGGTTCTGCCGCAGCCCCGCGCTCCCGCTGCCGGCGGGGAGCTCCGCCCGCCGCATCCGCCGGGCCGGGCAGGGCGGCAGCTCCCGCTTGGTTCCCCGTCCGTGCCGGGGCAGCAGCTCCCGGTTCCCCGAGCCCGGGCCGGCCCTCCCCGCTCCCGCGGGCCCCGGGGCGGCGGTACCTGCCCGTGGATCAGGCTCTGCCGCCGCAGGTAGACGTGCGGCTGCTCGGCGCCCAGCGCGGGGATGTTGCCGAGCAGCGGCAGCCCCGCGGGGCCGGGCGGGAAGCCGGGCGGCCGCCGCTGCTTCAGCAGCTGCCGCACCACCAGCGCCAGCAGCAGCGCCAGCACCGCCGCCGGCGCCAGCAGCCAGGAGCCGCCGCCCGCTGTGGCTGTGGCTGTCGCCGCGCCCGGGCGCAATCCCGGCTCCGCCGCCACCCGCATCGGCCCCGCCGCCGCCGCTTCCTCCTCTCGGCCCGGTCCCGCCGCCGAGCATTGGACCAAGCAGGCTCCGCCCGCCGCGTCAGGAGCCTTTTTTTTTCTTTCTTTCTTTTTTTTTTTTTTTTTTTCACCCCGTGGTAAAATGCAGAGTTGGTCCCTCGGGGTCTGTGCAGTGCCAGAACGCTCCGCACGCCGACCGTGGCAGCTGCGGGGAGACAGCGGCAACTCTCTGCTCCTTGTTAGGAGATTCTACTCCTCTGTAGAATCTCAGACGCACGGTTTGGAGATGTGTTTCCCAGACACGCTCCGGGCTTGGGGAGCTTTGGGCCGGTGAAGCCCGCAGGGATTCCCTCTGGCAGATGCCCCGTAGGGGTCTGTGGCAGCTCCGGGTGCGATGCCCGTGATTCCCGTACTGCGGAGCCTGGTCCAGGCTGCCTGACCCGGCCGGACAGCGGCAGGAATGGGGCCCGGCCCTCACAGGCAGCACGGAGCGATGTGTGAATGTCCCCGGCCCGTGTGACCAGGCAGCACGGGGATCACACATTTAATGTGCAAAGGTTGTGGTTATTTAGTGGGATGCTGGCTCAGGAGCGAGGGCTTGAGCTGCAGCAGAGGCCAGGATCGGTAAGGCAGAGGTCACAGAGCAGTGTTGCAGTGCCATGAGGCGTTCTTGGCAAGACACTCCATAAACAAACCCAGATTTGTTTCCCTGCACGCTGGTTTTGTTATTACGTTACTACTATTTTACAAGCAATGTTAGGAATAACAGAAGCATTCCTGGCCCCTTACAATTTCCGTGCCATGTGTTTCTTACTTGAGATGTTGTTCTTGTTGAATTCATCTTAATAGCTGCACATAGATTTTTAAGAACATTGATAAGATCTAAACAGATGAGGAATTTGGGCTGATGGAGCTCATTAATAACCTGTGTCAATGCCACCATCCTGTATCAAAATCTTACCAAGTTTGTCAAAATACAGAAGAAATAATAATAAATAAGTGGTTTCAGCCCGGCTGGAGGTTTAGTTTTTTCATTCTTCTTCCAAGTTATTTCTTCATCCTTTATTTCAGTGTGATACTGACTGGTGTCTTAATTATTTGCCTCATATCTGCAGAAAATACTGGTATTTTCAATGTCAGTGCCTAAAGAATTCTCACCAAAGATTCAGGACCTCAGCTTGGCTCCAGTCAGAGGAAGAATTGCCAAGGAGTACAGTAAGGTGTGCACATGCTTAAGTATCTGAGAAAATGTAGGAAGAGGTACTATTGCTTTGATTTATTTTCACAGCTTATCTTCAATGCTCTGTTATTTAAATGTTGAATACCCAAGGCTTTGGATGATCGTGATTTCCACTGCATCTGTGTAGGAAAAGACAGGTGATTAACAGTTTTGGCAGCAAGCATTTTGAAGGGGAAAAGGGGGAAAAATAGCATAGGAAGAACCCAAGAAGAGGGGAAAAAAAGATACAGTAGAAAAGTCCAAATATTTAACTAAAAAGGAAGGAATAGATTTGTAGTGGGGGGAAAGCCAACAATATTTGACAATTATCCTCAAGCAGAGGAGAGAACACTTAAAACTGACTTTACCAGAGTGTTTGAGCCATGGGAATGGAGAAGAGACAATGATGTTTGCCACTGTAACAGAGGAGGAAACTGAAGAGAATGATTGCAGAAAAATAAAATCCTTTTGGTCTAGCCAAATGCTAAAAGATAGTAAGCCAACCAAGATTAAAGGTCTGAGAACCTTTAAAAGATGTGTGATTAAATGGAGGTAAAAAGCAGCAGCAGCATGGACAAAGATGACTGAAACTTGTCAAAAGTAAGTGATAAATAAACCCTTGTAGACAGATGAAATCACTTAAGGATGCAGGTTTAGGGATGCAAGACTCCAATTGCTGTCCAAGCACAGGATTCCTTGCCAGTTTCTGATTGATCTTTTTATTTTTAAATTTTTTTTTCATTCATTCATTCCTTCAGAAATGTGTGGGCAGCTTATGCTGAATTGCTTCTTTGGGAACGTTCTACTCATCTTAATCATGGATGATCAAATGAGAAAACTTATAAGATGAATAAAGTTTTTTTTATTTCAATTATAAAAATGATGGCTGAGTAAAGAAACCCATTAAAGCATGTATCTTTATTAAATTCTAAAACATTCTAGTCATCAAGTTTTACAATTACTTTGCTCTGGAAATTCTGTAAGCAGAAGTTAGAGTAACAGGAAATGATTGTGTTCCTGTCTTCTCAGGAAAATCAGAAAGCAATTATTTGGCTTTGTATTCTTTGACTACACATACTTATATATAGCTTTGACTTTTGAAGAAATTACTGCCAGGTGTGGCTGTTGTCTGAGTTGCAATGTTAAGATCTTGATGATAACTGTGGGGAGAAAAATTAAGTTTTTTCCAAGTTCCATTAAAAATCTCACAAACTTGTACTTAGCTACAACTTTGAAACAGGCTCTGTTTTTTTTATTCTTCAGAATCGACATTGTAGTTGGAAAACAAGGTAAATCTTGATCAGGTTAAAGCGTTTTCCATTCCTATACTAATGTCTCTTGTTCAGTGAAATCATGATGTGATTTATAAAGTGCAGGAAAACAACTTCTTTATAGACAGATGTGTAAAGATTTTGCTCCCTGACTTTGTTGGTGGACTGGGGAAAGAGAGAGATCTTTACAGATGTATGTGAAACAGGCATGCTTGTCATGAAAGGAATTCATTTCACAAGCCCACTGACAAGTTTCGACTATTGTGCAGATGTTATCTGTTACACTCACAGAGTTCTTTTTGACCTATGTCATCATAGAGAATGATCAACTTCCATGTCACAATTGTCTCCTGAGCCAAGCCTGTAATGATGCTGGTCAATTCTATGCATAAATTTAGAAATTCATCTTTTTAATTGATGGTCTCATATGACTATGGGTTCTGAGAAACTCTGCTGAAAGTAGATTAGCACATATTATGTTGTAATAGCCTTTGCCTTCACATGTTATTTACCAGCACTGAAAGGAGAAGGATCTTTTTCAGCCCCAAATTTCACTGGAGGCAGAGGCTCAATCAGCACTGTAGGGTCTGACAATGTCAGCACAGCTGCATAGCTCTGGGAGGGACTGAGGAAAACTCTCTGTTACCCCGTGGCTTCATCGGACCTCAGTACTGGCAAGACAAAGGATGAAATGATGGCAGGGGGAGTTCCACTCTTCCAACATCCTGTAAACAAGGAGCAAGGATTAATTTGAGGGCTTGAGAAACAGCTTCTCATGTTATTTTCACTGACGTGCTCTGACAATATATAAGATAGTATCACAGTACTTGTGCAAGCAATGAAATCAAAGTTTTATAACCATTGTTATAAAACAATATTTATAATGCTGTTGTTTAACACGATTAGTTTTCTGTTCTGAGGTTGTTTTTTCAAGTCTCATTTTACCTGCAGAATGCAAAAAAAAAAAAAAAAACCACCAAACTAAACAAACAAATAAACAAACAAATGGAGGGCAAGTAGGTGCTGATTTTGAAACATTTTCAGGGTGAGGTTTTCCTCCATAGTGCATCCCTCAGTGCTGCCCTGGTGATGCTGCAAGTCTGACCCTGCCTCTGCTGAGTGTGAGGGGCTCTCCTTGCCAGCCTGCTGGAGGTGTGGCTTGGGACAGAAGTGGGATTGTGCCAGTTGTCAGAGGGAGGGAATGTGTTCCCAGGTGCCAGGAGAGGGCTGGAGGAATGTCGGGATCATTAGTTTGTCAGAGTGACCCCGAGAAAAGTTCCAAAGTCTTTTTTCCCAGCCTGGCGCTTAAAGAAGGAGTCAGAGCTCTTCATCTCTTGGTCTCAAGGTTGTTTATTAATTCTTATCTAAAAAATTTTCTTTCTGCCCAGCAGAGATCTGCTCAGCAGGGCAGCCACAGGCACTCTGCCTGCCCCCGGGGTGGTGTTATGTCTTTATACTAAAAACTACGTGTACAATATTTACAATTACTCCCCAATACCTATCACCTATGTTAGACAGTGAGCTTCTACTCTAAACCAATCTCTTAAGTGCCAACATCACTACAGAAGATGGAGGCCAAGAAGAAGAAGAAGAAAGGCTGGACACACCCAGTTCCCTCCATCTTGCTTCCATAGCCCCCTGTACCAAAATCCCAAAATGCATATTTCACCCTGTGATAACTTCACTAATATTCTACTTAAACTGTTGTGGCTTGCTGGTGTTCATATAAGGTTGGTAATTTGCTCAATGGGCCATAATCAAACTCACAGAGGCATTTTGGGCTCTGTGCCAGGGTCTCTGAGACCCCTGGCAAGGGTCTTGGCTGCTCAGGACAGCCACAGGGATGTCCTGAGTCCCGACAGAGGAACTGCTCGGAGGCTGAGCTGTGCCAAGGCAGGACAGAAGGTGACAAAGCCACAGCAAACGTCCCTGTGCTCTGCCCCTGCTGCCTGGCCAAGCAAACCTCAGGGCAGGACAACGTCGCCCAGTCTGGTTTAAAAGATTATTCCAAACTGGATTTTGAATATATCCAGGAAGATTGCCACAGAACCTACAGAATCTTTTGGGGTTTTTGTGCCATAAGAAGATTTCAAGGCGATTAAACCGATGCAACCCTGATCTGTTTAAAATGTCTTTCATAAATCAGTCTTGGAGCTTTTCTAAGGCATTTTGGAGGAAAAGTTGCTTCCAGAGTGATTCATAGATTTTTCACTAATTAGCTCAACAGCAGTTCCACTTTCTCAAAAGCAGGCACTGAAGCAGCCTAAACCCAGATTTAATGTCCATTAAAAAGGAAATGCTTTAGTGTTGGGATTTATATCAGTGTTCTGGTTCTTGGGAAAGTACTGCATTTTTATAAAAAAAGAAGCTCTTTTTTTGGGCCAAATTCAAACCAAATCACAAGATAGATTGGTACAATACTATTTATGTGGATAAGCTTGATGTGAGCTTCTGCTAAATCTGAATATGGTTTTTCAGAGACTATGGGAGCAGGATTGAGGAAATTATTTGACCAATTAGGGATGCAAATTCTGCAAAACCAAATGCCTACAAAAGTTATAGTGTTGGTTTCAGACTTAAAGCCATTCTCCAGGTTTTCAAATTATGATGTCACAGAAATTGGAGGAGAAAGCTATGAAGAGAACAAATGTAATGGATTATGTTCCTTTCCCAGAGCATCTCACCTATATGTGTCACTCCTGACAGATGTTGGAGTAACATGCCATGAAATCCTCCACTGAAAGAGGTTTCAGTGCCATAACTGAAATGCAACTTATCCTTGTCTGTCATTAATCTCAGTTGTAGAAAGCTTTTCTAAAGTGTGGTGTCTCCTTTGTTGCCCTTCAAGACTGTATGTATATAATATAGTGCCAGATTGCAGATTGTTATTGTTTCAGGACAATTTTTGTTACCACCTTTCTCCACATTCTTTCCTCCTGTTATGCTTCCCTGGTCTTTGAGCTTGTTTCCCTAAATCCTTATATGGGATCTCTGATAATCCCTACTGGTATTTTTCTGGACTTTCTCCAATTTGCCCAAATTTTTGGTCTAGATCTTATCAGCAAAAAGTAGAGTGTAAGGATTACCTCCCAGGCCTCAAACAAGACACTTCTGCAGACACACAGCTTGCTTTTACAGCAGCACAACCCCATTGACTCTGGCTTAGCTCATTTCATTTTCTGCAGAGTGGGTTACAATGAAATGTTAGAATGTTAGCTCTGCTCACCTTGCCCCAGGTGGCTTGTAGAGCCTTCCTAAGGAGCCGTGTTTGCTGGCTGTTCATGGGACAGGATCCTGGATCAGAAAAGCCAGGCATCCACCAAAAACTCAGAGAACTGACTCTCCAGGTTCTCCTTGTAAGGAGAGAGTGTGTGATTTTTACAGCTGGCTTTATCATAACTTGTCCTTACCTGAAAAATCTTGGTTTGGTGTTACGAAGAACAAACTTAGAGTAGAGACCTGAATCACACTCACCTCCCTCAGGGAGAGCTGACTGTGTTTGTGCATCATGGCATCATCACTGTCTCCCCTTTTATTTTTGTAGGGTTCACTTTTCTCTGATATGAACCAGTCATGGAAATGAAGATTTTCCCTGTGCAGTCACAGTCTTATCTTTCTTGAAGAATTACATTTTAGTATTGAACAAAAATTTCACCATAATATATAAATGTAGTTTTTTTGTTTAGCAGCATGCCATCTGCTACCATTTCAGAACTTCATTGCAATGTCTGTGGCTTCTCAATATAATGGCAATATTTAAGGTAGAAAAAATGGTCAGTCTTTTAAATGTATTGGTTAAATTATATCAACAAGTAAAATATTGTAAGAAGTTGCATTTAGTGTAGAGAAAGTCACTATAAAATAGCCCAGATTTTTATTATTATCTACAAATTAAACCAAAATTATTTGAAAATGAAATTCCTTTTACTTGGAGCTGAGCATTGCATTAGATAATCTGATTTCTTAAAATAAATAAATAAAAAAAATTCCTATCATTCTGTGGTTTTTTATTTAATCTGCTTTGAATCTATATGCAGGACTGATAAAGGCAGAAGAAGTCCCTTGGAACAGATTGTTTCAGTGAATGTCTCACTTTCTCAGTGCAGTGCTGCAAAGTACCCCTCTCTGCTAGATTTTCCACGAACATTTAACCTCTAGTTTTGGATTTATCAAGCAACAGAAGAAGCTGATCCTGTGAAAATCATGTGTCTTTTTTTACAGCTTCGAAAATAGCCAAAGTAACTGGTCAACTGCCCTTCTTCTCCATCTCATGTACGAGAGAAATTTGCAAAAAGAAAATATGTTTGGGGAGAGCAGATGACATACAGCCAAGGGGGAGGGGGGACAGGACCAGCGTTCCAGCTGGGAGTCCCTCCATTAGCGCTGGCAAGGAGCAGCCGGAGCGCCTGCCAACATCCAAGTGCTACATCATCCCTACGTGCACTGGAGTGGATCTATTGGCATTCCTACCTGTTGGTTTAAATTCACACTCCTTCCTGTGAAAGCTTAAAGTAGAAATGTTGGCACCTGAAATCCTGTAATCACCGGCTCCAGCCCCGGACCGAGCCACCCTGGCAGGAGCAGAAGGGCTTGAACTGACTGCACTCAGCCACGAGGCAGAATTTAGCTTTTGCCTCCCACAAGGAGGAAACGGAAATATGCTTTTACAGCAGAATCGTCTGGAATTTTATTGTTTTAACTTTAATCCCAGGAATATTCTATGTGGGCAAGGAGTAAATAATTCCCCAAAGGAAAAGGGAACAATTAACTGTTAGCATAGGAAGAGAAAAGGAAGAGTGGAGTTAGAGAGAAATATCAGACTGGCAGCCCAGTCATTTAAATTCCTGCACTTTATTTCCGTTGGTGTAACTGTATAAATCATGTTCAAACAGCAAAACCAAAGCCGAGCCATTCCTTTAGGTGCTGCCTAATATTTGTAAATACATCCTCAGAAAAACTACCTTAAAAACACAACAGGAGTCGGGAAAACGGAAGAGATTTTAAATCAAATACTTAGATTCCTTCTCCCGGGGGATTCCCGTGGTGACCATACGTGCGAGGGAGCTGCTGTTTCAAACGAACTTTCAAATTTGGCAGAGTGGGGGGAAAGGAGAAAACCTTCCAGGGAGCATCCCCTCTGCCACCCCTTCGAGGGATGCTGCTCGTGAAGGGCTACGAAGATGTGTTGGAAGAGAGGGGAGATCAACCCCAAAAAAAACAAAACAAAAACCCCAAAAGTGGTTTGGGTTGCCACTTGGAAAAAAAGCGGAACCCAGACCCCCGAAACCGAGAGGGTTTTGTAATTGTGGTTCTGCACAACGAGGGTGGCGAAGCGGCGCCGCGCCCGCCCCCGCGCCGGGAGGGGAGGGGGCCGGGGCGCCCCGAGAGGCGACGGCGATGGACACGGCGGTCCCTGCCCGGACGGCAGCCGCTCGCCAGGGCTTTCTGTGTGTTCGTGGGTTTTCTCTAAACTTCCCGGCTAAATCTCATCAACAGAACATCACCCGCCCCGCGGCTCTCCCCAGATTTATCCATCCCCCGGTGAACACACGGCTGCTGCCGCCGGGAATGACCCTTTAAATCATAAACGAGGAGCCGCCGGGATGTTCCCAGGAGCGCTCCCCATCCATAGGAGCGGCGAAACGCGCCATCCGTGCAGCCGCGCCGCTCACCTGCGCAGTCAGTGCGCGCAGTGTGCGCGGGGCTCTGCCCGCCGCGGTGTCACCGCCGGGAACGGCGACAGCGACACGGGCGTCTCCTGCCAGCGCTGCCGCCGGCGGTGTCCGCAGCGCCGGGAGCTGAGGAGCGATGCCGGGGAGCGAGGGCAGAACCGGGGGCGGGCGGAGCGGGGTCACTCCGGGGTCCCGGGGACTGTCGGGGACCCTGCGCGTCCCGGCCCGCCTGGCAGCCCGTGAGCGGCGGGGCCGCCGTGCTCGGCAAATGCCCAGAGCCTTCGGGCGGGCAGGACAGGCGCTCTCGGCGCCTCGGGGGGCGGTGGGAGCGCTCTGTGCGCCCAGGCGCCGCAAAGCATCCCTCCCGGGCCCCTTCTGCCCCTGCCCGCGGCCGCTCCGGGCGGCAGCGCGGTCGTGTCCTCCCCGTGTCGAGTCTCCCCCGCCGCTGCGGCTGGGCAAACACCCGCCGAGCAAACATCCTGAGCGGGCAGGTGCTGCCGTGACAGAGGCTCCTCGGCGGGTGATGCATGGGCGGCGCGCAGCTGCCCGGTAATTCCCCCCGGGCAGCGCGGGGGCCAGCCCCCCTTCCCGGGCGCCTCTTCCGTGCGCGGAACGGCGCTGCACCTGCACCTGCACCTGCACCTGCCCTGAAGTTGTGATGGAGATGCTGGTGGTGCTGATAGTTTCCTCTTGGAGCGCGGAGTTACTCCGCTGCCCCGGCCCCGGGGGGCGGTGCGGGCGCTCGGTAGGGCAGAGCACGGGAGCCGCTCGCTGCCTCTCGCAGGTGCCACTTGTCCCCTGCCCCGGTGAGGAGCGGCGGGTGCCGCCGCCAGCGCTCCGTCCTCTGCCGAGGAGCTGCCCCGGCGTGCTCCCCTCGGGCAGCGACCGGCGCTGCCGCCCGCCGTGCCCCTGCCCCGCTGCGCACCCCGCCGGTGCGGGACGCTCTCGGGGCGCCGGGAGAGCGCCGGGAGCGCCCGGGCTGCGCGCCGGAGCCGCGGCGGCCGCCAGGGGAGGGCGGGAATTCCCGGGGCGGGAGGGAGCGGCCCCGCTCTGCAATGCGGTCCCGCTGCTGCAGAGGTCGCCACGCGTGAGCGGTGCAGCGGGGGCGCGCCGGGAGCGGCCCCCCCGCCCCGCCCTGCGCAGCGCCCCGGCCGCGCCGCGATTTTTTGTGAATGGGACCCTCACCGAGCGGGCCATGACGTCACCGCCCGGCCCGATTGGCGCCCAATGGAGGAGCGGGCCCCGTCGGGCGGCCGGCGCGGTGATTGGCTGGCGGGCGCGCGCGGGCGCCCACGCAGGCGGCGGCGGCGGCAGGTATAAAGGGGGCGGCGGGCGGTGCGGGACCCCGCGGATCGGCGGCGACACCGGCAGCGGCACCGCGCCCCTCCTGCGCTCCGCTCCCAACCCCGGTAAGCGCCGCGCTGCGCTGCGCCCGCCGGCCGCGGCTCCTGCGCGGGGCGGGTCGCAGCTGCCCCGTGGCTCTGCCGGGGCACGGGGCTGTGGGACGGCCGCTCATGGCTCGTGTGCGCGGGGCTGCCGGAGGGGACGGCCCTTCCCCGCTCGGTCGCTTCCTCGACGTGGCGTGTCCGACCAGGACAAAGTGCTGCGGTAAAGGTCACGGCCGGGGCGCCCAGGGGAGCCGCGGGGAAGAGGGGCGTTCTTTGGAAGTGGGGACATGGTTCCCGTCGAGTACCGGGAGCTGGCAAAAATGAGGATGGTGTGGTGGTTGTGATGTGCTCCTTGGAGTGCAAGACACTGATGCTGTGAGAGAGGTGTATCTCAAATCTTCAGTAATAGATATTTTTACAGCTTTTGTGCTTATGACTGATTTTTAACTTACCCTGTAATCTGGTTTCAGAGTAAAAGTGTTTATTGAAATTAAACTACTTAATTCTTAGTGTAATCTTAACTGGGTTGTTAGTGTGCTGCCTGGCAAGAAGCAAGCAGCTTCAGGTGAAGTGCTAACAAGGGCACTTGGTTCTCAAAAGTGTTGAACACTTACTGTTTTTCCTTGTGGTTTGTATCTGTCGGACACACAGTCTGTGACATTGTGTGCAGTAGTCAGAGGAATGTATTTTCTGCCAGGACTGCTTTAAGTTGAATGCAAATAGCTGCAGGTCTGAAAAGCCACATTTTTCTGCCCTGTAATAGAGCCAGGCTATAATAAATTTTTGAGAAAACTAAAGCACAATAGCAATAATCACATTAAAAAAAAAGGTGAATTCAAAATATAAAGCGGTTCATATTTGTGCTACTTGTGGCTGGAAGCAATGACCTCTTTAGTGGAACTTGCAGGATTGAGAGGGTTGGAAAACAGCCATTGCTTGATGTACCTCTTTGTTGTAGAGAGGAAATCATGGTTATGCTGAAGATTTCATCTTTCCTTGCTGTTTATGCCTTGGTTGTGTGCCAGATGGACAGCTTCCAGGCAGCCCCAGTCAGGTAAGAAGCTGGTCCTGTTGCTGAGTGCTCTGTCTGAATGGGATGAAAATGCTTAATATTCCTGAGAGGTCCAGGAGGGAAACAGACCACGCTGAAGGAGAAAGGTGGCTGCTTTTTGTGCTGGGGTGTTTTGATTCCATCTTTAAACCTCCTGAGCTGCGTGTGAGGAGCGCGCGTCGGGGCTCACACATTCACAGCCTGAAAGGCACTGTCAATGACACACAGCCTGCCAAACCCCTCTCCCTGCAGCAGCCTGGGCTTTACTCACCCTGTTTCCCTTGCCTCTGCCCAGACCTGGCTTGGAGTCCCTCACGGACCGAGTGGCCCTCAGTGATTACGAAGCTCGGCGGTTATTAAACGCGCTGGTGAAAGAGTTCATACAGATGACAGCAGAGGAGCTGGAGCAAGCCTCCGAGGGGAACAGGTAAGGACTGCAGCCCTGGGCAGCAGAAAAGCAATGTGGGAGTGTTGTATGTTTGATATTTAGCAAAAGCCATTTGGGCAGACCCTCTGCAGGTCAAGATCTTTTTTGTTTTCTTGGGGTTACGGCTAACTGGTAAAGGATGATACTGCAGAGACATCCTAGTGTTGGTGTCAAGAGAATGGCTTCCACCTAGTTAACCTGCCTCTGTCTGTCTCTTACTTCTGAAAGTGGAGGGCGATTTGAGCTTGAATGAGTAGGTTGTGTTAAAATATGGCAGCAAAAGGTATGTCTTCCCAGTGGGAGTGTTAGGGCATTACTCAGTCACTCTTGGATTCTCTGTCGTGCAAGTGCATGCTGTTGTAAGGCATGGAAAGTCCCTGGCAGGAGGGATGTGTTCCTCCTGATGCACGCAGCAGCGCCACTCTCCCCGGGACCAAAGGCATGCAGGAGCACTTGCATTATCCTAACAGGATTTGCATTGCAATGCATGGGGATGGATGAGACACTGAACAGCATGCGGGATGTGGGGGAAGTTCAGCTCCCTGACCTCTGACTGTATGAGCATCCAAAAGGCTAATGGACTTGCTTGTCAACAAAATTGGATTCATTAACAAATGGTGTTTTCCTTCTGACTGCTTTTGTATGGACTTGCCTTGCATGGAATGCGATGTGGAGGGTTTGAATTGGATTTATTTTGAATGAATGTTTAAGTTTCCTAGCAGTAGATCTTTAATGCGGGGAAGAAATGCATGGATGTGCATGCTTGAGGTTACTCTTCCTTTGGGCATGTTTTTATTTTCTTTCCCCCCTGCAGCCTGGATAAGCCCATTTCCAAACGCTGTGCCAGTCTGAGTACTTGTGTGCTGGGCAAACTGTCTCAAGAATTGCACAAATTGCAAACTTACCCTCGCACTGACGTCGGGGCTGGAACTCCTGGCAAGAAGCGGAATGTGCTGAGTGACCCGGAACACGAACGCTATGCAAACTATGGGGAGCCCCTGGGAAACAACTAGACATGCTTATTTCTCCCCCTTTTCCTTTTTTAACCTGATGCATGTGGATATAACTTTGATTGCTAACTTTGCTGTGTTCTTTTGATTCTGTTTTTGACAGAGAATGTTTGAGATGGACCTAATGTTAGGAAGAGCAAGAATATAACATGCATACCAAACTAGGGGAAAAAAATAAATAAAAATGATCAGCACTGCCTTGACATTCCAAATGATTTTCTTAGAGATAGATTAAAAAAAAAATTCTAAAAAAGGTTCTTCATTTCTGGCTGCTAAATATTCAAGTAGATTCTTTCTTTTGTGCTTACCCATGCACTTGTTCAATAAACCTATTTTTCTATAAGGGTTAGATCTGCTTAGTTTAACATTTTATTTTAGAATGTGAGATTTCTAGATGAGGTTAGAAAAATTTTGCAACTTGCCTTAATGTTCAAGAGGGGCAATGCCAGTAACTTCTAGAAAAGTTCAAAGAGAGCTTCGAAGTCCAAGTTCTACATACAAATTGATATGTAGTGCTGTAATCAGGCATGCATGCAATCCTGTTGGTAGGGACCCCGAGAAGCAAAGAAATCAGGAAGGCTCATACTTATTCATTCTAACAAGCTAGAAATGTAATCCTCTTTAAAACTGGGTGCTGAACGTGTCCAGGTAAGAATTTTGTGGTCTTTTTCTTTTCTTATTTTACAGTAGGTCTTTGGACTATATTTAAGACTTATGTACCTTTAAAATATTTGTGTTGATTTACCATTCACCTACCTTATACTGTCTTGCATTAAGAGCCAAACCCAGATTTCTTTACAGTTCTGTTGCAGCCCTGCATCTATCTTGTAATTAGAGGCCTTTTTCAAAAAATTGGCATTGATTCTTTAAACAACCCTTCATTGTTAAAATTAATAAATTGCCTTGTGATGCTTAGCTGGGAAAAATCCCTCCTACTGCAAGAAAAACTCATTGCTTTAGTAGAAAATTCTGCAAGCAAAGATTGTGTGAATGCATATTCCTTGAAGTTCCCCGTCTAGCACAACTGTTAGCTGTAGGCTGAATTGGGAGCAGAGAACTAATACTGTCACAGCCTGAACTGCCCCATGCTGGAGTTCTGTAATAGACAAAGGTCTGACTGGAGGGAGCAGAGGTTCTCCCATTCCCACTGAGCACCTGGAAGCAGTGTTTTTGTGTGGTTCAGCTCTGAAGGCAGCTGGTCAGAGTCACTGACAGGGATCCTGTAGTGATCAGTGGTGCTGCAATTCCATGTGTTTTCTGTTAGGGAGAGCAGGTGTTGGAGTGAGAAGTGAGAATCTGTCTCACTTTCAGGAACACAGCAAGCAAAATACAAATGAGCTTTTGGAGGAAGAGGGGATGGTTTAAATTCTCCAGATCTGAACCTCCTCAGCTCCTTTCCATGGCCATAATGCCTGGTTGGAGGCAGGCAGTAGCCCAGGTGTGGCTGAAAATCTGGCTCTTGTATAAAGTGAACCTGACATTGAGAAAACCATGAAGAGGCTTCTTTTAGCAGTTCTAACCCATGCACAGAAGGTGCAAATGCCTGCTGCACTGCCAGCCTACTTTTAATCCTGCAGCAGAGCCTTTGCTGGCCATAGTGATGTCTCACTGCCTGCAAGGTTCATGCTGCAGGAACTAACTCTTCCCTTTCCTCCTGAAAAGCAGTGTAACAGCACAGAAGAGGGCCTGCAACACAGCCACCTGTGTGACCCACCGCCTGGCAGACTTCCTGAGCAGGTCAGGGGCAGTGGGCAAGAACAACTTCGTGCCAACCAACGTGGGCTCCAAGGCCTTCGGCAGGCGGAGGAGAAGCGTCCATGTGTGAGGAGCTGAATGGTGACGAGGACTCGGTAAATGCACAGTGCCAAACAGAGCCTGGGGCATCACCTGTGTTTTGGTTGTGTGGGAGGAATAACAGACCTGCAGTGGTCACCTCTGAGAAGACAGGGGGAGTGAGAGTGGGAAAAGAAAAAAGATGTTCCAAATAGAAAAAAGATGAATGTACAAGAGCTTTTGGAGATGTTCTGATTGGGTAACCACCTTCACAGTGCACTAACTAAACACAACCATTTGGTTGGAATTGTTTGCTTGTTTTACCACCAACATTTCATTGTCAATGTATCAGTAACTCTGGTTTTCTTTCTTACAGATTGCAATGAAACTGAAAACTCGACTTTAATTTCTAATGGAAACAACTCTTCTTCATAAACCAAGACCACCAAAAAGATTAATTTTTCATCCTACTATTGAAAATGTTTTATTTAATACAAATGAAAACACTTCTGTTATGTATAGTAAAAGAGAATCTAGTTATTAAAGTTAAATTATTGTATATTCTTTTTATATGCAACTCTATTTCAAATAAAATGTGACGGCATCTATTATTTATTTATCTTCCAGCTTATGTGATCCATGCTACTTATCCTGGCCCTACTGCCAAATCTCGGGGATTATACTAAACGGCTGCCTGGCAAGGCATATGTGTATTATACAGTGTGCTGTGCCTTGATGTAAAACACTTAACTATCCTGATTGTACAGTATGTTTAAAAAAAAAGAAATCACTTCAGTATTGTATTATTTGTGAATTTACGCAAAATTAAAAAAAGTATTTTAGATACACTTGGATTGAGGAACTGATTTTTCATTTGGATATGCTTCTGGAGACATGTGGCACCAAGCCAACATCATTGCAGATCAGCTAGTCCATTGATCTGCTCCAGCCATATTAACTATAAATACTAGGGTTTGAGTCAAAAGTTCAGAGCAGAAAGAATAGCTGCTTTTTATATATATTTAAAAAAGAAACCCAAATGAACCAAAAGACACCACTTAGCGAGACTTCTGATAAATAAGATGAAGCCACAGGTACATCTAGTAAAAACATGGGGACAAATTTCATTGTGTAGTTTAAAACAAAATCATTTTATACAGGCTCTAGTTCAGATGAAATGGCCTGACATCTGCTGTAGATTTTTGTGTAAAGTCAAAAAAGGTGAATTAGGAAGAGAAAGAGAAGCTACAGAAATGTACATTTCTTTGAAGCAATCCTGAGACAGAGTCTATTTAGGGATCAGGGATAAATAATTAGAGTGAGTGGAGAAGAGCGTAGCTGGATCCATTCCATGGACTTCTAAGTGGTGCTGCCAACTTCCTTCTCAAAGCTGCTGCTGTTTCAGTTTAGCAGCTGAGTCAGATATTTATTTAGATTTGTTCCGTGCTTTACAGCCTGACCCTAAAATCTGCTTCATCAATTCAGATGAATCCCAGAATGGGTGAGGGCAGAGGCCAGGGGGCACGGTGTGGTGCCACCTCCCTGCTCCAGCAGGGTCATCCTACAGCACAGGCTTGCATCCAGAGGGATCTGTGTTCTCTCAGCGAGGGAGGCTCCACCTGGCCGTGCAGAGCAGAGGTGAGGGTTCTCACGCTGTCCCTGTGTGTCTCTGCTGCAGGTGTCACAAGAGGAGCTTGGCCAGCCCTGTGAGGACACCGAGGCCACCCAGTGACTCCGGTCCGTGCTCGTTCCTGGCTGCGGGGTCACCCCTCGGAGCAGCAGCCCTGGTAAGTCAGTGCACAAAGCAGCCTTGCAGGAGAGGAACCACTCACCTGTCTGTGCAAAGACCTGCTTGGGTTAGACCAAACTGCCAGTTCTGGAGCCTGTGTGTTTTGCCATGTTTCGGGTCTTTTCCCCCATTTTTCTTTACACAAAGTGGGGGTCATATGCTGGGATTGCCTGGCAGCCTCAGCAACACCTTTCCCTGTCACTGCAGATCCTTTGGGCACAGGTGGCAGCTTGTTTCTTTTGTTCCCTAGTACAGCACTCAGCAGTTTAATCTTCTCCAAGATAGAATGCTAAGTACAATTATTGGGGTGGATACATGTATTTTAGTGATTCATATTCAATAGGAAGCCAGGCAATGCCCATAGGCCCTTTCTGTCTTTAAAGTCTAAATGGTCAGGCAGTTTATTTTTTCCCATTTACAGCCATTCTCTGCTGAGAGACACCTGAGGCTCTGCATAATTGAGTGTGTCAGCTGTATATCCATCTAATCTAAAAACTGTTAGTCCCTCTTTTCAGTGTAACAAAGTTATGCAAGGGATTTCCCCAGACCAGCATTACACACCACAGCACAGACCTGACACATAAAACATTCAAGTAGCCTTGGTGCTGGCTTTTACCTTTTCCTGGGCATAGGAAATTTGGGTGAAACTTTTGATACATGGTTTTTGTGCTGCTTGTTGTTTTCTTTTTCCTTAGGAAGAACTAGCTACTTTCCCACCTCAAGATCTACTCCTGTTGTGTCTTCTGTCTCATTTCTCCTCAGGATCTCTGTCTGCACATCAATGCAATACACTTATCAGTGCATATCCCTGTAAAGGAAAGAGGGTTGAGCACTATGGAAGCAAGAGGGAATACAAAAAAACTTTTCCATGATGTGGAGGGATAGAAGCCCTTCATCAGAAAACTGAGATGCTAGAAGAAGCAGATTGTTATTGAAACTAGAGAAAAGCAGAGTTGTAAGCAGGAATATTTTAAGTAAAAATTTGGTAGTTTTAAGGCAGTAAACATGGTAGAAGGAATTGCAAAGCTGCTAGAAGGTTGTCAATTGCTTTGACTGGCTGTGAACAAGTGGAATAAATTGTTCCATGTTTAAAAGGTACTGCTCTGGTAATATTACCCAAACTTGTCAGCTCTCAAGTAAACCCCAAACTTCTGCTCCAGGAGAAAATCTATTTTGGAATTAGCATTTAAAAAGGAAAAGTATGGTTTTTAGTGTACTTTTCTTGCCATTTTAATACATTACCATTCTAAGAATACTTGGAACTGGTGGAAAGTGTAGCATTGGTGCAGTATATGTGAGTGGCACCAAACCCCAGTTACTTAGCATTCAGTATTTACGAGTGTCTATGTTCTTGTTTATGAGGCAATACCAGCCTGACTGTAGTTTGGGTCTAATATTTTTAGATATCTATCTGTGTGTGTTTCCTTTAACTACTAAGTTGTTGTTTTTTTTTTTTTTCAATCTGAGTGCAAATGAAGTCTTGGGTGAGTACTTTGCAAGCAAAGGCAAAATCAGAATAAATTTCTGAGAAAGAAAGGGGACCGGTGGTGATCTGCTCCTAGAGCTGACTCAGGTTTTGATTCAGGATCATTCACCAGGACATTGCTGCCCACACTGATAGAGCATCATTTTGAAATAACCCAAGTGGACTTCCACTGTGGCAATTTTTTTTCTCCTTCTGTTAGTGAAATTTAATTCATCTTCCTGAAAGCTTCCATTATCTGCAGTGTGAGAAAGGAGCAGAGCTAATGTTATTGCTTCTGACACTGAACACTGCCAAAAGCAACTTATATCAGGCAGTAGTAAATTTTGGTATTGGTTATCTAATCCAGCATTGTCATGTCTAATTAGCAGATTGAACATCTCTAAGAGGTGAAGAGTTTAAAACATGCTGGAGAGTTCGGATCTGTGCGTTTTTCCAGACTGAACTGTCTCAGAGCAGGTGAATACTTATTAGAGATAAACTGGGTGCTTCAAGCCTGGCTTCACCCAGGTTGAGCACTGGCAGCTTGGTTCCAAACTGGTCACAGTCACTGCCTCTGGGCAGCTCAAAGGGCTCAGCATGGTGCACACCTTTGCTGTCCTTTTACTGTTCTAAAAGGCACCACATCCTTTCCCTATTCTCCACTTTGGATGCTTCTCATGCCTTCTAAAATTCTTCTGTTGGGCAGAAAATGTCCAAGGAGTGCAGTACCTCCCTTTTTTTCTTTCTTTTTTTTTTTTTTTTTTTTTTCACAGGAAGGAAATCATTTCCATTTCCAAATTACACCTAACATTGTCACACTTTCTCTGTGAACTTTCCAGTCTCTGTGAGATTTCGGATTCAATGGAGTAATCAGAATCATTGCAACATTTATCTTTTCTTTCTATTCTTGGCTTCACCACAGCTCTTATTTTCACCAATTACTCTTTTGGCTGGGGATGAGCTGTGATCCCAGCTAAATTATTAATGTCACCTCCACGAAAGCAAATAATTGCCTTGCAGTCTGAAAGTGAAGCCCGAGGGCTTTAAACACTGAACAATTTGTGTGATTACCAGCGGTGGGTGCTGGGGCAGCCTTGCCTGGGAGCTGCCTGCCACGCCCCCCAGGTGTCTCCCTGAGAGGCCACCTGTCCCCCAGAGCACAGAAAGGGGACAGGACAGCCAAGTTTGCAGTCACTGGCTCCTCTCCTCCCCCAGCAGTGTGACCCAGGCTCTGGGCATGACGGAGAGTTCCTCCACCTCCTCTTCCTTCTCTGTGGAAATCTATAAAATCAGAGGGTTTTAGGAAAGCTGCAAAAGGCAGGCTTTAGAGAGAGCAGAACTGTGATTAAAGCTAAGCAGTATCCATGAGATAAGTTAGCAGAAAAATTATGTAAGAAGTAGAAAAGTAAGGACAAATAGAACAATGGTCTGTGTATTAACGCTTGTCTAGAATAACTCACTAAGCTCCAGAAAAGTTTATCTAATGAGATATTAGGAAGTTTTAAGCTAAATAATGGAGCTCTGTGCATTGTGTTTTAAGGCTTACAAGCAGGAATTGTATTCAAAATAAGTAAGCACTGTTTTAACCAAAGGTACATGTGCTTATAGTGGTTGGATAGAACTACTGTCAATATGCTTTTGCTTTGTGTGATTGGTCAAAAAACTTTTAAAGTAAGTTGTAACATTAAGTTCTTTGTCTGCTGCCTGAGATGTGAGCTGATGGCATCTTCCCATTGTCATAACCATGTAATAAGACTGATGCTAGAAAATAAAACAGCTCAAAGCACATTCCTCAGCAGTCCCATCCTGTTTGTGATTTGTACATAGCCACCAACCAGAGATCCTCCTCCTCTGCCAGGGCTGGTGGGCATAGCAGGCTCTTGGCAGGACCTCTGGAGACATGGAAAGAGGAGCTCACACTGGAGCAGGTTTGTTGGCAGGGCTTGTGACCCCATGAGGAGCAGCCTGCTCCTGAAGAACTGCCCTCTGTGGAATGGGATCAGTGCTGGAGCAGTTCATGCAGTGCAGCCATGGGAAAGGCTCACGCTGGAAAAGTTGGAGGAGGAGTTTCTCCTGTGGGAGGGGCCCCTCTCTGGAGCAGGGGAGGAGTGTGAGGAGTCCTCCCCAGGTGGAGGAAGGAGCTGCAGAAGCAGCGTGTGATGAACTGACCACAGCTCTCATTCCCCAGCACCCCGCACTGCTGGGAGTGGGGACAAGGTAGAGAATGGGAGTAAAGTTACACCTGGGAGGAAGAGAGGTGGGGGAAGTGTTTGTAAGTGTTTGTAAGACTTGGTTTTACTTATTATCATTTAACTGTGATGTGGTTGTGATAAATTAAATTGATTTCCACCAGTTTAGTCTGCTTTGCCCATGCCAGTGAGTGCTGACTGATCTCTCTTATCTCATCCCATGAACCTTTGATTATGTTTTCCTTCCTATAATCAGCTGAGGATGGAGAGTGACAGAGTGAATTTGGTGGGCACCTGGAATCTAGCCAGGGTCAACCCACCACTCTAAAGGAACATAATAACATGGTTATTTGGATCATTTATAGGTTGTTTTGTAGCTTTGCAAACACTTTGAATGTCCAAATATATTGTGTCAGACACATTAATTTGCACATTATTCTGCTGACATGCTTGAAGGACTGTTACAGGTCTTCACTGTCTTTTGTTGTGGAAGGAGCCAATTATTCTAGTTAGCATAAGTTCCTAAAATAGTTGAATAAATAGTTTACAATTCCATTTTAGCTCATGAAATGACCATAATTTTATATGGAGCCATATCAAAGTTATTATTTGTAGTGGGTAGGAATGGCCTGTTACTGGGAATGAATTTGGAAAGTGCATCAGGGGAAGGATGACAATCCTTGTAATTCAGTGAATTTCATGTGGACAGGAAAATTTTATTTATGGAGCAGCCTTAGTAGCTTAGGGGAAATTTTTAGCATGTCAATCCTGCCAGTCAGGCTGAAGAAGACAATGTTGCCAGGGTCATTCTTGAGTGTGTACATTTTCCAGGGAATATTTCCCTCTTAGTTAATGCAGTCCTTCTTTATCATTCTGTAATTAAAGATACTATCTAAGAGTTAAATTAGTTATGAAAATTAATATTGATTGTTGTTCTTAATGCAATAGAAGCAGAGAGTTATTTAGAAAAAGGAAATGGTTTTGTCCTTCAAATACTGGAAATACAGAGTTTAAATGAAAACTGCTGGAGTTTTTTTTTTAAAGGCTTACAGATAAACAGATGAGGAGCCAAGCCATTTGAAGCACTTTAAGTACAATGAAAATGAGCTCAAAGATTTTTTTTTAATAAACTTTCTGCTTTGGCTATCTCTAGTTTAAGCTTAGTCTTGGTAAGGTTGCACACTTCAGTGGACAAAAGGTTTTATTGCATTTTGTGAAGATGCCCTTTGCTTCTTCTTCATGGCTTGGGTTCTCAGAAGAAACAAAATGTGTTTATTGCACCTTTTTATATAGACAGTGGCAGAGCACTGGATTTGCAACTGTGTACTTTAAAACCACATACATTTAGTATCTAACTTAATGAAGAGCCTTTGTGACTGAAGATTTTGGTAGGATTTGTGTCCCTATTCTGTTATTCTGGTGACTTTCTCCTCAACAAAAGTTTCATTGCCTGTTTGTTATCACTTGTTAGATTTGCATAAACTGCACTTCATAGGCTGCCACTGGTGCCACTGGAGTGATGAGGCAGGGAGGATTGGAGGTCAAGCCTCTACTCTTACAAAGACCTGTAATCTGACAGGTGAAGAACACTTCTAGTTCAGGTGCTTTTGATGACATGTCAAGATAAAATGAACTTGGGTTGTCTCTCACAGCCAGCCAGCTTTAAGCTGATCATGATTCATCAGCCTCCTAAACTCCAAGAAAAATGCTTTTTCCATCAGGTTGTTGTGGGTTCTCTAGCTATGGACACCAGGATTATCTTTTCTTATGGCCAATTCCCCTCCCCAGCCAGGTGTTGCTCTCATGTCAGAAGTTCAACCTGAAACCTGCTGGGTGTCACAAAGTACAGCCTCTAGCCTGCCACTTGTGCATCAGGTGCTTTTTGCTGTACACCATATAATGACCTGATTTAGTATCCTTTATCTCTCACGAGTCACTTTTCTCAACATTGCTATTTCCAGTTTGATTGGCATTTCTCTGGTGAGCTGAATCTGGTGAGTCTCAAGCTGCATCAAGGGAAATACAGGTTGGATATTAGGAAAAAGTTTTTTACAGAAAAGTTGATAAAGTTCTGGATTGATCTGCCCAGGGTGGTGCTGGAGTCACCATTCCTGGATATGTTTAAAAAAAGCCTGGATGTGGCACTTGTGGCATGGTTTGTGTGAGGTGTTGGGGCATGGGTTGGACTCGATGACCTTTAAGGTTTCTTCCAACCTGGTAATTCTATGAGTTCTGTGAATCTCCTTTACAGTCCTCACAGAGGACTCTAAATTGACATTAATATAATGTGTGACCCTCTAAATAGATATTAATATAATGTGTACCTGTAAAACCCATTTATATCACCACAGAAGTATGAGGTGACTTTAAGGTAAACAAAAATCATGACTAATATTTCCATGTCTTCCTTTCAGTCTCAGGTTAAAGTTATATCTGGGAGGAAGAGAGGGAAAGGTGTCACTTTATGTTTTAGCAAGTTTTTAGTGACTGCATAGAAATGAAAACTCTATAAACCTGCTCAAGTTAAGGGAATGATTGGTAAATACATATTCTAGAAGCTAGAGGGCACAGGAGCCACAGAAAGCCTCTGGTATAACTCAGTTACTAGGAGGTGTGAGTGAGCCAGAGTAGCTTTTGCTTCTTTTCACATAAAATGGCACTTGCTACTCAAGTTCAAACAGATTTATTTTTTTTCTTTCTGAAGAGAAGTGACTGAACATCAGAATTGTCTTTCTGGACTTTTGTCAATTTTGCTGATGGTTTAAAAGAAAATAAATGATTTATATTGCTATTGATATAAATGAAGTTGCCAATATATGCTTCCCACTTTTAATCCAGATTAGTTCAGTAATAATATAGTTTTCTGCAGGAGCTCCTATCATTAACCATTTATAGAGAACTACTGAGAACTGTTTTAATGGAAAAGGTCAAAGGTAAGTTCGTGGGCAGAGAGTTTTGCTATCAAGCCTAATAATCAAAGATTTCCCTTGTCTAGCTGTTCTAGTGGAAGTATTTGAGCACTTTTCCTCACCCTCAGAGTATTTCTCTGATAGTCCTGGTGTATTTTATTTTATTTAAAAGCCACGTGTCTCACCAGTGTAATACCTGCATGAGAAGGGAAACTTTTTGGTACAGACCAATCCTTACTTTGTTTGCATTTTGAAATGAAGTTTACAGACCTTACCCTAAGTGTGTAAGTGGAACAGAATATCCTGACCTGCTCTTTGGAGCATCTCCCCAAATTCCAGTGTGTTTTGTTTTCAGTTCCAAGTAAGCCAGTGAGAAAACTTTGCCAGTCTGCAAATGATATAAAATGTATGTATGGATTAATTTATGCTGAGTTTCTCAGGGCAGTTGGCTTTCTCTCTTGAGCAGAATATCAGAGGTACTGTGAGTTTGTAGGACTCCTGCATCACATAAAGGATTCCCTCCAGCCTTTGGGAATTCTGCATCTTCCACAGGCTTTATGGCTAAAGTCAGATGGGTGCTGAACCACAGGATGATATTCTAGTAAACAAAACAGCACTGGTGAAGTAATGAAACTCTGCTGAATTATTCATTGGGTCCTGAATGATGCAGAGAGAGTTTTCATAGTAAACAACCCTGAGGATGAGAGCAGTGCCAAGCACAGCCCTGTGCCTCTGCTGTGCACCTGGCCTGTTTTCTCAGGTAAGCATCTGCAAAAATTCATGTCTTTGCAGAAAAGGACTGGAACAACCATGTTTGGTAGCTGTCAACCAAACTCACCTTGAAATTTATGACTCATCTTGAATAGTCAATCTAATTCCAAAAAACCCTAGTAAAGTGCAGGCTCTATTTCCATGGACATAACATTGAAAGCACATTTAAGCACTTTGTTACAAAGCAATGGACTTCCACACATTTTTAAAGGAAGCACATCTTCAAAGAGAAACACATCTTCAAAGAGAAGCATATCTTCAAGCTTGTTGGCCAAAATCTGGTGATGTCTTGTAGTAAATGTCTCACATAGCCACAAGAATACGGAATACATCAGCCAGGTTCCAAAAAAACAGTGTGTACCAGCAGCACAATTTTAGCCCATGAAGCCTTTTCCCAGCTGGCCTTTGGAAGCTGAGGAGCAGCACAGCCTCATCCCAAAGTAGGCATCCTGAGGTACATTACTCCCACAGCTGTCATGGTTTGAGAATGACCAGGGATGTCTTAATGTGAGTAGGAAATTTAAAGGAGGATGTCCAGCATGGGAAGAGAAGCTGGAGTGGAGAAAATTATGATGGTGAGGCCAACTGTGTCTATAAAACTGAACTGGTTTTTCCAACAAAAAAATACCTGGAGGCTTAGTTTTGGATGGTGCTGAGAGGGAGTGTCTGTTGAAGCCTGCCAGTAGTGATGGTGAGTGAAGCAGTGTTTCACTTACAGCTCTGGAGGAAAGATTACACTGAGGGTGGGAAGAGGAAGAAATCCCTCTGTAGAATGAATTTAGAATCCAAACCTCCCACCTTCCCAAAAGCAAACTAGTTTTCCAAAACCCCACTCCAACCTTTGGTGGAAGCAATAAAATGTGCAGCATTAGGTCATGGTAGTCTGGTTGCTGATATCCACTGGTGGCAGGGAAACCCTGGCAAGGAGAATGATGCTGTTCCTTCAGATTTGTGCTGGGCTCCAGCAGGGTAGTGATGACAGGTGCTATGAGAAAATACAAGAGCAAAACAGTGGGTAATACCACAGGGTTTGAGAAACATGAGCTTTAAAATGCTGATCACTGGGTGCCAGCTGTAATGTCTGCTCAGTGAGACAGAACCCTGGAAAAAAAGGAAAAAAAAAAAGAGTATTAGTATATAAGCAGGGCAGCATCTTGGACTGGGCAATAGTGATCCGAGGCAAAGTTGGTGCACTCAAGCTTTCAATAAGTGACTTTGCAACTTATATAATGTATTTTAAACATTATATTAATATAAATTATCCTAGTGTATAGTAATACACAGAATAATTTAACTCAGCTGATGTCCCCTTTCAGATGTCTGGCTTGCTTCTGATGGTGGTTACTGCTAGGAGCTGTCATACTAGCTGAACTTTATCAAGAACAAGGTGCAGAGTTTGCTTCATCATCAAGTGTCATATAATAATTTCTTTTTTTTAACCTGTAATGTTTTAAAAAATATAATTTACAGTTTTTGCAACTTTTTTCTTCATTAAAGATGAAATACAGCTTATTAGGATGTCTTGTAATCTCAGAGTAAAATGTAGCAAATTAATCTGATTCATTGTTGTAAGGATCTAAGAAGTTATTTGTTTTGCTACTGGATATCAAAGAATAGGGCTGTTGGAGAATAGGACTCTGCTTAAAGGCATTTTTTTCCTGATAGTAATTTGTGGTAGACTGAGACATAGCTTATCCTAACAGTGCAGATTGAAATTTAATACAATATTATCAATTTTGTGCAGTGTAAAGCAGTCTTTGCCTTTCCTATAGCAGATGTGCATCCCACCTTTGACACCTCCATTTGGTGAGACTGAGTTGCTAGACAGAGGCATGGAAAACCTTTAGTGTTGTTCCCCTGAAATTGTGAATATTTATGTGCTGCCACAGTCAGAGGCCTGCCTGTTCCTGCCTGGTGACTAGGGTTATCTGTTGGGTTTGGCATTTTATTCTCTGTGCTTGACTTGTAAGAGTTCACAATTTATTGGGGGCAGGGAAAACAATGGGAAACTATTCACTGTAAAAAGTTAAATACTCATGATTTCTCCTGCACAACTTGCAATTTTTGACTTGATTTTCTGTGATATCTTTGCCTATAGGGCTGAAATAGAATGATGTTCAGTTCCTGCTTCTCTGAACTTTTGACACTCTTGCTGGCTGTTTTCTGTATGTTATTCCCCATCCAGTCCAGATGTTTCTGCACACGAGCCACCCAGCCATTCAGCTTGTTTTTTATGGAAGGCAAAGCCTTGATTTTGTCCTGTGGTGGAGGACAGCATTAGAATGTGGTGAGTACCCATTTTTTGTGGAAGGACTCCAGTGCCTTTGGCATTCTTGCATGATTGGATGTGGTTGCTGCCCAGCTGCTGCTTGAAGCTGGCTGTGGCAGAGGCTGGGTGATTTCTGTAGTGTTTCTTGCCTGTTTTGGGTGCCCTGTTATGTGTGCCTGAGACTGTAATGTGAGCTTGTGGAAATCCCACAGGAATGGTGCTTGGGATCACTGGCCCCCTTCTCAGCCTGTGCTGGACTGACGCTGCCTGCAGCCTGCACTCCCAAGGGACCTTGATGTTTTCAGCCCAAATTTGGCTCTTTCCCTCCCTTGAAGCTTATGTTGACTCGTAGTACTTCTATAAAAAGTTTATGTGACAAACTGGTTGATCACTCTTCAGGCCAGATTTCTAATCTAGCTCTGCAGGAGCACATCTCCCTAGGATGACAGAGCCTGGCTGAGTGCTGCAGCCAGAAACAAGACAAAATTTTGAAGGGATATTTCTCAGAAAAGCTGACTTTGGGCTATCTTGGAAAGACACTGATTGAACTTCTTGTTTTGGGCCACAATGCATGTATGGGTGGGAAGAGTGTGTGGAAAGCTGGCCTTCCTCACAGAGCTCTTGGCCTAGGTTAGGCTGTCTGGGACATGAAAAGCTGGGCTTCCTCTGGCTTTCCCTATGGCTTGCACAACACATTCTACATTATTGCATTGCTGGAATAAATCCACGAGGGAGGCAGAAGAAGGGAAAGGAAGTTCATGTTTTCTAGTCAGAAGATTAAGAACGAACTTGAGTGGTGGTTTGGGGTGGTGTGGGGGATTTGGGGTGTGCCTTGCTGTGGGCACTGCCCAGTCACTGCTGGGGCAACACAGAGTGAAGGCTGAGCAGAGACTGAGAGCACAGCAAAGGGAGAGTGTGACAAAAGTAAAATGAGAAAAGATAAACTGGAAAGGGCTGAAATCCAAACCTTAAATTCAAAGAAGGAAGATTATTCAGTTTCTCCCCCTTTCAAGTTTTTGGGGACTAAAAGGTGTGTGGAGGAAGAAATACACCCTAATCTTAAGAATGGGGGATGCTATTTAATCTGCATTGGATTGTGGTGGTTTAACCTGGCAGGCAGATAAACACCACACAGCCACTCATGTCCTCTCCTCCCACCACCAGTGGGATGGGGGAGACAACTGGGAAAAAAGAGTGAAATTCATGGTTTGAGATAAAGATGGTTCAGTAGGAGAGAAATGGAATAGGAAATAACAGCAATAATAATGATAAAATAATCAAAATACACAAAACAAATTATGCAGGATGCAACCACATCCAGTAGCCAAGGAAAGAAAAGAATGTTGGTGGTACCATTAGGAGTGCTAAGGAACACTGGTGTCAATGCCAGTGCTCACTGAGCAGTTTGAGCACTTACAATGAGAATAATTAATACCAGTTTCCTGAGAAGGTGGTGGAATTTGCCAAGCATCCAAAAAACAACCAGACCATTTTCAGGTCCTGATTATTTCCTGAGGAACTGCTTGACCCCAGGGGCCTATAGCAGCCATGACAGTCTGCCTTTGCAAAGCCCCTTAGAATAGATCCATTCAAATGCAGACATAATTACACCTCTCCTCACAATATTATATTTCAAATATCCTCCCAGTAATCAGAATCTCTGCAGTGTGTGAGGAGTGAAGAGCCCCTTTATCCTTGCAGCAAAAAGCATATGAACTGTGATGAGCTAAAGAAGGTTAATAATGGGAAAGGCTAATAGAAAAGGCTTTGAGGCATCATCATAGTCACAGAAAAGGCATGAGGAAATCTGAGAGCGAGTGACAATGCTGCCCCTTTATCAGAAAATGCCCCGATGGAGTGTGAGTGAGAACAAGAATCCTCTGCCTCCCCCGCAGAAAATCACAGCTACAGAGGAGTTGTTGTATATTTCAGTTTGTTCCCATGGTTTTAATCTTCTAACTTACTCTAATTATTCCTATTCAAGGCTGATTTATGTTTGGCAACTTTATGTTAGGAGGAGTTCCCTTTAACAGAACAACACATGCTTGCAGGCAGGATGAGGGGAATATGATGTGTTCAGATGCAGTGTGAGGCATTTATTTGGCCAAGAAAATCTCTCTGACACTGCCTGTGCAGGCAGATATTTCCTTATTTGCAGTAGGCTTTTGTCTCCCCTTGATGAAGAGCAGCAATGCTGACCTCATAAGGGATTCCTTCCAGTTTGTTTCCCAGGGTTTTTTAGATGCTCATATGTAGTTTTTTAACAACTCTATGGTTTTTGCATGAGCAGTATGTAACACAGCAGTAAATCCATAAGAACAAGTTTTTATCAGCTGTCCTGGGATGGTGGCTTTGCAGGAGGGAGTGGGGCACACCTGACAGCTGTGTAACCAGGAAAGTCTGAAAAATTCCAAATTCCAACCTGTCACAGGTACTAAGTGTCTACAAGTTGTATCAAAATCGTTTTCCTACTAGGGGAAAAATGAGGAATTAGCTGCTCTTGGGATTTTTTGGGGTTTTTTTTTCAGGAACTGACTGTCATCTGGAAATCAGCTTAGAAGGAAGCAGGGGAGCCATAATGGGTGTAATATGACACATGGCAAGGAACTGAGAACAGAAATTTTAATAAGCAGCATGGAAATCTGTGGGAAAACAACCCCTGTGAGTTCTGCTGCCTGTACAGAGATGTGGACTTTGCAGTTTCTCCTCAGTGGGAGCAGGTGTTGGCTGGGGAAGTGACCATTTTTCCAGATTAAAAGCAACCTGTGGTGGTGACTTTATCATGGGACAGAAAATGGGACCACAGAGCAAACAAGAGGCTGAGCTAGAAGGGGAGCCTGGAGTTATGGCCAGCCTCCCCCAGAGGAGGAGGTTGCTTTGAGCTGCAGAAGGTGACTGATGTGCCTGCTGTCACCTACACACAAAGATGCACCAGCAGCTTGTACATTGTATTTAAAATGGAGGAGTCACTTGAAGAAGCTTTACTGAAACAGTCTCCAAAGTCTGTGGACTGTAACCATACACAGAGAAAAAAATGTGCTGGTTTGACTGAAAACCTGTAATTTGTTAGATTAGCAGTTTGCAGAGATAGAATTTAGCACTAAATGAGGGTTGCTAACTGAAAAAAAAAGAGACATAGATATTGATTTATCTAATTATATGCAGGGTTTATATAAAGTGGAGATTAGTCTGCTTTAAAAAGCAAAAGTTGCATTGAGTAAATGTATTACGTGCTCAGTGCATTTATTGTTGAAAGCCTGGGATTCCCACATGTGGTATTGTTTATTGGGTTTTAAAATGTACAAAAAGAAATGCATTTTTAATGTACAAAAATAAATGCATTTTTGATACCAAATTATTTTATCTTTGAAAAAGTATAGGTGATCCCAGTTTATGTCTATGGTCCTATCAAAGCAGCATTTGACTTAATGAAGGAGATTTTTGATGCCCCATGGTCATTGGTGTTTCTGAGGAGAGTGACAAGGACTTTGATGCATTCTCTGTGGAAAGCATGCTGGACCTGCATGACAAACAGAGTGAGATGGAGCCACATGTTTGTGGAAGCCATGCAGGGGTGTTTTCCTTGTCCCACTTGGTGTCCATGAATCCTGGGGAATGAAGTGTGGCAAATGACAAATTCCTGCTGGATTTTTTCCTCTCTATTTTGATTAACCTCTGAATAGAGATTATTTTAATTAAAATAATCTTGACAGCACCTATGAAAAAGCTGTGGGGGTTGTAACAGCAATTAGGTGTGTTGTCAAAGATGATAAGCAGCCTGGTATCACAGGAAGGAAATTAACACCCCGACCAATAACGGAACAGTAATCTTAATCCAGCACTTTTTGCCTCTTAGGAACCCTTCAAAATGGATGGATTTTGGAGACCAGGCAATTTTAGAACAAGACAGTTAAGCAATCAGTGCCATAAAACATCTCCATTTTAAAAGTCAATGTCATTCTGGTGTAATAGTGGCTGATGGCCAGCCAGCAAGAAATGTGATGTTAATTAGACATTAACAGTGCAAAACCTTGATGATTTTCCTGTATTTTGGTTATTGGAATGATTGGGGATTGTATTCAACATCAGGTGGTGGAGCTTATTAGTGATCTGCATCAGTGCCAGGTGTCTCTCTGGGTTCTCCACTGCAGAGAGAAGGCATGGGAATGCTGGCAGCCTTTCTCTGCTGTGAGGAGCATAAGGTTTGAGAGCCTTCCTTTCTAGGTTGTGTCACCACAAGTCTTTTATTACTTAGGAGCTGCCCTGAGCACATAATTCACAGGTCTTTTGGTAAATTGCAAACTCCCTAAATTAGAGTGTTTTGCTCATCTTGAAAGCACCATTCATCCTCTAGGTGACCAGCATCACACTGGAGCAAGCAGAATTTAAATCAAGCCCTGTGTGCTGGCCCAGGTAGGGAGGCACTGTGCTCTGCCCAGGAGGGGCAGGTGGAGCTGCTGTGGTTGCCAGGGCTGGACTGCTCTGCCCAGCACAATCACAGGGGCCTGGAGAGACAGGCTGCTCAGGGAGGAGCAAGCTGTGAAAACAGCCACAGTTTTACTATGGGAGAGCATGGCAGGGGATTGAACTAAAGGTTGGAGTCAGATGGAATCTTGGAAGAAGAGGACCAGCAATAGTCCATCTGTAGGTGCCAGAGCAGATATGGGCAGGCTTGTAGGGCATGGAATGGATGAAGCTGTGCTTATCCATAAAGTCTGAGGTAAAAATGAGGCTTGAGAAAGTTTGTGGTTTCCTGGGTACCCCCATGGCACTTCCTGAGGTAGATGCTTCTGTACACATCACCAGTGAAGGACTTCCAGGTATCCTGTAGGAAAGGAGTACATGGAGAAGTTCAGCTCCTATGTCAAAAAGAAAAGGGCTGACAGGTTTAATAGAGACAACCCTGCCTTGTCCTTATCCTGCCTTCCCAGCTGTAATCCAAGCTGAACTGCTCCTTGGCATTTAGGGTTCATTTTGCCATTCTTCTGCACCCCTGCGCTCCAGCTTGTGCTCCTCTCCTTCACATTTTCTTGTCCCACTCTCAGAAACATGAGAATTCAAGCATGGAATGGTAGCATGCCATGTTCCTGGCTAGAGAAACCAGCACTGTCATGTGCCTGAGATGTTTCAAAGGGAAGCAACTTCCCTGTCCTGCTGAGGCTTTAGTAGTCCTCTGTCATTTCCAGTAATGTGTGGGTAGCAATCTACAGTGTGCACCCATCCACTCAGGGGTTTTTAAACTCCCTTTTTCATTCCTAAATCTAAAACAAATCTCTACAGTTAGCTGAAAGCTTCATCTCAGAAGAGATGTGATTTGAGGAAGATAATAAGATACTAAAGAAAGAGTTTATTTCTTGTTTGCATTGCAGTGTGAAGAGACTGGATCCTGCTACTCTAGAGACTAATTCAAAATGTAGTGTGAGAACATTCCTACTAAAGGACATTTCCACTGTAAGAGAAAGTAAAAAATCCAAGCAAAAAAAACAACATGTAAGTTAAGAACCAGAGGACAGGGGGACAACAAATGCTTTTTTTTTTTTCCTGTTAAAATATATATTGTTTGTTCCTTGCAGCCCTCCAGCTTGCAGTTCTCTCATACCTTCTAGTGCATGTGGATGAAGGCTTTGACCTGAGGGATGATGACAGCCAGGACCGACTCACTTCTCTTGGACTAAAGCAGGAGGGAGATTTCTACAGCTTTAGGAGCTGTGTGTAAGGCAGCCAGCAGGCTGCAGTGGCTGGGGATGCCCTAAGAGTGAGGCTGGGCAGGACCTGGAGACAGGGACTCAGAGCTGCAAAGAGGAGTAGAAATCAGGGCACAGTGGAAAGGGCAGAGATGGAGCTCATCAGGGGAGGGTGGATGAGAGCAGAATAGCAGCCACTGTGAAAAGCACAATGGATGAGGAAGTTGGAGCAGAGAGCAGAAGGCAGCAGCAAGGACAAAAGTTCATCCTCTTCAGTGCTGACAGAGTTTTGGAGAATTGAACTAAAAGCTTCCCTTCTGAGAGAAGTCTCAGATCTGCAGAGCTCCATAGATCAGTAATGATGTACACTGAGTTTCAGAGTCAGCTTCCAGGCTGAATGTACAGGGGAAATGGCTATACTTTCTTATGATAGAGTGGGAGCAAACACTAAATGCAATAGAAGCCAAACATAATTTCCAAAGTATTTTCCTACTTTACAAAGCCAAAAGTTTAGAAGGTTTATTTTGTAAGACAGCAACAGGCAACGTATGAAGTACTTCTAAGGAAGCACCTGTGTTGTGTAAAACCAGTAACATAGCCGGCATAACATGGATGGTAAACCAAACTTTTAGTGCTCTGCATAATATCATTAATTTTTTTTTTACTAAAAATATTAATTAAAAAATATCAGCCTACATTTGTTGAAACTGTGTTGGTGTCCCACTACTGACAACAATTCTCTTTTAAAAGGAAAGTTTTTTACAACTTTCTTCCACTAAACCACATCTGGATTTTTAACTTCATTGAAAGTTTTTAATGTGTTTTTATATCAGACTGTATTGTAATGGAATTGTTATTCATCTTCAGATTTATTCAGTTTCTGGATAATCTTTCTGGACTATCTTTCATTTATCAGGGTCTTTAATTACATTCCTCTACTAGCTGACCACTACAAAAATTGAAATCCTCACCACAAATCTGTAAAAATGTTTCCACTTGCATAGGGAGACAAAAATAGAATAATTCCATGTCTTTTTGGACGGGTGCCTGGCTGAAACTATGCAGGGTTTGACTGACAAGAGGATGTAGTCTTTGCTGAGAGCGCTTTCTTTAAGGTCCTTTTTAGTCTTCAGGAACATTTAAGTAGATGAATGAAGAGAGGATTTATGCTAGTTTCCCTTCATTTTTGTTGACTCTGCCTGCTTTTTTGTAACTTTTGTCTCCTGCAACAAAATCTTTTCAGCTCCTCGGGTTTGCTGAATATATAATCACAAGCTGGTAAGTAGGAACTTCAGAGAGTTTTGGGTTGAAATGGCACTCTATTCTTTTGTGTACAGCTGTGGTAGAGAAATAAAACCCCTTTGTGCAGATAAGGAAAAAGCAGAATTATTGAAATGCTCAGTATTTGCCAGGGTTATAACTGTGAAGTGTAGTCTTTCAGTGGTGAATAACTACAGTTAACACATAGCTCAGCCTGTGAATGCAGTGGAGAGACTTTGCTTGGGTAAGTTGGGAATTATTTTGCATCTGAGTGAGCTCTCCTCCCTGTGCTGCACTCCACGTTATCCGTTTCCTGGGGAATGTGGATGGGAGCTTACAAAGCACAGCAGGTAATTGGCTGCTTCAGCTGGAAAAGCAGAAAAAGGATATTTGTTGGTATATACAGAAAGAAAATGAGGACAAATGGTAAGGGCTGTTGGGTGATAATATCTGTCCATAGTCTTCTGAGGAGTCTGTGAGATTAAATCCATACTGGCACTTTGCAAGGGTGGTGAGTGTGTTCAATGTGAAGTTTAAACAGTTGAGCAACTTTTTCTGTCAGTGCATTTTGGACTGGAACTTTCATATACTTTGACTGTAAGAAAGGAGGTGAATGTGTGTGTGATAACAGCTTTTTTGAATGATTTCTGTCTCTGTTCAGGGCTTGTGTTTCTGTATCTCAGCATTCCTTTTTGTGTAGCTGCTTTATTTTGAACCATACCTTCATTTCATGTGCACAGTCTTATCTGATGCCTGTGGAAAGCAAACATAGCTCAGCCTTTAGGAACTTTTTCTGTATTTCTAAACCTGGCATACACTGAGGCAAATATTTCCTCTTGGAAAGGGAAAGCTATTACTGGGTTAGGTGCTTTTTCTCAGTTGCACATGTGGCAGTTTCTACAGACAGACTGAAAAGTGCCTGTAATGGTATATCTATGTTTTTTGTTTAAAGTGGTTTATGTCCAGGTAGGGCGGGGAAGTGTGTTGGCAGTGAAAAGACAGATGTTGCCAGGCTCCTTCTGAAACAGGGCCATTTTCATGGAAATCTTTCTGGTGCCTGCTTTTCCTCTCCTTCCTCTCTTTCAATGAAGCAGCCCTAAAGTCAAGGCTGATAGATAGTAGAATACTAAAAATTCTAATTTAATTTTCATAATATTGTGTAAAACCCCCACCTGTCTGGGGTTTGATATTCCAGAAACCTATATCAATGGGTAAATGTGTATGATGGATCTCACTGGAGCCGACTGATAGAAGAACATAATATTTACTTCAAAAATGTTTACAGTTTCATGTTGCAGGATTCCAGTCCTTGGACAGTTGGATTTTAATTTGTTTCCTAAAAATCTCACCAAGAACAATGTACATGTGTGTTGGATGTTGAAATTGTGCTGCATATGTAGGAAGAGACAAAATTGAAATATTTTATGGGTCTGGTAGGTCTACATAGCTGTATGTAGGGAGAATACTTGGAAGGCTGAAAAATAGGTTATGCATTTTTAGCATTTTAATATCTGTAACAAGCAAAGGTTTGTTTCCTCCCCTTTGGTAAAGAGGAAATCCAAGTTTTCCTTTGCTTCTTTTATACACCCCTGTACTCTTTGAGGTGGCTTTAAATTTTCATCAGTGTCATATGAGGTAAAATGTGTATTAAAGCATTAAGGAAAATGGGGTTAAGACCTGGACTGTCTAATAAAAGAAATTAGTATTTTTTGGCAGTCATCCTTTGGCCTGTGTAATTTTTTTCCAAAGGGCACTGACATTTCTCCTGGCTTCTTTAGGACTGCCATTCTGTGTGCGGACATGTTTTTCACCCACTGACCTTTTTTATTTATTTTCTTGAATGCCAAATATTTAATGTGTCATTTCTGGCACAAAGTTCTGGTGATCAAAGGGGAAACACAATGAGCTTGAAGCAGGTTGCTGGAAAGGCACACATGGAAAGGCACAGCCATGGAAAGCTCTTTTTTTTCCCTGCAGGAGTTGAGCACCAGTCCTCATACTAACTTAATGAACACAGGAGGAAGCACATATTTTCCTGGGCCTGGAAAGCAAATATGGTCACAGAGCACAAGGTTTTGTACCAGGATAATCAGCTAGAGTGGCATGAGTGACTGCCTGCCAAACCTCTTTTGCCTCCTGTGTGCCTGGCCCAATTAACTCCATTCTCCCTTCTTCAGTCATCTCCCCAGGTAGCTACCTGCCCTTAATGGGCCATTGAACACATGGCACTGGTCCATGTGGAAATGTTTGGGGTGTAGGGGCTGTCTCAGCCCTTTGTAGGGGTCTCTGAGTGCCAGAGGCAGCAGTGCTGTCCAAAAAGAAGTTCAGAGGATGTACCTGTGCCCTCTTCCTGGTTGCTGGAAGAGTCTCTTTGGGTAAGGTAGGTCATGGGATGAGAGCAGGATTCCTTTGGGAGAGCTGCACAGAGGAGCCAGTGGAGAAACTTCAGCTGAGCACAAAGGGAAGGACTTCAGCTGGGATTAGATACCGTGGTTCTTATCTCTTAAACAAGATTTCTTCTTTGCTTCTGCCTGCCTCCCTCCCAAGTGGGGATTAACCATAACTTTTCTAATTGGGCTGGTAAATGGAGTGTGCTTGGTGACTAGTCCTGCAGCTCAATTCTTTCCCTGCTCTGGCCCCTGTGCCTCCTGAACTCCAACCCTCCATCTGCAGCATGGGGTGGGAGGTGCCAGGGGGCAGATGGTCTGGTGAAAGACATTCATGCCACAGACTTCAGATTCCAAAGAAAACGCTCTAGGAAGGCCTGAAATTCTGCAGGTGAAGCCCTGCAGGGAGGGAAAGTACCTGGAGCTGTGATCCCAGGAGAAGACAAGAAATCCACAGCTTTTGGGTAGGCTCATGCTTGAAAACATTTTAGCAGGCTTGTGACCTTTAAAAAAGGTTAGAGCTAGCTATTAGTTGATTTGTACCTCCAATGTTCTTTGAGTGTGTGCTCTATATTATCTGAATATATATCTGAATATATATATATACACATATACTATATATATGTATATATATAGTATGCAAGTGGTATTTCATAGAAATTTTTTAGAGCTAAGGAATGTATTTGATTACCTATAACTATTCCTTGGGGTCTTCCATGGAGATGTGCTCAATCTCAGGGTATTATTCAGAGCCTCAGAATTGAAACTAGTGATTGAAACTGGAGTCGATCACTGGGATTCTGCAAAAATTTAGGGCTGAGCCAAACTTCTCAGATCCTGCCTTTGCATATTTCTGAGTATCCTTGAAATCCAATTGCTCTCATGAGGATTGAGAACTGGAAGGATGGATTTCTCACTCATATTTTTCTGGGAAAGTTGAGACATATTGGGATAACACACCTGCTCAGTGCCATTCTAAGTCATCTAGGAAATTTAGAGCATTTCATGGATATAAGCCTGCCCAGCTTTCCTGTCATACAGGAAAAACCCGTGGAATCAAATTTACTTCTCAAACGTGCTTATTTGTGCACCTTCATCTCCAGTTGGCTCAAGGAAGAAAAATCTTCTCTTGGTGGTCCTGAGATTTATCACATGGAGCTTCACATGAAATCTTCTGATATCAGAATTCCAACATCAAAATTGCAATAATTCAGAGTTACTGAATTTTTTTTTTAGATCTAAGAGAGACCTGGGAAAAGCTGCTTCTAGAGAAATGATGCTGTTGTGATACCCTCACATCCCTAGACTCTGCACCCTGGCAGAGTCCCAGCGTAGTCAGTAGAACCACATTAATTTGTCTCTGGCCAGGAAAAGCCCTCTTAATTTTAAGTAAGTCAAATCTACATGAAATAATAATAAAATCTGTGAACTTGTATCATACAAGCATGCCTGGAGAGGGATGACATTCAATCCAGAGGTGCTGCTGGTACCTGTCAGATTAATTTAGTGACCTCTCCCTGCAACCCCAAACTCACTGACTTGTAGAACTGTTAGGGAAACCCAAAATGGTGGTGGGTCACTGATAGTTCTGATGCTTTTTGTGTTCTTGGTTAGGAAGGAGTTAAAACCAGTTCTGGAAGTGAGTTGAAATATTCAGAGTTTTCCAGAGGAGGCTGTGCTGACTGAGAGTGGACTTTGTGCTTTCTGCTGCTCTCCTGCTCCCTTAAATTATGGAAAGAGTAACAAACCCACTGGCTGTGGGGGCTCAAGCATCCTCAAAAAAAGCCAAGGCTGGCTTTGAGCTGGAGCACAGTCCCAGGTGCTGAGAGCTGTCCTGCTTTGCCACTCCAGGCTGTCCAGGTCAGGTCCCTGGGGAGCAGCTCCCACATGTGTGATTTGGCTGAGTGTGTTAGCTGGCACACAGATTTGCTGCCCTACTCAGTGCAGTGGAGCAGGGTTAGGGAAAATGTTTCACTGCTGTAACTTCAGCAGAGCAAACATGGAAAGGAATGAAAATCAGACCTCCGGGGCAGCACGGGCTCTGTCTCCCACTAGGGGTTTGCACACAAGCAGACAGGACACCTTGTTTGAGGCAGGTTAAACCTCTGGCCAGGGTTTAAACCCCATTTCTTTCAATAGCTATGCACCAGCTACACCCTCTCTCACCAGCTCTGTGTCTCCCCTTGATGAGGATGAAATCTTCTCCAGGTTTTGCTGTGGGGCAGCAGCTGCCAAGGTCTCGGTGCTGCAGGGAGGTCATTTCCAGGGCTAGATCCAGAGAGGCAAGAGCAGGAATGCTGAAGAAACCTTGGCAAAAGCTGATCATGCCTTGGCTAAAGTCTTTATTCCTCTGGCCTGCAGAAGGTCTGCTGAGGGAGCCAGAGAACTCATGCAGCTCTGCAGCCAGCTGTGCATGCCTGCTGCAGGAGTTAAAACTCACTCAGGCAGTGGGACTGTGGCTGTTGTCTTATTCACTTTAAGATATGTCATGCCGTGTTAATTATCCTTTTCACATGCATCAGAAGTGATGTATGATTCATAAATGAGGATTAAAAAATGAGGATATGTGTTGCCTTTGATGCTGTTCCAGTCAGACAGGGACAGAGTGCAAGCTGTGCTCACTGAGCCCTTACTGCAGGTGGAGACTGCACTGGGGTCCTGACACCGAGCTGGTGACAAGGCTTACAAACTTACATCCCAAAAGTGTCTTGGAAGCATTTCTGGAGAACAAAACCTATTGCAAGTAGTGCATTTCCAGCCAGCGAGGGCCGCTTTAGTAATAGCTTTTCTGTTAGCTAATTTCTGTCTTTAGGAGGAAGTGGCTTCCTTCCTCTCTTCATTTAATTCCTTTGCTGTGCTGACCTTCACCTGTGTGACTGGCTCCCTGAAATCCTCTCGGGAGGATCAGTGTCAGTTCTAATAAGCCAGCTGTCACTTTACACCAAACAGAAAGTAAGCGTTCCATTTGGTAAATGGCCCAGGAGAACCCAGACGCTTTTTCTACCACCCTCATTTTTTTTTTTTCTGGGGGAAAGTGTTTTATTTTGATGCGACTGAAAGTGCACAAAGCGGATTTGAAGCTGCAGATTTAAGCGTCTTGAGTGAAGGCTGCCATGTGAGGCTTTTCTTTATTTATCAGCCGTGCTGAAATGCGATCAGAGTTACGGCGCGGGCTCCGGGCACAAAGAGTTTTCTTGTGTTTCCAGCCAGAGGATAAGGGATACACCGTGTGAGGAACACACTGGGAATTTCTTTCCTTTAGAAAGCTGCACAGGAAGACACAGGAAAAGTAAGATTGTTACACTGAGCTCTTGGCTGCCGATGCAGGGTGCAACACTGCTTCTTGTTGGGAATTTTGCCATTGACTTGATTGCAAGCAGGACAGCTTTCCTCTGTCACAGCTGTTTATTTATTGCTCCCCTTCTGCTGCTTTTTGGTGCTGACAAGCACCACCTGTGCCCCTCCAGCAGCTTGCACAGGTGGGTTATATTTACACCACTAATCACAGAAAGTATTTGAGAGTGGAAGTGAAGGGGAATGCTGTATTTGTGTGCCTTTCACACAGTAGCTGGTGTCTGAATTCAGCAGCTTGTGGAGCACAGGTTTTACACAGTGTTTGACAAAAGTGAAATCAGTGCAGGTCGCTGACTGGCCACCACTGGAGAGCACCTTGAGACAGGAACAGAAAGTGGCAGCTCCGGCGTGCGAGAGGAAGGCCATGGTTTTTGTCCGTGGACCTGGAGGTTGTGTAAGTATGGCTGCTTCTGGGGATTTGCCTCTGTGCTGGGGATTTTGCAGCTGAGAACAGGGCTGAATGTGGAATCAGATGAAGATGGTGAAATGCTACCCCTGGCTCTGCAGCTGGGCTCTGTGAAGCCAGTCCCCCTCCTCTGGAAAGGGAGGCCACTCAGCCGTGCTCCTCAGGGCACCTCAGAGCCTTTTGCTCAGTATTGTTTGGAGGTGTACCTCCACAGCACTGCAGCAGTATCCCACTGGCTCTGCCCTCCCTATGGGCTCTTCAAACCTCTCTTGTCACCAGTGCTCCTTTGCCAACAGAGGCTAAGGGACAGCAAGCTGGTCAGTGCATGTTACAGGAGGCTGCCCAAGCTTTACCCTGGAGATGGTCCTTCCTCCTTCCTGGCAGCAGAAGTGGGGAGAGCAGCTTGCCTCTTGTTCCTCTGGGCATTTAATTTGTCCTTATCTCATCATCTGTATAAGCTGGAGGCTTAGGGCCAAAATCTTTCTTCGTTAGCACCCTAATTGATACTCTAAACTGCAGTAACTGAAATAGATATCTGAGAAGGATTTCAGGATATTTAACTCTAGTTAAGTATCCAATATACCATCCCTCAGCCTGAGTGAGCTTTGAAACTGTCTGTATGACAAATATACATCTGGCTTCTCTGTGTCTTCCCAGGTGTGGGGAAATGCCTTAGAAAGTTCATGTCTAGAACCCTGTGCTTGGCCCTGCTCTACATTAAGCAAACTGTGAAGAGAGGATTCTGATTTGTTTGTTCAGATTTTGTGTTGGACTTTTTCTTGGATGTGTTGGCTGGATGTATTCCCCAGGCTATGACTTGAAAAGAGTGGTGAATCTGATATATAACAGCAGTTCATTTTTTTTTTTTTTTGTCCCCCTTGGTCTACTTCAAACAACTACAGAAGGGACCTACCTAATTTTTAGACCTCCCCAAAACTTCTGGCCAAAGCAATACTGCACCTTGAACAATGTACCCAGTAGCCATTAAAGCACACAGCTTTGAGTAATTGACTTTCTCAACAACAGCTGAAGTTTGTAGCTTTTCAACTGAATGGAACTGGAGGCCCCAGAATCATTGTCTCTTCAAGCTACTGTCCAGGTGGGAAACGGTGCTGGGTAATGAGCCAAAAATATCTGTCTATCTATATACACATATATATACACACATATATATATATATATATATATATATATATAGGGTAGCTTCATTTTCAAGAGATCTAGGATTGACTTTATCTTAAGTAGAAGTGTGTATATAAGTGTCTGACTATACAAACTTATGTATGGAACCAACAACTGATAATCAGCCTGAAAAATGTGTAAGCAACAGATGTCTTTCAGCTTGGATGCAAACCTAGGAAAACAACACAGATTCTTTTATGGTTAGATCTCATCATGTAAGAAAGTCAAGTAATTCCTACACTTGGTGTAGTTCCTTGCTGTTATAGTTGGAAAATAGGCAATGCACAACTCCATGCATAGTTTAGACCTTTTATCTTTGATAAAAATTGGTCTGTGTGGTTGTGGGAACAGTTGATAATTAGGAAAGTGAAAAGTTTCCTTGTGTAGCTACAGGGCTCTGAAGAATTTTGTATGCTCTGAGAGTACTGAAACTGGGCCACTGAACACTTGTTGATGTTTGATCAAATTGTGATTTATGGACTCAGACTTCCTTCTGAACTTTATGTTACTTAAAGCCTGCCTAAAGTGACAGTTTCTTTCCTAGAACAAGAAGCCCATTTTGATATGATATGGCACATTTTGCATACAGTGAGTCTATCTATTGCAGAACTTTGCCCCATCCCAGATGTAGGGATTTTACTATTTGTAGTCTGCATACATGAATTAATAAAAATACAGGTGTTGTTCTTAGCATCTTGTGATCTAGATGTGGGTTTAAGGCTGTATAATCTTGGATGTTAAAAAAACAACTTGGAGGAGCAGATTTAAAACATCAGCATCCTCAAATTGTCTCATTTAAAATATTCTCAATTTTTTTGGCTGGAACACCACCTTACTCCCATAATTTATATTAGCCTTTCTACAAGCCAGCTGTGAGAAAGCTTTCCTGGCCAGGAAAACTGCCTTTCTCTGTTCCTTATGTTAAGCATTAACTGACTTAGTACCATTAGGACTACATTTCCCTTTCCTAACTGTATTCCTCAAAAAAATCCTGTAGGTAGGAATCCATAGCAATCACTGAGTGTGATGGTCTTGAGTGCCCTGCTGCAGAGGCACCACCGGTGCAAAGGGGTAGAGCTCTTGGGAAATGAGTTAACAGAAGAAAAGAAACAAAAACAAGCCTCAACTGGCTGGACAGTCAGCATTGGGTGATTTGGTGAAAAAATCTAAATCACTGCTTTTTTAATCTAGTGTCATTTTGAAATTAGTAATGTGTTTGAAGCTGGGATGAATCTTAAATATGCTTCCTGGTAAAGTGTTCTCTAAGTTTTCACTGCTATTTTTTTTCTCTCTACAAATGGAGAGTCAATTAACTGCTTGTGAAAGGCAGGATTTGGAGAGACATTGTGGTTATGTACTATATGTGCAAACCTGGCTCTGCATTTACAAGCTGCAACTGAGCTTGTAATGAATGACTCCTATCTTAACTAGGCATGAATATTTGCATTGATTTCCACTTAGCAGTCGGTTTTCTGTGCTTTTGAAGGTGGAGTGACTTGTTAATTATTTTTTTTCCCTGCTTAACTAGAAGTGCTCTTGTTAGCTGGGTTTATTTTTAGGGGGGAATTGAGTATGAAAAGAGAAGCTTGGCTCATAATTACTGTGTGAATGGAAAATGTGTTCCCAAGCGTGTTAGGATTAATACAGCCAGCACCTGTGAGAACCTGGTTCAGTCAAACAGCAGATGCTGGAAATTCCTTTAGTAAATAATTTGGAGCTAGTATTCTTCTTCTGAGTGTGTAAATCAGTCCTCTCCATCCCTTCCTTCTTTTAAGCCCCTCAGGTCTGCTTTCGTTTTCTGTCTCTAAAATGATCCTCAAGCCCTCACTCTGTGTGTTGATCCAAAAAAGAGTACAACTTCCCACTGAGACCTTTGGAACAGCTGTGCACAGCAGAGATTATCTCCTGTTGGATCTGGTAGTCCCCAGCAAAAGCTGTGATTTGTACAATTATTTTCACCACAGCCTGCAGGACCTAGCTCATATTGCAGGAAGGTCAGTGCTGAAAGAGGTTGGGTGCTACTCACTGGTCCAGCATGATGTAACAGTAAATGGTAGTGCTGGTAAGTGTCTGGTTGGTTTGGAGGGTGGCAATGTGACAAAAATACTCATTGTCGTGGTCTGAGTGTCATGGAGAGGGTTTTGTGCAGATGGGAAAGCAGAGAGGGGAAATGTTGTAAATTACCAGGATTACTATGAAGTCGTTTGCTCACCTGTTGGTGTTGCTGATAAAGTACAAAAGTGGCAAAAACAGATTGGTCACAGGTGTGAATGGTGCCATTGCTGCATTTTTTTTTTTAAACAAAAATTGGGCAAATACAAAAAATAGGGAGCGGAGAGGGGTTGCAGCTCTTTCAGTTTGATAATTTAAAGTTCCAATACTTCTGGGTTCTCCACACTCCCATCATGGTGATGAGTGGAAGTCAAACCACCGCCTTAATTTTAATGCTGGTTTGAGCATGGTAATGGTTTGAGCATGGTAATGATCAAGGTGAGGTTTGATGAAGGTTGGCAGAAATGTTCTGGTTGTAGCACAGGTCCTTGTTCAAACTAAAATCAAAGGTGGGAGGCTGCTCTCTGGGTGCTAAGGGTTGTGTTCTGTTACTGCACTAATAGATGAGAGAGGAATTTAATTTCTTTATGAAGTAGCTTCATTCAGTTGTCTGTAGGGAGTTGTTTGAAGCCAAAAAATAAAAAAAGCAAAAGCCTTGTTCTAGAGGTGAAAGGAGCAGTGGGACTATAGAATCTTATCAATTGCTTTTCAAAAATGATCCTTCTCATAAACTGCATGAGTGAACACTATTCTTTTGAATTTGTAAGTTTCTTTTGAATTATAACTTTTGGTGAGAGTGCAGGTGCCTGCTGTGCAGGGCTCCAGAGCAGTGCCAGAGCTTGTGGACTCATGTTCTGTTCCATAATCCACTAAAATCCCACATGCACAGCAAAGTAACCTGGTGGCAAGATGTGACCCAGATCAAGTCATTGGTCTCAAGAATATTCTTTTCTTTGTCATGGTTCCTTGGTGGTTTCCATGGATAAAAGCACAATCTAAATGAGGTGTGTATCTTCCTAGAGGGAGGTTATTTCACAAGCACCTGATGGCAGATTTGGGGTTATTTCTGTGCAGAAGCTGGCAGTCATGCCTCAAGGACAGACAGAAGAATAGTTTGAGATTTAATCAGGTTCCCTATACCTTGAGTTTCTCTTCATGGTTTCTGCCTTTATGATCCCAATCGACAGCTCTTACCCTAAATAGCTGGAGATAATTTTGGTTTTTCTCTTGAATCTTGCATTTTTTTGGACCCAGATAGGAAGTCTCATTAAATATTTCTATTTTCAGCAGAATATTATCTGTCATTCTCAAAACCTGAGCACAACAAACTACACCATGAAATAATTTTAAAAAAAACTTATTATAAACCAAACAAACTATGTATAATATTGTGGATCTCTGCACCATTTTGTTAAAGGCAGACTACAGTTTAATGGGCTTTCAAAACAGAAAAATTAAATAAATCAGATATGTCTCTCTGTGGAAAACAAGTGAGGTACTTCTTATCACATGAATAAATAGTTCCTTTAGAAAGTTGTTTTGCACCATTATGGCTTCAAGTACCATTTATGTAGCCTTCTAATGAGAGGCCTCTGTAGCAGCTAACACACTGAGTATGGAAAGGGCTCAAAATTCCTAATTCCTTTCAAAAGTGAATACAGTGTGTCAGAAAGGAGAGGAGAAGGGGAAAAGAGTAAGGAGTTAGAACTTTTTATTAATAATAACAGTGAACTAGCCTGGGGAGAAAAGTTCCTGTGAAAGGATAATACATAAAGAGTTTTTCACACTGCCTCAAGTTTTTTTTGTTAAAAATAAATTCAAGATTTATAAAGATTTTTTCAATTTAAAATGACAGCTTTTTTTTCTCTACCCCTTCTCACAGCCTAGGTACCTCCAAAATAAATTGAAGGAATGGGTACAGGGGTAATTGGTTTGAAGGAAAGGAGATGGGGAGGCAAAAATGGAATAATATTGTTAAAGAAGGAGCTGCTTGAAAGAGGCAACTGACCCATCACAGTGTTGTAAAAGTATAATTTGAGTTTTCAGCCTGTACTACCACAATTGTTTTATTCATTGTTGCATATGCTAAATATAAGAAAATATAACTTTATAATATATCTATATAATAAACATAAGTAAATATAACTCTAGATTTTGGAGCAATAATGAAGTGCAACTTTATGTGCCAAATCAATACATTCATTACTTGTTAGGGCTTTGATTGCATAACCCAAGTGCCCATGGGTGGAGATGAGATCACATCTGAAATACCAGACAAACTCTGTCGTGGCTCCAGGTCTCTGCAAAGCAATGCCTGGCTCTGCAGTGCCTGCCTCCCTTTGACCTGCCTGATGGCTGGTATTTTTGAAAAGAATATTTCAAGTTTGTGGATGTTCCTCTTTATTAAAATTTTTTTTTTTCTTCCTTTCCTTCCCAGAAAGCCCAAAGGCCTCAGGCCAGGGTATTCATGGAGGGGAGACCTATAGTTTGGCTGGGTCAACATCTGATTTACTGAGGCTGAGATGCTTTACAATTTCCAGTAAAAAACAAAAAAGTACATTTGTGTTGAAGACTTTTTATTTTTATTTTGATTGCTGTGGAGTTTAACTGCCTCAAACTGGGGCCAGCCTTTGTTCTGTCTTGCAGTTAAGTGACTCTGGCATTTATGATAGCCTGCAATTACTGTACAAGCTATCATTTTTCCATTTCAAAAGTTAGCATTTCTCCGTGCTTGCAGCATCATCTCAGATGCCACAATTATGTGCACCCTCAGGAGGAGGAAGTGGCTGTGGCACATCACATACTGTGGTGTGGTGAGGGCAGGGAAGTGAATTTTGGGGATTTCTGGGATAAGTGTTCTTGTGGAGCCAGGTTTTCGTGTGTGTCTGATGAGAAGAGTTGGTTCACAGCACATACTCTAATGCTTTTTCCTAGGAGGATTTGAGGTTATTAATTCTAAAGTGATTTAAAGATATATCTAGGAAAAGTAAATATGAGATAGACTGCAGCAAAAATAAACTGGAGAATACCCAAAGTCTCATTTAGTCTTAGGCACACTTGAGAACAAGATCCAGGGCACAAAGAGGACCAAAAAGTGTTTCTAAGTAGGCAATGCTCTCAGACACTTTAAAACCAATGTGCAAGGAGACCACTTCCTACTGGAACTGCTAAAAGAGCAAATTGGCTGTGGCAGACCTGGAAAAACTCTGCTGTGCTTGATTTGTTTGTTCTTATTTGCCCTTTGGCTTCCTGGAATTTTAAGGTTCAAGCTCAAATATGTGGTACCTACAAGCAAAGAAAGAGTAAATCCCTACCTTGCCTTTCTGCCAGGGCTTTGCTATTTATTTTATCAGGCAATTTGCAATCTGCATATGACACAGAGCACGTGGGAAGGCAGGGATTTCATCATTGATCTCAGATGAGCTGGGTTCCTGATGCCTTCAGTGCTCTGGAAGCTGAGGGATATTTGCAGATGGATTTGGATTTATAAGATCTGCTGCTAAAATAGATGCAATTTTAACAAAACCTTTCACAAGAGGCATATGAATTCTTCTGCCTTTTGCCAATGTATTAACTAGGGATGTTGAAAAGTTATGTCAATCTCTCCTTAGCCAGGAACTGTGGGGGAGAATTATGTTACAGCCTTTAAGTATGACAGCTTTCTATTCTTGTGGAGTCAATCTGTCAAGTTAATTTTTTAATCAGTAACTTTTTACAAGTATGTAGACCAATTGTTTATTATACAAATGTAGTAAAAGATCACTGTTAGTTTATTTTTCCTTAATGTCAACACAGAAGTAAGTGTAACCATGTTCAAATGCTTTGATAGCTGGATGTACTAGGATGGCCAAATACTTTTTGCTCTTTCGTGGCTTTGAGACAGCTGGTAAATGCTTCATTCTGCATAAAGGACAGAATCAGCTGTGTTTATTGTTGAACAATATAGTGTTGATTTGGTGAAGAGAAGATAAAAAAACCCAGGGAAATGCACTCCTAAAGCTTGGCTGACACCATTGTTGGACAGGCCATTTATTATAGGCAGTCTTGTCTCCTCCTCAAAGCTCTTTGGAGTTCAGGCCAGGCCTGTCTTGTGCTCAGCCTTCTTGTCCTGCTCCATTCCATGGCTCTGCTCTCATCTGGTGGAGGGGAGGCTGCAGCCCCTTCCTGCTGCAGCATCCCTGCCCAAGGCTGCCTCTCCCAAAGACCTCACACCAAGTTTTATGTGGCTTCTGCTGTAATATACTGCATAAAGCAGCCACTCACAGGGTTTGTAAAAGCTGACTGTGTGTTTTGTCTCAGTGGTGGTCTGAGTAGTGCTGGTATTCCGTGCACCTGTTGGATATTAATAGGAGAAAATCAGGATACAATTTACAACTTTTAAATGTTGTCCATTTAAGCATTGCCATGGAAGCTGATGATACTTTGAAAATAGAGATTTGCTCTGCATTTTAATTTGTGCAATTAATGATATGTTTACATGAAAAGTGGTTAAATGTACAGTGGTTTCTTAACATATTTATAAAATTACAGTGGATGGCCAGTTAGAGAAATTAATCCCAAAATGATGAAAAGTCTAGTAGAAATCTGAGTAAAAATAGATTCAGTTCTGTGGATGTGGGCAGCAGAGCTGGTGGATGGTCTGGAGCACAAGTCCTGTGAGGAATGGCTGAGGGAGCTGGAGAAGAGGAGGATCAAGAGAGCCCTTCTTGCTTTTTACAACCACCTGAGAAAAGATGTGGGATTGGCCTCTTCCTCAGGCAAATAATGGCAGGATGACATGAAATGGCCTCAGGCTGCAGCAGGAGATGCCCAAGTTGGACATCAGGAGAATTTCTTCACTGAAATGGCTGAACATTTGGAATAGGTGGAGTTGCCATCCCTGGAAGTGTTGAAGAGATGGCTGGGGATGTGGTGCTTAGTGCTGTGGTTTACTTGACAATGTGGTGATTGATCAAGGGTTGTGACGAGGAAGACGGGAGACATTGCTTATCCGCTGATGATCGACAAGTCTCAGATTTATTGATTAACATGCACACTTTTATAATCACAGTAATAAGGCTCATACATATTGCAAAAGTAGAGCTCACTATTAGTCAGCTATAAAAAGTTGGTCTCACCTTTCTCAGGATGTTTGTGGCTTCTTTTTTACTTCTTGTTATCACATATTTTCTTGAACAGCTTCTTGCTCAAGGAAACTGTGTCCTTGAATTAGGCAGCTGTTGCTTTTTCAGATGTATTCTCTCATGTCTCTTTTCTCATCAACTATGTCTCAATAAAAAACCGTCCACAGGGTTGGATTTCATAATGTTGGGGGTCCTTTCCAACCTTGATGGTTCTATGAATCTATGAAATATCTGTAGTCCCCTTAATATCTTGGATGGATAAAGGCTCTCTTGGAGTCATCAGAAAGGTGTTTTTGCTTGGTAAACTTAGCACGAGTGTCTGGTGCCTCAGTCTTACAGTAACCTTGCTAGTCTGAGCTGGCAGCCTGGTGCCAGGGAGGCCAGTAACCTTCCATGTGTCACTAAAACAATCAGTTTTTGGCTTTCTGTACAAGTACAGAGGGTGTGGGGAGTGAACAAAGCCCTCCTCTGCCTTTTATTCTCAGTTAAGACTGCTAAGAAAGAGAGGAAATTACTTTTAATGAGCCCAATAAGTAACTATGCCCATTCTCATACTCCCTTGAAACAAAAAGGAGCCAGATGTCATCCTGATTTTAATTGCAGCTGGGAGTAGTCTCTCCTTGGACTGTGAGTACTAATTTTTAATACTGCCCTCAAATATTGTGCAAATGGATCAACGGCACTACACAAATGCATTTCAATATAAGAAAACAGTGAGAAAACTCTTGATGCTTAGGGTTTGTCCAATATATCCTTCTTAAGTAGCAAAGGTGATGCAGAAAGGGTTTTCAGTGAGGTTGTTTGAATATTGAACAGCTGGCCAAAGTTCAGTGCAAGTCAGCCCTGTTGACAGGGATCCATCACAATTCAGAGCTGATCAATATTGGTTCACAAGCTGAAAATACTGGTATAAAACCTGTTGTGTCTCACTGGATGTAGCTGTAACTTATACTTTTCTGCAACAGCACCTGGAAAGTTCAGCCAGAACTGCCAGAAATTATAGGCAGTAGTGTCATTGGATCAAGGTAGATTTTTTAACACTGCAGTATCAAAGGAATATTCCCTGGTCCAACAAAACTTTGATGATAAATGAATTGCTGGTGCTGACAAGAGGTTGTTAGGTTCACTTGATAAATAATTGTTTTTATTTTGTTTAAAAGGAGGGATAAAATCTTACATATGACCATATTTATTTCCTAGTAATCTGGCTTTCAAATCACAGTGTAAGTTTTTCAATTTTGATGTTCAAAATACACAAATTACTGGCACAAATGGGTAGGGGAGCAGAAACTGACTGATTAAATTGGAGATGCTTGTAAGCCACTGTGCTGTGTCACCCCCACAGTGTGCTGACACAGTGTTCATGTGTTTGGACAATGCCTTTTCCCACAGATATGCAGCCTTTGCATCACTCCTTTTTACAAGAACAGGACAGTATGTGCACAGATGCTTTAGGAAATTGGTAAAGAATGAAACAAACTTGTATATAACCAAGAGAAGCCTTTATTTTTCATCCTTGTTCTTGTGTCTTTTTTTCTCCTAAGTGATAAGCTAATTTTTATCTGAGCTTGACTTGTGAGTTAATTATTCCTTGTTCAACTTGTTCACAAGATCCTCTCCACTTGTGCTATTTTTTCCTACATGAATCTATGTTCTCTTTTGCAAGACCATCCTTTGCCTACAACTACATATTTTTGGTACTGTTTCTTCATTGAAACACAAGTCTAAAGATTTGGTGGCTGTGCATTTTGTTTCTAGTATGAAATCTGTGAAGGTCTGCACAGCCCATTGCTGTGTCTCTCACTTTGTCATTGGAAATAGATTGCCAGCTACAATCTGTGTGTATTTAATTTGTTTAAAGAAATGGGTTGGCCAAATTTTCACATTTTAGAGTCATTCAATTTACCCTAATGGTCTTTAACGGAGAGTTATGTTCACACAGTAGAGGATAAAATAGACTGAAATTTTTTTCTCAGAGCAATTAAATTTTTGAACTTGATGAGTCCCCATCTAGTTCAGAAAATACAGGTTTTTGAGTTTGTCCAGTATCTCCATGAAATCTGGCAAGCAAGAGCGAGATTGCTTGAGGTTATTGGAAGATAAAGGAATAGTGCAAAGCAAGGAGTGCAAAGAGGAATGTGATTATTTCTACAAGGCAGAAACTTGCTTTATTTGACAAAGAACATGGTCAAACCTTAATGAGATGATTTGGCTTTAAGCACACGCTCTGTATCTTCCTGGCTGGATGTGCATTTTGCAGAATCAGGGTGTGAGTGACTCACTGGGCTGCACAAGGGCCAGGGACAGAATGGGACTGGGGCTCTAGGCATGAACACCACATCTGTCATGGAAAACGTGTCACTTCCAAATGAACTTCCAGGGACAGCAGGTTCCATGTAGAATTCCAGGTAGGTGGGCTATGCAGCCATCCCCTGGAGGCATTAAAACAATGTTCTGAATAAGCCCTTCCATAAGGGCTGTGTTCTACTCAGTGCTGCTGGTACTGGGAGTTTCTGTGGCAGATTTCTCTTGAATGTCTCCAAGAGTTGTGTCAAAGCCTCAGAAACCATTGGGACTCTTAAGCATCTAAATGGTGAAACAGCAGCTGTGCTGAGACAAACTGTGGGGTGTTTGACAGGGTTGAAGACAAGTGCCAAAGGACAACACAACTGATTTCAGTGGAGATTCACAAGCAGCTTGTCTGAGAAGTGCTGAGGTGGCTGGCCCTAATGTAGCAAAGCATTTCAGCAGGTGTCAGGTTTCAAACATGTGAGGTTTTTAATTTTGTTCCATATGAGTCCTTAAGTAGTTTGCTGGATTGGGATCCTGGCAGGCCTGAAACCTTAAATATCTGCCCATTAAGCAGCATGAGTTATAGCAAAAATTTCTTTGGATTTGCAGCTTTTCCTTAAATTCTGTGACATAGTTATACTGTTTCCATATTGGTAGTTCTGCTTCTTTAAGAGCCTGAAAGAATTCATTAGGTTTTATAAAATTTAAGAGTCTACATTTTATTCCTATTAGATATGCAATCCCATTTAAAGATCTTGGAAAAAAAAGAAAAAGAAATCAATCAATAGGCCCCACAAAATTAATACTGATGAAAAATACACCTCTTGTAGAATTTTGAAGCTGTCCATAGAAAAAATTGCAGTCTTGTCAAGCAAACCATCACAGAGGAGTACTTGTTTTCTGGCCTGCCAAAAAAAAAAGTGATTTTGAGAGCTGTATTTGCACTTAGTGTGGAGGCAAAGATGAAGCACATCTAGCAAAAGCTCAGCTGAGCTCAGCTTATCTGAGCTGTAGAGAACTCACACTTAACAGCAAACCATCATAAATGATGGATTAGTTCCTCTACAAAATGACTGCTGTTGAGCTTGATTCTGCTTATGTTTCATGATTGCATTACACACCTTTGTGCCTGCCTGGTGGCGATGCCTTTCTATTTCTTTGTGCTGTTTTTGTGTATTATTGAAGAAGGAATTGGGAGACTGGCTGGCAAACGCCAAATGCAATGCATTTTTCAAGAGGTGGTGTTTGCCAAAACTAGCTGAATTAAATGACTTTTCAGCATAGAACAGCATATGTTTCTTTTGGCTGGTGAGAAGAAAGCTGAAGCAAGGCTGGAAGAGCTCTCATGATTCAGGCAGCAGGATCTGGACTGTACTCACCCAGTTTGTGCTATTGTAGCTTGCGGGTTTCCTGTTGTTCTTCTAAACAGATTTTTGCACATTGATGGAGGGTCTCTTTTGGCTTGAAATAAGGGAGAATACAGCAGTTTTTCAGTGCATAATGGGTGTGTTGCAGCTGTAGGTTCTCTGTCTGCCCAGACAATAAATCTGCCTGGGGTAGATGGACTTCAGCAGTTTCCAGGACTGAAAACTGGGCCAAGCAAGAAAACAGAGGACATGATTTCACAAAGAATTTTACTTAATAGAAAAAAACCAAAGTCTTTAAAAGCAGATCTTTTGGAAATGGACACCATTACTGCTGTGTCTCCAGCTGGATAGATTTAAACTCGTAATTACAGAAGCATACCAAATAAGATAGCCCCCAAAATATGATACTACTTGCCACAGTCACAAACCTGACTATTATTTTGAGGTTAAAAAGGTTTTCCAAAGGGATGAATTTGCCCTTTCATTTCTATCCCAAATATTCCATTTTAGTAATGAAATGTGATCTCAGCTTTTCTTCCTTGTTCTAGTGGAAGAAAAAGTAATTAAGTCTACTTTCAGCATTATGTCAACTGCTGGTCAATACTTTGGTTTATTATTTGAATTCATGGAGGTATCTGAATTTGCAGGTAGGCCAGTGTTCACAGGAAGTGTGAAATTGGTAGAAACCTGCACCATCCATGCCCTTCCTGGTGAGTCTATTAAAAACAAAACTTTTGCAACTTTATTAATAGCTTTTAGGAACAATTTACTGTGAGCTGAGCACAAAAAGAACTTTGATTGCAGAAAGTGTCTAATTAAAATTAACTGATATTTCATTAGTAAAAAAAAAAAGAATTGCTATCAGAATTAAAATAACGTGAATTAAGGAAAACAAAGAACTGATATCCTTATCACTGTGAAATGGTTAATGTCTTTTGGAGCAATTCTTTGACCTTGGATCTGCTAGTTTGTCTTTGTTCAGGTTACTGGAGGGGAAGCTGGGGAAGATGTAGCAATGTCTTGGGCAATATGTATGAGGAGGTTTTTAAAATATCTTTGTTTGTTTTTTTTCGTTGTTTTTCTTCTCTCAGGAGAAGTTTTTTGCACTCAGAGCAGGATGAGTCTAAAGTATCTATGCAGGGCTGAAGCATTTCCTGCACTGCAGGACTGCAGTGGGCACGAATGCACTCAATAGTTCTACAGAGAACGTGAAAAAGTGGCTTGTGGGATAAATGTCTGCTTGTTATTGGGATGGATTAAAAGGCAAAAAAGTAAATGTCATGTCTATGTACTAAGATGTGCTGCTGTGATGTGTAAAACAAATTGAACTTTACATCTACATTGCATTAGTGTACTGTCTTCTTTGCTGTTCACAATTTATAGTTTTGAAAAATACTTTCAAGCCCTGATATGAGCATCTCTTTAGTCACATAATTTGCAGAAACAGTTTATGGTTTAAAAGGAAGGGATTTTTTTCTCATTTACCTTTTGGTTCATATAACTACTTTTCTAATTTTATGCACCTTAATTTGCTTGTAACTGTTACAGGGTGAAGTGAATGCTCAAATAAAAATCTCAGTCTTTGGAAATGAACATTGCCTTCATTCACAATGATAAGGATGTCTGTTCATTGTTGTCCATAAGTCAGATTATTTTAATTCTGATAGTAATTAATATTTTTTTACTAATGAAATATCATTTAATTTTAATTAGGCATTTTCTGTGATCAAAGTTCTTTTAGTACTCAACTCACAGTAAATTGTTCCTAAAGGTTATGGATAAAGTTGCAAAAGTTTTGTAAGAGCATCTAAATGCTTTTCTGCTTTGAGAACTCTTCAAATAATTTAGATTTTAAAATTATTTTTAATATACCTTATTTAATAGTGAAAACAAATGGTTTTTTTAAACTAGCTTGGCATTGATAAATTCTTGATATTGGCACAACATAAATTCTATCCTTCTGGGTCATATACTTTTAGGCTGTGCTGATTCTACAGGAAAGCTACTTTTCATTTTCCCTTAGTGGTCCAATGCTGCAAGATAAAAGCAGTGTACAAGGGAAAGGAAGTGCAGCTTGAGTACACTGAGTTTTCTGTTTGGGGCAGTGGTACCCAGAGATGCTGCATTTTCCCTGCAGTTTTCTGCCTTCCCTATGCTGACTTCCAGTTCATTGCCTACTTCAGGGCAGAGTGTAAAAATTTCAGAGAAAGTAGAATGGCTGTAAACTTGCATTAAAATAAAGGGCTATAGCATAGTAGTTTTAGATTCCAATTCTCTGTAGCAAGGGGAGTGAGCCATATTTTCAGCTGGTATATGGCACTGTTCCATGATTGCTATCTCTTGTTGATATCCATGCTGTCCTCCAGTAAAACAGAAGCTGTTGATTTGCTGTAGGTTTTATATTCATAATGAATCTATATTATAACATTGTTTTACTTAAAAAAATTAGTTTCCTATGTCAGATGTGAGCTTTATGTTTATTCTGGAAGCCTCATTTTACCCAGAAAATGAGTGCGTGTCAAATTTGGAAAATATTTCTGAGGGTTTTTTTGGTGATGCTTCTTAATTTGAAAATCTGATCCTTTGAATGTGATGTGATCTCTTGAGGCTTTTTGTTCTTCACTATCTGCTTTGTGAGATCTACTGGCATGTGGAGGAAAAAAATATGGAGGAAAAAATATTTGAAGATTTTTTCACTAGAATGGAAGGGCCTGTTGATAATTAGCTGTCTTTGAAAGACAGGTGGAATACCACCGACAGATTAAACAGGTGGGAAATATCTACACAAGAATCTTTTGCTATAATCAGAAACAAACCTGCAGAAAATATTATGTGGCAGTCATTGAGGGCTGGCTGGGTTATACACTTTCCCAGGCATTGTAATTGGGAAAGCCCACCTGTTGAGAGTCAAGTGCATGAATAATTAAAACTAGGTCAATTTGTTCTCAAAAACCACAATCTGAGTAATTTTCAAGCATGAACTTTCTTCATAAAATGAAACTGCCCTGCCAGACATGCACTGCATGTAGGATTTGAGGATGCCTTTTCAGCCCAAGTGCAGGGGAGTTGGTTCGTGCCAACAGTGGACTGACCTTTTGGTATTTCATTTTTTCTGGCTCCTGTTTGCTACAGGCCAGGTAAGGTGCTTCAGGATGGGTGGCTGATTGTTTTCTTTAAAAAGCAGTATTTATTATGTGTCACAAAAAATCATTTTGCTGTTGTGTGATGGAGCAGGGAGATGAAAAGGTTGGTGTCAGTCCCTGCCAGAGCAGTGACAGACTGAAATGTGTGCTCTTGTTTTTTCTGAACTTGTCTCTATCAGTACCAGCTCAACACATTGATGTGTAAACTGTCAGAGGCAAAAGGCAGCTCCTGGGAGTCTGCAGCAGTAATCCCAGGGCAGGCTGAGGGCTGTGCTTATATTTTCTTTTAAAGCTGTGGTATTTAATGTCAGTCTTTATCTTGGAGGCTGAAGAGTTTGTGTATTGGATTCTGGAACTCCTGTTTCAAAGACAGCACTGAAATGACAATTTTACCTCCTTCCTGTTGGAAGAGGCTTTTGTTTTGGTTTGTTTCTAAGTGGGTTTTTTTTTGTTTTGTTTTGAGTTTCTTTTTATTTTTTGGTTTGTTTTTTCTCTAACAGAAGAAAAATGAAGATAAAGTATCTAACCTGAGCTTGAAACTTTGGTTTCCTTGGCTGCTTCTGTTAGCTAGCCACCAGGACACACTACATCTGCCCACAGGGTGCAGATGTGCTAGAGATGTCATTCAGTACTGGTGAAGATAGTGATGTGGCTGCTTTAGTCCCTCTGCACACAATGCTTGCAATTATACATGGCATCTCACCAGAAAGGTCTGAGTGGCTGCCATAGCTCCTCTGAGAAAAGGAAGGCAGAAAGTGAGCTTCAAGCAATCTATGTAGTGATTTATGTATATTTGATCTATTGTGTCTTAAGGAATATACTTCCAGTTTTTTGAGATCTGATTTCTCTCCCTTACAGTTTCTCCTTACTCTCTTCCACAGTCCACGACTATTCTGCCAAATGAAAAAGAGAAAATATACTAACTGTGTTTGTACTGAGGAAGTGGTTTGCTTATAAATGGTGACCATATGAAACCTATAAATGCTGATACCAGAACTATAGTTGATTATACAGATGTGGGCCCTGGAAAAAGGAAAATGGGATCTATTTGCTAGCTGAAGGGAAAGATCTTGTTGCTGCCTAGGCTTTTTGCCAAGGCACAGCTGAAGTAAGGTTATTTTAGGTGTGTGTTGCGTGAGGGCTTTTTGTCCCTTTGATTTTTATGTAAGTTCCAGTATGAACACTGCTGTGAACAAAGAGCAAGTCTTTCCTGATTTCACATTTTCATGGAGTTGCTACTGAAAAGGTGAGTGTGTGTTTTGACAGCTGAGTGTGGGACAGGGCTCCCAATGCTGCCTTCAGCCCTGAGCTGGTGCTGCTCACTCCCTGTCAGGGTTACAGTGGTGTGTGGGACACAAAGCTGCAGTGTTGGCATCCTCTCTGCCTTCTCCAAGGGTCCCAGCTGTCCAGCAGGGGCCTCCTTGCCAGCCCTGAGTCAGAGCACCTATTTAACCTAAACACTGGTTCTCATCCTGGGGAAATGTAGAGCTGGGAACATGAAGTGGATGAAAAGCTGGAGGTGGATTTCCCTAGAAATATTAGAATAAGGTCATGATGCATGGCACTGTTAAACACCAGTGTAGAGTCAATGAGGGGCAGAGCTTTACACTTCTCTCTCAAACTGAGATTTGCTGTTGAAGTTCTGTCATCCTTCTAACTTATAAGGTACAAACTTTACTACTTCTATACCAACGTTATTGTTTTTTAACCTGGGACCTTTGCTTTATGTAAACCACAAAATCAGTTAATCAATAGATTTTCTTTAAAGGAGAAAGCAGTGATGAATATTCAGTAGTTGTAAAAATGCTCTTGAGATTGCCATCTAATAGAGGTGAAATAAAAAGTGGAAGCTGATTAGAATTCCAGAAAATGGGATATTCATCTATTTATAGGAATTTGAATCTTTATATGCCAGGTTTTATAATTTAGTGTTCAGAACATCCTGATTTTAAGTAATTCTGGAAAAATCATTAAATGAAGGAAAAGTAAGAAGAATGTTAAAAGAGCCAAATTATGTTGATTTACAAAAGAAAAATGCAACCAATATGAGTTGCAAAATATAACACTGTGCTGTGTCTGAAATGTGCTCTCATCATTGCTGAAACATTGCCCCATGCCAGGGACTTACTGTCTCCAGCACAGACTGATGTCCTAAACATGAGATGCAATGACATTTTTCATGGTGCATCTTCTTTATTTTCATGGCAATTTGCAATGAAAGTGCCCCCCCCCCCCCCCCCCGGAGCAGCTTTTTCCTTTATATTTATTTTCTTGCATTCATTTTGTATTTGCATGCTCTTGCTTCTCCCATTTCTAACTTCTTTCCTTTGGAGAGCATTTGTAGGACTTGGGAAATGAAGGTGACCTTTGGTTGCTGTGAAAATGTAAAAAAAGGTTTCTGGACTTCTACTTCTATGGAGTTATATTAAACAACTCCTGAGACCTGGGAGACCTGGAAACCCTCAGGGAGTTGTTGCACCCTGTGTTTTGTTATATTAAAAATACTCTGCATATAATTGTTTAAATCTAAACATGTACAAATTATGAAATTAAGGGCTGTTATAGGGTGGCATACTCAATACCACATGTGGAAATGTTGCCTGTTTCTATTTATCTAAGTATTACTATAGCTAGAAAACAATGTCAGGGGTTTTGAGAGGGCAGAAAAGAAGCTCAAAACAAAAGTAAGCAAAGCTTGATGTTGTGTGGGCAGAGCTGGGCTGTTCATGTCACTTATCCTGGTGCTGTTTTCCAGCTGAAGTGTGTGCCTGACCCTTAATGCCTGTGAATTGTGATGTTGATGCAAAGGCAGCACACCTGCCTAAGGTGGAGTGAACTTGCACACTGCATTTTGGTATAATCTCACTTAAATGTGAAGGATGTTCAGGTGCTTTGTAAACAACACTTGCAGATCAGGTCCATTTGTAGCAGTTCATGTCCCTGTGCTGGAGGAAGCTGTGCACAGCATGGACAGGGCCCCTGCTTGGGACAGCAGGGACGGGCAGTGAGCGGGGATGAGGACACGAGCTGTGAGCATCAGCATTCCTGTCTGTGCCATCCCACAGGAGATGATATCCAGTGACTCATCCTAGGCCAGATCATTCCTTCCAATCCTTGCTGTTGTATTTTCTTGGCAGCAGCATGGCCATGTTATCAGGCCAACTTGGCTGTGCTGTCCCGGCTGGTGGCAGTGGCTCCCACTATTGTCTGGCCCAGGGGAAGGGAAGGTTTCTCCCTGAAGAGCTCAGCTGCAGCATTGGCTCCCCCTGCCTCCTCCACTTCAGTATCTTCTCATTTTTGCTACTCCAAGCAGCCTATTCTGAGCAACTACTCAGAATCTGAACAGCTGAGCAGAAATTTTGTACACTCACTATTCAGTTTTCAGTACTGCTTGGTGTAGTTTTGATGTGTAGCAATTTTACTAGCAATGTACCTTGAAGGTCTCAGTTCATCTGAACTTTCCTATTTGGCTCTCTGGAGGAATTTTGGAACTAGAAAAAAATATAAATATTTGCTATTTGGTGTGGAGAAATCTGTTTTGGTGAATTAAATTTTTAAACGTGTGGATCCAAGTTCACATCATCCTTGCATTTTGTCATTGTGTTTTTTACATTTTTTAAAAATAATTTAGCCTTTCTGTGTGATTTCAAGTGCCACACAAGTGGTTTTTACTCCTCTTATCTACTAGATGAAGGACTGGTTTGAAGTCTATTTTAACTCAGTGCCTTTCAGGCAGGTGATTTTTAGAGGAAATGAACTGTGGAACGTTTCAGAGGTTCATCACAGGTTTAAAGGTTTTAAATCCAAGTCACCTCCTTTTGCACCAGAGGTAATGTCAGCAGATATGTTTAGTCTGAGAGGAGGAAAGTGAACAAGGAAGACATTGTATGAAGAGGGGTAGATAGAACAGAGGCAGCCACCAGGGACTGCAAGACCAGAGTGTTGCTCATTAAGGTCTAGAATTGTTATTCCTATTACTTGTATTACTATAGCATCTGAAAAATATTTAAAGGGGAGGGGATTTTCTGCAAATAACAATGGAGAAAATTTTGCCTAGTAGAAATTGATGTAGCTTAGAGCCACTGAGAACCTTGACTAAAATTTTCTTAATGGGTAGAGCTAGAAATTAAGACATAATAATTCATGAGAGGGTGAAGGTAGCTGTGAAAATCAGCAATAAGAATTGATTTGCAGAAAATAGGGTCTGGAGCCATTGAAATGCAGACCTTCCCGAGGAATTCAGGAGTTGTGTGTAGGAGGCCTTTTGAATAATCTGGCCAGCACTGTTGGCTATAAGGCACCAAATGACTGTTAAATTTATACAGCCTAGTTGTGGTAAGCTGGTCTTTGGACAAAATTCATCACTGCAAGCAGCCAGTCTGGATTCCTTGCTCATAGAAGTGAGTGAACACATGCTAAGAGTGGGAAGGGTTTCATTGTGCCAGCAGCTTTAGAAGAATTGAATAAAATCAGGGGGAGAAAAAAAGAGTAGTCCATTCAAATGCAGCCTCTGAATAGAGATACTGGCAGCAGTTGTATTTTCTGTGGTGTGTTCCTTGCAGTCCCCCAGCAAACCTTCACTGCCTGGCACGGGCAAGTGCAGCTCCCATTAAGCTTAGCAGGAGCTGTGCTTGCTGAGCTTGGCCCTCTGCCTGTAGAAAATTAAATGTGTTGGCAGGTTAGCCAGAGGAAAATGTTCTTCTATTTGGGTTGCTCGGCACTTGTCCTGAGGCATTCTGGGCTTGTGGAAGAGAGAATTCTCCAAAATTAGGGCTAGCCAGGAGGGCTTGGAGAAATTACCTATTCCTTTTCTCCCTCAGATAAATTCTGGGAGGCCTGAGTGCCCCACAAGCATGGTCACTGGCAGGCTCAGCACACATAGTGGCCTGTCCTGCACCTTGGACTTCATGTTCTTGTCTAAAATAATGAGAACTACTTGTTCATTTCCTCTTTTATAAGGCAAAGGTTTGACAAGGGACAGCAAAGTCATGACTTTTTTTTCTTCAGGTGTTGTGGTCAGACAAGTGTGTATACAGTGGAGATTGTAATGTGTATGTACTGGTACATCCCCTTCAACTGCTGGAAAAGAACAGATGAATATGGGAAAAGATTTGAGTTATTGCAGTCTGATCATTCCCTCTTTTCTGGGCTCTGTTTTAGCCCCAACTTGTTCTTTATTTGATCATCCTTTGATCCACCTCTTAATGTGAGAGAGGAGCTGAGCTGTCCTGTCCTGGGATTTCATACATTAAAAAATCCCACTATCCAAATGTCTTGGGACATTGAGTCCTTGTTTTGGAGAATGAGGTAGTCACTTAGTAGTGTAAATCCCATTACAGATAAATGGGATTCAGGGTTGCTCATGCCTATTCTTTTATTTAAATGGAAATTTGGTCTGCTGCTAGCATATGGTCACTTTGTGTGCTCCTTGAAATGGTGCCTAAAATAAAGCAATCCTGTCAGATGCTGGTATTCCTTGTGTGGTATGATAACTTACTTTTGAAATGGACAGAATCATATTAACTGGAGCTGCAACACTCCAGTCTCTCTTAGAATGTTTACAATAAAAACCTGATGCTGACAAGTATTGTGGAGTGTATTTATCCTCCTGCTGTGGATTAAACAATTGATTCTGGAAGATTAAAATGCCCTACCTGCCTTCTTGCACACTTCTGTTTTGCCATGTCAAACAATATAAAATGAATACCGCACTTCCCTCTATCTAATTGAATAATTTACTGTAAATAGCTGTCATTTACTTTGGAGCAGTAGGGGATCATTAGCCAAATGGATGTGAGTAAGTCATGCCTTTAATGCGTTAGAGGGGCCTGAAATGGAATCATCTAAATGGGACCATCAATACAGCAATGCTGAATTAAGTCAGAGGCACTTAAAGCTTTAAGTCCTCTTTCTTGTAAATTACATGCTCCCTCAGAAGAAAGATAATCAAGAACTTGCATAAAATACAGCATCTTTGTTTCAAAGCTTTATTTTTGATGAATAAAATAGAACAATTTAGATGACGTGATTGGTGGGTAGAACTGTGTTTTGGATTTCCCTCCTTTTAATTACATCCCTTCCTTAATGATTGAAGCCTTTCTGCTTGCAAGCAGCTACTTGTGCTGACTAATATTGGCTCTGCTCTGTGAATAAGTAAGATGAGCAGGTAATAAAATATATTTTCTTGACTTTTATGGGTATATGACCTGATAATTATTTGCAGAAGCTGGTGTTTTGTATATGTAATTTTAGAAAGGCCCCAGTCAATCTTAACTCTTAAATGTACAATGAGCTTTTGGCTTCTTTCACCACTGAATTCAGTGGCAGGTCTGTTGGGAACTTCAATGCATTTTTTCCTCTCATTGACTTCTCCTGACCCCATCTAGTTCTTCCATTCAGTTTTCTCTTATCCTGGAAAATGCTGGTCTTCAAAAGTTAAACCAGAAGCCAAACTTCCAAGGGCATCCTAGGAGGAGGATGTAATACAAGTAGCAATTTTCTTGAGGCGCAAAAAATTACTTAAAAATTATTATAAATAATGTTAACTTTGGTAGTCTGTATTATCCATAAGAATTTCCCTTTTGAAGCTGAGTCTCTTCAACCTCAATGATTCTGTGGTTGTGGGCTGCCAGGTTCTGGGCCACAGTGACTTTGAGGGAACAAATGGCACATGTGCTACAAAAAGAGCATTGCCTGAGTTCTGACTTTGCAGTTTTATTCTTCTAATTTTTTAGGGGCTCTATGATGTTAAACTTCCTGACTTTATTTTTCTGTGTTTGCTTCCTACTGAATTCCCCTCTTAGTCACCTTCTGTCAGGATTCAAGCATTTCACATTTTTACTAAAATCTATTTTTGCGCCTTACGCATTTCACTCACATGTATGAGGTCTTCAGTTCCTGGAATTAGATTTGAGCTGATGCTTTAGAATCAAGTTGAGGTTCAAGGGCTGTAAAAAGGCACCACCAGCCCCCACCTTTGCAGGCATAATCTGTTATTGTACTAAAGAGGGTAGAGAAATTTGGACCATTATCACTTCATTATCAGAGTAGGGAGAGAGGCTAAATAAGTTTCTGCATAGCCGTGAGAGGATGGTGATGCACCTTGTTGTGTAAAGCAGGATGATTTCTGTATTTTCATTCCCTGGATGTAACCACTGCTCTGTGTTTCCTGTAAGTGATTTCTTTTTCCACCCCAACTTACTGAAATGCTTCTTTTTAAAAGGTAAATTCATCTTGTGCTTTGAAACTTTTCAGAATTTGCTTATGAACTGCTTTCCTTTTTATTGGATGAGTCATGAGTCGAAAGCTCTGTCCTGTAGTTCTACCATGAGTAATGCCTAACATTTTCTTGGGTTCTCTTTTAGAAGACTATTAAATTAAAAGAAGAATCTGTTTTTTGATATCTTAATGGACAATTAGGTGGCTAGGTCTCAGAACTGATTTACATTTACCACTGCAGTAATTTAAATTTTTTCCCTACAATTTAGGGATGTCACTTTTTCCCTTACATGTACATGTTGCTGGTCACAGCACTCTATCTTTAAATAAATTAAGGCATTTCAGGTGTTGGGTCTGCTGTGCAAGTGCTGGTTGTACTTTTGGGGACAGTTTTCTCACTGAGGTCTGTACTGACAGAAGCTGGGAAAGCTGGGCCATGCACATCAGCTTCAAATTGCCTGCACGACAGTCAAGGTGTGGCAGTGACTACAGATGATATGTGGCTTCAGGATCCTGTTCTTTCACCTGGGCACTGATTGAGAGAGGTCATGGGCTATTTCTCTGAAACCTCTGTTACGTGTCTTGTCCAGGTAATGTGAATCTAAAGAAAAACTTCTGTCTGCATTCTCTCCTGCTCTTGGGGCAGACAGTGCCTGACTGCACAGAGGGCAGATCCTTCCTGTGGGATGCCCAGCACTGGCACATCAGTGGGTGGGCATTGGCAGTACCTAGCAAGATATTTGACATGCCTGACCCTCGGATATTTACTGGTAAATAATGTAATTGGCACAAGCAGTACCTTGGATCCAGCTGATGTAAAAAGTGGGTTGTTGATAGCATCTCTAAACGTAGGCACACTGAAAGTGATGAAAGCCACAGTTGCAGGTGGAATGTACACTCTGTCACCCTGCAGGGTTAGGAACGTGTCTGTTTTCTTGATGAGGCCAATTATTGCCTTAGGTTGCACCAGAAATATTGGAGATGATGGGTGTTTGAAGATTGTCAGAATTTTCTGAGGCTGATAATGGAAAATGAAAATGAAGGAAACTCTTGTTCGTGGAACTGTCTATGGAAAAGTGCTGATGTTTTAATAGTGAAATGAGCTCTCTCGAGGGATTTTGAGTTCTATTAGCTACTCTTCCAAATGGGGGATGAGCTGATCCACTGCACACATATCACAGGCAACAACAGAAAGAAACAGGTCAGAAGACTGAAATTTTCAGGGCAGTAGATCAGCAATGTGACTTCTAAGTTTTGGTGCATTTGCAGCTGAAATGGTCAATGCTAATTTCTGGAAACGGAAGTTCATGGAGAACTTTTACACTTCTTTGTCCTTACCAGTCTCATGTGTCTGGAGGGTTAATAGTGCAGAGACCTGCATGGGAAATGAGTGAACAGACTGCTTTCCAAATGTGAGTGTAACGTGCCTCTGTTTGACTTGCAGGGAAGCAAAGTTCTGTGGCATAGTCATAAATAACTGCAAAGCTCAAGCTAATGTTATGGATAAAACCCCCTGTAGTCACTGTTATATTTTTCTGTGGGGAGAAAAAATAAAGTCTGGAATCTGAGCACTCCTAAACCTAATGATTACAAATTCATTGGATTTGGCTGCTGATAACAAAATTGGCTCTGGGACTTTTCCTTCCAACTAATTCTGGTATGTGTCTCTACTTGTGCCATCACAGACTGTTACAACCTCATGATAATAATGGGAAATATTTATCAAAACACTAGGCCAGTTCTGCAAGGAGATTTGTACAGTTTAAATAATAATTTTTCTTTTCTTTCAATATCCATTTTTAGAAAATCATGAGAACAAACAATGCAGCCACCTTGGAACAGACTGTATAGCAATTCATGGTGTACTCAGAACTTGTGTGCCAGATCCTTGCATAATGGGTTACTGAACATCAGCTGATAGATGTGAAGTTGTTGGGACTTTGGTGATTTGCTGCTTATCTGGGAGTTACCAGTGCAAGAGAAGATACAGGCTGTGACTTTTATACTTGCCAAATTTGGGGGGTTAGTAGTTAAAAGTACTGGGCCATATAGTCACTTTTTAATTGAAACTGCACAGTTACCTACTGAGCCACAATATTTTTGGGTGTGGCATGGTTGTTCACAGACTCATCAACATCCAAACTTCCTAATCAGCAGTACTCCTCTCCTTATATTTCTTCTTATTATTTTGCCAGTGGTTTCCTCCTTGGCTCTTCCATACTAAGACCTCAGCCTGTGAATTGGGAAGAGGGGAAATATTAAAAAAACAAAACCAGCAACAATGTCAACAAAAAACCAACAAAACCCAGATTCAAAAAGCTCCAAAGAAAACTGTCTTGTGCAGGGCCAAAAGTTGAGGATCCTGATGGTCCCTTCCAACTCATCATAGTCTGTGGTTCTATGAACCTCATTACAGTCTACAGCTTCCTTATGAGGCAAAGAGCAGGGGCAGGCACTGATCTCTCTGGTGACCTCTAACAGGACCTGAGGGAGTGGCCTGAAGTTGTCAGGGGAGGTTCAGGTTGGATATCAGGAAAAGGTTCTCCACCAGAGGATGGTTGGGCACTGAACAGGCTCCCCAGGGAAATGCTTGCAAAATCAAACCTGTCAGACTTCAGGAAAAATTTGGACAATGCTCTTGGCAGACGGTGTGATTCTGGGGGATTGTCCTGTGGAGGACCAAAAGTTGGACTTTGACAATCCTTGGAGTCTCTTCCAATCCAGGATATCCTGTGATCCTTGCAAAACCGGCCATTCCATCAGGAAATACCACCTTGGCCTTCCAGAGCTCAGCAGCCCAAGGCTCAGGAGAACTTGGGGCACACAGGCTGAGTGCAGCTCACTGACTTGAATAGGATTTGCACTTTCTGTTCCCACACCCAACTTGATCCCTGGTGCAAAAGCAATGTGAGCAGGCTGGAAAGTCCCTCTGAGGCTTTGGGTTTGCTTGGAGTTTCTGGATGTGCCCTGCTCATGTTACACCCACCCTGAGACACCGGATATGGGAGCAATCCTGCAGAGCAGTTTTGCCTCTAGCCCTGCTGAGGATTTCCCCTCTCTTTGATATTGTTAAAGCTTTTTGGCTTCTCCACTTTTTTTTTTTTTGTGTGTGAAGGACAGAGGAAGAAGAAAATATCTGGTGATAGGATCCTCTTTGGCAGTGGTTCAACATTATAAATGAAGTATTTTCTCCTTACAAACAGAAAAAGCTCACTGCTTCTTTATGACTTGTTCTTTGTGTAGAATTATAATGACTAGGTAGCATAGTTTGCTGACAGGCTGTCTGGAAGTGCTAATTGGAGTTAATTAAATGAAAGAAGCAAGAAATAGAAACTATGCTCAAATTTTGCTGTAGGCTCCATGTTCCTGTTTTTTAGTGTATAGGTAATTTCACAACATACTTTGATTTTTTTTTCAGCTTTCAGGAAATTTTTCTACTGGATTTGCTGTGTCTATCTAGAAAAGGTAGACTTGAAAGTAGAACTTGCAATGAACATGAAGACAGCTGGGATCCTTGAAAATATGTAGCTCAACCACATGTGTATTATGTTTTCTTTGGTGGGTTGCTTCATCTTGTTTCCCAACTGGATCTCCTGCTCTTGCATTCTGTTGAGTTACCATAGTAGCAGGCAGGAACTTTGATCTCTCTCAGCTACTTCCCTTTTAACTTTTCTGTAGTTCTCTGATGTCCTTGTTTTTCTTTTTCCCAATATGTTGTAGAAAGGTGAAAAAATTCTGCTGAAGTTGACTGAAAGAAGTAGGACGTTTATTAGTAGTTCAAATAGAGAAGTGATTTAAAGACTAGAGGTAAGGCAATCACAGAAGGCCAGGAACTGCTAACTTTTAGATAAGTGTGTGTTTATCTGCACTGGTATAGAGCTGGTCTTAAGGTTTTCAGAGTTATGACCAAAAAAGAGCAGTTTGATATTAACTCTGTGAAATTATAAGCTTAATCACCGCTGGCAAATATTGTGAAAATATGACCACTGTTTACCATGCAATGCTTTGTGATGCTAGTCCAACATAGCCTTGACTATGATTTGAATTAATAATATTGTTTTGCTCTCTGTTAAAATGTCAGATTTGTTTTTCTTTTTTGGGGAATATCAATGTAAATAAAGATGGCTTTTAGACTTCCTGTCTGACTAACAGGAATGGCTATTAAGATGAAATCCTTTCATTACAGGTAATGGTTTGTACATGGGGATGTGCAAATATTGTCATGTATCCTTGCAGTGAGTTATTTGTGTAGGTCTCTATTCCTTTCCCTTGAAATGGTTAAATACAGTGTTATCTTCCCTATGTACTTGTTTACAGTACTTAACTCTGGAATATTTTGTTTCAATTTTTACTTGCATTGTGTTTAACTTCGGGTTAGTCAATTATTTTTTCTTTATTTTATGCCTCAATAGGGAAAGGACTTTTAAAATTTCTTTTCATGTTAAGATACTTTTGGAATTTTTGCATGATTTTGGAGGAAATAATGAATCTTAACTCCAATATTATTATGCTTGGGAGAGTCACATTATCTAATAACAGAAAACTCTGATGTTCTATAGGAATTTCTGCTACACTTCTACATTTGTACATTCTAAGGTGCAAAAATCCCCCATTTTCCCTTGTGCCTTGCACAGTGGCTGGTTGAAAGAACAGCCCTTTTATTTCTGATCTCTCTACATGGAGACAAGATGAAATCCTGGCTATGGTGTCAGGGATAAATGAGACCAAAGCAGGGCAATTTCACTTGAGGTCATTTATTGTCAGCAAAACAAACCTCTGACCTCTCATGCCACACTGGGGTCCCCAGCACAGGAAGGATGCAGACCTGCTGGAGTGAATCCAGAGGAGGGCCACATAGACTGTCACAGGAATGGAACACCTCTCCTGCTAGGAGAGGCTGAGAGAATTGGGATTCTTCAGCCTGGAGGAGAGAAGGCTCTGGGGATACCTTAGAACAGCCTTCCAGTACTGGAAGGGAGCCTAAAAGAGGGCTGGAGAGGAAGTTTCTACAAAGGCACATTGTGCCAGGAGAAGAGATGATAGCTCTAAAACAAGTTTATATTAAATATTGGGATAAAATTCTTTACTGTGAGGTTGGTGAGGCACTGGGAGATGTTGCCCAGAGAAGTTGTGGATGGCTCATCCCTGGAAGTGTTTAAGGCCAGGTTGGATGGGGCTCTGAGCAGCCTGGTCTATTGGACCCCCCCAAAATTACATGGTAACAGCTTGCATTACTGCTGCTCTGAGAACCAAGAAACATTTTTATATGGCGATTATTCTGCACCACATAAAAGGTAAAATATAGCTCTGGAGTGCCCCAACCTGACACTTCTTATTCGGTTCCTGGACCTCAAAAGTAAATTATTTTCCAGTGAAACTGCCTCTAAAATGCTAATTGCTAGAAATGTGACCACTAATCAGTTTGTTCCCGTAATAGTGCCAGCTATAGAAATTGGTGTGCCCCTTGCAAAAGGGGAGATTTTAGAGACTTTGATAAGATTTAAAAAACCCAAAAGATGCCATGTGGCTGTTCCAGTGGCCTGTTGCCTAAAATAATTTTGAGGGGGAGTGAGTGAAAAGAAGTCATCAAATCTGTTATGCCATTCTTTATCTCCTCATTTAAAATATTTTCATAATGTAATCCATGCTGATGGAAGCTCCATTTTTCTAGATATTTTGTATTTGAATGGGAAAATTTGTTAAAGATGCATTGTAAGAAAACTCATGCCTTAGCAAAAGGACTTACTGTGGCACATGTGATGATTGATCTCCTCCACTTTCAATCTTGGAGAAAGCTGAATTACTTGGATAAATATGTTCTACTTAGTGTTTTTCATATGATCCACTATCTAAAATAAAAAAAATGGAAGGCGCAGTCCCATAGATCTTGCTTTCAAAACAAGATTTTGCCTGATTTTTTTTTTAATGTTCAAGGAGGTTTAAAAACAAAAAAAAAACCACAAACCAGGAAGTGAATTAAGGAATCCTCTGTATGCAGAGAAATGGTACTGGCTTCAGATTTGTTTTTTTTTCTTCCACCCTCAAGAGCTACACAAAAAGATCCCTTGTCTGTAGTTTTCAGGATGGCCTATTTGACTGAGGTAGATCTTTGTTTCTCCCTCTCCATCTCCCTGGATATTCCAAGGCATAGATGTGTAAAACAAGACTAAAATGGGAAGTATCTAGAAGAAAAAATAGCACAAACTTGAGTTTACATGAATAATTACATCAGATGTGTGCGTATGTATACACACACACTCCAAACCTCCATATGTATTATAATTTATACTTCAAAAACATTTAATGAAATAGAAATTTATGATGAGTATATAATAAAATAAGTAATTTTTTACAATTTTGAAAATATAAGTGAATTATTAACAAAATATTTAAATAAACAGATGGCTATATAAATGTATTTTTGTATGTGTATATAATCAAGGACAGGTTGGATGAAGTTGTGGGAAACCTGATCTAGTGGAAGGTAACCCTACCAAAACCCCATGAGGGTTTGGAACTATATGATCTTTAAGGTCCTTCCAAGACAAACTGTTTTATGATATATTAGAAGGAGACAAAAACAGAGACTCATTTAAAATAAGATCCTCTCTCTGCAGAAAGCAGAGAGAAAAAAGGGGAAGAAATATGCCATAAAAATAAAACCCCTCTGTGACTGAAAATAAATTTATGCTTCAGATTGTACTTGAAGTGTAAGGCGTAAACTTTGAGCAGAGCTTCCTCTCTGATTATTGGTACTGCAAGAGCCACTGCCTTGAATGAATGCCATAGGTAGTGCCTTTTCCCACCTCTCCCTCCTAGTTTTAATTTTGCATTCTAGGAGTGTGGTTCATAGATCTGTGTATGTGATCCCATGCTAATACAATCCATTTCAATGCACTACTCGAAGGGCTCTTCATTATTTTTGCTCCTGGTTTTATGGTTTCTTAGATTTGTGACACCCAGCTTAATTTTGAGTTGGCTCTTGCAATTGTAATTAATTCATGCCCATGTAAGCCTCTTATAATGCAGAATGACACAGGATCTTGAGTCCTTAAATGGTTAGTGTGGAAAAACTTCTGATGGGCTGGATGTGTTGCTGAAGGACAGAATGTATGTATTTACTTTCTGACCTCTCACATAAATGCTGTCAGAATTTTGCTCTTAATTTGATTTGTGGCATTCCATTAACAGTTATTCTGTGTATAAGAGAATAATAACTAATGATTCCCAGACTCCCAGAATTGTAAAATAAGGGCAAGCACTGTTTGGCAGAAAAGAGATTGTACTTTAGTACAGACAGGAACTGTTCATATTAATCAAGGGATATCTGGTCTGAAATGACTTTTAGCTAATAACTTCTTATTCTCAGGTTAACCATATTGCTTATAGCTAACATGCTCTTCTAATTCAGATGATTATTAATAGTCAGAGGTTAGATGTGTGGATTTTTCTCTTTCTTAAAGAGAAATAATGCTCTTGATTGACCTTATTTTAAGATATTTTTAGTGTTGAAATTATGATGTTAGGGGTTAGAAGGGGCATGGTGATAGTTCACGGATTTGCCTTTTGATTTGAACTTTTGCAAGGGTGAACATGTGTGACATGAATGAGCTTGAAAATGAGAATTTAATTGTCTGAAGTTTCAGGGCTTAATTTTTAAGGACATCATTTTGTGATAAAGAATTTTAGGGCCATCAATAGTAGACGAAAATGAGTCACACTGAGTTCACCTGGAAAACATGCTGCTACCATGCTGCTTTTGGGCATGGATGTTGTTCCTAAAAGAATCCTTATGCTAAAACCCTCTTAATATCTAGTTTGTTAAATGTAAGCTAACACATTGAATGATGGAGAAGAAATTTAAACTGGGAGATTTTACAAGTTGCAATTTGCTTTTTTAGCAGAAATGACATGTTTTGCAGGGTGCTAAAAAGCACTGTGGCTCTGTAGAAGCTGCTCTCTGTTGCTAAAAAGGCTGGAGCAACAGGAGGCTCCCAGCAGGGAGTTCTTGTGGGGCAGGAGGGGTTTTTCCTGGAGCAGTGGGATAACAGCTGCCAGCTGCAGCACTCTGCTAATGAGGTGCTGCACAGGTTTGCCCTCTGCTGCCAAGCCTGGGCTAAGCTGGGATGAGGCTTCTCCTCCTGTGTTTTACAGGTGGGGGCCGTTTGACAGTTTTTTAAGATATTTTTAGTTCTCTGTCAGTTTTTGGCAAGGCCTGGTGCCTGTCTGTGAGCAAGATCCCTCTTCCTGCTTATGTGGTTTTGGGAATTTTGGCCATGAATGTCACGCCCTTTGCTGATACTTTGCTGATTTCTGAGAGCAATGCTTTCATGCTCTTTCAGTTGTGATGCTTTATTCTCTTCTGAACTCCTGTTCTCTGAAAAAAGCTTTTGGCTGGCTATATTGGATGGGATTGAAATGTAGGTTGTGCTCTACCTATCTGCATCTATTCCTGGAGGAAATAACGTCTCAAAACCTAATTCAGGGTTGGAATCACAAAGAGAAAAATGCAGGACACAGAATTTGCTGCCTTGAGTACATGTAATTCCACATACACATGCTGCTACCTACCAGAGGAGCCAAACAAATTGTAAGTCAGCATTTACACTGTGATACCAGGCTGTGTGCAGATGTAAAGCCTTATAGGGGTGTTAAATAAGAGGCTTCATAATAGTCCAAGAGTACAATTTTGTTATTTCAGTGTATCACTCAGGCTTCTACCAAAATGATCAATGTTGCAAAGTACAAGCAGTGGGTTTTTGGTTTGTTTGTTTGTCTTTTTTGTACAAATTTATCTGGACAGCAACTCTGACAAGCTGTGGATCTAATCATTAGTCATGGAAATAAATATTTTCAGTGGAAAAAAATATTAGACTCTCCTACAGAGATCTGTTATGATATATATACTTAATAAAAGTGAATGTGTGTGTAACATCTCCATAGTCAGCTCAAGTAGAGGACTTTGCTTTTAGGAGTGCTGATTAGAACTCATCATGTGTTGTGGACTTGAATAAAAAGAAGAATCAACTAAAGAGAAGGACTCATCAGCTCTCTCCTAGTCTTTACTAGGAAGTATAGTTATTTTGGGTTTACTTGGAAAGAGGAATGAGAGCACTGGAATCTGAACAATATCTGCCATCCGAAATTGCCCAGCAGTTGGAGGAGGCAATTCTAAGCAGGACCAGAAGCCTGTGTCACAAATCACTGGTGTTCCAACCTCTCTTGTGATCCTGGGGGTACAGTGGATCCCCTGGCAAAGTTCCAGGGCAGAGAATTTCCTCATGTTGCCAACATTAATTTAGGATTAAAGACTTGAGCTAATATCTAATCACAGTCTCCAGCCAGACAGTTTGGTTAAGATATTGTTGTGGCATTTTGTTATTGTTCCTGGAGCATAAGTAACCTCTAAGTAGGAGTTGATAATGTTTTTACAGGCTCTCAGACATAATATAAAAGTGTGCTTTGTGGGAAGACAGCATATAAAAACTTGCATTTTTGTCAGGTTTCTAATTTATGGGGAACAAGGACATGCAATAATCTAATTTATGTCTGTGTACATTATGTCACTGATCACAAGTAATGGAGTACAAGCAGGTGCTTTGATTTGTATGTGTGGAAATTGGTAGTAGGCTGAGCTAATGGTGAAGTAGATTTAGCTTGCCAGAGGAAGCTGAAGCTTTAGATTTGATTTAGTGTTGGTAGCATGAGAAGGTAAATCCAGGTCTAATGCTGAGCAGAAACAGTTACTTAGTGTCCATGAAATCTGTGATTCTGTAGGCTAAAATATTGGGGTTTTTTTTCCTTTAAATGACAAGATTTAGGAGGGAAAATTAATTTTGGAGATTAAGGTTTTATGTGGGTGTGTTCAGCTTTAAGGCTATCTCCTCCAAATGAAACAGTGATTATTGTGATATTTGTCTGTTTCCAATAAATGTGATTGTACAGTTGTTTGTATTTGGTAATCTGAAATGTATTTAAAAAAGAGAAAATATTATACTACTGGAAATGAAGATAAGTCATTTATTCACTTTGTTAGTGAAATCTGTATATCATACACTAAATGCTTTAAATTCCCCTCCTCCTGTCCCCCAAAATAAGCTTGTTTTTGAAATCTTAGTGCATCACAGAAAACAGGAGCAGAAGAATACATACTAATATTTTCATACTTGGGCATATGAACCTCCAGTCAGAACCTATGAAATATCTGCAATCTTTTTAAACCAGAGTCTTCAGTACCAATTCAACTATTTTTACTGTGGGGGGGTTTAGGTTTTGGCTTTTTTAATAGATTCTTCGCCTGTATTTCAATCTTCTTAGTCTATACATCTAAAGAAGGATTAAATTAAATTTGTTATTTTCAGGAAGAGCTGGGGGATAGGGAGGAACACAGGATGAGACCATCACCAGAGCAATCTGGTGCTAACAGTGGACAGAGCATGTGAACCCTTAATGTTGGTTGTAATAATTTTATGTGCTCAGGACGTGTTTGTGAGATCTTGGGGAAAAAACAAGGCCATGCATTAGTAATGAGATCAGTTTGCTAGGAAAGGGAGTGAGGACCACTCTCTGTCAATTAAGAGCAATTTGGGGTGGCAAATATCTTGAATGCTGGCTGACTCAGCTTGCACAAAGCAGCCAAATAACCAAATAGCAGAATTTCACAAGCAGCTACATCAAAACCACTCTGCCTCAGTTGGTGACACAAACAGTAATTTCCTGTGTAGAGTACTTTCTCTAGGGGTGAGATCCATTGATCCCAGGTTTTTGTTCACATCTAAGAAAGCATAATTTTCCCACTCTTCCTGTCTCCTTGTCCAAATGAATCCATTTCCTCTTCTTCCTTAGTCATGGATTAGTCTTTTCCTTCAAATATTTTGCCTTAGTTTTCTTTTAGCCATGTGTGTGAGTGAAAATGACTTCACCTTTTTTTTTAGAATAAATCCTCTGTGATTTTTGTTGTGAATATGCTTTGACCTATAGTAGGTAGTGCTGTAATGTAAGAGAGGCTAATTAAAGGGAGAGGGTAAGAGGCAGAACTCTTGTGAAAATGAGGAGTCCTTCTCATTTCTTGTTTTTTTTTTTAGTGCAATAAAGCTTGAATCCATCTCTTGTTCACTAGGTATAAAGAGAAATCATGGAGGAGAAAGATATGTGCAGCATTTAAAATGTATAAAAAATGAAATTGTCTAATATGGAATGGTCAAATACTTCAGTAACTTAGTCTTCAAGGACCTTTCTGTAAATGTAGTACTTAACTATCCTGAAATCATATTGCAGAATAATTAGGGCTGGAAGGCACCTCACTTGCACTCTTTCTCACAATAACACGAAGAATTACTATAATACTCATTAGATTTTCTTTAGCATTCAAGGTAATATTAAATAAATGAGGGTAAATAATACCTCAATACTAACTCAAAAATGTTCAACCCAGATGGCTCTGACCTGTGCAGCAGTCCAGTATCTTCAGGAATATGTAAACCCTACATTGTTTATGCTGTGAAATGTACTTAATGGCCTCAGTTAACTGCTGGAGTTGTGGAAAAGGGGACTTTTTATTTGTTGTAATGAGCTCTCTCAGCAAGAGAGCGGGAGAATGCCATGCCAGCCTGGGCAGAAGGTGCCTGAGTTTTCCTAGGTTTACTAAATGACTGTTTTCTTTCTAGATTCCAGCCTATGGAGAAGTGCACATGAGAACAGGATAAATATGGCTTTTAAGGGCGAGGACTACTTAGATTCCCTTTCCTTCCCAGTTCAGCGGTAAGTGGTGCACTCTATCATCCCATTTGAGTGATTAAATGGTTCTGAGGCAGCAGCTGCACTTTCCTTCGAGGCTCTGAAGATACTTAAAGGCTCATTTTTAAACCCAGCTAGTATTCCTATGGAATTTGTAGAATAAATGTGGAAATTTGAGCTCTATTTCTTGAGGCATTTGGAAATTTGTATACCTGCAGTGTGGTAAATCGTGGCAGTGTTTCTGCAGCTATCATCTTCAATGGATGGCCATGTTTGCAGTAGCAATGTGACAGTACTTACTGGACTGCTTCTTAGTCATGATGGAAATGACTGGAACCCTCTGCACTCTGTGAAGACTGCTGAAAACTGTAAATAGGAATTTGTTCAGCATGCTTGACTTTGTTCTGCTTGTAGGTATGGTGATGATATGGAGGCTATGGTAGAATGTCTCTGGTCTGTGGTACGCTCTTGGGAATGGAGACATTGGTGATTCTGCTAACCAACAGATTTTTAAAAATACAGTAACCTACAGTCATTGTGTGTCACAACTCGGTTTGTTTTGTTTCTGTTTATGGGAGGAAGGAGGGTGAGGTCTACTGAACACAGGAGTAAAATCAGAGCAATTCTTTATTGTAAATAACTTATGATTGTAATTAGCATAATATCTCAAAATACAATGCTTTTCTTCATGGGTAGTTTGATTTATCTCCACCTTTCCTTACCTCAGTTGTCCAGCAGACACTTTGATATGGCCATTAAACTCAGAGTCACTGTAACACATCTAAACATATTCTCTTCTGTAAGAGGCACTGTATAGAGGTATGCCAAGAACAATGGGGTAGTTATGACTTACAGTTGTAGGAAACTAGCTGCAAACAAAGCCAAAGGAACAGGTCCTGGGGGTGGCCAGAGGCTGATCCAGGCTGATGGTGCCAAGATTTTTTTATGATACATAAATGGGGAAATTAGCTGGAGTCTCTCCATGCTAGCAGCTGAAAATGTGGAGTATGAAAAATGCACTTTAGAGGTAACAACAGCACAGAAAAGCACTGAATTTTATAGGCTGATGTCTTCTAGAAAAGGAAAGTGCCTGTGAGTCAGGTGTACAGTGTTGAGAGAAGCAAAGCTCTGCCATGTGAACACAAACACCCTACAAGCACTCTGAAAAAGAAGGGATTTGGAAAAGTCCCACATAGCAAGCATTATGTTTTGACAAAGAGCTGGACTCAGCAGGGCAATTCTCTATAGAGAAATTTAAAAATAAATAAGTACTCTCCCTCACCCACGATAAAATATAAAGCTCCTATTTTTTTTCTTTGTTTTAATTTTGAGAAATAATTTTTTTTTTCTCTTACAGATTAGGGTTATTTCAGATAAAGTCCCTGTAAGAAACAGGCGGACTGAAGTTGTCAGTGGTCAGAAAGGTGAAGGCTCAGAGAACGTTGGAACTGAAAATAAGAAAAAATATTTTTATGCTAAGAATTCAGCAGAAAGAACACAGAATGGACTAGATAAAGTTCAGGAACTGTACAAAATGCTCTTTTTAATTGTTAAAAGAAGGAAATAAACCCAACATAATACTTTTTCAAATGAAATGGAATTTTTATGAGATTAAGTAATTCCTCTGTGTTAGAGAAAGGAGTGATATGGCTCCTATAGGGCATTTAAAAGGATTAAGGGAATTTTCAAAATAACAAGATTCAAATATTTTTAATTCTTTATTTTTCCTGTATCCAAGACTAGGATTTATGACTCTCTCAGGATTCCAGTTCATGTTCCTACTCTCTGCAAGAGATGATTGAATTAACTTCTTGGGCCCTGTCACAGGGGAAAGGTAGCTCAAATCCAGCTGAGGTAAATCCTCTGTAGGACCTCAATTATGCCTTGCTTCATGTTGAGGTCATAATCTTGCATCAGTAAAAACAGACAGGACCTTCAGCAAGAGTATCTCTCTCCATAGGAAAAGTGTACCATAAATATGCAAACAGATTCCAAGTGTTTCCACAGTGGTCACTGGAGTCAACAGTTATTTTGGCTGTATAAGGAATTTAAAACTGGGGCCTTAAACCAAGTCTCTGTGCTTCATGAATTGTTGTTTACACACTTTCCTTAGATTTATGGGAAATCACAACTTGTGCTGGAGTCTCTAGAGTACTGAGTCATGGTGTTAATGGTTTTCTAACACACTGTCAGAGCTGCTGTCTCTAATTGACATCTAGACTGCTATGGATACAGTAATTAAAGCTATGCAGTATCCCAAGGAAAAACAAATTATTGTTACAGAAAGTTTTTTTCTATTTCAGTGAGTTAGGAACTTAAGTTATGATTTTGACTCTTAGGAGAGAAAACAATTAAAAATAGATTACTTTTATAAAGGAGTAATTTGCTTACTGTCCAAAAGCTGTATTCCCATGTAATGCACCTTACAGGACCATAAAAATTATCTGTTTTCATCAGTGAGGGCCAGTTCACTATAGCATGTGAACTGTGTGTGTGTGTTCCTTAGAGATGAACATAATCACATTCTGAAATAGCTATTTTAGTGTAGCTTTGGGAAAATGTCAGTACCCTTTCCTTATCTTTACAAGATATTATAAGGTATTCCTCTGCTTATAAGAGGTAATGAGCTTTAACATTGGCTTTTCCAACTACAATAAAACCTACCTTTCACTTATGACCCTGCCTTTCGTCCTGTGTAATGAAAGTTCATTGCCCTGCTTGTTTTCTGTGGGTTTAAATTGTAGTTTAAATAGGTGTTTTCATTGTAGACATGAAGCTTTTTATACTTTACATATTGCAAGGGAAACGAAACATAAGAGAGTGCTGAATCTGAAGTCATTCAACTAAACAGAGAGCACTCAACACCAAAAGTGAAATGAGATGCTATTTTGGCTTCTGGGATTGTGTGTTCAGTTCAGGGCTTCAACTGGAGAAATATGGTATAATTAGAATTTGTAAAAAAAGAATAAATTACTATCTTTTATCAAAATTAGGTTAAAAAAACCAGCCACAATTGTCATCACCAACTTCCCCTCTTCCCCGTAATAAACCTCCCAACCCCAAAACAGCAACAAAGAAAAACCAGAATAAAATTAACAAAACAAACTGACGAAAAACCTAATCCTGAGTCAGAAACGTGCACTAGCAGCTCATTAAAGCAGTTGTGTCTTAGGCATCATCAAAAGAAGTGGGATGGGGCTTTGAGCAACCTGGTCTGGTGGGAGATGTCCCTGCCCATGGCAGGTGGGATGGAACCAGATCATCTTTTAAGACCCTTTCAAGCCAAACCATTCCATGATCCCATGAATTGATTAAAATAGCTTTCTGGTTTTCAGGTAGCAAACTAAGGCTACTTCCAGAACTCCAGGAGCATCTATGAGGGGCTGGGCACAATGGTTTTTTTTTCACAACTCTGTTCAGTACATTGCTGAGTGCCCAGTGGGGATAGAAGTATTACTTTAAGTGATGCAGAAACCTTTATGGAAATAGAAGGAAAAATAATTGTCTATATTTGGCATAATTGGCATTTAGATAATGTTTGTTGAAAGCTGTGACTTGAAACAGAAGCAAGAAAAATTCAGTGTTTTATACTATAGGAACTGCATTGATTCTGCTTGTTTCTCTGCCTAAGCAGGATGAGAAATTTGTGGAACTTTATGGAACATATGAGATGTGGAACAGATAGGTCTATAGTCCCAGAAGTGAATATTGTTTAAAAAAAAAAGAAAGAAAGAAAGGAAAAAACAAAAAAACCTCATTTATAAAGTAAGATGATTTCTACCTGATCAGGAGCTGAATAATTTCAGGGATCATTCACATTGCATTTTGTCTCTACTTTTAGAGTTCACATGGTCTCTATACAGCTGAAAAGAGATATTTTGAGGGGTAAGACGTGCAGAACCCTTCAATGTATTTAAGATTGTGTTCTTATGGGACTGTTAGGAAAAGAATGGATCTATCCATTGATGTCTCTCTGCAGAATGTCTAAAATGTCTCAATATATGATTTAGTGCTCTGAATCAAAGGCAGTGACGTTTTGTTATGCTGTCATAGAAAATGAATTCTGACTAAAATAATATCTGGTTTTGTTTTTTTTCCTTGAGTTTGCCAGTGATGTCTTACCCCTTGTGTTCTGTGGGTGATTGGAATCTCTAGGTTTTGATGCCATTGTTTTCCTGGCCCTGAATTCTGGGCAGTCAGTTGTTTGATTGCACGGCTGCTCATTGAAATGTTTGCTGTTTCATTATCTCCCTATTTTCTTAGATGTGAATTCCCAAGTGAAGGATTTCTAGGGATGTGAATTCTGTGAATAAACACAAATAAAGGTTGTTCTCTTCTTTTCTCATTTTGGTCTATTTTTCTTTAAACCACCTCAGTTCTTCTTACCTTTCTATTTCCAGTCTGCATGGCTTCTGTAGTTTGTAGCTACATCTGAGTGCTTGTTTTTCTTTTTTTTAATAGCACTTCTTTTAGTCTTCAGTTGTAAGACTGTGCTCCAGTTATAATTAGTCATGAAGTCATGTTTAAGTAAAAATGCTTTAATTGCTTTGTCTGATCAGGGATGTCTTCTGTAAGTGCTGAATTTGTTCTATTTCAGTTTCCTACAATGTTTGCTGCTGATAACTAAGGGTTTGTTCTGTATTTCTGGCTTCTCCCACCTGTGTCTGCAGACTGAACTTCCTGTCTAACAAGAACTCCATGAAAAGCAGAAAACAACATTTGTATTTCTGGTTTTTGTATTGTACAAGCTACTTGCTGTGCATAGGTCTTGCCCTGTTAATTAGAATCCTACATTCCCTGTGATCAGTTTTATTTGGATTCCATCAGGCACTTTGTTGTTGTGGCTCCTTGAAAGTTGTCAGATAAAGAGTGGAAGAAACTCTAGAAGAAAACACCCAAGGTATTTGTAATATAAGAGCTAGAGCAGAAATTTTTCACAGTTCCAAGTTCAGTGTTCTTACTTGGATCTATGAATCACTGCTTTGAGTTTTTAAAAACCATTTGAGAATTGAATGCTTTCTGAGGAATTGAAAATGTGTTTTGAAATACTTCTTTTTGCAACAAGCTCTAGGAAAAGATTATAACAGAAGAAAGGAGAGTGCTTTGCCAATAATGCAATAAAATTACCTTCTGGTGACAAGAAATAAAATCAGTTATTGCATAGTTCAAGGCACTAATGATGCCTCATTTAATGACCTTTTATTCCTTTTCTTTCACTCAGTTTACCCTACAAGAATTCAGCAAATAATTTTATAGCTTCAGAAATGGAGTTCACCTTACTGTGAAGTATTTTTTACTTTAGTGATTTATATTGTACCTGTAACCAAACTGAAAGCTGAGTTGTTTGTATGGAGTTTTGGTGGTGGTTGTAAAACAGATTTGTGAATCTGTATGATTCTTCTGGGAAGGATTTTCAGGCATGCTAGCTGACTAAGTCCAAAGGGTGATGTTAGTAAAGCAGCAACTATTGATTTGCCATCATTTGGAGGCATTCATGAGGAATATGAACTCAACAGATTTTTTTCTTTTCCTTTGAATCCATTGGTAAAATATCTCTGTTCCTCTATTCAGGATGTTAAAATGTAGGTCAGCAGTTTAGCTAGCAAGCAGCAAAAATAATTGCTTTTCACTTGTACTTTGGGCATTTTTGGGGTCTGTAAGTCTGCCAGAATTCCAGATATTTCCTAACCTTTTCCTTCCGATAGTTTTATCATTACATCTTTATATTTAGCTATATAATGTTCTGTAGAAATATGTTATACTACTTCCCAGAGCTGTGCTGTAAAATATTGTATGTTTAACTGTAGAAGTCACAAGAGAATTTTGGCTTTTAACCTGACAGATATTTGAGTTTATCCACTATAATAATCGTCAAGTTAAGGTGACTTTAAAATGTGAACAAATTGATGAATTTAAACGATCTGTCTGACTGGCCTCACTAGACCTTTCCTTCATTAACTTGATATTTCATATTTGTGGCTTGCTGTAAGTTGGAAAATACTTTTAAAAGATCAAGGACCATCTTTCATCCTTAAAGACAATTAAGATTTTATTCTGAATCCCTTGTAAGGGTCAGTCACGTTTCATAGCATGTGGCACACAAACACTGTAAAGAGCTAAAGGTAGTGCTGGTGTAGCCTTTATTATGGAAGAAACTCTGCCTATTATTTTGAGAATGCATACTTCTGAAATGTGGGATTTTATGGAGGATCCTTTTTGTATCTTAGAGAAAAAGCAGTTGCTGTCTACACAGTGGATATCTTGTGTTTGGGGCTGTGGTGTCCTTTTCAGAAGTTAATTTTAATGGACCCTCAAATTAATGTCTTTGAAATCAGAGTGACAGAGCTGTGCCTGAATGTCAGGTTACCTTATCTGCCATGCATGACTGATAGGTTCTGACTGCATCTTCACAAGCGTTGCATGAAATTTTTATTGTGACATCAAGTTAGTGATCCTGTCAGCTTGACACCCTGTATCTTGCTCTTCTAGCCATTGGTTCATGGCTTTGGCTCCATGGTTTGTGTTTCTCTGCTTTCACTGATGCTGTGAAACAAAAAAATTTTGAACAATTCAGATGTTGTTTGTGGTCTATGTTTGCATGAATTCTAATCTTTATCACATATATCTTTCTGTAGGACATTTCAGAACAGATGCTGAGCAGGTTAAACATCTGCCACCACTCCTGTTGGAGTTTTCTGTTTTCAGAAGACAGACTTGCAGGTTATTTCTATGTTAAATTAAAGACTTTACCTTGAACATGGAAGCCTTTTTTCTGGTTTCTTAATCTAAAAATGTGAATGATGCATTGACAAAAATTCCCTGATTTCCTTTAGTCTATCAAATATTTTTTTTTGCAATTTGATGTTTTCTGCTTTATGAAGGAGGTAGAGGGATTTTTAGACATTTAGGATGTTTTGAATGTAGTATGAGAATCTCATGGAATTTTAAAAATTGTAAAGTAATTGTATTCATACTGTCATGTTAGTGTTTTTAGTCATAATTTTATTTTGCCATTTTCTATTATGATAATGTACTTTATATTTCACTTAACATTAACAGTATTCTTTTTTAATTCACAGATGGTGTCTCATAAATTCTCTCTCTCAAAAAAAAAAAAGAAAAGAGAAAAAAAGGGGGGACAAAAGTCAAAACCTGAATCTGTTTAATTTTGGTGCAATGCTAAGTGAAGTACATAGGTATTTTGCTTATTTGCCATACATAATTTGAAAAAAGAACTCCTAAAACCCTACTATAACCCCTCTTTTGGTTGAGTTGCTATGCAGTCATATTATGCTTTTACATCATAATATTTTAGCCATTGGTAGCTTCTAGAAGCCACAGTCTTGACTTCTGCATCGTCTTTGTGAGCTTCCTGGTGTTAAATAATCCTGAACACCAAGTGTACACTTCCTGAGCCCAGTGTATTTGCTGTGGGGAAGGGATGTGCAAAAGGAACCTCTCCCAGCAGAAAAACCATATCAAGTTACCCTGGTGGTCTGGTCCTGTCCTGCTCTGAGAATTTGCAGGGGAAAACTTGCAAGCTGGAGTCTTCAGGATGGCAAAGTTAAGTAATGTTATCTGTAAATAGTGCATTTTACATGAAAAACACAGAGCCTGCAGTGTCTAATCTTTGACTTCTTTACCTTCTGAGTCTTTGTGAACTTTGCAAATTATAGTAAAGAGTGTGTTTTTGCTTTTCCTTTTTACAATATGAAATTATTAGTTGCTTGTTTTACTGAGACACTTTGCCTTTCTATGCAACTATATATATGTCAGGCAATCTAAATTTAGTATTCTTGCTGGCATAATATTGGAAAAAAATGATAGTTTGGTTTGGTTTTTTTAGAAGGGAAGCATATAGGACACCACCTGTGAACTAAAAGAGAAAATGGTTAAAACGAAGGGAGTTAAAAAGTGTAAGTTATTATCATTATAGGTAGACTATGCTGAAATCAAATGGCATTCCATGGAATCAAAAGTTCCATAATTTTCTCTCGTTTTAGCAGTTAGGCCATAACGCTGTTGTTATCACATTGGTAATGTAGCTGGAATTATTCTAGTTAGTCCTGGAATGAAATGAAGGATGAAATCCTGTCTTTTTGCTTAGTATATCCAATATATCTTTCCTGTACAACATACAAGCTGCTTTGAAGCATTCTAGGGATCTTCCCTTTACTGTGCTAAGACAAGAAAAAACCAATTGCCCTCCTTAACAGAAATAAAACTCTCATGAAACTTGGAAACAACGGAGTGACTAATGAAGGGATCCTAAAGCTCAAGGACTCAGGTTCACTGAATTAGTTCTTGACTTATTCTGAGAAAAGATGGTGCAGTGTATGCCTTCAAAAAGGCAGTACAGTTTGTTGAAACTTTGATTTAGCACTAGATATCATTCCTCCTGTTTCTCTCCTGGTTGTAATGCTGATTAATCTTCTTGCCTCAGGGAAACCACTTTACCTTCCCTCGTCTTTGTGTTCCACCTCAGCTGGGGAAACACTAAGGAAGCCCTTTCTAGCCTATCTCCATATATTTCTATTTCAATGGTTCTTACACAGCACCATGTTATGAGTGTCCTGTGCCTTGCTCTGCCTGCTGTGGGTGCAGCATCCTCCTGAACTGTGGCAGGTGGGAAATGTTGAATATTACCTAGAAACTGCTTCCAGTAAATGCAAAGAATATGTTTCTGTTCACAAAACCCAGTTTGTTCCTTCCATATGTTACATTTTGTCATCATTTTCACGGTGGTGGTGAGTCCATTAAAATCTCTTTACAACCATGACCATAACAGAGACTGATGAATAAGTACCTGCACCTTGGTATTTCTGAGGTGTTTTTTCACAATTATTTTTTTAAAAATGAATTCCTTCATTAAAGCTATTTCAATGGTTTAACTATGACTTGTCTTTTCAGCTGTTTAGGATAAATACTAGTACCATACTGTGTCAAATACAGTATTTTTCTCTTCAGTTTGTCTCCTGGGAATTTCTTCCTTATTTAATTGCCTGGTCTCTCTTAATCTACTTTACTGTTGCCTGGGGATGGTTGGGAGGATCTTGTAATCAGTTGTTCGGTAGCCTGTAATGAGCAAATTGAAAAAAGCTATAAAGACAATGTTTCAACTTTGTAAATATTTTTCTATGTTATTTTCCCTTTTTGACAAATAATACAATGACATCTTAAAAAATTGTGCTGGTTGGTGTGACCCCATTTCTGGTCTCATTAAATTGGCTTGTGTCTGTTAGTGGTTGGGTTTATGAGCTCATATTAACCCTGAGGGATTTGGAGTGCAAACAGGAATTTAATATTAAGCTGAAGTGCGACTGTTAACAATTCCAGTTATTTTGTTTTGCTTCTCACAGCATTTCAGAGAACATGGTAAAATGAAAATATATATACACACACATAAACATACATATTGTTTTATTTAGGGAAATACACATAAAGGGCTCTGTGTAATATTTTACATGTTTCTAAAGACACCACTTTTAATTGTCCTGCATATGTAAGCTATGCTTCAGGTATTTGAATTTTGCATTTTGCTAATTGTTGATACTTTATTGTTGAATTTGGTCCTGGAACTATAGAAAACCTTTGGTCCAATATAGAAAATTTGGTTCAATTTGGAAGTATAGAAAATGTCTACATCAAGAATATAATATTCTGTTCAGCTAAGGTTATGGAAATATTTTTTCAATATCTTAAATGTCAGCAGCACTGATGTCAGGATAAAGATTAAACAAGAGCAAACCAGGGAAAAGCTGAGAAAATTATCAAAGGAAAAAAGGAAGAACTACGCAATGGTATCCAAGTAACTGAGGCTGTTCAATGGATGACATGATCGGTGAAAGCAAACTTTTGGGAAGTGCTATAGAGCAAAAAATACTTTGTTCAGTATCAGCTGTGCACAAATCAGCAGTTTGATGTATTATGTGTTACACAACTTAACTCTGGGATAGCTGTGGTACTGGGAACGGATGAAAGTAAAGGGCAGGCAAATACTCTAACTGGAAAGCAGTGAAATCCACTAATGATGTGTATTCAGGTTATCAACCTTGCTTGCCAGGATCCCAGAGTGAGGGAGCCTTCATTTGTTTGCAGGCTGACTTGAATTCTGGGCCAGAGATTGCTATGCTTTGTGCCAATGATGCAAAATGACTGTTTTTACTTTATTTTTGAAACATTTAAAGTTTAAGTTCCAAGATTCAAATTGAATTCACTACAGTGTTTTAAGTTAATATTTCAAGCATAAAATTTACTATGCTGGCCTGTCCTTGAGGCTTAAAGGAAGTGATCTTCTGAATATTGCAAGTGTCCAGTCTGCAGCAGTGAAGAGTCCTTTATTCACAGGTGTTTGAGTTGGTTTCTGAGTCTTGAGACTATCACTGAGGTCCTCAGGCTTCCAGATTTCAAGTAACAATCCTTTACAGCTACTATTGTTTAACACTTTCTTATGGTCCAGTGCACCCACTGGGAAGCCTGGGGGGAGAATTATGGAAGAGCCATATATCTGCATAATTTTATGTCATTTTGACAGAAACTTCCCTCAGTAGTGGTTCAGGCACAAAGCTACTTTTTTCCTATCTCATTTAGAAGCAAACTTTTCTCAAGCCTGTCTTCCTGTGGCACAGTCCCCATGTGGAGGCGTAAGGGCTGAGTTTGTGTCGTGAGGGTGAATCAGGAAGCCATTAGATGGGAACACTCCTGGCTCAGTCTAACCCCCTATTGCTCTTGGCTAAAGTGTCAGGAGCAACCAGGAAAGCAATCAGCTGTTACTGCCAGGGGAAAAAAAAGATATTTTGTCCTGCTCCAAAGGGCTGGAATTGTACTGGACGTTCTCTGTTTAACTGCTGGATGGAGGCTGATCTCAGTAACTTTGGAAATTTTTTTTCCTTGATAAAATGTGCAAACAGTCCAACTGACTGAACTGCTGCACAGCTGCCCTGCTGTGAAAGAGGAGGTATTTTAAAGTGCATATTGGTCCCAGCATTGTTCTACTGCAGTTCTACTTGCTGCAAGTGCAAGGTGCTCAGTCAATGCTTAAATTGAAGATTTTTTACTACTTAAGTTTACAGTTTGATAACTGTAAATTTAAATACCTCAACACATTCCACAACAATCTTGATGGATTTTCCAGGGTCTAAAAAGTGATACTGCTCTTTGCTCGCCAATTACATTTCAGTGTGTGTATTTATGTGTTTGTGGAAGAAACAGGGAAGCTTTTTGGCCAGTTCTGATGTTTTTTCAATTAAAATTTAGGTCAGCATTTGTCTATGCTTTTAATTTGACACAGAATAGGGATGTATATGACATACATTAATATACTGGTTGTCGTGCAAAAGCACAGAAAATTTGATTTCAGCTTACTCTTCTAGCAAACTTGTGCAGGGGTTTGAGTTTCCAGAAAGAAGCCTAAAATAATATTTGGAAGAATTAAAATGGGCTCCATACATTGCAGAAAGTTATGGTCTTTCTCTGTGTTCTGTTTACCTCTGTCTTGTGTTGGCATTTGTCCAATGATCCATCCTCTATGAGGACTATAACTTATTTTTTACATAGAACCTTCTTTCTCTCCCCAGTATGTCTCAGGAAATCTTTCAGCATTATTGCTCTTTCCACTTTGTATACACCATGCTTTTGACAATGACAATTGAGAGCAGATTTTATTAGAGTTGCTTACAAAGACAGGTTGAAAAGAAAGCCAAAGCTATGGGGGAGGTTGTGCCTTTGTGGAATCACAGAATGGCTTGAACTGGAAGAGACCTTAAAGGTGATCTGGTTCCAGATGCCTGAACAGGGACATGTTCCACTAGGCCAGTTTGCTCAAAGCTCCATCCAGCCTGGTTTTGAGTATTGTCAGGGATGGGGCATCCAGAGCTTTGGGCAACATGTGCCAGTACCTCACCCCCCTCACAGTAAAGAATTGTTTTTCCTAATATCTAATCTAAAACTCTCCTTCAGTTTGAAGCCATTCCCCTTATCCTGTCATGCTCTTGTATATAGTCTCCATCTTTCTTGTGGGTTCCTTTTAGGCATTGGAAGTCCACAATTAGGTCACACAGCTTTGGGTGTTGAATCTCTTTTTTCCCCTCCCTCTTCAGCATTTCATTTGGATCCCCCTTGACTTGTGCTTGAACTTGGACCTGTGCTCGTGTTTTAAAACAATGCTTACATGGAGGCTCTTTATGAAGGCCAGGCAAAGCCACCTTTTGCACTTTTCATATGCCTCTACCTGTTTCATACTCTGAAGAAATGCCTTTAGCAAATATGATCACCTCAGCATTAAATGAATCAGGAAAGAGGAAATGGATATGATGGAACATGCATAATATTTCACAAATGTGATACAGGAACTGTACCTCCTTCCTGCAGGTATATTAACCTTCATTTTATTTGAACCCATAAAGAGCCTCCAATCCCTCTTGCCCCCAGAGTAAAACAGTGCTACTTGTCAGTTTAGGTCGTTAAGTAATCTGTAACTAGAAGTGAGTTCAGTTTTATATGTCAAAGAGCATCAGTGGTGAAAACAGCCCATTAAAAGCTCTGTGTACATCCCTGCAGCTCGTTAGGACAGTTTTCTACTCCAATCAGATAAAAGTGGTACAGATGAGCTTATTTACTACAGTTCTATAAGAGAAGATATGTTAGGATTTCAGGCATTCTTTTATGTCAGAAATAGTAAAACTTTTTGCTAATAGGCAGCAAAATGCTGCTGATATTTGCCTTAACACTATTCTCCAAGCTTTTTTCTCTGGTTGTTTGGAAGCTGAAAGCTCAGAATGCTGTCACTGTTAGGCACCTGTGCAAGGGGTGACCAAGTGGTTCACTGACCCACGAGAAAAAAAGTTATGAAAGGACATCCTGACCAATGGTAGAGAGACACAGAGATTATTCAGCATGATCTAGAGCTTTCTTTTGGGAAACTCTTCTTTGGTTTTTGGGAAATACAAAGTCAGAAATTTGAATGAATTTTGTATGCCTGTGCAAGGAGATTATTTCTCATCAGCTTAGATCTGCAAATTAAGTAAAATGGAAATAAGGTTTCTAGGACTGGTTATCAAGGTATTGCATTTGTTTTCCCCAAAGCTGAAGCTACAGAACAAATTAAATGGAGTTCTGAGTACAGTTGGCTGAGAAATTGTTCTTCTGTTCAAGTAGCTGTGATTGTAAATGTATTTGTTTTACCTCTGCATAAAGATGTTTCTTGTTCCACTTAATAATTTGAAACCAGCAGAGGAAGATCTTCTGCTGAGAGCTTCTATCTGTAAAACTATCCCTCAAAGTGGGGACTTGAGCACCAGTTCATTATAAATGCCCTAATATTTTCCTGGATAAATATGTATATGTGGATTAATAGGCAAATTGTTCCAGCTGAGTTTATGGCATGAGACAAATGTTTGAACAGCAAATATCTAGCAAATGAAATATGCAGTTAAAATATGATAAAACCACAACTTAATGATTTCAACGAGGAGATAGATGGACAGATATTAACCCACAGGTATACACGTATGCATACATGCGCTCCCTTAATTGGGACTGCAAATTAAGTCTGATAAATATAAACTGGTCTGATTTAAAAAAACCCCATTTAAATGGAATAGGGACAAAGTGAAGGAATAAAATAGCTCAGAAAACAGCCAGCCATTTATAGATCTGCTGTGTCAAATTACCACAGCATTTTGGTATGTGATTTGTAGTCTCATGGACCTGGTAGTTTTTTCTGTGAAGTACCATGACATTTGATTTCAACTATGTGTTTATGGATAACCTAATGGCTTCATTTGCATGTGCCCTGTCATGGTTTCACTCCTGCTATCACCAGCTATCATTCCAGGCAGCTGTGAAGTGCAGGAAAATCTAGTTTCAATAAGGTTATGCTTAGTGCAAAATCCAACCATATATTTAACAGATAAGGGTGCTGCAATATCAAGGTGATATTTCATGAACAGAGAAAGAGGATAATCTCATCCCTCTCCATTTTCATGGAACCAATGGCACTTTTATCAATATTCCTCTTCAAAACCTCACTATGAGACTTTGACCTGAGTAGTGCAGTCTGGAATATTTGAAACCCTCCAAACTTCCAAGTTCGGGTCAGATGTCTGTGGGGTTGCATTGGTGTGAAAAAAGGTGGGAAGGGAAAAAACCTAAGCACACAAGTTTGCTTGTCAGTACATATCTGACAAAACACAGGCAGAAGTTATTTAATGATGTTTTTACTCATCCAGTTGAGGTAAGTTTGCAGCATGTTGCATTGATTCTCCTCCACCCCTGCATCCTACATAGAGAATTCAATGTAACTTTAAAGTGTGAAATTGCGCTGGACTTCTCTGGTTTTGTTCATGCTTTCTTTATATCTTTCAATGCATGTTTTTTGACCAGCCTTAAATTAAGTTAATTGGTATTTCTTTTCTGCTCTCCACTGGAAATGGGTGGTGTTTGCCTTCAGTACACAGCCGTAGTGAGAGGCAGGAAATCAGAGACATTATCTTGTTTGGTTTGAGGAACAGAGGTACCTATCAGAGCCTTTTGAAGAAGTGTGTCTATTCAAATTATTAATTTCTGCAGTATATTGAAGAGGAATGAGGAATCTTTCCTCAGGTAGGAATTGCATGATTGGACCTTGTCTTCTGAATTCAGAAGGAAGTTTCAGCTGCTTTTCTTTATGTTGGATAATGTTCACTCTAAGAATAAATTGAGTGAAATAAAGATTTTGGGGGAGAGGGACACTAGAGAGTGAAACTACATATCCCTCCAAGTTAGAGATGGCCAAAAATACATTGTTAAACCTGTAAGATGTTTTAAATTTAGTATTTGGCTTTCAGGGCATTATTTGAGTCCTTCCAGGAACAGGTGTCAGGTGAGTAGTGGAGTCTGAATTACACATTTTTTTTGCTTGCAAATAATGTGCCAAGTTAGCGCTGAGATTGCAGCCTGAATTTTTTTTATTAGTGGCAGCTACAGGAAAGTACATCTTGCTTGAGAATTGAAGCTTGAAAAGCAGTTGAGCAGGTGCTTTGAAAATTTTATGAAGTGATGAAAAGCCTTTAATAAAGCTAAATTGATTTATCCTTATACTCTGGACAACAGTAGAACATAAAAATCACATAGAAAACTGGATATATTTTATTTGCTTCCCTAAACAGTGAAACCAGTTATCGTATTTCTATTTACATGATGGCAGCAGGACAGGATTTTTTATCTGACAGACACAGAACTTTTTCTTTCTCATGGAGACCTTACTCTCATAATACAGGCTGAAAAGGGAAACAAAAAGAAGATTCAGTGAATAAGTAACTATTTTGAGTGTGTTTTATACTTGTATTTTCCATTTGTGAGGAAATTCTGTTATCTCACAGTAATTTGTATGAAATAAATTCCTTTAGCTAAAGCTGATGACAATAACAGACTTAATATGATGCAATATTTCCTTGCTTCCATTTCTGATATATTTTCAACTCTGGTTTGCTTGATGTGCTGTGAGGTGCCATAAGGGACTATAAGAGGACAAAAACCTAGTTCCACTCAACCTTTGTTTTTTTTAAATGCAAAAGACAGTACTCCCATAAAACGTCCATTTATTCATATTTGGTGCCAGAGGCCAATTCATTGAACCTGGGATGTATTATTGCAAAACAATGGTGTTCACTACACTTCTGTGCTCTGTTAGCTGTCTTCTAGGTTCTTTGATGGCCACTAAGCATTTATTATTGCTAAATAAATAATTAAGGAGGGATAAATAGCTTATTTTTGTGGAATGATACCAGAATGATGTGCTTTTTTTTTTGTGGGGGGGGGAAACATCATTGTTCTGTTTTTAATGCACTGCAGAATGTGGAGCCTGCATGCCCTTATGAATCATGGTTAGCTAGCTCATTTGTGCCAGAAATTCACTGACTGCGATCCAAACCCTGCTCTTGCTAAATGAAGAGGAATAAATAGATATTCTGTTTCATTCTACTCATTAAGAAGGGGGAAAAGAAGGAATCCTTATTCTATCTTTTCTCTGGGTCTGGTGTAAAAGCCACTCAGTTCTATTCTCAGGGGTTTGTAATTCTTTTTCACTTGCTCCCTTGTGAAGGCAGAGATTGACACCTGGGCAATGTCATCCAGATTTGCTCCCTCCCTTGCTCCTCTTTTACACCTGATATTCTGAGTTGCTGTGAACAGCAGTGAGGTGAAAAGTCCTCACTAATGAATTTATTTCCCAGGAAGGAGCAATCCGTGGGATTCCTAGCCCGTTCATCTTTACTTTTGCCAGGAAACCAGGCTGTGTTTGTTTCCTCACCTCATTCAGTCTTGTGAAGGACCCTCCTGAACTCTTGTCTATTTCAGGTCTTGGAATCCAATTGCTTTGGATTTTATATTTTAATGAGAGTGTTCTAGTTCAGGCATTCTTCACACTTCAGCTGTTGTCCATCCTTGAAAAGCAGCTCTACAGTAGTAAAAATAACCATTCATTTCCTTTTTGCTTTACCTATTTGGCCCTCAGAACTCTTCTCAGGATTGCTTGGAAAAATTTTAGTTTTTTGCCTTTCTCCACTATTGTGTTACAGTAGCATCTGGAAGCTTTTATCAAGATGAGGACACTGTGCAACGCTCAGTGCAAAACCAAGGAAGTGTCACTTAGGCTAAGCAGAGAAGAGAGCTTAACAGGAGAGATGATGGCAGGAAGTAATAAAATTTCTCAGAATATTAGTAGGAAAGCCAAGAGTGGAGCTTAGCTTTTGAAATTTCTGCTTGAATGTATCCATTAGATTGGTCTTTTGCTCTGAGTAACATTATTGTGCCTGGAAAGCCACACAAGTTTTAAGAAATTCAGCAAATAAAAGCCTGGCTGTGCGCAGCAGCCCATCAAGTCTGTATAGATAAGTTGGACAAAAAGAAAAATATTGCATTGCTCTTTCTGATATGAAATTAAGCACAAAGCTTACAAACTTAGAAAAGAGTTGCCCAGAAAATGTTGAGAAGGGCATATTATGCTACTTAACCTGTGTGGTCAGTCTAGACCCACAGAAAAAAGGGATTTGCCTGGGTGCCTCTGTCTGGATTTGCCTGGGTGCTTCTGTTGGGTGGTGGTTCTTGCACCATTCTGGCCATCTTGGTACAATGATGGTATTTGTTCTGGAAAAGTGAATTCTGTGAAGAGCACTGCATACGGAATGGAAAGGAATGAAAGTTGGAAATAATCCCATTAAACATCTTTTGTTTAAACAGATGTACAAGCTACACCATGCCTGGGCAGTGTTTCCTTGGATCCCACAGTGCACCCTCCAAACCCTGGAATTTCACAGCAATTCACTATGCATTCGAATGTCCATTAATACATTCAAGGATGAAATCCTTTTTTGACTGCCAAGGGTAGGAAAATCTATTGATACCAGATGAAGAGAGTATTTCCTAAAATTCCTTCTTAAAATTGTATGGTCTTGAGATTTAATGTTTGGTTTAGGAATGATTTGTCATCATTGTTTAAGTCATCAGCTTTGAACATAAGTAAGCTTTTTTTATTATTTACTCTTATCTTTCTTGCCAGCATTGGATGCCAGTAGAAGATCTCATTCTAAACAAAAAACTGTCTGCATTATTGCTGGAGGAAAACAGTGCTAAACTACTTTTTCCTGCTTTCCAGTCAAAATATCTATAGCCTCTTTCTGGACCTTCTTCCTCTAAGTTCCCATCCATTTAGCATGGCAAAGTTGTGTTGCACATCCATAGTATTCTCTAGCAAACATGGTCTCTATTTCTATGGTGTTTGGTTTGGCCTGTAATAGCAATGCATAATGCAAGGAAAATGCCAGAGTCAAAAGATGAAATGAAGTTGTTTGCTTGCAAGCAAACAATTCTGATAAGTTTATTCCTTTGCTTTAATCTGTTTTATTTCATTAATGGAACCCTAGGATTTATAGCAATTGACACAAAAAAAGAGGAAATTCTTAATACATTAAAGCACCAAGTTTTTGTTAGTGGACTGAAGTAATTTCAAAGGTAATGGAATCAGGCTTCTTGTAACTAAAGATTTGCAAGAATTCTGTCCATGTGGACGTGAATTCCCCTATTTAGCACAAAGTGTGTTGTCAGGAAAGGCCACTCCTTTCCATGCTTTCCCCAGGAATACTGTGTCAGTCTCTCTTTCTCCACTGTGCTGACAAGTGACTTCCTGCAAATGTTATCCCCAGAGCTGAACAGCATGATGGCAGCCAAGAAAAGGACTTTGTCTATCCACTGTTGGATCTTTGTATCCAGTGCCAATGCAGGTTTTGCCACAGCCCCCTGCACACCTTCCAGGTTTGCAATTTCCTTCTTCAAGTGTGAGGACAGCAGCTGAAGGCTCTCCTTCTGCTCCTTCAACTTCTGAAGGATTTCTTCCCTTCTTTCCTTCTCACTAATAGTTCTCTTCCCTTCAGAGGAGAAGAGCAGCTGGTTGATGTCAACAGCTGCCATCAGCAAAAGGAGTACCCAGAAGATTGCCATGGCAGATCCTTCCTTGGAAGAGAAAGAAAGGTGGAATAGGCCAAGATTCAGATTCTCAAGAAGAAAAAGAAGCTCCACACTGGAATAAAAGCTTTCATGTCCTTTCTAGCCCTGAAAAAAGCTGCAGGCCGGAGGAGCTCCTCAGTGCGGACCTGTTGCTGCAGGTTCCAGACTCAGCTGCCCAAAGAGGCTCCATCAGCATGAGATGAGGGGGAAGGTGTGACACACAGGGAGGCAAAACAGAAATGGCCATGTTTTAGGAGAGAGAAGTCCAGAATTTTGAAGTTAAAGGGGAAACAAAGTCCTCCAAGCAGCAGGAGGAGAAGAGGAGCCTGCTGGTGCAGGCTGATGAGGGAGACATTCCCCAGCTACTCTGCCAGGGGGGCTCAGGACATGCTGGATACAGCAGGACCCTCTGCTGGGAGGCAAGGAATGATGAAGGTGAAGGAGCTGCTGCTACAGAGCTCACACACTGTCACTTGTTCACATGAGTTTTAAATCTCAAAAGAAGAGAGAGTTTGTCAGTCTCTCCCTCTGTTACTGAAGGCCTAGAGACATAGGCATGACCTTGCCTGAACCTGTGGGGCTGGTGGGAGCTCACATACGTGCAGGTACCTCTGAACAGTGGGTGCAGTACCTCTGAACAGTGGGTGCAGGTACCTCTGAACAATGGGGGCAGCTGTGCTGCAGCACCTCCCTCTGACACCAGCCTGCTCTTGTTGCCTTCAAGACACTCCTGGGGCAATTGGATTCCAGGGTCGTGGAATCCTGGAGTTGCTCAATACTGGAATCCTAGGGAACCACAGATTCTGGGGCTGATTTTTTTACTTTCACAGAATTCCCAGAATGAGTAGGTTGGATGAGACCTTAAAGATCATCGAGTCCAACCCATGCCCTAACACCTTAAATAAACCATTGCACTGAGTACCACATCCAATCTTTTTTTAACACATCGAGGGATGGTGACTCCACCACCCCCTTTTAGATGATGCTAAGCTGCCAGGTTCCCCAGAGCATTCTCCATTAATTTAATTTTCAGTCAGTTGCTTGTCTCTTGTCAATTCTAATGTGGGATTATGTTGTTCTTAAAATTCTTTGCCCTTGAGGAATTTACTATGAGCATTGTCAAAAGAATCATGAGGGCTACACACCCAAGCCTCATCCAAAGTACACTGAAGACAGAGGAGGAATTTAATTTCAGTTTTAAGGAATGTTGGAACTACATTTCTTAATTTTGATATGTTGGTTCACACTTGCTGCTTATGTTACAATCCTCAGGTATCCATGATTATCACCCAGAAACCAATACCCTATTACGTTTCAGCTGTTCCACAAAAATATTCTTTATAGCAAGGTGGCTCAGAATTTTCAATTGAAAAATACTGGACTATATTGTGAAAACATTTTTGCCTCAAATATTTTTTATAAAGTATAATGCCATCACAGGCAAAGCATGGTGGAAAAAGTGATAGTATAGCCTGAGTCTTTGCTGTTTCAAGAGGTGGCTTGCAGTGGAGATACGGCGTGAGTTTGGCTTTTCCTTTTGGTTGTAATTATTGAACCTGCTTTGTTTGCTTTTAAACCATTAGTTAGCCTGGCTTTCGTAGGTTCAACACCTGCACAAAGGAAAATTAAAGCATCCAGGAACACTAACCACCTAGTTCTGACTGCAATGTGAACAGAAAGAGAAGGGAATGCATCTGAGATAGAAGCAAAACACAATATACAAGAGGCAGGAAAATTAATCTATTTAAGCTGCTGAACTTACTAAAAAAATTTTGTAGCGACTCCAAGTGTAAAATAGCAACATAAAATGTTTGTGTCTAAGAAGTGAGAAAGGGTGGAATAAGATTTAATTGGAAAGCAAAATGAAGACCTTCTACTAAGGAGTAGTTAAAGGTTTGGAATAAAACAGGAGATGAGATGCCAATACATGGACCTGCCAAAGATGCATAATAATGAATAATCTATTCTAGGGCAAACAAAATTAATTTATCCCTTTCCCTCTAAACAAAAGATGTTCAGTGATTCTATACATGGTATTTACCGTTAAATTAAAAAAAAAATAGTGATTAGACAAAGGAGTAATGACAAAGAGTACTTTTGAAAGTACACAATTAGAAGTGAGCTTGAAGTATTGAAGAAAAGGAGACAGTAATTGAAATATCAATGCTATGCTTTTGGAGGCTGGGGACAAGAAAGTCTGCAACAACCTGTAGTTTATTCTATGGAAAACAAAATAGGAGGAGGACCTATATATGCTGGCTGATTGAGATGACTGTGCCTGCCTTTGCCAGCAAGATGTGGTGGTAAAAGCCGGAAGCTCAGTCCTAGGCTGTGTGAAATGAGATTTCTGGCAGTGATAAGGTCAAACTAATATCACTCAAAATTGCTGTTAGACTTTGTTTTCTATCTAGCATGACATCAAGTCTTTCAGTAAAAAATTAATTTTACAGGAACTACAAATTTATTCAAAGCAGGGGTCTGGAAAGGACGTAGTTTCATAAAAGGAATCTGAAGAATTTTGCTTGTCAAGTCTTGCAAATTAGAAGCTGGGAACATGTGTTTGCTTTCTAGAAATGCATTCAAAGATAAAATCTTGTTTAAAAGGAAAGATGAAACCAAATGGGAATGAACTGGCTTTTAAGAAATTTAGATTAAAAATAAGAAACTTCTAACCAAACTTCCACTGTGGTTCTAGAACAGCCATTTAATAGAACATATTTGAACCCTCTAAATTATTTTTAGAGTGATTTTTAAGCCATTTATGAACAAGTCATCTGATCTGGTTGCTTCTACTATCAGATGTATAGGTTTGATGGCAGAGATATCCTTTTCCATCTTCTGACTTCTACAGAAAAATATTGAATTTGTTTGGTTGGAAACTGCTTTCTTATTTGAATGAGACCACCTAAAGTATTTTTGCCTTCTCATTCCAGTTTTTGTGACACTGTGTTGCTACTTCTAATATTTTAAATTTGTCTGTTGAAGGGTTAATATTATGATGGGAATCTTAGAAAAACTAACATCAGACTGTCCTTTTCTCACATTTTTTTCCTGACAGTTTTAGGTGGAGCTGCTGTATAATAGATGTGAACAAGGGTCTCCAAATTTCTCTAGTCTCCTGAGTGATACTGATCTCATAGCTCCCTGTAAAATGTTTGTTGCTCCCTTCATTAAGTAATCCAGGCTTTACTTAATCAGAAGGGTTAGGACCTTAAATGAGTAAATAGTAGAAGGTGAAAGGCTAATGCTGCTGCTCATAATGCATGTCATAACTCCTTTGAATAAGGCACAGAGAGCTGTAGTGTTTGTTATTAAACTACAAATTAAGGCAGATTTGGAGGAAGAAAAAAACAATGTTCAATGAGGCACTAGTGCTATTTTCATGGACTCTCATGTTAGTCTCCAAATTAGTCATTGCTTGTGATTGTGTCTGAGCACTTCCACTGCCTGTGGCCCCAAATTATGTCCGGTGTTGTTTTTCTCCTTTTCACTTTCATTTCTAGTTCTCCCTCCCTGCCAGGTGTCTCTCTCTTGTAGCATAATCTTATAAGGCCATGAGGAATATTGTCCCTTTCAATTACAAGTGTAGCCTGAGCATTGGGAAGCAGTGAGGCAGGGTGAGCTCTCTTGAGCACATTCTCCACTGTTGCTGGCCTTGTTCACTTTTCTCCTTCCAATACAGGAAACATGCCCTGGTAATTATGGGAGTGAGAACAGTGTGTATACTCAGGAATTTGCAATTTAAACATGTGCTGATGGCAACATCCCTTCAGGATTATCATCGTGCTTCAGTCACCAAGTCATATTTTAAACTCCTGGAAGAATCTGCAAGGAAGTTTTGAGATTTGTCATACAATGTTCCATGAGGCACATTCCTCTTACTTTGGGCTAAATGAAGTCAAAAGTCACGGATTTTGCCATTGTGCACAAAGCTAAACTCACTCAGCTCTGCTGTCTCATCTCTCAGGAAAACTATAATTGCTACACTTTTTTGCAAGACCCAGGCTGTCATTTGCAAAGAGATTGAGTCATGGAATCCTTCATCTTCAGTACTACTTTTGTCTGTGCACTGGAGAACAAATCATCAGGTAACATGCTGATCAAGAGAACCAATATTCTTCACAAAGCTGGGTTGGCAGATTATTTTTTGCCCCATCCCTCATGTCCAAATTTTAGAGTCGCTATAATTGCCAGTTTCTGAGTCTGGTGGATTCCTTAAATTGGATCAAAGCTCATTAAGTGTGATTTGAGTCCTTAACAGTTTGTTAAATCTGAATATGCCAATATCACAGGGTCCAACAAACTTGATTGTTTTGAAAGCTTTCCTTGGTTTACTATCTTATAACAACACTGGAAATGTAATAATATTAATTTTTAGTATGAATTAATTATATTATACAAGTACAAATTCAACAGACATTTTGGATGGTATGCATTGTGACAATAATATCATATTTTGTTCAACTTTGCCTGAAAAGAGGCTAATTAACAGCCTTATAATGCCATTAACTTGCTGATAGTGGGGCTTTTATGCATTTTCCTCCTTTCTCTTAGGAAATGATGTTCTTTTACTGTGGTCTTTAACTTCTGTGAGCTCAGTGGCTTGCGTGTTTGTCAAGATAACTACTGTTTTAGCAACTTAATGTGCCAGGCAGGAAGTAAAACTCCTCAAAACCAGCTTGAACATTGCCTTAGTATCCCTTCAGCTGATGGAGGTTGGATAGGACTGGACCTAATTAACTATTCCCATGTACAGAAAATTAGTACATAAGTTTATCCTAGACTTTACATGAACTAATCAGCAAGCATAGCTAGACTGTGGTTTTATAGAGTGACTTCCTTGAGTTCTGCATGAGCCAGCAATTCTGGACTGGTATAATATTTCCAGACATCTTTAGAGGGACAACTTACAGTGAGGCTTTCTCAGAAAAATGTAAAGATCTGAGGAGAACACTGGTGCAGCATTTAACACTAAATTATTTATATGGCCTTTTAAAGAGACCTGATGGAACAACTGTAAGTTCACACATCATACCTTATAAATTACAAGTGTTTCTACTGTGTACAAGTGCTTCTACTGTGTTTCTACTTTCCTTATAGACTTTTCTACAGTGGTGATCTTTGAGTAATTTTGCATTATTCATTATACTGACTAAATTGGGGTAGTTGTCAGATTTTGGTAAGTGTAACAATTTTGAGTAATCATTGAGGCTAATTAAAATAACACTTTCAATATAGCCTGTTAACTTTTTTAAAACCTAGAAATTAGCTTTTATCCTTGTGTTCTAAAGGTTTAAATAATTCATACTAAAGTCACCTATTGTCACAGTGAGGTTGGATTGCTAGTGTCCTATTGGAAAAGAAGTAGGTAAAATTAAGAGGGGAAAAAAAAGAGAATACCCTGCAAACCATCTGGCTGTACTTTTATCTTGCTGCATTGAGTAGCAAACCTAAATATTTGTAGGATTCTATTACCTTAGGAATGATCTACACAGTAAGTGCACTCACTTAAAAAACAGGAATCTGATTCTTATCTACCTTAAAACTACTCTGTGTGTTTTAAGCTATCTCTCCAGCTAGCTCTACAAAATTTTGCCCAAATCAGTGCAAATGCAATATTGTGTATCTACAGGGTTCTTTTATGTGATTAATATCATGTAAAGCAATTGAAGAAAAATGAGCACTGTCTCTATGGCTCTTCACTGTCTCCTTCCACTGAGAGTTGAGTTCTGCTGGCCATTGTATCGATGTGGAAATTGGCCCTGGCTATATTGCATACCCATGAATAATTCTGAAAAGATGAATTAGGAAAAAATTAGAGATTATTTATGTTCAAAGAGGGGGTGAAATTCATTCAATAAGTTGTTTGTTGCCAATTAATTACCTACCACTAATTAGAATAATAAATTTGCACACAGTTGTAAGATTTGGCATTGACTTTCACCATGGGCTTATCTGGAAGCAGTACAAAATGCTATCATTAGCATTGGTAATAAATCTGTCATATTAGGTGAAAATGGATAAAAAGGCTAAGAAGCCTTGGAAACATAATTTGACTGAGCAGAAATCTTTACACTTTATAAATACGACCACTGGAATTATTCACATGAATTGATCAGCTCCGACTTCGACACAATGTTATAAAACATGAAACTTTTGCACTTAGTGAAACTCAGTGCTAAATTGGAGGTATAACTCTTTTTCACGATAACATTTGCAATTTAAAACAGAAGTGTGTGTGCTGCCAGTAAAACGGTGGTAAGGAGCTTCAAGATGGAAATTTTAAACAGATGATCTAGTCATTAACTCTTGACTTTTGTGTTCATGTTACACTAACATGAGAGAGATCAATCATTTTGATATCAATCCACCTTCTCTATTCTAAAAATCTTGATTTGTTAGTTAACAAACTACTTAAGAGATGATGGAAAGTAGCAAAAAAAAAAAAAAGAGAGGAGGGAGAAGAGAAATGCTGGTAAGAGAACTTTGAATATCATTTATCTCTTCTTAGATATTTAAAATAGGAGTATTTTTTTAATGTCTTTACCGAGGAAGAAATTTATCTGCAATGTGTTGTGTAGTGCAGAAACATCTATATTAAACAAAGTCCAAACATCTTTTGAACTAACACACTTCTAAAATGGGCTGTTGCTCTAAGCTGGCCTCAGCCAGTGACACCAGAGGATTTTTTCCAAATGACACAATTTTTTAAAGACTATGTTTTTTGGAAAGCACACTAGAATTCAGAGTATTCAAATTGCTTCTTAGTCAAGTTCAGTTGAGTGCTCTTGAAAACTGTGTCAAATACTTTATGACTTCAATTAAAACAGAATTACTTTTAAAGAATGTTGGAGACTTTCTCTTGAATTTTCTTTTTGCACTGAATTATTTTTACAACTGTTTTTGTATTAAATGCTACCTTTATAATGTAGAGTCTAGATAAATTGCTTTTTTTGTCAATATGCCATGGCATACTAAATTCAGTAATTTTAACTAGTAGGCAGCTACTATCCATCTGTGTATCTATACATCTCCCTTTCAAGAAGGAAATCCTAAAGGCACAGGAGCAGGCTGGGCCTATGTGCTGCCAAAAGATGAGCCAGCAGGGAAGAAGTCTGGCCTGGCTGAACAGAGAGCCTTGGCTGGAATTCAGGAAAAAAAAAGGGCAAGTTTATCACCTCTGGAGAAAAGGGAGAGCCACTTTCGTGAGCTACAAGGATGCCATTGGGTTATGCAGGGAGAAAATTAGAAGGGCTAAAGCCCAACCAGAATTAATCTGGCTACTGTTGTAAAAAGCAATAAAAAATGGTTCTATAAATACATTGGCAACAAAAGAGAGGCTAAGGGGGACCTCCTCTTTATCAGATGTGGGGGGGAAAACATGGTGACAGGAGAAAAGGCTTGGGGCATCCAATGCCTTCTTGCCTCAGTCTTTCATAGTAAGAGCAGCTGTTCTGCAGCTTCTCAGCCCCCTGAGATGGAAGATGGGCAGGGAACAGAATGAAGCCCCCATATTCTAAGGGGAAATGATGACAAAAGTCTACAGGATGGATGGGATCTACAAAAGAATACTGAGGGGGTCCTGCTAGCAGTGCTCAGTGGGCAACTTTCCATCATTTGCCAGCACATCTCTCTGTATAGAGAGGTCCCAGGTGGCTGCTTTTTAGCCAGTGTGACACCTGTCTTCTAGAAGAGCCACAAGGTGCATACAGGGAGCTACAAGCCTGTCAGCCTCACCTCAGACCCAGGGAAAGTTGTGGAAGGGTCAGCCTGGGTGCCATCAGGCAGCACATCTGGACAACCAGGGGATCTGACAAGGCTTCAGAAAAGGCAGGTCCTGCTTGACCAACCTGACCTCCTCTCACAAGGTGACCCACTTAGTGGATGAGGGAAAGGCTGTAGCTGTTTGTCTGTCTGCCTGGACTGCAGGAAACACCTTGAGACTGTTTCCCACAGCATTCTGCTGGAGAAACTGACCATTCATGGCTTGGATGAATATTGCGTGTGGCTGACCAGGGCAGGGATTGTCCCCCTGTGCTGGGCACTGGTGAGGCAACACTTTGAGTGATGTGTCCAGTTCTGGGCCCCTCACTGCAAGGCAAACATTGAGGGATTGGAGAGAGTCCAGAGAAGGGCAACAGAGCTGGGAAAAGGTCTGGAGCACAAGTCCTGTGAGGAGCAGCTGAGGGAGCTGGGGGTACTCACCTGAAGAGAAGAAGGCTGAGGATTAACAGATCTCTTTTCATTATTGCCTGAAAGAAGGATGGAGCAAGGTGGGGGCTGATCTCTTCTCCCAAATAACCAGTGGTAGAACAAAAAGAAATGCCCCCAAATAAACCAGGGGAGGTTTTAGATTGAAAATTAGGGAAAACTTCTTCACTGGAAGTGTTGTCAAGCACTGGAATGGAGTCCCCATGGAAGTGCTTGAGTCACCATCCCTGGAGGTATTTAAAGCTGTGTAGAAGTGGTACTTAAAGACAGGATTGAGGGGTGGACCTGGCAGTGCTAGGTTCATAGTTGGGCCTGATGGTGTTAGAAATCTTTTCCAACCTAAATGATTCTATGATTCTATAAACATCAGGGTCTTAGGCAGTTGACCAGATACTTTTGCTAAGTTAGAACTGTGGCAAATCACACAAGTAAGGTCTCTTATGGTAGAGCAAATCTTGTTTAATGTATTTAATCCTGAAAAAATAGTTTTAAAAGCAGGACAATACGAAACTGTAAAATACTAGAAGAAATCTGGTAATGAACATAAAATAGTACATGTGAGGAGGTAAAGGGAACTGAAGCACAATTTCTTTCTTCACATGTATAGTGAATACATTATTTATTATCACTTGTGAAAAAGATTCTCAAGTCAAAATAAGTGTATTTTCAGAAAAGTAAAGATGAACAGCTCTTTGAAAAACACTTTAGTAAAAAAAAATATTTTAAGAATTTTTGGAAAATAGGGACTGTAAAGAAAATGTGTTTCAAATGCATAAATTTACCTGAATCTTGTATATTGTGTCCTGTTTTCCCCATTACATCTTGGGACATAGGAAAACTGGGAAAAAGTGGGAAGAGTAAGGAATGATCAGGGGGTTGGAACACTGTCTATAGGGAACAGACTAGATAGGCTGAGTTTCTATACCATGGAAATTAAATAACCTAGAGAAGATGGAGTAGAGCAAACAAAATAATGAATTGCATGAAGAGGGTGAATACAGACCCATCATTTCATTTACACGATCTCTTAGAATATAGCAACTAAAGTGTTTGTGTTCATATCTCCTGGTAGCAAGTTTAAAATAAACAATAAGAAACACTTTTTCATACAAAAAAAATAAACAATGTGAGACACTGCCACTAGATGTTGCAAAGGCCAAAAGTTTAACTGAGTTCAAAAAGGGATTAATGGCTACTCTTGTTTCATGAATTGTAAAAACATCCCACTCAGACACAACTTCTGGCTGAGGAAGTTCCTAAACCACTAATTGCCAGAAGATGGGAAGGAGGGGTTGCTCAGCTCTTGCCACACTTCTTATAATCTTTCCTTATGCATCTCCTAATGGGCATGTTGGGACCAGGATAATGGGCTAAACAGAGTTTATTTGTTTTTTTTTGTCTGAACCATTATGGTTGTTTTTATTTTGTAGGCGTAGGTTTGTTTTTTTTTTTCAGTAATGGGGAGACAAAATGGAAATTTCCAACTTGTTATTTGAGCTCTGAAAATGCCATCTGGAATATGATTCTTAACAGCTAATTAGGGATGATCACACTTTTTTGCTTTCTTCATTTTAATATGTAAAAATGAGTATACAAATTCATCTGTGGAATGCTTAAGATGATTTTCTTTACATACAGTGAGATTTGGATGAAGGTGAATTATTTATTTCATTTGAGTGATAATGATGTGTGTCTAATTTAAACAACAATGTGTCAGAAAAGCTAACAGTAAGCAGGGAGAGTTTTCTATGGTCCTCTAGAAGGAGATGAATGGTATAATTTTTTGCTCTTGTCAGTTAAGGAATATTAAGTTTCAGTGAAAAAATATCCTACATTGTACAGTTATACTTCTGGCAATTAGTAGGAACAGACGTAAACAAGGAGAGTTTCTTTAATGTCCATGCTTGTTATTTTTTTTCATTGTGCAAATCTTATTTCCTTTTTTTCTCCTCCTTAAAGTGAAGAATGGCTTTTTGAGACTAAAGGAAATATGAATTAATTTTTTTCTTGGGGATTTTTGTTTGTCTGTTTGGTTTTGTTTTGTTTTGGTTTTTTTCCTCACTAACTTTCTATTCTAGATTTTTATCCATGTGAATTTATAGTATAGAAGTTCATTTCTACTTACTAAACAGAAATTTAATTAATCATCACAGTGCACTTTGGAAATGAAAGATACATTACTCTGTGTCAAATGAGTTTATCCTGTTCTGCATGCAAACTATGCACATTGTTATAAATCATGGTCTCAAACTTCTAAAGTTGTTGTTTTTGTTTATTAGGAAACCTTGCTTCAGATCCAAAAAGGCAATAAGGAGACTACACATAGCAAAGAGAAAGTGGGCCTCAATCGATCATGAAATGCAATTACACAATATTCAGAGCTGAGTGAAATAAAGACCTTAAATAGCAGTAGCCTGTAAAGTTCAAAATTAAAAGTAGTTTCATCATCTATTGTGAATCAATGAAACTGATCTCTTGTATCTTGTTTGCTGTCATTTTACATGAAATGATACTTGAGGTGAGCCTCCTTTTCCTGTATATGTAAATACATTTTGTTTATTTATGGAATATTACTGGAGTAGTCTGGCAGGAGATTTCTGGAGTTCAGCCGGTGCTCATGGTATAAATGGAAGCACAAGATTTGAAAGAGGCTTCCACCTGGTCCTCCTTAGCTTAGCTAATGTGATTGCAGATTTCATTCTAGCTGTAAGGCTTTATATAACAGCACAGAATGTTACTGCTGAGTTGCAATAAATCAGTATCTGAATTAAAAGAATAGGGACTTTCTTGTTGTCCTTTCTGGCATAGTAACATGAAATCTGCACATATATCCAGAAAGTAGACAGCAATCTACTATGACTAATCTGTCATATTAACTGTAGGATACCAATAGAAGTTTGAAAAAATAGTTAAATTCATTTTCTCTTCCTTTACTTAATCTCATCTCTTCTTTACCTTTTATTTTCAATTTTTTGGAAAATTTTAGTATGGTTGGGGTGAGGATTAAAATGTTTTTATGAGGATTTGGGTGCCTTTTAAGAAAAAAAATTAGGCATCTTCATTTTGAGACTCTATGAAATTTGTGATCCCTCAAAAAATGAGCTCAGAGTCAGTGCAACTTCTGCCTCAGGTACCACATTTTACTGGCTGGAGGGTGCGTGGGCACAAAATGCAGGCTCACTGCCCTTGTGCCAGGGGACACTTGTCAAGGAGCTTTTCAGCCTTGCTGGTTTGCATCATACTTGTAAAAAATGTGCTTTGGAAGTCAGTGTGCAAAATGTACAGAGAGCAATGAGAAAAAAGGGGGAAGGGAAAAGTCTTATAAGGGAGTAGAATCCAGCAGGGATTATGACATGGAACAGATATTGCAGTATTGTTCACTGTCTTGGTTTGGCTGCATAAGTTTGGAAGGGCTTTGGAGAGATACTGCAAGGTAAAATTTTATTTTAAGCACTTGATAGGCCAAGTGTCTAGGAAAACCTGACAGGCCCATAAACAACAAGCAAACACACCCACACCTTTGCTCGTTCTCTTAAATAAAACTCTGAATTTACAAGAAACATTTTCCTCAGAAAACATAAGTAAAAAGAAGTTTTGATTATCTCTAATATCCACTGATCTCTCAGACGTAATAGGTGTGTGGTATAAAAGTGATTAAAAATCCAGAATTTGCTTGTGGAATAAAGAGCTAAATGTGTCACTGTGTTACTTACTGCAAGGAAATGGTTTGTTCAATTATTTGCCTTTGGTCAATCAATTGGTCAATCAAGCAACCTAGTAGTGGGTGATGTGTGGTTACAGCTGGTTACCACCAGCTGTATGGTGCTGCAGCTGGTGGCTATTCTAAGGTTGTTTTGCTTTCCCTCATTCTTCTCTCTCTTCCTCTGCCTTCCAGCATGCACCTAATCCAGGTGGACTCTGTTCAGCGATGGATGGAGGATCTGAAGCTGATGACAGACTGCGAATGCATGTGCATTCTCCAGTCCAAGCCCATCAGCATCGAGAAGGATGAACAAAATGAACTCATCCTCTCCTCACAGTACAGCACTTGTGATAACTTGCAGCTCCTGCTGAAGAGAGCTTGGATCATCAGCACTGAGCTGACCAGGATTGCTCAGAAGCTGGAGAAGAACAGGTGGCAGAGGGTCCACAGCATGACTGTGAGGGTCAACTGCCACGTGCACTCCATGATAAACGAGTACAACACCTTCACCAGGACCTCCTCAGGAGAAATGCACCAGGTGAGAGGAGGCCTTACCTGATGTGTTTCTCTTGCTTTTTGAATTTTTATTCTATTTTAATAATTAAAACTTGCTTTAAACAATCTGTAAGAAGTTCTTACATACTGATACTGGTCCCTTGTTTAAGAGTTTCCAATCCTTTCTCAGCAATGGAAGTCTTCTTGACTTAGGGTCCTATTTTATCATAGGCTATTCTGAATGTTAATAATGTTGACAAATCACGTGGAAAAAATGTTTTGCTTTTGAGGACTACAGAACTAAAGTATTTTGACACCCCATCTGTGAGTTCCTTTGCATTTAAAACCTAGAAAATGCCACTTTTTTTGGTAAACCTCAGTTTTGTCTCTACCAGTTTTATTCAGAAAAGTAGATGAAGGGTGCTCCTATGAATTATGTTTTGAGAGAGTTTTTAATTAACAAACAAGGATTATTTATTTTTGTAAAGCCATTGTGTGTATGGATATAACTTTAAAACCACTTTCTCTTGGTCTCTCTGCAGCTTGAAAAACTCTTAATAGAAAAGTGTTCAGAATTTACAGCATTCACAGAAAGGTAACGTTAATTTTGTTGTTAAAATATTAATTTTGCTGTTTTATTATGTTGTAGAACTTCTAAAGAGAAGCACAAATCCATAGGCACCCCCTCAATTGTTTGAACTAGGCTGCTGTAACTCTGCAAGGCTTTCCAAGTGCTAATCTCTGGTAGATGAAGGGAGTGGCTCTTACCCAAACTGCATCCTAGTGAAAGATGGGATCTGCTGTTGCACAAAGACTCTGATATAGACACAAAGTTACGCACAAGTGGATTTTTCTGGGCTTTTAGACATCAAGGGAGAAAGTCTGGCTGTGACAGATACTGGTGACAAAGTTCCCTTCTAGTTCTGTAGAGTCAGGATTTCAGCTGGTGTGAAAACGTGCAGTTTGAGACTTGTACTATGTGTTCCTGTAGGAACATATTTGTATATTGTAAATCAAACCAAAACGAATACACATTCCTTTAAATTGTAGTTGTAGGTTTACACATCTCCCTGCACTCTAGAATGCTGAGACTGGAAAATAAAAATCTCTGTAATTCTTCTCATGCTATTTTTGCTTTCTAACATAAGTTACCCATTTCCTCCAGCATTTTCTAACATAAGTTACCCATTTCCTCCTGTTCAATCACTCTTTTTTGGTTTGCTTTAAACATGGTGCAGGTGATTCTGTTTTGGGGATGTCATCAGGGAAAAAGCACCATCTAATTATCAGGAAATAACATTTTTGGAGCACTATTGCTTTGTGCCAAACCCACAGAGCTCACATTTGTGTTTTATATTTTACTATAAGACACATAGATTTAATAATGAGCTCCAATCTCAAAGTGTCTGCCCTAAATCAGACCTCTCTCTTCTTGTCTTTTTTTGACAAAAAATTAATATAGGTGTCTGACAGACAGATATAGCTGAAAATGTAACCTGTGTGCAGGTACAGGCTGATCACCCAAACTGTATCTTCCATTGCAGTGGCCTTCCTGAGTGGAAGATGTTTTGACAATACAAATGAATGTGTTTCTATGAGGAAGTATTTGTTATTTCATTTGAATTGTTTAAAGTTTTCCATCTTTATCTCATTTCTTCAATGACAGCCAGATATCACTGGTTACAGGATGACTGTTCTAACTCTGTAAAGGTGCTTTATGTATCTTTCTGTAGAGAGGGCCAAATTTTATTTTTGATTATGCTGTTTAGCTCATCTGGGCACACATTTCTTTCTTCATCCTTATCCTTATCATTAAACTATGACAAAGAAGGTAAAGAAATAATAATTGCTGAAATATTAATTATGAAAAATGGGTGGGTATGCACAGCAACATGTTGAAATGCAGGCATCCAAGAATGAAACTATCAACACAAGAGGAAAAGAGGAGTGCTGCACTGTATAAACACACAGCATCTGCAGCAAAATTTAGCCTGCACTCTGTGAGGTAAAGTGGGATCCCAAAATTATTCAGTAGTGTCCATCCTTTCATGGTGTATTTACTCTGTGCAGACAAAGCTTTGACTGAAGTCAGGAATGATGCTAGTAACACAAAGTCCTTGTGAATAGCTGAATTCCAGTTATATCCTGTGATTAACATGGGGCTCACCTCTGATAATCATCTTTTGTATCTTTTTTCCCTCATCCCTTTCCTATCTCTTTTCAGGTGCTTACAGACTGAAGATGAAGAGATACTGAAGTCCATGAAATCTTGTGTTAACGAAACACTCACCTCTGTGGCCCAATATTTTGGCCAGTTGATAGAGCTGGTTTTAACACAAGAGGCACAGGTTAGTTTATAGTTAAAAAAGTTCCAAACCAAAAAGTTCTTTCAAAATAGTTGGATCTTGAGGGCAACAATTCATTAAGGATCCAAGGCTGGGTTGGATGGGGCTTCTGAGAAACCTGATCTAGTGGAAGGTGTCCTTGCTCATAGCAGGGAGAAAGTAACTAAATTATTTTAGAAGCCCCTTCCAAACTAAGCCATTCTATAATTCTGTTATTAAGAGGATGATTAGAATTACAGCTCTCAATTTTCAACAAATTTATGATCAAGAACTCAAATATGTTGCAATGAGATTTAGGTGTTCACATTCTCAAATTCTCCAATAACCTCAAATCCCAAACAAAATGATCTTTTGGCTCACCATGTTATTTATTTTTCCTGATGCCTCTTTCTTGCAAGGCTCTAAATGATGACTTCTGATTGTCCCTTCCAGCTTTATCCATTCTGTGATTCTGAATCTCTGAAGTACATGGAGTAATTACTCTGAGGCTGCAAATGCATTAGTTCTTTTCCATTAGATCATTATTAAAATAATTGCAATTTGCAAGTCTATCCAACCTATCTTGACCCTTCCCCTTCCCCGGTGATTTTATGCTGAAATTTTGTGGTTTTCCAGAAGAAAAAGAGGAAAAGAGAAACTTAGTGAACACAAGTAGTTAAAAAGTATTTATTACAGTGACAAAACAAAATTAATGAATGCTGTTGGTAAAACTCTAGCATACCCTGATGTGTTAAGATGGCAAAAAAAGGTCATGGTAGTTTCAGAAGAATCCCTTCTAGTTTTAAAGGATTATCACTAGGAGGTGAGAATATCCCAAATATATTTGCAGAATTGCAGTAAAACTAACCAGCTACCTCCTAATGCTCTTTGGTTGGGATTTATGAGAACTCCATGAAATGTATGATTGAAGTGTGTAAATAACTTTGCATATTTCAAATTCAGTGAGTAGGTAACCATTGTTAAGGTGTTTATTATTTCAGTCTGAAGAGAAGTCTGAATATCATCCCTGCTGATATTTCTGCCTTTGGGCATATTGGCACCTACTGACACACCTGAAATCCTACTCCCTTCTTCTTTTCAGGGAGTGGAATTATTGATGCCACATCATCTTATGTGTATTTGTGTCACTGAAGGATATGGAACTCATTAATAAAATTTTTTTTATGAACAGTTTTCTGAGCCATTCAGTCAGGCTGTGTGCCCACTTCTGTCATAAAACCACAATGTCTGGGGATAGTTTGCTGCTCTGAAGCAGACTAAGTGTCTGTGTGAGAGATTTCAGCTTAAATTGTGTAAAGAGCTTTTTTTCTAATCAATGTATCAGGATTTAATTCAGGATAGGTTCATACCAAATTGTGAACTCTTAAGCTATGTCTTTTATGGAGCATTTTTCTAATGCATTATTATGGAGCATTTTTCTAATGCTAAAGGTGGAAGAACAGAGCCTCTTAAAGGCAAGGTAATTGAATTTTGTATAAATAACACTATAAAACATGGGATACTTCCTTGCATTTCTTTCAAAGCTGGATTAAATACAAAAATGCTTGCCTTCCTCCTCCTAGGAAATAGAATTAAATTACTCTAGTGATTCTATGTCTTTTTTCAGAAACATAAAATGAAATGGACTTCATGTTCTTTTCACAGCTGTGCTTCTCTAAAGCTGCACTGACACATAGACAAAAGCAAGACAATTTTTTACAAAGATAAAAAAATATTTGATCTATTTCCTACATTGGAGAAATAGACTATATTTCTTTATAAGAATGTCTATTGGTTAGTGATGTTTTGATAGAATTGTGATGAAAGCAGACCCTTAGAAGGCAGAGTTAAGACAGGGTGTAGCAATATTGCTTTTAAATAAAATGGAAATCTTGTATCACCATGTGATTCAGCTTCTACACAAACTAAATTAGTTGCCTTTTGAAAATTATGATTCAATCCCAGAACCAAACACAATAACTAAATATTATTTAGTACTAAAAAACTGGAGCATTCCATAATGCTTGTTCTTACGCACGTACCCATTGTCTTGCTCTGTTAATATTTATTTTTAAATACCCTGTCCTTGGTTCCATGTACTCAAATGCAGTGATAAATGTGTGCTGTCAGTCTGACTGCCCCACTTTTGTGTCCTGTGTCCCCCAGAACCTGCTGAGGCAGATAGAGCTCTCGGGCAGCCTGTATGTGACAGAGTCAGCCATCAGCAGTTTGTTCAGCCTTGCCCAGGAGGGAGCTCACCTCTGCCGCATCATAGCCAAGGTAAGGGATCCATGGGGTAACCAAAGCAAACTGGCAATACAAGGAACTCATTTCACTAAAGAGAAACAAAATTTACTCAGAGAAACTACTTTTTTCTCTTATGGTGTTTTCGCAAGTCGTAATCTACAGAGTTTACCACCACAGCTATTGCATTAGAGAGTTTTTTCTTCTAAAGAGGATCACATCCCCCCAGTTTTTAATTTAATAATGCCCAATACCTGTGCAAGCAGCTTCAATAGGATGGTCAGCTCCAACGGGCTTCTCAGCATTGCTTCAGTTGCTGTTGTCTTTGTGCCATCTGAGGTATTATCCCTCCATAATTTTGGGAACTTTTGTAGTATCTCTCCTGACAGTACTTTTAACTACCAGCCATGAAAATGGAGAGAAACTTTACAATGGACTGTGGCAGACTGTGCAGAGAAAAAGCAAGACCTCCTCAGCTCTGTGTAGGGGAGGCTAAAGATATAACTAAAGATGTAATTTTAAAAATATTTTGCATTAATTATTATCCTTTTACAAAAGACCCATCATTGCAGTTACTTCTGTTAGTGTAGTTGATGCTAACTTATATACCAAAAGTAGTTGGTGCTAACTTTTGGTATAAATGAGTCATTCTGTCAAGATCCATGATACTGGAAATCCCTGCAGAGTTTGCACCTTCAAGAACACTTGGATCTTGAAGAAGTGAGAGTGGTGGAACATGGTGTCCTGCTGAGGACAGGATAATAACAACCACAGGGCATGCAGAAGGAGGAAAACCTCCCTCCCCCAGCTACTGCTGTGCCAGTTGCTTGTCCCACTCAGAGGCAGAGTTAGATAGCAGCATTTAATTACTTCTGATGTACCCTTAGATGGATATTTACACCATAAAAGGTACTCCTGTGCTCTGAAGGCTGAGAACAAGTCAAACTCAGAAACCTGTAGTGGATTCTGTCAACAGCCTGAGAGGTTTAGTTTTTTCTAAATCGGTATTTGAGCTCCACTCAGTGGTACCCAAAAACAATGTTAAAATGCTAAGTATTGAGGTAGTGCAGAATTAACAAAGTAAAGAAAATTGGGCTTTTTTTAATTTTATAATTTCCATAAGAGTTTAACTTAGCAGAAGTGAAGTCTGACCTTTCATGAATCACTAAGTTAATATATTGCTAAAACCTGGGTGCGTCACAGGTTTACAACTGAGGAAATGCATCTCCCTATGCAAAGAACCCTAGGTGGTGTTTGGCTACAACTTACAGTGGTGATTGCATCACCTGTCTGTGCCTCTGCCTGCCCTGTGCACTGGGAAATGCATTTGTCCAGGCTGACCATTATCCTTCCCCCTCTGCACTGCTTCAGTTCCCTGCATCAGTGACCAAGGGGGCAGAGGAACTGTAACAGACCACAATTTCAAATGAGTCACATGGGTAAAGAGCTCTGTTCAGACAAAGAAACTTAACAGCACTGAGCGTTGCTTGCACCTTTCCAAAAGCTCCCAATGTGAATAAAATATGCTTTTATTTATTGTGTGCAGGCTTTTTGGAGTTTCCAGTTTTTGACCAAATAACACACAAATGTTGCTTGTGATGTCATTCAAGTTTCACTTGTGGTAGGTTTCACAATCTCTGAAGCAGAAAGGGAGAGAGGGATACTGGCTCAAGTTAGCTATGACATGAATGGCTAGCTGTGACAGTAAAAATTCAGGGTGATTTCCAAACAAAAAATAACAACAAAATCTGAAATTGCTCTCAGTCATTATGAGGGTGAAGAAGGATTGAAGCTATATAAAGATCTCAAAAGCTTCTATTGAATCCATATTTCCCTCAAGAGCTCTCATAGTATCCTTGATAAAAACTAGCCAGAGATTATTTGTTTACTGTGAAAGCGAAATTAAAAAAAATTTGTCCCTGCATCCTTGAAGTCTTACTCTTCATGACAAAGTGTGATCTTGTGGAACACTGCTGTTAGTTTTTTTCCAGTCCCAAGCTACAAGGTACAACCCTAAAGCGCACCAATCGTGGAGGTGCAAAAAAAAGAACCAAGATAGTGTTGTAAAGCTACAATATTACAGGAGCTGGTCTCATTTTACAGTTTGGTAAGGGTTTCAGTCATTTCTCTCCTTCTCCCCCATCCCCTGCTAATATTTTACAGAAATTAAAAAAACAAAATGCTCTATGATGAGGCATCAGCCATAATTTTATTCCACCTACAGGCATTCTTTGACACTATCTCTTTTAGCATGTAACTATATAATCTACTGTGAAAAAATCATGTTGCTGACTCACCCTGGCAGCCAGTAGTAGTTCTCACCAGCTGTCAGAGACATCAAACCTGAGGTCTGCAACAAAAATGAGTAGTAGCATGGACAAGAAAATTAGCATTAATTTGAGCAAATGGGTTATAAATAGATTTGGATTTATAACAACCAGAACAATTGGTAAAAATCTGTTTATGAGTTACAATAAATAGGTCATGGAGTGATAAAGAATTTTTTTTTTTAAATCGTTTTACTGATGATAGAGTCCAATTCCAACTGTACTGAACAGAGTGCTGTGATAATAGGCTTGTATAGGAGAAAGGAACAAAAATGAAGATATTCATACCTCTTAACAGCCCCCCTGGAGAATACTTGACTATTGGAATTCCTCATGGCTGTACAGCAGATCATTTGCTCTGAGAAGCTTCTAATGCATCTTGCCTTCCCTTCTTTATATGCCAGTTCCTTTTCTAGCAACTATTTACTATGAAGATCTCTTTGGAGGTCATCTGTCAGATAACTATAAATGTTGTCAAAACCTTGATGAGTATTTACTGCACCTGTTGTCATTTCAGGCTGAAACCACAAAATATTCCGCCTTAGAATTAGCTGCCTTTTTGCTTCCCCTCTTTATTCACTCAATCCACATAGTTTTGGTGATTGTATTTCAGGTGATTTCATTACCTAAAACTAGCCCTTCTGAAAAACCTCCCACGAAATTGGATTCCTGTTAGTGAAATATAGGAGAGAAGTAGTTCATCACATGGTAAAGCAAGTGTCCCCCTCTTCCTCTCAATGTTTACCCACTGGACCAGTTAATCTATGTCCCTGTCAGATGGAATGGTTTGGCATTATTGCAAAAGCTACAGGGGATGAATCTTGAAAAAGGTGAATAAATTCTGAGAAATTCTCTGATCCCAGTGAAGGGACTGGTTTTGACAAGCCATGGAATCAGGCTCAGTATTTTCCATCCCTCCAATATTTCACTCACACATCTCTCAGTTCATTACTCATGGTCAATATTTTACAGCTTAGTGATGGCACATGGAGCACAAAATAAAGAGTACAGATCTCCTCCTGACAAATGCAGTGATAAATCACTTCCTGTCCATCAAAGGCAAAATCAGGGCACCCATTTGGCATAGAAAAGGCTTAAAGCAATGTGCCAACATCACTTGATCATTACTAGATTTATCCACAAACTTCTGCTTATTATGGCCGAAGCAGTGAATCAGATCATCCCTGATTCAATTGAACTGTGGGAAAATTCAAATTGATAATGAAATTTAAGCCAAAAAAACCCCAACAAAACTGTTCTCTTTGGCTTAGGAATGACAGTACAACAGCTTTTCCCCTATATTTTTAATAGATAATTTAATTACTGCTGGGGTGAAATATCAGTAACCTTTTGTGGAAGGAAAAGTATGATTGAAACTTTTTTCTTGGTGTACAGCCTCTTTTTTAATGTAAAGGCTCAGAAATATCTTTCTCTATTAGGCTTTATGTAGCAGTATAAGATATAAAATAACAGACAGAGGAATGCTTCTAACAATTCCAGAAAGAAGTTTTACTCCTAAAAAATTTCAGTGAGGCTATTGTTTTCACTGATGCCACAGAAATTTCATATATTTGTGCAAAGACATGATCTAAAATTTCTATGTGGAAAATATGTTGAATAGTTAATTTTGTCTAATTCTATATGACTTAGTATAAATTTTTTGTTAAACTGAACAGAGGGCTTTGCTTCCTCTATTATACTCTACTGTATTCAAGCAAAACTAGTGCAAAAATATAGAATTCTGAAAATGAATAAAGGCTGAATTGTAGCCCAGGGTTTTAAGTCAGTATAACCTGTTGAGCTTTCAAATAATGGTTGAGGAGAAAATGGTTGAGGAAAAAATAGATTATTTCTGTGAATCTAAAATATTTTTAAACAGAGTCTAATGATACAGGCTTAAAAAAAGGGTGTACTTTTCACTTGGTCCATGATTTCAACTATTTTTAATTTACTCTTGTAATCTGGACACTTTAGACTGAGCTCTTTCATCTGCCATCGATAATTTAAATGCTTTCATCTTCATCATATGTCTGATCCTACATCATAAAAGAAATATGTAGTCTACCTGACAGCACTACATTTTGAATTGAAAAATAATTTTAAAAATCCCACCACACAAAATGCAACATTGTTGGCATTTATTTGCATTTGTTATATGAAGTTTGCTAAAACTTAAATTTAAAAGCTGTGTTGGAAATTAATTAAGGATAGCTACTCCAATATGTACTCAAGTTTTTTTCCACTATAGTATTTAAAGAAAAACTTATAGGAATGTAGATTTTGTTAGAGGATGAAGATTTGGATTGTATCTGTTTAGAATTTGACAGCTATTTCCACCTGCTTTTCAGTACCACTTCAAACATATGACTTTCCTGTTCATAATTCTAGCATTAAGCAAATTCTGTGTGGAGCTCAGAATTGCAGAGGACTGGGAAATATATGGTAACAAAAACCTGTTTTATACTAATAATATGGCTGAAGGGTCAGTTGAATGTTACTCTAATTGACACCTATTGATGGCTCTCTGTAATTTTTGCAGGAATGTCAGGTTTAATTTAAATGGAGCTTGTAGCTGGTAGGAGTCAATCACTTAAGCACACCTCCTGCTGAGGTTATATTACTTTTTCATCACTTAGTGTACAAGCATTAATCCACTTGAGTTCTCTGTGTGAGCTTAACACCCTCTTTGTTGGTGTTTTTGTGATAGCTGTTTTGGATGAACTGCTAAAGGAATCTGATCCCCATCCCAATCTTGATTAAGTGCTAGGGGAACCTCTAGTCCTACTGTCCTGATGGCTGTTTTTTCCCTGCAGGAAGGAGGTGTTGTTGTTCTCTTCAAGATCTGTCGCCAGGATTGTTTCAGGTGCCTTTATCCCCAGACCCTGAGAACGCTGGCATCAATTTGCTGTGTAGAGGAAGGGATGCATCAGCTGGAAAAGGTAGGAGCTTCAGATTTCCTTACTGACTGTGTCATAAAATAGAGAAGCCCTGTCTTTAATCTCTTGCAGAAATTGATGATTTGGTGGTGTTTGATATGTGTTCCATACTATGCTCACCTTTTCTGTGCTGAACACATCTTCAGTCTTCAAAAAGTTAGTCTCAGCAATAGCATTATCCTATACTCTTTGCACAAATTAGCTTTATAAGTGGGGATAATTTTGTAAAACAGGTAAACATGTTAGCAACTACATCAAAAAAGGAGAAAAAAAACTGGAGAAATTATGTTTTCTGGAGTTTGTAAAGTGTTTAGAAACTCCACTGTTTCAAATCATCCTTAAAATACAGAAGGCTTTATACCTCTTTAAATCCTTTCCTGGGGGTCTGATAGGGCTCCTGCTTGTGGCAGTCCTGCAGCTTGTGAGAGCTGTAGTTGCAAAAAAAGAAGTAGGACAGATAGTCATTAGTCAATCAAAAAATGTGTCTGCTAATCAGCAGCAGCTTTCATAAAAGCCACTTTTAACTGTAATGGCCAAAATCAAAACATTATCCAGAGCAAATTATATCAACTTCCTAGGCTCTTTTCCTTTCTCACATTCACTATGTACTGCTGTGTTTTGGAAAATGAACACTTCTGGTCACTAAATCATGATCTCATCTTTTGTATTTCATAAAAGAGTCATCTTCTTCAGCTGAATAATGGCCTCTTGAAGTTAATGATAAATGATTTCACTGCCCCTTTACGCTGACATATCTTGTAATTTACTTCCCTGAATTCAAGTAAACTGTGACAGAACACCTGCAGCAAAAAGCAAATCTCTGAGTTTACAGTAAATGAAGATGACTTAATTTTTTTTTTTTTTGACATCATGCTGGTTCAGACTAACATCAGAATCAGTCTAAAAGTGTCTTTCATTATGTCCATTATAATGGTGGAGTTAATAGAGGTAGAAATGAAAAAGATTGATTCAAGTCACCAGGTCCAATTCCTGGCAGCATCAACACGTGTTTAACCCATATCAAAGCTGATGGAACAGCAGTCCCAGAAAAAGTGAACACTCTCAAGCTCATGTTTCTTGGATCTGCTTTAAAGCTGGCCACAAATAAAATTGTTCAGGGTAAACTTGATCACAATCAGGATTGGAGCAGAGTTTAAAAGATTTTTAACTGAAATCTTCACCTTCAAGGACTTTCAGTTCTTAAATCATCATCTTTAAATGTGAATAGTTTGTTTCTTTCAAAATTTCAAGTACTCTTCTGAAGAACATAAAAGAGAGTTAAAAGTATTAGCAATCCTATAATTACACAAGTTATCACAGGACTTCTTATGTGCCAGAGAAGGTGGCTTCTTTTATCCAACGAAGTATCTGGGTGTTGGTGAATCATTTAATTTCTCTAGTATGAATATCATTATGCCACCTAGTGCATTAAAATATCAGTGCAATTTGAACTGGGTTTTTAATGACAGAAACCTCACTTAAAAACCCCCAAACTTGGCTACTGAGCAATTCAGATTAGGCAAATCAAGATTAAAAAAAACAAAAAAAAGCCCTATGCAAGCCTTCCCCCGTCTATTTTTTAAATTAGATTGCACAGCCATTGCAGTGTTTAAAAGACCATTTAAAAGAAAGAAGCAAGTGCTGTAATTTCTTATGAAACACTTATCTGAAAGGTGAACTGCAAGGGGGTGGTACTCTTTCTGCAGTAATTGCAGTGCTTAATTACAAAAGACATCAGGAATATTATTTATTTATCCGATGCTATTTGATCTTGCCAATTCAGTGCTCATTTCTAAAGATATAGAAAATGGCCTATTTTAATAAAAAAGTATTTCTTTCAATTTAAATAAAACCCCATATTCTTGCTCTTCCCAGTAACACATCTATAAATATATCACACTGGAAAAAGCCATTATCACCTTTTTATCAGCTTGATAAACAAGCTGATCTTTGCTATAATTGCAGTGATAAGGTAGTTGCAATGATTAGCTTTTCCTCTTTTCTGTGAATCTAGTTGGGTCTGTGTACAGTGATGTAAAACCACTTGGTTAAAATGGGACTTTGGAGAAATTATTTCACTTGCAAATACTTTACTGAATTTTGATAATATACTAGTACTCTTTGCTGTACATTGAAGTGAAGAGCTCCAGGAATCAAGAGTGACAAATTAGGCAATTAAAGTAGAAAAATGGTGAAGAAATAGTCTCATTGTGTACCTGAGGACTGCATGAATAAATGTTCTCTGTAAGCTGTGCTCAACAAGTGGTAATTTTTGTGCTTCAAGGTGCTTCAACCTGCTTGTGGGTGTCTGGTTGTTTGATACACTTTAATTTTGTAATCCAGTGTGACACCAGCAGGTTTGATATCATTATTTGGTCAGAGCTTCCAGACCAGTCCTACTTTAGAGTGGAGTGGAGAGACCCTGGAGAAGCAACCAGAACATATTATTCCTACAGCTGTTCCTACTCAAAAGAACTTTGTCATCTGTGTCTTGTGACACTCAAGCATTTTTAGGGGAAAGCTCACTGCATCAGAAAAGTTATTTTTTCTTGATCTGGGCACTCCAGGATTTATACAGACACAATAAGTACTACAGGTAGTTGGAAATAGAGAAAATAGATAAAATCCCTAAATCCCAAACTGAGAGGAGTTTGGGAGAGCTGAGCATGACTGAAACTGAAGAACAATATTAGTGCTGCACATGCAGACAGACCTGGTGCTGTCCTGCTCTGAGGTTTAGGACAGAAATGCAGTGATGTAGTGGGAGATTGGTTCTCTAGATTTGTTAAGGGTTCTGAAGAAAAGAATATCTGAGCCTTCATAAATATGTTTTGCAAAGATAATTCACCTCAATATAGCAAGGAGAGTTGGAAGCACAGAGTTGGGATTGATTATTGTGTGTATTTAGTGACACTTAGGGTTCAGAAAAAGTAAAAATTGTGATCTTGGTGACATTTGTCCTGCAAATTGCACTAGGAGTAACTGTACTTCAAGTAATGCTTTTGTTATGAAGACACACACAAAATCTAACAGATCTGGTTTTCAACATGGAGCAACCTTGCCTGGAAATAGGGTTTGTGTTTAAATGGATTTTTTTTCTAAAACAATTCTTCAGGCCTTACCCCTGTGAGCGTACATTAGGTCCTTGTTTTGCAGAGCTGTCTGAACAAAGGTTCTCCCACACATCTGGTGACTTGTAGCCTCATTAAGGTCTGAAAACTGAGGCAGTTTCTTTGCTTCAGGGCTGTCTGTACAAAAGTTGGTGGTGGTGATACTAAAAGGCATGGCCTTCCAATTTTTGCCCTCCTGAAGCCCAGTTGAGTGGTTTTTCTCTGAGTCTTCTGTGGCAATAAACTTCCTGCTGCAATAAAAGAACTGCAGAGCTGGTTCAGAAATAAATAGCAAACAGTGCAATGTACTGCATTTTTTTACTGTGCATATGAAATGTTATCACATTAAAAAAATGCTGCTTAGCTGGGACCTGGATCAAGGGTTAACTGCCACAAAACCAGGATGATCTTACAAACAGCCAACTGCCTAAGTTTTAACAGTGTGCTGAGTATGGTTACTTAGATTATTTAAACTACTCCAGAAAGCAAGACACACCTGGAATCAGCTCATTAAGAGGAGATAATCCAGAAACAGTGGTGACAACAGCTGTTACTTTCATTAGTAAAACCTTTTTAACAAATGACACAGCTTTAACCAAAATTGCCTAGGAATAGATTACAAATTACTTTGAATCCTTCATTTAAAGCACACTAAATCAAATTACCTCCACAAGAGGAAGGGTAAAGAAAGTATGAAGTGTACATTATTTGTGACTGGGAAAATATATGAATTTTACGAAGACTTCTAAAACATGAGTGACCTAAAAATCTATTACTTGCTGTGATCCCAGTCTGAGCCTCAGAATAACCATATTCTTATACACAGTAAAAATTTCTGCATGGTGGTAATGCAGTCTGTCCATAATACTGCTGAAAAAACAATTTTTTTGGGGAATGAAGTAAAATGTATATTACACAACCTCCTACTACAACTTATTCATAGTTTTTGGGTGTTGATTACTTAATTCAGCTCTAACCACTTTGAACTTTCAGTTTCAGACATTAACCTCAGTTAAAATCATGGAGTAGCTTTGTCTCAGGGGAAGTCTCAGCTACTAAAGCCACTGAGGTCCATGTGACTGTAGGGTGAGACAGAAATGAGAACTCTGTATTAGGAAGAATTTCCTCACGGTGAGAGTGGTAGAGCACCAGAAAAGGTTTCCCAGAGAAGCTGTGGATGTCCCATCCCTGGAAGTGTTCAAAGCCAGGTTGGATGAGGCTTTGAGCAGCCTGGTCTAATGGAAGATGTCCCTGACTGTGGCAGGGGGTTTGGAAGTAGATGGTCTTTCAGATCACTTCCAACCCAAACTATTCTGTGAATTATGGAGAGGGCTTTGATTAGGAGAGCTTGGCTGGTGTGAATGTAAAGTCACTAATTCAAAAGCTGAATGTAGAAGTTAGCTGATGGCCCACGGGTTTCATTGCCACAGCATGAGAATGCTCCAGAACTGTGAATGTTTTAATTTTCATAGTACCTGGTATACAGTGGAAGTAACTTTGTACAGTGCAAGAGATGGAAAATTTTCCTGATCTGAATGAACTATTTAGCTGCCTTCATATTTCTTTATTCCAATTGCAGAATGACCAGAAATATTATTAATATTTTAATAGTAACATTAATTCTCTTAATTAGGAGAAATATTATTTCTCTTCTAGAAAAGGTATGTGAGATTGCCAGTTTAGGTAGGGGAAAATCTTAGGTTGCTACATTTAAAAACATGTCTGCAGGTTGTTTGCTTCTTTTAAGAAGTGCAAGTTCTCTGAGAAACAGGGAAATATTGGTTTTTATTGTAGCAAATGGTGGCTTATTTACAGGACTTCCAACAATGAGAAAGTTTCAGAAAGTTCATATCTCTGCCTCAGCCTGTTAGCCCTTATTACTCCTCAGAGAAGAGCTTTGTGTTAGCGTTACTTTGTTTCTTAAACAAAAAATTTTCATGGCCTATTTTAGTCGTCTCAGAACAAGGATTTGATGGTCTCAAAGATGATAAAAATTGCATTGTTATTTTATTCTAAAATCAGTTGAGTTCAAGAAATCAAATGATTGAGATTAAAAAAAAAAAAAAAATTCAAAATGGCCATAGTTTTCAAAGTTTAGTTTTAATACATGGAGAGTCAAATTTCATATTATTCTGTTTCCTGTGGGAGACAAGATAAAGCTGAGTAATAACAACAAAATGCAGGATTTTTAGAAACTATTGGAGGGTATCAAGTTGTCAAGGAGCCGTTTTCTTGTCTCTTTCCCACAAAAATGGGTGACATGCAGTGTTACAACTCTTTCTGAATATTTCACAGCTCATGTTGGCAAACACATTATTGATGCTGTTTTATAAAGAGGAATACCTTTCTTTTATGTTTCCTAAAGCAGTGCTTGTTTACTGGAGAAACTTGTGAAGATTCATGGTTGGGAAGAGCCTGGAAACTTACTTTCTGCATGCTCAAAACCACAGAGCAATGGCTTGTGTACTGAAAACATGTGAAATGATTTAGGTGGATAGGGTTCAAGTGATGCATTGCTTTTACAGCCCTTTGGCTGGAGAATCAACTCTTCTGGTCTGCATAATTCACTTCTTTTTATCCTGGAACACACTTTTGGCTCACCTTCCATGGCTGTTTGTAACCATACTTGTGAAGGTACCGTGAGCAGGGATGGATAAAGAGGTTTCTAAATTTTGAGAGAGAAGGATAACATTTTAAAGACTAATTCTGACAACTTTTGACAGAGCACAGCACACTGAAAGCTGATGGCATTGATAGCTGAGAATTGTTTCACTGCTCTCAGTGGGAAAGTGTAAAAGTCACATGAGAATGAAGAGCAATGAGAAAGAAATATAAGTCATACTTAAGGAAGAGCAGGAGGGACAACATATTGCAGCTGCTTTTCACATAACCTTTTAGATAACCTGGCATATCTGTTTCAGTAGCTGAGTTTGTGGTACAATTTGATAATGCAAAGTTCTATGCTTGAAGCTCTTTAATTTACTGGACACTTCTTCTGAGTAAGGCTGTTTAATTAATTGGCAGTGAAAAATGTGCAGTGTTTGGCAAATTACATTTCTGTCAAAGCCCCTGCAAGATTCACTAAATCATAACTGCGAGCGCAGGAGCTGCTCTCCCTCAAGAGCTGGCTTTGTGTGTATTAGGTGGTTCAAGTTTTACCTCTGACTACAGCTGTGTACATGAAATTAGTAAGTATAGCCTCTTTCAGCACCTTCCCAGGCAAGAGCAGCAAGACTTCCTAGGTCACTGCAGAACCTGACTGTCTTTGGTGGAACAGACTGCAGTTCTAAGGTGAAATAAGTAATGGAAGTGATATTTGTGAATACTGAGAAACACTGTGAAAAGAGGTTTAAAAAATTCCCATCCCTCCCCACAAAAACCTCACAACAACAACATCAAAAGAAAAAAACCCAAAACCAACTGGGAGCTAATCTCTGAAGTAGCATTTGATATGTTGAAAACCTTCTGCCAGTTACACAGCAGATTAAAATTTGTTCACTTTATGGTAGGGCCCATCTCATCATGCAAAAAGGAAAGCAAGGGGCTTTTTTAATGCTTCATTTAAGAGACATAGAATTGAATAAAGACAGACAACTTGGTGCAAGATAATGGTAAGTTGCCAGATCTCCATAGGAAAAAAGTTTACACAAACTGCTTTGGCTGAGGTCATGGACATGATTTCAATTCTGTTTAAATGACTAATGAAATTATGGTGGTTGTGTTGTTGTAGTCCTGATGCTTTAAAGAGATATGTATCTGTTGCTCTGATAAAAGATATTATCTCTCCTTACAGACCTTGCTTCACTTAAATAATTTTATAGGTTTTTAAAAGAGGAAGAAAGGAGCAGCAAGTGTAGCAATAAGATAAGAGTTTTGATAATACTGGTGAAGGAGGACAATGTGAGACTTGGCTAAGGAGTTGGTGAATACCTGCCTTGGGCTTTGGAGGACACAGATTCTATTGTTTATTAGCAGATCCTCATTTAGATATCTGGCCTTGCCCAGATTCTGCAAGCATATAAATGTGCACTCAGGTTTAAACATCTGAGTAAATAAATTGAAAAAACCAGAGAGCCACTACCTGCTAAAAATGTCAGCAGACATGCACATCTGTTGGTCTGTTCGTGACTGAGATTTCTGATGACAATAAATTTCATTAAGTAAATATTAATTTGTTGACTACTGAACACAGTGCTGTGGCACAAAGGAAAAGTTTTTAGAGTTAAATAGGTAGAAGATCTTTTTGATAAATTTTGTCTGCCTTTTCAATGGAGTGCAACAGGCAATCTGTGAGTTGACCTAAAAATCTACCTGCAAATTGTTAATGTTAACAATTTATGAATAGATTTGTATGTCAATTTAAAGTGAGCTCTCTTTTAGCCCCACAATGAATACTTGAAGTCCCTTCCCTGTAGTATGAGTCTTTTCACATCACACACAGATTTAGGCTTTGTGAAGTTTGCCCTGTACTTAAAGTGGTATATTGCTTAAGCATGGGTCTGTGATAATGTGTCCACATGCAAAAATTTCACTGCAGTCAAAGCAGCCCTGTTTTATTGGGTTGTTTCCATGTTTCAGCAAGACCTGATCAGAAGAAGGCATTGCAGCAGCATTCAGGTATTATCACTGCTGTTCTGGTCATAAATCTTGCCACTGTTATACTTTTTTCATGGCTCCAGAGCAGTGAGAGCTCCATCAGCAAGCGAGAGCTGATAGGATGAAGTGTGCTTTGGCATTTGGTTTCCATACAGGATGCAGTTACTGAAGGAGGAGCAACCACTCTTCTAATCTATCCCTCAGCTCTGCCTTTTTATACACCTCAGTTTTATTAATTGAGATGCAGGAGAGACTCTAAAGATCTCTTTTTTCTTCTTGTTTTAAAAAGATAAATTTCATTGAAATAGGTTTTAAAAGCTGAAAAGGAAAGACCCCAGGCTATGCCAGGTTACTGAGGTGTACACCTCAAAGAGCAAATCAACTTGGAGCAGTGCCTGTGGATAGCCATTCCCTCCAACTTCATTTTGAAACTTTGGACTGGTGCCAGGTTACTGCTCTGTGCTTGTTTGGCTCCCATATAATTTACACATGGTTTTTGCAGTCAGTTCTGTTAGTATTTTATGCTATCTATTGATTTTATATTTCGCTAAGTATTTTATTTCAAGCTCTCCAAATAGCTCCAGATTTATGTTTCAAAAGTCAGGATGTTAAGAGAATTTTATAAATGAAAAATAATTTGGAAATCATCAGATGATGATTTTTCTGTAACAATTTAAAGTATTACCTAAAGTGATGACAGTGATCAGGGCAGAGAATCATCCACTAGTGACGTCCAAAAGAACAGAAGCCAGCACATCAAATAACAGGTGGGTTTTCCCTACCTAATAATAATAATCATCATCATCTATCAAGAAAATTTAATTTTAAGATGAAAGAAACAGCTTACTCAGCTCCTAAACTGAAGGCAGAGATTAATGACAATCAATTGAAACATTTAAAAAGAGTGCAAGCAGAGAGCTATTTTGGACCTCAAATATTCCCCTTGTCCCTGATAGAGGCAGAAATCTGGAAAGAGATGATCTTACAGAAGGACCTAACAGATGAGTAACTTGGATGATCCTTTCCCCCTCACTCACCAAGAAACTATTGCATCTCATAGCTGCATCTGTAGCCAGGTGTAAACACCTGAATGTGTTTAGGTTGCACTTTCTAAATAGTTTATCTGTAGCCATGATAAAGGAGAGGTAGGAGTGAAAGTGCTCGTGAAAGGAGACAAACTCAAGTAGATAGTTCCCCTCTGTAAAATCAATAATAATAATAATAATAATAATAATAATAATAATAATAATAATAATAATAATAATAATAATAAAGTTGTGCTGAAATAACCAATCCATTCTGCTGCAGATTTTATGACTCAGTATTGTGGATGAATTTTCCAGATCATAGAAAAGTCTGAAGAGTTTATTGCTCAGAGCTTCCCTTCCTTGTTTGGCTGATCCTTGAGCTTACCTAAAACCTCACTGGTTTCTGAGACCTCTGCAGGAAGGAGAGCAGGTACCTTCCTGCAGAGATCTGGTAGCACATCAGGGATTTAAATGCCTCTGGAGCCTGAGGATTCACTACAGCATTATTTTTCCTTCTAATCTTTCTCTCATGTTTATTTTCCCTTTATTAACTCACTCTGAGAGTTTTTTAGTGCTCTATATGGTTTCTTGTGTATCTATTCCTGCTTGCATAACATTGATTTTCAAAAATGTTAATACACTTTTAATTTTGAAGGACTGAATTCTCAGATGCACATTACCAAAAAGCAAAAGGAGAAAATCCTTTCTTCATTCATCTAACTGCAGCTATGGGATTCCTTACCAATATTAAACTATGCTTACAGAAGTACTGCATGACCAAAGCTATCAAAAATAGGGAATTTTTTCTCCTGGTTCCAGGTATTTTTTATTTATTTTCTTTAGGTCATCCCAGTAAGATACAAATAGCTCTGTATGTTCATCAAGGAGCTGATCTCAGTCATACATGAGGGTAACATGATGGAGGCTGCCAGACTAAGTCACTGGCTTACTTGGTCTGGAAGTAGATATTGGTCACATATTGGGGTTACAGGACATGAGAACACCACAGAAAACTGGTTTTCATCACAAAAACATCCATATTCTGAATCAACTTCTCATCTTGACCACTTCCTTGTGCTTGCTTTTTGGTAGTAGCTCAAACTAGCAAAACACATAAACCTCAGCTTATGTTCTGCTTACAACTGGCTCTTTTCCAAAACCACTTCTGCCACTCTTGCATTCCTACAAGTGCTACTGCCCTTCCTCCAGTTGCAGTGGTGCTGATAAGCCCTTGCACCACAGCACTTCCCAGAGCTCACACTTAGGCAGGGAGGCTCCAAGAGTCCTGCTGTGACACAATTCTGTCCAGCTATAAGCTGGGAATTTTTTCTAGCTGCAGATACTAAGGAACATTTGCAAATCAGGTCCAAGGAGGGCTCCCAAAATGCAAAAAATCTGGATATTGTTATTAAGAGGGAAATCCACAAGTTTCTATTTTGCAAATTTTGATTTTATACAGTTGCTTGTGGTTTTTGTTTGGTTTCACACAATGTTTGACAAAATTACAGTCAAAATATTTGTTAAAACCCTCTTTTCTCCTTCCTTGTCCTCAGTACCTATCACTGCAAAAAAGCAAGAAAGCTCTTTAGAAAACAGGAAAAAAATACATGCAGGAAACTTTTACAACACCAGCATTAGTCAATTCTAGCTCTGGCTGCTATTAAACATTCTACCAGTTGGCTTGCTTGGTTTAAACGAGCGCTTAGCAGTTTAACTTTACCCCTTAAACAGCATTATAAAAACAAAAAACTCACTCAGGATTTTCCTGGTGGCAATATTCTGACTCTGCTACATAGGCCAAAACCTAGTCCTTAGTGGAGATGACTGCTTCCCAGAGGTAGGTGTAAAAAAGAAACAAAGGAAATCAAACCCAGTGTAATCCAGCTGCCTAATTAGATGAAACCTGGTATCCTTTCCTTGTGATGTACATTTGAGGTCAGGGCTGGCATAACTCAGGTGAAGTGTCTTGCCTGTACTCCTAACAAACCAAAGGAAGTTAATTGTGTGAGATTTTTCTTACTCCAGCCTTGTAATGAGCTCAGAGCTACCATGTGACTTAGCTGAAGCTCACCCATGATAAGTAGGAGTGTCCATGTATTTCTTAAAATAAGGGAAGGGTAAGCAATAATTAATGGCAGATGATGTAGAGATGTGTTTGTGTGTCACTGGATTTTTTTGCTTAGGCTCATTTGCAGGAAACCACTTAGGTCTGGCACACTGCCTTATTTACACTAAAACTTTCATGTTTCATAAAGCATCTTTGAAAACACTTAAAGAGCTGTTGGAAAAACAACCTCTTCTGGTAAAGATAATAATCCTGTTTGCTAAACATCTAACAGCATTGCTTGTATATTTACCTGACCTGAACCTTTCTTCTCTTGCCTATCATTAAGTTCCCAGACAGTAGCTCTTTCACTGACTGTTCCTTCCCTTGCAGTCTTGTCTTGAGCTTTTTCTTTATGAGGGCTTTCATTTTGCTCCTTTGCAGTCCCTGGGAATGGATCAGAAAGTTTTGTATGGGTCAGGGCATACTCATATGCTTGTCTGACAAGGATCTTCAGCTGAGATGAAGAAGGAATCCTCATGGGACCAGCAAGTAGAATCAAGAAAGCAGAAGACTTTCCAGGTTTTGTAGGAGCTTGTCTTTGCTTCTTTATTCTCACAAAGAGGGTGTGGGAATGTTTTCAAAGTGACTTGAATTAGCCAAAGACCAGTCCTGCCTGACCAGTGGAATGGCTTCTGTGATGGAGTGACTACACTCATGGACAAGGGAAGATTCACTGATACATTTATCTGGACTTCTGTAAGGCTTTTGACACCATGTCTTCATACCGAGAATCCTCTCACACTGGACATGTGTGCACTTCCTTTATGCTTCATATATAACTGACAGACAACATTATTTTACTGTCACCACTTTTTATTTGAAACTTTCTGTTAGTTTCAAGCTGAAGAAAACAATATTGAAGGAAGATATCAAGCAGTACTGGTCCAAATATGGGCTCCTGAGGGAGCCCACTCTTCACTGCTCTCCATACAGACCCCAAGGAGTTGATTGCTACTTTCTGGTTGTGACAATCCAGCCAATGCATCATCCAAAAAACAGTCCATGTCTAATCCCAAGCCAGCTGGTGTAACCAATGTTTGTTCCTAGCTTCTGTTGTGCCTCCATAATGACACACTTTTGTGTTTCTGCCAGAGTCCTCCTGTCTTCTTGTCTGTCTTTGTTTAAAAATGGGCTTAGCTGGGTTGCTAAAAATGGGCATTTCTGGCACGAACACTTCAGAAAATTGGATTTTGAAGGGAGGCCAAATTTTCTCTTATATACATCCCATGAAGACTTGTTGACACTCAATAGGGGACCTACAACATCTGTCACTGAAGAAGTTGATTTTTTTTCTATTGAGTGTGCCATGAAATTCCGTGATGTCATTACTACAGTGGTCTCTGACAGTAGAGCAGAACTGTATAATTATGTTTACTAGTCCCTACACTGCTGCTCTTGCTTACAACAGAGAGGTCAATATATCAACTACAGATGCTCCCTATGTCTGTCAGGACTTTATATACTTTCCTCTTACTTATATGTACAGCTATATTTTGTATGGAGACAAGCATCTTCTATGTAGATCATGAATTTTCAAAGAAGCCCCTTCTGAAAAGAGTTTGTGACAGCCTCAGTCTGACTGAAGGCACTGCTGAGCTGGATGCTCACAAAGCTGAGCCCTGTGTCACATAAAGATGTACAGCAAGAGCCATGAAAGATCTGCCTGTATTGACATAATTTCCTGGTCACCCTATTGTCTATTAATCCTCAGCTTTACTGGTCAGAGTTCCGTATTAACTACAATTCATAAAATAAGGGAAAGAAATGAAAGTTAAAGAAACATATTAAACCCTAAAAAAATAAATAAAATTGGAAAGCTATGCTGAATTTAAAGCCTTCTGATACCCTTCTGACTATTGCCCAGAAGAATTCTGAAGGCAGCACAAGTCCTCTTGGGAAAGTACTCCGTGTGGCTGTGCACAGGCAGTTTCCTGAGCTGTTGGTGAGGTAGGAAAGACCATACACATCCTAGATTCCTGAAAATGTCCTAAATTGCTGAAAGTGGGACTGGGCTTTCCTAAGCAGAAAGTTTTAGTTCAGCTGTTAATAGAAAGACAGGGATTTCCCAGGTTTTGATAGCACAAGTTGGTTTATAAATGTGAACTTCTTTCCATCTGTGACCTCCTTCATGTCCTCATGGGTATGCTTGATAGACACAGATCCATTTAAAGAGCAGGTAGATTGTCCTTTTGTCCTGTTGCTGTTTCTGACATGATTTACTACGTGGGCATAACAGAGGCAACCACACGGGTGATGGTCACTCCTGCAGAGTTTGACATGTCTGATGAACAGCAGCTGCAATGCTGAGAGAGCATTAGAGCAGAGCTGCTCTAATAGACAGTCCTGCCTCTGTCTCCATCTTCTTTTGCAGGTGTTTCTATTTCCTGCCCTGGGTGAATTTCTTCACCTTATTAGTTTACCTTACCAAATGAATGTTTCTCCTTAGCCACAAACAGCCACTTCTGAGTCTCCAGCAGTGCAGGAATGTCCAGGCTGCAGGGCACAGGTCTTACCTGCTGCCTCTAGGCCTGCACCACAGATCTGTGTAGCTGCTGGTGCCAATGATTTAGCTGTATTTGAACAGCTGTGGGTCAGATTAAGATTTGGTCCGCTTGCTGTTTGTTTTTGTTGTTTTCCCTGCTTTATTGGATAGTCTTGTTCTCTCTTGCTGCTGCACTTCAGGAGTTAAAAAATTCTAGACTGCCAGATTAATGCTTATATGATCTTTTTTGCCCATCTCTCTTTTAATATAAGCAATATTGGGCAGAATTGCTTGAGCTTCTGTTTGCAATAAAGCCTGTGTCAGGATATAGCAGATTTTCAAGGAAGTATTTTAGATCTCTGCTAGAAAAGGCTGAGATCCTTTCAAAGGCCAGTGACTATACACATTTCTGTACTTCTTGGTGTCACTGTCTATGAGTATTGAGAGGAGTGAGTGGAAAGACCAAGCTACAAAAGTAGACTTCATAAACACTTAGACACTGCTTCCCTCATCTTCAGCAACCTGCAACAGTTGTGGTTATGTCAGCTCTGCCAAATGAGTAGGATAACAAATCATTCCAGGATGGGAGGCTGGCATGAAAATCTCCTTGTAGCAGTGCTTTGCCTGGAAGAATTTTGTATGTTTTCTGCAAGTTCTCAGAGTATCCATTAGGTAATATTTATTTATCTAATTACATAGGTTATTGAATATATTAATATAATGTATACATTTAAATATTTTTATTTATTAATATAATATTAGTTGATATTGCTTAGTTATTTAATTAGTTACTTATTTGAGGCATGGGGAAAAGGAAATAAAGCCAAATACAAGAGCAGGGGTAATGTGGAATAGACCAAAGGTGATTGAATTGTCTGCCCATGATTTTAAAAAGTGATTCATAAGATTAAATTTCAGTCTTTTTACATTACAACCTGAATCACCAGAATGGTTTATATCAAGTTCCATGCACCATCAAATGGCAATTAAATCCACTCCATAAAACTAATACTTAATTGCTATTAATTTAAAAGTGGGCCGATAATGTATTTTCAGTGTTATTGCCATCCTTGAGATGTGCACAAAGTTTAAAAGCACTGAGTGAGTGTTTTTAAGGTGTCTGTAGGTCTGTGGTAGGATTCTACCCTTGTGCTGATTAAGATGTCATCAAAGAACTTTAGATGGAGACATAGAGCAATAGAATAATTTGGGCTGGAAAGGGCTTTTAAAGGTCATCTAATCCAGGCTCTCTGCAGTGAGATTAAAAAAGATAGGACAAAATAGGACTAAATTGATTATCAGTCAGCATGGAGGAAGAGATCCACACATGGGGCAGAAAGGCTTATTCCAGCACAAAATCAGGAAAGAATCTGGGCACTTTTGCATTAGAACTTTTCAGCTGTAGTGATCTAGGAAGAATTAAATCATCCTTGTATTTCTGTGCTAAAATGCTTATCATCTGGTGTTTTAGGGTCATGAAAACCAAGCGATAATTCTCCTCATATGGTCTGAAAACTTCACGGCAGGGCAGCCCAAGTTAAAAGTCAGTTTTTCCAGGCTGTTAGCTCCCCCGCAGTAAATGCACATTATACTATGCAATAGTGGCACCCAGTGGAGATTGGAATTACAGCAAAGTTTGTGCTGCTCCTGGGTATGGCCTGCCCAAACCTATCCTGTGTTTAGGAAGGCAGCAGAGGATTTGGGAAGAAAGGTTTATAGGGACCAAAGCTATGCATCACTGAACATCCTCCTAAATCAAGGTAAGCCACGGCAAACAGACTTTTAATCTGAAAAATTAAGGCTCTCTTATCTATTCACAACAACCTGGATGGCCTGTTTTCCTACAGGATAGACCCTCTGCCTTACCTGCATTAATTAAAAAAAAAATAATCTTTAAGCAACATCTAATGCAAAAGCATCCTTGGGGGAGTGGGGAAAAATGCTTTCTATTCCCACTGCCCTGAGAGTACTGCTTGGATAGGGAGAGTATCAGCCTGAAAAACTTGGAGAGAATGTGAGGAGCAGGATGTGTGCACGGGGGGAAAGAGTGATCAGAAGGAAAGCATAGCTCCTTGCTCAGTTTCAATCTGAAAAGGTTGTAAGATGCATGAGAGAGGAGTTGAGAACAGGAGGAATGCCAGGAGTGTCAGGTAGGGAGGGAATCATCAAGGGAAAAATGTCTTCAAGCTTTAAATTCAGGTAATGCTAACAGCAGCACCACTAAAATAAATGGGTATTAATAATAAGCTGTAAGCAGAACAACCTCAAAAAAACCTATGCTACAAAATAATTGTCCATCAGATTTCTGTAAAGAATGTATTATTTGCTATGGGTGCTCAACATGCTGCTCCATGGGGAATGAGGCTATCTGCACTTGTCATCTTCTGGTTATTGCTTTCTCAGGGATGATGTATTGCAAATAGCTCTGATGAGCAGGGATTTGGGAATAAGTGACATGTTGTGCTAAAGAGAACAGAGTGAGTTAGAATAATGTTCCTGCACACAAGGTGCTGTTGAGCTCAGATTTCAGTTCCTGTTATGTATAGGCCTTACTCATAAGATCACAAAAATGTGATGAATAGAATGATGATCTGAGTTCCTAGAAATTGTCCATCCTTAACTGTTTTAACTTTCTCTGTCCTCTGCATTTATTTTAGCATTTTGTTATAAGCGTCACAGGCTTTTGTATTTTGTCCCTGTTGGAATTATTCTAGATCTGCAAAGAGTGGCTGGATGCAGGAAAACACCTTCCAGGGCTTTCTGTTGGTCTGGTTATTATTCAGTCTGAGAAACACCCACTTTCTGGAGAAATCAAAGTTCATTTGAAGGATAATAAATAGCATTATTGTAATGGCCTATAGCCACATACCATCTGGCTCTAGGTAAATAAGTTTTTATCTTCATTTCTTTTAATCATAGCACAGGGTATCAAAGGGAAATGTAGTTACTTAGGAGTTAGAATCTCCCCCAGATGTAATGTGACCCTCATGGCTGATCCAAACATGATGTTTTACAACTATCTAGGCTGAGGAAGCTATTATAACAAAAGAGAAGACAACAGAACTGTTAGAATAAGTTTGAAATTTATTTTTGAGCAAGATATATCTGATTTGTTCTGAGAAAAGTAGTTAGAAGGCATAAGTCACCTTTTAGTTACTAAAGATTGTTCCTGTCTCATCCTGTATCCTGGAAGAAGAACTGGGTTACACATCACAGGATCTCACCTAGGAAATATTCATGGATGAAGACACATGACTGACTTCTTGCTCCAGTTAGCTAAATTTATTTATGTATTTAAAGGCCATAACAAATTGCTTTTCTCCTCACTCAGAAAAGGATTTTTGATGATTTTTGCTCCAGGGAACTAATGGTGTTTGAATTTTCCAGCCCGTGGATTTCCATGTGGCTGTATCAGATGAGGTTTAGAAACACACCCTGCACCTTTATTTTACCAGTAAAAATTCTGGTTGCTGCTCTCCTTTGGTTCATCTTCCCTTCAAGCTCCTTTAAACATGGAATAACGCACTTGCATCTAATTTTTGGCACATTTCTCTGCTAGAAGAATTTATGTCTTGTTTTAACTGGTAAAAATGAAGCCACAAAATGTACGAAGAAGGTAAGGCACTTAGGACCTGGGGCATTGGAGAAACCATTAGGACAGAGAAGTCCAATTAATCAGAGCAGGACATCCAGCCCAAAAAAAAAAGATAGGTAATTGAGACATACTCATGTAATTACAATTGATTTTTCTTACAGAAAAAAACCCCCAAAAGCAAAGAATGACAATTGCTGAAAGTGGTAATGGCAAGGAAGTGATTTTGAGTCAAGATGACGCTGGCTTTTTTTCCCTTCTTTTTCTCTCTTGTTTTTTGAAGAAGATATGAGTGCTGGTTTCTGATGCTTCTAGTCCTAAAAAGAAGAGTAAACCTATAACAATAATTAGTATTTTTTGTTTAAATAAAGAGAAAGTAACAGAGTGAGAGAGAGAGATAGGCAAGGATATAATAGTCAAAGACCTTTTCAGTAACATAGATTCTAAGATTTACAATTGAATTAAGAGAGATCAGTTAAAACTCATTAAAAGCCAACTGATTAGACTGTTGGTGTTTTTCTTTCTTCCTTTTAGAAGAATGCTTTTGTGGCCAGTTATTTTGGACAAAAGCATTTGCACTTTCCGTAAAAAATCCTTAGGGTTTTGGAATAAGTACTTCCATTTACTTTGGCTGTTCATCTTTGTAGTGACTCCTGTATTTTACTTCATGTTAAAGTTGCTCTTCCCTAAAACAACTAAGCCATGAGTGTCACTAAAAAGCCAACCAGCATCTCTGTTGCTGCTGGACAACCTGTCCATGTGGTTGGCAATGGAGATGAGAGTTATCCTGCAGGTTTTGTGCATTAGGAGTGGGAAACACAAGTTTTCTGTCATGGCACAGACTTTGCAGTGGCTTTCTCCAAGCAGTTGCTGTGGCTGCTTTCAGTGGCAGTTCTGGCTTGTTACACTTTTCCAAGGGTGAGAAGGATGTGGCCAGGACTCTGCCTGCTGCCCAGTGAAGTTGGACATATTTGTACTCTGAGATGTGATGGTAGTATAAATAGAATGTACACAGTTCTTTCTTCCTTTTGTTCTTTGTCAGCTGTAGAGATTAAATACTGAAAAAATACTTCCATTGAAATATTTTATTTACAGTCTGAATTATTCTAGATAAGATTGCCTAGAAAATTATATAGATTTTGTTTGTTAACACTTTTGGGAATGGAGAGTGCACAGAAGGCAAGTTTCAGGACAAAGTCCAGTAAACCACAGTTTCATTCTGGGCAAGGCACTGTCCTTCAGAACAACGTTCTCATTCTTTTGGATGCCTCGAATTTGAGTTCTTTCTAAAAGTCTGGTACATTTTGATTTCAAGTTATATTCTTTGGCCTGAAGGATTCAGTAGCTCTGGTTTCAGAATGATGTGTATATACCTCAGAATCCTAGCTGTCACCCTTTTCTAGTATCACTACTAGATGTCCAGTTATGTTATCTTTGATTCCTTGTGACCCAGAACAGATCCTAATCCTGGGAGCTCTCCTGGATCCAGGAGAAAGTCAGTAACATTCTATGGAGACCTGCAGTGGCTCTTCTTCTGTTCTTTATGGACTGGCAGATGGCAGAATGCAGCTTGGTCATGTGAAATTTCTAGTCCAGACTTGAGCTTTACTGATCTGGGGGATTCAGTTGGTTTGGAGTATGGAATGAGAGTTTTTACTGCTTATGAGAAGTGAGCCTTATTGGGGAGCACTAATATTTAATATTTTGGAGCTGTTATATTCCTTCTGCCATAACATGCCTTGCATTTTTCTAAGAATGAGAAAACTGGTTTATGGATTAGGAACAGTATTAGAAAAACAGGCAATGACTGGATGACAGAATCAGAACAGTGTTTGGGATTTTCCTAAACAACATATTTGTTTTCCCAGATCTAAAATAAGCAGCTAAAATAAGGCAAATTGGGGTTTTATCTTTGCCATAACATAACACTTCCACATATATCTATCCAAAATACCCTGAGAAGATCCTGAGCTATTGAAGCTGGCATCTGCTCATTAGGTAAATTCAATTTCAGGCAGTTCTGACCCGTTTTCCTGATGTTGATCAGCTTATGAAAATAAGCTGACTTGGAAATATGATTTGGAATGCAGAATGTAACTGCCCCTGTATCAAAGTGCTGTATAGTACTTATCCTTGGATTTTCATATGTTGGAAGAACAATCTCTACTGAAAGTGTAACAAAATTTGTGGTTTTGCTCCTCCTAGTTCAAACACTAGCTTAACTTTAAATATGTGTTTTTATTATTCTTCATAAGAGGGGCTCTTTATGTTGAGACCTGTTAAAGCAGCAAAGAATATTGCATAAAGAAAAATCAAAATTTAGCTTGTAAAGATATTCAATTTTCTCAGCATCTTAGGATTGCTCTTATTTCTTCTAATATAGAATCAATGTAGCAACTGTATTTGACCAAAGAGCAGCACTGGAACGTGCTAATGGAGAGAAAAACATCTGAGATCACTTTACCTGATGACTCCTAGTAGACCTCTGACTTCTCATAAAGACTGTATGTGAAGAGCTGATCTTAAACTTGAATTTCTTAGGCTTAAAGCAATTCTGAAATTATTTTATTGCCACTACAGTCATAGACATAAATCAATGCAGGAGACCCAAGGAGATCTACCAGACTGTCAGGAGAGGAATCTTAGGACCAAATAACTTGGGTCTGCTGTAGCCAATAAAGTTCTATCATTTCTTACCAGATGAAAACTACCCCTTTTTTACTATTTGTGATTTTTTTATTTGAATAAGGGTAGCAATTTCCTCTGTTGTTATTACAACACGAATGAACTCTTACTGAGTTGCTCACTAAAAGTTTTATGGCAAAAGTACTGTGAATGTTTTCATTATAAATGGGTATCATAAAACTCTATAACTTGCTTGTAAAAAGTCTCTGCCAATAAAAATCTGGCACATCCAAGGTTGGTTCTGGAGCTAATTTATTTAAAATAATTTATTAAAATAATTGAGCAGCCATTGTGAAGTAATGAATGTAGCAAACAATTCTATTAATGCCTGGTGCCTCATAGAGCTGTTCTTAAAAGCAACAGAAATCTTAGGAAGAGAACTATGAGTAAAACACTGAGTCAGTTTTGGTAACTATATGAATTTAGATGGAAAAACATTTTTCTGAGCAAGTTACTGTGTATATTTAGTACATTATACAAATATTCAACTGTTGTAGTGCCTTTGATTAGTGTACCCATAACTGAAATACTGCAGAACCTTTGCATTTTAGAGAGTGGAGATTTTTTAGGCTAAACTGACACCATTGAAATGAGAAATGCAGGAAAATTGTTTGCAGAAGGATCTTTTTCTTAAAAGAGTTTGCAAAAATCTCATATTTAAAATAAGAGTTAAAAAAAAAGCACAAAAGCCTATGCATGTCCATTGCTCACTTTCTCTACCTCTCTAATGTAACTCTTTCTACTGTGGTGTTTCCATTGTTGTAATTTGAGAATAGAGTAGAGTTGTCGTTGTGTGAAAGTCATGGTCTTGACCATGCTATATAGCTGGTGAAGAATTTTAATTAAATGAGAGAAATTTTATGTGGAATTACAGTAATAATAGCAATAGGGATTATTAAAATTATTAATAAAATCCACAGCATAATTATGGTTTCAAATTTTTGACATGAACAAATCAAGAATTCTAGCTGGAAGATTATCAGATACTTTTCCTGAGAGAGGAAAGACACTCTGAAGAGTTAGATTAGGTGATAATGAGTGGCTGTGACCTCCATGCTGCTCTTTTTGGATAGAGATCCTTTCTCATTATCATAATAAAATGAGGGTCCTCCAAAAATGCAATGTGCATGAGGTTTTTTTTTTAATCATGAAAAGCTACACTAAGATACACTAGAAAATAAAAACCATGGTGTCACACCAAACCTAAATGATATAAAATAATCAAACATGTTGAACTAGTGTTCTTGTTTTTAAATGTCAGGCACTAGGTGTTGGAGAATTTACCCTCACACCATGAAGTGTCTGTGACATTATTTATTTAGAAGTAGATGACTGGTGTATATTTTTTTCAGGGAGCACATCTCATTTTCTGGAGTGCCCTGCTACACATAACCCAGAGCCCCTGTTTGTTTATAAGAGTAGTTGAGGTGGGTGTTTTTCCTTTTCTCAGACTATGACCCCCTAGGGTAAATAAAAATGAGGGCTATGTAAAAATTACTAATGTATGGTCTCTCCTGAATTCAGACTTCAGGTCCCAGTATCTTGTTCAGCATTCTTGTACACCACTTGACAGTTCCTCTCATCTTGTTGACAAGTCCTTTTTTGGGTCTGTGTGGCTTCATTTTAATGGATTTCAGACCCCAAAATATAATGTATAAAGCCTTATCCATTATTTAAAAGAAACAAGCATGTACTTTCTGGAATTTTTAATGCAGATGCCAATACCAAGAAAACCCTACAAACAGGAATAGATTCTTGCAGCTTAAAAACAAGCTGGTGTATCCAGCCCTCAAAAATGTAGGGCACAAGAACCTGAGAGACATTTGGTGTCATGTGTCACATAACTTCAAGAATTTAATCCTTTTCATATGTAATCTTTATCATATATATAATAAATAGTTATTTCTTAAATATGTATCATAATATGTATCTTTCCTATTCTTACAGGGTTCTGAGTCTACAGGTAACATAGTCATTATTGGGATTGTTTGACAGAACAGGAGAAAGAAAATGTAACAAATGTTGAGTATTTGCAAAGGGTAATTGCAAATGCCTTTTCTTTCCCCCCTAAGCCACTGTGCTCATTTGTGACCAGTGGTTTTCCCTGTGGTTTCCCCAGTGGTTTTATAAATGTAACCCAATTTTGTGAACACCTACCTGCACTACAGTGACTTCTGCATACTGCAAGTGAATTCCTTTGCAGTCTCTGCTCCTGCCCTTTGTACCCACTCAGGGTTTATCCTGTAGAAATGGAGGGATATCACATTGGAGGAGTAGATCAGGAAATATGAGTTTATCCTTGGGTATTTCACTTACTTTTGTGGGGAGTAGTTTGAAGCAATGTAAGCTGTGATTTATGGGAGTGGGGATATGTGAATATTGCTAGGCTAATAGCAGTGCAGTGCCTGGTTTCTTTTGTCAACCACAAAAATACTTTAAAAGACTGTTTTACCTTTCATATCAGTCCTCAATATTGAGGGAGTTCAAAGCCAGCTATTCTCTTATCCTTGAAGCAAAGACAAGAGAGAAATCTTGTCTTGGATATCAACCCTACTGATTTTGCCCATCCTTCCTGTAAAATTAATTATTCTCTATTATCTCTTTGACAACTACTTGTGCTTTTTATCTGCAATGGGCTTAGAGCATCTCTGAGTGCTGAGGAACATGAACTTTGAGGTGCAGGGCTACTTCCTCTTGGGTTCATAGGGAGAAAGGGTTTGCACAGGATTAATCTTTTTACTCCTAGACAATCCAGAGTAAGGAACTTCTTATTTCATCTTGCTCTGCACTTTGCTTCTCCCTGCAACATTGATGTAAAGTGGCTACTCAGGTATTGCCACATTTAATGCATACTTCAAGCTGATACAGCCAGATGTCTTTTCTCTTATGCACATAACAATATTCCTAGATCAACTTTACACTTCTCCTTGGTGGATAAACGTCAGAAAGAACAAATACTTCTTCATCAGCTTGACCCCATCTGAAGGAAGGGAGTTTAAAGGGGAGTTGTAGTCAAAGCTGCTGTAAACCAAAGCACAAATCACTGCCAGTTTAGATACACAGCTAAAATTATTGACAGAAGTTTCAAAGCTACTGAGTTGGGAACTGGTCAACTTCTATTCAGCCACACACTATTTCAGGTGTACACAAGAGAGCTTTTAAATTAGGTGCCATGGCCACTGTTGTACAGCATTAGTTACAATATCATTGCAGTTTTGTTCACTGGTCACTGCTGCTGCCATGGAATTGTTGCAGTAATTTGGATTATTAAGGATTATATTTGGGGATGTTTTAATGGCATAATTTTGTTACTATATTATCTCATTCAATTCAATTCCATTACTCAGTAACAAGTCATCACAATAACAAGACACGGGTTTTGCAGGATGAATATGAAGATTCTCCCTCCCTGCCTTCTTTGTCAGTTACCCTCTTTCTCATCCTATAAATTTTGATGTGCTTGGGTTTTTACCCACATTTATATATTTGGTTTGCCCTGCTAATATTCATGTCTTTCTTTACCTGCACAGTAAACCTGTCCTGGCTTCAGGGTGGAGGTGTTATTACACAGCATGGGTGAAAGGAGAGCAGACACAAAGCTCTGATCTATCACTTCTTGACTTTGGGTGCAGCCTCTGCTTTTGAAATTCTCTTCTGGGAAAGGTGTTTAAGGGACAATCTCTTTTGTGATATTGTTTCTATATTTGCTGCCCTGCCTCTGGATCTCAACATCTTCATTTTACTCTTCTGTAAAACTGCTTTGAAATCTGCTGGTTGTTCTTACCAGAAGCACCAAGATTTGGGCTGATAGTGTTATCCATGGAATTCACAGTGGGAAATCAGCTGACAGAAGCCTGTAAGACTTTCCAGTCTCACTAAATGACTCTGGAGATCAGTTTAGAGAAGACAAAAAAGTGGTTTGACCAAAGTTTTACCAATATGTAGGGATCATCTGAATGTTAAGTGAGCAAACAGGAATGGTAGGGAAAATCATGCTATGAGAAAAGGATTTTAGCAGCATTTTATACAAATGAACATAGATATTTCTAAAAAGAAGGCAATGGATCTTGGTTCCCAGAGTGGCATGGAAAAACTGCCTTAAACCCCCTTGTGGGAAGCAGAGAGTTAAGATTGCTGTTGTGTGTAATATTTCAAATCATGAAATCATTAATTCATCCCAAGTTCTGTATCTGTATCTTTAACAAATGCCTAGTTTTATTTAATGTTTTTAGGAGGAAGGATAGGTATACTGAAGAAACAAGACTTTTGCCCCAGAACTCATTTGTTCCTGTTGTAGAAAAAAAGAAATTATTTCCTTTCAGAAGACTTGATCTATGCAGTAACATGGTCACACATTTATTTTGTCACTTGGATTAAGTTTCTACAACAGGGCTATGTTCATAAGGATGTAAGTTCCTGGCATGTTTCCAGTTATCAATACTGAAATATTAGTGATCAAGCATTTACTGAACACCATTCCTCAAATGCAGGGGCTTCACAGCATCTTGTTGCATTCATGGAATTCATTTGTTTGCATTATCTGGCTAACTGGTTCTTTTGTATTGCCAAGGTGATGAACAGATTTGACATTTAGCTGATTACTTCACCAAAATTAAACAGAAAACAGGGCAGCCATCCAAAGTTCCTTTCAGTGTGAAACCTAATTATAAAAATGCTTTGAGCAGCAATTTCTTTTTGGATGTTAAAGTGCTTTTATTAGATTGTTCCCCTGTCATTTTAAAATTTATTGCTAGACACTTATAAATGGGGTTGCCTGCTGAAGTAGAATTATTTTATTTTCTATATTGAAGATGGGAGGGAAAAGCGTATGGAGAAAATTTTAGGCTGAATTTGTTAGTATTTTATGTGTTTCTGAAAAGGAAGGAGAATAACTAGTGCTGGGTTTCACAGACCCAAAATATGTAATTTATCTCTGTGTTGAATAAAATTGTATCTGCTTTTTTTATTCTCAATTCAGCTACTCCCAATTTCCAAAACCTATCACTTAGCAAATAATGAAATCAAATATGTGATTTAAAATTTGAGTACAGCAGTAGAAGCTTGTATCATTAATGTAGATTTACACAATTACTGGTGATAGAAAAATCTAACCATGTACTTGTACCTGTCTTTCATAAGCCATTACCTGTTCTCAAACAGCATAAAAGTACTCTTAAGTCATTTGTCAAGGGCATTGAATATAAGTAGGCCAAGTGAATTTTAACTGGTAAATTTAGAGCTGAAGACTGAAGTGGATCTTAGAAGAACTTTCCTGTGAAGTATTTTTTGAATGTCTTGGAATATGTTTAACTTTTTATACTGCCTGTTGTTATTAACATCCTTTGGACCCCAGACAAGGTGTGATCTGGGGAGATTTCAAGGTGACAAAATTGTGGGGTTTTGCATATGATATTGTCTAGCACACTTTGGGTACTAAATCATCTTGTGAGGAGATAGATTAATTCTTGACACTGAGTTCTATTAATATACCTTGAAGCCCAGTGAATTATGTGGCTCTGCTGTTTCAAGCTGTAGAATTCTGCCATAACTAGGAGGAAATATTTTGCTGTAGGTAGATTAATGTTGAAAGCTTGTCAAGAAAAAAATTCAACATTGAAAATTTATTCTTTCTCTTTTTTCCAGTGCTAGAGCTTCTACAATAAATACTATTTCTGATCTGGGGAAAAATAGAGATATAATTTCTTTTCTATTCGTCTATGTTATTAGAGTTTCAATGATATAGTCTATTTCTTATTGAAAACTCCATCCCAGTGAATAATCCTCTAAAGGATAATTTTTACTCCTATCTACCTGAGAGCTTTTCTCATAAAATACAGTAACTGTCAGTACTTATCAAATAATTTAATTCATGGCCATTGCAGGATAAGTAGTTAAGATAACTCAACATTCTATATTAATAAATAACAAAAATGAGAATAACAGATTTGCTAAATGCTCTTTTTGAAGATAATGGGTAGGACTTAACATGGATGTTGTGAGGAAGCTTTGAGTTGACAGAGCCAAGAGTGGGTGTGCAACACAAATGTGGGTTTTTGTTTGAGTGTTGAAACATATTTCAGTACTAAGCCTTCTTAACTCCTCCTTGTATCTCTAAATTGTCCAGGGCTGGGGGTGTTTAGCCTGGAGAAAAGGAGGCTCAGGGGAGAGACTTTATCACTCCACAACTCAGTGGAAGGAAGATGGAGTAAGGCGGGACTCAGCCTCTTCTCCCAGGCAGCCAGTGACAGGACAAGGTGAAATGGCCTCAAGCTGCACCAGGGAAGGGTCAGGCTGGACATCAAGGAAATTCCTATGTGAAAAGGGTTGTCAAACTTTGGGATGTACTGCCCAAGGGAGGTGGTGCAGCCACCATGACTGAACAGCACTGAGCGCCATGTCTGCTTGACAAGGTGGTCAGTCATAGGCTGCACTCAGGGATCTTGGGGGCCTTTCACATCCTAAATGATCCTATGGTCTAACTACTTGCTTGTCAACATGATAAGTTATTCAGGGCTATGTTAAATGGGGAGAAACACATTGCCATTAATTTGAAAGTTCCCAGATTATGCCCCTGTGCACAGAGAACACTCCCTTGCTGTGTTTTGTTGCCCACAATGAGTCCAATGGATGTGCCCTGTTGCTGTCTCTTGTTGCGCCAGTGGGTCTCCAATGATTTAAACCAATATGTGTATATATGATCTATCTGCCTGAACTGTGTAAGAATACTTCAAACACTCTAAAAGCATAAACTTAAGTCAGTTCTCATTATTCTGTTTCCCTTTGAAGTATGCAAGGGATGTGGACCTGGCTTTAATAGAAGTACTGTGCAAGCTCATCAGGAGTAGCTTGGCCAGGGTCATCTTAATAGTATTCTTCTTGATCCTTTGTTGGCTTTGTGACAATTTCAGGGAAAAGTGGCAAAAAAATTTGTCTGTTTAGACCTTAGTGCACATTGAGGTTTGAGTCTTGTAGTAGAACTCAAATGAGGCATAGTAGCAATTAACGTTTGCTTATCAGAGCTTACTTTTGGATTTATATTTAACTTTAGATGTCTGTCAGAGAAGACTTTGTTGGACCAAAATTGATTTCACAAAAAAATTAAGGGAGAAGGAACTGCAAGACTTTTGGCAGGACAACAAACTCATATGCTGAACTCATTTGTAGTTGCTAAACTGAAACTTCCTGTGACACAAAGGCTACCAAGTTTAAGTTATTTTTGAAAATAAATGGAGTAGTTTAGTCACTGCCAAGAAAAGACAAATAGAAAACCATCTTTGGTTGCAAAAGTGCTTCCTATAGTATTTCTAACTTCTACCTCTTGTTTCTCCATAGGTGGATGGGATACTGTGCCTGGCTGACATCCTCACTGACACCAGCCATTCTGAAGCCACCCACGCAGAAGCAGCAGCAGTAATTGCCCAGATCACATCTCCACATCTCACATTCACTCAGCATCTCAGCAGCTTCCTGGAAAATATGGAAGAAATTGTGACAGCACTTGTCAGTAAGTTTTCTGCAGGACTTCTGAGTCCAGTTAAAGTAACAGGTTGGAGTATGAGTCTTACATTAAAAATATTCCCGAAATAATGTTTACTATCCTTCCCTTAAATAAAATAACAATTTTAAATTCTGAACCAGAGAATTCTGCAATTACATAAAATATTTTTTTACTCCAGGCCTCATGTGAATAGAATTTGTGCATATTTGTAAAAATAGTATCTGTGTGAAAGTCTATCTTAAGAGCCTCCAGGGAGGACTGAGCAAAGCATCCTTTTGTATGGTTTTTGTCTCTAAAAGAGGAATATTGAGAACTGATAGCCTTTATGCCTGTTGTATTTTCCAAACTTGCTAGGACTCAAGCTCACCACTATGATAATTCAGAGGAAAAGTGGAGTGTCATATAATCTATGGGTATTGTTACAAGAAAATGAAATATCTGTCTTTCTTGTCTACGTCCCTGATCCATGGTAAAGTGAGACAAAGGTAGCAGCAAGACTTTCCTTAACCTGGGCCAGTGAGGATACTTTAGAAAAACGAGATGACATTTCTCATTGTTTTCTAAAGAGAGCAATTCCTTATTTCTGGCAGTGTGCTCCCTCCCTCTCAAATACCAGAAACTTTCATTCAAGTATTCTTTTCTCTCTAGTCTAGAAATTCAGTTTCCCAGAGCTCCAAGTCAGAATGTACTGTTTGGATTTTCTGGTTTGATTTCTCATGTATAATAGATAAGTACATTTAGAATTTTTTTTTTTCTAGTGAACCCAGTGGTTAAACTGCAGAACTTCAATTTGAATACAGTTGGGGTTTTTCTGTTTGTTTGTTTGCTCATTTGCTTTTTAAAGAAGAAAAAAGAGTAGTATGAGTGCTTGAGGATTCTGCTGTGGCTGGGAATTATCTGAGCTATATTTAAGCATTCTTCAGTAGGCCAAAACAGAATTTATGATGCAGAAATCAAGGGAACAATTTATTCTTCATGTCCAGCAACAAATGGAGAAGCTTTTGCCCTGACACTGCCTGGAATCCAGGGATGGAATTAACCTGTGCTGAGCTTGCTTCTGTTGTAGTTAGCAGCATCTGACCTGGTTTGTTTCAGATTATTTTCTGGGTTATTTTAGTGAACTGCAGTCAAGGGCCAATCTGAACAGTTTATCCAGAATGTATTAGCTGGTGGATCATTCCTCAGTTGTTGCTCCTTAAGTTCCACAGGAATTTTAGCTATACATATTCTGCCCAAGAAATGTAAGTGTTAAAAATAGAACATGTATAACTTTGCAAGAGCCATTTTGGTAATCACACACTGCTTTCATTGCAATATTTATAACTTAGTAATTGAATTTCTGTAATATCTTTAAATTTTAAACCATGCAGAAATCTCATTACCAGGTGATTCACATCTTAGTTAAAGTACATATGTACAAGGGATTAAAAGGTAGCTGTCGCTTCAGCACTTATTGAAGATGAAAAATATGCAGGATTATTTTCAACTACAGAGAACTAGATTTAGAGATAAGCAACAGGTACCTTTTTTTAAAGAAGAGGATAGAATTATTCTCATACGGGTAATTTACTTTTAGCTTTCTGCCTCATGTATTTGACTTTATTTAGTTATATCAAGCTTTTTTTTGAACAACATGCAGTGAAATATTCCCAGTAGAATGGTATACTAGGTAGAGCATATCGTTCATCAGGGGTTCTACTGAAGTGGGTGTTGGTCTCTTCCAAGAAACAGGTGATAGAACAAAAGTAAATGACCTCAAGTTGTGCCAGGGGAGTTTTATATTGGATATTTGGAAAAAAATACTTCACGGAGAGAGCTGTTAAATGCTGGAACACTCTGCCCAGGGAAGTGGTTGAGTCACCATCCCTGGAGGTATTTAAAAGCTGTGTGGATGTGGCACTTGGGCCCACGGTTGAGTGATGGACTTGGCAGAGATGGGTTTGGTTGGAGTTTATGATCTTAGAAGTCTTTTGCACCCTAAACCCCTCTATGATGTTACATAACTGAAAAAAAATTCAGTTTATATTTTTTGTTTCCTTTTTTTATCTCCATGTTTATGAACTTGATATTGGCTAATAAGATCACTATTGCAAGCTGCAGATGCTTAAATATTGCCTTTAACAGCTGCATTGAAGGAATGACTTTTCTTCAGCTTATTTTCTGCATTCCTAGAACTGTGCCAAGAAGCCTCATCAGGTGAAGTTTTCCTGCTGGCTTCAGCAGCTCTTGCCAATATCACTTTCTTTGATACCATGGCTTGTGAAATATTGCTCCAGTTAAATGCAATGAAGATTCTCCTAGCAGCGTGCTCAGACAAACGCATAGTGGATACTCCATATTCCAGGGATCAGGTGAGCAATTTCTCTGTCATTTTTGTGTAAAAGCCAAAAGATTTCAGCACTGTGTCTATTTTGACATAGCCAATCCTTTTTTGGTTCTTTTCATTGTAGTGCCTCTTTGTTTATCTGCTTCAGTTCCTTCTTTGGTTTTGGATTTTTTAATTTTTTTTTTAATGAGCATTATAAAATATGACAGCTTTAATGAGATTTTCAAAAAGTAAAAAAAGAAAAAAAAATGTTGAGTTCCGTATATCTAAGATAGCAGAATTTATTGTTTTTCATCATGAATTAGACCAAATAGTGACACAGAGACCCAGAGAGGTTATGGGATCTCTGTCTTTGTAGAGATTCAAAACTTGACTTGACAGAGCTTTAAGGAAAAGATAAATATGGAGCCTAAATAGACAGTTGTCAGTTCAAAGAGGAATTAGCTCCAAAAGCTGAATAAGGACCTGATCCCCAGCCCATTGACATCGGTGGGCTTTGGACCAAGTCCTGTCTTCCTGGTAGATGGTTTGCAAATTTTTATTGGCAAATACTGCTAATGTACTTTTGCATTTCCCTTTCCTTCTCACCAGTGTTTTAAATTTTTTTTAGTAAAGGGACATGGAATACTAAAGGTCTATGCTAATGCACAAATGAAATTGGGGAATTCTTTTGCTCTTCTCAGGCGCCCCTATGCAATGGGGTGGTGCAGAGGCACTGCTTATTTGGCAACTCAGTGATTGATTTTGCCTCAGAAGTGATGTGAATGAGGCCTGAGGGTTCAGTAGTGGCCGCTGAGAGATGGAGGCTGGTACTCAGCAAACTTAACCTACTTCTGTCCATGAGACCTTGTGACTGTAAATTAAAGTCTACCATTCAGGCCTCACATCCTTCCCTTTCACAGCTCTGAAGGAGCCAAAAGATGACTTATTAGATTTAGGTTACAAAATATGACTTATGGTAGATTTAGGATCTGCACTGCCACAGAAGGCTTTGCTCATCCTTAACCTGCAGTCAGGCCTTGGAAATTAAGGCCCAATGGACCCTAGAAACTGATTATTGGTATTCTAGAGGGATTACAAGGGCTGCTTTAGCTTCTATTAATAGCACTTAGTAGCTTTTCAGCTCAGGTCTGTGTATAAAAGGATGGAATTAAGCCATAATTACTGAAGTGCTCTTTGGGAAAAGTCAGAGATCTCAGTTGTGATGTTGTCGTGGCTGTGTGCTATTACATATGTACAATCCTTCACAGTCTTTCAAAAAAATTCTTCCTGTATGCTCTCATAGTTTTGATTTCCCTATTTTTTCATGTCCTCATCTGGATTCTGCTGTCAGCTGTGAGTTTGCAGTTTGCTCTGAAGATAGCAGAGCAAGCCCCTTCTTTTTTTTCAGGAAGGTAGATCTTGAAAGAAATATGACTTTTTTTAGGTGACAGGCTAGTTCCAGGCCTTTTGCAGCTTGCAAGCTGCGGGTTCATCTCACTAGCTAGATGAACAGCAAACTGAATGGCTTCCTTCCAAAAACTGGGATCTCATCCCCCAGACACCTCACCTTCCTTCTCAGAACAAGAAACTAGAGAAGCAAGGGCGGTGTTCTCTGTGTTGTGCTGCAGGGAGATTCTGAGCTGCCTCCTTGGCTCATGCAGCAATGGGAGCTATAAAATCCTCCCTTGGAGTTTTTACTGAGCACTGAATGTCCAGGTGGAATCTGAGCGCTGCTCATCTTGTCTTTAAGAGCTGCCAGTCAAGCAGTTTTGCTAATGCCAAAGCTTTGAGAGAAGTCTTCCTTCAAATTCCTGAACAAATGTGTTTGAGTGAATTGTTCCCCTTGTTTCAGTCTTGTATTTGGGGGTGGGGATGGTGTCTGCCAATTACAGCAGTCTCATGGAATATTTTGCCTTTTAATTTGCTCTGTGTCTATCATTGCAATGAGGAAAATACACTCAGCTGAAAAGAAAACCAGCACTACAATACCATATTTTATAATAGTGTCATAAATTGTGATTTTTGGCTTTTGACAGGAAATCCTTTTAGGTAAGTAATGTAGTCAGAATCTTTTCCCAGAATACATAGTATTATGTCTCAGGAACTAGATATTTGCCTAGGTAGATGTACATTAAAGATGAGTAGATTTGAAAATTTTTTGATTCAAGATTTTATTTTGGATTATGGAACCACTGTGAAATCTATTTTCATGCACTGATGTCCATTCTGAATGACCAAGTCATCCTGGTCAGTAAAAAAGATGATTTGGAAATAAGTTATACTAAATGTTGAAATGATTAAACAAAGTAAGAAGTTACATAGCTGATACAAAATGTGGTCTGAAAATTAGAAAATTGTATAAAAGACCCTTCAAACTTAAATGCTCTGATTTTCATACAAATATTTAATTTAAGTAGCGCTACTAATTATAGAAAACTACCTAATACTTCTACGTATATTACTACTTTAGTATTAATGCTAATTTAAGAAAATTATATTCTGCTAGACTGAAGTGTGCTTTACTGTAAGCTAAACCTGGGAGGAAGACAGCTGAAATGGTGCAAAGGAACATTGAAATTTGTTTTCCTTTGTGCCATTTTATCTCATCTTAAATTCACACTATGTCCTTCTATAAAGGACATAAAATTATTATTAGTTATCACCCACTGTGATGGTACAAATAAATAACATTCTGCTCAGGATTTGGATATAGATTGTGTACTGGCTGCAAAAAATATTTTACTGCTCAAGAACCTTTAAAATTGTTCTGTCTTTTGACTTCTGCAAAGCTTTTTGTCCAGATGGTAAAAAACATTTCAAAAAACCTAAACTAAAAAAACCCTTTCCCGTCTTTGCTATCCAAAAACCATCCTCCTTCTTCTTTCATTTCCCAGGCATTGTTAGATTAAGTCAGGAAAGAAATCTAGAACTGAGAGCTGGACTTACTGATAAACAAGATTATCATTGCCCATTTTACAGAAGCATGTGACTGTTTTTGTAGCCAACAACATTACACTGAGATTCCTTAGTTTTGTAAAAAAATGCATTGTATAAGAACAGTCACAAAGCACTCTTTCCCAGATTCCTTAGTCCCCAGTTTTGGGTCAAAACGGATATGAATGTCCCATGTTCTGTTTCTTTCTGCAGATAATTGTTGTCTGAAGAGCAGATTTTTTACTTCAAAAAACCATCAAAATATCTTTTCAGAAGTGTTTATGCCTAAATTCAGCAGTGTAGTGTATGCAGTCTTAATGGAGTTTGACATCTGTCAGAAGATGGGTTTAGCTAAATCCCTTATTATCCAGGATCTTCTTGACTTTAACCATCATCTTAGATTCTACATAGAAAAATATGAAATATATATGTTTGGGCACAGTATGTTTATGTATAATACAATTTTTCTCTCTGCATTCCCACTTGTCTTTTCAGTGTTGTTAGTATTCTCACCTTACCTGTGAAGCTGTGGAGGTATAGCCTAACACCTTCTGAGCTTCTCTTACTCAGGCAGACAAAGAATTAATGTGCAGTGAACACATCCATTTTAAAGTGGTTATTCCTAAGTCTAAAATCAGTGAGTTATGTTTCAAAACAGTTTGAGGTGGAGAAAGGCTTTTAAGTTGAAAGGAAAAATTGGAAATGATTGCTGGTTTTTTTTTCCCTAATAAATTCTTTCCTGTCTTCTTGGTATTTGGGAGATGCTGCTGGTTTATACACTGAGATCTTCTGTGTCATTTAAGAGTTTAAGTCCTTAATACCATTCTTCCTCTAGGTTCCACATTCTTTTCTCTGCTCTTCACCTTTTTTTCCTTATCAGGCATTTGTGTTTGTTTTTATTGACCTTCCTCACTTTTATCCCCCCTTTAAATGAAGATTGTAGCGTCAAAAGGAGATTAAAGACAGTTGTTACTATAATATAAAGAAGTTTTGATTTCTAAATGTTGCTGAATCCCCAGTGAAAGACTTTGAGAATAATGTTTTTAATGAGAAGAATGTTAACAGTTCTTTTAGATTTCCTTTGAAAATCCCTGTCTGTTTGAAAGAAACTTGCAGTACTACTTGTCAATCTGAGTTTCTTGAATACTGGAGAGTTTATTAACAAAGCCTTTACATGTGGACAAGCTCATAAGAGGGTATCTGCACTGTTTTCCTGCGCAGGTCTCTGTAATATCCAACTCTGACATTAATGCCATGATCACTAGATATGTGGTTGGAATTCCCTTCCCTCTGAGAGGCCTGACTGCTCTGTGGATGGTAAACTGTACATTAAAACTGTGGGATCCTTTCCAGTATTGACTAGTCCGCATTGAGAAACCATGATTTCAACTAATATAGCTAGAAAGAGAAGTGGTAAATTAAAAAATTAAGTTATTTTTAAAAGCTTAAGAAATCAAGAAAGAAACATGACTGCTGGTAACAGATGCAAAAATGAAAACTAGGTCAAAGTCACCCAACTATCTGAATTTTAACCACAGCATTATATTAATGATATTACAATTAGTTTCCTATGTAAGATTGTAATAATTTTCCTGAAGTTTTTTATTTTTAACTGCTTATCTCTGTCTTTTCATGCACATCTGACCAGCATAAATAAATAACAGTACTGACTGGTATTATATGGTCAATATTATAGACTGTTATATTTTAGGGGTCCAAAACTGACTGTCTTAAAAACTAAGATTTTTGGGAAAAAATTCCTGCTTAGTTACAATTCTGCCTCTCATGTTTTAGATTCTGTGCAGGGTAAGACAGTGTGCTCCCACTTGCAAGGCAAGGGGTTCCGTTGGAAGAATAAAATCTCAGCTCAGTTGAAAAACTAATTTGTGTTGAAAGGCTCAGTTGTACTCTGCTCTGGGGAGATCAGATCTCTTAGGTGCCTTTGGCTGCTTGAATCTGTTTGAAAAACACAAGAAGCTTCTCAATGCCTTGAAGGAAGTCTGAGAGATGGTTATTCTTCCCTCCCACCAGGTTTTAACCTAAAAGACAGAAAACTGTGGCCACTAGCTCAATCATTGTTAGTTATCTGCCCTGGTTTATGGGATATGTATTTTCACAGTGTGACCCATACAGGGTGCATGTCCTGTGTGCTTCTTTAAAACAAATAATGTGAGAACCTGGCTATTCTGCCTACTCCTTATCTACATTAGTCAGCAGTAGGAAGTAACATAAATAAAAATGTAGTAAAGACTTCCTTCATTCCAAAATGTAAGTTTCCTACAGCTTTAGTCTCTGTTGCTCTGCCTCAGCATGCCAAAAATACGTTTCCCTGGCACAGTCTCAGAATAAACCTAGACTTTGCAAGCAGATCCTGTCTCCAACCACTGTTATTATTTTTGGGGGATGTTAGCTTCTTCTGCTCATCTGGCTGTATTTATTGTCTGTTTTCAGGAAGAAAAACTAAGTTCCCAATCACAAAAATGGCTATCAGAAGCCATTGCAGTTTTTTTCTGTTTTCAAGCATTGTAATGTCCCAGAGAGAATATCCAGAGATTTCTCACTGAAGTTTTTTCTCCTGATAGATAGTATCTTGAAAGGCTTTTTCTACCTCAACTTGCTGTAATGCCTGTTCTTGATGCCTGCTAAATGCCCTCTTTTGCTGTCTCCCTGTGGATTGATCTTGAATTGTGATGTTCAGATGATTTTAAGTTACCTTCAGAAACAGGGACTGTCATGCTTCTGAGCATTATTCAGACACCACTTTGTTTTTGAAGATGGCTATCTAGAACTTTGCAGACACACACTGATTTATGCTTATCTCATTCAGGTGAATGAATTACAAAATGCTCTTATATGTCCAAAAATTAATATTACTTAGCGATGAATCAGCCTAAAGGAGTAATTAACTAAGAGAATTAGCAGTTGTATATTGATCTACTTTGCCACTCTATTAAATTACTTGCTAATTCTTATTTTGAGCTTGTGTCTCTCTTTTTATGTTGGGACTGTTACTAAAAGCCTCCTGAGCAGTGTGCCTTTATTATCAATAAAGGTATATTAGCACCACAACTTCCACATCTGCAGACACTTCCCCCTCCCATAAATGAGGTAAGGGACCCTCAATTGTGGAAGATATTGGCCCTTTAGCAGGCTAAAATATGTGCTTTCATCCTCCAAATCCTTTGGCACCTTTCTTCCTTAGGAGTTCGTTTCACAATAAAGGGAAAAACTTTCTTAAATCTCCCACTAAGGGAAAGTTTTCAGAGAAGCCTTCTGTTTCTTAAGTGTTCTTTAAGTTTAAATCTCTTTGATAACTACAGGTTTACACTCTCAGTGTACCTTATTTTCTAGCAAAGCATTTGTATCTAGTTTTTACTTCTGCAGCAAAGATTCAGTACTTTCGTGCACTGGTTGATGAGCATTAGTCACCATTAATTAGTTGTTTAGAAAATTTTATTATAGTATTAGTAATTATGTATTTTAGCAAAAAAAAATAAATTCCAAGGTGACTATTGTTTGAAGAAAACTATTTTAAAGGTTCTTAATCAGCCATGGTTTCTCAAATTTAAATTGCTTTTGACAACTGAAATTCCTACAGTTGAGGTCAAAGCAGACTACAGAACTTAAAAGGAAGGCTCACCACACATGAATTCAATACATGTGAAGGTCCAAGTGAGTGGAAGGAAACTATTTGTTCTATTCTATGGGAATAGAAACAAATATATTTAGAATAACCAAAAAAGATAAACACTGCCAATTTTATAATAATATCTGATATTGTCACTAGAGATGTATCTGTGTTTAATATCTGTTTATTTATTTTGCTTATAAAAATAAAGTTTTTTTATTAGATTTCAGATTAATTTCCATGATAACTTCAAGACTAAGATGATGATGTTGTAATGACATCTGAAAAATATGAAGTGACATCATTTTTAAAGTTAATTTATTAAACAGGGAAATTTTTCATGGGTCTTAAGGGGTCTCTCAAATATCCCTGTATACTGAGTTGAGCAATAAACCCTTTATAGACGAACATTCAAAGCTTCTTGATTTTGGATGTGCTTTTTTAAGTTCTGAAGGTTTTAAGTTCAATTTTAACTTAAAAATTCAAAATTAACTTAAAAATTTAAAGTTTTAAAGTTCAGTTTTAAGTGCTTAATCTCTTACTCTTGTGAAAATTCTTCCTACTCCCTGTGAAATCTCTGCATGTTCTATTTTGCTAAGTAGGTGCCCCTTCAGAAGGTGCTAAAGCACGAGCTTTAGCTGAGAATTCCTTTGCTGACGTTCTGCCTTGCCCTGTGTCTCAGTGCCCCGTGGGTCAGGTGTGCAGAGCAAAGGCAAGCAGGCAGGTGTTGAGCACAGGAGGAGCCCTGCAGGTCTGTTCCTCTGGTTGTTTTCAGCAGTGCTACTCGTGACACTGACCTGAATCATCCATCCAGCTCCCTTCTGATGGCAAACAAATGTCACAGGGCTTCCAGGACCTGAGGGAGCCAACAGGGAAGGTGGAGAAGGACTTTTCACAAGGGCATGTAATGACAGGACAAGGGGAATGGCTTCAAACTGAACAAGAGTAGATTTGGATTAGATATTAGGGAGAAATTCTTTGCTGCGAGGGTGGTAAGGCACAGGAGCAGGTTGCCAAGAGAAGCTGAGGATATCCCATCCCTGGAAGTGTCCAGTGCCAGGTTGGATGGGACTCTGAGCAGCCTGGTCAAGTGGGAAGTGTCTCTGCCTATGACAGGGATGGGAATTAGATTATCTCTAAGATCCCTTCCAACCCAAGCTGTTCTATGTTTCTATGGTGATTATTTGTTGATCAAGTCTATTTTTCTGTGGTCTTCATTGGTACAGTGGATTTAGGGCTCCCAATTCCCAAACTGCAGCCACCAGGTTTAGCAGAGAGATGCAGCTGCAATTCTTTATGGATTTGGAGATCAGAGAAAGGAGTGTGGGCCAGCCTGTGTCAGTCTTTTGGAGAGCACTGCTAAAATGCAGATATTGGAAATGCATGGGTCAAGATCCACCTCCAATGCAGATCTGCTTAGCAGAGATACAGGTGCTGGGGAAGGGAATTATGCTGGATTCCCTGAAAAAATTTGCTTCATAGCACATCTACAAATCCCACAGGTCAAGAACTGGCGTGTGGCTTCAGCACGTTCCTTCTCCATGATAGGGAGGCAATGACAGATGACCAGAGCTCATGCACCTTGTCTTCAGGATGTCTTCGTTCTTACACTTTGAGTTGACCACAAGTTCATTGCATGGATTAGGAATCCAAAATAATTGCAGGAATCATAAATTGTGTCAGGTGCCAATGCTTTGTAATCATGGAGTGTGCTCTTTTGCAGCATCAATTACTTGAGCAATTAATGGAATTGATACTAAAAATTGCAGTTGAACAGTAGAGATTCCATGTTAAATATCTTCAAGCCTTTCAATTATTTCAAAGTAATTTCAGTTCTGAAAGAGGTTTTGGTATGTATTCTTTTCCAATAATTTTCAAGTAAGAAATGAGGCTTAGGCAGTCACTTTTATCTGTATCTATATGTGTACTCCATGTCTCACCATAACATCTGAACTGGTTTGCTGATTCAACAGGACTTTATAGCTATTTTTGAGACTGCCTAAGTAAGTCTTTATGAAATTTGGGGCCAGATAATGGGAAAAGAAGCAAAGATAAAGACTGCAGTATAAGCTTCTGTATACAAAAAGAAAAAAAAAATCTACAGTGAGAGAGAACCTACTGGCAAACATCTATTTATGTTTTTTGATCAACTCTAAATCCAAAAGAGATGAGACTTCATTAATACCAGTGCTCACAGAAATGTTGCTTTCTGAAGCAAATTGAGTCTACATTTGTTTGTGTTTTCCTCTAGAGAGTTCATTCTTAATAGGAAACTTCCCTGAACTTTGGTTTGTGTTACAGAGGAAATTTTCATGTCAGTTGCATGAACTTTAAAGAGGAAAATGTAGGGGAAATAGAGCGTTTGAAATCAACTCTTTGTGCTGCTTGTCTATTATATTTTTACATTATCCTATTTTGTTATGTTGTTTAAAAAAAAAAAAGATGTGCCCATCTTTTTGGAGTGGGATAATCTATGGCTTAACTACCTTTTGAGTCCTACTAAGATTTTAAAGATAATATAGGTAGAACTTGATGGTCATTGATCATAAGGGTCTTTTTTACCCCCCTCTGGAGAATGTTACATATAAACCCTCTAAACTAGTCCATAAGTGTTGCAAACTATGGGGGCCACATAATCAACACAAAGGAAGTATAGCTATAACCTCAAATAATTTTTTTGGTGTCAGAAGATGCACACAAACTATTTTTATGTATGAAAATACTTATTAGACAAAATAACTTGAAGCAGTGGAATAATTGGCATGTATTCAAATTGTGGTTAATTGAATTCTTCATCTGTGGCTTAGAGAGCCACATGGGGTACAGATTCTGCACGGAGGAAGCAATTTTCATTAACGGGATATAATTTAGAATGAGAAAACATATACACTCTGCCTGCAACACAGTTAATAATTAATATGGAATAAATACATAGACATACACTGAGTTACCATATTTCTACCTGTCACTCTGTAGAGTTTCAACAACTCATTTGCATGCTAAGTAAGTATATTTATTCAGGGAGATGACACTGTAACACCACCTTCAAAAGTGGAAGACCTTTATGTCACAGCATCGGAAATGAGTCATCCTTGTTTTTAAAATGGCAAAGTGAGATCAGAATGGTGATTTGATCTCATGCCTCCTTACATCTAAGGAGTTTGCTGGTTTCTGAAGTGACACTGTACTGTTAAAATCCAATAACCAATTCCAAAACTGTCCATTATTTCTGAGTCTGGTCAGTTTTCCTGAATGAGATTAGAGAAAGTTTAAAACCTCTTAAGAAAGAATATTATTTCTGTTTTGCATTCTGAAGATCTCTAGCATTTATTATTTGGTCTCTCACATATGCTGTTAATATTGGGATGTGTCTGCATGCAAAAAGCAAAGTATTTGAAGGACTGAGAAGAATGTCTTGCAGGATGTGTGACATCAATGAGGGAATGGCTGACTGAAAGCCAGCAGCACCGCAGGGTTCAGGCTCTATCAGTGGCTTGCTGCATCACTTTAAGCAAGTTGAGTTACACCTAATCTCAAAATCAGTTAAAGCTATTTGGGATAAGAAATTCCATAAATCAAGATCTCAGAATATGCTTGTGCACATACCAACAGAGAATGTGTTAGCACAAAGCCTAAACATGGTTTTTTACCTCTAAAAATGTATAAACAGGATTTTAAGTCCAGTTACTTTTGAGACAGTGCCTTGACATGCAGAAAATTCTTGACTTCAACAAAACTGGAAAATATTCCTTAAATATTCCCTTGAATCAAAGCTCAAAACTCCAAATCTCTTGCAAGGATTTCTTAGCATTTCAGCTAAAAAGATTCAGTGCAATAACAGCACTCCCAAATATTTGCCTTATTTCTGCCATATTTATTTTATGAACTATAATGATATTTAATATAACTGAATTTTAGGACTGGGCTTCATATTTCCTTCTCTTTTTAAAACAGGTGGTAACAATATTGGCAAACATGTCTGTGTTGGACCAGTGTGCTTCAGAAATCATTCAAGGAAATGGTATGTATTGTAGCTGAATTATATTTTTTATTTCTTTCTGGAGAGTCAGAGTAGATGGGAATGTAGTGCTTAAAAGGCAGCGGAGAAAGGCTTCACTGAAAAAGCTTCATTTTGCATCCTGTCTCTGCTGCATATTGCACATTGCTGCAGGGTGCAAAATGAGTCCTGGGGATGGTTCCACATAAAGGAAGTAAAATGCCACTGTTTTAAGAAACTTTACATTTGTGATCACTTTGTTGGTGTTCTGTGTGTGTTACTTACTCCTAGATACAAAACAAAGTAGTAAAGAAGTAAAAAGTGTTTCAGCAACCTGTATGGTGCTAATACAGGTAATATTATAGTAAGATGTAAATGCCTTATTAATACACCTACCAGCAAATTCAAGGCCAAGCAATATAGTAAGATGGGTGCCTTTTTCTTTTTTTGTGGGAAACATTAAATTACAGTCAAAATTCACATATATTTGCTAGGCCAAGTAGGCCTAAGTCATGCTGGGTACTGCAGTGGATTATCAGGGACAATGACAGCAAGTAAAATTTGTGTATCACTCTGTCATGGAATTTCACAAGAAACAATTTCCCCCTGGCTTTTGAGTGGGGTTGGCACTCATCCTGTGTGCAAAATCTTTTTTGTGTCTGCCTCCTGTTATAATAAACAGGTGCTAGTCAGAGGCCACATTCTGAGAATGGTCTTTGAATGGTGGAGAATTTAGGTACTTTCTTCTCAACTCTGATATTTTTGTATGTTGATTGATTATTATCTAGCTGCATGGTTCTGATGATAATTCTCTGAATTATTTATGCAAATGTTCTAACAGTTAAAATCCTCTGATGCTACCTGATGTAATCTGAATGCCTAATAGCATATGGAGTCTAATAGCACATAATTGTCTTTACACTTAAAATAATCTAGAAAAGAGAAATCATCTTCTTTTTTTGTGGTGCTACAAGAAGAATATCAACTCCTACAGGCAACAATAACTTAATGAAGCCACTTCAACGGGGATAACATTGTCTCTCCTGGAGTGAAGAGTTATACAATAAATTCAAGAAACAGAATTTCATAATTTCCTTCATTAAAGGATTCATCATTCTAAAATACCCTTAAACAGTTTGAGAAGGACACTTTTAAAGGCTTGCTTAAAAATATGTAAACAAACAAAAAAATAATTACTCGAATTGAAAGTGAAACTTCATTTAGTGACCTGAAATATATCACTACAGGTTTTTCAGTTAGTGATTGCCTTCAGGTTAATTTAGAAGCAAATAAGGAATTACATTTGTTTGACTGAAATAAATTAGTGAAATTTAAGATTCCAACTTTTAGAGGAGGGAAGAGTTAGTGCATTTTCTAGTACCAGAAGTTCTGTAGCTTCCTAGTGAAGACAAACTTATGCATAGATCAGATGTGCCGGGGTGCTGAAGTAAAAATTGCAGCCTTCATTTATGTATTCTCCATTCTCCCTTTTTGGGCAGTGGCTGGTCTGTATTAGCCCAGCTTTCCTTTCCCCTTTACTTTTTTGCATTGAGATTTTTGTTGGAGAGTGGATAACGATGGCTCTTGTATTCTTTCAGGTGTTCAGCTTTTAATGGAGATGCTCTTTGAGAGATCCTCCTCTGGAAACCCAGCAGAAGCTGCAGCTTGTGAGCGAGTCCAGCAGAAATCTGCGGTGACCCTGGCACGGCTCAGCCGGGATCCCGAGGTGGCAGAGGCAGCTGTAAAACTCAGCTGTAAGGATCTGTCTCCTGCTTAATGGCACTGAAAGAGGGAGCAACTGCCAGTCATGGAGAAGCTCTTTTTAATTTTTAGCCTCACTTGGTGAACTTTGTGAGAGATATTCCCCATAGAGTCTGTCCAGAGGATGACGGAGGAGATGGAGCTAAATGAACCTCTGGCTTGTTTCCCAGAGGAGCCTGAGGTGCAGCATCCACTCAGCACAGAGCTGTGCCTTGCTGTGCCAACTGACACTGCTGCCTCCTCATTCCTTTATGCAGGATCTGTCAGGGCACAGAAAACTGGGACCCCAGCAGGCCCAGATGTGATGAATCCAATGGGAGGGAATGTGCTCTTCGGGTAGGAATTTTTAAGGGTGTGTGGGAGGATTGGTAGGGAAGAAATGGAGGTCACAATTTCCACTCTGAAATTGCAGCAGCAAGTAAACCCAATTTATTTGTTTATGCTTTACAACTATTAATTATGACTGCTCTGAACTGCATAGCTCCATGGAAGGTCCCTTAAGTATTTTCATATCATCTTTGCATTAGAGATCATATCTACTAAAAAAAGATAAATATGATGCATCTAAAAACTATCACAAAATAAGAAGTTATTTTTCTAAATTATTTCTCCTGACACCCTTTTGTTGCTCTCAGGTATTCCTCGCCTGATTAAACTTTGCAGATCACCAACAGAAAGAAATAACAGTGATTCTGTTTTAGTGGCATGTCTGGTATGTACATTTTAGTCTTCCTTTCATGCTTATACTGGAAAATTAAGGAAAAAACATCCCTTTAGATTTCAAAATGCATAAGTATTTCAGAAATGTTTTACATTCATGTCAGGGTCTCCTGCTTTTCCTCTTAAGCATAATCCTGTACTCTGTCAATTATTCATCCTCAGATTGAAGATTTAAGCACATAAGGAAAAATGGCTTCATATTCACATTACTGGGCACCAAAAAATTTCCTTGGAACACTTTGGAATTTAAGGATTCATTAATTCCTAAATTCCATTCTGTCATGGTTCTATGTTTGTTGAAATTAGCCTTGAGTCACGGGGGTAGCAGCCCTTTATCTGCACTCATGCATATATTTGAAAATATTTATGTAAAACATCCAAAAAGAGGAAAAGATATTTCTTGCTTCCGCTCCAATCCATTTTTTTTCTATTTGTGTCACCAAGACAATACAGTGCCCAGCAAGGAGTGGGCACCAGAAGCTTAAGACTGTCTCTGCTCAGGAGAGAGATCCCATCTGCTGGGCCTGCACTGCATGTGCTGTGAGCCAAATGCCAGAGCTGAATGATTGCACCAAGCTTTCTGTGAGAGGCCTCTGGGGACATGGGTGATCTAGGGCTGGAGCACAAGCTCTGGTGAATGAAGTCTGAAGAATATCATTTGACAGTGCTTTGTGATATTAATGTTATTTTAAATGTAAAAGTAATGCTTGGTTATTGCAGCTTGTTCCTTTAAGCAGGTCTCATTCAGGATGAAGAAAGTATAAATGTGAGCATAGAAAATGCTGTGATTATTCTTCCTGCATGCCAAGAAGACTTGTTAATCTTGTGTGGTTAGAGCAGAGACCACAGAGCAATGGCAGCAAACCAGACTGTGATTTTTCTGTCTCACTGAAGTTGTTGCTGCACATTCCTTGAATCCATGCCTATTGCTTGAGACGTTACCTACCTCCCTGTCTCAGAAACTCTGCTTCTCCTGATATTTTAGTAATTGCCTGAAGATGTTTTCTGATAAAAATGTGGCAAAAATATTATTTTTGAGACGTAAGCTGCTTCAAGGTCTGATAGGTATTGTCACTGGGTCTGAGGGCTTGCACTGTACTTAGACCTGCTGCTCAGGTCTAAAAGCAAAGTGCCCCAAAATAATTGCCATTGAATAACTTTGCATGAGGGAAGATTCATCTGACAGATGAAGACAGTGAGAAGAGATTACCCAGGTAGCAGAACTCATAGACCTGCAGAGTTCAGCTTTGAGTTCTGGCTGTTATTTAGGTATGGTTATAATGGATTTCTGCAATGAAGGCTTTGCCAAACCTGAAATGAAACCTTTTCCAAACTGCATGGCAATGATGCTGTTTTGTTTTTCTAGGCAGCCCTGAGGAGACTGGCAGTTATGAGTCCTGATGGGCTGGAGGATTCAGATTTTCAGCAGCTGGTAAAGCCCAGACTCGTGGATTCTTTTCTGCTGTGCACAAATATGGAAGAGAGCTTTGTATAAATGGGAGCCAAAAACCTTTGAACAATGATGAAGGTGATAGGTACACAGTAAGATAACACATGTACAATTTTATTTTGGTTTAGTCCTATTGTTATTTATGACTTATTTATTCTAAACCCATGAAAATGTGGTTTGTCAGAGCAAAGGCACAGAATGAGAAAACTTTTTGCTATGGTTTGCAAAGGTGTTTTTTTATTTTATTTTCCTGCCAAGACACACAATACCTTATCATTGCCATCTAGCACAATGTTTTGTTTAATATAGTTGAATTAAGGTAATGAAGCCAAGAATTTTTTGTTTTGATGTTAAATGCTTCTGATGATGTTTTTTCACTGATATTTTTCTATAGTTAGGAAATTTTGTAGGTTTTTTAATAAATGTTTTAGCCTCATCTGTATTAAGAGAAAAATAATCCTAAAAGCTGCAACTATATACTTTGAAATGAAAGGGATGTTACAGTCTGAGTCCAGTTCTTAACTGTTATATTTTAATAGAATTAAGTAACTGAGAGAAAAATTTCCAAAAAACGTTCAAGTACTGGCTTCAAATGATGCTTGAATACATTCTTAGGCTGTATAAAGATGTGTTCCATCAGAGGATACACACTAACAGAAAGCTCTTTTTTACATTGACTGAAATTTCCTAAAGAAATCTATAGAATTCTAGAAAAATCTTGGATGGTCTACGTGTGTTTTATCTCATAATGTAATATTTTCCTCCTATGATTTAAAACCATTATACAATGACAATTTTCTCTCCTTTCCAAGCCTTATAAGAACTGGAAGTGCTGATGTCCAAACATGTTTTTAACATTCCAAGCTACTGTTTTTGTGAAAAATTGTTCACATCTACACTAAATAATCTGAAGAGTTTAATAAATTGTAATGAATTTTCATTTTTCTGGCTTGTTAACTAGTTCTGTATTTTTAAAACTTAAATGGGACTCTTAGGAGCTTTGGAAGTTGAGAAATGGACGATAACATAAATAACAGATATGATTTTGAAATAAACTTTTTTTCCATGAGCATTCTTTTTAATTCTTTCTTTTTCCTTTCATTGAAAAACTAGATCTATTGAAAATGACTCAACCACCAATATCTGGTAGTGGTTTTTTCCCCCTTGATTTTCACAAAGCACTCTGTAGATTATAAAAAAAGTTGTAATTTTTTTTTCATGGCTTCCAAACATTGCTTTGGATCACTTTATGATCAGCAATTTCAGGGTTCTAGGATATCTGCCAAAACCCCCCCACATTCTTTTCTTGCTGTATTTTGTAGATATATTAGGCAGCTTAATTAATTAATGTTTCTTTAGTGTTATGTGGTGTTTGGATGAACAGCACCAGGAGATTGTGAAGCTGTGATTGCCTTCTACATTTTCTGTATATGAGAAACCTGTCTTGCTTTAAGCAGTGAGACAAAGGTGGTTACTTTTTTCTCCCTTGATTATATGAGTTAAGAAGTCTCTGCCTTAATGTCTTTCTTATGAGCTCTTCATGTAATCAGCTCTATCTTGACTGAATTTTAAAACTTAACAAAACTTACAATAACCTCTGTCATGAGCAGCTATTCAAAGGAAAGTGTTGGATCAGATGTTCTAGTAAGCACAGAGATGAATTCTGATTTTTTGCTTACTTTAAGACAGCTTCTTAAGTTTCTAAGATTATTAAAATGTATGATATTGTAAAGCTATAAAAGTATTGTATTAGTGATGGACTTCAACACTTTCTTTCCTAAGCAGAAATACAGGTGTGAGCCATGGTTGTCTTGGCAGAAACAATAAATTAATACATTTCATAAAAAAACTAATAAAAAAAATCTTGTTATCATTCTGATAGCATGGCAGTCCCTGATAAAACACATCAAATTCTGTACTGAATTTCTGTACAGAACCTCATTCTGTCAGCTTCAGCTAACAGCAGAGATATGAGTTTCAAGATAGAGTAGGGTTTATCCCATAATAGGTAAATTTAAAATCTCTTTTAAAGAAATTTTCCACACATGCATGCATAGTGAACTGAAAGGGCTATTAAGAAGATGCCATCATGGCTCATAATGTTTTAATATAATTTCTAACAGATTAATCAAATATTCAGTGAGCAGGTTGGTAACAACTAATTTGCTCTTAAATACAGGAATATGAACCCACATTGATTGAATTTACTACAGACACTCTCAGTCTGCAATATGACTCCATAATTCTAGGCTCATATTTTCCATTTAAATGTGTTCATATTACACATGTGGCTGTTTATATTACAGAAGAAGAGACCTTTTAGGTGAAACTCATATTTGCAGCAGAAAACATATCTTGAAAGAGCCATTTCAGCAGACATCTAATCACTTAAGTGTCCTCAAAAACATTTTAGGCTTTGATTTTTTCCCCTAGAGCTGTGCACTTTATTTTTGTATATGCTAAAGTTTATGGGAAAATAAACATACCTTTAATTTTACTTCTTGATTCTCTTGGAAATAATAAGTAATTAAAAATATTGATTTATTTTTCTCATTACTTCTGAATGAGAATTCTGATTCCAAATGAATTCTTGATTCGAAATGTTCGCTTTGAAAATGGCTCTTCAGCTTTTAAACAAAACAAACAAAAAAGAACAGTTTAAGCCAGAATAAACATTTTTGCTTTCAAATGTAGTATAAAATACAATATTTAATATCAAGAAATTTTCACTAAAATAAGTATTGTGATGGCTTAATCTGTGGACTCCCTGTGTATATACATATACAGGTAGGAGTGAGAGTGGAGAGTATGTGTAATACATTCCCAAATCAGCTCATTTATGTGGACTCATTGACCTATAGAGTTGGAATGTAGTTTAGGTATTTGTTTCATCTTCCTGGAAAATGAATGTCAAATTTGTTAGAAATGTTGTTGTTTCCCTTAAGTTCTTCTGAACGTTTTCAGTTTTGTATGAGATTAGAAATGCTTAACAAACATGCAGTGAGCTGCAGGATTCTTTGTAATTTTGATTTACACTCCAGCAACTTTGGACAATATCTTCAAATTTCAGCTTTGGTTTCAAACTGTTTACAGATATTCAGGGCCCAGATGTTTCATTCATAGAATATTTTGATTATTCTCTGTTTATTGTGTACTTGGTACATGAATCACTTATGTGGAATTTTACTTGTCTGACCTTTTCAATTTAAAACTGTATTTACAAAGAATAAAATAATGTCTTTGTAAATTGCATATCTTAACTATTTTTTGGGTTTGCCTGTTAGTATCCAAAAGATTACTTCATTTGTAGGGTTTGCCTTTCTACAAGGCTGATTCTATTCTCTTATATGGCTTGTTCCAAATTTTTGTGGTGACTATCTCTTTTTAGACAATAGCAAAGTCAAAATAACGTTGGCTTTTGTGTTTTGAGGAATCTGCTTTGATATTCACTTTTAATTTATATTAAATTTAATGTATTTAAAGAAGCACACTAGACAATGTAAATTATTCACCAACGTTCTCATTTTTAAGGGGAGGGGAGGGAAGATGGCATTAAGCATTGAATGAAAGGTTCAGAGTGAATTTGTTAATTGGAGTTGGAAGTGCAGAACTGGTGAGAAGGTGAGTGAATACTTTTGGCCCTTGACAAGCTAAAGAACTGGGAACAAGAAAAACACAGGATCATCTATTCTAGATACTTATGTGCTTTGTGGAGACACTTATCTCTATTTTCTGGCTTGCTCTTGGATCTGAGTTTCTTTTTCCAGCTGTGACAAATTTCTTCCTCTTGGGAGTGTATTTGTATAATTGCTAGTTATCTAACAGAGTTGCATTCCAAGGTCTAGTCCTGCTAATTATTATATTGATAAGGTTTTTGCTGAGAAACTAAGGAACAAAAATACCTTGTGTAATAGATTTAATTAGGACCACCTAGAACAGAAAGAAATGTTTATTGTTCTTACAACAAGGGGAAAGACCAACATATCCTCCAAAAAGCCTGAGAGAAAGCATGGGATATCAGCTTATAATTTCATGGGTTTGGTATTTTTACAAGCAGATCTGCTGACTAAGATTTTATGATTTAATCAGTTTTCAGCCAAATAATCACTGAATCAGAGAAATAAAAGTAACCCACTGGACCTGCAGACCAAATGCTGTGAAATCAAAGATTTTTCTCTTTCATTTTTAACAGCCAGTTGCTGAACTTTTCTTTTTAATACTTGAAGTGTGCCTAGAACCCAAAGAAACCTATGGGAAACCAGCGGGGCAAAAAAAAAAAAGAGTAGCAAGTAACGCTGATAATTTGCTTTGGAAAGAAATGAAAAAGGATCTAAAAGCCTAAATGATGTGAAGAAGGAGGTGTGTATAATGCAGCACCTCACCTATCACTGTGTGATCACCTGTGCTAAAAATCACTGCTCATATCCCCTTCTTCAAGCTTCCTGGATTACCTCTGGGTTTTAACCAGCTTTTGTCCATATTCCTCACAACATTTGGAATGTCTAAATAATAAAAAACCCTAATAATGCATATGTCTTCTAAGTGATCTACTTAGTCTGATTTATTTTTAATACCCCATATTGTAAAAACCTCTTTTTTTTAATAGTTCTCAAAGGATAAACCTAACAATTTATGTCTATTTTTATGCTCCTCAGGTGAGACAAAGATTATGGTAAATCAAGCAGGTATATGTAAAAGGATCCAGAAACAGACATGTATGTTCTCACTTGCATCAAAAGAATAATTATGGGTCCAAATGATCTAGGGGAATCTTATTTGATGCTGCTTTTTCTGACTTCTATAAGTCAGTTTGCTTGCACTGAAGGAAAGAAGAGCCAGAGGTAAACCAAGGTTTCCAGGATCTTGCTAGAGTTAGATGTGTAGAGGTCTAAAACATAAAATAAGTATAAATATATCTTACAATATGAAACTAAGAATAAAAACCTTTTTTTTTTTCAGAGCAACAATTTAACACAAATCAACGATTTTAAAAGTTTATCCTATCAGTAGAAGAAATAATTGTATGCTTTATTTAGGGGGGAATTGTGAACTGTTAGAAGTTCAGTTGTGCAAGCAGAGTCCAGACAAGTAATTTAGGTCCATTCTGTAGACCACAGAGAGAAGTATGGAAAAATGGTGCTGGTGATTTCTTTGAGGAGCTGTCTGAACACCTTGACATCTAACTCTTACTTCAGATCACGAGAGATGAATTCCAGGCTCAGTCTGGAGACAAATGGGAGGCACTTTTCCAACTGGGGTTTTACATACTGTTTACATATCAAGCACAATTTCCCTCAAACCAGAAAATTTTGCAAGATCAGACTCTTCTTTTAAAATGATGACATAATTTACTTGTTTGGTATGTGCTAACTGATGAATTCTGTTTGCTACTCTTTTAAAACAAGGAATAGCTGCACCAAGTGATTGATAAAGCTCATGATAATGTGCCAGATTATAGGTTTATTATTACAGAAAAATATATTGTATTTGAAAAAAAGGGAGAAGAAAAACAGACACTAAATAACAACTCCAAAGTGAGCTATCCTGGACAATATGTGAAATACCACTGTGCTCATCAATAGTATTGCACATGCCAGGAAAGCTACTGCTCCCCAGAAAACAAGCAAACAAACACAAATCCCCTCAAACCCAGTGCACCTTCTTTCCCAAAAGTAATCATCTGAGCTGGAAGAAGAAGAAAGGACAGTTCATCACAAGGCAGAGCCTGGAGCAATGCAATGTCATTGGTAAGGTGAGACACAGATAAATGAGGTCTATTTCCAGGTGCTCCAGGCTATCCTATAGCATCCCATGCTGGCTTGGAAGTTGCTTACATCAAGACCATTGCTAAACCCATACAAGTCTCTGTTTCTGTGCTTACTGTGGCTTAATCTTTGAGCTAGCAAATATTGGGAACCCTTAGTTGAGTCAATAATTTGCTTTCCATCAACATTGCAGATGACAGATATGTGGTAGCTCAAAACTTCATTCCTCTCTAATTTTCTGTAGGTCTTTCCTCCTGATGGCAACAGATTAATGCTCCCTTGAGAGTGAATGGCAGGTGAAGGATTAGCTCAGCTCAGTACAAGGGAAAGCTACTGAGAGCTCAAACCCATCATCTGTAAAACTGGACAGTGACATTTTTTACAAGGTATTTGCAGGTGCTGTCTCACTGCTCTCTCACATCTGCATCAAAGCAATCTCTGGGTGTAACATCTTGGCTAAAATTTTGTCTGTTTCCTAACTTGCACTGTTGTCACCATCTCTCAACTATTTATCCTCAAATATTATCTATTTTTCTTTTTTGAAAGCATCATACTTACAGTAGCCAACACACTGGGTAGTGCATTCAGATGGAATTTTGGGATTCTGCTGCAAAGACCAGATGAATGTTCATTAATTGTTGCCATTCTCATTTTTTGTTTCTCTTGCCTAGCTAAGCTAAAAACTACAGGATTGAAGAGTTCCTTTCCGTCCTTTTGTATGATACTGAGGTCACTAAGATTGTTCCTTTCATTTGAGGCCACTTAAAGAGAGTTTATTTTGAAAAATATTTAAAAAAGACCAATTCTTTTGACAGTATCAGTATGGTCTTTTTGTTTGTGACCCTTGGATATTCCTTGTGTGCAAATGTCTTTGGAGCTTTTTTGCAGTTAATAATTTGACATGGCTGTAATAGAAATGCCTTTTGTGTCCAGCACCTGTTCATCTGCAGCTTTCATTGACTAAAAACAGCTGATTTCAAACTTTTGTTTTCATTTGTAGAAAATTATTTCAGCACTTCTGTTGGTTGCAAGCTCATCTCAGAGCCCCTTTCATGTGGCAATACTTATGTTGCTTCTCATCCTCAGTGAAAGTTCTGCCTTCATTTATCCTTTGATCACCTTTTTAATTTGTTCACTTTTCTTGTTATGTGTATCAATAAAATATTGCAGCTGTTTTAATTCAGATTTAAATGCTATCAGTTGTTGTGAGAATAATCAAAAAGGCTGCTGAAAATGAAATCATTAAAATATGGTTTTGGAGGAGAGGTGTTATTGACACCAGGATCTCAGGCTTTAAATATTTTGAAGGTACTTTTAAGGTAAAGTGTCTTTCACTATGAAGTATGGATATATTTTTATTGAGAAGAACTTTCTTAAATAGTTGGATTTTTTTTTAAATTAGAAATGTTTCTATTAAAACACCATAAAAAACTTTTGCAAAAGATTTTACCTAAGAGGTTGTTACATTTTGGTTTTTTTCATGACATTTCACAAAGTTTTAATGTCCTTTTTACCTTGAATCCAGAAATGACAGTGTTATCAGAAAAAAACCATCTAATTTCACCCAGGGGCTACTTTTCCAAGCAAATGACCAAATACCACATGTTTGGTTTTACTTGCAGTGCTGTGGTAGTTCTGTGCTGCAGGCTGGAGGTGTGTTCTGGGTGTGAGACCAAGGGACAGGAAATGTATGAAATACAAGCAAAAGCAAAGATCTTGCTGAAAGTGCTTCCTCCTGCTGCAGATTCAGAAAGTCCTTGTCCTTTGGAGAGTGCCCCATGGCCCCTGTGGAGTTCAGGTGTCCCCTGCCTTCACTCAGTACCCTCTGGGCTTATTTAGTTTTTCAAAAAACCTTGAGTGGTAACTTCTCTCTGTTCCCATCATGACAGCTGAGAGCTGCAACCCTGTGGATAATTCTGATTTTGTCTGCATACCTCTTTCTTTCTGCTTTATTTGTAACACTTGCCAGCTGAAGAATCATCTTCCTTACTATTTGTTTACTCATGGCAGGCTTTTCTGAAATCTAACAAAACTGCAGTCAAACTCACCACATAATTAATAAAATACCCTTTCTTCTGTGTAAAGACAGAATTATTTTGGTAATCTTTAAGCATTTTCTGGAAAATTTAACTAACTTTATCAGGGACAGTTGTTCATTTTATTCTCCTCCATTTACATAATCTTGTCAATAAACTGCTTTCAACATTTCAAACAAAAAATCTGTCTTCAAATTTAACTTATTTTCAAACAACGAAAAGATTTCAAATGCTTAACATGAAAACTTGTTTCTTTAAAAATTAGAAAGCAATTAGAGAATCTTCTAAAAGAGTCAATTGTCATGTAGCAGCCCAATGTTATGCCATAGACTGCATTTTTCTTTTTTCTTGAGAAGGAGTACAGTGTTGCTATTGTTCAGTTTCATGTTAGTTCTGGCTGCTATTCTACAAATCCCATGGACAATAGGGTAATTTAGAGGCCCCTTTGCAGCTGGGTGGGAAAGGAATTGCAACAATAATGGTTTAAATATTCTTAAAAAGTGCTTGATAGTTTTTTAACTTGTTCTGGTGACCTGATCCCACGAATAAAGACATTTTAAAAAGTCTAAGGGATGCATTTGAATCTTATCTCACTTCCTAAAATACTTAAGAACCAATTTTCCTTACATCTGGAATGTCTTCAGTCAGTTTGGCTGTTTTAATCTGGATGAAATCTACATGAGAGCAAGTAATCTAGAGACCTGCAAATGAACCTTTCTGAAATCTTTAAACCACTGCTGAACTCATCAGAAATACATGATCATCATACACTGTTATGCATCCAAACTCTCTTCCAAGTCTTCAGGGGTGAATGTAGCCAGAAAGTCAGCTTCCCTTGGGGCCACCTGCTAAAGTGACAAAAAAAAGTCACACAAAACATTTCCTTGCTCTGGGAACTGCTGAGAATTAATTTTCTCCTCTAATATTTTTTAGAAAATGTAAAATTTGTCTCTAAAGAAAAAGATTATTAAAATCTCTTTAGAAAATGAAGTGTAGACTAAAAAATTTTTTTTCTGTAGCAGAATAAGGTTTTCTTAAATTGTTTTTTTTTTGCATTACAGTGTCCTGTGGATCTGAGTTTCTTTTAAAAGAGCAGCGTAAATATTTTTTTTATTTCACAATCCAGAGAAATATAAAGGAATTTACTAATTTATTAAATTTAAAATAATAATTGTTAACTAATTAATTAAGAAAATGTATTAATTGTCAGATGTGAGGAGTCAAGGTCAGTATAAGCAAATGAATATCCATTGATGTTGTTTCTCAAAGATGCATATTTTATCTGAAATTGAGTTTCATCTGATATTACTTTAAAGATATTTTCTTCTCTAGAGACTTATTGTGCAAAGAAAAAGGGAAAGTACTGGGGATGTCTGCCTGGATGTAACTGACCAGAAGCATGAGCCCTCTTCCATGATGTCAGAACTCCAGGTCTCATGGGTGTCTTGTTCCCAGTGGGAGTGGAGAAAAATGTAGCCACAAAAATTAGGTGAACTGAAGCATGAGGCCTCGTTTTTCATGAGAGGAGAGGATAATAGAAAGGAAAAGCTGAAAAGAATTGAACCCAAATGTTTAGGAAGGAGACACTATTGGGGCTTGTTGAAACTTGGGAAACAAAAGCAAATGAAATGTTGCAGGGAATGGTTATGAACGATGGAAAACTGACTGTAGTCACAATCAGAGTTGTAGTTACAATCAAAGTATTATTTAAAACTTTGATATTTATGAAGCATCAAGTGAAAAATGAAAAAATTAATACAACACTAGGTGCTGTTTTGTATTAGCAACAACATCACCGTTGGCAGCTGATCTGCTCGTGCCTTGGTTTGCAATAGTGGCAGGAGTTCAGAAGCTCATTAATTCATTGGCACAGATTAGAAAAATGGATATATTCTTTTTCTGTCAAAACACAATGTAACCCAAAGCAAAAGGAGTCTCTGTGCTTTCACAACTCATGATGAAGTGCAAACTGAGTTTTCAAAAGCTCCTTTTAGATGTACTTAAGGACTTGCTGGGGGAGAAGTGGGGACATCTACTGGAATTTTAAAACACTTCATCATATGTTTCCAAGGCTGCTAGTGAGACATATTTGGTTTAGGTCTAAAGTTGGATGAATAATGCAGAAACAATTTCTACTTATATTTGTGCAAATTTGGAAGCAAATCTTCAGCCATCTTGGGGTTGCTTTTGGTGTCATTTCCTGCACACACTCAGAGTTATTAAACTTTAATCGCATAACTGTTGGCAGAAAATAAATGTTAAGCTCACACAGGAATACTTTGAAAAGTGAATTTCTAATGTGCTTTCTGTAAGCCTCTGTACCACAAAGCTGATTCCATGAGTTATGTTCATTAGACTGGAGGATGGAAACAATATTAAGTGATTTATGGGTCTAACTGCAATTGAACAGTGAGTCTGTGCTTGGAGTAGCAACCCCTTACTTTAAAAGAAATTAAAAAAGAATTCAATGAGGAAGGAATATGTGAAGGAAATTGCAACCCATTCCCCACATTTCATGGTAAGAAAGAAGGAAACTCATCCATCATTAAATGCATTCATTAAAAATTATTCACTCAGATTGATTTAAAGCATCTTCTAACTTTAATCTCTTAATTTCTTGGGGCTAGATTGAGATGTGTCCTGCATGCCCAATAAGAGTGAAGGCTCTTCCTGCATCCTGATGTAAGTTGCTTGGACCTTGAGACAGGGCCTGCAGGAGCAGCAGTGTTATGGCTTTGCTCCCTGTCTCTCCTCAGAGAAAGCCTGGGGAAGGGAGGGAAAGGGGAATAAGATTGCAGAAGGGGAAGCTGTCCATCTTGATACAGAAATTCTGACTTGCTGGGTTTGGATGGAGGTCAGGGTTTCCCAAAATTTTACTGCTATGAACCAGTGAATAAATAATTCCTGCTGGGACAAGGAAGGTATAGATAAAATTGGCCTGAAGGGATGTTTCCCAGAGTTATCTGTGTGCCACTGCAATTTGCCTGTCCCATGCCCTTCAGTCTATGCTTTATTTTAATCCTTAAAGTTCAAAAACCTTTTATGTCTTTACAAAGTTTATGACCTGATTGTATGATGTGATTGTGTCATGCAGTTAAAAGTTGTTGAAAATAAGAAGCAGGAGTTTTCCCACTCACCTTAAACTAAAAGCCAAATTACCAATGTTTGAAGTACACTGGCACTTCACAGACTGGTCCACAGTTTCACAAAATCTCTATTTTACTGGGCTCTGCATTTTCAACCTTTGAATATGATGGACTAAATATATTGTGTGATTTCTGGTGGGTAATATGAAATGACTGCTCAGCAATATTTAGAGTAACAGGCACAAGAAATGCCATGTGCAAAATGGAGGATGTCGTTCCTGTAAGTCCCATCATCATTTTTCTTTCTTTCTTACCAAGAATTGCTTTAAATATTGCACACAGCTGGTTCACATTATTGTGCTGGGTTTTTTTACTCATTATATATATATATATATATATATATATATATATATATATATATCTTTTGTTAAAAATTGTCAGATCTGTGAGAAACTTTAGGTTTCTGTAAAGCTTTTCACCAAATTGTCCTTAAGGATTTTCTGCTGGAATGACAAAAGAGAACCATTTGCTGCTCATCAGAATGCACATTTACTTCCAGTCTTACCCTTAATATTCTATGTTTTCACCCTTCAGTTGGGTCCTGGGAATCAAAGGAGATCTCAGGTACCACAGCTTTCTCAGTAGTGGGGTTTGCTTTGCACACTGTTTGCATAGTGCTCTGGTTATGAGATTGGTTAAAGAGATCACAAGTGACAATCTCACTTACCTGCTGCTAATTAGGGACAGTTTGGGTGTCAGCATCACAGTGAGAAATGCTCACATGACTGTTTTCTGATTTTAATAATAAGTTTTAATCCTCCAGATTTGTTAGTAAGTGTTGACTTTCCTGCACTGTGTTTCTGATTTACTAAACTGACTCATTTCTATCAATATATCAGTCTCATTTGATTGGCCTGCTACTCCCAAGTTTTCTAAATTTATCCCAAATAACATGTTTTTAATTGAAAAGAGATTCCCTGAGTCTGTATGCATATCCACATCTATTTCTAACCATTTTTGAGGCTTAAACCTACTCCTATTGCAGACCCTCCAATATCCAAGATGTGTGGACAAAGTCCTTGTATATTTTCAATTAGTACTTTTCATAATTACACTTTGCTGGACCAGGTGATTGCTGGGGAAACATACCTGTATGTTAGAAATGCCAGAAGCTGCCTGCACAATGATGCTGGCAGAACTTCTGGCACAAGTTCAGTAGTATTTTAGTACTACATGAACTTACACAAGCTGAAGATGTGGCTGAAGGCATTAAAGTAAAAATACTCCTATGTTAAGCTAGTAAGACTTAATGATTGTGGGTGCAAGTACTAAAATCTTCCCCAGAAAATAGCACATAATATCCAATTAATAGTTGTGGTAAATCTGTCTGAAATGTATTCCATATAATTTCTGGCAAGAGTTGCTTTCAACAGGAGGTTTCAGAGAACATTTAAATTATCTGTGAGAATTACCCTGAATAACAAGCTCATTATTTACTATATTTGTATTTTGTTGAATTTATTTGTTGTACTTTGTATTAGTTTGTTTAGATTTTGCAGATCCTTTTCCATCTTTTCTGCACAAAAGCCCAACTAGGGAAGGTTTCTAAAAGCAACAATTGTGATTTTATAATGAACCACAAGAGGGGGGAGAATGAACATAAATGAAAGAACTTGATTTTAGTGAACAACTGTTACATTTATGTCAATGCTGTATCAATGCTTAATTTAGGAATCTCAGCCAGGTGTTGGATGTGGAATGAAGAGTTTGAACTAATAGTGAGATGTTTTCCCTAAGATTCATCTTTTCTGGTCTGCTGATTTATTGCTGAGCTTCTGTGAAAGCTGTGGGCAAATCACACTCTCAAATGTTTCTTGCTATGCTGAGTGTGCTTGTCCCTTCCTTTATTGCCTTGATCAAACACAAACAAATGCTAATGAAATGATAAAAATAGAGATCTCTGTGACCTGAATAATCAGTTTTATAACTTCCTACCCTGCCTTTTAATTTTTTCCCGCATTTATACAAAGGAGATCTCTAACTCAAGTAATCAAGGAATTCCTCCCTTGTGCATTATGAGTTTTTGGCGTCAATATTAAAAATAAATCAGCTTAGTCTTGTGATTATGGACTGATACAGGACTGGTGAATTTCCACGTGGTTTCAGCCTGCTCTTTAAAGAAGGCTCATGGTCCCCTGGTCATTGTGTGCAGAAGCAGCTGTACTGATGACAAAGCTGGGAACTCCTGGAGATGGTACCCTGGGACTGCTGGGACCACATGCCTCTGGATCAGCCCTTGGGAGAGGATGCACCAGCAGCTTTGGCAAGGCATCAGCTTCCTAATCCCAGGACTGTGGTGACAGTTCCTATAGCCAGCTGAAGGGTAAGAAAGGAAAACGGATTTTAAGAAATCGCCCACTCCACTGTCCACTTTTTTTTATTTCAAAGTGTGTACAAGCGACAAATATTTTCCCAATATTTGGTCCTTTGTATCTCATGTTCCTCTTGGCCTAGGCTGTCAGTCCTCTGGGAGAGGAATAGGAAAAGAAGGATTCTTACTTCCCCCTAGATTAAGAAAGAAGCAAAGCAACAATTATAACAGTAATATGAGGATGGTGTTGCAGCAGGTGTTTGCAGCATGGCAAAAAAAAAATAGTAGAATAGTCAGAAAACCTCAGCTTTTCACTGCAAGTAATTACAAGTAGCTCAGTAGACTGTAACTCTGAGAGAACACCATGTAATGTTATTAGGCAAAATGATGATGTCCTTAATTTCTTGTTCAAAAGCTGAATGGTTCTGAAGGAGGCTTGCAAAAAGAAATTAAGATAGTTGTACTAGAAGAAGACAGAATGTTGATTACCAGCAGTGAGGTATCCAGATTTGACTAATGGCACAGTTATTGTATGCATAAGCCCTAATGGTGTTTAAGTGGTTGCTAGAATGAATGCAATTATTGTAATTTATTTGTCAACATCCAAACACTGTAATACTCAAAATAGGATGGGAGGTCCCTTGCCTAGCACATAACCCTATGAATATTTTTCAGTGTCTCTTTTCACAAGTACACAAAACCAGTGACTTTGGGGGTTTTTGTGTTGTTTTCTCTTTTTTTAAATATGATTCTCATGTTTAAGGGGCTTCATGTACATAACTCCACTGATTTAAACTGATTTTGTTTTGCTTGGTTTCATGGATTTTGGAGGGATATTTAAGGATGTTTTGGTCTGTCTTGCCATTGAAGACAATAAATTTCATCTATTCTACATGTCCTGAATTGTTTAGAGAGGGATCATCCTAGATTGTCTAAACTGCTGTAGGGTTAAGAGTAACTTGATTACTTTCTTAAATTGCTTCAGAGATTGATGGTGATCTATGTTCAAAAAAAAAAAAAAAGAAATCCCATGTATTTTTAATGTGAGTTTGTTTCAGCTAAAAACTGGAGTTAATCATCTTTGAGGTCTTATGCTGCATCAGAGAACATTGTGTTAGTGGAGAACGTTCCCTAAGTGTGACTGGGCTGTAATCAAAATCTTTGAATGACACAGATAAAGCTTCTGGTGTTTCCCATTGTGTGTCCTTTGATTTTCTAACCATTTCAATATTTTCACTCTGCATTTTTTGGGGATTTTTTTGGTGGAGTTTTTTTGTTTGTTTGTTTGTTTTAGATCTAAAGACCTCACTAATGTCAAGTCTGAGAAGAAAGCACCTGGCGTGTGCTTGCTTGATATTTTCCCACTTACCCAAGGAGACAGGAGCATCAATCCTGTTGAGGGATGTTCCTCTCCATGGTTCCTCCAAGTGTGTAGAGCAGCTGTGCTGCAATGCTCTCCCCTCTCCTTGCACTAATGTGGAAACACCCCAAGCTTTGGCATTGTTCCTTGCTGACTCAGGGAGAAAGCAGAGTCATTATTCTCCTCCAGATGAAAATTGATTGATATATTAGGGTTAATAGCAAAACTTTATCAGCTTACACTTCAAGTAAGTTATTCAAAAATATTGACAGGCTCTCTGAGCTACTGCTGCCCTCTGCACTGAGGACTGACATGGCAGGGCTGGGATGAGACACAGTTGCCTCTCAGTCTGGATCCACATCAATTACCTTATTGTGGAGCCACCAGTAAGAGACCTGGGCTGTATATCAAACTTCAACATAAGCAGCAGCTGTCACAGCCATCAGATTAATTATTGTTCATTCATCATTTCTTGTTCAAGATGGAAAACCCTTCCAAACCAAGGCATAGAGAACTTGAAATTGCTGTTTAGAGCAGTGGACATGTATTTTGAAGAAGGTTTATAGATTTCACAAATGCTTGTTATTTACATGTGTAGTGTCTCCCTGCCATACCCAACAACACAGAGGTATGCCAATGCAGCTCCCTTATTAAGAGGGGAGCTATGTAAATTTATATAACTGCTTCCTCTTTGTTCCCCACAACTTGTATGGCTTGTTTGACGGGACTGTCATGTTTAGGAGAGCTTAAAGTAGCAAGAAAATATTTCTCTTAAGACTTATTATTAGAAATGGAAGGACTTTCTTCTTTGTCTTTTTTTTTTTCTTTGTCTTCTTTTACTTCTTTGTCCTCTTTGGCTAGAGGAATGTACAGAGAGAGAAGCACAGGTAGTAGAGAAACCCCTTGTAGCAGAACAAACAAACTGCTACTTTCAACTTTCTTGTCAAAAAATTGAAGACTAAAATTTAGCTCTGGTTCAGAAACACTAAATTACTAATTGTTTTTTAAACAATTGCTATATTGAAAGAATGTGTTCTCATACCTATGTGCCTCTGAGTTCCTCATGGCATCTCACAATCTTTGAATTGCTTCTTTTTGGTAGCTTGTTCCTAAAAAAACCTATAAGAAGCTTTACTTAGCATAGTGGTCAATCTCTACTGTGCATTATTTCCCATGCCTGCAGTCTATACAATGATAAACCTGAGGTGCTCGAGTTTTTACCTCCAATAATCACAACTAGAAAACCACAAATGAGCTTTTCATTTCTCCCTTGCAAGACCTATAAAAACCAAGGTAAACCATCCTGCCAAATCACTTTTATGAGGACCTTACTTTCCTGTTCACTAGTTTTACTCCAAATAATTAAAAGCAGCACTTCTGCCCTTCACTGTGGTTTCCAAGGAATTCACAAGGTGCACATGCTCCATCCAAAGTCCTGAGTGAGACCAAACTGGGGTCCTTGGTGAGTTCATGTCCCAGGGCTCTTACACCTGGGGATTTGAGCTACAGTGTCCACAAAGTCCCCTTCTCCAAAAGATGGAGGCTTTACAATGCTGAAATGAGCAGCCCACATAAAATTTCATACAGTGATGAAGATGAACTTTGTCCTGATACTTGTTTTTTTTTTTTTCTTCAAATAGGATTGATTATTTTGATGCCTCTGTAAGGAAAAGGTGAGCTGAATACTTAAATACATAAATGGGTTGGATTGTTGGTTTTTTTGTTGTTGTTTTTTTTTTTTTTTTTAAGAACATATTTTTGTCTGTAAAAGATCTTTAAGCATTCTGCATTCTCCTTGCTTTCCAATTAAGTTTCCTGGTGTTTCTAATGTGGTCCTCTGGAGTGCTGGAAAGTAATAGGAACAAGAATGCATTTAATACCTGGCCTGGTGTCTTGGCAGCAAAGCTTAGCACTCCAGTGTGGGGAGTAGCAGGTTCAGGACCAACCCCAGGAGTCTCAGTACTTGGACTGGCAGAGGGCTGGTGTAATGCACAGACAGTGAGCTCATTCTGCAGGTGGAGTGTTCAGCTGCATTGATCTTGTGGCAAACCCAGCCTGCTAAGGTTCTGGAGAAACATTGGCTCTGATCTGAAAGGAAATTGTGCTGCCTTTCCCTGTCTTTCCACTAGTTTAGCTTGCAAGCTCTAATAACATTAAAACATACTTTAAGCAAGAAGGCTGATGCATCTTCAGAGACAAAAAGTAATTTCCTATGAATAGTAAATACAATAAGCAAAACTCTAATCTCTCATTAGGTAATTGTATTTTCATGGGGTCAGCCAGCCTTCCTGGCCAGGTTGAGGTCAATTCTAAAATATGTACATTATATACATTAGGCGTTTGTTAATGAATCATAAATTTCATCAGCAAGTTGGGTGCCAAAATCAACTCATTTGGGTACATGGTTTGTATCTACAGTGGTGTCTTATGGATTTGTTCCATAGCTGAAACAGCAAGTTTGTGTAAATGCCACAAATGGCATACAATAAGGGAAAAAAAGGGAATTCCACAAGCATCATAGATGAGCATAAATCTTCTGCATTTTGGTTAAATGAAATCCAGAATGCATTGGGTTCCAGGATAACAGTAAATAATGGGTAAGGAAAAAATCATGCTGCCAGAACCATGAATGCGTGGTCAGGGTTAGAAATTACTCAATTTGATAGTATCTGGTCAATGCTACTAATGATTTCCTTTGGCAAAAGATGAAATGAAAAAGCTAATAAAAAAGCTAAATACAAAACAAACACTCCATTTCAGAGCACCATTTCCTAGAAGGGGCTCAGTGGGGCTTCACACTAAAAATTCACCAGTATTTTGGTCAGATCCATCACAGGAGCCCTGGCAGAGCAGCAGCAAGATGACCCCTCTCAGCAATTAAGTAGGAAGTCCTCATGCTTACTGCTCCTGCCAGCCTAGTGTGGCAAATGTAGGATTTTTTTCCTAAGAATGGTGAGCCTAAAAATGAGAACAGGCTGAAAAACTTTAAACCAAACCTTATGATGATGGTACCATAACACTCTTCCCTTGCAAGCATGTAAGCAAAATTACTTCTCTGCCTTGGGTGTCCTTTCAACGAACAGGCTGTAATACTGCTTTGCTTTATTTAACCAACACAGGTCTAAGGACAGCAGGATTTTGGCCATTTTTTATTGCCCATTAAAGTGGAAGAAGTGTTTCAAAGTAGCCAATTTTAAAAGGAATATGAAATAAAATAAATTCTTCAGATTTCAGGAGTGTTCTCCTTTCATTCATTAAGTTTCCATAGCTGAGCACTGGATCATTGCGTGCTTTGGCAGTGGAAAATAAAATTTCAGAAAGAGAAAACTTTCCCAGTAGCACATGTTGGAACAACACTACAGGCTCCAAGTTGGGTTAAGCCAATTGTAAGTTTGACAGCAGAATTATATCAATCTCTTTGAACAAGTAATCCAAGGAATTTATGTTGAGCCATGTGAGCTGTTCTCATAGTTTCGATTCAGTAACTTTCATGTAAAGCAAAGGTGAGGTTTTAGTAGGCAATAGAATGAGCAAATTATTGGGAAAAAGATTACACCATGCCAAGAAATGTCCTGCAAGACATTGAATCCCAGTAAGGCTGGCAAACGAGTGAGGGGAAAAGGTGATCTCCTAATTCTTCATTCCTCTTTTCCAGTGGAGCAGAGGATGAGTGAGTAAAGGAAGTTAGTCCTTGTTCCTGTGTACCCAAAATTCAGGCAGCAGGGAACTGAAAAATAGATATATGGAGAAAGAAAGGATATAGGTATAAACTGACAGTTCATTAGTAGAAATTAAAAACATGAATTCTTTTCAACATGTATCTACTACTGAGACCCACAGAACCCTATCCATCTACATCAGGGGGCCTTGGAACTGTGCAGACATCACCCTGTTTGAATGAGGCTACAAGGAACCTTCAGAGAGGCTGTTTCTCTTCTGCTGCAGGTAATAGTGTTACCTAAGTCTAATAGTCTAAGAGTTAAGAGGCTTTTTATGAATACAACTTGAGAAAAAGCAGAATCCTGATTGCCTCTGCAAATGAAAGCAGTGAGACAACATAGGTTTTCAATACTGTTAGCTTCCAGGTTAAACAAGACTGATTCCCTTTTTGAAAATCTCTGTACTGTTCAAATTAGTGCAAACAGTATCATGGGTTTCTTGGGGGGAAAAAAATCAATGACATATTTCCCCCTTTATCCATCTAGCTCTGGGGAATGTAATGCTGCTGAATATGCTGGCTTTTGTAAGAGATGTAAAACAGAGTCTGTGATCATTTGTGGTCATTAAGGATAACTTTTTTTTCCTTTTTCATGAATAGAGGTGTTAGTGAAGGTGTTCTGGCCAAATTCCAGTGCCAGTAATTGGATTTTTTTTTAATTTTTTTTTTTAACTTACACACATTCCTTCAGCAGTTTCATTTAGTTCTGTGTGCTGGGCTCAGTTCAGTGCTGCCACATTGGCCCTCTTTTTTTTTTAGCTAAACTGATGCAAACAGACACTAAGACAACTGCAAGCTCTCTTTCCCCTCCCATATAGCCCTTTATCCCAAGAACACAATTACTGCTTAACAAAGTTTTTTCAGATGTGCTTTCAATAGTGTCTCGACCACCTCTCCAGCAATACAATAGAGGGACATTTCTAGAAGGCCATATTCAGTAGGAACTCAAAAAGTGAATGAATCATCTATTAGGGACTGGACACTGGTGGCTGAACCATTTTTCTGACGCTGATTTTTAGCTCTGTACACAGGGACACTCTCAAGTCAGCTTTGGCAGGAGGTGTAACCCACTGTGTGTGCTGGATTTGTAGTGATGGGTGGTATCAGCAAGAAATAAAGATAATTCTATCTCTCTGTGTAATCTAGTAAGACATTTCCAAAATTCATCAGAGAGGAGATAGGAGATAAACAAACTGAAGGCAAAAGTACAGTGTTAGGTGGGAGAAAGGAAGGAACACTAGGCACATGAAATGCATTAGAAGCTGAATCAAAATCTTATATCTTACACTCTGACAGATATGAGGACATAATAGAAAACAAGGTTGTTGCCTTTCTGCTACTGTGCCTAATTGAAGTCACAAAGGATGAAGAAAGGTCAGACACAGTGTAAAGCTCTCAACTTTCATCTACACTGAATAGTTTCCAATGTGCTGTATGCCACCAGCTTTAGCCCTTCTACCCTACTTTATGGAGGGGCTCTTCAGCCAGGCATGAGGTACCTCAGAATGCTTAAACTGCCTGGGAGTCGCCCAAGTTTGATGGATTTCTAAAAATTGGGGGTTTTGGTCCCTCCAGAGAGATCAGCAGAGCTAATATACAGCAATGTAACCAAGCTCAGGGTTACCTCAGACATTCCTTGTCCCGTGTGACTCCAGGCACATCACAGTCTTAAATCCACAGGTAGACCCTTGCTTCTACACCAGAAAAAGTCCATTTGCTCATGGGGGAGTGATTAGGGATTGCCATGTGTTTAACTAGCCTGGAATTTCCCCAGTCCTCTTTGGGATTTGTTATTAAACAGGAGAGAACCCAAATTAGAGCACAGTCCAAACCCCAGCATTAAAGGCCTGCAATGAAAACTTTGTCAGGTGCACCCTCACACCCTGGGTGACAGAGAGTGCCTCTGTCCCAGGCTGAGACCATCAGCAGGACTGGAGATCACAGAGGGGCTGTACTGAGAACAAGTATCCAGGATAAGCAAAACCAAAATATATTGGGAAAAGTGTATAGTTCTTATACAGATTACTCTTTCCAGGAAAATAAGTGTGCTTGCTACTAGAAATTTTCATTGTAGGCTATCAAGGGTTAAAAAGCATTTGAAAATCAGCTTCTATTTGACTATTTTGTTTGGCCAATATCTGACATGGGTTGTACTGAGCACGTTTTGCCACCTGGCCAATTTTTTTTCCTGCCAAACTATTCACTCAGGCTTGTGGTGTGAAAAATAGATGTTTAATAGTCAATGAAGTACTATAGTGGGTAATAGTTTATAAATTTCCATGACTTATTATGCTCAGCCTAAGTGACTGTTTATTAAGTGTATTTAAAGCCCCCCATCTCATTAACTTACAGTACTGGTGATTCCCTCCTCCCACCACTGGTGTTTTTAATGGAAAATATTCACACGTCTTTCTCCTAGGGCATGTGAAACAACCCTGTGGAAAAGAGACTGCCTGGATAAGAACAGGACATCATCCTTGGCTAGGTACAATGTGTTTATAATTTTTGGAAATAAAGTGGATCTGAAATATGAGATATATATATTGTGGACCAAGAAAAATCTATAAATATCCTTTGTAAAAAATACAGCTGCCAATATCCCACCCTTCTCTGCTTTGGGTTCACAATGAATGACACGGGCAGTTTTATCAATAAAGCATGTCTCATGTAAAAAAAATATTAAACCAGCAACTTAATTATGAAATAGTGCCTTTATTTTCTTAATGGATTCCATGGTACTTCGGGGAAATATTACATACTAAGGTTAAATAAATTCTCTGCTAACAAAAACCAGGCCCAGTCTTAACTTTAGGGATCTACTATTAGCTGTGCAAGGGGAAGGTGAGCTTCTGTAGCAGGGAAAGACTGCTAATTATAAAAGAACATGTTTTGTTCCCCTGTATTAACCTCTAGAATGAAAAAGGTCATTGGTTGCTCTTGATAAATTCTGTGAAATCTCTCAAAAGGATCCTGCTGGCATCAATGAGATAAGCTACTTTTGTCATATATAATATTTTAGTAATGCTGTGTAAGAGCAACTCTAGATTAATCCCTGAGGTGATTCCAATGAAGCTACTGGGAACATGATAAGAGTTAAGTTTGGTCATCTAACACTTGTCTTCGTGCTATTTACATCAGTTTCCTGAAGGTTGTTTGGAAGCTGAAGACAAACACAAGACAATGGCAGTATGAAAACATAAAAATGGGTAAGTATTATGATATTGTGAAGACATGGCTCTAATAAAGGTAAAGGAAGTTGTGCATAAAATCCCCTCCAGTAGAAAGCATCTGAGAATACAGTTTTTCTAAACTGGGATGTTAAGCTGACACAGATGTTACAGAGGAGCCCTTTCCATGCAATCTCAGATGCCACATCTGGAAACAGCCACGAACATCAGCTCAACCTGCGACAGCAGCGAGTGGAGCAAGAGCAAGGCCACCTGTGCTGCAGGGAGTGAGCAGCTCTCTCCTGGCCTGCTCCCAGGTACTTCCAAACAGCAGATATAAAATACATGCCCCCAGTGTTGAAGGAGTTAATGTGACATTGCAAAATGAGCTTTGCTATTTGCTGTTTTGTTTGGCCAATAGCTGACACAAGCACATTTTGCCACCTGGCTAATTTTGTGCTGCCAAGTTATTCATTCAGGCCAGTGGTGTGAAAAAGGAGGCATTTAATAGTCAACAGAGCACTATATAGGGTAATAGTTTATGATTTTCCATGACTACTTAGATGCTGCTCAAATTATTCTTGATTGAGCAAATTATTCTTTTTTAAAATCATCCCATTCATTTTTTTTTACTAATGACTCTATCCCTTCTCTCCCGTGCACCATTTTTTAAAAGTGGGAACTATCAGCCATTTCCATGTTTGAGAGGATTTAGCCAAAGGAAAACTATGAGCATATTATAGCTCAGATCACAACTTTGAAAGGCCTTTTGCTGAGATGTTAGAGGTTGCATAAAACTCCTTTCTGAGCTTTCCAGGGAGCCCTGCACAAGGGTCAGATGAGCTGGGGAGAAACCCTGACATCTTGGTTCAGCAGATGAAAATATTAATCGTCTCTGTCCCCCAGTTATTTTATTTTTTCAGCAGGTGGTTGCTTGGTTTGTTGGTTTTCAAGATGGACCACAGGCTAATGGGCTCATTCCAGTGGGGTCAGCAGCTTGCTGAAAACCCTTCAGGGTTCAGACAGGGAATGCTTGGCAAGGCCATCCAAGATTAGTGTTGGAACAGCAAACCCCTTCCTCAGGGGAGCCTACCTGTTAATAGTTGAGTTATTTATCCTGGAAGGTGCTGGTAAAGGTGCTTAAATGTGTTCTAGAAACAGCATTTTTGCTTTTGTGTGTATTTCTGAAGGTGCTGGAAGCAAGCAGGAGAGGCAATCCTCTGCCTGTCACAGCAAACGCACAATGTCAATCTGTGTAAATTCATTTTCCAGACTTTGGTTTACCTGTGCTAAACCAAAGGGAGGAGAGCAGACCAAAGCATCCTGCTCTACAGATGCTTTAAGTTTATTAAGCCATAATGCCAGAAGTTGTCAGAGCAAAATAATGCATGTTTTTATGAGTTTACCTGATGTCACATACTTTAGACAAACACTGGTGTTAATATTCATTGTATGGCTTAATTGGTTGGATACAGAATAGCAACACAAGGGTAGAGGGATGCTTGTTATGTAGGTCTTCGTGTTGTTTCAAAGTCTTTATTATTATGACAGCAAAGTCTTGTTCATTAAAGTTTCACAATCCATTTTCATTAGGATGAAACTGATTCTGTAAATGAACAGTTGCTCTGAAAAATCAAACCCTTGCAGCTATCACAGGGGAGGTACAAAGTCTGTATTAATTATCAGGAATATGGTGTCGATCGAAGATGTTAATTGCCCTGATGGTTAGTTATTTGGGGAATTGCCATGCATTTCATGCAGGGATAATAAAAATGAATTTTTAAACAAAGAGATCTTAAAATAATATATAATCTGTAGAGAATACCAACATCAAAGGCTTATCTCAAAGCTTTGAATTTTATCTTTGTGGTCCAAAATGTTAAAGATGAACTGAGCAATATTTCAGCTGGTTCAAGTTTGTGAGAGGAAAACAAAACAAGAGTTAATTAACTGTTATTACAAACCTTTTCAACTTTAATTTGACTTTCAAATATTAGCATTTATCTATGAACTATGCTTCTGGGTTTGACAAATTAGCTTTCACAGAACAAGTTTAATTAGGCTTCATTGTGCTTTTATGTCACTTTGCACAGTTCCAGACAATGAATGGATTAACTTACTAAAAGTCATATGTTTAAAAGAATTTGTTGAATGCTAAAAAGGTTGACAAAGTTGCAAAGCTTCACCAGCCAAATGCAGAAAAGATGCATCCTGTTTAGCATGATAACACGCATTCTTTGCAGAGAACAGCTGGTGCTGACACACACAACCCTGCCTGGCTGCTCTCAGCACCCACAGGCTATGTCACCACCCCCTTCCCATCCATACCACCCTGGGAAAGTCTGGAGTGTGTTTGACTACCAAAGCCTGATACCTGTGAAAGACAGGAAAGGGGAGAGCTACAGGTGCACATGACGTGACTAAGCATGCTGGTTCTCTAGCTGGAATAAAATAATCTCAGTGTGAACTTCTATTTCTTTTTAATTTTTGATTTTTTTTTTTTTACCACTGATATTTGGACTGCTCCATATTTATGCCATATTTATGAGAGATCAAAAAAAAAAAGGGAGAAAAGTAAGTGTGAGACTCTGAAGCAGTATAGCAAACTGATTTGTCTCAACATAGTCACAGGTGAGAGTGTAGAGAATTGTAAAAGAGTATAAATAAATGTGAAATTGAGAAATGTTGTTGCTCTCCTTCACAAAGGGATGTGTCACTTTAGAACTCACGAAATAGAGATTTGGTATTACAGTAGGTACTGTCTAGAGGACAGCTTGTTTTGTAGCTGGGTGATTTTCTGTTTTTTTCTGACTTCTCATCCTCCTCTCTAGCCACACATGTGCTTCTCTGCCCTGTGGTGTTCAACTGCTTTTGTCTAGACAAGCTAGAACAGTCAGGAGACCCTGAAGATATCTAAGAGGTGATCTAATGAAAATTGTGCTTGAGAACAGAAAGCCAGGGCAATCTGTTTTGTGGAGAGAAAGAACAGAATTATTCTGGGGAGAGAGCACTCTATCAGACTAAATAATCAGATTTGTGATGGCTGCATGTGGGGAGGCAGAAGTAAATGCTTTTAGAAGCTGGCAGTGCTGAGCAGCAGTGGTTTTGTGTGTGTTTGCCCATCCCAAATCACATATCCCTTTTCTGGTGGCCAGTATAATTTAGGAGAACATCAGACTGTGCTAACTCATGGCTGGCTGATTGCCTGCAGATTCTTCCAGGAGTGACACTGCACCAGGATTGCCCAGTCAGGACATTAACACTAAACATATCCTGTAGTCCATGGTCAAGAAAGGCCAGTGCTTATGTATTGATTTAATAGCTTTATGCCAGTTAAGGATTTTCTCCATGCAGGAGCATTGCCTGGGAGGCCCTAATGGTTTCCTCACAGCTGAGGGTGTGTCCTGTTAGATTTTGAGCAGGAGTGCTGTTGGACCCTGTGGGGTACTTTAGCATGCACACTTTGTTTGATAAACAAGAAGAAAGGTCATATGTGAGAAAGCAAGAAAAAAGGAGTTTAGGAGGATGAGGAAGATGAAATAGAGAAGCTGTCTGATGGACAGAGCCAGAGGAAACAAGGAAGCCATATTAAGCAGTGAAAACAAAAAAACTAGAGACATTGCAGAGGGGAGAAGAAATGAGTGAAAAAATACATTGCAGTGCAGTGGTAGCAAGCTGAAATGAAAGCTAAGAAACAAGCAACAAGCATCAGGCTGCCACTTAAACTCCACTAGACAGCAAGATAAATATGCTGTAGTGACCATTTTGTAAAGGGTCCTTTAGATTTAGGACAGAGAAGCAGTTCTAGCACTACAGCACACTAGAAGTTGCACATTTCCTTCCCTCCCTTCTGTCTGGCAAGTGCCAGTTACTCTGTATTTCTGTATGCTCATTATTGGAATTTTCCAGGAACTTTGCACAATTCATATAAATATATAAAGCAGAACTCTGGCTGAAACCAAGGTAGTAAGAAAGTAGTGGGAATACACAATATGCTCTTATACTTAAAGCCCCCATTCCCTTTATCAGGATTTATGAATGTTCAAGAAGGAAAGGCCCACACTAAACACCTTTAACATTATCTTATGTTTTCCTAAAGTTTTACTAAAAGTAAAGATAAAATCTATAAGGTCATATGTATAAGATCTGGTTGGAAAGTAGAAGAACAATTTATGGAATACTATAAAATATTTTACATAATTTCTGTTTTATAAGATTGAAAAATGCATACTGTTTTCAAAACACAGTCACTGTTTTACAAATCAATTTTTTCCCTGTTGCTCACATTTTTCCCTTTTTGTACTGAGTCCATTAAAATCCATACAGTCTACCCATGCTTACTTACAACTTTTCTCCTGCTTTCTACTCTCTTCTTTGCTTCAGCTACATTGGGAAAGTTATAATAAATAATAATAAAAAATCCTCTTCTTTTGTAAGCCCAAGAAATAAAGAATACTTTATTTCCAGAGTACAAATTTACATGAGACTAAGCACTTTATTCTGCTAAAGATCTTTGACATGCAAGAATCTTATATGTACTATCTTGGTCTGAAAATACCTTTTAGTGCTCTATTTGTTACTTATCTTGATTGATTCCAATGAGAGTTTTCTGAATAAAAGTATTTTAAAATATGAAGTAAGGATTTCAGGATTTGGTGTGCTTACATGGAAGTCCCCAGTGCTGGAAAGGTTTACACATTTCCTTCAAATGTGTGCACTGTAAGTATGTCCTTTGAAGTCAGTGGGACAAATCCTCAGCTGATATCGATTGCTACTCTTCCACTGATTTCAGTGAAGTGATAACATTTATTGTAGCTGAAGACATATTCCATGGAGACTGAATGCTATTGTAAAGTTGCATGCTTAGAAGCTTTTTCCACATTTACCCCAAGACTATTTCCTCTCTGTTCCCAGAACCTTCAAGCAGCCTTTTATAGTATTTCATTTCACTGGAGTGCTGACATGAGTTCCATTTCAGTGATGGAAGAGAATCCTATACTTCTGTGGAGCATAAAATGTTATAAACAAAAGGCAAGTGATAAATTGGACCCACACACTATGCTTTACTTACATATTTTCTGTGTATACAGTGTGCTGCCTGTACTGGCATGGCATTCTTTCAGGTATGGATTTAATATGTGAAAAGACTGTACTTGTGTCATTTTTCACTCTCCTGAATTGTACATGGGTTCTGCAAAAATGTGGTCATTGAATTCTTTTATTTTTGTTTCCTGTTCAAAAGTGAAATCAAGCAGGACTTTTTGTCCATGTTGCCTGACAAAAGGCTTACAGGGATGATTCATGCTCTCAATTTATGGCTGTGCTGCCCCTTTTCTTCATTCAAGTCTTAGGCTGATTGTAGAGAGTGTTGATCTGAAACTGCCCTCTGACACTTCACCATATTTTCTCTTGCAGCATCTTGTATGCTCATACAGTGCCCAGTGGTGTAGGGGGACACAGCATTGGTAAATGAAGGTGGTTTAGAATGTAATCTTATCCCCCAACGAGTTGCAGCTGGGCCAATTACTAAGAATAGGAGAAGGCCTGATCTTAACAGGCCACACCTGTAGCCAATAAGAATAAGTGTTATAAAAGAGTGGATTGGTGTGCTCTGGAGTCAGATGGTTCCTGCAAGGACCAGGAACAGTGCTTAGAGGAGCTGCCTGTGAGAAACATCAAGGAGGTATGAAACTCTGGTGATATGGAATCCTTGCACTATCATGATAATAGAACTGCTGTAATATGTAAGACAAAACAGTGGAGCTTGGTTGTACATAAGGCCACAGCCTACATGTTTTTTATGGCTTATCCTTAAAGTTTCTCCAGTCCTCTGGATTCTGTGCCTATAGTGGCATCAAAATGACTCTTTAGGCTGATATTTTTGGGTTTGTAGATAGACCCTAGAAATACCTTTGGAGGAAAACAAAAAGAGAGACATTAACCTGTTTTTCCAGATAAGCTCTTTCAGAAGATAGGATGAAGAATAAGGGTTGGTACTAGGGACAGTTTTTGAGTTTTTTAAAGATAACCATCTCCATAATAAAAATACAAAAATCTGAATTTAAACTCTTCCATACTGAAAATCTTAACAGGTGAACTTCAGAGCAAAAAGCTTCAGCTGTGTATGAGGCAACTGGGAAAAGGCAAGCTCATCAGACTTAGCCAAATCATTTAGACATGGCAGTCCTTGGATAACCAGAACATGAACCCAAGGCTCAGAGTAGGTCTTTTACTGCTGAACCAGGGAGTATAAGTCTTTTCACACTTCTTTTCTGGAAAACACCAAAACAATCCTGGGTAATTAGAAACAGCAGCCTTACTTGTGGACTCAGCAGTGTATGAACTCTACAACTACCTTTTTGTCCAAAGCATGGTTGCCACAACCCAGAAGATGTGGCCCAGGGCCAAAACCCCCAACCACCCTTACTCAAGGTCTCTTGCTGAGGGAAGAATTGCGTGCCTCTTGCTTCTGAGGTAGCAACAAATTGGACTATTCTTAATCTAGGGGGAAATAATTTTTTAATGGAAACCTCTCCTGTCAGCTTCAAATACCAAGTGGGGTCCAGTTGTCTGTTGTATTGCACTTACAGTTGTCTTCATCCAGAAACTGATCTGCTGGATGGAAATGGGCATGATAAAAGGGGGTAAATACTGATTCTCATATTTTATGTGGAGAAAGGTGAATTACTCCCCCAATTTTTGTGAAAGTATGAAAAATGGAAAGATGCATCCTTTGGAGAGATTAATCCCTAACAAACATGCCCCTGCAAGAAGTTTGGGAGGTATTTATTCTAGAGAGACAATCTGTTGTTAGCAAATTGTGCACTTTGCTCACCGTAACCCATTGTTACTGCAGATTTTGCAGGTAGATTGTCACCCATTTGCTGAGTGGTTTTGTGCAATCTCTAAATCATTGCAGGCCATCTATTTGAAAAGTGTTAGTGGAGGAAGCATAATGTGCTTTCATGGTAATGTAAAATGCATTAGAAATGAATTGCATGATGCTTACCTCTCAAATTACAGAAAAGACAATGACACCCATATATGCGAATGCAAATTATATATAAAAATATCACAGATGAATCCCTGAGCTGTAACACTTGTTCATTTCTATAAATATTAACACATCAGGATTTATTTTGACATACCACTAAGATAAGTGCTAGAACTGACAATAATAATGTATAATTTATGTCCTACATATTACCTTAACATCACTGTGCTTACATTATTGCATAAATTAATTTAATGTTTCTGACATGCAGCAGATTATTCAAGCATTTGTTCTTTTGTCTTCTACCGGTTTCTGTTGCTGTTTTCCAAATTACAGAATATTATTATACTCTAATGTTTATTTTATGGTACATACAATTCATAAAGTCACTTTAAAGTTCTGAAAGCTTTTATTTAGCACTCAGATAAACATGTGTTGTTATATGATGTGGAAAGAGCATTAAAGCTTTTGTATATTAAATAACTTTATGCTTGTGATGCAAATTGACAATAGCTGAGAAGTGCAAAGCTCAGGAGAAATTGAATCTGCAGCCTGTACTTTTAAGATACTTGGGGAATATATGGTTGCTACTGCGGGTGTGTCTCATGTGACACTCTCACAAATATATGTAAAAAGTCCTAGATTTATCAAAAAATCTGTTGGTATTTGTTGGTCTGAACTACAGGTCTATCCTTACCTGCCCCATGTAATAAGCTATATGTAATCAAGTGTGCATTTTCACATGGCCAAAAAACCATAAATTGATGAACTGGTGAACTTTAGGCTAGAATTCAACTTTTAATTTTATCCCCCAAAAAAGTAGAATATCTTCTCTGTACATGCAGTATTTTTTCTTGAAGTTAGAAATAAATATCTAAGAATTGATAAATCAGTGCCCTAATTTCATTGCAACTAATATGAATGAAAACTTCCCTAAGAAAAAAAAATACCCAACAAAACAAACCAAATCACACAACATGATAATATGTTTAATTTCCCCAAACGGTTTTGACAATGCGTAATGGAAAGCATTTAAAACACTGAATAACTGTTACTTGGTAGCAGTTGTGCATCTTCACTAAATCTGGAGAAAAGAAAGTGTGATAAAGCCAAGCTGTTCACAGCCCAGGCCAGTAGCCTGGAGAACTCTGAGTGGAGGATTCCCAAGCTGAGCCTCTGTGACTCTCTCAGTGCCCTTTTCCTGGGGCTAAAGGAAACACAGCATCACATTCTGCCCTAAGAGCTTCAGGGTGTGGAGGGCAAGATACACATAGCACACAGTGCTTTTCCTGGTAGATTTTTTTGGATGGTTTCCCTCAGTTTTTAAGTCTTCAAGGCTACATAATCACTGCTTTGGTAGCATTAAAAAAAAAATTAAAAATTAAAAAAAAATCAAATAGGGGAACTGGCTTTGTTTTAACTCTATTGTGCATGTGCTCTGAAAAGCACATGTACAACGGAATTAGAACAAACTCCATTGTTTGCAATAAAAGGGAGAAGAAAATTATTTACATTTTAAAGGCCAGATTTACCTGTGCAGTGTGGTAGTCTTGTGTGCTTGCTGTAATATCTAAAAGTGCCATAAGCCTCATTGAGAACCAACTAGCTATTAGTGTGTTTAGTAAGTTAGTTAATAGCTTCCAAAATTAATACAATTTTTTCAATGCCAATACTAAATAGCAAATAATTGAAAGCATTGCAGGCTTGTTCCTTACACTTGTTTACTGCTTTTGTTTGGATATTAAATAACTGTGGGGCTTCTCTGCAAAAACACTGCAGAGAGGCAGAGCTAAGGTCAAGATTATATGGCAGCAATTTGAAAGAGGCAGATGTAACATATGAATATTGTAATAAACAAAAATCAAACAATGCAATCACTGGAAAGGCCCACTAAAGAGTTGGACATGTGAAATTCCATTGCAGCAATCAATTTGTAGGCACCTGATCTTCAAGGTGGAATCCATAACCCTAAATTATACCTCTGGGTAATGACTAAGGAAAGTCAATTTTCTCAAAAAATACAGTCTTCAAAATAACTGTCACTGTGCAGGGTACTGCTAAAGCCATGGATGGGTCCCATTCTGCAGCTGTTCTGGTGTCAGGTCCCAGGGGATGGGGAGAGGCTTCCATCTTCCATCCATGGAGATCCCCATTGCAGAGTGGTGCCTCCAGCTGCCTTTCAGGATGAGTGCAGCCTCACTGAGGGGCTGGCTCTGCTTGCCAGTTCACATCCAGATGATGTGCAAACACATTGCTCATCTCCTGGGAGATTATCCTAGTCATGGTGATAAAAATTGCAAGGTCAGGGCAAGCACTATTCCGTCATCTCTGTACCCCTGTGCCAAAACCAATGCAAGGTGCTTGGCATCAGAGCTGAATTCTTTATGTTCTATACTTTGTTCCTAATTTATTTTTGGGTTTTTTATACTTTATTTCTGAGGAAAATAATTTCCTCAGAAATTCTTTATGACATTTCTGAAGTTTAATTTGATCTCTTAAGGAACAATTTTGTAAATTACCTACAATTCCATATCTGGGTTAGGAAGGAAAAAATATTTTTTTGAACTGCCCTTTATTAACTACCTGATGTATTTTCAAATCTCACTCAAGACTTTTACTCTTAAACAAACAAAATCAACAAGTTTCATTGATAGAGGACATCAGCAACCAAGGCATTTTTTTTGCTGTGCTGAGGGACTTTAACAAAGCAACATTGAGAGCAGCTCTACAGCTGCTGAGTATGGGAGCTCTTTGGAGATGCTGGCTATGCTACTCTCAGTGGTGGCTGACACAGAACAAAGTGCCCTGCTGGAATTTAATTGTTGCCTGTGTGTTTGTGCATGACACCAAACCCCAAAGCAGGCATCCTCAAAGGATCCTAGGAATTATAGTTTCCCACTTCTCTGATTATCAAAACTTCAAGTTAAATGACATATTTAAGCTGGTCAGTTTAAATCACAAGAAAGAACACCACAGTTTTTTAAAAGGTAGTGTATGTCATAGTTGTTTAAATCAGCTAAGCATAGAAGCATTGAAAATAATATTTCAAGGAAAAACATTCAATATTTTAAGTGTCATTGTTTTCCTGCTGTCAACTGCTTAAGATGCTGAAATCTCTTTTTGAGACAGCTTTCCATTTTCACTAAAGTCCGCTCTTAGTAGTGGTAGAAAACAGAATATTCCACTTTTTTGGACTTAATTTGGTGTAAAATAATCCCTTATTTTACAATTGGTCTTTCTCCCTTACCAGCAGGAATAATACCATGGTGGTTTTTTTAACTGAAGGTTAAGGACAGAGGAGCTATTGAAAACTCAAAATACTGTTCTGCAGACACTCATGTGGAGCAACTTCTTCAGATTTTTAGTGATGAAGAGGCACAGGGGAAATTATATTCTGTATCATCAAACTACAAAAGTTGCACTCTGACTAGAGCAGAATACTGTGTTAAATGTGCAGGGGGAGCAGTCCTGCCTGATATCTGATGCAGGAGCCACAATTGTTTCCCACAGAAAAAGGAGAGATCCCAGTTTGAAAGAGGACTACAAGCTGGTAGCAATAATGCTTGAGAAAGACAGAAAAGCTGAATAAGGGCGTGTAGGTGGTAGTAGATCAGCACTTTCAGCAGCACACAAGAAATGCCATGCTGCACAAGTCCTTTAGGATGAGAGACGGGCAGCTGTGCAAGGACCATAACGAGGTGATGGAACTGCAGCTGATAGCAGTTTTTATCACAGGCATCAGCTGAAATCAGAGCTGAGCTGAGGAACACAAAGGCTTCATGGAAAATTGAGGGAATGGGGAGAAGGTGATGTGCTTGAGGTTGCCAGAGAGGGAGGTGGTAATAGGATAATTTAACTTCTAAATTAGTTATTCTGGGTTACCCCTACAGCAAAGAGTCAGGACAAGAAAGAAAGGAGAGAAAAAAGGAGTGAGCTTCATGGCCCTGGAAGCAGCATTGGAGGAGCCAGGTAAGTCTTTTGTTTTGTTGGCTGTTTCCTTGTTAGACAGCCATGGTTGCAATATCAGCCCAAGGTGTTGACAAACCAGCGTTCTTCTGAGGCTGAGAGAGTGCCCATGCTTGGAAGGCAGCTCTGTAAATGTCTCTAACTCAGTGATCCTGAGTCTGGACGCAGCTGTACTGGCAAAACTAACTCCCAGGAGAGAAATTAGCTATGCTGGCAAAAGTTCAATTTTGCCAGTAAAACCACATCTATGTTAGGGCCTTTTGCCAGCACAGCTGTGCTGGTTGCAAATCCCATGTCCTCACACCCCTGACTTTCTGCTAGCAAAAGTTTAGTGTAAGATTTGCCTCAGAAAGAAAATAATAGGGAGAGTCACTTGTATTGATTCAAAGCTACTTGTTTTAATATAGAAAGTAAGGCAAAATCTCCATAATGGTATAGTTGATACAGTCTCCCTTTAGAGCTTTTCTCACTTGCATTTCTTAAATGTTGATTTTTTTTGTGTGTGTATGTTGAGCACTTTAATACCAAATCATCAAAAATGCAATCTGGTAACCTGAACCACATTACAGCTTCAATGCATCTCTGCCTCATTCTGTGCTAAACCACAGTTCTTTGATAAAAAACGTGATAAAGAGCTACATTGTACAAAACACAGTACAGCCAGCTGCAAATATTCCAGGGCTATCCGGTAGTAAATAGCATAAAGTACAGAATGTGTTGAGGCTAATGCTCTCATTCATTCCTGGATATATATATATATTTTTAAAGTAAGAATCAGATGAAGAAAACCATGTAAAATCTGCCTACCATCAGCTGAAAGCATGAAGAAAACTGAGTTTTTATCACTTATCTGCAAAACCAGAACTGAGTGCAAATATAGATGTATTTTCAGAGCTCTAAACGGGATTTAAGAGTGAATTAAGGCTCTTGATTCTTTCTCCTCTGTGCTATAAAACATTAGTGTTGGGCCTTGCTTTTTGGAAGTCAAGTCATACTGATTTTACTACGTTGACTGAGAAAGAAGAAAGGTCACAGAATCATAGAATATGCTGATCTGGAAGGGATCCATCAGAGTGTTTGAACCCAACTTGTGGCCCTGCACAGGAGTCCTCAAAAAATCTCACTCCATGCCTCAGAGCCCAGTTGTAGTGTCACTGAAATTCGTTTTATAAAAACAAATCATCAGAAAATGTTTATGCATAAAGGAGCTAGAAGATGTGGGCTGTCTCCTAGAGGCCTGTGCAATAAATGAGGTTGATGCACAGGACCTGTCTGCCCAGATTGCTTTTTGGTGGATCTGGTGCAAATTCTCTTTCCAAACGGGGAAAAAACCAAAAACCCAAACACTGAAGTAGCTTTGCAAGCACACAGACATACCCAAGTACACCAAGAACAGGCTGTTTCTGAGCTCTAATATTGCTGTGCTACTCTGATACAAAAGAACAACATGAAAGCTAAAACCAAATAATTTCAGAAGTACACGAATGATTGTGTACTGGTTTGCAGTGGAACTGTAAAAAGTGTCCTTGTCAGTGAAATCTGACATTTTCCCATGGCTTGGAAAGATCCCCTGTTTTTACTCTAGGGTTATCATCCATATTTTTTTACAGGAGAAAATTATTTTGGTCTCCCGAGTGTAAACTTTTCTAGGGACCAGTGCACAAGCCCAGCCTGGAACTTTTCCTTCTATTGACAGCCTGTTTTCACTCAACATGTCTTTGATACTAGTTCTACTTGCAAATGTGCTGATGTGGGAAGCTTTGCTGAAAAACAGATAAACAAATGTGATTGCATCAGCCTTGTTTTCTGGGGAAACCAGGATTAAAATTCTATTTGCATATCTCTATATACAAAGAAGAGTGCTTTGGGTGACCCCTTCCTAAAAAAAAAAAATAAATTGCTCAGTAGGTAGAATATCCTTTTCCAAAATGTTACCTGAGTCTAATATGATGGTTGTAGGAAAACTCTCTCTTGCCAGGAATATCCTGAAGTAGTGCCAGAGGCTTGCTGGCTTTGAGACATGTTGGGAGTTATTCATAACTCAGTGTGGGTACCTACGAGCACTGGAATGTGCAAAGTGATTTTTCGAAACCCACACAGAATCTTCAGAAGATGGTCATATTTGATGTAGGCTTTTTCATGCTATAGAGACTGTGCATAAGAAATCACAGCATGCATAAATAGTGCCAGGACTTGAAATTCCAGCCTTTTCCCAAGGAGACAGATCCCACAACAGGCTTTTGGTTTTTGTTTTTCTTTTTTTTTTTTTCCCCTCTCTTGTTTTTCATCTGTGGTCATACTGTGGGCAGAGGATGAGTAGGAAGTACAATGTTGTATTTTTGACATGGTGAAAATTACACTTGCGTTGCTGTAAATCTGAGTGAACATCTGTGATGTTTAATTATGGTGGTAGCACCAAAGCATTAAAGAGATCTTTCTGCACAGTCACAATTTGTCAGAAAGAAAGCATAAATTCAGGTTTCTTTAACTGGTTTCTGGTTTGTTCTTCTAGAGATGAGAGCAAAGTTTAAGCCTATGACCTGGACTCTCCTGAGAAACAGTACATCTTCTGAAATTCCAATACAGTCATTGACAACAGTGGTTGTTTAATGGTATTTTAATGATGACCTTTTTTTCTGTAAAAATTGGAATATTTGTGAGTCGATGCAAATGTAGAAATTAACATGTTTGAAATTACTTTTTGCTCATTGTCACATTGATGTTTCCTAGGCCAACAGAGGGAACAAACTTAAAGAAAAATACCAAGTAATAGTGTGAATGGGATGCTGAAAACCTCTACAGCATAGTCAGAAAGAGTACAAGAGACTTGACTTGAATCTGTGTGACAAATTATGCAGCAGAATACATAGATGTCACACTCAATATTTTATGTATGAGTAATGAGCCCATCTGCAATGGGGATCCCCACGGATGGAAGATGGAACCCTCTCCCCATCTCCTGGGACTTTACACTGCAATAGCTGCAGAATGGGAGCAAACACCCTTCCATGGCTTTAGCAGCTCCCTGCACAATGACACTGATTTTGAAGACTGTCTTTTTGATAAGATTACCTTTCCTTAGTCACTACCCATTTAGGGTTATGGATTCCACCTTGAAGATCAGGTGCCTACAAATTGGTTGCTGCAATGGAATTTCACATGTCCAACTCTTTAGTGGGCCTTTCCAGTGACTGGAAATTGTAATTGTTAATTACAATATTCATGTATTATATTTTATACTTATATTTTATTTTTATTACAATATTCTTATATTTTCGGTAATGGTTACTGAAAAAGAGTGGCAGCTGTGAAGGATGAAGGTCTCTGATGTGCTATGGGCCTGGTATAAAAACTTGCAGAGCAAAGATGAGGGAGTGCTGTCAAATATTCCTGTCATGGAGTTTTGGACTACTAGTTACAGAAACATCTATTTTTAAAAAATTGAAATCTATGCACTTCTTTTCTTTTTCTCTAGAAATTTTCAAGTAGGGAAATGGATTCTGAGTAGCTGTACTTTTGAGTTCCTTTTGATTCTAATTTCCTGAAGATGGTTGTAACTTGACACTTCTCCTAAGTCTCAGGGCAACAGACCTCTGAATGCATTTCTTTCCATGGTGATAAAATAATCTCTTAACAAAAGCCTGAGTTTTTAGGGGACCTTTAAGTCACAGAATGCTTCCAGCTTCTGATAACATTAAATAAATTAAGAATTTGTCATCTCTTCTCACCACAGATACATCCCATATGTTTGTTGTGCTTATTGTCAGCAGAGAGAGAGGTCAAACAGCTACTCCTTCCTGTGCTGTTTTGTCTCAATGTGCAGGAGATATGTCAAGGAAGTTTGGGGTCCTGCATTCCAGAAGTGAGGAAGTTGTCTGCTCTGTGACCAGGGAAAGGGTTGCTTGTTTGGTTTTTTCTTCTGCCTGTGGAAGGTCCATTGAAGCAGCCTCTGTGTTAGGAAATAAATAAACAGTATCTTGGCGGTCTTTTCAGGTTACAACAGAAAATGTGGAGTTTGCAGGAGATCATTGAGATAAATAACTTATTTTCTGTGGTTGATTGCATGTTGTAGATGTGATAGAGCAATTTGAGCTGGCCTTGATTAGGGGTTAAACAGATGGTTATTCCCTTACTTGCCTCGGGGCAGATGTATGTTTCCATGCTGTAATTTTTTGTTTCAAGTACCAGGTATAAACCAAGAGGTGATGTAAAGAAAGGTTCATCTGCCTTTTCATCTTTTTTTCTTATCTTGGAGAGCATAGTCCTGATTTACAGAAATTCCCTAAGACGTGACTTTTTGTTTGCTTTTCCCCTTTAACCAGTGTGGGTTTCTCGCCCAGGCCTTGGCTCCTTTCTGTGCAAAGGCACCAGCTCTGCCAGGCTGCCCTACGAGCTGGGGTGTGCACAGCCCACGAGGCCACAGCCTGCAGCCTCCCAACCCTTGGCAGGGCCTGAGTGCAAAAAGAGCTTTCTTGCTCTAATGGCTGTGAAAAGCAAGCATAAGTGGAACACACTCTGCAGATCGATTCTGAATTGCCGAGCGAACGCTTTCACAAAATGTTTTCTTTGTTGCCAGTTTCCTATGCCATGGCTTCCAACCCTTCTGGCTTGAAAGGCAAAGGCATTATTTCAAAACCTTTAGGGTTCTGGAAATCAATAAATGGGGAAGATTCTTTTCTTTGTTTTCAAGCGGCAGAAAGGGACAAAAGCCACCCCTTCTGGATGCATACGCAGAGAGAGAGCACAGAGGGGTTTTATTCTGTGTAATCTCCAGCACATAGAGCATCTCCTGGTGAGAAGAGGGGATATGAGAAGAGAGAATGGTACAACAGTTGTAGTGTGCATTTGGTCAATGATTTCTAGGGGCATCACACATGATAGCTTGAGACTGAAGTCTGTTCTCACTTCAGTGGAGCAGAATTTGTGGTTCGATGGAAGGGTGTTGGGTTTTCCTTCTCTTTCTTGGGCTGCCCTCCATGGAAAAATTCCTAGTTTTAGAAAATACACTCCAAAACTCCTACTGAGCAGGGTAATTTGTGAATCCCTTCTGTGGGCTGTAAGACCTCTGGTTGAAGAACACAATTGGGGTTTATTTCTGGCTCCATATCCAGAGAATCTGGTGGATCAAAGCAGCAGTGACATACTATTGTGTATGATATCATATGCTCTTACTTGCTCTCCATCCTGGCAGGGAAAGACCTGGCTTGTTGGAGAAGAAGGCTTGCTGATACCTTCACACTGCATGGGACACCCCAGTGGTGGGCAAATCCAGAGACCTGGATCCAGATCCAGTGTGAAATCCAGAGGGGTTCTTTGTGCTGTGTGTGATGAAAGGTGCTTGTTGGGCTGGAAGCCCTTCCCTGCATGGTGGGAGTGAGATGCTCCTGGAAGGAGGACTCACTTGTGTGGGAATCACTTGAAAGAGAGAGAAGGACAGGAAAATGAGTGTCTCCAGTGAGACAGCACATGGCAGGGTGGAAGGGGGACTATACAGAGTGTACAGAGTCAGGGGAAGAGTATTGCATTAGAAGAGAGAAAGGTGAACAGAAGAAAGAACAAAAAAAAAGAAAAAGAAACTGTAGTGGGAGAAATGAAGTAATTCTCAAAATGTAAAATATACATTTTTCTAATCAGATGGAGCTGTCAGATTAACTCCCTTCTCCCAAATTACCAGGATAACCTCTTTATTCTACTGCATTCCATCTCCTAGTCTAGCTGGCATGAGTTGTATTCCTTACAAAATGGGCATGAGTGGTAAGCAGAGCTGACCTGTAAAATAAGAGCTTTCTCAAATGGGATATGAGGAAACTATTTGGCTCCACAGGCAAACTTGCAGTCTCCTTTAATGAAAGTTTTGTTTTAGACTTTCCGAAAGAGATAGAGGGAGGCCTTGCAGCAATTGCATAATTTTAAATATTAAGGGTGTAAATTTCATAAAGCCTCAAACCATGCACAGGGCTTAATTTTTCCATATTTTCAAGATGGCTTGTACATTGGCTAATGAAGTTCAACTTCGCTTCTGATGTTTTAGAGTTGAGTTTACTTTCTAGTACATCTTTCATGTCCTACCAGTTAGTTTCCAGGGTTACAAGCAGGGACCATAATAGAGAAATGGTTACATCCTGTTATAGATGCTGCTTTGAACCTTTGCCACTTTATGGATGTCCTTGTTTCCTTGTAATGATTTTTCAGTATTTAGGGAGAGAAGAATGTACAGTCACTCTCTGCTAATTTTATCAAAGGTAGTTCTCAAAATGAAGGATGGTGTGGGACTGACACTTGTGTCAGGAACTTATTCACAGGTCTGAGCATTGGCCCAGGACTGACACTGCAGTAAGAGCTGCTGGCATGACACTTGCTGGGGCAAATGAATGGTGTGTTATTTCAGTGTGTTTTCTTTGACAATTGCCAGAAGCAGAGATAATTCAGAGAAGAGTCTTTGTTTCTGTGACTCCACTGTGGTAGGAAACCACCCTGAAGTCAGACTTTGCCATAAACAGAACTTAGACCAAAAAAAATATTTTTCCCATTTTAGTGAGTGTAAGTGTTCTTACTGACACAAAAATAAAGTCTCTATTTTGGCTTGTGTCATGTTGAGCTGTTTGATAATTCAGTAACTAGTAACAATTGTGTGTGTTATATGTACACACATTCAACAGGATCCTTAAATAAATTACTTGCATAATTGTGCAAAATGGAAATGAATAATTTGTTTTCAAGTAGGTCCTTGCAAACAGTAATTTACCCAAGAAACTCTCAAGGACAGCAGGGAAACAGGAAGGAAAGAAGAGGGAGAAAAATTGAACAGTAGAGGAAGTGAAGCTTCAAGAACACTGAACACTAGGGAACAAACGGGATGAGCTGACCATGAGTAAATTCAGGTTGAAAATCAGGAACAAAAACTCTCTGTCAAAGTAGTGGGAGATTAGAACCCCCTGCAATGAGCCCTGTGGACCAAAGGTGCAGTTTCCAAGATGGAGATTTAGCCTCTTCTGGAAGAATTTTTTGAAGTGTACACCTGTGAGGCCAGGAGCTGATAGTTCAGGTAGCACTCCCACATTCTGTGTTTCTGCAGGAGGTTGTGCATATGGTTATCGTGTGTCTAGCTTGAAACTGAACAGAAAACTACCATATTATACTTATTTTCCCATGTTAAACTGCAAACATGAGTATGAAGTGTAGACAGGTAAGGGTTAGACTGAATGTTGCACAAAACCCCCCTCAAAATAGTAATTTATTTCCAAAAATATGCGATTAATAATAAATGTCATAGCAATCATTATGAGGCTACAGCTCATCTTGCATTCAGAAAGTAGAAACCTCCTTTACTAAGATTTCTGGGGTTTTGTCATTAGCAGTTGCTATTTTATATGCAGGCACATAGTAACTCTAGACAGTAAGTGGTAGTAGTCAAGCAGATTTAATTAGGTTTTTTAAGAACTTTTCATGTGAGACCCAGTCCTCACCTCTGGTGGCAGAGGTGCATGGGCAGAATCTTTATTAAGGTTGTTATAGTTCAGCCTGCAAAGTTGGTGACATTCCATTCTGAGTCTTCGTGTGGATCCACACATGAAAATTATACTGATTTTTTTTTTTTTTTTTAATAAGAGGAAAGTTTGTGCACAAGCCAATTGATTCCTAAATCCATCTGCTCAAACCAGTATGTTATGCACTGTAAATCAGGAAACTCATGAAAAATGAAAAGTGGTGTTATCATATAAGAGAATTTTGCTCTCTTTGGCCATACATGCATAATACCAGTTCCCATAATCGACCAGACTTTTCCCTGCACTTTCAGAAGCCTGCAGGCTAAATGGAAGTGAATGCTGTGGGCATTATGGTCTTGATTATATGGTGTATCCATTTTCATATCCTGGATGTCTGACCATAGCCTCTGGGCATCTGTAACAGAGGAGCAGGTCCTGCTAACCCATGCACTTGTTACTGGTATCTGCAGCTGCACTTTATATTGGTTTGGAGCACTTCTGCTCTTAAACCTGCTCTAAGAACTATTTTGAGCAAGTCCCCCTGAATGGCCAATTCTGTTCTGGCCGTTAGGTTTCACAGGTACAGCTCCTCATTAGACCCCAACTATTCTTCCCTAAGAATGCCATTCTTTCCAAGTTCTATTTTCATTCCTTTTTTTTCACTCCCGTTTCTCTAATAATCAGTGCCCCCGCGGGCACCTAAAACCTTACAAAAGCTTAAATCACTCAGAACAATATCTCAGTATTAGGTTCCTATCGTGAGATTCTGAGGTGTCATGCAGAAAAATAATAAAATATGATTTCATAGAGACAGAATTGGAGGGTAAGGGCCAAGGGAAAGTTATAGAGAATATGTATTTTACTTTGTCAGTCCTCTGCAAAATGGTACCTTGCTTTTCATCCTAAACTTAATGTTTCTATTGTTGGGAGGAAAAAAGTAATAGAAAGGAAAAGTTTAGTTTTTCTACTAAATGTACTAGTTTCAGTTTCTGGAATTTTGACTTTTTGCTCAGTGTTTAATTTTACCCACATGAATGTATGTCATTCAGATTTCAAGGGGAGACATTTTTCTCTAAATTCTGGGGGGAAATTTTGGTGGTGTCAACAGGAACTAACCAAAGAAGCTGAGAAGTGTTTTTTTGTGGCTTTGGGTTTTTTTTAGTGATGTGGATTTCTTTCCAATGTTGAAAGTCCTGTTTGCTTACTAATTTCTTCTCCTGTACCTTGTCACTGAAATAATTCTTTTTCTTAGTACAATGCTTTCCTCCAAAGCCTAGTGAAGCCCAGTTAGTGATAGTGTCCCTACTGTGCACATAGCAAAATGCTCTCTTGGATCATGGCTGGTTGAAATTTTCATAAAGAGTTTTGTCCCCAGAAGTCTGTTTCTTGAGCCCTTGGGAATAAATAATGTTTAAACAATAGTTGTGGAGAATGGGATGATGATGGTGTGAAGTCTTATGTTGTTTTTAATTTGTGGGATAGTTTTAAGTAATTTCTCTTCAACAGTAGTATTTTTAAACAAGTGTGTTTCTATGTGGAGACCTGAAGCTATTTCCCCTGGCTGGCTTGCTTTGTCTAGTTTGATGTGCTGTTCTTCTGCATGGAAGCAGGCTGTGGGATTTCCATTTGCAAAGGCTGAAGAGCCAGTCCTCTTGGCTGGCTGTGCAGAGGAGTAATTTTCTGCTCCTGGCCTTCATCAGTGGTGGTGCTGCTTGCTGTGTACTGCCCCAGACAATTTGATTCCTCTTAAAAAGACTTTCTGACAGTCCCTGCTTAGTGTCCTGCCATGTTCTTAACCAGGCTACTGCAAAGGATGAGGCTCAAGGCATTCCTTCTCTATACTTGAAGAAAACTGTTCTGTCTGTCTCACTAACCTACCTGCCTGATTTTCCTACAAGGCTGTGGGGGCTTGGGAAACTCATGAAAAATCCCAAGTGAATAGGCTGATTGGGTAAAGATGAGAGATGAAAGGTTGTTGTGCTGAAAGTATCCCAGGCAGGCTTTGCATTGAAGCACTCTTTGTTTCTAAAGGCAGAAAATACCAAAGGAAATATTCTGCTACTCCCATTTTACTGAAAAGTGCAAGTGAGGTATGAGATGCTCAGCTCAGAAATGCCCAGGTAGCCCATGATAAAGTAGGAGACAGAGCTCAAAGCCTTTGTGTCCCAGTCAGCCTTCTAAAGAAGGACCTGCTTTTTAGAGGCAAATGTCCTGAATACTCTGTTATTAATAGTGATTTACATAACAGCTTGTAGCCCCATTTCAATATTACAGAATAGGACTCACTATTTTTTTTTTTTTTTGTGAAAATGACCTGGATTTATATAAGCAGTAATAAAATACTGTTGCAGGGAAGGGCTGTGAAGAGGGGGGGAGGGAGTATGAAACTAAAAATAAGAAATATGTACAGTACATAATTCTAACAATGTTATCTGAAAGACAGTAAAAATAGACTCAATTAGATATTGTCAGAGCTTTTTTTCTCCATGCAGCTGCCTAGCCAAATATGACAATTTTTCAACAATATAAAAGTTCTAACACAATGCACGATACATTGTACTGAATTCATTAACACTTTGCTACCTTAAACATCTTTGTAAAGAAGGAAAATAATGTAAGAGAAGCTTGTCATTTTTTGTTGTTGTTCCTTTTGTTTCTGTGACATGTTTGGAATTGCATGCCTGCGAGAGTTTTGTGATCTAAATTTAATGATCCTAAAAAGGATTTAGTAAGATATTGTTCTTTTCTCCTGCAGACATCCCTAGGCTGAGTGCTACATGAAAAGTGTGACTCAATTATACAAAAAAAATTTAATTTATCTTTAAAAATGAAAAGCCTTTTCATGCAGTATTTCCACAGGGATGTAGCCTTAGTGTAGAGCTTTCCTAGCTCTGCTTTACAACAATGTAATTCCTATAGAAAGAGAGTTTGCATGCAGTGCATAGAATATCTGTGTGCACAAATGTGCCCCCCTTTCTGTGAATAAAGACATTATGATGACAGTTGATATATTTGGCTTTGGTTTGGCAATGGAATCTGCAGATCTCTGCTCTCATTCAAAGTTGTAAATTTGCAAAATTACTGGAGCAGACGTTGGTCACAGTGCAGATATCAAAACCTTTAAACCCAGATCTTCAGCATTAGACTGAAACTTTTGTCCAGTTTTCTAACCCAAGTTTTTTAGCTACCATTCTCTTAAAAGTATTATATTTGAGATAGGTAGATAGATAGAAATTTGCAAAATTATTGGGGGTTAATTTGTAGTCAAAAGCGGGAATAACATGTTGGACATATAAAGTAAAATAACCATTGGCTTGGGCATGCTGTTGGACTTTAAAATAATTTTTTTTGATGTAATATGCTCTGTCATTTCCCTATGGCTTGACCATCACACTTGAACAACAGAGAAGGAAAACCCCCTGGAATGAAGAAGAATAAGATGCATTTCTGAGAGGAAATAAGGCTGATGACTGAGAAGACATCACTTACTGGGCAGTATAATAAATTCATAAATCTCTTATTTCCTCTTTTTTTCCAGTTTAGTACAATGTGTACTTCTGGAAAATTATATGGAATAATGCATCCCAAGTTGAACAAAACTTAATCAGGGTTCTTTTGCCTTGCTCTTTAATCCTTAGCCCTGGGCACCAGGAAAGATATTTATTCTGTGTGCTCAGAGTGTGAGCAAAAAGGATTGCTGTGATTACTTAATCAGGATATGGGAAGTTACTTTAGTCCCAACAAGAATTCATAGCTGTGTAGCTCTAATTTTCCTGTTGCTGAACTGTTGAGTGTCAGATTGATGTGAAGTTTGCATTGCTATAGATAGATGTGTTAGCAAGTACTGGGTTCTCTCTGCTTCTCTTTTCTAAAGTGAACTTGAGAATGCTGCTGCTTCTTTCTGGCACTGGTCACCACCTCTCAAGGTATTTAAAAGTCCTGCAGATGTGGCACCTGGGGATTTGGTTTAGTGGTGGCCTTGGCAGTGCTGAGTTAATGGTTGGACTCAATGATCTTAAAGGTCTTTTCCAACCTAAACAATTCTATGCCAACAGGGAAGGAAGCATTGGAACACAAAAACTTTGAATTTATATACCTCTGGAATGTTCTTCACAATTAAGTAAAAGTTTCATCTTTAGTTGTGGCATCTTTCCCTGAATTAAACTGTGTTTGATGTGGAAAGATATCGTACCAGTCAAACACTGAAGAGATTAAACCAGATGAAGAGAGAGTGGTGTATGTACACTGTCCACTATATGATTAGTGTGAAAGAGCAGGGCAATATCTATTAGGGAAGCATTAGACAGTGCTGGTAGTAAAAATGATGCTGGTGGTTGGAAACACCCTGTGCCAAAGCAGTGTTTCCATACTTCACCTTGTTACTGCCTACGTGAATAAAACACCAGTCTGCACAAGGAAAAACAGTGGAATAAAAGGGGCAAAAATTCTAAATCAAATTCAAAACCAAACAATATAAAACCACCCCTAAACCAACTCCACTCACCTTCCCCCACTCCTCAGATTTGGCTTGGGTATCTACCTGGAAAACTGGAAACAGGCTGGCCAAACTAGAAGTGTTTCAGTCACCACCAATATATCATGGGCCAGAATGACACACTGGCTGTTCTAATAGCATAGTGCATTACTTAGAAAACCAGATATTATGAAAAACATGTATTTCTGCATTGTAGAAAATACATACCACAGTCAGCATTCGTGCCTATGGATGTAAGAAAATTAACTCTATCCCAACCAAACCCAATGTAGTGGGTGTCTCACTTTGGGAGAAGTCTATGTCATGGTGGAAAACCACTGTTGAGGAGCAAAATTGTTTTATCTTTTAAGATGTAGAGGGACCTTTTAAACTCAGTCATTTTCTGCATAAGCTTACTGAGTTCATTCTTTGTACCAATCCCCACTGTGTAATGATTGCTTCAGTTCCAACTGAGCTGAAATTAAGCCTCTGTCTTCCCCTGAAGCTTTGTTTTCACAAAGTCTGTAATTACAATTAAGTTTAAACCACGTACATATGTATGTGTATCCTTGTGAAGCTTCCTCTCTAGCACTGCTGTGTGGCCATGGCATACACCTAGAACATGCTGACATCTGCTGAGGATCTTGGCTGAGATAGCAGCCAGATTTTGGTTGTATTTTTGGTTATTATTTGCTAACAGTGAATAGGCCAGTGCTCTTCAGAGGGTAAAACAGCAACATGATTGAAGGTATGTGCTACCAAATTATGTAAAGTATGTGCAGCCATTTCTGACTGGGGAATGTGCAGTTTACAAATCGTTTATTTAGGGATACAAGGCCTGAAATCCATCAGAGCTAATAACCAATCAGCCTCAATAATTGACTTATTTTCCTTGTGAGTTTTAGGGTAAGATGCAATAGAATTCAATGGGTCCATGTTGCTCTAAATTCTGCTGATGTTCACTAAGGTGCTCTTTGCTGCTTTTCACAGCGCTGCTGAGGACTTTTAAACAGTTGAAGGATCTCTGTTCCAGAGAGGTTTGGGTTCGAATAGTGAACGAGTCCCTGATCGTAGTTACAAAAGTGTCTGTTTGTTAGAGCTCTCCAAGTTCCTATCAGATAAAAGATGCTAATAGATGTAAGATAATGTGTACATGCAAGAATGTCGTCATTAATAAATATTGAAGGAAAAAAAAAAAGCTCTCTGTGAACGATGTAAAATAACACCAATGAGTATTTAATCTGCTTTTTAAATTGAATTTTCAGCTTAAAGAGGGAAACTTTTCTTCTTGTTTGAAAAATTAAAATAGAAAAATGAATATTGAAATGTATTGGCTTGGGATTTTCAACGCAGTTTAAATAACTAATTAAGAAAAAGTTGCAGGGAGGAAAAACATTAAAATATGCAATAATTTATTTTTAATAAGTGTAAAACAGATTATTTTAATTACCACATCTTTAAAAATATGGGGTAAATAAAATGCCTTAAATTGTCATTCATAGAGATCTGGAATTGAAGTGTAGAGATTAAAGCCTTTTATCAGTAGATGTAGACAAAAGACTTAATGAATAACGAATACAGAAATTAACTGAAATGACAGCTACATATTTTTTTGCTTGGTTTCCCATGTCCTCTGACATTTTTTCCCTTCTTTGGTTTTGCTTTTCAGAATAAGCTGTTAGCCAGGTGAGGTTTCATGGTATTTTCTGTACTAATAATTTCTTTATTCAAAGCTTTCAAGCTGCTTTCAAATTTGCCTCCTTGCCTTTAGAATAGCAGCTACCTGGTTGACCCCTTCTGCTGCACAATGACTTGAAGGTAGATTCCAGTCTCTATAATTTTTTTACACTTCATTTTCTGTTGCCCAGGTTTCCACTGAAATCTTTATAAGCCACGGTGCCAAAATCACCTAACGCCAATCAAGCTTTGGCAAAGTCTGCACGCCCTGGCTGGAGTTAATATTTTATATTACTACATAAATGTTGGGTCCAAGTGCTCCCTATTTATTGTGCAGCCTTTTCAGAGGGGGTTTTGAGGAGCCATCGGGCTGTCTGTCAGAGCATGATCTCTGTTCCCTGAACCTGGGTGTCTCTTGGAGAGCTCTGGCTGGCAGTGAAAACTTCTCCCTTTTGATGCCACAAATTCCATGCAGAAACAGAGCACGGCAGAGCCATGTTTGCTGTGTGGTGTCAAGTGGGGGTAAGGCTCCCTTCTCTGTGCAAGCACGTGCTTTTTGTGGGCTGCTCAAAGCCATCTAAATGACATGCACTCTGTGCTCCTCGCCTCGTGTTTACCCAAAAGCAGAGTCTGACCCTGAAGTGCTGTATTTGTCCTGGTTGTTATAAGGTTGTAGGTTCAATGTGCATAAATGAGTAATTGTCCTTTAGAGGCCTGGGCTTTAGTTCACCCTCTTAGGGCTGCTGAGCCAACAAGCACAGAAAGAGCTGTACTTTGGCATCATCCCAAAAAGTTAGAGGTCGTGAGCCAAAAACCCCAGGAAAGCCTTTCAGCTTTCCCGTCAGCCCAGTGTGCTGGGGTTCAGAGCTGCTGATCTCACCTGGAACAGGACAGCAGCACGAGGGTGGGGGAAGGGACAGCTCCTTCCAGGGAAGCAGTGTGCAAGGTCTCCAAGTCTTTCAGCAGCCAGGGAAGCTGTCCTCCCAGCAAGCAGGGAAACAAGACATCTTTTGCCTTGACTTTTTATGAGAAATGTTTGTTCTCCTGTTGGCTTGTTCTGTTATGCGTCTGACTTTCCTGCTTTTTAAGGGGAAGAAGATATGCCAAGAAACCTCTGTCACTAAGCCAGAATAGTTCTGTCATATCTTCCTCTCATTTTAGCACTCCAGCTATTCTTCTAAGTAGGGAAAAATAATTTGGGAGTCCCTGGCAGTTTTGCTGTTTTTTAAGGAAACATGAAAGACGGGAGGATTTGGCCTGATGGCAGCTGAAAAGTGCTCAGGCTCTGCCAGGATTTAATTCCATGTGAACTCTGACCTGGAATGAATACAACATATGTGCTACTGTTCCTCTATAATTTAGCATCCCTTTTTCCTGTGTGGGTTTTTCTCCCTGCCCTCTTTGTTACGGTTAAACCTGGCTGAGGGGTTTGTCCTTTGTGACTGGTATCCCTGCAAGGCAGAGACTCTCACTGTTTTTACAGTTCTCTCAGGACTCCCCCTAAAAGGTCCTGGAGGTTTGCCTTTGCTGGCATTGATAATGCTGCTGCTTTTGGAGCCCAAAGCCTCCAGTTCAACCCCCCCAGCAGAGTTAGGTTCCTCACAAAGTGAGAAGGTGCTGCTCAAATTAAAGGGACAGATTGGATGCTGCTGTGCAGACCCTAATGTGTTACAAGGGTACTCAGTTCTTCAGCAGGAGCTGTGGTGTGCTGCTAGGGGACTGCTCAGGCACTGCTACTTAGAAATTACGTGGTGCTACACCAGCTCTGGGACTTGTAGATTTGCATTCACTCTGCAGCTTCATTAAAAATTTTAACTGGGACATATTTAGACTACTCAAGCTGCTTCTATAGAGTTGATTATTTTGTCTTGTCCTTAGAAAACAGCTTATCCTTGTGAAAATAACATATAAATTGTACTATTATATTTAGTGTTGCAAGCTTTGCTCTTGCTGTTTAGCTTTTTTGTCCTTTTGAAGATGTGGAATTTCTGTCAAATAATGTCTTATGAGTTAAAATCCACCATAGAAGGAGCATGTTCTGTGTCTTTTCCATTTTTCTCAGTGAACCTCTTAGTGTCTTTATTGCCTAGAGAGTAAAGAAAAGAGAGAAAGGATGTTTCTGTGAGTAAGGCTCAAGATAGTTCAGATCTACCATTTCATCCAGAGGAAGTATTAAATCCCTGTGCACCTCCATTCTATCCATGAAAAGCATGTAGTAGGATCTGCTCATTCTGGAGTGTTGTTTATGTCTTAATATGTTGAAGAAAACTGATTCTGTCCTAAGAAATCTTTTCTAGAAATACAAATGCTACTCTCATGACCACTGGTGTTTTGTGGTTTTCTGAATTCTCTTGCAAAACACTCTCCTTATGGTGTGTTGTGGTCAAGAATCTATGGTTTGTCAGCGTTGAACAGCAGAAAAAATATATTGTGCAAATATTTCCTTTTCTAGCACTCAAATGTCCAGAAAAATGTCTCTGAATACAAGAACAGGAGCAAGTAAATTTTACACATTATTCCATTCACTTCATTTTACATTTAAAAAAATCCAGTTTATCTGAAATTGGATAAAGCTGCCACAGCATTTTTAGTCTATGATGGCATTTGAGACTTAATTTCTCCTGCGAAAGCACTGTTAGTTTCTGTGGAATCCTGCAGGTGCTCTGTGTTTGTGAAATCCAGGAGGTCTTAAATTTAGAGATGCTTGTTACAGTCAGTTTCATGCAAAGCCTATAGTAAAGCAATCTGTCAATTAAAGAAAATGCCTCACCAGTTCATCCTTTTCAAGTTTCCTATGTATGTGTTTAAACAAAAAAAAAAGAAAGAAAAAAAAAGTGTAAACCCAAATGCTGTTTGCTCTCTTTTATAATTTTCTGGGAGCAGCAGGAAATTATTTTCACACTTGATAAAGCTCAACCTTCATAATGAAGGCACTGAAGAGCAAACTATGCACCAGAGCATAAGACTGCTTAAACTTGCAATACCAAGTAGGTTTTCAGAAGAACCTTCTTTGAGAAAAAGAATTTGACTTGTTTCAAAGGATTTTTGAGCAAGCTTTTCTGGCTTCTTATGTTTCCTTTACATTTTGTTGCAATTCTGTGCACTGGAAATCTAATTTAGAGTTGCACAAAGGCTGTGACAGAGTGGGATGTCTGGGGGTGAAGTTGTGACTTCACCTCCTCTTTGGGAATGGCCAGCTTTCCTGATAGTGCAGTAATGTTTGTTATTCTGTCTGAGGAATGGAGCAGCCATGGGACTTGTTTACCCTCCTACATCTGATTGAGGAATCGGTGTACTGGGGTTTTTTAGCAGGAGGAGGGAGTTTGGCATTTTGTTGTGTCTTTTTAAAAATTATCCATAATATATGTCATGGAGCAAGTTAGGATTGAATAAATTTGCTGTGGCTAAGAAATCACTAAAGACTTTTTTTCCTTGTCTGCTTTAAAGTCACCTATTTCTCTTTCCCTAGTTGCTAGAATTAATTAACTTTTACCCTTTACTCTGTAGTTACACACTGTAGGTCAGCCTTCCTGTCACAGAAGGCCTAACAATAATTCCCATCTGGTTATGAGCTTTGATACCGCAAGAACTGTGATTATTTAATGGTATTTTTAAGAAAACAAACCAACCAACCAAATACAGCACTCACTAACAATTTTGCTTTGCTATGGATTTTTGGCAGCACTAAACTCTTAGCAAGAATCACAATTATTGAACTACTTCAAAACATATTTTAAAAGCATAGTTTTGAGCAAATACCTGTTGATTATTTTTGAGAAAACGCTCAGTACTTCTTTTCTCTAATATGTTTAGGTGTTGTTAATGTCTCTCCATGCGTCTGGAAGAGCTTCCATCTGCATTTCTGATGGCTGCCATAGGGTGGTGCCAGGCCATCAGTATATCCAGTACGAGACAATGGTTTGGGCTTTGAGCAGATCAGAAACCAAACGAGCTTTCAAATCTGATCTCAAATAATTCACAGTGCAAATAAACGAAGCAGCCAGTGCAAATAGTTACTTTGAAGCCTTTTTTTTATATACTTTGCATAAAGGAAGGGTCTGTCTGGTATATACTTCTTTAGTGTGCCTGTTCGTGGGGATGTATATATCTATATCTATTATATATATATATGCGTGCATTTGTGTAAAGTTTGACCTGAAATGTGTTTTTGCCCTAAGGATACTGATGCCTTGTTTTTGATCACATTGTACTAATGTGGCTTAATTAATAGCCCTCTTAGCATCTCTGCTAATGTTCAGACTTTGGTTGTTTGTGTGTGTATTTATTACAGACCTGTTAAGTGTTAAAGCTGACTGGAGACGAATGATAGATTTCCAACTTTAAAGAAACAATATCTATCTAATGCATATTTAAGGAAGACTAATTTATTGCCTTAAACTAAGCTCACAATTGAGTGCCCAATGAAAGCAATGAAATATTAATATTTTAGAGTAGTGTTTGAAATATCTCCCATCTATCTGGTTCAAAAATCTATGTTATATTAATTACACAGACACACCAATTTATTCTTTGAGCTATCTAAATCAGTTTCTAAAGTATTTGGTTTATAATAACTGAGGAGAAGAAATTAGGCCTGTGGTTAGTGAGAGGGATGTACAAATATTTATCAAATATCGCATTTGAAAAGGCTACTGTCTGTGTAAGATAAAATAATAATAGTTGGAAATGAAAAAAATAATATCATTGGCAATAGATTACATAGATCAAGTCTAAAATTCTTGATTTCACATTTCTGTTTGTGTTCACATTTAATAAAGAGGTTGAAAGTTTATATTTATAGAAGTATGTCTTTAGTGAGGAAAACATTGACATTCACAACTCATTTGCTCTTGAACACCTTTTGTTAATGTATGAAATGAAATGCAGCATGTGGCCTGGCAACTGAACAAGCTAAAATTAAAAATGATTTAACTTACATGCATTTGTAGAGCTTTTGGAATTACATGGAGACAAACACAGTAATTTTTCTGACAAATCCTGGATGATACTGTATTCTTTGCCAGGTAGTGGTAACTTAACACAAATAAATAAGCAAACCCCCCACTCCCCCCAAAACTTCAAATCCAAACGAAATTAAAAAATACCCCCAAAACCCCACCCCACAATTCTTCTTTCTAATTTAAAAATTGAACTAACTTAAACAGAGCCTACTGAGTTTAATGATCTCAAATTCGTGTGAATAACTTTGGAGAATTTACATAAATAACTAACAACAGCCAAACATAAATCCTTTGTCAATCAGACTTCTTACCACACTAATTTTCCCCTCAGTGAATGGGAATAAGACCCACTTGTATCTGAGATGATGCTGTGAGTGACATTTTGAGGTTAGAAGCCTCTAAAATATTTGTAATAATTTAGATAGTGATTATCCTGTCTAGAACTTGTAATCTTTACTAGACTTTCATTTAAATGTTGAACCTTTTTTTTTTTCCTGACGGTAAATCAGTGGCAAATGTGCAGATTTGGACTTTCTGAAGTTTTACTTTGAGAATGTTTTCTTAAAGCATTCCAAAACACTGAAATCCTGGAATGGCAAGGGAAAAAAAAATTCAAGCCAAAGGTAAAATCAGAAATTATTTATGGAGCATTTTGTCTCTAAGCCTAAAACTGAAAAGTGGCAGCAGGGATGAGCTTAGCTGCTTCTTGTGCCTAATGCTTGTCGTGAAGTCAAATTTGATTGACATTTCGTCATAAATTTCTATTCCACATAACAAATATTTCTTTTTCTCTGTTTATGAGAGCCTTTTAAAGATGCTTTCTTAAAACAATGTAACAGTCATTTGCAGCTTTTATGGCATCTAAATCTATGCCTTTCTGCTGGTTTGGTTCTACTGACATTTTAACATTGTTAATAATCACTGGCCATTTGTGTGTGCTGGGTAAAGGCATAATGTGCTTTTATATAAAACACTGTTATGAGGGCTCATTATCTCGTGAGGCAGCAGTTATAATGAAAATTAAACAATGGCAAACTTGCTTTGCCAAGTGTTTTTCAAATAAATTTAGCTGGGCTGCTTCGCGGCTCCTATCTGATTCTGCGGGGTTGATAGCAGAGCTGCTGGGGAGCCACACGCAGAAATTCCCTGGTGCAGTGGTGAGAGCTGGGAGCAGCCTGCTCCTCACAGGGCTCCCGTGCTCTGCTGAGGCTGGGCAGGAGATGCTTCCTTCACAGGGCACGAAATAGGTGTAAACCTTTGAAAGGAGCCTCCGTGGCACAGATAGTTAAAGGGGTGTTACAAACGACCTTCTGCTCGCAGGTAGCCACAGAAGCATTAGATCTGCAGGCTGCCAGCTACTCCTGCTGGTTTGGAGACCACTGGCTGCCTACGGCCCTGTGGTTAAAAATCACCAAAATAGCTGCACTTCTCAGGCTGAGAAAGGGTTGAGAATGTGAATATGGGCTAGTCAGTGTTTTGTTTGTAGTCTGCAATGTTTTGCTAAATGCTCTGCATAATGGACATAATTTATTACAACTTGTTCAGTGTTTCTACATGAAATTATTTGAATGGGAAGTACTTTAATAATAAAGTAAGTGTATAATGAGAAGTCCAGGTTAGGCTTCTCCGTGGTGCCTGCATTTTAGCTGAGGATCTGGACATCTGAAATTCACGTTTAAAATGACTGTTGCTTAGCTAGCCAGGGCGGCTTGTGTAATATCTGACATGCTTCCCTTCTGTTCTGTGTGCAACCAGATTTGTCCTAATAGGACTTGTATTCAACAGCTCCTCTTTTATTTTAATGCAGCACTTAGAGGCAAATTGTTCCAGTACTACAGTAGTAAGGGAAACCAAATTTCCATTTTCTTTTTTTTTTTTTCTTTTTGCCCATGTTTAATTTTGAAAGCCACCTTGGCGTGAAACAGTAATTCAGAGAGGCTCTATTTCAAACGACCTTTCTTCATTAAAAAATAAAATAAAAAAAACAGGAGGTCTAGCACATTATGTCACTAAGTCACACAGTAAGAGGGACCATCAAAGAATGGTGGGAATTATCACAGCAGCTTGCTCCTTGTTAGAAGCATTTACCTCATGACCCTTTCATTTGCCTACTGCCACTTTAGTTTAAGAGTGACAACACTGTATAGCACTCTGCACTTTCCTCCTCCCCCCCTCATCCTTTCCCTTAGCACCAGATGCCTTTGTAAAGCAGCCTGGTGAAGGAGTGAACAAAACCTTGTGGGATAAGTCTGACACTGGAAGTTAATGATTATCAGTCGAAACAAAACACTTGTTTACATGTTGTAGTCATTAGAGGTTCCAGTCAGTCATACCTCGGCTGGGATTCCTGCCAAATGTTTTGAGGGTTCTTTCACAAGCTGTGCAGTTTTGTAAATACAAAAGCACTCTTATTAAGCCTTTTTAGTATTAGACTGTGCAATTAAGACTACGGGTAATTAGATTCCTTTATTGGGAGTAGAATGGTCCAAGATACACACACACAACTTTTTTAGCCACAGGATAGCATCGTATCTCTATTTGGGTGTTCCATTTCAGATCAATGACTAAGAAAAACTCTTTTGTATTGCACACATTTTTTCTTTATTAAAAATTGTGCTCCAAACTTGGGGCGGTGTGGATTTTTCCTCACCTTATTGTCATCACCTCTGTTGGAGCCATAAAACTTTCCTTTTTGATTAGCTTGTCTCAATTTGCTGGAAACCCTTTGCTTGCATCTCTTTTAGTATTGCTGGCTTTTCATTTCAGCCTTATTACAGCTAGGATTAAGGAGGTGATTTGACTATGAAGGAATTTAGGAAAATTTCCAGTAAGCTAAGGATGATTTTAAGTTAACTGCAGGATAACAGGCTTGTAGAAATGAATGTTTCTTTTAACACCTGTGAATTAGTCCATACCTGAATAAATAAGTGATCCCTTTGGTATTTGAAGTTGATATAAACCAGCTCAAATTTCAACGTTTTCTTTTAAACACTCTAATCATGCAAAAATGCATCTAATACAAATAATCGTGTGAGCTGATGAACCTGTTTCACATACCCTTCTGCTCAGGGAGTATTCTCTGCATTGAGCAGGATGGTAAATTATTTAAGATTTGGGAGGCCATTTTTTGTAACTGTGAATTGTAAGACAACTGAATCATCCATACATATTTTATCTCTATTTTTTTCTTTGCCAGAGAAGATATCTGTTTTAGTTGCTCCAGTGCAGGACTGCTCGCTTTGACATTTCCCGGTTGTCTGTAGTGCTAGGCAATAATTAAATATCAGGTGCATAAGCTGCTCTTTAATTTGACATGTGTGCTCCAGGCAATAAACACATGCAGTGCAACGTGGGAGTGTAATTGCTAAGGAATAAAATCTTGTACCAAGTGAGATCATTGTATCAGGTACTGTGTGACAGCTCATTTGATCATTATGCCCAGGCTAAAGAGGTTGCCTAATTAGTTTCCATTAAAACTCACCCTTTAATCAGGAATTATTCTTGCATAAAGAATGTCACTTGGTCCAGATGAATGAACAATGGTTCCCCCTTGAGATTCAACTATCTGTTACACTTGGGATGCCATATGTCTTTTCAAACAATTCAGCTACCACAGTACTCTGTGAATCTGGATCTCGCAGTGCTATGTGGTATTTGCATTTCCTCAGTACCAGCTCTACAGTGTTCTGTAGAAAAATCACAATGGTGTTCTGCATATACTTCATCAAGTCAGAGGAGCTACGTTCAAGCAGCAGCAACTGTGCTGTAAACACACAAATGACTAATGGGCCTCTCTTAACTAATGTGTCTTAGTTGTTGTATATATTTCATTAGTGACATTCATAGCATACATGCTATTACCTGGAGCTAGACTTTGGTTTCTCACCTAGAAACGTCAAGGTTCATCTAAATTTAATATTTTGAAGTGAAACAACTCCCTAGCTTTTTTTCTTGTGACAATAGCTTTGTCATCTGAAGCTGATCACAGAAGTAGCTGCTCTTTCTTTTTTTCTCTTCTCCCCAAAAATATCTTTCAAGTGCCTTCCCCTTGCTCCCACAAGACATGCGAGGTTTGGCACATGTTGGGTTCATGCCCAGAAGTGGAAATCAGTTGTTGGGTATGTTTCAATCTGATCCAGTTCTGCAAGTTCCAAGTTATCCAGCAGAGTTGACTCTTTTGCCACATGGAACCTGCAGTGAGTTTGAGTTCACTTGAGCTGTCCAGAAACTGCTCCTCAGGAGAAGCTTCCCCCCACGGCTATGCAGACTATGGCAGTCCAGGTGGAAAGAAGGAGACTGGCAAGTCAAAGCTCAGCCCTTGCAGTCAGTGGCCTCATTGAACTCCCTTGACAGCCTGCTGTACAGATGTGAATTGATTTAGTGATGTTTGAAAAATGCCATGGGCTGGCCTGGCAGTTTGAAGTCCAGCAACAGCAATGTCTGCTTGGTGCTCATCCTTTCCCCAGAGGTGTCCCAGGACTGTGAGCTGAGTTTCCCTTCTGTAGTGGAGGGATGATCCTACAGCATGTTGATGTCTTCACTCTCTATCTGCCAGTGTGGGTCCAACCTTCTCCGAATTAAATGGTTTGTGAGGCACCCAGATTTACAGGTCTCAAAACTATTTCCCTAATTTTTTTTTGCATCTCAGATTGTTGCCAACCCCTTTTTGTGCTGGGAGGATGGTAAACATATTCTGTGGGCTTTGTGCACCTGGAGACAATACCTTTTACAGAAACAGAACAGCCCTAGGTTTTGTGAAAGATTGCCACAAACTTTAAGCAAGTATTGCGCAGGATACCTGCTCCGGGTTCATACTTGGTAAATCTGAATACTCTAACCTTTGTAAACCTGTGGCATACTTGCTTTTACACTGCAAGACTATTCAAGGCAATGGAAGGATGTTGGTGCAAGATGGAATTCAAATCCTTAATGTTTCTTGCTGCTTCTGCTCTGAGTACCCCTGTTCTCCATACCCAATATATGATGTGTCACAGCCACAGTGAATGAAGCAGACAGGAAAGTGGCTAAATGACATGATTAACAACTAGAATCAGGAGAAGAGAAATGATTTGATGATCTAATGTGACTCTCTAAGTAGCAGAGGCTTTTAATTTATTGGTTTTTATGCCTTGAGCTACGTGTCTAGGAAAATTAGTATTTTGCGTAGTCTAAGAGCTGTCCACCTTTACCTAAGATGTTCTTTGTAGCTGTGACCAATCTCTGATGCATCAGAAGAAGATGGAGAAAAAAGACCAGAAGCTTCTTTGAGCACAGAAATTGAATTCTGATCTCTTCTGGCTTCCTCTGATTAATCCATACTATTTTGGCATTCTTGCATACATTTTACACTCCCTACTAGTATTTTCAGCACACATTTTCTTACTTCTCTTCCATGTTCCCAGTGCCATTCCTGATTTCTTTCCGTGTCCCCTGATTGTGTTTGCCCAGGCTTCTGGAGAAATCTGTTGCACCTGATTCAGTTTCAGACATTGACTGGTGTCAGTGGCTGTCTCTTGACTATTAGTCAATGAGGATTTTTTGCCTCTTAGTGACTTCAAACCCAACAGATGCCTAGAGGGGCTCCATGCAGATGATTTATGCAGATACTTCAGTGAAGCTCCTAGATGGTATCCAGACTGCTCTGGTGGTATGTGATGATAAGATCAATTATTGCTAGAATGAAATTAATTATCTGGCTGTGATATCTTTATTTTTAAGGAGGTTATTGATAGCTCCAAAGCAAGAAGATATATCATGTAATCATGAATGAAGTGCCTTCTCTAGTTCTGCAGGTGCCTCTTGGAAACCTGTGTGCTGAAGAACACACACAATCTCTGCAGATTATTACCCTCAGGGCAATCCTTTGTCAACAAAAACTAAAATGAAAAATGAAATCAAAAATCTTAAATTAATTAGAAGTTTAGTAAAATAATATGGAAATAAAAATGCTGAGTTCATAATGGGAAAATTTTCATTAGTGATAGTAATGGTATTATTTGGTACAAAGGGCAACCTGTCCAAGGGGTAAGTTTTATTTTGTCTTGAATGGTGTTCACCTCTTTGGCCAGTCAATTTTTGTGCTAATCATTGTGGTTTATGTTATTGAGATTTTCAACCTAATCACATGTACTTTCCCTAACCAACTAAAATTTTTCATTATAACCATGAATTATACAGGTTAATTATAATATGTTGCTTAAAATATATCTATATAAAAGAGCAACTTGAAATTACAGTTTAAAAAGAGTGTGACACGTTAAGAGTGTTTTTGCAATCTGTATTCTGTATATGTATGATAGTGGACATGGAAACATCTGAAATCCCTCAGACTGTGTTGAGTGCAGTAACTCTAGCATGTTCCCTCCTGCTTCCTCCTGTGTTTCCTCTCAAAACAAATTTTTTTAATATTTCAAGCTCTCCTTCTGCAGATGCATTTTTATGACTGCAGTCTTAACTGTTGCCTGGTTTTTAGTCCTGTCATTGGCCCAGGTCTTTCTCTGTGTTCTTTCCAAAGCTGAATAATCAGAACATGGTAAATTATTTCATAAGAGGGCATCCCATTGATTTATAATATTGAGACTATTATTTAAGTTTTGAACTTTCTGAAGATAACAAGGTGCTTCCTTTTTAAATGCAATCCTATAAATCAATCTGAGCTCGCTCTAGAGTTGGCCCAGTTTTACCAAAAGGTTTATGAACTTTGAAAACTTGGCTCAAATATGGCTGAGAAGCTGCACTGAGAGGCATCACATTATGATTAAAATCTTGCTGTTGCCCTACTCTAAGTATTATCTAAATATCTTCAGTAACACTTTTAAACCAGAAATGACCCAAGAAAAAGACTTCTGCTATAAGCAAATATAGAAGCTAAAACTAGTGTTGGGTGACTGTTCAGGGCTACTTTTACTTTCTCTGAGCCAGGATTTAAATTTTATATCTTTTTCACAAATCATATTTTCCCGTTACAAATACATATGTTTATCTTAGTATTATAAAGTGGGGACTATTTTTATTACTCTTGTTATTAATCCAAGTAATCTTTGGTGTTTCTATAAGAAATTCACTAGAGTGGAATCAAAACATTGTTCAGTATAGAGTTAACCTTTCCTATATGCAAAAAGCAAACCAAGTTGCATTCAATGTAAATAGAGTAAAGACCATCAGTATTACTCTATGTAATATCCTGATACTTTACAGCCCTTTTGGACCTGAACATATCAGCCATACTTCAGAAGCCTCCATAAAATTGTATAAATGTTTTCTTTTGCAATGATTTTTCAAAGTTTCCAGTAACAATCATTTATTGGTCTCTTGTGAATTGTACTGCATGGACTGAATATTATCAAGGAAAACAAACTGGTTTTGTTTTATTTCTCTGAAGTGCTTTCTAAAAGAATTCAATTCAAAGTGTACACATTGGATCATATTCTGCCCCTAGCTATGGTGTCTGATAAAATGCCATTGACTTTATTCCCATCCACTTTGACTCTGGCCTATTTCCATGTACTCCAGGCTGCCTGTGTAACTAAGGAGGGAAAGCTTGACCTGGGGTGTGTGTTTTGCTTCAAAAAGAGCTGCATTATTTACCCTCAGTGAGAAAAGTATAGTAATTCACACGTTGCACACACTTGTGAATCCTAGGCTCCTGTTGTAAAATTTCCCCCTGGAAAAGCTCCTCAGTGAGGAATTTCCCAGAACAACCAGCGTTTGCACGTGGAGAACAGTGCTCAGCTGCAGCTCAGGAGTGCTCAGGGGTGTGGAACAGAAATTACTGTGCAGGTCAAGGGCTGGGGTGAGTCCTGCTGTGAGAAACACAGGGGTTGGGCAGGGACATTGAGGTGCTGGACCCCCTGATTCTGTACTGATGGACAGGATCAGAGGTCTTGCTGCAGTGGTGGACCACGTGTCCTGATCCACCCCAAAGTTCCTGCTGGGGCTCCTGTAGGACTCAAAAGAAAATGTAGAAAATATGTTCAGGGACAGCAGCCATCCTTGACATGCAAGCTGATTGCCAACCTTGAAAACAGCCAAAATTCTTTGTACCTAGATCTGGCCAAAATTGTCCTCCACCTCTAAAAACTCTTGATTGGGAAAAAAACAACCCCAAAACCCCTGTGAGTCTAGACAGGTTTCTCCATTATTTCCAGGTGTAGTCTGGAAGGCCTAGGTCTAATCTACATGATTAGAATAAAGAGCTGAAGGTGTTTTGAAAAAACGTGAAGTGGCATGCCATTTCCTAATTGCTGTCCCTTTGTGGTTGCTCTATCATGAAACAAATCCCATTTTGCTTTGGAATAACTACTGTGGGAAGGATAATTTATTTCAGTTGGAATATATTTCTGAAATTTTATCTGTGTATTTAGTTAATGCTTTCCAGCCTTTCTCTCCTACCATGAATTTAGAGTTTTGTGTTTTTGTTACTTTTGAAATGAATGCTGCTTTCAAAGTATGTGATTCTGAAAAAAAAAAAAAAAATGAAATTCAAGATAACTGTTAGAACTGGGACCAATCAATGTTTTTTTTTAAATATGCAGCATTTTAAAGCATTGACAGATCATCCTTAAACACTGAATTAGTACAGGTAGAAGTATACTGAAACATCTCTTTTTGAAAAGATTATGATGTATTAATTTTTGTATTTGCTCTAAAAATATGGAAATATTATATGTACTGTGCCTTCATTTTTCAAATACAGCTCTCTAACTTTTTAAAAGGCTAACTTTCAGGGGAGCTTACATCTTCAGTTCAAGGAACAGTATGCATTTACAGCTGACTACATTTTGAAAGCTTTTGCTGCTCATTCTTTCACATAGAACATTGAGCGTGTGGTATTCACAGCCCTCATGATAATATGTTTGTTGGGACAAGGAAGGCATCTCTTTCTTGTTCCATCTTAGTTAATATGTCTGGTTTAGCCACCTGAGAAATAAAGTTGGCATCTGCAACCTCTTGTTTAGAAGATGTCTAGGTCCCACCTTCTGTGATCTGCCAAGAGTGGTCATGAAGGGGTCTCTTTTGAGCTTTGAAGAAAAAGTATTTTTATCCATGTCTTAAACTAAGTTTAAAACCAAGTATCATATATTACTCTTATTTTTTTTCCCGTGTTTGGTAAAGATACCAACTGCTAAAATAATACAGATGTACATGTTAAATTGGATTGAGAAGTGAAGCAGAAGCACACAGATTTCACAAAGGAGATGTGGAAGATCTCTAATGATTTTCCTTAGGAAAAACGGTTCTAATATGGGTCTTAGAAAGCAGACTGTAAGCTTTCAATGGCAAATGACTGGAAACATATTTTTCAGTTGGCCCAAAACACTGCAGTAGCTAATATCTGTAGGGAATAAAGGAAGGATCAATACTTGCAAGTACTTAGATTACTTCAGCATTTGGTAAAGTGGTATGTTTCTCTTAAACCTCAACAAGACACTGCCATTATTTTACCTGGAAAATAATATAAATAAGAACTTATATGTAAAGATATATGCTTAAAGCAAACCACAAATTCATGCACATCACAGTTTTAATGCTTACTTATGTTGGCAAATTTTAAGAACTTGTTTGACATGCCTGCAGTTTGCACATTACAGCTACAGACTGCTTGGCTGGAAAGTTGCACCAGGAATAGCATCGAGGCTGGCTGGCTACTGCCACAGTGCAGGAAGCATTTGCGTGGGCACCCAACGGCCCTGCTGCCACCCGGCTCTGGCTGGGGGCCCCAGGATGCTCTGGCTGCCTGATGCTGCCAGGGAAGTTCAGAACATGATGTGCACTGTGGTTCTGGCTGGCAGCTGGCAGCTGCACCTGCTCCTGGCAGCACATCTGGCACGAGGATGGGCTCTCCCATGGGACAGCCAAGGCTCCTGGCCTCCTTCTCAGGAGTAGCTCAGTCCCTTCTTCTCAGGCTGGCAAATCTGCTTCTGTCTACTTGAAACAATTCCAGATTATTTTTACAACATAATGTTTTAAAAATTTTATTAGGTTTTGTTGAGATGTGAGCTGCCTGGATGTGCTCTGAGGTGGGCTGCACCACCAGGCTTAAAGGGTTGTCCATTCAGGGTCCAGCTAGTGGCATTCTTCAAGGGTCGCTGCGTGGGTCAAGGTGCTTCAATGACTTTTGTTACTCAGCTGGAGGTGGGGTGGAGTGTACCTGCACTCAGTTCATGGGTGACACTGTGTCAGGGCAAGGCAAGCCCAGAAATCCAGAGCTGCCTTGGCTTGCTGGAACAATGGGCAGCAGGAATATCATGGATTTCAACACAGCTTTATACAGAGTCCTGCACTGGGATTGCAGACTGTCGAGAATGCAGTTCTGTGGGAAAGAACTTGGGGCCTTGACCAGTGACAGATCAAATCTGAATCAATGGTGTGTGCTTGTGCCAGGAAAGGTCAGCAAACCTCTGCTATATCAGCCAGAGAGCAGACAGCAGCCTGAGGGAGGTGAGTGTTCCCTCTTGTGAAAGGGAGGGAGTATTTCAAGTGCTGTCTCCAGTTTGGGGCTTGCTGGGAGACAGTGGTAGAGAGGCAAGTCCAACAGAGTTCTGAAATATCATTGTGGAGGCTCATGAGGTATGAGGAGTGTCATGAGGGTGGTTCAATCTGAGGAAGAGAAGGTGCATCATATTGCTGTCTCCAATTGCTTAACAAGTTTATGAACAAGATAGAGGACTCCTCAATATGCCCTGTAAAATAAAAATGGGCAATGGAAGCAGGTTGCAACATATAAAATCATGTTTTGATATTAGGGAATTTTCACACTGAAGATGCTCGAACATTGGTGCAGGAGAAGCAGGAAAATCTCTCTGGGGATAATCAAAACACTACCGAGCAAGGCCTTGAAAAACATGTTGTAACTTTTGAAATTGCCTCTAACCTCATCTCTGCCCCTGCATTTAGTGACATTTTAGTGACCAGAGGTCTTTCTGAGCTCTCTTCCAAATTACATTATTGCATGCTTCTGTTTTATATCCATTTCCATATTTCTAATAGCAGCCTCTGCAAATGGAAAGTATCACAATGTGTTGTAAGCTTTAAAATGCAGATCTGAACTAAAAAGTAGAGCATTATTTTACACAGTAGTGTAAGACACACAGTGTAAAAGGCCTCCAATGGATTTATGTTTGCTATTGATTATTTGTATTGATATATTGCTGTTGTAAAGCAGCTTGAATTTTTTGTCAGGTCTCCTGTTGCAAGAAAGTCCCTTTTTCACATCTTTTTTTTTTTTTGTGGTGTAATTAACTGCCTGCTAGATGCTAGGTCACTACAATATACTCATCCTAGGCTCCTGTCAGTGACTCCTAGTTCTTACCTGAACACAGAAGTGGTGTTGGTATTATATGAAATTCAAAAACTACTTCAGTACAGGCCATTATCCCTGAGAATAAGTCAGGGCAAGTGTGTCTTCTCCTTTTACCTAACAGGATGGAAATAACCATGTTCTCTCTTTTCCTTACTTTGTTTGGACTCAGGGTGAGGAAGTTGAATTTTCCAAAGCCTTCTCCTAGGAACGCATTCTGCTCATTTTTTTCTCCCATTCTGTCTTTATCTTATGTCTCTTCATCCCGAGCTCTGAGATTTCCTTGCCTTCTTCCCATGTCTAGAGAAATGGAAGCAAACAGGAGTGATAAAGGAAGGATGGATATTGCTCCTGGTGGTCTAGCTTGTATCCTGAGCTCTGCTGTCAGGGCAGCTCTCCATTGCGCACTGCTATGTCAACAAGTTAACCCTGTGCACCTCCTCCTTGCTCCATTTGGGAGTAAGACAGGGAATAAAAGTTCAGAAAAGGAGCGACAACATTAAAATAAGTAGAACTTATGCAGAGACCACGTCATTCCCCAAGGCTGTAAGAGGCAAGAATCAGAATAGCTGGAAAGCAAGGTCATCAGAGGGACTGATTGCAGAGCTGGAAACAGGCCCCAGGAGCTGTAACTTTCTTTGTGTTTTTCTTTGCTGAGAAATTTTCTGAGGAAGCTTATTAGAAACCTTCAAATCTCATCAATGACAATAGCTGGCAGCTACAGAGAAACTTAAATTTTCACGTTTTGGGTTTCATGCAAATAGCTGTTTCAATGAAAGAAGAGGAATTAGCTCAGGTTTTTACAAAGCACCTCCTGAAGTGAAGAACACTAATGAGTCATTTGGAATTGTTGTCAGATCACTGGCCAGATAGGAATTTGCAGTCAGGCATTGATATTGCTGCCTGTTAACAGCAATCTCATTAGTAACAGCAGTTCTAGGCTTTATGTGTGTCATCTCCCAGTATAAAAAAAGTTTCTGGAATTATCAGGTGCCAATAATTATCATTATTGTCAAACAGTTAATATATTTTTGAAATTAAAATATTTTCTGAGCTTCTACAAAAACTGATTTAACAAACATTTTTTCTTTATGGTTCCATCTGTACTACTATTAAAATTGACTAAGAAATTGTGGTACTCCTTTATCTTGAGTTTTGAAGCTACAGGTCAGATCCTAGCTCATAAGACATGAAAGTGTGAGCTAAATGCAAGTGGATGAGCAAGCTGATATTATAATAGAGATTCACAGAACTAAAGTTTTCAATTGTTCTTTTTCTAAAAAAGAAGATGAACCTTGGTACCTGTACCTCAAAATATCTTTTTTCTGGTTGCTGGTCTTCTGTAATGAAATAGTTGCTTATGAACGGTCTGAAATGTTTTTCATTTGACTTCCAGAGGGAGTCAAATGCACAAATTTCAGGTTTTTACAAGCAAGCCTAGAGAATGGTTGAACAGCACTCAGAATATTCAGCTAAGACATGTGGCTTTAATCTTCAGGAAGTTGATTTTCCTGGAGTGAATAACAATGGACCTCTCAGCCAGCTTTGAGTGCTGACTTTCAGGAGTGCTGTGCATCAAACCTGGCCCGGGAAACCCACAGTGGTTAACTTGCTGTTTAAAAAGATAAAGAGTCTATTCAATTTAGAAGACAATAATAGTAATTTAACATACTTGAGCTGAAGTAATTACCTTTCACTGTTTCCGCAGCATGAAATTACAGTCTACAATAATTTTGAAATATTGATCCTTTCAGGCATCTGATCTTAGAAATGTTTCTTGAATGCGTTGGGCTCACTGGAAGAAAGTGAAGTTTTTTGCATGCTGATCTGGGCTAATTTAACTTCCTAAATACATTATCCACTGTGCTGTTTGAGACTGTCTGGCAGCTGCAGAGAAGTTGCCACTGAAATTCCTCATACATACCTCTCAGGTGCATCAATTTTTCGTTATATTTTATATTATATTTGGTGTAAAGTGTGCATGTCCCCAAGAAAATATTTCTTTCCTGGTTTTTCTGTGAGTTTTCTCTTGTTTCTGTTTCTTATTGAAAGAAATCAGTTTTGCATGGAGAGCACCATTAATAATGAAATGCAGTCTGTGAGCTTTTTAAAAGTCTATTTCTTCCTTATAAATAAATGGTAATTTGTTTTAAAGCATCATTGCACACAGTGTTCAGCTGGCTCTCATGCATTCGATTATTTTAAATAAATGTACCATAAATGGAACAAGTTCTTTCTAATTTGCAAACGATATGCAACATTTTTCAAAAAAAAAGGGAGAAAAAACTGTAAAATTTGTTCTTAACTACATCTCATTAATGTGAAGCTGTTCAATGACCTGTAAAGATTAAAGAATTAGTGAATTGGTAAAATTATCAGAATGAAAAATCTGTATAATTTTGATTTCAATTTAAAAATCTGCTAAACAGTCTGGGGGCTTTAGGAAAGTATATTACTTTTTAATATCGGTTCCACAAATGTCCTAGTATCAGTGTTACAAATGGACTGAAATAAAGGCAACAAATAGTATGTTTAAATGTAAAGTATTACACATTCTGTTAAATCCTTTTTTTTTTTTTTTTTGCTTTTCATTAAAACAACTGAAGACATTTAATTAAGTGACCACTCTGCTAAGTGGAGCAAAAATTAATATACATAAATGAATTTATGTGTGGGCAATGATGCATAATTAAAAATATGCTTCAAATAAGGAGTTGAGAAGAAAGAAAACAGTTTAACAAGAATCTTCAAGACTATTTCCTCCTGAATTTTTAGTCGGACATATATAGGATTTACTTATTTGCAGCATTTCAGTTTAAACATATGACAAATATGTCTTTAAAATACTGGTGCCTTGGTATTATGGGACAATGATTTGCTGAAAGTTAGTCATGACCAGAGAAAGCATCTCAATATCTTGTGACAGTGACGTGTTACTCAGCTTGCTGAAAAGGCTACCTTTAGGCAAATCTTGTTTTTGACAGACTTTTATTCCAAAATTGCTGAAGTTCTCCTTGTGGCAAGATATGTCAAAGCTGGAGTGATAGATGATATTTTTACGTAAAATGAAAGATGAAGTGGAATATCAGTAACTTTAAAGAACGTTCCTTTTGACATGGAATAATTGTATTGATCATGTTATCTGAATTATACCTGGGGTAGAAGTTCAGCTCAGTAGTTGGCAGAAGCTGGAAAAAAAAAAAAAAAAGGGCAAGTTTCCTTTCTTAAGTGAAAAAAGAGAGTAGTTTGATTTACAGGTCCTTGAATGTTTCATGGCAATGTATATAGTCATCCTTTGTGGGACATAAGTTGTGCTTACTTTTTTTATGATGCAGTTGTCATGCTTTGAACAGCCATCATTCCATTCATCTGGGATTTCAGGCAGATTCTCCATATTTTCTCTGTCTAGAGAGCAAACATCAGAATGGTGAATGTAGAGCTTTTTTGTGTTTCCAACCTCAGATTTCTATTTAGGAATACATAAGGTATGTGGTAGTGGAAAATCAGGCTTGTTTTGCCTAAAAGTGGATTTGGATTTTGGTTTTGTGACCTTTGTGAACATTTGTGAGTGTTGCCTCTGCAGGCAGGAAGAAGTTTTGCTGCCTCTGTGTTTTTAATTATGTCATATGTCAGTGGTACCCATTTGGGATTTGCATTTTGTCTGCCATATTTCATTGGCATGGCCATTATTTGTGTTGATGCTATGCAGGACATAAGTTGTGGTTCCATTTTTTATGATGCTGTTGAAATCTCCTTCCTTTAATGCCTTTCTTCTAATCTCTGCCCAGTTGGTAGAATTTAGGAAACTCCCATGCTTTTTTCTAACACTTTTGGTAAGTCACAGCTGACTCCAGCCCTGTTTAGTGTTCTTGAGGAGAAACATTGCAGGAGGAAAACTGCAGCATCCAGCCACACACCTGTGTCACAGTGAGGCTGCAACACAAAGGAGAGAGGAGAATGGCACAGAGAGCCCTCCCTGTAAGGATTGCCTCTCCCATTCCAACAAATCAGCAGCTGCTGTTCTGGTGATGTTCAGGTTCAGCTGAACTCCCGCCCCACTGAAAAAAAAATAAACTCCTTTATCCCCTATAGTATTTTATTGGCAAGTTTAGTCCAGTAATGAGAGGGGACTTTGGGGACTACAAAAGGTGGAGTCCCTAAGGCCACATATAAAGAACAGAAAAGCAACAGTCCTTTACTATTTCTCACTAATAAACACATGTAACAGTAACAGCCATTACTTAATTACTGCAAAGCAGTTTTAAACAACTGGCTTAACACTGTATTAACACAACATAAAAACAACCTCACCAGGAGTATCACTCATCATTATTGGATATGGCCCTATTGAAGCCAATGGCATGAAATTAATAGGTGCAGAGTTTGGGGTTTGGCCCCTTAGGCCCCCACTGGTCCAGGAATTCATTGCCTCATGCTCAGGTTTTCCATTGCCTTACAGCTCCAGCAGTCTTATTTTCATGAACTTTCATGGTGTTTCTATTTCTAAATAAGCGTGTGCAGCTTTTTTCAGGATAGCTCTGGAGTAAGAGCTGAATTTCTTTAACTAGAGTGTTTGTCTACCTGAGACACCAGTTAACCCTGAGAGTGGGTAACTACAGAACAACCTCTGCCTTCTATGTGTAAAGCTATCCCCAGAGGGCAGATTAGATCTCACTGCTTGGATTTTCAGATACACTTAATCAGAGCCCTGTTAAAGCTGTACCTTTTCTGTGCAGTTCTGTGCTCTTCCAGGTGGTTTTAGTTTCTCTGTTTCTGTGATATTTTTCTGTCTGATTTCTTATGATAGCTCTGCTCTGGAAGCATGCTGTGCCTCCCATGAATGTCTCTACCAAGATCCTTGGCTCTCGTGAGAGCAACTGAGATGAACCTCTCAGTTTCATCCTCTGTGCTCTCAAGGACAATGAAATGGGGGTTCCACAAAAAAAAAAAAAAAAAAAAGGCAAATTCTTAGGAGGTAAAGTATTCTTTTCTATGTAAGATGCTTTCAGGGTTGTGAGTGATATAGGGGTGAAGAAGAAGAAAGAAGAGCTGATAATAAGTGTAGAAGGAGAGAGGTGCTTTAAGGCCATACAAAACTTGAGTAGGAGGCCATTTTTTCAGTGTGTGGCATTTCCATTGTTAAGAGATTGAAATAATAACAAATTCTCCCCTGCTGGCTGTCAAAAGCTCATGCAGCTCCCTGTTAAAAATTGCTGTATAATCTTTCATCCTGTAATGTTGTTAGCATTCTTCTGTTTTCATTTCCTTTCTCAGTGTTTTGATACAGCGCTGCACAAAGGGCTTTTCTAATTACATGCAAGTTTTGTAAATATTGTGAAGGGATCTACTACATGAGCTGATAAATTTTTTAAAAAATGCATTGATACCAAAGGCAAAAAAGTAATTGTGAATTAAGTCACCTCAGAATACAAGAAGGTAGGGAAAAAAGGAAGTGCCACAAGGAACAGTTTTAGGGTTAATTCAATTTACTTTATACCTTAATGGTCAAGACCAAAAAGCATTTGGCAAAGGATTTAAGATGCCAAAGATGCAATAAAGTCAAAATAAAGAAAGTAGGCAGTTTAATTAAGAATTATTTGGATAAAATAAATTAATTTCTTTTTTTTTTGTAGCTGTATTTCTGGATATTGAGCTGGATAAAGCTAGAGACATATATAAACAAAACGTAGTAATGAGAAGTTATGCCTTTGTTCTGTGTTTTAAGGGTAGAAAATACTGTAAATGAGAAGTATTTGGGAGCATGCTAAATATTTCTAGCAGCATAATGCCTTGAAACAGGAAACTTGCTCCCTGGTGCTTTTTGTGCTGCTTGATTTACAGATGAAAATTGGCTCTATCCAGGTGTGAGCACTTCCTAATTGCATGTTTTGTGATAGCAGCTTGAACCTGCATGATGCCATTCTCTGTAAGCCTGTGCAAAAGAGAGAGAGAGAGAGTCCAAGGATTATGAGAGATAAATTATTTGCTTTTGACTTTTTTTTCATAATTCTAGAAAACATATTTTCCATTTCTAATGTATTTAGAAGATCCCAGTCTTGTGCTTGCCTTCCCTGACCACACTTGCACATGCTCCTTACGGAAGTAGAGAGAACAAGTAAAGCCCAACACAGTGGTTCTGTCAGTCTAGTTTGGATAGTAGATTTCTCACATGGAATCCTGAAATCCAGATAATGTCCCTCTTTCCTCGTGAACAAGATCATTAGGAAATGGTCTCCTTTGAGTACCTCTCACAGCCAATACTCCTAAATATGAAGGGTCAGGCTCTTTTCTGATGTTACACTGAAGATTTTATCTACTAAGTGGTGTGTTTTTCCTGTGGTTGTTTTTAAAATGGCCCAGTTAGAAGGGCAGGTGAGAATTCCCAGAGTTATAAATACCAGCCATGGGAGTACCAGATAATGACACTCTCTGATGAGATACCACAGATTCTGTGCTCCTCTTGAATTGCAGGTTTGATGGTAATGGGGAAAGGAGAAAGCACTGGGCTCTCCAGGCTAATGAAGGGGTCACTGCAATCACTAGATCAGCTGGTGTCCAGCTGTGGGAGAGAGCTGACACTGTCAGCACAGCTTCTGTGTAACTCCACTTCTGTGCTGTGCTGAAGTCTGGCCAGAGGGGAACCTTGCCTGCATCTGAAGTGCTCGTGGGAGGTGCACTCTGGTCACCATCTGGCTGGTGCAACAAATTACTGTGGGAAGCAGGTTCTTAGGAGAGTGGGAAGGAGAAAGGTCAGAAAACATTTCCTGATCTGGGCATTCAGATGCATATCTCAGTTCAGACATCAGCTCTGCTTCGGCTTCAACCACATCAAGTCACTTTAGTTACTCTGGGAATGATTACTCAAGTCCTTCTTTGAAAAAGGCACTCTGATCTTTTTTACAGAGTTATGTGTGTAGATCTCAAGGGAAGGGTCCTATGAAAATGTTTACATTGGTTTGTAATGGGACAATCTTACTTTTTTAGTCAGAATCACTTACTTGGTGACTTGCCTCCTTTGGGGATTGGGCCACTTTACCTGGTTTCAGGGTATTAACCAGCTTTAGGTGATTCTTGTTTGGATTACGAGATGAACAGATAAAATTTGAATAGCTACTACTCTGTACTGGCTTAGCACATGATCCTTTTGGACTTGAGTTTCTCTCTTGCTTTCTGCATGTAAAACATTATAAAAGACTTTAAAAAATAGGGTGGTGTTTTTCCTCTTGGAGTTTCACTGAAATTCCCCCGAAGTTTTTCTGGCCTGACATCTGGCAGCTGGAGGAAAGGGTATTAGTATTTCCCCAGAAAGGTGAAAATCTATGAAGAGAATTAGCTGGAATCTCTATCGGAAATAATTTGGAAAATCATTTCCTCCTTGCCTAATGTAATTCCACCTAAGCTGCCTTTCAAGATGAAGGTTGCTGCAGGAAGGTAAACTTTTCATCTGTCATAAAGATTTGCTGCTGTATTGCTCTGTTGAAATGTTCACATCAGATTCCAGCAATGAATATTTAGAGATCCAAACTCTGTAAGTCAGTTTGTATTGTAAATTCAGTATCAGTCTTCCAAAGCTGGCAAATGGAAACTCTCTTAATTATGAGAAATATTCCTGAATTTTAGATTTAGAAGAAAAATTTGCATTTTTGACATAACTATTAAAACAAAGCATTCAGAGGAGACCAATTTTTGATTGCTAGTATTTTGAATGCTTTCTCTTCCCACCCCTCCCCTTCCCACACATATTTTGACAGTGCCTTTGGGAATGTGACTGCTCCCAAAGGTGAAAATTGAGCAAAAAAGAGAGAAGATAGCTGTTCAGCATATTCCAAATTGTAAAAAACAAAATGGAAATTGTATGCAAAATTGGATCTTCCTCTTTCCTCCCTCACAGAGAGAAAATTTTCCTTTCTACTCTTCAGTTTTTCACTCTCATGAAAGACAAGTTTGTTCACCTATTACTGAAGTTGAAATGGTCTGTTTAATCCAGAAATAATCAACATTTTAGCTAATGGATCAATAGAACATATTTGGTGTAAAAACATTAGGAGTGAGGGAATGATTTGTTGTAGTTCTGTACCAGAGTAGGAGGAAATTGTTTTGAGTAATTTGTAACCAACACGGAAAATTCACTCTTTTTTTTTTTTTTTTTTTTTTCTTTCCCCCCCCAATCCCTGGTTTGCCCCAACTGTATCTGTTCCCCTTGTAGTCACTTCCTCTGCAAGGGTGGAAATATGAGTGAGATCACAACCAATGCCAGACACAAAATTTTAATTTGCTAATATTTTCCTGCAGCACCTCACCGTTTCTATTTCTTCATTACACCCCTACTGTGGGAAATAAGGTCACACAACACAGTGGTACTTATTTCACAATACCTCCTGATGAGGAACATTTTACTATTCTCACATCTCTACCCCTTTTTCTCCGCCTTTCCCTGCCCTCCTCCCTCCTACTCAGCCCCCGCTAATAGCTGGTCTAAATTTCCCAGAGTAATCTGATGTGCAAGAAATGGTGATACAAACTTGCAAATTTAATATACACAAAAGCAGAAAGGCTGCAGAATGGGAGATGCACGTTCTACTCTACTTGCTCTGGGACAGACAGACTTATAAACAGATACACAGCTTTGCCCATAGCCACTGTATTCCACAAACCCTTTGAAATGTTTCAGTTTCATGTCTGTGATAATTAAAGAGCAATGACCTTCTCATTAGCGCCAAGAGGGCTGATGCTGATTGTTCCCCATTTTTCTTAATGGATGCAAGATACACGCATGATCTTAGAATATCAAAGCAATTCTCCAAGATATTTATTAGAGTCAAAATTATGAAAACACATAGCAAACCTTTAGTTTGAATTACAAGTGTTAATATATGCAGAACCAAATGAATAGCTCATCTTTCTTCCTCTCTTGTATCTTAAATTTTTCATTACAAATTTCCAGGGCTTCAAAGTAGTATCTCACAGTCGGTCCCCTTTTTTCTCTCTTGCATGACAAAGAGCTGTCAGAAATTGTTCCTGTGTTTGTTAGTATTTTTCTCTTTTTTCTCTCATCTAAATGTCAAACAACTTAGCTTAAATAAAGCACAGCATTCTTCATCTGGTGCTTCTCAAAAGAAAAACAACACCACAGAAGGCGTCTAAAAAGGCCCTAATTAATGTTTCTCATTGATTTTGTTTTAGTGTGATGTATTTTATGAAAAAAATATGAATCCAGAAGGCACTCTCATTAAAATCATTAGTGGCTCAATGTTAGCTGAAAACAGCTCATTCTTTGGTGCACTGTAGTGCTTAAAAGCACGTTCACACACAGAGTTTCTTATTTAACATCACAAGCTGGTGCTGGATGAAAACTGGCATTAGTTTTGTCAGGTACCATTGAACTGTGAGGAGCACAATGTGCAAAAGCTGTATCAAGGTGAATAATAAGAATGTACTGTTGCCAGAGCATGCATATCTCTCTAAGCCCTCTTTCATGCCCAAGAATTGCAGAAACTTTCTGTAATTGATTTTTCTTTTACCCATTTGAAAAAAAGCAACAGCCAGAAGAAAAGGAAATAATAACCTGGGGCCTGTTACAGCAGTGAGACCTAGAGTTGTTCTGTTTTTTAGGCAAATTCCTGCAAGCTGATTGCCAAGATAAACAGAGATGTGTTGCTGTCTGTAGAACAGTGTTCACAGTTCTGCTGTGGTGCAACCACACAGAGACTGTACCCATGTGCCTTCTCCAGCAGTACATTATAGATAAAACTGGAAGAGGAAATTCTATGTGTATCTTCCAGAGGAATAAATAAAAAGGAGAAAAAAAAGAGAAGAAATAATTAAATTGATAAGAAGATGTTTTAACAGGTTTAAAAGAAAAGCCCCCAACCAGCATTTTTTTTCCTCTGTTTTGCTGCTATCATTATTATCTAAACAGGGAAAAATGAAATTTCCACAGAAAATATGTGAGAATTCTTTCTAAGGCACTCTATGATGGGAAAACGTATTCAGAGCAACAGTGCTTTGTTGTGAAATATGACTTTTGCAGACAGAATTATTTCCAATGTAAGAAAGCAAGTTTAATGATTTAAGTCCTCTGTGTTCAAGTAAAACTGATCATCTTCATAAATCAAGTGTTGTTTATCTGAGTATATTTCAGTAAGCTGGACAAATTCTGTGAAGTTCCAGTAGAATAATGCAGTGGAATGGGCTCAGAAATGAGAACTGTTGCTATTGCCACACTCTGACACAAGGCATTAGAAATTGCCTTGGGGTTTTTCAGATTTAGGATGTACAGAGCTAAGAGTTAAGCAGAAACATATTTTGGGATCAAACATATGAATCTCATTTTAAAAAATAATGAAACAGTAAGTAATGTTATTTTTTCTACTGTCTCCTTTGGATTTTTATAAGAACTGTTATGAGCTGCAATAGTACAGCTTGTAATAATATTTTTATATTATGGAAACATACTAACAAATAGGACTAGTGAGCAGTAGTGTAAAATCAAAATCTCTGAATTGAACAGGATAGCAGTTTCATCTGTTTAAGCTTTGTAACACATAGTGCAATGACTGAATTTTCATTAATTTGTGTCTTGCTTTTTAATGTGGCATTCATTATAAAACCACTGAGAGCTGAATCGCTGATGGATGTGTACTAATATATGGGATACTCTGCCAGGGAAGTCACATTTTTAGTAGAAGAGGTAACATTTTTTCTGGTCTGATCACCGTTAATGAGGCTGTCAACAAAATTTTCTTAGAAAAATAATTACTCTGAAAGTAAGGCCATTTAGATCTAAATATGAGTAGTAAACCTGTATTAATTTAGGATTCAGACTATTTTAATGGTTTAATATTTTTTCTTTATGGAGAGCACAATAGTGAGGTCATCTGTAATAAAGATGATAATATTGAACCTTGGTAGTTTTCCTTCCTGTATCTATAGGACATTTATGGCTGAAATATGGTTGAGAGTGCCTTAAAACGTTGTTTTATGGCAACCTCTATGCAGAGCTATAAAGCACTTTTTGTTAATGGTAAATAAAGTATGGAAGATGTATGCCTTAGCACAGGGATGTGTTCTTCCCCTTGTGAGCAGCCTGACTTTTTAGCAATGTTTTGATTGCCACGATTACATGAGCTCCAATTCAACCCTGTGGCAAGGAGCTGTAATTCCAGTGGTGCTGTTGGTGTATAGGCAGGCACAGTGCTCCCGAGTTCAGCCCAAGAAACAAAGTACACACTAGAGTTTCCATGAGAGTTCTCTGGCTCTTAAATGGCTTACTATCTCAGGAACTGCCTCATTAAAAATATATATAAAATTCTCCAGTTTGTCTGCAAATAATTACTTTAGAGGATTCTTCCTAAAGCTGTGAGGCTGTCACCAGTACAGTGCCGAGTTCCTTCAGAGGCCAGGAATAAGAAGCATGATTGACTTTCATTATTTACTGAAGTATTGATTGAATTTATTAATGCTAATGAAGTTGTGGAGTATAATAGACATGGCACTGTATTGAAAAGATCAGATCAGGTTTTGAGTTAAAGTCTCTGCATGCTGTACTGATGGATGGGGATATCAGGCTGGGCAAGCTCAGAAATAGTTAGGCTGAACTACAGTTCATAACTTACTTTTGATCACACAACTGTAAAGTTGAAGTAACTCCATCAAGTTCAGAGTGAAATTAGATCTTCTCTAAATGAGAATTTTCTAAGTTTGCAAAATATTCATTTTTTTTTCTTTTTTTTCCCTTGCCTTTTTCCCTTTTTAAGGATGATTGGTCATTGCAATCCTCATATCCATTCAGTGGTAATAGTGAGCTCCCTGATGTCAGCTTTTGAATGGAGAAATATCCTTTTGACCTTAATGTCACAGACTGGAGAATACTGTTCTTATTTCACAGCAGGATTGCTCTCACTAAATGCTGTTTGCCATTCTTTTTTTTTTTTTTTTTTTTTGCAGCTGAGCCTATGGTTAGGTCCTCATGCATTTAGACCATCTCACAATACAAACCTATTACTGACTTAAAAAGTTTGCAATTGCAAATAGCTAACACAGCACAGAAAAGAAAATAAAGAGAGAGAAAGAGGGGTTAAAGACATTGGTTAGAGATTATAAAGGCAATTCAAGGAGAGCCCAGACCCTTGCCAATAGCTCTGTTATAACCTTTATCCCATGTTTTTGCTAAGGTGTGAACTATTACTTCTATTCCTAATATTTGCTACAGAAGTAGAATGTGACTTGGTTGCACAAGCTGCTTCTTGCTAAAGAAAAACCTCCAGGGACATGCATTGTGACTGATAATTGTCTCAGGTATTTTGGATGAGCCAAGAATCCATTGCCTCTGGGAAGGTGAAAAATTCTGACATTAAGAAGTTCCTGGCTCAGGTATAACTCAATATATTTTTTTCCCCTCTGCACATTATGTCTGCATGCAATATGTGGTTCCTGTCAAAGTGCTCTGTGCTCTGACAGAGCCAGAATATGTTTTTTATCTCTTTTGACTTAAAAAGCTTTACTCTGATGCACAATCATTAGGCATTCTTCAATAACTGATAGATACTATTTTGGCAGCTGTAATTTGCTCCAGCTGCATCAGGAAGCTGACTGATGGATGGAGAGGAATCAGAATGAAGTTTACCTCCAGATCTAAACCTAATCAATGCTTGGAAGGTTCTTGTGCATGAACAGGATCCCTTCTGTGGGTTGTGTCTTGCACCAGTTGCACTAGAAGTTATTAGATCCCTTGGAAAACATTTAGGAAAACATTTTCCCAGCACAGTAAACCACTTCTCACTGCAGCCAGCCAATAGTTGAAACAATCAAGTGAATGTGCCCATCTAAGATTAAAGGGAGCACACAGCAGTCTTTCTGGATTATTGCAAATCCCAATTAGAAGAAATTATCTAACACATTAAGTAGGTATGTTGTGCCTAACTTGATAAATTGCTTGAATTCCTCGTAGAATAGACATTGCAATTTTTTAAAAGGTAATTGTTTTATTTTGTCAGTCTTCTGACACTAGAAACAACTTTTTATAAAACACCTGTCTCAGATGATAACCTGCACTTATCTGACTTATAGATGAATACTATCCATTAAAAAATAGATTTCTTTACAAATCAAGAATTTTTTCCATTTTTATGAAGCCACTCCTTTTTTTTAGTCACAGTAGTACATTTGTTTTGGTTTGTTTTTTACTCTGAGAATTCCCTCAAATTCACAATCTCATTGCTTTTTTTGTTGGATTTGCAGCCCCAAATATGTGTCCTATATTGTGCAATTCTTTATTAAGTATATCAACAGCGAGCAAAGGGAATGTATTAAGCAACATACTTCAAACCCATGGTTTTAATTAGCTAGGGACAGGATTTAGCAAGTCACAGCATTTATTTAAACAGTCTTGACACAGCTCAAGACAGCAACAGCAAATTTCACACTTAAGGCCATATTAACAAACACAGATGGGTTCAGATTCTCTCTTTAGAACAATGTTGTTGCTTAGATGATGCAGAGCAGTTGGAAACTTTTGGAAATAACTTGTAGTTGCAAGTTTCAGGATTTAGCTGCAAGTTGTGTCCATATATGCTATTCATGCAAATGCCTTGATTTGTTTTATATATCACTTTGGCACATCACTGATTATTTGGTGTCCAGATTTTTTTCTGCAGGCCCGATTTATCTTCATGTAGCAGTTTATGCTGCCTGTAACAACTGCACTATAATATTTTTTTTCACTCAGTGAAAAGATCTAAAAGTGAAACTTTTTGCCTTTAAGAATGTTTTTGTTTTCCCCTTACTTTTAAGCTGTGGGCTAAGAAGTACATTTTTAGCAATATGTGTAGCTGAATGAACATACAGCTCCCATTAGTGTTAATTGGAGTTGCACATTCTACTTTGGTCCTGAAATGGTTAAATAATTATGCCTAGCTGTTTAAGAGACAGTAGGAACATGCCATTTGGAGCTGCAGAGCAGCGCCAGAACTTCTGGAATAGAATAAAACCTTAATGTTGAAGCAGTTTTAGGCTTATCTCTAACTTACCTTACAGACTTCCATTTTTGCTGAGCACATGCTGCTTTACTTGTACTCATTCATGATGTTGTGATGTTGTTCACTGCTTAATTAAGTTACTAGCTTGGATCACCTGCCCATGAGGAGATATTCAGTGAGATGTGCTTTGCTCTTGAGACTTTTGCTTTATTATTCTCTGTATCTAAACTGTGGTTTTAGTTAAGGCCTGATGAAGAGTGGGGTTAAAAACCAGCTGTGAACACTGTTTCTGTAAGATGCTGAGGGAAATTTGACTGTGTGTTACCTCAAGAATAGCTCCTTAATTAAAGGGCAAGTCTTTATGATGTGTAGATACGTATGTTCTGTATCCCAGATACCTCCAGAAACATTTAAAACTGTGCATATTTAGGAGATATAGCTGTGGAGTCTTCATTGTAGCTGTAATGACACCACCAAATAAAGAGCAAGAGATGATATCATAAGCATCTTTCGTTAAATAAAAGTTGGAAGTAAAATATTTGAGTAAGAGCGTGTATAAAAGTATCCCAAAGCAGAGTGATTTTTAAAATTCACTCTAATTTAGTCTTTTATTGTGTGCCTATGAGGTGCTTTTCAAATCTCTGTGGTTGCTTCTTGGTAAGGAGACAGAATAATTTGAGGTTTCTTCTTAGGTACCTGAGCAGTGAGTTTTTCATTTCTTAAACTTGAAAGGATTTCAAATATTGTTTTATACTTTGAATTTTCTAGTCTTAGTAATGTATGTCTATGTATAAATATGCACATACATACACATGCATGGATAAAATTCCCCAAATACTAATCTCCTTTAACTTTCCTTTGAAATTACTTATGTCTGAAAATGCATTTGGATCTGTAGCTGGTTTTATTCATGCTGAGAAGTTAATTCCTGTCTTTTTATTCAGATTCTCTTCTCTTTTTTCCATTGCTCTTTTCTTATTTCATCACTAAACCAGGCATGTTGAAAATATCTATAGGTGCAGAACCAATTTCCTCAAGGATCCATTATGATCACTAAAAGCAGACAGAGGAATTTATAGGAAATCAAATGTACCTGGGGACACATTGTGCTTGTGTCTAAGGAGTGGAGGGGACAAGGAAGAAATGAGCTACCAGTTGGAGAATATGAAAGAGAAAATTGCCTAAAAAAGCCCTGGAAGCTCCTACATGACATAAAGGAGGAGAAGATTCTCCTGTTGGCATTATGGTGCTCTGTCAAGTGAGCAGTGAATGAATTGCTTTGGCTTAGATCTTGTACCCCAAATGATGTTTACTCAGCAGATAGCAACACGGTTGGGCTACTAAAAATAGCTCAGACTGCAAATATACACATTGCACCAACCCAGAAGAACATATGAGATCAAGATGTTGAAGAAATGATGAAAAGCCTATGTAACACTTTCTTCTTTTTTCCCCCTCCATAATTTGCTCCCTGCTAAAGCGTCAATTACTGCTTGGTGACGTTTTTGGAGCTGACACACAATTTCAGTCTCATTTTTCCCTTCTCTTTACCTATTCCCTCCTGCATAAGCCACTGTTCATTTTCATTCAGAGTCCTGCATGAGGGAGTCCATTTAAGTCTGTCTCTTCCCCATGGTGTTTCTTTTTTCCCATTCCCTGTTTGCTGTTTTAGAGACATCTTCCAGTTTGCTTTCTGGTAGTGTTTGTGGGCTTTGGCTCTCAATGCTCTGGGCCTGTGTACCCAGTCAAAGTAAACAAACAAAAAAGCAAACTTTGCCTTGAAAGCAAAGTGCTTGGAGATGGATTTCTCATCTGCTGAATGGTTATGTAAAATGATGTAAAACAGAATAGGGAGATCTGTGAGTTTTAGCTGCATGTTGAAAACCAGGCGTGAGAAATGAGTTAGTTTTTCTTTGCCACAGTTAGGGACTTGTACCATTGCTATGCATCACATGTACTGTGGAAGTGCCAGCACTCAAGTTTGATGGGTTCTTTAGTGCATGTTAGGTTGTTTTTCTTTGGCTTCTTGCTGACTTTTTAATTTTTTCTTGGAGAAAACAAATATACCTTTTGGCATTTTGGTTTAGGCTTCACTTGAGTTTTTCCCTTTCAATATAAAACTTTTGTCTTTCTATGGCCACATGCTGTAATCGTTAAACACAGAATCATGATGTGCAAACCAGACTGAGGGTACAGGAATGCACAACTGGTTAGTCTGAGGTACTGCCCAACAAAAGGCACTGCAACAGGTGGTCAGCTAAGGCCAGCAGTGGGGAGAAGTTTGTAGTTACATGCTGGTTTTGTCTTGTCACATACAACTGTGCTTTGAGGTCAAGAGTACTTTGTTTCTGCTGAACAGAAAATAGAAATTCAGAAATCTTAGTTGTAAGAAGCCTACTATAAAAGAAAACAAGCACGAAGTAGCTGTGAGGATCAGCTTGCAATGGATTATTTAAGAAAATAATTTTTGTCACTCTGATGTACTAAAATATTTTATTATTGTTATGTTATATTACTTTGTTCTCAAACTAATAAGTGCAGGGTGACTGCATTTTCCTCCACTGATCTTACATTTTTCTGTTTTCTCTGTTATCCTTTTCCCCAAAACTGTCCTGCAGAGAGCCGTTCAAGTCACGTCAGGCACTTGTTAGCCCTCTTATTCGTATCTGAAATACCTTTTTCTCTTCCCTTGCTTATGCTGCTGTGCCCCTGTGATCACAGCTGCCTTTTCTTGTCAGAGTTCACCTGCCCTTTGCTGAAAGGGAACTGAATTATAAGAGCTTTCTGTGCACAGCTACAAAACCCAACTGGTAAGGCAGGTGCTCCTCAGGCTGATTTAAGTATTCTCTTTCCAAGGATTTGAGTAATTATTCTGCATGGGCATTAGCTGTTAGATAGCAGCTTTCTGCCTGATTTGGTGAGAGGCAATTGAGAAGGAAATAGGTAGGTGATACTTCAGCTCTGGCCTTAAAAGGTGATCATTGCCAATATGGCAACAGAAATACCTTCATGATGATTTAATGGTTTGTTTCCTTTCCAAATCCAGCCTACACGTGCCCAGCTCTGTTTTGAAATTATAGTATGAAAGTGACTCTCTTAATGGCTCTAAAAGTTTCACCCAAGTTGTGACAAAGTCAGCAGCAGAGGCAGAGGGATTATTCTCCACTTGGCATTCCTTTCATGTCAGCAGTAAAGATTTGTAAAAGCTAGATGTACTCTGCCTTTTACTTTGTATTATGCTCTCTCTCTGTTTCTGACTGAAGCTGGCAAAACTTCTTGACAGGACTGCCATAAAGTAATAAAACCAAAAAGAGGAAAAATCAGAATGATGATACTCAGTTACAAAATAAGCTCTCTTATGATTATTCCAGTCTTAAAAAAATCTGCCTGTTAGCAAAGTTTTCTGAGTCAGACTGAACCTTTGTTCAGACTTTGTTGTACCAGAGCTCAATACTGGTAATTGTTGCTGATAAAATACACGGTTTGTGGTGTAACAGTTTGGGCTGTAGGTACTCAGGACTGAGTGCCCGGAGTTCCTGTATCACTGGGGCCTCACTTCTTATGACTAGGAGTTAAATCCTCTCAAAATTCTGGGGACTTGGGGCCCAGCAAGACCATTATTCTATTTCACATAGGCAGCATGAGACCCTTCAATAATCTTTCAGTACAGCTTCTCCCTGAAAGTTTCCAAGTTACTAATTTTCTTGTGACTGAATCTGAACTAGTTCCTATGCTGCAGGACAAATAAATGGCACACACAAATCTGCTGATTAAGGACTGCAGGATTTGATCATAGAATTACTTTACACTCTAGAAAAAAGTAAAAAAAATAGTGATTGACTTGGGAAAACATTGCCTAATACTGCTGCATAACTTGTTGGATGCACAAACTGTTGCTCATATTTAAACTCTGTAGTAAAACCAAAATAAAACAAAATATCTATGGTTATAGTAGGAAGAATTGGTAGTCATCAAATCATAATTAGAGTGGCAGGAAAGAGTTTATACTCATTATTCACTAAAACAAAATAGATAAGTAGTTATTGATTAAAGGGTCGCATACTTAATAGCAATTTATAAATCCAGGACTCAAAAGATAATGTTTGTTTTACTGCTTTTAATTATTTAACATGCAGTGACATTTCTGTTTTGCCAACAGCAGCACAATAGGTCCCTAATGAACTGAACTGAGTTACTAATAATTAAACCATCAGGCAGAAGTAAGGGGTGCAGCATGTTATTAGATTAACATTCTTAAATAGTCATTCTTCTGTTTTTTAAGGAAAACTCTGTCAGAGTCTCCTACCCTGCCCCAAACAACTAGACATCAGCCTGCTTGAAAAAACAAAGTTTATTTTTGGCTGACACTCATAGACTACTTGGAATACTGATAAAAAAGCACCCTGAAGTTGTTCATAGGACTATGATGAAAATTTGGTTTCAGTACTTCCAACTCTAGCCTATAAACAAATAGAAATTGATTGTTTGATGAGAATGTTGGTCAAGATTTTTCCTTTCTCTAGTTGACTTCTCACTCTGTGATTATAGTAATTTTAAGTGAAAAAGGCTTGGAGTGCAATAAAAAATTTGTTTATATGGTTTCTTGAAGGGCAGTATTGGAAGGCAGTGGACTTGCTGAAGGATTTTGTTCACCAGGGAACAGAGTACATTAGGCTGTGTAAAGAATAGGATGGTAAAAAAAGAAACTCCTAGTCCAATACCTTCAAGTAAAATCTGGGGGTTTTTTGTTGTTTTTTTTTTTTTTTCTAGTAGAACTGAATATTTATTCTTGCACTGTAGCTTCAAAAATATATGGAAGAAATAAACAGATTGTTGAAAGGGAAAACAAGAATAATTTGAATTATGGAACAAGAGTAATATAAAAAGAGATGGAAAATACTAAGACTTTTTATTTCAGAGCAGAATGAATAAGAAGAGACATGAGAAAGGGATCAGAGGAGATGACTGTTGTAGAGAAGGTAGATCAGGAAAACTACTCACTCTTTCTTAGTACTAAAAAAGGAAAATACTCAACAGAACAGAAAGAATGCAAACTCAAAATTTAAAAAAAAAATTAGTTTCAACTTTGTTCCCTGGCAGAATTCCTTGATGAAATGTGCCACTGACTTGCAGAAGGTTGTAAGATTCATTTTTTAAAAAATTGACTGTTAACCTTAAGAAATATTCAAAACTTGCTGAAAATATCACTCCCAAAGTTCCCATGTCATTCAAAGTTCATCTAGATACTGGCAAAAACTTGATTTTTAGTCAGATTACTTAATAAGAAGGCTTCACTGGAATGGCCTGTGTCAGAGGCTGGCAAGGGGCAGAGAGGGCACATAGCTTTTTCTCTCATCCCACACATGATATTTTGATGTCTCCTGCCTTCTCCATCAAGTTGGGAAATTCAGAAGAGCCTGGCAGAGCAGTTAGATAAGTGCTGTTCATCCCCAAAAGCTGTGATGTGAAAGTGTCTGAGGAGTGGACTGCTCCTCTTGGTGTTGGTAAGATGCTGTAAATGAACCAAATGTGGCATGAAACCCTGGTGATAAAGTTGGCAACAATTTTTTGTTTTTAAAGAAAACTCTAAAATCTCTTTGATCTCTTACATTGCTGAGAAACTTTCACAGCTAAGCAAAAGAGGTCTTTGTATTTAAAATTAATGTACATTCAGTAAATGAAGTTAACATAGCAGGAAAAATTTGACCAGGAGGCAAGAATCTGCATGAAGTTATGAGGAAAAATCAAATATAGCTTGGACCATGACTAGTACTTCTTGCTTTATCAAATTTTGCCCCACTTGTAAAAAATAAATATTGAAAATTTATCTTCTTTTTGTGTCAAAGGCTAGAGTAGACAAATGTTTCTGTCTACCCCTAAAATGGAAGACTCTCTGGTCATTATTCTTAGACTAAATGCTATCTGAACTACTACAGATTGAAGTCCTCCACTGGTTAGCATTAGATATGATTTTGGGTCAGTATTTTTGAGTGTTTACGTTCTTTTGGGAGAAAAGAATCCTAACTTTGCCATTCAGGCTACAATATCTAACATAGTTATTTCAAAAAATTGAAAAAATTGAAATTGAGTTCTCCAAGTTGGTACCCTCATTTGTAGGGCTGTTAGCTTGTCATCAAACATGGCAACTTTTTGTTTTCCATCATTCCTATAAACTAGGAATTCCTAAATTCCGTTCCATTATTCCTATTTTATCCTGCTGAGGTCTGTATGTGAAACATCTCACCACTTTGAGGCTCTTAGAACCCTGTATTGATCCTCACTATGTTTTCTCTCTGGTTTTTGGCAGCAGACAGGTCATGTTCTAAAGAGGCTCCAGGTAGTGGTTCTTCCTATCTGCGTTAATTTGAAATTAATGAAAATTTCTAATAATGCAGGTGAAAACTTTTGTTGTACTTCATATGCAAGTCTGGGTAAACTTTGACTTCTCTCCAAATACACTGTCTTTGAATACTTGCTTTAAGTAGCCTGAAGTCATTCACAGATGCTCATTTAATGCTGCTTTAATTTGGATCCATGATTTACCTTAATTCTAACATTACTGGGGAGTTTTGGTGGTGGAGCTGCTTTCCCAGTGTATGTTCCCAGGCAAACAGGCTGAGGAGCTGCCTGCAGAACAATGCTGTTATTGTGAATATGCACAGAGTGCATTTGCATCAAAGACAAACCAGCTAAAGGCATTGTACATTGCATTTCACACTATAAAAATCCATATTGTATTAGAGGAAACATGAAAATCAAGGGGTTTTTTTTTGCAACACAAGTAGTTGATAACAATGCTTGTTTGAACTTTTCATTGCAAAGTGTTTTCAAACGTGATTACTAGGGGCTTAATTTTGTTCCCAATAAAGCAGATGTTGCTAACTTGCAGTTTTCCTGGTCTAGGAGATTGGAAAAACTCACCCTGAAAATTATCTTTAAATGGTCCTTCAGGCTTGGTCCAAATCAGAGAGTAGCAATTACCCTGTTCTTGAGCGGCCTGCAGTGGCCTGCACCAGATGTTTCACAAAAACTATTATTTTAGAACACAGAGACTAAGGATAAACCATTTCCAGGTTTCTGTCTTTTTCAAGCAGTCAGTCAAATTCCTCCCAAAATGTTTGCTTTTACTCATGAATGTTCTGGATATCCTTGAAAATGGTCTTGGTGGCTCCCCCAGTCTGGTGTTTGTGTTGCTGAAGGCAAGTTTGTGCAGGCCATGCTTGTGGTGGTATTTGAGGGTCCCCAGGATGAGGGAAGAGATGAGAATCATGACTCCATGTTTCAGAAGGCTGATTTATTATTTTGTTATATATATTATATTAAAAGAAAATGTTACATTTAAACTACACCAAAGAAAGAGAAAGAAGACATCAGAAAGATAGAAAAAAATGAATAATAAAATCTTGTGACAGGCTCAGAGAGTCTGACACAGGTGGCTGTCATTGGCCATTTATTAAAAACAATTCAAATGCTGGGTAAAACAATTTTCCAAATCACATTCCAAAGTAGTAAAACATGGAGAAGCTGAAGCTTCCCAGCTTCTCAGGAGAAAAGATCCTGGCAAAGGAATTTTTCATAAAATATGTCAGTGACACATGCTGCTGTAAACCTGACCAGAGTATGTGCAGAAGGAAGTTGTGTGAGAAATGCAGTGTGCAAAAAGCAATTTCTTTTGCAGACTTTTTGTTTGTGAAATGCAGAGTGATGAGGGCTATTATTTCCTACTGCTCTTAGACACAAAATACAGAGTATTTCCATGGCTGCTACATGCATGTGATTGCTGCCAGTTTCCTACCAGCACTTTGGGGATGGGACAACCAAGGGAATTCCTAGATCATAGAATTGTGGAATGGTCTGGCTTGGAAGGAACCATAAAGTTAATCTCATCCCAACCCCTTACCATGAGCAGAGAGACTTTCCACTAGACCAGGTTGCTCAGAGTCCCATCCAGCCTGGCCCTGAACACTTCCAGGAATGGAAGGTCCACAACCTTTCTGAGCAACCTGTGTCCTACCATCCTCAAAGCAAGGAATTTCTTCCTGAGGTCTCAGATCAGAATCTCCATAAACTTAGACTGAATTGTTGAGGAGGTATTTTTTCAAATCTTCATGTGATTCACTTCTTCCTATTTATATATTATGTTGCTTCTGAAAATCTGGGGAATCTGAAAAGAAGCCGTGCATGGGAGAGCTTCAACCCACTTCTGCAAATTTGTGAAACTTAGCTAGTACGTGAGTTATTCAAACTGAATCTCAACACAGAATCTTTTGAAATTTTCTCATCTGTCAAAAATATGCTATTTCATTTAGACTATGAAAAGACTAAATAGATTCCATAATTTAGTAAATATTTTGTCTTCTGACAGCTACTCTTTTTCTTCTACTCTTTACATTTTTAAGAATATTTTACCCCTCCTTGATGTGATATTTTGATGAGATTTAAAGGTGGCAAAAGAAGTAATTTGGAGAAAAAGTTAGAGTTTCTTACAGTAATAAGTTCCCAAATCCATTTTTCTTTTTTCCTTCCTTTTTGTTGTCATGTAGGTATTTCTATTCATCTTAGGAAACTAATCTGAATATTTGGTAGTGACTAGTTGGACTAAGGCTCTTGGATTTGGACCTCTTCTGAATATGAATGCAAAGCTGAAAAAAGTCATGTTGAATCTTTTAGTTATGTGCTGAATCAGAAGGTTCAGGAAAAGTTCATTTTATTTTTACTTTGTAGAAATGTGATTAGCCAGAAACTATGCTTTCAGAACCTGCAAACAGTCCATTTATTTGCCAGCACCAGGATGAGGCTCAGAGTTCCAATGAAAACATCTTTTTGTCTGCTAATGTAATGGGTGCTTATTTTCTGCATCTTCATGTTCCTTGGAAAAGCATCAGGGTTTCATTGTAAATCCATTATGTCTCCCTTGGTCAGAAATTATAAATGACAACTAGTCCCAAGGTAAAGAAAAGAAAGTATTATTTTGTCGAGTAAAAAGGGGTTAAATCACTTTTTATCATGACTGTCCTCCTGGTTGTGACATATTCAATGTATTATTTAGTTTAAGTGCATGATTAAGATAGAACTGGGGTTCTTCTGGGGAGCATTTTCACACATGTTATACTTACAGTACCTCATTCTGTGGTACAGAAGAAAGAAAAAATGACATGTCCCTTTGTGAACCTATCCTTTTAAAATTAGGTTATAGATTATATAGTGGTGTGAGATCCTCTAAGAATTTCTGGGTCAGAGGTACTTTGTTTTCTTTCTTTTATACAGCAAAACCCTTGTATCTTTATTAAAAATTTATTTGCTGTCAATAATTAAATGCTTATTATTTGATCTTTAATGGGGTCATGATTCCCATATTCCCATATTAATGAAATAATGCAAAAAGTAAAAAATGCCTTTCAGTTGGAAAAAGTACTTATTATTCTTTCTTTGTTCTGAGTAAAATAGTTTATCTTAAATTAAAAATTAAAAAAAATGAATTTTCTTTAATCTTAGAATTAAATTAGTGCTAATTAGTTCTATTTTCTCTACAACATTCAAATGCTAAAGTCTTAGTCATTTCTTCAGAGTATTAATAGTGCCCTTTGGCTGTAATCAAGATAATCTTCAATTAAAGGCAATACAGTTAACTGAGTTACATTAACAGTTATTGTTCTCAAATCACAGGGTTAAGAACACAAATGCTGTGTGTTTTCAGCACGGGTGCATTGCAGGGGGTGTGATGGTGCAGGGACCTGTAATTCACATGTTAAAACTAAAAAAGCACTAACCCAGAATGTTCAGTGATGAAGCCCTTCAAACAAAGCCTTTCTTCAAGGTGGTGGTGTAGACAGAATTCAAAGATGCTGCAGCAAGCTAAAACACTTTTTGGGTTTGGCCCATGTTCACATGGTCTCCCCCTGCCCCTGCACACCCCTCCCCAAGCCCTTTTTGCTGTAAAATCTGTAAACTATGGGGCATTTTCAATGAGTGAGTTCTGCTTGATATTCACAGCTGTTATTCTCCTTTGTGAAGAGTTAAAGAGCACTTGCCAGTCTGCAATAATTCATCTTATTTTATTATTTTTTTTTTAGTTCAGAAAATTTATAATATGCAGTAATAGTGGATTTCAACTGAAAATAGGAGCATTTCTTTCAAATTTCTTAGTGTAGCCAATGCGAAAAAATTGTGGTCCCATAGAAACAGGAAAAAAAAGTGTTTTCATCCATGCTCAAAGAACAGCTCTTTCTGGTTTCAAAAGCTAAGCACAGAATATGGGAAAACTCTGTTAATGTTGCTATGTTTGCAAACAAAAAAACATAAACATCTTGAGCAAACATAACTAATGAGGGAAACCATGCTGCTTGCTAGCAGATTACCACTCCAATAGTAAAAATAGACTGTGGCTCTCTCTCAGTAAAAGTTAATAACAGTTGGTGAGACAAAAAAAAAAAGTTGAGTTGCAAAAATATTCTTACTGTATTCCATATGCACCTGCCAATAGCACTTCTGTAAATTCCAGCCAGAACAGAAAGCTCTGGGCACTTTGAGTGCACTCCAGTACCTGGGCCCTTACATCAGGTTTTAATACTTAAGATGACCTACCAAATTAAAATCTCTGTTTATGATGTTGCTACTTTGGAAGTTGTTTTTAAGATTCAGATGTTGCTAATTTGCAGAGTATGAAGGTGATTTTTCTGTGTTGCTGCTGTTCAGGAGGTAAAGAGGTAAATGTCATAACTGGGTAGATATTGCCAGTAAACCAAATTTAAGCATGTTTCCAGGATTTTAAAATCTGTTTTCTCAAAGCATAAATGCAAGCAACGATTTTCTTTGAACTAGCATCAGTATTCTGTGGAGCAAATACTCCTTTTTGAGTTTCAAAATGCTGCACAGACATTGTATATTGACACTGCGGCAATAAATCAAAGGGGATGGACAAAGATATGAAACTGTACCTTTCAGAAAGAACAGTGTGTCTGTACTTGCAAAAATAATTGCTTTCTTGGAATGTGACAAAAGAAAATTGAATATAAAATAGGGTGTTAACAGACAACAAATCTAATTTTTGGAGTATTCTTTTTCTGCTTCAGTCAGGAGGATTTCCTGAGGAGTCATATATCTTTGGTAGAAAAGGTTGGTACAGTTTAATGCTTTCTTCCTCAGAGGAAAATTAAAATCTGCTAAAATTTTCCAGTAATTTGCAATGTTTGTCCCAGAACGTGGTGGGGACAAAACAGCCCAAAACCCCAAGTCCCACTATCAGATTCTTCTGTAATTTGAATGAGGCCAAATAATTATCTGGAAAACTACTATAGAGTTTTATGTCTGTAGAACTTTTTTATAGAATTTGGGATACAGGAATAAAGTACCCTAATTTTACCTTATGGCCAATATGTTACTTTCCTCTTTCTTCTGTTTGTATGGTAGGTACAAATTTTAGCAGCCAGATTTTGTGACCCTTCTCTGTACTTAGAGGAAATAACATGGAGAGATGTTTCTGTAGGACAAGGTGCCTGTGTATTTGTAGGGTGGAGGGACAGAGTTAATTTGTGGGTAATTAATGGTTTTTATTTATTTTTTTTTTTAATTAATGTTTTTTTTTTTTTGTTTTTTTTTTTGTTTTTTTTTGAAAGAGGGAACCTGAATTCCTCTCCTTACTTATGCAACCTCTTAATTTTAGGGAAAAAAAAATAGATTGAACTTGGAGACAGGAGTATGGTAGGCTGTATTGTCATCCCAGCCATTGAGAATCCTTCACAGTGCAATCAACCTTAGATTATTCTTCTTTATGATATATTTGATATGTGGTGCTTAGTCCCATCTCTTTTTATGAACTATTGTGGTGCATAGAACAAAGAATTACCCCTTATCTCTCTTAATTTATCAAGATACAGCATTAGGTAAAAATTACCTTTAGTATTATTGCATCTGTCTAAAAAAGACTGCCAGGATTCCTCCAACTCTTTTTGGGAGATTGCTTAAAATGTGATTAAGTTTTGGGGGTTTTTTCTCCCTTTCTCCAGCATTATAGTATTTCATCTCTCCCTGCACAACCAACTGCTCAGATACATGTTTTATATGAGTATTTATTTGCCAATTTTCCTTATTAGCCAGAAGGAAATATTAAAATGAATATAAATGTTAGCCTGAAAGCTGTGACATTGTAAGGGTAGTCAGACTGACTAACTGATCCGAGTCATTATATGTAAAAAAAGGAGAAAGCCAGCCAAAAAAAGCCTTTTTTCCCTAATCATGTTGTGACAAGAATGAGGAAAAAGTGTTTTGTGTCACAATCTACAGGACCTGAAAATACAAAATTCTAAGTTCATTCTCTACAAAGAAATGAGGAAAAGAACCAGAGCTCCACCAACCCCTGAAGCTCTACTTTCAATTAATAGAGCTGTACATTAACTCCTCTGATGTTATTACATTATGAAATTCACAGTAAATTAAAGCAAAACCTGCTCTTCATTGAATTTTTAGTCTAATTTGAAATCAGTAATGAATTAGAAATGTTTATGTGTTTGCAGAGAAGGTAATTTAGTTTTGGTAGCTGAAGGAGGGTCCTGAGCACCTGGTCCTGTCCCCAGGTGTGGGCTGCTGTGGCTGTCCCCAGCTGGTGAGGAGGGGAATGATGAATTCACCTGCAATTCAGACTCTGGCAAAAGCAGCTTAAAAACCTCCTTGCAGTGCAGTATCATTCTCCATTTTTACTTTAAGTGAAGAATCTCTCCCTACCAAGCTCCTAATCTTTTTTTGATGTTGCAGGGTGTAGTTTAAGTGAGGGTGAAACAATAATTTCCCAGGTACAGTTAGTGATGTGCAAGAATTTGTCTCAAAACATTTCAGGGATTTGATTGACGAAATGAAATCTGGTCCTGACGTCAATTTACTGAGATTACTTTTTAATGAATACTACTTTAAAAGCATATGCAAAATTAAGATCAGTCACTAAAAATGCATTTGGATGTGACATTTAAAGAATGATATACATAATATATTGGAAATTAACTTTTATAATCTACAGAAAATTATTCTTGTTGCTGTCTCTCTCAATTTGTGAGAACTTTGGCAATGAAATAATTAATTACGAGAAAACTGAATTTTGTATTTTTTTAATAATATTGCCTGTTGCCAGATAATGACCTTTTAAAATATTTGTGTGCATGGTTAGTGAGTTTTTTTCCAGTCAAATCCTACTTATCTCCTACATACAACTTCTCTCTGAAGTTAAGGGAAAGGGTGTGTCTTGCAAAAATAGATTTTTTCAGAATTTTCCCATGTACTGTTATTCATAAAGATCATCCTGGATTTGTACTCTGTTTTCTTTCTTTGGATTAATGCTATCCTAGTATGTTGGACATAAGACAATGAAAAAGTTCACAGTGGCTGTAATGACAAAGTGAGAAGTCCTTTGACCATAATTTTATATATATATATAAAAAACTTCATTCAGGATATATTAATTTACACTCTATTTACCTGCTTTGAGGTTTTTTGATGATAAAGCACAGTCTTTTGATAAAACACTGAAGGTAAAGCTTAAATCAACAGCTGAAAAGACTGCTTTAGTTTTCTGCTTTTGAAAAGCAGAGGAATCTTGACAGTAGCATTTCAGTGTCTGAACAGTTATCAGGAGTGTCCTGAATTGCTCCCTGTAGGCATCAGGTGAAGGACAAGAGGAAATTGACTTCGTTTGTAGAAGGAGAATATCTCCATTCAGGAAAAAGAAAAAAATCTGACTGTACTGGTACCTAAGCAGGTAAATAAGTTTTCCAAAAGAAAAAAAAAAAAGTACCTGAAGATTTTAAAGAACTGTTACCTTTCCCTGGTAAATATTTGCTTAAGTACAGATGGCTCTATCTCAGATCATGGTCTTGGACAAAGTGATCTACTGAGCTCCTTTTCACCCTGCAGTTGTTTGACTTAATCATTGCAGGAATTTATCAACAAAAAGCTTATCTGTTCTTGTTCTGTTAACGAGGTTTGCGGTTTGATGGCAGAAATATTCCTTCTCTTTTGCTCTCTTCTCCCCTATTTATATTTTGAAAGTGACGGCAACAGTTTCACAGCTTTCTTTTGAGGATGATTTGTCTTTTAAAGAAATATCACAGTGCATGTTTGACTTTCTGATATTCCATGAGTCACTGTGTTCAAGAAGTCATTGTGTACACAGAGTTGTATTCTGCCAGCCTTTATCTCATCTACCAACTCTGATTGCCCTTAAAGGGAAGAAATGCCAAAAATGCCTTGTGTTTCATGAGACAGGACATAAGGACTGCAGAGTTTAGTTTTCTCATTGGCACAGGGAGTAGGTGGAGGTATGGTGACTTCCAGGACAGTCTGTGTTATTGCAACATATTTTTCATTCAGAATAAAAACAAGGTGAAGATTCTCCTGCCCAAATCTTAGCTGAGAAACTGCTCCTAATATAAACTTGACACTTTTTCCACAAAGAAAGAATGGCAGAAGGATGGAAATGTTCTCTAGCCCACATCTTGTTCTTTTTCCCCAGAGCAAGAATGAAGTTTGTTTCCAAACAGGTATAGGTTTCCCCTGGATCTGTACCATAAATTACTTTAACAACATCTTTGAAAAAACTGGTGATGCTGTAAAAAGTTATATAATTTAGATGTGCTACTCTTTAGGTTGTCTACTTTTTGCAATAAAAAAAGAATACTCCTATGAACAGAAGAGCTCTGCATAGCTTGATAAAAGTGACTTTATCTGAAAGCTTTTGAGAGCTCTGTGTCTGCTCTAGCCATGTTGAATAAAACGGGAAAAATCTAATTTTGTATGTAAAAGTAGAATGCTTTCCAAAGGAAAAATAAATGAGGGGGTGGGTGAGCCAGTAACCTTAGCATAAAGCAACTCATGCATTATTAATCTAATTTCCTATAAAGTTTGAACAAAAAGCATGTTGAGACATTACTCTGTGTTCCTTGTTAGGCTGTGTTCAGAATGCCCTCTTCCATTTTATGTAATATATTCTTCAGCCTAAATAAGATATTCTTGAAGCCTCAGGATTTTCACGCCTTCAAAGATCTCTGTTTTATTTCTAAATATTATAGATTTTGATGCACAAGAGGCTTTAAGTTTGGTACCTCAAAGGCTGTTCACCCTTTTAGGTAACCCCCAAGTTGGCTTTCATATTTGCTTATTACCCAAAATTCTTCACAAGAAGCTTCAGCCTGTTTTACAATTAAAGGCTTTGATCATATTTACTGTAGCTACGTAAAATATTTCTGCATGAATGTTACATGAGTTCAATTTCGAATTAGACGAGGAGCTTACCTGATATCGAGTGTCTACGTGAATCCTTTCCTAACATAATTATTGCACCTAAACCTTGCCCTTCTCCTCAGCAAACACAGGCAAGAGGGAGCTGCTCCTGGGAGCTATCCCACTTTGAACAAGTTTCAGAGCTGGAGCCCAAGACTCTGGGGTCAGATGTTGTAGTATTTCCACTTATAGATAATCAAGAATTTTTATGGTCTTAGCTTTTTTACTTTAAGTATACTGTGTGTCTGGAACTGTTTGGAAGTTTTTTCAAATGTACATGAGCTTTAAGTTCTGGTGCTGTGAGTAGCAGGACCTACTGACCAACATAGTCATGAACAGCTTTGGATGTGCTGTGTTCAATCACAGCACATATATTTGTTGAAAATTGCTACATGCCATGTTGCGTGCCAGTTTCCAATTCCTCCTTTTAGTGTGTTTTCAAATTTTTTGTTAAACTTAAGTTTATTTACTTGTTCAGAAGAAAATTCGGAAGAAATACCTTGAGAAATACTGAGGTATTAGATTACTGAGGTAATCTAACTCCATGTTTTTACTTTGTTTGCATAAGAAAATTACTGGGTGCACAATGTATCACATACAGCACAGTTCTGGCATAGAAAACTTTTGAGAGCATTGTGCCCTTTTTTGTAAAAGATATACTTAGCCAAAACTTTAACTGACTCCTGCTTTAAAATTCAATAAGCAGTACTTCAATGACAGCTCCTAAGAGCCTACCTTTTTTATTCTCAATATAGCTGTTTTGTTATTTTTTGTTCACTCTGTCTTCCTAAATTTTACGATATAAGTTAGTTTTTGAAACTGCATTAACCGATGGGATACATCATGAACTTAATATAGCTAAAAATTTTGGAGCTACTTTGTCTGTTTCATTTGGAAATGTGCTGACTTTGATTAGACTATCAAACCCAAGTGATGCACTGTGCAATTTCTCACCAACCACCTGCCAGTCCCTGAGGCAGCGTTCCTCCTAGGGCACACACTGACCATGACACCATATGGAATATCCCTTTGGCCACCTTGGCTTTCCCAGCTGTGCCCCCTCCAGCTCCTTGTGCCCCCTATCCTCCTCCTCACTGGTTTAAGCTGAAAAAAAATTATCTTTGTGTAAACAACAGCTCAAACTTCAGTGTGTTATCAACATTATTGTTATCCTAAATCCAAAACTCTGCTCTGTGCCAGCTGCTGGGAAGGAAAGTCACTGTGTCCCAGAAGAAACAAGGACACAGTACTGGGATTTTAACATTTACTTTTGAATTCAAAAATGCAGCAGGTTTTCAACACTAGCAAATTAGTTATCAGAAGGCAGAATCTTTCAATTTTCCTAATTTTCATGAGATTTTCTCACATCAGTCCTTTCACTGACTTCACCAGCTCCTTCTTTATATGAGTTATACTTAAGGAGTGAACAAGTCTGGCCTGAAATTTGATCTCATCTTTATTCCTGGGACTGATATTCTCATTTCTTTTTTTGCCAATTAGTTTTTTTTTTTCTTAAATGCAACTTCTACAGAGCATTCCTCCTCATCTCCTACACTGTATCTTGTAACCAGATTCAATCTTTCAATTTGGATTTCTCCCAGAAGCAGACGACATTGGTCTTCTGTATCATACAATTCTTGCTCGTATTACTGGTCATATTTCTCCTATGAAAAGTCTTCTGATTAATTCTTCTCATTAGTCAACTTGGTAAACAAATTACTGCAGGAAGCTTAAAAGCTTGGGTTGAAAGCCAGAAGAGAAGAAAAAGATATCTTGTTTGCAAGTCACTATTTTCCCTTGGAAATATCTGCTCTTCTATCAGGTTGTCATTTGAGGCTGCTAGAAGTTTTTATTACTCAGGGTTAATTGCCTCTGGCACAATAATCTCAGATTTCTCTGGAGAATTACTGATAGCACATATTTTCCTTCTGAAATAAAATTACTTTCCTGTCATGAGAAATGTGTCAACTTTTTAGCACTTTAAAAAAGTAGGATAAATGGCATTAGGACCAGTATTCCTCTGCCTTCTAGTTCTGTTTTTTCACCCCTGCTAAAGATATTGTTTCCTGTTTCTAGGTAAAACTCCTCCAGTTTGACATGTGTCATACATTAGTCCAGTAAGTAGAGCTAGCTGCATTTCTGGGTGACTGATCTTCAGCTTGCACATGTATGTGAACATTGCACTGCAAAAAGGCCTTGGATTGCTTTTAATTCATCTGTTTACACAGCTCAGACATAGATCATCTTTCTGGATAGTCAGGAGTGCTTTTTAGCTATATGTCTGTATCTCACAGTGTTTCCTTGTAGTGCATTAGGTCAGTGAAAGCCTCTTGGAAGTAGAAAACCATATCCATGTGTAACTGCTTGCAAATCTTCCCAAATAGTGTATCTTAAATATATTACTGTGATGTGACAGGTAAGGATAATATATCAATGTAAGCAAGTCTTGTTTTGGAAATGCTCTTCCTGAAAGGTGATATTTTTGTCAGTTTGTGACTCTTTCATCAGTTGGGATGTTATTCTGAGGTTTCCACTCATGTGCTCCTCCACGAAAAGGAAATGTGAGGCTGTCACGATCCCAGGGCTGGCAGCAGGAAGGAGGACACATCTTTTGATTGACTGTGGTGTCTGCCAAGGCCCTGTGTTCACAGCCCCAGAGCATGTGGAGGGCAGGATAGAGTTGTCACTGACATCCCCATCATATTTGCAATTAGTAAACATGCTTCTTGTGCGTTCCAATGATTTAGGAATGGGAAAATATATTTTGCCTTTGAACAAAAGCCACTGAAGATTTTCTGAAAAATGCTTGATTGGAAGTGTGACAAATTGAAGAAATTTGGAATTTTTCCAAAGAGATTTTCAGATGTTGGGCAGATGTTATTGTTTGCTGACCTAGGACTTTGCAGAATGACAGAAAATAATTTGATGCTCTAACAAAGCATTGATTACACACACTAAATAGCCCTGGTAGAGTATTTCCCTCATGGCTTGCACTTCCAGGGTTATGGCTAAACGAGCACCCCATGTCATCAAACACACAGAAGGTGCCTTTGCCACTCGGAGGGGATGATCCCAGCATTTAAATAATGATTTACTGATGCTTTTATTAGAACAATTATTGGTTATTTCAGACTTGAAATGGGCAGATTAAGCTCTGTGAACCTCACAGCTGAAACCTCACAACACTGGCAATTTTCAGTGATTAAAGTAATTTACTTTATCTATAAAATGTAAAGATATTTCATAATAGCCATACAGCAAGTACAGGGAGGTGTAGCTTTCCTGGAGATAATCAGACCTCTGGGGATAAAGGGTCCTGGCTGCACCTCATGCATTGCAAGACCCAGAGGGCTTTATTATCTGATGATTACCACACCCCCATTTCCATGTCTTTTTGCTTAATTAATCACAGTAACATTATTGCCCAACTTCAGACAACAAAAATAATGAGAGGGGCTTTAAAAGATTCAAAGACTAGAGGAAAAACAAGAGATCCCATAGGAAAGTACCCATAGTGAATCTGGGGCTTACAAATCACTGAAATCTATTAAAAATGATGCTTACATTTTGTAAAGTGCCTTCTTTAATATAAATATAATTATGTTTTAAATATTGTAAATGTGTATATACAATATAAAACATATACTTGTTTTGATCAGAGGAGATGAGGTTTTATTTTTATGACAAAAAACCCCCTTTAAAATATTCCAGCCATACCATGGGAGGTTATAGCCATTTGCTATTTCCTTGGGAAAGCTTGCCATACACATGGTATTGTTCTTTATTTGGTCTAAGTACAATCTAATGTACATTTTTATGTCTTCTCTGCCTTTCTAAATGACCAAATAATCATGCAGTTTGCAGACATAAATACAGAGTAAAACCTTCAGGTGTTATGTATCAGAACTGACCTCTGAAAAAGTTCATATGGTTAAATTTCTACGAAATTCTGATCATCTCTCCTTTTAGTATACCCTTCTCTTGACTTGAAAGTTGTTCTTAGTATAATCAGTATAATTATCTGTAATACTGGTGCCTGACTTTTCAAAAGTTGAGAGAAACATAATTAGTTTATGTGTTATGCCATTCCTTACACTTAGCAACATTAGACAGTGGGCAGAATCTTTTATTGTAGCTCCACTCCTGTCAGAGAAGGTTTTGTCTCAAACTGCATGGCACTGATTTCCTCTTGAATCTGCATTTAAAAAAAACTCATTGCTTTTTATAGGATTCATCAAATATTTCTGATAATTTGGATGGAATTTGAACAACCTTTTAGTAGACAAAAAATAGTCATTTAGAGGTCACAAAAGAATCCTAGTCGAGGAAACAAGGTTTTCTTGACCTTTGAGATTTCCAGAATTTCTTGTCTATAAGTCAAAATACAGCAGATCTGCACAGCCACTGTAGTTGTGTTTTTTGAAATGGAGGCTAATAAGGTAGGTTTTGTTTCAGTCATCAATGTCTGCGGCACAGATAGTCTAAACTAAATTCACAAACTGAATTTTCAAATGGTGTTTTCACCTTTTCACTCAAACATCAGTTTAGGTGCCACTCCCTGAGACTGGAACACGTGTTGTCCCGCCTCATTTGGACAGGCAGCTGACTAAGATTGAGGGTCAGGAAGAAGGCTAAATTATTTCTGATAACCATTCTTGTGCTGCACTAATTTCAGGTGGAGGAAGAGCTGTCTGTTTGGTAGTTCACTGTGATAATATTGGCTGCTTTCACCTCATGGTGGTGTTAAAACTGATCTGTAATCTCATCAATGGAAGAATGCATAAGGAGATCAGAACATCTTTGGTGTGTACTGCAACTATACCTCTTTCTTTATAAAAACCTCTCATTTAGTGTACTTAAAACTTCTAGCCAAGGTGTTTGAATTGTGCTTGTTTGTTTATCTTTGAGAGGAACAAAAGCCAAACTTCATTAGGGCAGTTGTCAGCCTATTCACCTGTAGGGTCTATGATTCCTCTGGTGACACAGTTTCCTAATTTAAAAATACTTTTTTTTTTCTTTCAAGGATCTCAGTAGTAGAAACATCAGATAAATAACAGAGTAGATATTTGATATCTAATTCATGTTGAGATGCCCCTTACTCTTCCCTATTCATTATCTGATAGACAGTAAGGAGAATATGAAAACTGAAATTTGGTCTATGACAGGTTAACACTTTCACAGGGCAATGTGTTTGTGACTGTCTTAAGCTTTGTAATCAAAAAGGTGATTTTTTGCTTTTAAGTCATGTATTTTATGCTGGAGAGCAGCATGAACCAGGTAAGACAAAATAAATGTCCAGCTATGAGGAACTGCAAGTGGTCCATCACATCCTCTAACATTTACATGCACTGCATTCCATTTTGTAACTTCATCTCAAATCTAGATTTTGATGAGCATCTAGAAAAAAAGATAAATGGAGAAAATAATCAGCTCAAACACACCTGTTTGAACCAATAACTTTTAGTCTTGCAGATAAAAGAAAAAACTCCAAATTGCATATTAATAATGTTCCCAGAAGCTCTAAGGTGTGCTTAGAAAGCATGGAATACTTTAGAAGCCACTCACATTAGGTATCAAATGGATTCCACTGAAAAATACTGGTTCAGTCATTGATAAAGAAAGGAAAAAAGCCTGAACATAGCAGCAGGAATAACAGTTGACCAAAACCAAAAATAAAATGACGGAAGAAATGACAGTTTGGAGAAATACACATCTAGTATTTTTAATGTTAAATTGAAATACACATATAGCATTGAAATACACATATAGCATTTGTGTGTATAGCATATAGGAATAAATTGAAATATACATATAGCATTTTCAATGCTAAATATTCAATATTAAATTCTCATACTATCCCCATCTCAGTATCTTTCAATTTGATTTAATTTCTGACTTAATACTTTGTAGTTACATTAATGTTTATTTTGACATTTACTACCACTTAACTCTAGAGCAAAATCTCTTTTCTTTTTTTTCCTTTTCCATTATTTCTGCACCAAAAAAGTTAATTTTGAAATGAGATTAAAAAAATTTAATATATTTATGCAGATTTTTTGTAATGCAACTTTCAGACAAGAAAATTGTTGTTTCTTGCACTGTCAGCCAGTGGTCTGTAATTGATATAATATATTTTTTTAATTTTCATATGGATTTTTTTTTCTCAAGTGATTGCTGGGCCAATGTTGAAAATATTAGGCATTTTCTAAAACTCCACTTTTACGGTCTCAAATATTTACTTTCTTATTCCCAAACTGTCTCATGTAGGATACTCATTCAAAACCATGGTAGAGCATGTACCACAGCTAAAGGTCCTGAAGTCACTCCCAAAGCCTAGACATTGCCCTTGGAATTCTCTCAAGGGAAATGGTTCCTCCTGGCATTTGGCTACATGTGGAAGTAGATACAGATTGTTTTCCTTAGCAGAAAACAGCAAACACAACAGACTGAGCCACAGGTCAGTGTTCTGGGTCAGTCACTGTGCTCCCGACCTCCTGCTGTCTGTAGCTCAGTCTTGGGGTTTAATCAAAGTGTGATAATAGACCAAATACATTTAGGGAGCAGGAAATGTGTTCAGAAGTGGAATATTGGTGGAATTTGGCTGGGATGGAAATGGGAAGAAAGTATTTCTTCACGTAAATTCTACAGGTGTGGAATCTTTGTGAATGAAGCTCTTTCAGAAGTGTTAGTTGGATATGAGCTATACATAGAACCAAACTTCCCTGGCCCTCTTTTTTCCCCCTCTGAATATCTAATTGAAAGAACCACATGTCCACTTCAATTTGATAATTTAAAGCCTAGTATCAGAAAGCAGAGCAATGGATAGAAATTCATGCAATCACTGTTGCTGCACCCTTTTACAAAAGACAGAACCATGAAAGATATGCAAATTGTCCATAATTATACTTTTAGATGGTTACTTAAATACCTGTCTTTTTCACACTACAGGCACAAAGTTAGTATACCTCAGATATGCTAATAGAAACAAATGTCTGTGGTTTCTGGCAAAATAAAAGCTCCAGCAGTTGGCTGTGTGTGCTCTATGCAACAGTTAGGCAGTGTCATGATGCTTACTGAGACAAGCTTGGATAAAGCTGCTACACTATAAAGATTAAGGCTATTTTACATTCTTTGATTTTTATGTAAATGCTCCCTGCATTTAAATTACTGTATTGCTAATTTTAGCTGATGTATTAATACATGTGTCTCAGCTGTTTATACATACAATATGAAAACCAAGTGAGATAGCAAGCAGGGTGTATGATTCCCTAAGTTTGGAACATGTACTTCTCTATGTAGTGGGTTTGTTCACAGGACTCAATAAAATTTGTTAAGTGTTTACATTATGAACTGAGTTTAAACATATCTTTACAGAATCTTCTTAAATAACGGTGGTCATTAATGAGAGCCTGAAATTCTCTGTCCCTTTAATTTCAGATGATGTCACTTAAATCCAGAGTGACTGCTGCTCCTCACATACCTCCCTACTACTTTTATTAGCACTACTGAGAAATCAGTTTCAACTCTATGTTCATGGTGATAGAACCTGACCCTCTGTAAATGAGAAATGAATTTTCATCAAGACTAACAGATGCCAAGGATGTGAGGATTGCTGCCTTTTTGCCAGCTGTTCCTGTAAAAGTGCATAGGAAAATCATGCCTCCTAGTTCAGGGTATTCCATCACTGATGTGTTACAAGTGGGGATTACTGAATTCAGTATAGGAGACTGAGCCTGTGCTCCCTCACTCTCCAGATACCTGAAAATATCAGAATTAAGCTTTCAGTTTTTATCGAACTTGTAATTGATCCTCCAGCAAATAGAACTTACTTCTAAAATATTATGCCTATATTATGTCTTTGATTTCATTCTTCTGAAAGTACTTTATTACACATTTCTCTTCCTAATCAGACATATATCTTGTGTATTTCATGTGTGTCCCTCAAATCTCCACCTTCCTCAAATGAATCACAGATTAGATTAATTGTATTTGGCAATTGAACACTATCTTAAATATCTTACCATTAAACTTAGTGACCTGAGAGAAAGTTTGCCACCAGGTTTTCAACCTTCCTTGAATATTGCAGAATAATTCAGTCACCAAGGCTGTTGCTATAATTTAAAATATTTTAATATATTTTTCAGTCTATTCAGCTCATAGATGAATATTATATCTTTAACCTCCCAGGCCTATTGTCCTTGGATAAGGAATAAAATGGATAGTGGGTAAGACTGGACTTTTTTACTGTCTTGATATGTGGCTGTGTTATGCTATTATTGGTATATAAGTACTTATTGCTGTTTGTTTATAGCTATGATTATTTACTTTAGCTTTCATATAGATAGTTTTTATTAGTTTAAAGAGGTGTATCCATGGGTGCTAAATAATTACCCAGGCTTGGTTACTTGGGAAGGTTTCCTACAGCTTTTCTAAGACTGAATGTCAATTCTTTGATGATTATCAGAAGTGGATTCCTGTTTAGATTCTCATACAATGCACAAAGTCCCTTTCCAGTCCTCCCAATGTTAAAGAAAGAGAAGGGAAATGTCTTTTTAGAGGGTGAATGTATTTTGCTACTTCTGAGCAGAATATCTGATGTCCTCTTCATTATCATATTAGTTAGAACTACTAGTGCAAGTTCAGGTTCATGTTACCCATAGAGATGAAACTGTGCTTGTTTCACTGCAGCTCATTTCAGATCCTGCTCATATCCTAAAAGAGCCAAGGAATGCATTTTCTGTAGTAAGTACAGAAGAGATCACGTGACAGAAGTGTTGAAATTGGAGTGTAGGTCCTTGAAAACACAATAAAGGTAGTTCCTCTCCCTGCCATGTGTGGTTGTGGGTGATGTAAAAAATTATCTGACTCTTGAGATGTCTGAACAGATAGCCAGGTTTGTAAAGGGTTTTTCCAAGCAAAGTTACAAAAGATTTAGACATGTCCTAAGTATTAGTAATATATACAAAAAAAAGGAATCCACTCTGGACAGTCTGAGTGCAAGGAAGACAATTTGGCAGGTGAGCCATTCTTTGGTAAAAGTATAGAATGCTGAACTGCAATACTTAGCTGGGTCTCTGTGGGCCATCAAGAACACATAAAGACTGCCAACATCTCTTATAGATCTTTTCACAGATCCTATTACAATTCACAGTAAAGGGATCCTCTACCTGTCTTTCCTGAGGGGTCCAATTAAGGTAAGGATTTATTCAAGACTCGTACAGACCTGGGGCTTGCACAGTGCAAATGTGAGAAGAACATGATGTTTCTTCCCTTTTATCTCAAGAGCACTCCCTGTGCAAGATCTCGTGCTAGCAGTCAATCTGAAAAAGGATTTTCTAGTTGGGAATTCTCCCATTCACTGCTTTATATCTTGTTATACTTCACATAATTATAGAGAGAGGGGGAAATGAACTTATTTCTTTCATCTCCTAATGGCTATCCAGACCAGTGTCCTCAGAACCTGCAAAGGCATTTGAACCTGGATACTTTGCATGTCAGATGAATTTTCCAAATGCTGATCTACAAGGAGGATGCCTCTTTCGCTGTCTCCTAAGAATAATTTATCCACCTGCTCTTCCTGTATGAGACAACCTTTAGGATGTGGATTTCATGAGATACCAAAGGATGGAATTTATCCTAAAGTAACCCTGTGTATAAATGCCTGCTCATCTCATGTGTACCTCAAAGATGTAATTTCTTTCTTGTGCAGTTTTTGGTTGTGATTGTTCCATAATACGCCTGCCTGAGCTACAGAAGCTACAAGGAAAATTTGCTGTGAGCAGCCCCTCAGTCTGTAGGACACATAAAATAGCAGTGCTGTGACTGAACCTAGGCAGAGATGGAGCAGAGGTTCACACCAGAGCTGCCAGCACAGATTCCTGAGTGGAGCACAAAGGGGGCATGGAATTCTGGTCATCCTTTTGTAGCAGCACAGGAGGCACAGGGTTTCAATTAGATATTGTCAAGCCTTCATGAACATTAGAAGTTAAACATTAAGCAGGTGGATGCTGGCTGGTAATGCAAGACCATTTTGTTTATTAATAATAGCATAGTAATGGAAGAGTGAGTAATGTCAGAGTATTAAAAAAAAAAAAAACAAAAAAAAACCAGAGTGTACCAGGATGGATAAACATGACTGAATAGTTGTGATAAATTTATTCCTCCCCCTGAATATTCCAGTAAAATGTAGAGTTTGCAGTTTTAGTTTGTTTCCGTCAGTTAAACACAGATTTATATAACTCTACTTATAATGCTTTAGTATTCATATCCTTATTTTTACATTGTTAGATTTAAAGAATGAAGAGAGAACTTTGCAATTTGCAATTAATGACATTTGCTTTTATTAAAAGTAAGTAGAGAGCTATATCAATAAAGAATAGACATTAAGATTATGAAGAAAATCATTTGTCAAACTCCTTGCCTGTAAGCAGGCTCTGCTTGGAGGTTTTATTGGCCATATTATCTTGGTTATTTAGGGAAAGACATATGATCTGCTCAAGGTAAATAGCTTGAAAGCATTTCCACCTGCAGCTGAATCTGTTTATGTGTGGGTGTAGCTGGGGCCTGCCTTGGGCCTTCAGGGCTCCTTGTAGAGCCTGAGGCAGTGTCTTACATAGCACAATGTTACTGCAGCAACTCATTAGTTAGCACTGCAAGAACAGTAGGATAAACACATACTAGTGTGGGGACTTTAATAAGGGAGCTGTCTGCACCATTAATTTACTGAACACCGAGTTGTTCAGCTATTTGGAAGGACTTGAGTGTTCTTATACATTTTTCATTTCTGCAAATGAAAATTTGGGGAAAAATAAGGAATTGCAGAATGCAAATGCATCCAGCCTATTAGACAGGAGTGACTGATCCTGGCAGCAGAAAATCATTGGCCTGCACTTTGCACCCAGATGTGGGCACCTGTGCATCAAGGGAGGCCAGCTGGGGTGCAGAGGGATGTCACCCCTCACACATGGAGAGGCTGTTGGACATTAGATGTCATGGAATCAATTTTCTACTGGCATTACAAATAAATATCACAATAAACTTTCTTACCCAGCTCTGTAAAGATGACTTGACACCACCATGATGCTATGAACTGTTAGCAGGTAGTATACCAAAGTAAAATTACCAAATTAAATCCATGCTTTGGGTATACTTTTAATTGTAATTTAAGCAAAGAGGTGTTAAATTAGAAAGATGTAGGTTTTGTCTTACATCTAGTTGGTTATATGTGTCAATAGTACAGAATTTTTTAAGAACCCGCCCCATCTCTCATATGCCAAGATAATTTTTAAAGTTCATCCTTTTTCTAATAAGTAAATACATGTACAAATATCCTCATGCTTCTCATGCTCACTTATTTGCTTCCTAGAACAGCTTTTCTGTCTTTCTACTTCAGGCATTCTGGGGAAACTTCCATAGTCTGATGGTGTGACCATAATAAATGAAATGCAATGGAGTCATTCTCTAAGCCTACAGTTCCTGGGTGTTATGATAAAGCATATGCTAATAGAGTGTGTGAGCTTATTGGGAGTTCTTAAAAAATGCCATCTGCTACAATTTTTGCAGCTGAAAGTTATATTCAATCAGAGGTAAATTTTTATATGCTCAGTCTAGTGCATGGAAATATATGCCAGGAATTAAAGTTGACCTAAACTATGAGAAACATTTTTTGCATGTAGTTACTTCTGAAGGTTTAACCTAAGATTTCAAAGATGAGACTGATACTAGAAAGGAATCTGATCTACATATGCAAGTCCACTCTTCAAGTACTCTGTGGTTCATGAAAATGCCTCCTTTTCACTTGAATGCTTGGAAACAGTCTTTAAGTATGAAAACTAAATGAACTGAAGAGCAACCCTATATTTTGCATCTGACTACTCAGTGAATCTATATTCCTCATCTGTAACAGATAGTGTTAATGCTTAAAATCAGCATGACTGCTAAAACCCACCTCCACAAAAATTATTTAAAGATTTAAAGCAACAGTAGATGGAAAAGAGCAGCGCAATTTCACCACAATCCAGATCAGGCTTTCTGCATTATTTTTCTTATATTTAGATAAAATCTGTCAATAGATCTTTTAGCTGCTTTTGGGGAAACTAAAACAATTAGCTCAATTTGTCAATAAAAACCAGAAATGAACTAGCTTTGCTGCTAATTTATTGAAAAAGAGAGACTTATCTATTCTTCCTTTTTAACAAACTTTGACCACACTCGGTCTGGGGAGCTCCATACAAAAGATATACAGGACTGGAAAAAAATAACTGATTAAATTTTAACCAGCTGCTGGGCAGATAGTTTGCCTGAGGCACTTTTGTCAGTTTCAAAGGGTCCTTTTATTAATTTTGCATTTTGTATTTTGTTAGTGGAAAGAGCTGGCTCTGTTGGGACTGCCAAAAGCTATAGGCAGCGAATCTTACAGCAGCAAAGAGGAAGCTGTAGAGCATGCCAAGTAGATTTAGCACACTGAGCACTCTAAATTACATTTGTTTTATCTGTTCTAAAAATATATTAACTTCAGGTGTAAGTTCTTTGAATAAAGCCTTAAAGCTAGTACATTCAGTTCCTCTTCTGTTTATATAAGGCTTTCACTTTGTCTATAAAAACAAACCACTGTAGTCTTTGCCTCATAACTACCCATGTAATTTAAATCTTTCCTTCCTATGGTTGTTGCTGCTTTCTTTGTTGTTCTGTTTTCTTACTCACATTGAATTTATGTTCTTACTGAAAAAAAATACTCAGAGTTTTATCTAGATCCTCCTCAGTTTCCACAACATTCAGATGCAGCTTTTATAGCAAAGATATTGATGTCTAAGTGGAGTCAATATTTAAATAAACACGTTCTGCTTTCATGTGAATGGAGCCCAGCATCTGTATCAGCATGTGGAAAGTGCTGCATGTGTAGCATGTTGCTCAGACAATTTGTGAACAGAAGTTAGAACTCAGGGGTTAAATGGAAAACACACGCCTCTCTTGTGATGCTGGGAATTTCACAAGTTCCACTCAGGCAGCTTCAAACAGCATTAAACACAAAGGAAAAAAAGTATACCCTCAGGCTAGAATTTGCAGAAGACTTACCTGCACTAGAATGGAGCTAAAATTAAGCCCTAAGACAAAGCATTTGGGCTTACATTTAGAAAATTGAATGGCAAAGTATATAATTTTAGAATGCATGTCACACTGTTTCTCTAGTTTAATTGTATCTTTTAAGATAGTCCTTTTTTTCCTCCCATCCCCCCCAAAAAAAAATTTAGCCCAAATCAATATATAATAGTGTTACTGCTGCATTATTTAATGTGTTCTACAAGTTTTTTTGTGTGTGATCGTGTGATGGCAAACCTCATTGGTATCACTTATACACAAAGGAGCCTGTTCTTGCTGTTCCTGAAGGTAACAGTAAACCTGATAGTAGCAAAATTAACTTCACAGCAGAAAACTGAGCCCAGAGTAATTAAAACCTCCAGTAATTTACTAGCAATCCCTAACTTTTGCAACAAAACATATTGTCAGGTTTTGAGAAGTATTTAATAAAGATTTGTGATTTATACTCTGATAAACCTAAGTTTAACTAATATGTATAAGAGCAAAATAACCCTCCAAAAAAACCAAAACAACAGAAAAACAAATCAACCTGCAATTAAATTGTATCAGGAAATCTTTAAATTTTGCCAGTTCCTCCTTCTGTGATTAAATGAAGTTCCATTCAGGGATGTACCAAGTAAGAAGAGAAAAGAGATGATTTGGGACTGCTGGGACTGTCAGCTCAGCTGTGCTGTGTGAGAACATTGAAATTACTTATCTTTCAAGGTTCATCTGAAGGTCCAACTCTGGGCATAAATAAATGCTTAGCTTATGAGTACAATATCTCTGTGAAGGTCTAAGCTCTTGCTTAAGTATTTAATGGATCTAGTGTCAGAAAACTGAACATTTCCATTGTGTCCCTCACATGAAGCAATGCTCAAGCTGGAAGTGCTGGCTGGAAGCACTGAGGGGGGCTTGGATTCTGGGTCACATCAAACTACCATAGCACAGCCTCTGCTATGTAGGTAACTCTCCTATAAAATTAGGCAGCAGATAGTCTACAAGCCATGCAAACTTGCTCTGTATTCAGAATGGCTTCTTTCTTTGACTTTGTTACAATCCAGTACTTAAACAGACAATTTTATCAATGCAACAACCTAAAGGAAAACAGAGGCCTCTTCTTTCTTTCATTACTGCATGCTCTCTGTATTGCTTACAAAAATTGACAGCAGTTGCTGATGAGAAGTGCTAATTCCGTAGTCCCTGTGGAACACTGGGAATGTCAAGGAATACAGTCTGCTGGCTTTTGAGTCAGCAGGGATTTATATACTGTGCTTAACTTTGTGCTTTAGCTAAGTAATGTGCACATCTTGCAGGTTCAGTGTCATAATTTCTGCCACAATGTAAACCTGACAGACCCTTGCAGTTCCATTTAAAATCATGAGGGGTCATTTCCCCATTTCTAACTGAGCAAGTAGGCTGGTAGAATTTCAGACTGGTAATTTTGGGAGGCAAATTGTTTTTTCATGTCTTGTGTCCTTCCTCTTTCTTGAGCATTGAATAGAATTTGCCATTTCAATAAAGCAAAATGATTTTTTTCTGGGTTGATTAATTACCAGAGTTAAGTGTAATATTTTGAGGCAGTGTTAGTACTATGAAAACAATTCTGCAGATTTTCAGTCATATGCTCACTTGTTTTCTGTCTGCAGCATTCTTTAGTAATGGATGCCAGATTATGGTCAGATTAATATAAATTAAAAGCCATCACAAGTGCACAGTTTCATAAACTTGGAGTCCATGTTGCTGAAAGTGATTAGTGAGCTGGGACCCGTTGTTTTGCATATTCCAAATTCACCTGAGGGTGATGTATGATGTACTGTATGAAAACAGAAGGACAGAAATTCAAATAAAAAATATTTCTCATAAACCTGGTGTTGCTGGTCAGCCATCCTCCCTACCTCTCTGGTGGTGTCTGAAAGGATGCTGGACCAGGTTGCAAATACTTTCCACTCCTTGGAAAGCATTGCTTTGAGCTGCCCATATTGCTTCTGACTATCACGGCTGTCACACTTGTATTGAAAAGAACCCAAGTTACTCTGCATAAAACAATATTTCACAAGCAGAAAGCTGTATTAGGAATAATTGGCATATGATTTTAAGAATGAAAATTGGGACTAATATGAAACTCTCCCACTTGTGGCTGATATGCTTCTTGCCTCAGACATCTCTCCAAAGTTTTCCTAAACTTCAAAATGTTAGTTGGGTAAAGAGTTCAATATTCTCTCATTTTGTTCTCATTAAATGATGAGATGCATTGTCTTACTGCTGTAAAGTCAGATCTTGGCATGATTCTTTCAATTCACCTCTGTGTTGGGTTATTAACGAGGATTTTTTCCTTCCTTAAGTTCCCTTTCATGTACAGTGACATGCAGGTACACAAGCATTCAAGACTCTTAACATTTTCCTGTGATGTCCCATTTAAATTAGGGAAAATCACTCTAATGATTAAGGGGAGGGAACACAAAAGCAGCGTGAGCTTATGTGAAATGAATTCTTCTTTAGGTTTCAGTGACTACCTCCTGAAAAGTAGTTACAGTGTTTTATCTGACTCTACATGCAGAATAACATGGCTCATGGATATTTTATCACAGAAGAAATGCATGCCTCCTATTGTGCCTCAGGAATAAGCAGGCAGCTGGTTATACCTACCCTACTACTCTTTTTGCCCCACTTCTGAACCTGAATATGCTCAAAATGTTCCCACTGCACCAGGGTGGTGATAGAAAAGGCAATTTTACCTGTCTTTGATTGCATTATCTTACAGCATGAGAGAACCCCACAGGTGAGAAAAATGCTGAAGTTTTACTAATTTTGCATTATTCCCCTCTGAATGGCCAACACAGAGGTTTATGCAGTAGCCAGATGCCCCTTTGTGTTAATACTGTCCAGTGGCAGAATGTGGATTCTTGCTTCTCTTTTGCTAAGGTTGGGATTAAATGCATGAGGCAGTATTTCTTGTTCAGACTTGGATGTTTGTTAGCTTTTATCTATATTACACTTTCACGGTGAGTTCTACAGCTCTTCACTCTAACAAACTAAAAATGGAGCTGTATTTCTCTTCACAAGGCCTTTAATGATAAACTGTCTAACTAAGAAATGATAGTAAATTATTTTTACTTTTAACCCAATAACCAACCACCTGTGGCCCTCAATGAGGACTTTTTTCATCCAGTTACACAAAACCACCCAAACCATGAAGAAAGTGAAGGACTAGCTTTCACTCTAAAACTTCCATTTTTCTTTATGTATAGTACTATATTCTAAAACTTTAAACTCTATGTTTTATTCCATATGATATTACACACTTCTATTCAAACTCCACACTCCACACCCATAATCCCAGTTCTGTCATTCAATTTTGGAAGCCTTCTCCATGGCCTTGGCTCAAATGCAGTGTTCCCTTGGGGGTCAGCAAAGAAAGTCTAAAATTCTCAACAAGAGGGTTCTAACATCAGAACACTGCAATGCTTTCACATCATTTTTCAGTTGCTCCTGATAGAGGTCCTGAGCCCCTTGTACAGTGTCAAATACTCTCTTTTGTCACACAGCAGATCCAGACATCTAGAAGACTAATGAAGTACAGTAAATTTTTCAGTGCTAAAGCTATATTCTTCATGTTTTGGCTGGTTGGGATTTCCATATATTTAAAGCTGATGGTTCAATATAAATAATGTTAAATTTAAAGAGCAAGGTTAAAATTTTAGAAAGGAAATAATTACCTTGTGCACACAGTAGTCAAATCATTCCCTCCCTAATCCTGAGTGCTGGATTTACTTTGAACTAGGGATAGAGAACTCATTATGGAAAATTTCAAACCAGCCAGCAAATTGTGGGTTCAAAAGTAGCTCTAAAGTAAACTGATGAACGAGATCATCAGAAGATAAGAGATGTGTGAGAGACATTGATTTCTTTATGGCTGGCTGCAGAATATTAAGAATATTCATAGTACTCTGCCTTAGAAAGTAGCTTCAATCCAAAAAATTTGATAAACCCCTTTGGCTGCTGAACATCTTATTTTACCTCTATTTTATAATCTCTCTGTCAAAGCATAACTTTGAGGTTATAACAATAGTCAATTGAGTAGGAAGATTTTCTTTTATGTAGCAGTTAAAAAATAAAAAAACTTTGGGGTTCATTTTAGTGGCACCAAGCAAAGCATGATTGCTATTTACAGGTATGTTTTACTCTTCCTTTTCTTTATGTCTAATACAGGATCAGGCCCTGGTTTGATACTATAAATCCCAGTACTTTTTTTTATTGAGTGTGTAGAGATAGTTTGGATTTAAAATAGTACAGTTTGACTTCCAATGAACAATGTGAATTCCCTGACTTAATATATTTAACAGCATAAAGAGTAAAAGGTAATATCAGTGTCTTCATTCTATACTTAGGCACAGGGTAAGTTTATCATTCTTACTTTACATTGCAGTTCATCTACCTTTCCTATATTTACAGAATTTTCATTAATTTTAAAAACTGACATATATAATATGGCTTTCAGGAAGTTACTTCAAACTCATTTCTGCTTCATAAAGTAATTACAATCACTTGGCAAGTTCTACACTTGTTTACAGTCTGTCTAGTCCTTATGAGTTAAATTACCTTTTCATATGTATTGTGTAGGTATGTTTATAGCAGAAGACATAGAATCTTTATATGAGGCAACACAGTAACTGTTTTCAATAATTATTTTGTTGTAAAATATTTTGTTTCTCTTTGATTTACTGGCCAACCAATGGTAATTAGTGTGAAATTTAACATAAGTATAGTATTTATGGAACTTAGGATTTCAGCCTTGTTTTGGAGCTTGTTTCAGGTTCTTTTATTTTCTGTTTAATAGCACCAGTTTGAAATTTTTCTTGGCTGATACTTTCCAATGTTGGTTGATTTTGTCAGTCTGCATGATCATAGAATGGCCTGGGTGGAAGGGACCTTACAGATCATCTTGTTCCAAGCCCCCTGCCTTGGGCAGGGACAGCTTCCTCTAGACCAGGCTCAGAGCTCCCCCCAGGCTGGCCTTAAACCCTTCCAGGGCTGGGGCATCCAGAACTTCCCTGGGCAGCCTCTTGCAGTGCCTCACCACCGTCACAGTAAAGATCTTTGTGTGGTTTGAACTGCAGCTTATTGGTGTGCTTTGATTTTAATTGCTTTTACCTTTGTTTTCTTTTCTTCTTGTATGTTTTTTTGGTTGTTGTTTTTTGGTGATCAGCTCTCCTCTGTGAAAGTAAGAAAAATTGACAGGAAGGGATCAAAATAGGATATATAAAGCTTTAGAATACAATGCTGAAAGCTTTTTCTTGCTTGAAGTTCTGAGATAAGGTTCTTTGGGTTTTTTGTTGTTGTTTTTTGTTTGTTTGTTTGTTTCTTGTGTTTTTTAAATAAGAAATTGTGGTAAAAAGGAAAATAGTGGAAATTGGATCTTAATTTGTAAATTACAGTCACATTGCCTACTGAGGCATAACTACTATTTCTCTAATTTCCTTTGGGGTATACTAAGGAATTTATGTTAAAAACCCCCAAACCCATAAGTCTCAAAATTACAGTAAAAACTTAAGAGCAGCCATTACCAACTCCAGGCCTGTTGCTAGTGCAATTCTACTTTTCCACTACTGTTTTTCCAAAGATTGCCTCCTTTATTGATACACTGGTGTTACTTTGGTCTTACCATTGACAACGGGAGTTGAAGTACAGACAGAAATATTGCATTAAGAACTAAACTTCAGTAGTTGTAGATTTTTCTTATATATAAAATCTTTTGTTTGTGGGCTATTAACATCCTGTCAGTGCCAGAGGTTTGCTTTTCTGGAACAGTAAGAATAAAATCAGTGTGAAGTCTATGATAGATTAAAAAGGCAGTTTCAATCCAGATGAATGAAGTGTATGCAGTAGAAGAAATATTAGGAAGAGAAGACCAAACCTGGGGAAAAAAAAAGGCAAAGGGTAGGTGAAAAAAAAGTCAAGATGTAAAAAAGATGTTATTCAGGTAATAATGAAACAAGAACCATTGAGATAAAATTGAATAGTTATTAATTAACAAATTAGCCTGATGTTGTACTTGGGCATTTGGGGTACAGTCAGTTTGTAATTTAAAAAAATGATCTAATTCAATTAATATTAGACAGCGAGATACAATATGGTTCCTAATTAAGTATTACAGCACAAAATTCTTGAAAGCATATTAATCCTGTTTGTTTGTTTGTTTAGAGTTTAGGAAGTCTTAAACAGATGCAGACTGTCTAGTAGGTCTGAAAAATCCAAGGATGGATTTTTATTGTTTAAAATTGCTTCCTGTGGGGAAAAGGTGAATCCCTATTTCTTGGTTTGTATCAAGGACTAAAAGAAAAAAATTCTTGTGAAGTTGGCAGCTGAATGAAATGGAATATTAAATCATAGCACAGATAAATCTGCTTTACAATCAAGTCTGAGTATTCCTGCTAAGTGAGTTCATTTGGCCTGTGTGTGTTTAACACAGCTGAACACAAGGTCTCATGTCTAGGAATTCAGGTATATTAGTCACACTTAGGAAACAAGAGACCTTATAAGGTAATAATATTGCCTGAAGTAGCAATACTGAACTTTCGGGCAGTAATTGCCCAAGATTTGGGGTTTTTTAATAGTTCATTCAATATTTTCATAACTACATTTTCATTAGGATTTAAATACCCTTAACAGCCCACTGGAAAGGGATACTGCAAACTGGATCCATACTCAGAAAACTAGAGGTCTGTGTGTGGGACAAGTGGGGAACACAGATTTCAAATGTTACTCCACAAAAAAGGTGTTTCAACTCACACATCTTTTTCTTGCTGCCTCACTGACCCAGTGTGCGTCACAGTTCAGTGACAAAAATTGGTGACTTGGATGGTGTCAACACCTAAAATTCGAATCTTTGCTGTTAAATTGGCTTTGTGTAAGCATGGAAAGCACAAAACATACAGACTCTGAGTGTACAGGCTGCCTTTCAATTATATGTGTTTTAATTACAGCTTTGATGCACCACTCTTTGCACTCTTTCCTGAAGGTAAAAAAGGCTGCAAATATATGTTTTTATGTATTTCAGCTGTACACACATGTGCACTTTTCCTTCTATGATTTCCATGTAAACAAAGATAGAAATATGTGAATGTCATTTAAATATATTGGGGTTTATAAAATCAATATGAAAGCTTAAAATTAAAGAGGTAAAAAACCAAGCATCTTGGTGAGTTAAATTTATTTTGGGTTAATCTTATAATTTTCTAGTTGAATTAAGTAGAATAAGGTTCATCTTAAGTTGTCCATAATCAAATTCTGATTTTCACCTTTTATTGCTTAAGGTGTCCTGTTCAGCAGTACTGATATTCTGTAAATACAGAGGTGTTCTGGCTCCACTTCATGTTCATTTTACAGATTTCAAATAGAGTTTTCATGTCATGCTGTATGTGGGAGAAAATCTCATGCAGGTTGGATCAATATTGGGAAAAGGAAAGGTGAAAAGTGTTTTAGAAAGAAAGATGTACCCAGGCAGGTCACTCCAAGTGAGTGAGCTCGAAGTGGATAATTATAAAAATGACTTCCTCTTTCAGGTATTATAATGGTTGTCCAGAAAGTGCAGGGAAAGAGAGTGGAAATAAGGAATGGTTGCCAGGAACAAAAAACACTTTTTTTTTTTCTTTTTCAAAATTAACTATGAGATAAGATGCTGTGTTTGAATAGAAGTTAATCACACCTAATGTTGGTGCTTGGATACTTGGTGAAGTCTCTTTTCTGTGTTGTAAATCCCATACATTAAAGAAAATGCCCCCTGGAAAACAGAAACCAGCCAGATGTCTAAAACTAAGATCTGAACAAAACCAGAAGAAAAAAACTGTACTGGTTCTTCACAAAATTGAGCAATTGAGCAACTTGAGGAGTGGAGTTATGGACTTTTTAGTTTTATTTTCTGTTTCACAAAGAAACTCACCCATAATGAATAGCACTGATTTGACAAAAGTTAATGAGTGGAGTGGATAAAAGCTAGAGATGTCTATTTTGCATTACAAAACATTTTAATGTTGTTTTTTTTTTCTGATTTGGAGCAAAACCAAATTAAACATTTAATGTTTCAGAACTTTTCATTATATGAGGATATCATGTAGAAGAAAGGCTGCTTTTTTGAAAATGAAATTTTCTCCTCTGTGTGTATTTTTCAGTTGTGCCTAACTTTTATTATGCCTACAATATTTTACACCATCAAGAATCAAAATATTAAATTAATTTGCTATATTTACATATAGCTCATTTAAGGACAGCTGCTTTTCATTGAATGCTATTTGAAACATCCCTGCTATTTAGATTTCTGCATCTTGTGGTACATTGGAAAATTTTGAGTATGAATTAATCTTTATGGATATAAAGTTTCCAGAATAACTGAAAAAAGTTTGACATGATAGCATATGCTTAGATATTTCAGACTTTTTAAATGTCAAAAAGCTAATGTTTTTGTGGGGGTTTTTTGTGTTTTTTTTTTCTTTTTTAATACAGAAAAATAAAATGTTTCCCTGGGAAAGATCACTTATGTATATGGGAAAATGAATCTAAGTCAAAACCTGTAAAAACCTTATCGGGGAAAAAAGCTTTAGTTGGCATTAGTGGAATTTCCTGACTGAAACTTCCAGTACATAATTAGGACAAATGTAATTTAAATTTGCATGCTTATAGTGTCAATAGATGTTCTCTTTGGAATGTTCTCTGTAGAAAAATGTTTGAAATGTCTGCATAAACTAAGTGCTGTCTAGCTGTGGATAAGTTACAGTCCTGGTGCAACTCTCAGTCAGTAGAATACCATTTCTACATTACTCACTGAAATAGTTTCAGCTTTGAAAGGTACCATCATTTCAACCTCTGTCTAGATAGCAAAAAGCTAATCATATGAGTTAAAAGTATTGGCAAATTAATATCTGGCTGCACAAATCATAAATATCTTGACATCATAGGTTTAAATGCTTTCTACAATCAATCCAATGGTTTAGATTATTTACCTTATGAGTCCCACAAGGAAAAGAGAGCTGAAATACCTGTATCATAATATTTCTCATAACTGATTAATGTCTGCCTTGGGAATTACATGATGTTCAGTGTATTTATTTTTTGCTACTTCTAGTGCTAGGTAGAATTTTCCATAAAAGATAAATGTATTCTTGGTCCCTCAAGCAATACAGGAGTAGCTGATATTTGTGTGTTACAATAGTGTATAGCCATCCAGATGCATGCTATGTTTTCTATTTTCCAAATGAATTTTCGGAGTCACTTGGGTTAACAGGAGAGCTAATATTTCAAGAAGAGTTTAAACAAACTGGTTTGTTAATTTTTCTCTGGGGATCAAAAGCGGGAAACAGGGAAATGGCTAATAAGAGCAACCTAGAGCTAGTGATATTGTGCTGATAGAAGGAACTGAATTAACTCAAATGTGTCACATTGATTTAAGATGCCTGTGATGTATTACAGAATGTGTTCTTGCCCTGTGTATACCATTGGAAAACAAACCATGCATTTTATTACTGTATATCTTAAGACCTTAGTAAAAACTTAGCCAAAGCAAACTTATCTTAAATGTCACGTGTGTACTTATTTTAAGATGAAAAGACTTGAAAATATAAAAGAATTTGTAGGACGAAAGTAACATACATGAATGGCTGTTCGGATTCTTTCTGATCTATGAAACTTCCAAAGTTTTCCAATACTCCCTTGCACATCTTTTTCTGAATGAGGCCAGTGTTTGCAGAAGGAACTTGGGGAAGAGCTGTTTCTGCAGAGGTTTGGTCCCCTCTGGAGGAAAAAGAAAAGGTGTGTGGCTGTATGGCTGGCCCAGCTGGGAATGGCTCTGCTGGACAGGGAGCAAGTTTCTGGCAGCTTCTCACAGAAGCCACCCCTGTAATCCTCCCACTACCAAAACCTGGTCATATAAACCCAGTACAGTACAAAATGTACAGTACAGTAAGATTAATGGGCATAGATTTCTTACCAAATGCAAAAGGAAAAGCAGAACGAAAAAAATGCCATACCATGGCTTTTCTCCTAGTTCAATTATAAAGCAACAACCCGATATTTAATTTACTTACAGATATAATAATCTATGTGCTAAAAGTATGAGTAAAATATTACCAAGCCATGATTTAACCCTTATTTCTGTTCTATTTGCATTATGCTAAGAATAGGAAAGCAAAGCTAAGTAGCCATGTTCACCCTTGCTTCTCCCCATAATTTAAAATTTTATAGAACCCTTTTTTTTGTGAGTCACTTTGTCTTTTCTGTCTTGTTCCACAAGTGACTTATTTACTGGATGTTTTATGGCTTTTTCAGCCCTTTGAAAAAGTTGTGCTCATGTAGAGAAGAATAAAAACATCACAACAAATCCAGGCTAGTTTGTTCCCAGACACTTCAATCATGACCTTGGAGTGAGTTACCCACCAAGGAGGAAGAGCTGGCCAGTAGCTTGTCCTGACTCATCTGATGTGCCAGGGTAAATCTGGAAGATAGTACTGATACTGAGCAAGAGGACAAGAAGGAGGGCCTGAGAGAGTCATTGCTGGTCACTGAAAAATAGAGTCTTATTTAGATATCTTGCAAAACATAAAATATTTTTAAATAGGATCTAAGAGTCAGCAAGACTGGTAATAGCTAAAATTACAATCAGGTATAAATTATTCTTGTTTTGTTTTTGTCAGTGGCTGTGATTTTAACTGCAGTTGTCTGTTACCTCATTTATACTGTCCTTTGTCTCATTGTAATTTTGACTAAATTAATGGAAGAAAAAGCAAGAGAGAGAATCTTTGACTTCTCTTTTTGGATCTGTATGCTGGAAGAAGTATGAGATTATAATTTTAGTAATTATAATTTTCAAATCTCTTGTACATAGGAAGGTGTCTTTTCCATAAGGGTTTAATAACTCATCTAGTTAATATATTAATTTCACTCATATTCACCAGATTTCTCTGATGCTTTTAATTCTATGGGTAGCTCCTTAACGAAAGTTTTGCAAGTGACTCTGAAACAAATACCTTTCCTGATATTAATATACATGCCTTCAAGGCCCTTAGGAGTTATTTACATCAACCAATGGTAGGGGCTTCTCTGTATAGCCTGAAAAAAGCTCAGAAAAACCCCCAAATACCCTATGCAGGATTTAGCCTCTTTTACATCTCACCACCTGGCTTACAGGGTTGTATATCTTTCAGCTGAATCATTTATGACAAGAGAAGCTGTTAAAGTTTCTTTAGCAGATTGTTTAGATGTGGCTGCCAATGAAAAGACATTAATAAGTTAGCTATTGCAGCTGTGCTTGGATGTACCCAAGGCACTTTCAATTTTGCTATTATTCAAAAAATCTGGCAATTCATTTTTTTCCTCTCCATGTGCTCCCCGAGCTAGGCTCTTCAGGTTTGTCTGGTTCCAGAGCTAGTTTGGGTTTGCATTTGTTTCAGAGACAGCATTTTGGGGAAGGTGCTGGGGAGCTGTTTGTGCAGAGTGACAGGCTCCTCACACGTCAGGCTGCAGCAGGGCAGGGGCAGCCAGGCTTCACCAGCCAGACCTGCACTGCCCAACTACCCAGAGCAGGCTCTACAAGCACTTGTGCTGCTTTTCTGCTGTAATTCTTAGGGCTTTCTGTCTTGTCCAGCTGAGGAGGCAGAATAGTACTTTTTCTGTGTGTGTGTGTTTGTGATGAAGAGCACAGGTTAAGCATATTCATTAGGTCACATTTCAGTGACAGAAAGTTAAGGTAACCGCTGCTGAAATCAGTGTAAAGTTTAACAACTTTTTGCAAGTTACCTAAGCAGCACTTCCATTTTTTTTTTTCTTTTGGTGACTAAGTACTGCTTTGAATGTCCTGCTATAGAATGCAGAGGTCCCTTGAAGTAAAAATTGACACTGCTCAGCATTATTTTATCATGAATGTTCATGGGAGTTTTTGTGGTTTTTGCCAGAATGAATATTTATTAAGAGATACATTACTCACCTATATCTGGTAATACATCTGGATAAAGGTAACAGAAAAATTATGAGAAATATATCAGCATGATTTATCTGCAGGAAAAGTTCAGTGAAGCTTTTAAATGCATGCACTGGGAGCTTCTCTAGAGAGGATATACTGCTTATACATAATCATTTGACTAGAGAGATGCAAGACACCCCTTACATCCTTTTCCCTTGCAGGATTGTTTCCTACTAGTTACATTCCTGTACTCTGTCCAGTTTAATTCTGCCACCCTGATGACTCCTGGAAAAGGCATTGCAGTACCAAGCAACCACAGCATCTCATGTTAGCACAATTTCCAGTAGTCAATTTGGGACAATATTTTCTGACCAACCTAATTTTGCCTAGTAAAACAAGTTTTTAATATTTTAATATCTTCCTTATTGTTCTGCATCTCTCCCTTGTCCTAATTGCTCCACTTCTAGTATCACTATCTGAAGTGAAAAGGAAATTATGGAATAGAAAGAAAAAGCCAAAAAATTTTAGAATCATCCAGCCATCACAGAAAAAGACATAGCTCCTACAAGTTTACAAAAACCTCCCCATAATTTCTATGCTATGAGGAATTAAATTTACGGACTAATAAATGCACGCAGCAATCACAAAGTTTAAGCATCAGTACATGCAATGTAGAAGTTAATGATTTGCTTAAAAATGTACTGGTAATGACCTGATATCAGCTTTTTGAGTAATCCAGTTTCAGAAAGATGTAGGGCTTTTTTACTGCAAAATTCAGACTTAATTATTAGATGTGATTTACATCCCAGCACAGGCCGTGAGAAATGTTTATTATAAACTTGTAGCTGTAAAATTTTAATTATACACTGAAAAAAATCAGGCTAAGTGCAAGCAAACATTTAAAAAGATTCACTGGTTTCTTTGTTTCTGGTCCCATTTTAAGACAAAGCACTGAAACATTTGCATCTTGCTATCATATCAAATCACTGATACAATAAAATGCTGAAGTGCAGGGGACAGGTCATGGAGCTTAGACTCAGGTTGAAGTTAGGTGTGCTCAGTTTGGCTCCTGGCAAATGATGCCAAGGGATCTGGAGATCACTCACAGAGATTCTCCCTGACACTGTGGAGAAAAGAGAAAGGATTCTTGCACTTAATTCAATGTGAATTAAGTAAAAGCTGTTAATTGTGTCTCTAAAGGTTGGTTATATTTATTTCTTATACTGGTCTACATAGAAATGCATTGTTTGATGGGTTGCTACATTTTTTTATGCATCTACTGTTTGGTACCTCTATTTTGGCTATGAGGCAAACACACATCTTTTTCTTCATCTAATTAGTAGATGCTGTAAGTGTTATTTTATTTGGGTTGTCACCCCTTTGTTTGTCACTAACTTTTCTGCTTCTTCTTTCTTCTTGCAACTTCAGCTTTTTATCTACAAAGATGAATGTGGCTTTATTACAAAGATGACTTAGTACTTGAGTTCTAGAAGGTGAAGTTGGTTCATTCAGTACATGTTCATTTTCCTGTAAATATAACCCTACAGGCCACTGTGAGCAGTTGCCAATTCTTATTGCACAGCACTGTTGCTGTCTACCAGCAATTCTGCCTGGGATTTTACCAGCTGAAAGTTCCAGGCATACCCCTGGTGTTTCCCAAATCTACTTTCAGAGCTTGGTAAATATACCTGGAGAGTTTTCTTTACTTGGATATCCTTTTTACTTGATGGAGTTTTTGGTTTTTCGATGTCAGCCTAAATAGTGAAATCTTTTCTTTTAAAGAATTCTGAGCACTGTATTTGATAGTTTTATCATTATTTTCAAGGGGAATGTTAAAATAAGACAGAACAAAACTGAAATGTTCTCTTCCACTTCAGAAATAAAAGTAATAAATATCTATGGCCTGCTAATACTCTGATAACAAAGATGAAGTCTTTTTAATATTGACTTCATCTGTGGTTATACCACATTTGACACAATTATCTTCACAAATTACTATTAAATGGATCAGTTTTCTGTACAGATGTTTCTATGGTAGCTTGTCTGTTAGCCTGGCTATTTATTCATCTATGCTGAGCATCTTTGTGATGGATTTCAAAAGAGCTAAATTGAATATTTTTGCCCAACTAGACTAGGTTCTAGGAAATGTTATCCTATGGTGACGTGTCCTCAGTCAGATGATACAAATCACCACAGTATGCCCTCCATTAATTTGAAACATTTGCCCTGATGTCTCCTGGAAAGACTTGGTGCATCAGAAAATTAATGTATAAAGATTGTACCTGTTGAAAACCTTTTTGTTCTTCACTTAGAAGTCTTTATAGGTCAAAAGAAAATAGATTAAAATGCTCCCTACTCAACTGTAGTACTTAAAGTGCTAGTCAACCCCTGGTGGGTGCCTTTTACACCCTCCTGAGTGCTTTTCTTAAATTGGTCTGGTACTGACTCTACTCGGAATTTTTTTCATGTCATTGTAGTTGGCAGTAGCAGACTGCAATCATTGGTGATGTTTTGTGGTTAAAATTACCCACAAAAAACCTGTTCAGAAAGAAGTATTTTTACAGAAAGTATAATTGGGTTGAACACAGTTTTCTGCTGAAGTTCACAAGGTTTGATTTCTGAATTCAATTATTTGATAAGACACATGAGAGAATAGGCAAATATCTAAAAATAAGTTCAAAGAAGTAAAGAAGCAGAAGAAAGTATGAAATATTAACTGATATTTTTGCACAAATGGAATGAAAAATATTAATCAACATAGAGCATCCCAGATAAATACTCAAAAATGTTTGCAAGGAGATAATTTGTCACAAGAATCAGACAGATGATATGAAAAATTCCTGTTTGTTTTTATTCAAAGCCACCGTATGCAGAATCATCTAATTACTTGAAGCAACTGCAGCACAGCACATTTGCACATTATTTTTCTCCATCTTCTTTTTTGCCAAAAAACATAAAATCCTCTAGCTATACTTACATTTCTTTTCTGTTGCTTTGTTGTTTACATGCTTCAAATAAAGATCACAGTTCCTTTGTGTTAGATTTATACAGAAATAAAAAATAAATGTAATGTCTCTCCAAAGATGTTGCAATTTTATCATATAATGAGAACAAGAGTAAAAGAAAATTTTGGAGACAGATAATTTTTAGGAGTCTTACTGGAAACCTTGGAATAAGTATAGAAGCTGTAGAAGATAAACTAGGAGTAAGAACTAGGCACCTATTCTCATGTGCAAGTATTTGAGATAGTAATGGCAACAATAGGAACCATCTAAACCAAATCTAATTTATTTGTGTCAGTAGACTGTTATTCACCATAGAGTGTATTGAATAATACCCTTAGAATTATACTATATAAATAAAAATCCTGGTCCTAGTACAGCATCTGAATCATTGTTGACTGTCTTAAAGATGAATGTCACAAAAAGGAACAGAAGAATTTGAAGGAATACTGATTATAACTGTCGGGAAAAAGAAAAAAAAAAAGAGTAGACTGGTTTTGGAGTCCCAGCTTGAGATTTGCTGCTGCCAAATCATAGGAGACATGTTTTTCACTTGTAAACTGAGCAAATTTGAGCTGTGAGTGAATAGGGGACACATATAAACCCATGATGATATTTGAAAGTGCATAGCTTTGCTTTAATGGGAAATAGTTGATATAGCTAGGAAAAAATATCCTCAGCAGTATTTCAAATGTAGGACTGAGAGACAGTCCTCTCATGATAAGAGTTACTGCTCTTTGTTTTCTTCTTTTGTCCATTCTAATATTCTGGAGTTTGACTAAATTTATATGTACGTTGATGTCTACATACCTACACATATATATTATAATAAATGCATGTCAGATTTTGTTATCCTTTAAAAGAAAAGCAGAGCAGGAATACCACATTTCGATGGCTTTGTTAAGAGGCAGGATATTTCAGTTCCAAGTCCTTAATTAACCTTATGTTCTTAGGCAGTACTTATTTGTGAATTGATGACAGCCCTACTCAGCACAGAGTCAAAACTTCTTTCCTTCTTGGAACTGATGTGAAGAGAGAATCCAGGGCACTGTGACACAGCAGGGCCAGTCCTGGGTATGCTTTGAACCTGGCACTTCACTCCTAACTGGCCCTCACTGTCCAAGGTCAGGATTCCTGTCAGTGCAGGACAAAGCAGAGCATTCCTTCCACCTTTTCTTTTTCATCTTATAAAACATTTTTCTTTGCAGATAGCTGCAGACCATCTCTTCCAGCACAGGGGGAACATAACCTCTTGCCCAGATCCTGTAGAATTGTCACTCCTTATTGCAGTCATTTCTCTCTGGCCCAAACGAGAGGCAGCAAAATCAATTTGGTTTGACCGCTGTTGCCCACTTCAGAGGAGAAATTGAGAAGATAAATCTTTTAGGATTAGTAAGAAATGCATAGGCTGAAAAAGGAACTGGGAGTTTTTCCAGGTGCTTCTTTCTGTGTACAGTTGCAGAATGTTTGTTTAAAGCACAAAGATAATTTTATAGCAGCCCTTAAAATAAGAAGTCATCCCATATAAAGGCAGTTGTCTATGCTGTAGAGCAATATACAGCACAGCCATAATTTGGCTCGTCAGTACTGTATCAAAAAGTCTCTATAATTGCTACAATATGCACTTTGCACAATTTCAATGTGTTGAATTTTTGTCATTTATTCTAAAACGAATCCTCCTTTAAATGTTTCCTTTCTGCTGAAGTGAATTGAAGAATTCTTTAGTTAACACCATTAGCTTTTCATGGTATCTAAATCTCTTCTGCCATGAGCATCAATACCACAGTGCTGCTGTCTCCAAGCAGTTCTGCCTCAGTGCTTTCAGATGGAACATGACAGATACAGTAATGTTCTCCACACAAATTGCTCTCTACATATAGGCAACAAGCAAAATAACATGGAACATTCATTGCTCTGTGACTGCAAAAATTACAACTGTATTCATTGTATGCTGGCTCAAATGCCTGAGCCAATCATAATATACAGCAGTCAGAGTGAATTTTAAAAGCCACGTTCTAAGAAACAATGCACTATCTTGTTCCCATGGGTTTCCTGGAAAAAAAGGAATTTCAGTTGTAGACAAATTTCTTTCTCTCTTTTTTTTTTTTTTTTTTTTAAAGTATGGAGGTGACAACTAGTTAAATATCTTTGAGTTACAAACTGGATTTTAGCCAATGATCTTGATTGTCACCAAAAAGTTGGACTTGATAGTCTTGGAGGCCTTTTCCAGCCTGGAAGATTTGGTGATTCTATTAAATGGGTAGTTTTGCTACATTTTTTAATGACAATATGATTCTCATCTTCCCTGAGTATTTTTTTTATGGTGCAATATCACCTACTATTATTTATTTTTAATGAAAATCTGCAAAGAATGCTTTATGCTGTAAAAAAGGATATGATTAAAAGATACCTTTTCTTAGAAAAAAGCTGCGTTATATATTCTGAGTTGAATATATTATAACAAGTGGCATATTCTTGGTGTGCTTATATGGTTTACTCTTTTATACAGATTTCCTTTGTTACGTATCAGTTTATCAGGAAAATACAACCGAAGTTGCTATTACGTTTGAGAAAATTAAGACAGTTTTGAAGCATAGAATTTAGAACTAATATTATTGAACAGAACAAAGCATTTTATAGAGACGTACTGAAACTCAGTGTAGTGTAAATCATGCATGCGAAGTTTAAGTTACTGGCCATTAATAATCAAAGAGTTTACTACTAAAGTTCTTAGAATCTCAGTCTACAAACACATCGTAATAGAAAAGGTGTGCTTCAGTTTTCAGACCATCTGACAGTCTGACTTAGTGATATTTTTTGTCTTTATGAAACTGTATTATTTTCAGGCAAAAACCCTTGTCTATAATGGATCAAGTTTCCTTGTGGGAACTCTGGACTATTTGGCACAGAGCAACACAGGAATCAAACCTGTTTGGCTCCAAGATATTTATTTTCTATCTGCAGAGGAATGGTGGGACCTGAAAAGGAGGGAAAGAAGACTCATTTGTGACATTTTAAAAACATTCAATAATGAATGGTGCACTTCTAACCCTGTCAATTACTTTTCCAATTTTCTTCCTCCCTAAGTCCTTCAAATCATTACTCTGATTCCTCGTGCTCTTTCAAAAGTTTTCATGTGATTCCTCTGCACTGTGATTGTCAGTCTGCCCATTACTCTTGTATGGAACTAAACTAACCCCCTTCCATTTTTCCTGTTTCTATGACATTGTTTGATCCCAGAGTTTTGGCTGTCTCTGTAATGTAGAGAGTTCCAAATCATATACCAGACATTTTTGCAGCTCAAATCTTCCAGAGCTAATCATTTTGCAAATATGTTCTCTGGGACATCTGCCTGCATTTCAGATGAGCACTCTAGAAATGACTGTCACAGTTTAAAGTGTTGCTGCTATTCTAATCCAGAAAAGGATAAAGATACTTTAAAGATTTAAGTGATGGGAGGTAACAAGAGAATAGTCAGCCTTGTACTCAATCAGTGATGGCAGTGGTGTCTTTGTGGATATGAGAATAAATAGCTCCTCTTTGACATAGAAGAGAAGGGCAAATTGGTAGTGAGATGGAGGATGCTGAAGATGATCTAATTTAAGCACAGATACACCAGCACAACATTTGTAGCCACTTCTTGAGCTCCCTTGATGAAGGAAGACAAGTTTTTTGTTTAAGATGCTAAAAGCATAGCAGCCAAATTTGTGGAAGTCATATCCTAGCAGTCAAGACCAAAGAAAACCATAATTTTACCTGAAAAGATGGATTAGAGATTACTTTCTTCCTGGCGCAGTTGAAAAAGGATGTGAAATATTTAGGCATTAGTTATCAAGGTGGATGTACAAAAATGTGAAGTGGAGACCTGTCCTGGCTGTCTGGAGTGATCACAGCTATCCATGGATTATATGGGGAGCATTAAGAGTCCCTTTGGATGTGCTGAACATTTCCACTGCATGAAATGTTGACTGAAGCAGAATTGTGGTCAAATCTACCTATTCTGCATGTGTGATGTCTTTAGGACATTGACTTTTGGAATTCTGTTGTTCAAAGTAAATCACACAGCTGCTGGAGAATGTCTGACAAGTCAAAACTGGGATGAATTTTGGCTGTGGAGCAGTTATCAGAGACATTGATAAGAATAGATTCAGCTACATGAGGTAGACGAAAATATGGCTAGAACTGGGGGAGAGAAACATTTAGGTACTGTGAACAGGTTATTTGGTGAAAGAAAAGTCTGGCAGGAGAAGGAGAAAAGACAGCAGTTACAGGAGTACCAGTTCATTTTAAAAGAGGACAGATCCCTCATATTTATCATGAGAAACATGGCTGAATAGATTTCTTGTTGGGATGCTTAATTTTCTAAATGTAACAAATTGCAATCTAAATCTAACCTAAAATTCACTGCTGCACCACAACTTTTAAATAAATATTTCTGCTCCAGTCAAAAGCCTGCTTTATACAATCAGAGAAGCATTTACATTATGTCTTAAGCCTTATTTTAGCTTGCCAAGTCAACAGGCTTTTTTTGTCAGGCACAAACAGTGGGTGGATCTACCTGCCTAAGCCTAGCTGCCTTTTGGGAATGTCAGGGATGGGGATTGATGCTAAGAGATTGAATGAAACAAAACTCAACAGTGTCTCTCCTTCTGAGCTCTGCTCCTTGGAGGTAAGCACAGCTACCAGAAATGGAAGGAAAAGGAAGAGCCAAACCCCAGCTGTCTGGTGTCATCTAAGCTGTTTGTGCAAGTGCATTTCCTCTTTGATGTTCTTGGCAATGGCAGCTAACCAGCTGGGACGTGTGTCAGCTTTTTCCCGGGAATGGAGGGGAGGAGGAACATTCATACACATACACTCTTGTCTCTGGTCTCTTTTGGGAAGCAGCAATTAACAGCTGAGAGGTTATTAAAAATTTCTTCCTAAATTGCATCTTATCTATGGCTTGCTCCTTTTTAAACAGTATAACAAATCTTGATGAGTGGCGGGGCTGGTTTTAAGACCACAAGACTAGAGGCAAAAAATTTGATGAGGAAACAAACGAAATCATAATTATGAACCTCTGGCCTCGGTCAAGTAAATGTGGGCTACTTGCTTCAGATGGCAAACACCTTGAAACCATAGTAACACCTGCCACAGGTGTATCACCTAAATAATCATTCAGCCTCCTGGCTTCTGGGGCTGCTAACTGTGCTGTTATCAGCCACCCAAACAAGCTAAGTTAGCATACCTGCTCTGCTTTCCCAGGAAGCAGTCACATCTCTGAGGGCAGCACAAACAAGACTCTTGACTGAGGTAATGATTCTTACTTTATTTTATTTCTTTAAATTAAAAAAAAGGCTGTAGCTGTGAACATTTGAGGCTTGGGCACTTCGCTGAGATCTCTGTTAATGTGCAGCTTTTTGTTTCACACTGTTTATAAGCTCATAAGGTTATGGCTCTTTATTTTTTTAATTCCTGTTTTGGTAATATAAGTTTTATTACTCTGCAGCTCTGAGAATTTCAGAATAGAAATTACTTTCCCACTGAAAAGTTTTGTGCTAACTTTTTCTCAAAATTTCTATAAGGCCACATAGTTCAGTAGCATTCACTTGACACATCATCTTCTATTTCTAGGAAATAAACATTATCAATTGGGTAAACAAAATGTTTTCCTTTCCTTTCATCTTCTGAGTATTGAAATAGAAAATAAAATATAGGACCGTGTGAAAGAGTGGATACTATAATTAATCTATTTGTACAGCTCCTCTCCTTCTCTCATTTCTTAAACCTAGTAAAGTTGTACTGTTGCATCTTATTCCTGTGTTGTGGAACACCTCCTAATCTATCAATTTAATCAGGCATCCTAAAGATTTTGTCAATTTATCTGCCATGTCAGACAAGAAGCATTGGGCTAGCATACACCCATCACTGTGCACTAAAAATCAGTGGAAAATAACCCTGTTTACTGCAGCATTTTATGCTGAGTGTAGTTAACGCACTGTCGTTCAGTAAACAAAGTACTTTGTAATGTGGAATACATTATTTTGCTATAAGGTACTGCAAAATAAGGTGACATATTTCAACACTTTTCTTAGTGGCAGCATTACAAGTATGAAGAGGCTGGGTTTTGATAGATTGAGCAGCACACAGCAAATCAGAAGTTACTTTTGGTGGTTGCTCCTTTAATGAGATGTATCATACAGCTTGGATAAATTCTCTTCTGTGTGAAGCAACTTATCATGCCAGAATATACACTATATTGTCATGGGCTTTTTTTTTTCTTTTTTCTTTTTAAAATCTTTTTGATTCTCTGGTATTCTGATGAATTATTTGCAGCATTTCCCTTTCACTGCTGCTAGAATAATCAAGTTATATTTCTTGAACATCAGTCTATCATTTTCATTTACTTCCCCCGTTGTCAAAGATGGGGACAAGGAAAAAAACCCCACTGCTTAATTTCACAAGACATTCTTCTATTTCCTTTGCTCCTTTGTTTCTTTGCTTCCTTTGCTTTCTTTGTTACAGCTTTTAACTTAGAGAAGACTTTTAAGTTTCTCCACTTCAGTGTAAGCTAATGAAGTCTCATTATTTATTTATTTTTTAAATGAACTGTAGTTTCACCACCATAGTCCTCTGAGCTTTAGATGCTTTCTCGTCCATAGCATCAATTAATCATTGTCAGGATTATACTTTTCTCTACATACAGAATATGCTTAAGAATTTTTGTAGTTTTTTTTTCTTTGTTAAAAAGAAAAAAAAAAATCCAAACAACTCACACTAAAAGAAAAAAATCAAAACCCTACTAACTTTTGGTAATCAGAAAGCAGCTGTTAAATTCTCATGTTGTCCCATTTAGCAGGACTTCAGGCATAACTGTTGGAGAGTTGATGACCTATTTCAGTCTCAGTTTCCTAGTTTAACTGTGGTAAACTTATTTCTTTATAACAAGCTGCCCCTGGAAGTGTGCACCTCTACTTGAACAGTTAATATTGGGATGCATATCCAAAATTTGCTTTATTTCACATAAATAAGACATCAAATTCACAAAGGCCAAACTATAACAGATTTCCTTACAACACAGTATTTTAAAACTGTTGTTATTTTGGGGGTTTGTGGATTTTTTTCCTGGTATGTTAATTTCAAAGACAATTCATTTATTTCTATTTCAAATTACCGAACTTCTTCTCTGACCTCCTGCAGCAGCTCTTGCATCTGGCAGAAAAGACAAGTGGGTGTATCATTTTTCCTTGGAAATGTTTAGGACATGTCTATTTGGGGCATTTTTGAAGCTGAGTGTCTTCCACCGTTTGCAAGCCTCATAAAAGTGTCATGAAAACAAAAAGGTCACTTCTGTCTTCTTTGAGTGAGGTTTCTTAGAGTTCAGATAATGTTTGTATAATCCTACTTTAGCAGATCCCTCATTGGAATCTAATTTTAATTAATCCATTTAATTAATGGAATCTATTTAATTTACTGGTTTGGGGATATTATAGATGTTTTTCTCTGTTTGCCTTCTACACCCCTTAGAAACTTTGTCTTTCTTTTTGAGAATCAGGTATTTATGTTCTAACCAGATTAAAGTTTCACATTTTTATCTCAGTTATTTTAACATTCTTTCTTGTTAGATTTATCTATTAATATTTATCTCCATTTCAGGTTGATAGTATAGTCTCATGCATACATTGTCTCCCATTACAGAGCCAGCAAATTTCAACAAAACACAGATACAGACCCCATATACAGCCATGGCACTGGCATAATCATCTTTCCAACAGCTGAGGATATTTATTGATAGGCAAGCCAGACAAATATTGACTTCATATCCTCGCAGGCAAAAAAGTCCAATTTTGCATCTTTGTTTTTGCATGGAGCAACAGAACCTCTAAAATAGGACAGAGTCCATTTTTGACCAAATGTTTTAGACCATGCAGTCATGTCCACAGAAGTTTGTTAGTCCAGTAACAGAATAAAAAGCCCTGTGCCATTAAAGCTTCAGCTGTGGAACTAGTGAGAGAACTTTTTTCTGTGGTGATCTGGTCCATATAGCTGTTGTTTAAACCAAGGGAAGTCATCACTGTTGAAACCACAGTCAAAATTAGGTAGATTTGGACTGAAAATACCAGGTTTCCTTTCTCCTAATCCCACCTCAGTGGTTCAGTATGTCCTGACATTCATTTCTGGAAAATCATGAGCAAATTCATGGGAAAGATAGAGTGATTGTGTCTTTCATCCTCCTCTCTTTGTGATGTTCTTTATAGAATATGGCTCATTTTCCCATGTTGTTGAGGTCAGTATGAATTTTAGAAACTGAAAGAAAAGGTTTGATGGATGGAACCTACTGATGATTGGAACTTACTGTATAACTTCCTGTTGGTCTTTTATATTCCTCCAGAGAATTAAAGAGTTCATTTTCAACAAGAGCTCCAGCAAATCAGGCTCAATTGTATAAATGCTCACTGAAAGAGAATAAAGACAGTAACTATATTGAGATTGTGATGGACACCCTTCTGACTGTACATTCAATATTTTGATATTAAAGTTCAAGCAAAAGTAACATTGTTCTGATCCAGAATCCTCTGAAGTAAACTTCCAGTCATATCTATGTGTTGAGATCTACTTGATAATTTGTATTTATACAGCAGAAATCCTTGGAAAGGTTTTAGCTTTATAAAAAGCACAGAGGAAAGTCTAATTATCTGAGAGAGTGTGAAGTTAGCTAAACGATTTTGAACTGCTAGAAAAATATGTCTACAAAAGCTCTAATTTACAATATAATTTGTAAATATATTTTTGATTAGAAAATCACACATCTCCCATAATGATCTTTGATACATGAGCACCTTTTGGTGGCAGAAGCAGCAAAAATTTTACGGATTTGACGCAACCAAAAATATTTTTATATTTTACTTAAAATATTCATAAGGCAGGAGGATTTAAAACATGTAGAATATAGCTTACAGTTAAAAAGCAGAAAAACACTTTTAGCATATACCTCAAATGATAAAATAATTGAGAAATTATGCAAATTTTATGATAGACCAGAAAAGCAAGTAGATTTTTATCTAATTGCCACCTTTTGCTGATTCAAGTATGTTAATCATAGGGAGCCCTAATAGTTTTATCAGGATTTACTAATATATTCAGGTAAAATGAACAAAATAATTAAATGTCTAAATATTGATTTAAAGGGCTCCAAGTATTAAAGAAGTTTTGCAGTCTGCTTAACACAGATTAAACTGTAGTTTGGACACCTTCTAGGTTGTTGAATGAGATTGAGATAGCAGGATCTAGACAGGATGCTGGCAATTTCTTCACTCCAGTGCAAGGAAATTGTATTTTCTGAGACTCTCAAAATTCCTCACTTCTGTTTCTTCATAACCTCTGTAGAAGCATGTACTAAAATTTTCAAAAGATTCTGTGTGTTGTACGATGGTTTAGAAAAGCCTGGCAAAAATGTGCTGATGAAGAGTGGAAAAGGAGGTTCAGGTTTGCTAAAAGTTCAACACTTCCACGTCCTCGGGAGAAGATTAAGGCAAAGGCTGCTCACCCACCCTGCAGAGGAGAGGTTTAGCTTTGTGTGATTGGGATCAGGGAGGCTCTGCATCCTTCCAGCCTTAGCTCTCAAAAAAATCCCAATTTCATTCATACTTTTACTGTGAGAATTTAAGTAATACAAAAATATTGGAGGCTGTTGTGGGGGGAGTGCTATTGAGAGCAAAAACTCTTAAATTCTTTCTGTCCTTCCCAGCTCATTTAACTTCATGTCAAGGACAACATCTGCTCTCTGATGTCCCATCTCCAGCTCCTGCACCTGACTGCAGTTTGTGATAGCACCAATGCCAATGCAGCCAGTGTTACTGTTTTTTCCTGCCTTTACTCCTCTGTTGAAATTACTCTGCTATTCACAGGCCAGAGGATTTCATCATGATACCATTTCTGGGGTTTGAGTTAGGGAAGCTGTTGTCTGGACATTATGACACTTAGGTGCTGAGGAATTGGTAGCCCCAGTGATATGCCTGTCATTTTTGGATGCTCAACCTTTGGTTTTAGTGAGTTAATTGTTCAGGGGATGCAAAACACACAGTCCTTCACCAGTGTAATTGTGTTTATTAAAAATACACCCAGAAACTTGAATTTGGAGCTCACTAGAGCCATATTTTAAAAATTTGGATTTTATATAGAAATATGAGTTATCATTTTTCAAATTTCCATCTCTTTTCTTCAAACTCTCTGAAAATAGAGGAGAAATTTTTTTCTTCATCAGCATGGGAAAAAATAAAGCAGAAATACCTGTGGCTCAAGTCACTATGGGAATTCTTTTCCATCACTTGTCCCTGTGTTATAGTTTTGGTTTTTTTAACATTTCAACAGTTCCTGAGTAAATAATACTGATTGTGGCTCTTGGGATTGCTCTTTGCCTTTTGTTATTGTTTCTCTTGAATTTTTCTGTAGACATTCAACAGAGAAATTCAGAAGAGATAATTGTAGTTTTTGGTAATGGTCTAGGAAGATGTTGCACAGAAACAGAACAAAAGCATGACTTCAAATCGAAACAGTTAAAATTTAAAATTGTGGTAGAATATGGGGAGTACTAATAATTAAAACATTTCTCACAGAAGAGTGAGTCTGCACAGCTGAGAGATGAGGGCCAACTCATTCTCCTAATTTTAACATAGAATGAATTAGAGACATGAAACCAAAATTGGTTAAAAGTTACAGGAGACATGTGAACAGTGACCTTTGAATAAGAGGAAAAAAAGAAGTCCAGGCTCAAAATATAAGCTGGGGGAGAAGAGGTCACTTTCTCTCCACCCCTGTGCTTCACACTAGGCCAGATGTTGCTTATGATCAAAACAGCAACATTCACTATTCCTTTACTTTTCAAGGATACGTAGGTTCCAGCTAGAGCTGTTATTAGATAAATGTCATCATTTCAGTTTTCTAAACAAGCAGGTTATTATAGACTCCTGTGTTTTCCAACTTCCACTACACAATGTTCTTTTGTATGCCTCAGACAATGAGCTGACAGCTCCATGGAAATCTCTCACAACGTTCTGTAGTCAAAAGTGTTATGGAGTTCACTGGAAGTAGTAGAATGCATAATGCATTGAAGCAATGTTTTAGGCATTTATATTAGACTTTTAATGGAAAAATTAAAAAGTAATGCTGCTTTGCATTGCAGTAACTGTACATCAACTGTATGTCTTCATTTCTGGCACATGAAGGGTAGTTTCCATAGCAGCAGCATCTGTAGCACTGAGCAACATGGAAATTGGATTTTTTTTTGCTCCTGTGTTTCACAGATTAGAAAGGTAAAATTTATGGAAATAGGGAAAAGTACGTACTGCAGAAATGTGATCTTTAAAACCTGTTTTTTCTTTCCAAAATTCTGAAATTGTAGTAGAAAAAAGCTAATCCTTGCACTTCATTCCTACTTCCTTAATCTTCATATATGGCTTAATAAATGTGTATGGCAGTTATTTTTGGTTTTGACTGACAGAACTAGAAAACTGCAGAACTCTCTCTGTCCATCTTCTGGTATCATTTATTATCTGGCAATTCCTTTACTATTGGCCAAAAGTGACTAATAATTAAAGCCTGTTGCACTGAGACTGGATTTTTATATTTAATTCATTTCTGCAGAAACAGCATTTGAAGTGTGCTACAAATAAGAAATACCACATCTGAAAAATCTGGTATTTACTCAAATTAATGATGATTTTTCTTTCAAATTCCCTAATCTGAGAGGAAAGATTTGCATTTGTTTTGTGCACAGGATTTAAAAATGCAACTACATATTTTAAGGTATACATTCTCTAAGACAGAATCATGATAGAAATATCTTCAGAACGAACGGAAAAGACTGAAAGATATTGCAAAACTAGCACAACTTGGTAATTTGGTATAGGAAGGCTTAAATCAGAACTAAAAAGTGTTGTCTTAGAGTTGCTTCTTTCTCATTTAGGAGGAAGTGGCTTAATTATTTTTATTAATATGTAATTCAGATTTTTATTTACATTGTTTTTTTAAAGGGAGTGAAATTTTCACCATTGGAAAAATCTTCTGAAGCTCCTACCTGGTGAAAGAGCATGAAAAAACTTTATATGAATTATATATTGAAAGTATTATTTAAAGACAAACTTAGTTTTTAAACATTTTACCATGAAGGAGAAGCTGTGCAGTATTAAGGGCTGACAAGTTCACCAGGGAGAAATTCTTTTCAGATACTTTTGTTTTTTATGTTCAGTCCTAGTACCCTGTGCAGATACTCCTCCATGATGGTTGTTATTTTAGTAGGGAATAGAAATTTAAAAATTATCTTTTTGTGGGGGCTTTGGTCCCTTACTCCTTTACTACTCTGAAAACTGTTCTTAGACAAATTTTTAAGTTTTGTTTTGCATTTTGAAGTCCATCCTATTGACTGAATGTTTAAGCAGCATCAAGTCTATAACCCTCTTTTAACAGCATTTCCTTGAGGTGTTTAGGAATTTTAAGAAATAAAATCCTCCTAATGAAGGATTCTATAAACAATAGCTATTAGCTATTTAAAGAATAAATATTCTTTATTTGTTTCATGTAGATTATTTCATTTTCTTGAAATGCAACTTCTACATCCATGACCCTGGACTAAAGAACTGTTGGCCTACTGATCACTACTACTTTATGTTCTTGAAACTTCCTGTAAAGTTATTTACAGATTCAAAACAAAATAAAAGATTCACCCTGTTTTGGTGCATGGATACAAATTGTAAAATTTCATGTTTGCTTTTAAACCCAGCAGCTTTCCTGTAGTTTTCAAACAAGGATGTTTGCTAGGCTGTATAGTGTCAAGAAAACATGAGTTTTCAGCACTAGGTGGTCCTGATATTTTTTCTGTATTTAGTTTATTGCAGACTTTCTACTTAGCCTTTGTTTTGTAGAAATGACTTATCATCCAGAAGAGAATAGAGAAATATTGTTCTTAGGTAGCCTGAATTCCTGCTATGATTTATAATCTTCTGCCCAAGCCTAATATGAAGCTTGACTGACTTTTCATTTGAATGAAATTATTTTTTGACACATCAGCTGTAACTGACAAAACTAATAGTTCAGTGCCTCATGGAAGATACCTCAAAGTTTGCCTTCCTCTTGTAAAGAGAGAACACTTCTTTGGAGATAATTGATGCTTATTGATATATGTATAAAATTGAGCATTCCAGTCAGTGAAGATACAGTGAACTTAGAGTCTACCTGAGGGATGGAAGAAAACGCTTTACACATTTAATGAGGATTTATGTTTATAATTTTTATAGGAATTAACAGAGGAAGAGGAGAGAATGAGTTTTAATTCCATTTTAAAGAACATGGCTTGAATCCTAGATTACTTTAAGAATGTTTAAGTAAAATTATATTAAATAGTTCTGTTGTTATTCTCTTCTTTCCTCTCCCACCTTTTTTTCCAGGCTCACTTCACTTGTGAATCTTGTAACTGAGTATGTGAAAACATGTTTGCATCTATTTTTCTGTTTGTAATGCTTTCAGGTAACTGCTAAATTCCAGAATCACTAAAGCAGTCTTACTAGCACAGAATCTGAATATAATATGGCAACTTTGGATTATGACTAATTTTTTTTCTTCATGCTTTGTCTTCCACACAGTTTCATGAATACACATTTAGGTCACAGTGTGATAGTACTACCCCTAATTATTACATCAATAACTTACCAACACAAGCAAAGATAAGGAATTAAGTTTAATTGGTTATTAGGTTATTAGTCCTTGGCTTTTTATGACATACCTAAGATAACACTTCAGTCTTGTAAATTGCTCTTCTGGTGGACAGTTGTGCCTCCAGGAAGCAAATATGTCAGTGAAACAGTGGTTGTGTGAAGTCTGACTTTTCTTCCATCTTCTCCATCCTTCCTGGTTCTGGCATTATCCATATGAAGCAGAGGGAGGATCTCCTGGCAGAGATGCCTCTAAGGACAGAGAAATTGTCATGCAAGTGATAATTCCCCACTTGTACCTTCTCAGCTTCTAGCAAACTATAGAGCAGCTCAGTATTGTGAGTGTATCTTTTTGTTTGATACCCTTTAATAATTGCTTCTGTCATGAATTTTCCTAAAAGCTTTCCAATACCATTTCATTTTTCAACATCCTTCAGTGATGAATTTCACCGTTTAATTACATATTACATTAAAAAAAGTGGCAACCTGGGTTTGTTTCAAATTTTCAGCTGAAAATTCCATGGAATACTTGTCACCTCCTCACTGAGTGATAGTTTCCAATTTCCTTTTTTCATATCATTCATACTTTCATGTGTCTGTGGTATTCCCTCTGAGCCATTTCCATGCAAGCTATTACATTTAATTTTTTTCAAATGCAAATAATTTTTGATCTCTGATAATCCTTCCTACATCATGTTTAGTTCTACTGTGTCCTTCTTGAGATGGAGTGACCACAATTGCATGAATGTCATGGATTTCTTTAATAGCAATAAGACCTCCTCTACTTAGCTCTTAATGCTTTCCAAATAATTCCTAATTTCTATTTGTCTTTTTAGCTGCTGCTAAGCAGAGCTGACATTTTCACAGAACTACCATTGCAAGATGTGCAATGACTTGAAGATCTCTTTCCTGACAGCTTATAAGTAAATTAACATCCATCACAAGGTAGACATAATAAGGATTTTTTTTTCACTCTTTGTATCTACTGTTTGCATCACTTTGAATTTATCAAATTAAATTTTATCAGGAATTTTTTCTTGCAGTCAATCCATATTGTGAGTGACTTATGTAGTTCTTTGCTATCATGTATTTGTTTTTCTCCCTGTTTTTTTTTTTTCCTATTGTTTGGGATTTTGTTTAGTTTTTGTGTTTGTGGTTTTCTTTTTTTTTGTTGTTGTTGTTGTTATAAGATTCCAGACTTAACTCTTGTACATTGGCAAAACTGGCCATTAATTTCTGTCCTTCCCAGTCTCTGAAATGTAGATACCTGGATACCTACTCTCCACTGGTTAATGTTTTCCTCTTCAGAAATTGCTTTAGAACAGAGCCTTTTCCAGGAAGTTGTTAGGAGCTCAGGTGCAGAGTGTGTATCAACTGGATTACTGCTAGCAGCACATTCATTGACTCTTTCAAATAACTAATAGATTTGTGAGGCTTGACTTGATCTACAAAAATATCTGGATTGTTGTCCGCTACACCTTATTTATCTGCTTGTTCTACTATTCTTTATTATATTTCCACCAACATGTCTGTTGTAGAAGTCAGATTTACTTCTCTTTAGCTCCTTAGAATCTCCTGGAACATTTCATGGAGATTTTGCTTCAGCTTTATTACCTTCCATTTCTTTGTTGTCTGGTCTGATTTATGCCAACATCCAAAATATATGAAATTCATGCTTGTATTACTTTAGACCTCTTGGGTGAATTCTTCCTGTTCAGGACAATTTGCTATTGTTCATTTCATGATTTTTCCCATTATTTCTTTGATTGGCACTTCAGTATTGGACAATTCCTCTGAAGTGTTTCTCTTAGGAATTCTTAAGTTCCTCCAGGGCAACTTCTTCAGCTCCTTCCTTTTGCATTTTGGTACAAATAATTGTTTTCAGTCTCTTGCTCCAGCCTAATATTTCTTATTACATTTCTCATGTATAGGTCTGAAAGATATTTAAAATCATTTTGTTTGAGAGGAATCTGAAATAATTCTATCAACAATTCTTGTAGTTTATGTGCATTCTTTCCTATTTTGCTGTGTTTGACCATTCCAGAAATTTCTGTGGATATTAGACTTTGATGAATCTTCATTTTCCCTTAAACCTCTATGATGATGATACCTAAATAAATAGATTTTCTGACAGCCTTAAAACTGCTGTCTTTTTCACTTCTCCTTTTAACAAAGGTTCATTTTAACAAACTTCTGTTCCAAATTTTTACACCACTTTCCTTTCAGAAATTAATAACTGCTGCTATAGAATTTTTGTTTAGATGTTTTACTGTTCCTTGACATTAGAAAAACTTTCACAGCCTTCTAGGCAACACATAGGAGACTGAGATAAAGTAGATTCCGTCTCATGATCACTTCTGAAAAATATTCATAGTGATTGCCTTTGGAATATATATAAACTTCTAGAGTATCTACCAACTCCTGATTCTGAATCTCCACTGTGTTGCAAGTTCTTCATATCCATAAAAATGAATGCATAACAGGAGCAATTAATTTGGCAATATTTAAGGCCCAATATTTTTGGTGTGTAAAATGAGAGAGTGTCAGGGGGTAGACAACATAGAAAGAAAAACCCAAAAATTTTTAGAATAAAAATTTATTTCATATGGCTGGAAATGTGTTATATCAATAAAAAAGACCTTAGTGACTGGCAGTCTCACTGTTCACATCTTTCACAGAGCCATTGCTGATAACAGTCTGTACTGGGATTGTGTAATATTTCCATTTGTTTTCAGGGGAAAAATATAACCATACTACCTTTTCTAAGAATGGCTTTTTTATCAAATTCTGGACTTATCTAGAATGCAATTGAAACTTTTATTTCTTTTTTTTTTTTAATAGAAAAGTACTCTGATTCCTCATTCTCTTTCTACATAAATATGTGTCTTTCTGGAGGGATGGAATTTTGTGGGTCATGTTCTGGGTTTTATGGTATTTTTCTAAAATAAGGTTTACAAAAGGTTTTATTTTTTCCTTGTGTATTTATCCTATCTAAAGATCTAATGTACCAGTTTCTTTCTATTTTAATTGGGCTTATTCTGAGGGCTATTTATTTGATCTTTGCTTTGCAGATAAAGGAGGAGTACTAGTATTAAAGATACTATGCTATATAATTTTCTGTCATATTGTCAGAGAGAAAACAGTCTAAACTGGAAAAAGAACACAAATGTAGACTACTAAATTAATGAGAAGCGTTTTGGAAGCCTCTTAAAAAGCTAGCAATTTTTGCAGGTTTTCTTTTTATTTTCCAAGGGAGTTTAGCACATTTAGGAAGCATCAAAAAGATTTGTGGATATAATTGTAGTTGTTTCTATTGTTTTTCCTCTTTCCTAATTTAAATAAGAAGCAGGTTTGCCAGGTACATGTGAGCATATAATTCACTGAATTCTCTTCACACACCTTCTAATCTCCTGTCTTTCCCCATGTGTTAGGGATGGGAGAAAAAAAAGGATGTTTGATAAGAGAAATTATGAATCTGGAAAATAAAAGGGGTTATGGGATGGAGAAATTTCTATTGATTAATTAATTCAGGGAAGATTGTTTAGGTGATCAGGGAAAACGAATGAGTCCTTTGAGCAGTAAGGGCAGGCAAAGAAAGCATCAGAAGGGTGGCCTAGAGAGTGGAGTGCTGAATAAGCAAATGAGTGTCTGACTAATCCAAGAGCTGGGAGCTGTGTGTCTGTCAGGATGCAGCTCTCTGTGCCTCTGACACTTTTTATTTTGTGTGTTTTGTTTTGTTTTGTTTTTGGCTTTTTTTGGCTAATGGCAAAGTGGACATGAATGCTCAAAAACGTGCATGTTCACACACACATTTGCAGTGAAGTAGGTAAAGGAGAGCAGAGGAATGTGCTTGCAGAAGTTTATTTCTGTGTTCCCCATTCAAGAGTAGACAAAGCAGTGCTGGTGAAGTGCTTGTGTGGTTACAGGTACATATTGTGCCTGTCTGTGCTCATGCAAAGCAGCAAGAACTTCTCTGAACTGATTGGTAAACTCTCTTGACAGTTCTGAAGCATTGACAGGCATTTTAAACTCTTGGAGAAAAATTAAAAGAGATTTAATGCAAAGTGTTCTTTCAAAGAGTTTTCTAAAAACAAATCCCCAAAATAACCTACAAGTATCATATTTTTATTTTTGCCCCCACTTAATATGACACTTCTTAATTTCCTGTTGGCAAGCCAGTTGTAATCTTTAGCTGGTAACTAATTTGGTCATAGATACTGACCCAGATTTTTCTGGATAATTAACAAGTTGGGCAAATCAGCAGAAGCAGGTGTAGTATATTTTCAGTACCAGTGGAGAAAAGCAGTTAGCTGGTGTTTAATTCTCATTTCTAGTAATGAACTATATAACATTCTGGCTGGCTAATGCAATTAGCATTGTCTCCTCCTCCCCTTACTTCCTCACTTAAAAAAAAAAAAAAAGAAAAAAAAAGAAACTCAAACCAGAAATTTATTAAAGGCCAAGATTTACTGACCCTTTTTGCACTCGTCTTAAAATCCCTCTATTAACCTGCTGGATTGAGCCTTGTGTAGAACTGTAATAAAAAATTTATACAAAGATGTATCATGCTACAAGCTGAGACAGAAAACAATGTTTCCATTCTTCAAGCAATTAATTATTGTGATTAATGTATTCCCCCTTCTCTAAGCACAATTCCACCAGACAGAGTCAGCCCATTGACATATTGTAGAATTATAATGCATATCTAATTAAAGGTGACCTGAAAAGGCAGGGTGTTTAGCCTTCCCTGTCAGGACCAAGAAACTGTTAATCAGAAAGTGCTTGCTTTCCACACCACCCCACCCCTCCCTTTTTTTATTTTTGTGCTAATTTCAAATCTTCTCCCTGCATCAGTGAGCAGATGAGATCTTCAGCCAGCTTTCATCTTTCAGAAAAATGAATAGTGCAGAAAGAACATTATCAAATGAGCTGTTGAAGAAGTCAGTGAATATGTCATTGAGTGTGACTGCTTCCAGAATGAATTTAGATTTATCTCTGTTATCTCCCCTCTCCCGACTCACTCTCCACACTCTGTTTGCACTCAGTCCACATGTCAAGCAGGGTGGGTCGTAATGAATCATAAGGGACAGTTACTTGTAGAATGGTGACAGGTCCAATTGTGATACAACTTGTTCTGGAATTAAGTTTGTTAACATTATAAATTGTCTCATTTGACCAGAGGTTTAAACACCTAGAAGCTTTTATGCATGCAATTTCTTAAAGTATTTCTTTTCCATTAGGCAGCTGCTGCTTTAAAATATTCCACAAATGAAATTGTTTTATCACATCAATAGCTGCACAAAACAACTGTGACAACAAGAAGACTGTTTTTACCCCCATTTTGCTAACAAGTATCATTCAAATCAATAAATTCTGGCAACTGCATAACACCAAGAGAAGATATTATTTAAACTCAATTTTTAAACACATTTCCAAATCCATATGCTGATGTAAACCAAGGAATTTTCATACTGTCCTGTTTGGTTTCTGTAGAAATAATCCACTGAGTTAACAACATCTTAAGTAGAAAACCAATAAATATTTTAGCTTTTCACTGCCAGTATTTTTTTCTATATGCAGTGCAAAGTTGTTGTCGTTAAGATTTTTTATTGTTATTTTACATGTGATAGGAAATGGTATGATTAAATTGCAATGTTTTACCCACAGGGAAAAAAAGACTAATATTTTTTCTTCAATTGTCAGTATTGTCATGTAACAGAATGGGATATCAAAAAACCTGCAAAGTCAGCACACCTTCTGAAACATTTGTTGTATTCTGTAAATCCTTTTGGGTATTTGACTAGTTACTTCACAGTTGTGATCACGCTTCACTAGGCTAGACCTACACAAAAATATATATCTTAGATGCTTTTCTGTTAAACAAAATTAATAAGTAGTGCCACTGACGTTGAAAAATATCTTCTATCAAAAAAGTTTATCAAAATCACCAGAATAACTGTTTTGTGCTCCTGATGTCTATTTATTTTTAAATTATAAGCCTCTTTCATGTTCAGAAGTTAGGGAAGTTTTGGTTGTTTCCTTGTGGTTTTTCCCACAAGTCTTGCTGTTTGTCAGGAGGACTGTCATGCCTATGGGTGTATATTTTCCCTTGGATATCTGTGAGGGCATTAGTGCACATGTGCTTTCCTCTGGATTTTTGGGTGACACGTATAAGAAAGGGAAGAAGTTAATTGCAGCCAGAGAGGAGAGGAGTGAGGATATGTGAGAGGAGCAGCCCTGTAGGAACCCAGGCCAGTGAAGGAGGAGCAGGAGCAGGAGATGCTCCTCCAGGAGGTGCCAGAGACAAGATCCCTTCTCCTGCAGCCCCTGGAGGAGCCCAAGCCAGAGCAGGTGGATGCTGAAGGAGGCTGTGGCCCCACGGGAAGCTCCTGCTGGAGCAGGGACCTGGCAGGAGGGAGAGAGGCAACAGGAGATGAACTTACTGCAGCCCCAGTTTCCATCCCCATGAGCTGCTGTGAGGGAAGGAGGCAGAGAAATTGGAAGTCAAGTTAAGCCCAGGAAGGATGGAGAGGTGGACAGTAGGTGTTTCCAAAAGGAGGTTTTATTGCTCATTATCATAGTATAATTTAAATGGTAATAGATTAAATTAATTTCCCCAAGTGGACCCTGCTTTGCCCATGACAGTGGCTGGTGATTGCTCTCTCCCTGTCTCTATCTCAATCCATGAGATTGAGATATTTATTTTTCACTATATTTTTTTTCCCCTGTCCACCTGAGGAGGGTGAATGATAAAATGCCTTTGGTGAGGACCTGATGCCTTGCCAGGATATTTGCCTGAAAAGACTTACTGAAAAAAATTAAATTTTTTAGCTTTGAATTTTTTGTTTTGTTATGTCTGGATGTCAATGCTTACATAATGGAGTTATTAATTAAAGGATTTCAGATGTATAAAACAGTAGTGAAAATTAAATACTAAGATTAAAGAAGAGGAGAAGTTAAACCACATCTTAAAGCCAGTGCAAACTTTGGTCGTCCTAAAATCTATCATGGTGATGGGAAAAATAGAAGCTACTACAATTTGAAAATATTACCATTTTGCTCATGAAAAATATGATATATTTACAGTTCTCTATATTTTTAACCATTCCAAATGATATCAATATACTTTTTTTCATTCAAGGCTGTAATTGCAAAAATTATTTATGACCTCTGAACAAGGAAGATATTACAATTTTGTTTAGGAAGTGCTATTTTGCAGAAGAGAAACTGAGGCTTGGGTCAGTTTTATTATAAAATAAGTAATTTTATAAAAGTATTGGAGGAAATCCATGTCAGAATTGAGAGCTGAAATTCTTCCTCAACTATATCCATTGCATTCATTAAAAAGATTTCTTTTCCTTCTGTCCTTCTCCTCCATGCTGCCAAGACTAGGAATAACTAAGAAACACAACAAAATTAACCAGCAAGTTAAAGATACTGAACATGATTTGTCACAGTATCTCCAATCATATAGAGATAGGAGATGTACATATATATTATATACATTGTGTACATATATATTATATACATATATTGACCAGGCATTTCTGCCTGCCTTTTTGCTGGCTCTCTATTTGTCTGAGACATCGTACTAGTATTATTTTCCTTAAGGTTTTGAGGATCTATTTCTGTATTTCAATATCCTTTCTCCCCATAATAAGCTCAAATGTGTTTGGGGAGTTAAGTTTTCTAAGTATAAAGCAGAGCACAACCCTTAAGTCTTCAATGAGTTTACACTCGAGTAAGATTCCTTTTATTTTCTGTGGGATTTCTGCTTGATTAAGGACTAAAGATTTCATTATTTCATTTCCTCAGCCTCAGAAAGTGTTGAATAAGAAGAATTACATTAGAAATAAAGCTTGCAGGTAGCAAATGATCACAAGCATAGATAAATCACAGAACTGGAGGGAAGCATTTGAATAGATCAGGGGACACCTAAATAGAATCAGGTGAGGCTGCAATTGTTTTGATGGTCTCCTGGTACAAATGATAAATTTTTTACAAATGATTTTGCCTGAAGTGTCACAGGGTATGAAAATTCACCACTGAAGGATGGTGAATTTTTTTGGTAAAAAATCTTTCTTGCAAAATAATTCTTGTAAAATATCTTTCTTGCATAATTATTGATATGTAAAAAACCAAATGTTTCCAAGTATGGAAATTGTTTCCTAGTAAGGGTAAGTTATACTCCTCCTGAAGTAAAAAATGCAAGGGTTATTTAATTCTAGAAATACTAGAAGTCCTGGAAGAAATTAAAAACAAAATAATTCCTTGTGTGATGGAGAATCTTCAAAATACTAACATAAACACAAAGAAATGTTGATATTTGGCATGGTGTAAAAAACCCACCACAGAGGAATGAAATAGGAAGCAAATTCGTGGTGAACTGTTCCAATGTGTGCATCCTGCACCCACAACACCTTTTATCTAAGCCCTATTTGTCCTGTGCAGGAACTTGTTACCCAAATGATGGACCTGCACAGGTCAATGGGTGATTTCATGGAACATGAAACATGCACAGCTTGGGCTGTGTAACGCTGATTAAATCTGGGTTGGAGTCTCATTTCTTCCTGCAGTGTGTATTGCTTTCATCTATCATCACATACCTTAAATCAGCACGGAATTAATGCAGCAAAGTACCTTAGGCAAAGACCAAGCCTTGCCAGTGCTCCAAGCCTGGGAATCATCCCTTTGAATAGAGCATGCCAGTGGATACTTCAGCTCAGGTACAAGGCAGTGGCTGATCAGAGCCTGCAGAGGCACTCAGCCCTGAATCAGGTCCTCTGTTACTGGCAACAAAAACTGAGACCAGGGGAGTGGGCTTTGGTTTCAGTTGTGTGCATAGATATCTCAGCAATTCCATCTAATTTAGAGAAGTCACTCCAGATTTACACCAGTGCTACTGAAAATCAAAATCTGGCCCATTGTCTTAGCAAAATACACCAAGTCAATATCAGTTCATTACAGAGAGGAAGAGAGAAAGGGAATGAGAGAGAAAACAAGGATTTCGTTAGCAATGCATTCTGTAGTATAAAAGATAAAAAGGAATATCCAATTAACACACCACTATAATTGCTTGCAGACATTCTTTTTTATTTAAAGATGAAATAGCTAAGAGTTCTCATCAAAACTGGGGTCACAGCCTACATATTAAATGAAAGAAATTGATTGGGCTTTATTACACCCTGACTACTGCAAATGTGCCTCAATCACTGATTGCTATAAATTTATTCTTATAAACTACTAATTGCCCAAGTCATAATGGTAACAATGGTATAATGAAATTATCTTGATCAAGCTGATGCACAAATTTTGCTTGACAACATGAGCAGTGTGAGAAAAAAGGAAAGAAGACATGCATACAAATACATAATGTTTCATTAAAATTAAAACCAATGTTAAAACAACTGTTCTCTGAAGTATACAAAGTTCTGTATTAGAAGAGCTTCCTTTAGAAAAATCATTTAAGAAGACAGGCATTTACATTTATAATAAAATGATCTTGCATTTTTTATTTGTCTTGAAAATTAATGACTTACTTAATCACATTTGATCAAAGGAGATAAGTTGATGTAGTCATGTGTTTCTGATTGCATTAAGCTTGATCCAGAGTGGCATGATGGATATTTAATAGTCTTGCTGTCCCTCTATATCTTGTCACCTTTTCTTGATATGCATGGATACTGTAGAGTACACCACAGCACATAACTGTACTTTTAATAGAACAGTCAAAATTAGAAAAAAGAAGAGTCTGTTGGAGCTTTTAGAAGTAGGTTATCCACCATCACAATATATTTCTTTAAAAGACAAACATTTCAGGTAACTCTATATATAGATAAATAGCTTGATATATATTCTCCTTTTAAAAGTGCATTTTGCTTCTGTGCTGTCTCTGTTCAATATACTGCTATAGTAGGTTTCAAGGACTAGGCAGAGTGAAAGTATGTAGAAACAAAGATAGCCATCCAGAAAATGTAGGAAATTTCTAGAAGCTGGAATGCAGATCATTGTGTAAAATGCATAAATTGGTGCTATTTATATTGGGCTAATAGCTGTTTCTACAAGTGTCAGCTGAGCCATTCATAGGGAATATTGGTATGTATGGGAAATTATTTCTGAGTAGTTCAAATGTGGTTCCAACTCTTTCCAAATTAATCTCACCAAAAATTTTATTTAAATTGATGCCTAATTCTTTCTCACTAGAGTATTTCTTCAGTATGAAACTGTCCTTCTTTTCCTGAGCATGTCTTGCTTTTCTCTCTCAAAAAACTTTTATACAGGGGTACAGTATTTTAATTCTTCAGAATGAATTGCTCCTAAAATTGCTGTAGTTGAGGCAATCCTATAGGAAGGTAAAAAATTCAGAGACAACCAAGCTGAAAGGGCTTCAGGAGGCCCTTTAGCATAGCTGGCATGCCCCACCCCACTTGGGCTGTGTATTTGCTAGGCTGCCCCACATTTTAAGTTTCCAACTACTGCAGTCTCTGTTTGTCCTATTGCCAGAAAGCTTTCTGCCAGTGGCTAATCTAAATCCTTTTTGCTGCAATTTATACTTAGTGACACTTGTTTCATGTGTAAGGACTGTGGAAAATGGTTTATCCCTCTAGTCTATGCAATATTTTTAGATAAGTGAGGATTTGACTCTGTCTCTTCCCTCCTCCTTACACATTGCACTCTTCTCACTTCCTTACCATTGGTCTTTAAGCCCTAATATGGTAAGAGCTGTTTTGAAAAGAAATCTATCTCTATTTGGGGAAACATACAGGAGTTTAGGACAGAAATATCAGAAAAAATGTAGTCTCTTAGGAATAAATTATCTCCAGGAGAGCACACCTACAGCACCTAGTAGGGCAGGAATAGGGGAGTAACCCAGGTGCAGCCATTTCACACTCCTATATTCATAATTCTGTGACTTCTATTCTATTCTATTCTATTCTATTCTATTCTATTCTATTCTATTCTATTCTATTCTATTTTATTCTAGTGTGTGGTAGTAGGTAACAAAATTTTTCTGAGACATAATTGTGTGTTTAGTGAAGTATTTGCACTCTGCTGTGGTGTTAGTAGAGTTGCAGACAGGGTTTGCTTGTTTTAGATTATAATGCTATATATTATTTTTAATAATAATAATTAATGTTTTATTATTATTTAGAATTAAATTCAGTTAGCATTTTCTGCAACACTGTTAGAGCCTCTGAAAAAAATAACCCCAAATAATTTTCACACCTGGAAGCATTTATTTTTTTTATTGTATTTTATTTTACCTCAATTGAATTTTTCCTTATGCTGTTGATTTTAATTGCTGGTTTTGAGTGGACTTGTCCTATGACTGGCTAGCTTTTGAAAAAGTCTGTGTTTCTGCAAGTGGGCGTGTTTATAGATTCAGACTATATATAAAAGAGAAACTGGCCTGGACAGGACAGCACTAAAAATAACAGATTGCCAAAAAATGTCAGAGAAATAGTGTAACAATGTTTACAAGAGAATAGTGGAGTTTTTAATATATTATTAAGTACCTGAGGGACTTTCTTAATATTATTAATGTAGTCAGTAAATGGTACATGGAATGCTGTTTGTGCAATATCCCTGTTATTTATGGAATTTGTACGACAAGAATGCATGAGTTTTCAAAATGGCTTGTAACAAAATTGCTGTAACACTTGTTGTCTGTTGTACTCCTCCATTCCTTTATCCATCTATCTCTGTATCTATCATGAAATGACAATCCTAACTTACTTTAAACTCTCCAAAGGTATATTCTTAAATTTTAATGTTGGAAAAGCTTCATGACGACTGGTACTTTGGCTTAATGTGGTATAGCTTCTGACAGCTGCCTCTGCAAGAAAAGCAAAGGATGACTGCATTACTGTCACTTTCTGTCACATTCTGGTTGCCAAACTCTTGCAGGGATGATGACAGTGAACCAAACAAGAGTGACAAAGGGAGTCAAAGCTGTGATTTTGAATAAGGAAGAGTGGACACTTGAATTGCATTTTGTTCGTGCCACTCATTCTGTTCTGCTTGTGGACTCTGTGGCATGGTGCTTGCTCCCATTTTTTAAATTATTTGTTCTTTGGGACTTTCACCTGCTTTTGGCACTCTCAAAACCCCCCAAAAAATAACTTAACAAGCCCAGAGTAGGTCAGAGTATGAGCAGAAAAATAGCTGTAACTGTGGAATGTACGTGAAGGAGAAGGCAAACTCAGGGGCATGATGCCCACTCAAATTGTTTGGAAAGCAGCTTGCACTTGTAGGTGCAACAAAAGTATGACCTTATCTTTAAGACAGAAAATGTGGATTACACATATTAAATTTGCACCTTTTTTTTTTCCCAAACTAATTTTTATATCTTCATTTACCCAAAGACTGTTTGCTGGATGAGTTTCTAAAGAAGAGTCAGTAACTTCTGCATGTCAGATTTAAAAATTTCTGCGAGTGGCATTTGAACACAGCACCATTATCCAGGCTTTCCCACTGTACGATGACAAAGCTACAGAGAAGAGGCTCAGAATCCTTCCCACAGGGACAGGTTTTACCCAGCAGCCTGGTGTCCTCTCTGGGGGTTTTGTGAGGGGCTGCTGTAGGAGGGGATTGATCCAGGACAGCCTCAGCCTTATTGCTCCTGCTCCCTAGGGAGCAGCTCCCTGGCTGAATTTCCAGCAATGTCTCAAACAGTGTCCTCTGATGGTCCAGGGGCAGGAGGGTCACAGACTTCTGTGGAGTTTTCCAGGATTTTTCCTTCCAGAACTGGAAGGGAGCCAACAGAAATGAAGGAAAAAGGCTATTTACAAGAGCATGTAGTGATGGAACATTTCTGATGTCATGGTTTCAAACTGAAAGAGAGTAGGTTTAGACTAGATATTAGGAAAAAAATTCTTTATTGTGAGGGTCATGAGACACTGGAAGAGGTTGCCCAGAGACAATGTGGATGCCTCAACCATGGAAGTGTTGAAGGCCTGGCAGGATGGAACTCTGAGCAGCCTGGTCTGGTGAAATGTGTCCCTGCCCATGGTAGGGGCTTGGAACTGGATGATCTTTAAGGTCCCTACTAAACCAGGTCATTCTATGATCTATGAAACAACCTGTTTTTACTTATTAGTTTTTTGTATTGAAGCTTAATAGTGTGACACTGCCTCAGTTTGAAACTAACTGCAGATTTCTCTAAGTGCCAGTAATGGCCAGGATTAAGGCCTGGATCCAGATGAAAGAAGTCCAAAGGATGCAGTGAACTTCTCTTGCCTGGCTGCTGTTCTGTTTTTTCCCCATTGGCTTCTACTCCCTGACTTTTACATCCATTTGTGACCCTACAGCTGTGATGATGGGGCTGGGTGGGTGATAGTGACACACACATACATACATACATATATTATATATATATATATATATATATATATATATATATATATATATAGGTATGTATATATATATATATATATATTTATATATATATATGTTTTTTTGACTGGGATTATAAACAATTTTGCTGTGCTCTAATAAGAGAGGGAGTTTTCTGCAACTGACAGACATTCAACTCAAGCCTTAAGAAAGCTCTATGCATAGTGCCAACCATTTTATGGAGAAATAAACCAGGAGGGACTAAGTGGGATTGAAAATAAATCAGTGGGCAAATACTGTGACTAGTAATAGGAAACAAAACTGTTTTGATAGTTATTTTCCACACTATCTGCACTAAGATCACATTATTACTTCAGTACTCTATCAAATGTTAGTAAGGGTTGTTACCCATGGCTGATTTACTAAGTCTCTGTGAGAATCTGGCTCTACTAAATCCACTGTATGTTTTGTATTTTGTGTCGTTGCTCTTCAAAGAGGAGATTCCCTGTTTCCTGAATGTTCTCTGGTATCATCAGCTGAAATATGCTGCAGCAGCCACAGGAGAGAATGCTGTGACAGATTGGAACACAGTGTTGTTTATGTTTCAAGTTCCATTAGGGATGAGCTGTTTTAGAAATCATATCAACTGTGGTATTTCAAATTCTGGGAAATGTTTTTCAAAGGGCCTTGCACTGGGAGGTAATGAAAGATTTGTTTAGTTTGCTTAGTTTTGAACTGTAGAGAATTTTACAAAATTTCAAGTAGAGCCCAGGTGAAGTGCAAGTCTGATCCAGCTTACTGGTGTCTGTGTTCCTCATTCTAGAGCAGCATTCAAATATCTTTAGAAACAGACCTTTTCTGAGAATACTCCTTGCTATGTATTTGAGGAAAATACTGTCTTTTTCCAGCAATGCAGATTCAGAATGTTGTTTTGTATTCCTAAGGATACCTATAGTGCTGACAGTTCCATGGAAACCTTGTGCATTAGGGACTTTTTATTTCCTTTCTTCCTTTTCTTCTTCCTTTTCTTCTTCCTTTTCTTCTTCCTTTTCTTCTTCCTTTTCTTCTTCCTTTTCTTCTCCCTCTTCTTCCTCCTTTTCTTCCTCCTTTTCTTCCTCCTTTTCTTCCTCCTTTTCTTCCTCCTTTTCTTCCTCCTTTTCTTCCTCCTTTTCTTCCTCCTTTTCTTCCTCCTTTTCTTCCTCCTTTTCTTCCTCCTTTTCTTCCTCCTTTTCTTCCTCCTTTTCTTCCTCCTTTTCTTCCTCCTTTTCTTCCTCCTTTTCTTCCTCCTTTTCTTCCTCCTTTTCTTCCTTTTCCTTTTCCTCCCCTTCTCTCTTTCTTTTCCTCTTTCCTTCTTCCCCCTTCTTTTAACATTTAAAAAAAAAAATTAAAATTACTTTCAAGAGTGAATTTGGTTTATCAGATGTCAGAATGCAATGAAAATCCGACAGCATAGAGCAGAAACTTACTCCATCTTCCTTAACCACTATACTTAGGCTTCTCTCTAACAACAAAAGCCTGTGTGTGATGAGTGATTAGCAAGTTTTATATTACTCTCTTAAACTATTGTAGTTACAGAAAAACTGGCCAGAAGAACTATGCTTTAAACTCACGTAGAGTTTAGATATATTCTCAGTGTTTTATGAATGTCTTTGTATGGTAGAGTTTTGACAAAGCTTTGTGATGCAGTTCTTTTTAAAATCAGACCACTAAATGCAGGAAACTGCATGGCTAGAAAGCATACCAAGGATATTATTTCAAAGACACATACTCTCATTTTAAACTTTATTCACACTAAAAATAGGTGCTCTAGTCCTAAAACAAGAGCATGACTGAAGGTCATATAGTCATTAACTCTTGGATGCAAGTCATTGACATTAGAAGGGTATTCTTCACTTGTTTTGTGATGCAGAACAAATGCTTCATTAATTAGAAATCTACCTACCTGAGATTGAAAACTAATAAAATCAAGTGCTATGGTTTCGACATTGCTGGGGACACCTCTTAATATACATATTTCTTTATGCAATTTTCAACATAAGTTCTGTATTTTTTTCTTGATTGGGAGAATTTCAGAAGGCTTGTAATAACCCTGCTCTTGTGAGAAGATAAAAGGACCAAAGCTTTCTTTTCATAAACAAGAAAAGAAGGGATGAAGATTTTTCTATAACACATCTAGACTTTTCATTTCTCACACAAATTGTGGCCATTATAATCTCTTCAATACTGTGGGAGGGAAAAGAAGATATTTATAAAAGGCCATAATGAGCTACGAAAATGCTGGTTATATTTTTTTTGCTCTTGTGAAGAAATCTCTGTGTACTCCAGTTCTGAATATTTTGTTTTCTCCTGAAATGAAGGATGAAAAAATGAGGGTGAGGCATAAGCCTCTTCCTCATAGTGGAGTAGAATTTGAGGAGCAGTCACTTGAGGAAATCAGCTCCTTGGTCACCTTGCTATTAGCCATGGGCTCTGAACATATGGGGTTTAAGAGTGTGATGAATAATCTTGAGTTTTGTGGGTTTTTGGTTTCAATCCTTACCTGAAGCCTGAGATTTTTCTGAGGCAGATGATTTTATTCAGTAAATTTTGTGATGTCACTGTGTTTTAGAATTTTAGCATGTATCATAGGTTTAAAGAAAAAAAAGAGCAGAGATAGTAAGGGGAAGAGTCTACATATTCTTCACTTGGAAAATTCTTGACATTGCTTTTTTATCTCTGTAAAAATCAGGTTATGACTATCTGGACCTTAAACACTTGTTTTTCTTGTTATTTTTCTTTTAATAAATAGTTGATAACTATGCCACTTGAAAATTAAAATTTTCCCAGCTCCACTACTAGCATTGAGAGAATGCAGAGGCAGAACAGAAAGTTCAGCTATCATAAATAGGGGATAGAAGAGTCCATTACAAGAATCACATTATGTTATTTTGTATTTTATTGGTTGCCATTTTGATGACTGTCTTTTGATAATGTTAGCATTCAAATATATCAGCACAGCAGAGACCTTGATTTGTGACCTCCCTTGATATTGCAATCTGACTAATTTCTGTGTTCCTTTACTGTAATCCAAGTACTTCCAAAGAACAGATTGTTATGGCTGTCACTGTCACATTGTTTTCCACTTTTTCCTGGCTAGAACAGCGGCAGAAACAGATTAAATTTTATAGGTAGGTGCACAGTTAAGATATATTATAAAAAGAAATATTCAAGCTTCTATTCTGTTTTAAATATCTGAGTGTTTCTTTTGGTATTTGACACCTGAGTTTAAAAGATTTTAAAGTCTAAAATATAATCAAGATCTTCCAGCAGTTTCTAAAATTTATTTTTAAAAAATATATTAACCTGGAAGAAAAAATAAATGGAAAGACAGTGACAGTAATTTTCTTTGAAAACTTTCTTTGTATTATACAGGCCAACTTTTGAAAATTAATAAATTGAAGGCAGAGTCAACCCAGGCTATAAGGATTTATTTTATTTTAATTCACAAGGTGTGATTGTTGGGATGTCCTGTGCAGGGCCAGGAGTTGTACTCTGATGATCCTTCCAATTCAGGACATTTTATGTGTTTCTAAGGTTGGAGTAAAATTTATTTAAAATTGCAGCAGGTATCTTTCCAACTCAACTGACTGCTGATCTGTCCTTTCTCAGGAAAAGCTGAGATCACTCTCAAAAGGAAAACTTCAGTTGACTCAGAATCTAGACCTGTGATCTTCACTGTAAGTTCAGTTACTTTTCTGCAGAACAAAATACTCCGCTTTAAGGAGAGAGAGGAGCTTTTACTACTTTGTGAAGATTTTTAAAAAGTAGTGGAGGAGTTCTTTTGGACTTGATAGGATGTCTGAAAAATTCCTTATTTAATAGATAGAATGGATAACTTTTAGATGAGATTCCATACTTGTGAATTCCTAATAAGAGTTAAAGAGAACTCTGAAACACCAGAACAAATTTCTGTAAAAACTAGAAGAAAGGGTACTGATAGAGACCCACTTCAAGGAAGAAGTGAAAGAAGTGAAGTGAAAAGTAAATGGCAAACACTAGAAAGGCACTTTTATTTTTGCCAAATATGTGGCAGGATACATTTTTTAAAAATTTGGGAGAAGAGAAACAGAGTATTACATGACAAAATGAAATGTAAGAGGACAAGATTCCTTGACAGAAGGGCCAAAAGGCAAGATTTGTTGATTTTGTTGGTGTATGCTGCAAATTGTAACAGCATTGACACCAGGATTATTCCCAATGATCATTCTTTTTTGCTGTCATAGGGTCTAGCAATCTTGGCACAGAAACAACTCTCATTCCTAAATGACAAATTCACTTCAGTCCATCAGGACAGAGTTATAGGACGAAACTGGACTCATTTCACTCAATTATTAGAGAATCTTGGGCTTGAGGGAAATGTCAAGCACTGGGAAGCCTGAGCTCTGATTTGCTCCCAGCAGCTTATGAACCTGTAAATGCTGTTGGCAGGAGGAGCATCTGTTACATCCTTTGTCTTACAGAGCCAGTCCTTTGTGCAGAGGACTTCACAAGCAAGCAGTTTTTCCCTTTACACTGTGATCTGTCCCTTCATCCTCTTAATCTCTCTCTCAGCGCTGAACCCAGCCATCATGTGCTTCAATAGTTTTAACAGTCCATAAATTATAGACAATAAAACACCTTGTGCTCTCCCACCCACACTTTTGCCCCCTTTGTGTCCTTCCTTGCCTTCATGTTCTGTTCTTTGCCTCCTCCTGCTCAGAGAACTCTGTCTCGCTGGGTTTTATTTCTGTTTTTCTGGCTTTGCCTCTTCAGAGTGCGAATTTCCCTCAGGCAAACCTTAGCAGGGCTGACTCAGCAGTCAGTGGCATTTGTCAATTCATTGATCACTCTCCACCAGCAGCAGGAAGGGGAAACTCGCCGAGTCAGCAGCGAGCAGCCGGCCTTTGCGAGGATTAGGCTGTGAGAACCTCCAAATTAAAAATAAAGAGCTTTCTGATTTCTCTGCAGTGGGACTTTCAAAATGAATTTTAAAAAGTCTCTCAACCCTCTCGCTTCATTCAACTGTAATTTTTCTTATTAATTCCTTCTCGTTTTCCAAAAGATGACTCTCCTGTGGAAAAGGAAATTGTGCTTTACATGTTTAAAGGATTTTACATTTTATTCTATTTCTTGTTATAACTCTACATGCACATAAGTCAAACAAGAAAGCACTTCACATACTAGTGTCCCTGCTCCAATTGTCAGTGGGGCATGATCCAAGTTTAAAGATGTATTTTCACTACTGGCCTTCTCCCCCTTCCCCATCCCTCTTTTACTTGCATCATCTCTGTAATCCTTATAGTAGAGTGCTGGTTTGGGAGAAGGAACAAATCGTTGAGTTGGGGATAAATAAGTTTCCTTCTTAAATCTCTGGGAAAAGAAGCCTTTATTTCAACTGAAGAAAAACTATAGCATTTCGACTGCTAAAAATTCTCCCTAGGCTAAATCTATTTTCTTAGAGGATCCAAATTTTTTGAAGCATAGTCTTTTCTAAATAGCTCTTCAGTGAGCACCTCCATGGGAGCTGGACTGAGCAGTTCTTGCCTCCTTATCTTTTCTTTCTCTCCCTATATATATGCTCTAGACTGTTATCTCTTTGTCAGGAAACAGATAAGCAGATTCTCCTTAAAAGTGTCATCAATTTGTCATGGATAGAGGAGCTAAAGATTTGCACAATGGGCACTCATCTAGTGGTATCTTGTATTTTCCCTTCCTGAATATTGCTGCACCAGCTATTCCATGTGAAGCAAATGCAATTGTTTGTAGATAGGGCATAGACTGTGTGCATTCCATTCTCTTCCCCATTGCTCTCTTTTCCCTCTTTTGCTACTTAATGGCACTTGTACATGAAAAGGAGTGGAGTTCAGATTTGGGATTTTGTGAGCATTGTTTTTATGAGTACTTTTGTACAATGAAGTGACAAAACAAAAGAGTTCCATCCTCGGCAATGATATTTTGAATTCTTTAAAAGCTCACTTAGAGAGTATTTTCCAGGGTTCTCTCTCAAGATACCATAAGCCTCAAGCCTGCAATGCTTTATTCAGGGACTTGAATGTAAATATTATTGGTTTTGCTACTGAATTCAGCAGTCATGGAGATTCTCTGCTTCATGGATGATCAGAACACCTTATTGGTCTCTTTTCCTCAAATAATAGAAGGAAGATCATGCTGGCAAAGATTATTTAACTTATTGATGCTCCCTCAGCAGGCTCAGGGTGGATAAAAGTGGTGATAGTTTTAGAAGATTACATAATTGCTGTGGTTGTTCTAGCAACAAATGAGAGAAGGAGTCATAACATGTAGCACCTCTCTGAACCTGCTAAGAATTGTTGTCTGCAATATAAAAAAAAAAAAAAAATTAATTTTTTTTTAAAGATGATAAAAAGTGTCTTTCACTCCATAATGTGGATAATCATTGTTTGCAAAGAAAAGGAACACAGGCTCAGAAAAATGTTTCTGTGTTGCTTAGTTTTAACAAAACTTTAACTATTGGCTCTTTTTAGTATTAGAAAAATGTCTTTTTTTAAAATATAAATTGTCTGCTATGGTGTTTACCTGACCAAGAATCTGTGAACATCTGTAAAGGTGCCTACACCTTTACAAGAATTGAATACCATTTAATCCACATTTTGAAGGTGGTTCATACACTTTAATAATTGTGTTTCTACATGTCACAAATGTAGAAATGTAACAACAATAATACTAATGATATAATTTTATTCTTCCAAAGGGCAGGAGAAACTTGCTATTAAAAGTTTATATATATATATATATATATTCCTATATATATGTGTGTGACAAGCAGCACTTTTTTCTTGTGTTTTGAGTCTCAAAAGACTTCAGAAGGAAGAATGTGCATTGCAATCAGGATAGCTGTCAGGATCCTGAACTCCAAGTCTAAAGTTCATGTACCAGATCCAGCTTCTGTGAAACATTTTGTTTACCTTAGTTTACTACTTGTTTCAATGCAATGTAGTGCATTTGGGAAGCTGAAGTCCCAGGGGAAATTTGAAGGTAGTTATGATGCTCAGTCTGTGTGAAAATAATACCATGTACTCTCAGTTAAACATGAGATTGTTTAGAGCTTTGTCACAAATCAGATATAAGTAAAAGTACAAAACTGGGGTAATATTATCTCTTTTAGTATTGAAAATAGACTCCTCTAGAATCTATCAGAAAACCAAACAGGTACTTGAAATGTGAACTCCAGAATCCCAATTTTTCTTTTCCAAACTTTATCTTTTGCTGTGTACATCTTTGAAATGATATCTTTCAATTAATTCTTTCCAAGTACCTGATGTAATGTACAAATTTTCAGTGATGTGGGGTTATTCACCAGTGGCTAGAAAACAATATCACCTTGACAATACACCTCATTTTACTTCTTTAATAATCCCCATTGCTACCTTTCCTGAATGGTAAACAGATATCCCTGCCATGACTTAAAGTTGTAGGAAGTTGGTTTGTTGAATTCAGGTTCTGGGGAGGAATGTTTGGATTTTCTACTGCTATCAAAATTGAATTAAAATACAATTTGATCTGTTCCAAATATTGTTTTTAGTGAATGTTTTTTTGCTTGAGGAAAAGTTAATACAACTCTTGAGTGATAAATATAATTTGCTTATAGATTAACAAGATTTGAACTTGTTTTTCATAGAACTTCTGCTTGTCTACTGTGCATATTATACACCCATGTCTTGTGCTTGAATGTGTATTGAATGTTGCCAGATTCTAATCTGACTCAGCAGTCACAGAAACATGAAAATAATCTGCTTCTATGACAATTTGCTAAATGTCTTTTTTTTAAGATGGTTCATTGTAAAGGGCCAGATTATGGCTGGATACCAAACAGCGGGGGAAGTTCCTAGAAATAAAAGATCATAGGAGAAAAAAAGACACCTTCTGGGGAACCAGTTTAGGAAAACAAACAAATAAACAAAACAAGACCATAAAAATATGCAAAGCACTGCACAGCTTTTCACTTCTTTCTTTCTTCCTCCCCTACCTGCCTTGCAAAAGTTAAAAAAAAAATTAAAAAGGCTAAAATCATATTAGTGTAGTCTGGCAATGAGGAGCACAGAATGTAAGAATAATTCCATTCCAAGTTATATGCTTCACAAATTCAGGCTTGGCTGATGAAGCTAAAGAACCTGTGGTACCCAAGAGATTGAAATTCTCATTAGAGGTTGTGGCCTTTAGCTTTTTCTTCAGTTGTTTCTCTAGAATTCTGATGCATTCAGCACTGAGAATAGTTTCTTTGCTGTATTAGGTGCTCATTGCAACTGGGTGGAAGGAAGAAGGATTGCTGAGCTGTAGAAACTGCATGAGGCATGTGCCTTTTTTGGTCCCTTGTCTATGCTGTTTTTGCACTTTTACTCTCCCTGCCCTTAGGAAATGTGCCTCCTGTCATGTCTAGGAATTTTTGCACTTCCAGCTGTAGATTGTTGGATGCCTTTCTTGGTTTATGAATCTGATGTCCCCACATAATAAAATCTCAGGGAAATGGCAGATGATCTCTCAACCGTGATGAGAGTTCTCCCATCTGTGTGCTGTGATCTCAAAAGCAGATCCTACTCCACAGAAACCTTTGGAGAACAAATCTTCCAAGAACACAAAAAATAGCATTATGTATATGTTCTGTTCCATGAATGTTTGCATTAGGGTTGAAAGTTCAATAAATATTTGCTACTTACCTTTGTTTACAGAAAGGAATTTACTGTACTTTTATTCTTTAGGGGTTCCGGGGTGTGTGTGTATGTGTGTATGTTTGTTGCTTTGGTTTTGTTTGTTTTGTTTTCTTAAATAATTTAATTAACTGTCAGAACTGAAAGCACAAAACATTTCCACTGCAGAGGTTCAGCTGCTTTTTATATAATCAGGATCTAAGTTATCCATTTAAATAACAAACACTAATGTGAATCAGAAAACAGCTGAACAGGCATTAAAATTAGGAACTTCAGGTGAGTAAATCAGCTGAGCTCCACTGAGTTCAGTCCCCAGCTTTCTCCCACTGTAGTGAGGGGCCAAAAGTCAATGGACTACTGAGAGCAGCCCCAGATGTGTCCACACTGTATTGCTGCAGTGCTTCCTTCTAATGGTGAGTGGTAGGAAATGCAAAGCTTGGTGTAATGACATCCTGAAATATATGCAGAGAGGAATAAAGGAAGGTGGATACTGTAAAAAAGATTTGCTGCTTGTTTTATATACATATATATATGTGTTTGTATCTATATATGTATATGTCTATATGTGTGTGTGTATATATATATATGTCTAGAGAGAGAGAGCAATTTTTAATAGCAAGTTTCTCCTGCCATTTGGAAGAATAAAATTATATCATTAGTATTATTTTTGTTACATTTGTGATATATAGAAACACAATGATTAAAGGGAATGAACCACCTTCCAAATGTGGATTAAATGGTATTCAATTCTTGTAAAGGTGTAAGCATCTTCACAGATGTTCACAGATTCTTGGTCAGGTAAACACCATAGCAGACAATCTATATAAAAAAAAAAAAAGGCATTTTTCTAAAACTGCACTAAAAAGAGCCAATAGTTAAAGTTTTGTTAAAACCAAGCAACACAGCTGTTGCCCTAAACCAGAACACATGGGAGCTGCAAGGACAGCAGAGTATGGATGGTGGTAACAAATGGTCAGTGAGAACAAAGAGAAATACTGTTAAGTTTTTATTCAAATATTTTTTTTTTCTGTGACAAAAAGCAGTACCTGCAAGGGATTTGTAAGGTCCTGTGGGGGCTCCAGATTCAAAGGCCCAGTTAACCATTGTCTCACTCCACACTTACTCAAGTATGAAACTGGAAGAATGCAGTTAGAGCTAGAATTAAAGCCCGAGGTACAGGGTGAACGACTTGGTGAGAATCTTAAATACTCAGTTAACCATAAGGGAACTTAGTTGGTTTTGGCCAAGGAATTTGTGTCAAATGTTGCAATTTTGGAATAATGGAAGTTTGAAAAAGCTACTGAAGCAGGATTTCTGAAAAATTATTTTAAACACATAGGAAAAAAAAATTCCACGAAGTCCCATGGTTCACAAAGATGAATATTTGTCTAAATGACTGAATGGAACTTGGGATTTTCAAAGCCATGGGCTTTTGGCAGTTTACTCATCTTAATCCCTTTAGAGGATTTATTCTTTATTATTCATTATTCTTTATTAATGCTCTGGTCTAATAAAGAATAAAGCAGCTATAGAAAGGAGGGAAACCAACATTGTATTTCACAGGTTAGTTTTTTACTCATAACTGAATAAATTAGTAGCAGAAAATGGAGAGAGGTGTGATGTCTCATCACACCTGGACACTCTGTAGGTCTCCACTTACTCTTTTGGTAAGATGTCTTCCATAGCTCCCAAGTTTGAAAATGCCAGTCACCTTCTGGGAATGGCCAACAACTGTATGAGAACTTTTTCCAAAGAGATTTACAGTCTTGTTACATATTCCCTCTCATATGGGCTATAAAATAAATAAGCTTAAATATGAATCATTAAAAAGTGTCAGTTATTATCCTTGATTAATAGAGAAACTTGCAGCCTTTCATGAATTTGTCTTTTTTTCTTAAAGCATGAACTGTGCAATACAATACCTTGTGGCTGTGCAGACTGTCACAGTTGGATTCCCTCAAGCCTGGCTGTTTTCATTGACCTGAAGACTCTGAAAGAATCCTCTTTCATGACAGCAAAATAAATGTGGAGTTCAAACAAAACTGCACTAGGGCTCAGTTTGGGGTTAATTCTCTTTCTTGCCCTACTCATTGCATGCAGGATTGAGACAATGGTTCTCAGATAAAACTTTCCCTTTCTCTTCCATGTGGGACAGAGACAGTGATGCCCATGAGTAGGTACAATGACTATAAGTGTTACAAATCCAAACCTATACATCTAAGTACGTATTTCCAGTTGATTTCTTAATGAAAAGTAATTTTTTTTTGTACAATGAAGTTGTTCCACACATTTAAATAATATTTAAATACTCTTAATATTGTTAAGTTAAACAGAGTTTGAAATGCTGCTCTTCTTACAAATTTAAATAATAATAATATAAAAAAATCTGCTGACACAAATGTATTAGAAACAAACCTATATAAAGGAGCAGTTAACCTAGAACTATTGTGAGATATATATTGTTTGACATACTTTCATATGAGCAAGCAGAAGTACCCCATCCTTTAGACTGTGGTAATGTGCCTTATTGTTAAATTCAATAGGAAAAGCTATTCATACTGTAGTATGATTGAAAAGAAAATTGAATCCTTTTGATGTTATAAATGTATCTATTACTGCATGTGCACACAAATTTTCCATGGAAATTATGGTGAAAGTAGTGGTTCTCCTAGAAAAATGCATTAGTGTTGACATGTTCAATTTTAGCCACATCAGAATATAAATACCTTTTAACCGTGGTAAAATTGTTGGGAATGTATATAGTGTATCTACATAAGTCAGTTGTCTGTCTAAAAATATGTGTTCCTATGGTCCAGTTATGTTCTCTGTTTCAGCTGAAAGGGAAATTAAAAACAGTGACTCACACATCTCACTCTTTTCCTACAATATTGTTTTTAAAATATTTCAGTATGTGGAGTATATTTTATATATCTGTTCATGATTATTTTTAATTTTGAAAAACCACAAAACACTTAACAGGTTTTTGGCTATGAAGCAAATCATATGTGAGAGGTTTAGTGTCCATTCACTTGCATGGCAATTGGTTCTGTGTACTAAATTTTCCTGGTAATGGAGGTAAGTCTAGGGTCTAGGCTCCTTTGCATTGACAAATGAATAAAAAAAAAAAAAAGGAGTGTATCCAACCACCAAAAATCTATGGCAGTAGCACTTCCAAAGTTTGCAGTCTGTCCAGGATCATAACTAGAAAAAGAAAGTGTTTTTTTTCTCTCTTTCTCTGTGAAGCCTGCTGTATGCTGTCAACTAAAATAACACACAGTTTAAAAATGTATCCCACAGTGCACTTTGTGTATTAAGGTACATTAAGTTGTACAGTATAATGCAATAAGAACTAACCTGACAACAGCAGACGTGAATCACTGTGTGCACTGCACTGTAATTATATCAAAGCACCAATGTCTTTAGGAGGAAAAACTTTAATTCTTCAGAGCTCACTTGGATGTGGCTGTGACAGGAATATTTGCTGTTGTTGAACCGAATAGAAAACACATATGTTGCTTGCTTGTTTTTTGGTTTGTGTGGGTGGTATTTTTATTGGTTTTAGTTTCTTGCATGTTTTTTTTTTTTTCCAGGCTTAGTAGACAGAGATTTAATTGATAGAGTATTACAGATATCTTGATAAAATAAAACAAACCTAAAGGAGAGCCCTGAAGGGCTTGCAATTTGAGATTTAGATGATAGTTTTATTTAATACCTGCTTTGAGTTTTTTCCCTGGAGCTGTATCTGAAGGAACAACCAATGGTCATTTTGGTATTTTTAGAAAGCAGTAAATGCATATCTTGAACTAGGACACACATAGGATATTTTAGAGTGAAAATTACTTTATATCCATCTAATTTCTCCAGATATGTTGTGTTTGTTAGGCTCTGATATGTTGTAATTGTTAGTACAGCTGAAATACTCAGTGACAATTTTGAAATATTATTACCATTCTAACAGAATGATAACTTCAAAATCATCTTTATCTATAGTGAGTTATCTAATATATAAGGTTCCTGTTGTAGTACCTGAACACCTTTAATGAAAATTAAACATGTGAATTGCTTTCTTTTAACTCTGTTAGCATGGATGAACTATAATGTTATTACCCTCCTTTGAATGTAAAATACATTGATGGGTATCTGTTACATAAAGCATGACAGTGCTGGTATTTGGGGGGAAAATTGTGTACTTTTATTTGTCTCCATTCTTTGAGTCCTTCTGTCCTGTCCTTCCCTTCTCTCTCTTTCCAAGCTCATCAGCTAAGCCAGTGCATCTTCTCTAAATTGCTCAAATTGGGTGGGAATATTTACACAGAGTGAATTATGGCTGGATGAGTTCCTATGTCAACATGAACCACGTTGATTTCTCATAAAGTAGATCATTATTCTGTGTGGCATAAATAGTATTACCAGACTGATATGATTAAAGCTAGGGAGTCACTAATTAGCATCTAATTAAAAGAGACTAGTAACGTGTCCATGTACAACTGTTATTGTGTTATATTTTCCTTTATAAGAAAAAGTGGTTCAAGCTTGCAGGATAATGTTCAAGTTACTTGTCTTATACAGTTTATAATATAATAGGGGACAGGGGGATGTGTCTAAGTATGATTTCTCAATTTTGCTGGGAAATTCTGTGTTATATTTGAAGAAATGAAGCCCTAAGTTATAGGAAAATTATACCTCAGCAGAGGATATCTAAAAATGCAAAAATAATTTTTCTGAAAACATTCAAGGTAGATGTTTTATCATTGTGTGACTGTAGTAACACACATGAGTGATTTAGCAGTTAATTCACATGGAAGAGAAACAGGCCTCTTGTGTAAATTCACTGTGGGGCAGGAGAAGAAACTGTGTGGGTACAGTGAGGGCACAGTGAACGTGTTTAAGCACAGACTGAATCCTTTTCCGTTTTCACTGTCGGTTATTAACAAATCATATTGATCTCATGGTAGTGGTTATTCAGAAGAATTTTGTGTGGATGAACCACAAAGCATGGAGACAAGGGCTTAAGGAAATCCATAAAGTGTGAAATTTCACTCACACTTGATGAGTGAAATCTCTGTACTAGGCCAGGCAGAGTATTTCATTTTGACAGGTTTGCTTGGACATGAATTAATCACAGTTTTACAACATTGCATGATACACACTCATATATTCCTACTGAATAATTTGATTTTTTTCCTTGTTTAAAAATGCATTATCAATGCACATACAAGACCAAAGAAGTGAAACTGTAATCAAAATACTTTTAGCATTGAAAATTTCTTTTTCCAGCTTTCAGACAATCTTTAAACTTGGTTTTGTCTTTCATGTTTCAGAACTGTACTTGACACTTCATAGAGGTCAGTGTGAAGACTGGAAGACTTTTTGCAAATGCAGATTTTAGAGGAGCTCTAATAAATCATGATTTCTACCAGTTCTATAGCTGGTAGAAAAAATGATGCATCAAAAGAGTTTTGTGAAAAGAAAATTGTCTGCTGTTCAAAGCAGAATATGGGTTTATTTTGCACCACCATTCCCAGTTTTCAAAAAGGACATCAGAAACTTGCCTACAGATTCATAGTCGCAGAAAAAAAAAATTAAAAATTGAATAGCTAAGATTTGTATAAATTAAATTATGTACATTCCCACACTTTAGACATTTGGTATCTTTTGGTGTTTTAAAGTCTTTTAGTTTGGGGTTTTTTTTAAAGTCTTTTAGTTTGGGGTTTTTTTTAAAGTCTTTAAAGTCTATTGAACTTTAAGCCCTTTTAGACCTTAGTGGTTATCTTTGTCCATCTTCGTCTAAAATATTTTTCTATTAGAGATTTAGATATTCTAATATAATGCATAAAAAATTGGAGTGAGAGTCAGCCTTCAAGGACAGTGTAGAGAATTAACAAGACTGAGATTTTGCTGTTCCTTTAGGGGTTTGAAATTGTTTTTGTGGTTGCAATGAGTTATATCTGCCCCCAGTGCCAACTCCGGAGAAGAAAAATGAGGGGAGCCCCTTGCTCTGAGAAGAGGGATAACTTAAGGTCAATTACTTTTTGCACTCTGAGGTTCTTCAATCCAAAATTTTGGTCACTTAAGGCAGTGTCCCACTTCATAGGCTGCAAGCTGAGCTGAAGAGGCTTCTCAGAAGTCATTCCACACTGTTCCAGCAAGAACAGAAGTCTGTTGGGATACACCAAGTGCACAGGAAACTGTGATAGTCTTGCTTAATGGTCCTAGAGCAGTTTATGTGGTTTTTATGAAAAAGTGTTTGTTGTCTCATATCTATCTCACCATATCTTAGTTATATGAAAATAGCAGCACAACCACATCACTATTGCCAAAGTAGTAGTAGAAAATGAATGTTCTAGGTATCTTGTCCAGATTTATTAGAACCTGGAAAAGATACCTGGAAAATTCATTTTTAGACAAGATACCAAGAAAATTCAGTGCAAGAGGATTCGTGATCTGTTATAATCCTCACTTAGGCCTTGTTTCTAGTTCCAAACCATATTCAGGTAGGGTGCAAGCAACAGAAACTGTGTCTGTGTTTTAAAACAGAAGAAAGATGAGTTTCTTTTAATTCAGACAGTTACCGCGTTAATGAAAAGAATGTTAGGGGTTAATTAAAAGAATGTTAGGGTTGACTAATGGGAGCACTATTTTAAACAATTAAATTCTGCCTGTTCTCCAGTCAGTGCTGTAGCCTTAATTCAAAAATTGCTTTTCTAAAGCAAAATAAGGGGGCAATGGCATAATCAGAAACAACAGTGGTGCTGTCTTGATCACTTAAAACTTTTTCAAAGATCACTGGAGTCTTTTCATTAAAGTCCTCAATTCTCATCTTTAATAACTAAACTCTTAGTTTCCCTCTGAATAGTTATTTCTGATTATGAGGATAATGTCTCTGATCTCTCAGATGCCACTTAGGCAGAGTTCCCTAACTCATAGCCATGTCCTTATGCATTTCTCCAGAAAACAATAGTTCCATTATAAGCAGAATTGGAAATTTGTTTTTCTCTGTGGTTCTGGTTTGCTTGATCTGAAACCTTGGAATCAAATGACTCTTCTGACTTCACATTCCAGTCTTTTAGCTTAACCCACAACAGCAATTTTTTCACTCTGTCATCTGAAAAACATTCTCATTGGCCTAAGTTAAGCTCTTCCATGTCCAAACGACTCTGAAGGTCCTAAAGATAATGGGAAATTTGACAAATGGGATGAAACCTAAGCTTTGAGAAATTTAGAATTCAAGTGTGCTTGTGTGTGTGTGGGGGGAGGAAGTCAGCATTAGGACATGGAAAATGTGTAGCTGAACCACTAAGTGAAAGATTTGACTGTGTCCAAACAAGCAGCTGTTTTAACTGAGCTGCAAAATGCATTGTTTTGGTTTCAGAAGAAAATTAGCTAATTCTTGTGATAAGTCATCTGGTGCAGACAAATACATTTACCATCCCTAAATGAGCCTTCAAATCAAATGGTAGTCATTGCTTGTTATAAATATTATCTTTTTCATATTGATTTTTACTTCATAAACCAGACAGATGAAAGTAGCCACAGAGGGTGTAAACCACAGAAACAAAATTGGCAGGCAAGAGATTGCAATTCCCCACTTCTGGGATGCATTTCATGGGTGCAGTAGCTTTGGAAGTACTGCCAAGGCAGCCTTTCAAGTAGGTATGTATATAAGTACAGAAAGAAAAAGAAGTGCAATAAAAAACACACCAAAGGAAAAAAAAAAAAAAAAGGAAAGAGAAATGAATGAAAACTACAGAAAAATGTTTTAACTATGGTATTTTAAAACTTTTGTAGAATATTATTAGATTCTCTCACACCTCTTTATTTTAGTCAGAAGGATAAGTTTCTGTGGACTAACAAGCATGAAGTATCCTAAATTAATGCCTACATATATATCCTTGCTCCTGGTACTCCTGTAGTGCCTACAGAATAGCTCTGCCCATTGCACTGTGAGATTACATGGCTTGAATTATTTCACATTTATTGTGAATGCACAGGACAGGAGAACAGGAACTGAGGAATGGAGCAGTCTCATTTGCTTGCAAGACCTTGCACTCAGTCCACTTATTAACTTTTTCTAATGATCATACTCTTATTTAATAAGTCTTACTAGGGGCAGAGTATGAGGTTAGCTGAACAGAGCTCACTGTGCACAAATAGCACCCAGGAAAGCTGATATCTAAAATGTTTAATCAATTTCTCACAATTGTTGTTGTTGTATCAACCGTTTGAATATTTAACCAGAAGTTAAAGCAGCTACTCCTGCTGTCATTCACCCTGAGGTAGGGCTAAGTCTGAAAAGCTATAAAATATGTTACATTTGTTCACAGGTCTGTATAAAACTGATGTGTGAATTTAATTAGGCCAAAAGTACTGCTGGAGGGAAGAATCTAAAGGGAGATATGCTTCTCTTGTTGCTAACATGTAAGAAAATTAATCTTCCTAAGTGTCTTTTTACACTAAATTTGGGAAACAAATTATAGTCAATAAGATCAGTGATAAATCCCAGTTGTATTCTAGGTGCTTCAAGATGCCACAAAAATGTATTTCAGGGGTATATTTGATAATCAGCATACAGATGCAGTTTTTCTATTGAAATCCATGAAGCTGTGGGCACTCAGCGTCACAGAAGGAACTGCACCGCCACCTCACAGCAGAGGGTGCCTAATTGCTTTTCATCTTAGGTTTTAAATAGAAGGTAAAAATTACTTTGTTTCTCATCAGTCAGCAAGCTGTTTATTGCAGCAAATGAGTCATGCCCCTGTATTTCTGCCATACTAGTTCAGAGGTCTACAGGTGTGATACCAACAATCAGAGATCTTATTACAGCCTCTAGGTGTAAAATTATTTTTCTTTCTTTGCATTCCTGCATAGATTTCATTTGCATTTTCTCCAGTATGCTTTCATATCCATCACCAGAAGTTCTCAGTAGTGATTACCAGCTTTTGTTGTTTTATGTTGCTTTTCTGCTATTTGGTAGAGTCTATTTTTAATATTGCTTCTGACTACTGCATGTGCGGGCTTGTCTCAGCAGTTCAATCCTGAGTGTCAGGCATTCAATTAAACAGGGTATTTTATTCAAGGAGACTGCAGTGTGTCTGGCCCAGGAACTATCTGAGCAAGTAAGAAGGAAGGCAGGCAAATATTTCCCTTGAATATGGCATAACATCTGCGGCCAAATGTGAAAAGATCACAGGATCTGCTTTCCTTTAACATTATTATTTGCTTTCAATAGGGCGTAGAATTTTCAGTGGTGAAGTTTAATACTGGGTGTTGCTGCAATGAAATTGGGTTTGTATGCCTGACATAGCAGGAATACATTTGTATAGACGTTTTGGATAATGATACCCTGGTATATGCATTTTAGGGGTTTTTTGTGAGTTCTTATACCATTAGACCATTTTAAGGCATGCATTTTCAGGTGTGTACATACTGATCTATATAGGATATTTTGAAATATTTACATTTCAAGCATTTTTCCCCCCATACTTTTGAAGCTATTGACTTGGACACTGAAATTTGAATGTAAAAGAATTATTCACTTGTAATTAAAAAGAATTTAACGTTACACACTTTATATTACAAGAGTGTTATTAACAAAATATGCCCACTTGAGTAATTTTTACTTAAACTGTAAATTTCTAAGAAGCACCCTGTGAATTTGTAGATAGAGACCTATTTTGAAAAGTAGCTTTATACAATAAGATCATAGCTATATTTTCTTTTTAACTTCATCTAAACCATAGTCCTCGGGGTCATCATCAGCATTAGTTATTTTCTTGGCAGCACTATCAACCCACTGAAGTAAAAATAAAGGAATGAATTTAAAATAGCTTTAAAAATAAGGTTTCGTCAGCTTGAGTCGTATTGGCTGAAACTGGTTATTGAATATTCCAGAGGAGTAATCAAATCAATTTCTGGAGCAGAGGGGACAGAGGAATAACACATGAGTGTGTTAAGTAGCTGAAGAGAAGTTTTTACCCCTTCACTTACCCCAGCTAAAGATGGGGGATTGCACGTGCCCAGGCCATAAATACATTTGATTTACTAGTCACCTAAAAAAATGTAAAGCCAATGGTGAAAACAGGATTTGGATGTTTTTACCACAAGAAATAGTCTTCATAAAAGACTTTGTCATCCAAGTGGAGAATATTTTGTTACATCTATTCAAATTTAAATATAAAATATCAGATGATCTAGTAATAGTATCACTGATAGTTTACAGGTGATTAGAGGATTGACAGACGTGACTGTACATTTAGATGACATACACAGTGATACCTACACTCACAATCTGAATCTGCATTTCAGGTCATTGACATTCAATTGGAATATTTTCCTCTGGAATTTATTTGCAGGTCAAATGGCAGCAACTGATGATGGTCCAAAATATTTAAACAGAATGAGACAAGTTTCATGTCTACGTGCCATACTTGAATACTCAACCATCAGTTGAACATTTCGTATATGAACAAACTAAATGGAATAATTTCTGAGTGAAATTTCAGTAAATAGTGCAGCCCTATCTGCATCCAACTTCCAAAGACAGAAATACAGTAAGTCATTGATGATAACTTCTTACTTGTTGAGATGTACCTTATTTTTCAACCTTTACAGGAAGAAGTTAAAAGATTGACTTTTTTTCCCTCAGTAACAGACTGCTGCCTTCTCTTTTCTCTCTAGTAAGGAAAATGCATTGTCAAGAGCTGAACTAACTCCTGCTGGTGTATTAATTAATACCACCACCTGGATCTATCAACAGCAAGACAGCCAGATTCACACTAGGGGATAAAAAACAATCTGCACCTTGTCAGCCCTGCCACGCTGGGAGTAGTCACAGGTCTGCAGCCCCTGGTAATTACTCACCCGGGTCCTCACACTGCCTGCATTTCCATTTTGATTGTTGACATTGCACAGTACTGCCTCATCTGCCTAAAAAGGTGGGAAAAAGTGAACAAAGTATGTCAGGCCTGGTAATTACACCACTGTCACCTCTCCCAGCTCTTGGACCCCATCAGTAAAATGACAGTTGTCAGTCTCCTGTTAACTGTTTCATTAAAAGGGAATGGTTATGTTAAGCTGGGTGAATGAGTTGACACTAAGAATCAACACCTTCTGAGCAGCTGTGAAAACATTTAGAATGGGTTTATGTACCAAGGGCCTAAGTGAAATGAAATAGAACAACTGTAGGTTGAACAAATTAATAAAAATGGGAAATATTAATTTAAATTAATCTTGTGTAGTTGGAAGAATAGATTTGAATTCCTTAAAAGAAAATGAAACTGTATTTTTAAGGTTCTGAGTCTATTTAAAAGAAAGCACTTATAAAGCTATGAACTAAACTCCATTGAGAGGGGTTCTCTGTGTTGAGTCAGCAGATTTAAATTTTCAGTACTTTGTAAACTTTTTTTAAATGTGTTTGTGGTATTTATCTATTGATATCAAAGAGACCATTTCTTTCAGGACAAGAGAAGGAAACATCAGCAGGTTCTGCACAAAACACAAAAATAGCCTGAGAATACATCAATAATTCTGACCCATATTTCAGCACTGACAGCACAGCTCAGTGCAGGATTCCAAAGGATGAATCCTCTTACTCATGATTCCAAAGGATAAATCCACGAGGTTTATTAAATCTCTCTCATTTTGATTTGTTAGTATAGAAAATATAATATAAAAACTTATCTACAGTATAAGTGTCAAGCTGATTTTGGATAATGTGCCAGTGGTATGATTAGAGGAGTTCAGGCATTTCAAATTCTGTCTCCTGAAGCCTTTTCCATCACTTAATACAGAAGGAACATGTTAATAGTTGTGATACATGGAATAATAAGGCATACATGGACAGAGAGAGATTAAAAGAGGATTCTGTTTTAAGGTTATGAACATCATCATTATCATCACTTGTGCATGTTGGAGGAGATAGGGAAGGAGGTGTTTGGGAGGCAGAAATCTGGTGCTAATGTAAATACTTTTGTGCTATTTATTATCCATTTCTGAACAGAACCAATTGCCAGGTGCAGATCAGCTATCAGCTATATGTGAGAATTGCAGCCTAAATACTGCTTAAAAGTGGTGTTTGTACCTCAAATTGATCACCTGCTCTTGCAGGACGGAAGAGAATTCCAGATCTGTAGTCTTCTTGATGTCCTAAGTATCTCTTCCTCATACCAGTAGCCAGTAGGATTTGTGTATTTGTTGTATTCTATCAGATAAAAGATCATATCTATATTTATTGCCAGTTCAGAGTAAAAAGATTCTCTCTACTTCTACTGCAAAGGACAGCCACTTTACCAGCCAGACAGTTACTGTGGACTCCAGAACAGATCCCTGTAATGCCCATTTCTCCTATGTGGCTTTATTATTATTGTTGTTTTTCTTAAAGCCATCATGAATTATGGATATTTAAAATTTCCATGTGAACTGTCCCTTTTGATGGCCAAAATTTGAGCTTGTTGAATCACAATATTTCAAAGAAAATGCATAGCTTTGATGAAGGGATAGCACTTTCTGGTGATTTATTTTCCTGAATCATTGTTAGAGCAGCACTGAGTTTTCCATTTTGAGCTGTCATTCTCATAGGTAAAGTCAGTTAAATAATGTCTGTACATGGAGATGCACAGGAAACAGCTAGACAGAAACACCTGCAGGGTTTGCTCCAAAATATTCTGAGTAGCAAAGAAATCCTGCCTCTGCCACAGCATCTGCAGCAGCATGGTATGGATGGGCTCATTGTGCAGATAAAATAATTTTTTTTACTTTACAGCAGTTCTCTTCTCTGTTCTACAAAGCATCTTGTAGGTGTTTTAGTCAAGGCAAAGACACAGGTTTCAAACAAAGTAGAATTTGCAGCCAAACAGAATCATTTTATCCATACAAAGATTCTCCAAACAGTCCTCCTGGGATATGCCACAGAGTAGACAATGCCAAGACTTTATATTTGTTCCTGTAGGGATTTATGTATTTGAAATACAAATTTGAGAATTTTGGTCCTTCTCAGAGAAAGCTGTCAGCTTAAAGATCAACAATAATGGGGTTCACTGTGTAACTCCCATAAATTGTAAGAGGTATTTGGTGGTTAAGCAGTAGAGGTTAAAGGGTTTTAACTTCAGAATTTTCATTTAATCTTTTCAATATTTCCTAGCCTTCAGTATTGCCTGCCAGCTCTGTGCCAGGATGCCTGCATGGAGTGGGATGGAGGGAGAGAGGGCCAAATCTGTAGTTCTCCACTGCTTTAGAGGTGGAATACTTCTCTGGAGTTGGAAATGAGGCTTGTGTTGTTCCTTGTATCATACCTTTCAGAGTGGTTTGTGGCTCAGGAGGGCCAGGATGGTTTGGTTTTGCTTTGAAGGACTGTAAATTTTGTGCTTCAAAATACCATTTGTTATTAAATCTGCTGCCCACTATTGATTGGGAGGATAATGACAAAACCAAGGTACCAGGACCAATCCTATTGGTTTATTCCTATTATTTATTCCTAGTATGCCTATGTTTTTCTTGCACCTGCTGCCAAAACAATCAGCTGTGTATTACTTTATGCTTCTGTAGTGCCACACCAGGGAATTCAGAAAAATGCCATAAGTAATACTTAAACAAAACATTTCAGCCAAAAATGGTTAATGTGAAATAAATATAAAATTGTAAAGCAGATACAGCAATGTGCCAGAGACAGTAAAATTACAGCATCACAATACTAGCAGCCAATTTTAAATACAAAGATATGACTTTTTATTTGCTTTTGGCTTGAAAGCTATTAAGGTTAATGAGTGGAGTCTTGTCTCATCTTCTCTCATCTTGTAATTGCTGTGGCAGGTCACAAACCCTATATAAAGTCATATAAGAGTAATAAAAAAAGCTCTCAGCTTGAACCAAATGAGTTCATATTTCTACTTTAACAGAGCATGGGACCTGGGGTTTTTGAACCCAATGAGTAATATATCAATATGCTCAGGGAAAAAAAAGAAGAAAAAAAAAAGAAAGAGGAGAATGTCCTTTTCATCAGTTAGAATTCGTTACTAGGCATAACCCAGTCCACAAATAGATGCATCCTTGTTTTTGTGTATTCCTCTTATTCTTTACTCACATCAGGGTTCAGAAATCCAGGAGTAAAACATTGTCCCCCTGTCCTTAACATTGGTGGTTATAGACAAAATGAAACTAACATGGAAAGGGATTAATCTACAATAGAAAACTGTCCCAAAACTCATTTTTAAGGAGGGATCATTTGCATTTGCAATGCAACATTGTTGACATAAGCGTTTCTCTTGGTATATTGTTTTGAGTTACAAACTTATTCTGCAGGGTTTTTGTTCTGTTTGTTTTGTCATGATAAAACTTTCATTGATCTCCTGCATATTTCCCCTGACTTTTAAACTTTTAATCTATTATTAAAGTGCTCATTTGAATTGAAGGCAAAAGTCAGAAACAGTTTTACTGTTCTAAAAGTTTTTGAATATACAGGCAGGTATCTATAGAGTAGAACTACCTAGCTGAGAAATATAGAGTGAGAATCACAGAGAAGTGAGATGCAGAAAGAAACCTAGAAATTATGTTTTGCTAATTCCTGCATTCTCCTCATACAAGTTATCCAAGTAAACAATTGTAGCTCATTTAAGTGACCAAAACTTTAAACTTGTACTTTATACATCTACTCTTCTGATGCTGTTAATACTTTATCTTCTGGATTTCTTCCTCAAAAAATACTTTATCTTGTAGATATCTTCCTCAAAATGTAAAATATTTCCAACATTAAAGGCAAGTACGCCTGAAGTCTGACATATGTTTAAATCAAGCAACAATTAACATATGCTGACTTGTAGGCTGAACATTCCCAAATCACACATACTTTTTTAGCTATTTTAGACCTTATATGTTCATACACTTAAAAAAAATGTTACAACTACTTCTAAAAACTTAAAATGGTTTATAGTGTATTTTAAGTTCCCTGAAGTAATAAATATAAACATTGCGTACAATAAAGGCCAGATTCTGGGCCTGATAAATTCTGATGGTTTTGTCCCTCTCAGTCACACATTTTTCTCACAGAAGTAAGAAGAAATATTCAGTCCCTGGTTTTTGTAAGTTTACTGTCTCTATGATTTTGTCCATAATTGTTTTATGCATTCCTTTTTCAAAGTATGTGCACTGTAAGTTTTCATGAGTAAGAGGAGATTAGCATTTGACTTATCTCTGAACAAGGGACAGCCACAAGGAAGAGCCTAAAACTGTATTCCTTCTGCAGAATGTATTGTTCAAGCTCCAGGGGTTTGTTTTGTTTTGCTTTTTTTCAAAAAGCTACGTTAGATAAGACTATGAAAAGAAGTGGGCTTAAAACCATTCTTGAATATTTTGGTTATCAGAAAAGGGTCACAAAGTTTTGACGGGAATATTTGTTCTCCATGCTGCCTCCCACTCCCTGCCCCCAGGGTACTATAGAAAATCCTCCTTATATTTGAGAGACTTTACTGAAAATTGTTAAGATGAAATATGACAACCTGAAAGAAATTACTTTTTTTGAAAATTGCAAGGAAATGGAAACAGACATTTTAAAAGAACAAGCTTCAACAAGAAGTAGTTATGATGTAGTTCTGGCAGACAAAGCAAGATGTCTTCAGCTCAGATTTCTCAAGATCTGAGGGAGAAAATCTGTGTATGGCTCAAAATATTCTAAAAATGTTGGACCCTCTTCTGCAGTTTCCAGGCATGGAACTGCTGCAGTTTGGTTCTGTGGACTTCTCAGCTATGGAGAAAGTAGAATGCATTAATTCTCTGGGTATAAAATTATAGAGAGAGAGTCTGTTATCAGCTGAGCCACATGCCTCTCTGTATCTGGATAAATGTGCTTTATGTGGCTTTCCATGAACTTTGCTCTCTTTCGTCTTCACTAGCAGATTTCAGAGTTGGAAACATGTAGAAGTAGAATAAGCAGGTAGCAAGGTGCCAACAAATGAAAAAATACTTATTTTGGCATATGTTTCTCTAATTTATTGTATGTTTCACTACCATTATATGGAAACCAGCCATATAAAAAAGTTGCATATGAATGCAGAAAACTGACATGTCTATTTTTAGACATCCTAATTTTTAAGCAGATCAGACAATATGCAAAAAAAGCTGCACATATGCAAGTACATTTCTACAATGCCCAAATATGTATTTCTTTGACCAATGTCAATTTCCATATTGTTCCAGTTCCCTGTTTCTTTCCTTACTTGCGGGTCTTCAGTCCAGCTGTGTAAAGTCCATTTGTGAATTGTAGAGTATAAAGGAGGTTCCCTTGAGTGAGAAGAGCTCTTTTATTCCTTGTGCTTGTGGAGGATTCAAAATGAAGTGAGAGAATTGCTTTAGAGTGTCACCATTCCAGTGATTTATAGTAAAAAATAAATAAAAAGGCAATTGTTGATTTACAAGAACAATGCTCCTTCCCTGCTAAAACCAAGGATTTCCATGATCTGTTTTGCTCCATTTTAAAAGACAAAATCAAAACACCTTCAAAATTAATCAAAACTAAGCCAAGACAATTGACTGAAACTGTCTTAGAAAAAGCAGTTGCTTTGCTGCACACTATAGATGTGTACTCTGTTTTTATTCCCCTCCAGACTTCTTAAAATCACATTGTTATCTTAGTCTTTGAAATGTAAAAATGCTGGCACATCAAAGAAATATTGTGATGGTCAAAGAAATTTAGAAGGAGAGTGTACATAATGAATACTTAACACTGGAGCTTTACTTCTTGGGTTTTTTCTTTTTTTTTTGGTGCGGATATCCATTGTAGCAACTTAAAGCTGGAAAATGAGGCATGAAATTGTTTGTAGAAGGTTCAGTAAATTGAATCTTAAGCATTTGTATGTTTGCTGCAAAACTAAGCTTGCAATTTTAGTCATAACATAGGTTTCTTTGCATTTGTTCTGTAGCTTGTTAAACAAAAAGCAGATAAGAAAAAAAGCAGAAGAGAAAAACATATTGAGGATTATAAGGAGCATACAAAAGCCAACAACACATCAGGAGACAGAGATGAAGACACCCTCAGTGAATAAAAAGAGGTGTTTCAGCCATGCTGAGGATATGAAAATTGTAGTGATTTACCCTTCTCTAAATTTCTGCAATAGGATTCAAGCCCTCCATATGATCTGGAGCAGACAGGGCTCTCATGACAGCACACAAAGCCTCTCCTTTCTGCTGCCATGTTTATCCAGCTTGCAGAATTTAGGGTTGCCTGTTGACAGCTTGCTGAGCCACCTTTACCAGCGTTCTTCTTTCCTACAGTAAACATACTCTTTAGGAATGGCTGGCTTGCAGAAGTCTGAAATCCTGTTTTCTTGTCCTGCTGCCTTCAGTCATGATTGCTACCTGGATGAAACTTTTCCTTAGTAATAGTAGTAAATTCCATCATGTGATTGGGTGATCCCATTCTCCTGGGGCTCTGTTGAGCCTTCTGAAAATGTCAGGGTGGAGAGCAGTGTGTTTTGAATGGCAGGGAGCCACCATGGGGTGGCCTGGTAACCCTATTTGTGCCACCTCTCTGTTTCTGTCTAACACAAAACACATTTAACTTCTTCTCATTTGGAACATGGGTTTGTAGAGGAATACTAGCTGAAAAAGTAAGACTTACAAAATAGTAGAAATCACTAAAACTAGTGCACTTCACACATACACAATCTCCATCTCTGAGATATTTTTAATGAGTCTGCGTGTTCCTAATTTGGGGATTAAAAGATAGACAAAGAACACTTTATTTGAAACAGAATATGAGATTTGCAGCGTGTGACTTCTTTAGGTTACATCTGCTTTCTAAATATTTGCCTTCATGTTAGACTTAATTTCATATATTGCCTGTTTATTTTACTGTAGAGAAGGTAAGTTGGTTTCATCTAAATTTTAAATATTTAATTCCAGAAGCAGGAACTTAGCTGCAACATCCATGGACCAGTTCAATGTGTGCTATTTCACCTCATCAGGCCCAGTGTAATTTGGTCATCCATTTACTCCAGGACATCTTCAAACAGAGCCCTTCTGGGATATCATACCTGAGGAAAACTTTTGAGAATATTGAGAAACCTGTGAATTTACAACTCACTTCAACATATTTTCATGAAACTGTGATTTCAGGTGGGTTGAAAAATTCTGCTAATGAATTGGGTTGGGCAGGAATGCTCAGAATATCAAAAGAAACCTGACAACTTCCCTACACACATTTTTGATTCAGAATAGTTTTATCAAATTGGAAGAGTCTCAGTAATAGGAAGAGTCGATGAAAAATAAAGTGTTATCATTGTACTGGTTTTTTCTTTTGTAGAAAGTGCATGTCCTTGTTAAAGAAAAAAAAGGAAATTCTGCTGCTGTGCATGAATTCCTTCAGCTGTCCTCCTCAGGTATATTCTTCTGCCTGAATTAGGAGTAGAAATGATCTTATGTGTTATTGTTTGTTCAATGCTCATAACTCAGATAACAGCTTTACATGAGGTTTAATAGTGTTATGAACCAGATATAAAATAAGTCTGTGTAGTTATATGCATATAATTCTCTCTTACCATGTCCCTGTAGATGCTTTTCTCAGGATATTAAGTACATTCTTTAAAGAGTCAGTGGTAATTTCAGTCTTCAGTACAATACTTGAGAGGGCAGTTAAAGAAAATCTATTATCCCTTTCTCCCTCAGGAAAGATAAGAAGAGTGGAAAATTAGTTCCTATTGCCAAATTACACTTTATCCTGGAGGAGCAGTTACTTCCATTCTTATGTCATATATCCTGACTTCATTCACTGAGGAGATCCTGGTTTACACAGGATGAAAGAACAGGAAAGGTAATGTCCAATCAGTTCCTCTCTCATTTTCATGCTCATCCATATATTATAATGCCGATTAATTTCATCCTTAGGTTCATTCAGTTCAGCCTGTAAGATGTGTCTGGGCTTCATTTGCTTTGATCCTAAGGGGAAAAATGGCAAAGATGCATGTCTGGCCTGTATGGAGATGTATAACATTTGTTTCTTAAGGCTGTTTGATTAAAATTTATACCAATTCTAGAAGCTTCAGAGTTTAAGGACAGAATATCCTATACGAACAATCATGTTCTATATGAACAATCAGAAAATGTGAAGTTGTTTTTTTCCTTTTTTCATTTGGATGATTGTGATTAAGACACTATGTCCTATAATTTTTGTTCTTCATAACTTAGTAGTTTAAGCCTCTGAAACAGAACTAATGGAAGGATTACTCCTCCTAATTTTTGCTTCCACTGTGCAGTGATGGCAGTTATTATAAAAGAACCTATCACAGGGAACCTTATCCAAGGTATTCATTCCTGTCCACACTCATTTACATAATTTAAAATATGGTGTAATACTTTACATTTATTTATTTATATTCTAGATATGGTTTTATATACTATAATACTTTTAGAGATTTGTGGCTGTCCTCATCCCTATTGTGGGGCCTCAGAATGTGGTTGCATTTGATCCATAAAAAAAAACTTCTGCGTAAACAAAAGTTGCAGTTATCAAAGGGAGAGGGTGTGTAGGTAAATAAAGCCTATGGTGGGTTTTACACTAAATAAAGGAAATGGGGTAGGACAGATGACCAGGAATGGCACATAAAGCTCAGGAGTGAGCAAACTAATCTACACTGGTCCCATCTGCAGTCAGCTGTGTGCTCTTGTGGCAGTGCTATCCTCGGATGCATTAGGGGGAATCTTGCCAGCAGATCAACAGAAGTGATTCCTCCTCTCTCCTCACACAGGTGAGGCTGCACCTGGGATAATGTCCAGTTCTGGGCTTCCCAGTACAAAATAGAGTTGGAGCTGCTTCCTAATGGCCAAAGCCAAATCAAATGGTCTGGAACATCTCTCATCCAAGGAAAACCTGAGAGAACGAGGATCATGCAGTCTGGAGAAGGGAAGGCTTTTGTGCTTATATATAGTTATATATATAGAGAGAGAAGTTTGATATCGTTATTGATGTGTATAAATACCTGAAGGTACAAAAAAGGCATAGCCAGACACTTTCAGGTGGTAACAGGCAAAGAGGTAATGGGCATAAACTAAAACAGGAGATTTCATCTGAACATCAGGAACCTCTATTTTTCCACTGTGAGACTCACTGAACACTTATCTAGGTTTCCCAGAAACTTTATGCAGAGTTTAATATCCTTGCAGATATTAAAAAAAGAAGTCTGGATACGGTCCTGAGCAGTCCATTCTAGGTGGGTCTGCCTGAGCAAGGCAGCAGGACAAAATGACCTCCAGAGGTCCCTTCCAACCTCAGCCATTGTGTGAGTCTGTAAAGACAGAAGGAAAAATGCAACTTCAAGGGCAAAAACTATTTTTGTTCTCAGAGAAAAAGAGTGGCTACAGCTATTCTGATTTCAGAGACTCCACTATATGCAATATTTACTAGTCTTCTAAGTACATATTTCTTAATCAATGATTTAATTTGAGCTCCTATTTTGGTCAGCAGTATTTTGGAATGAATCTAAGATCAATAAGTCTGGGGTGCTGAAGGAAATAAAATTCATGATAACCAATTTTCTGTACTTCATTAATAAATTTAAACAGAAGAGGTTAATTCTAATAATGAAGGAATAACAGAAGTTTCTCTTTTAAGATTTACTCACTTTGTAAATATATCACTCCTTTATTTCTTGTACTCATGGGAAAGAACAAAAACTTCAAAGCACTTTGATTCTGAGAAATATAGAGTCTCTTAGCCTCTCTGCCTCCAAAACCAGAGGAGATCCTTCCTTTACTGATGAGTATTAGGCCTGGCTGCTTTTGCTGCCCACTCATTTTGCCTCTGTGGTCTGTTGCTCTTTTCAGCATTAACATTTTCCAGCTGCACTTAAATCTCAGTGGTGGCTGGGTTTCTGCTGTGCTAAGTGCTTTGTGGACACAGGCCTCAAACAACTTAGAAAATGAGGAGGGAAACCAGTAGTTCAGGAAGTCAGTGGTAGGGACAGAAGTGGAGGCCAGGCCTGTATTTTGGACTAGCACTGTGTGTCTGGGAGCTTGCTGTGTCCATCTTCACACCCCACCACCTCCCATAAGCTCAGGCAATCTGGTCCAGCTCTGTACAACAGGAAAAAATAAACACAGCAAAAAGTTTATTCATGTTTTCCTTTCAAAAATCCAGGAAATGCAGAGCTGCTAGGATTTACATGATTTGTCCTTCTTGAAGTAACTTTGGAGGAGCAGCCATAGGAAGCCACATGCCATGTTTTGTGGAGACCTGTCAGGAAAATAAATCCTGGAGAATCCAGGAAGGAAGACTGCAGAGTCCTCCACTAGAATCAACAGGATTCTGATTCAAATTTAGTTTCCTGCCTGTAGCATGTGCTCATGCAAAGAAAAAGATTTTTACATGATTATTCTGTAAGCCTTCAGAAAAATCCCACAGAAGAAATATGGTGATATTAGTATTAACTTTAGTTAAAATTATATAATTAAAAGTATATAATTTTATTTTAAAGAAGTATCAACTAATTTCATAAATACCTCTACAGCATATATAATGTAAATGAATAACATTCTTATTTTTGATTTTAAAATATTTTCTTCTCCTGCCAGATACTTTTGTTTTACACAATGAGAAAGAAGACTTAAGAAAAAGCATTCTTTAATATAAAATCTAGAGGTCCAGGAAGAAACCTGTTGTCCTTGATTTCATGGTACAGCTCAGATTGATATAAATTTTGTTTTAGAGTAATTTAAAAATTTTATTGGGATGGTTTAGAGTCAGTTTGTGAAGATTTTATGTTCACTGTACAGCCCCTGTCCCTAGCAAATGACACAGATTTAATGAAATTATTCCTGTGAGTAACTGCTCAGCAACATGACCAGGTTGTTTCAGAACCCAGCCTGGATTGAGACAGGGGATGGTATCAGAACTTTGACTTGGTCCATTCAGTTTTTGATTTTATAACAAAATATTTAAATATTTCATTAATAATTTCCCTGTATTCAATATTTGTTTTCAATTTTTTGAAAAATCCTACCTTTAAATCTTATTGAAATCTGAAGACTTTATTCCAAACTCCCAAAATTTATTGGGACATTTTGATGTCCTAATAGTGCTTAACTCCATTAGAGATTACATTACTTTTTCCATCTCTGTGCTGAGCTGTACCTATTTATCAGCTGTTATCTATTACTGTGAATGGAAATTGAGAAAATTTAAATCCCTTAGTGATCACACCGTGTAGGTACGAATGGATGAATTATTTAAAGAAGCACACTCTTATTTACTTACAAGTCTAATAGAGGAGCATGTTTTTTTCTTTGTTTTAAAGAGAGAGATAAATTATTTTGTGCTACCTCAGGATATTTTTCTGTGATTAGAAAGCAGCCATATGTCATATTATTCAGATACCTTTTGGCCCTATAGTATAGAAAGCACATTGATAATTTCTTACTGGTTTCTGGATACTTCCTATCTGTATTTTAAGTGCTCTTTTGTTGTTCCTTTGAACAACAGCAACAAAAACCTCAGCTGTATTCTCAGCTACTTGGTAACAATGGCCCAATTTTCATCTTCACATCCTTTCATTTCAAAATTGCCTGTGCAGGTGGTTGCTGTGCAGCTCTTTTCCCTTTACATGACTACAAAGCCTGTGGTTTGTTATCACTCTGGTTTTAGCCCAGGACACATCCTTTGCAGGGATTGCCCAGGCAAAAATCAGAAATGTTTGATTCCTTGCTGACCACTTCATCCAGGAGCATTCTCAGTGCCTGGGTGGTCTGATTGCCCCTTGGAATCACTTGGAGTCAGGTCTTTGCAGCTTTCTTGGTGTCAGTGTTCAAGTCCTTTACTTTGTTAGCTCTGTAGCAAGTAGCTGTGCAAATGAAATCGCAGAAAATTGCCTCCAAACTGGAAAAGCCCTTTTTTCCTCACTAGTTCTGTGTCTTGTGGGTTACCTTTCTCCTGGCCTCTCTGTGTTCTTCCTTCCCTTCTCGTGTCTTACATGTGTATGGCTAAAAACTGATCATCAAAAGATCTCACACTCCAAAGCACTATATCTGATTGGTTTTTTTTTTTTCTCACGACTGTCCTGTTTTTGACAGGAAAATGACAGGAAAAATTGGAATGTTTCTGTTTGGGAAATCATATTCTACTTTCAAGATAAGTGAGAAAAAATGTTGCCGGTTTCCCCCAACAATGCATTGACAGGTACATTTCTACCTAAATCATTACATCTCTTAGCAATGAAACACAAAGCCCACCAGATTTTTAGCAATACACCCCAATCCTGACCAAAACTGGTGGGTTCAGATCTCACTGAATTTTCTTACGAACACACACAGCATGTCTGTGTTCTTAGAGAGAGAGAAACACAGTACTCTTTCCAGGAGATGGAGAAAACCACTCTCATCATGCAGTACTTTATTAAGCTGTAGCTTCATGGGCTAGACAAGGGAAAAACTATTGAAATTTTCAGACTTATCCTGTATCTGGGTCACTCTTTCTCAGCACTCATTCACAGGAATGCTTTGTTTGTATTTAGGCATTTGTCTGTGAAGACAAAGTGGTTCATATAATGTTTGCTTACCGTATACTCAAGAATTCATCTTCCTTTTTGGCTTAAATCCTTTTGATAATGAATGGTGATTGAAGGTGAGGTGTGAACTGCCTTTCCTGTAGTCCTGTTAAGATGGAGGAATCAGACAGCGTCAATGTACGCTAGAAAGGGAAGGAAAAATAAAGGGAATTTTATTTGTAACATATCCACTACAGGGATATGACTAAAATGCATTCTGTTTTCCCAAATCCATCATAGATGTTGTGCCAGGAATTTTACACAAGTTAACACCTGATCATGGCAAAGCTGAATTCCTGTCTGGTGTTTTAAGTCTTCCTCTTTTTTGTTTTTTTAATGGGATTTCAGTTAGGAAATTGTTTGTGTTTACATTAACAGCCAAGTGGAAATGTGCAAACTGCTCTGCATTTCAGAATAGTATCAAAGTGTCATAACTGAGCTCCTAAAGAGCACAGTCATGTTTTGGAAAACCTTGAGTTTGCAGATTGGAGTTTGGCAAGGGGAGGGGAGTGTTGTTAGAGGGATTTTTTTGGTGGGGAGGAGGCTGGGTGTTGTGTTTGAGCACATCGGCAGACGATGAAGAAAGAAATTTTCCTGCAAAATTGTTCCATCTCTGTTTGGAAAACAGCTTTTTCTTTTCATATTTTTTTTGTTTGGTTAGGCTTGGGTTTTTTGTTTGTTTGTTGGTTTTTGGTTTTTGTTGGCTTTTTTTTTTTTTTTTTTTTGTGTGAAAACATTAAGTACTGGACTCCTTTCATATGAAAAATTTAATGAAGTTATTGCCTTATAGGGTCCAGTCGGTCTACAGTGATGACCTGTTTCCGGTTGGAAACCTGTTGGCTTTCTCTTTCAGTAGTGATTAAAGGATTGAAGGCCACCAAATGGATAGCCCTAGAAAACATTTTCAACAAAAGGAGTTCAGGCATACTCCCTCCAGTAGAGGGCATTGATAATTGAGCATGTAAGCCTGATTCTTTGGAAAATGTCAGAAGAAGGAAATAATCATGTCAACAAATCTTTCCCTCCACTGTACAAATCCAGAAATGGATGTTGTATTTGTAACCATGTTTTCACAGATAAACAGCTTGTTTATCTCCCTGAGAACAGGAGAAACAATGATTTTCTTTTTCAACTATCCACCTACATGATAAGGAATTTACAGCAAGTGACAATGGTAAGCAAAAGAGGACACTTTTGAGGACAACTGCAGTTTGGAGACTAGGAGTAAAAAAGAAAATACTACTTGGTGTGTTTATTACTATCTACTGCTCAGTAAAAAACCCAGCAATGGAGCAACCTGCATGGAAGATGAGAGGTACAGGGCATGTGAAGAAATGTCTTTAGGGTCATGAAAATAGAAGTGATTCTTTACATAATTAAAACAGTCTCTCTAAATGATTCTAAGTGAGTAGAGTTGTAGGATCTGGGAGCAAAAAAAATGTGTACACCTAACAAACAGAAGCACACCATTAGGAGCTGGCTAGCTGATGACCTAGTGTGGCAGAGCTGATTAGTGACAGCATTGAAACCCTGGCTCTTGGTCTGCCTGTCCTCCCTGTTGCTGTTCCTGCATTCCCCTCACACACAGCTCTTCTGAATGTTGAGTGCTGTCTGCAGCCCTTCTGCCATAAAGCTAAGGTGAGAGTCAGTCAATAGGTGTTTTGGGAGATGCTCACAGTGGAAGATGATGCCAATTCACTCTCTTTCACCCAAGCAGTCTTTTTCCAAAGGTAACAGGGGCAGGAAAGTGTCCATGGGGATGGTATTAGTGGTCAGCATACATTTTTTTGGTGTCCACAGGAGAGCTGGGAATATTTTCCTGCAGGAATGTGTTTAGTTTTATAGGCCTGTTTCCTTATGCAAGTAAGTGACTGTGTGATCTAGCAACCTGAGTTGAATAGCCAGTCCTTTAGGTCTTTCACAGGCTATGAATACAGTAAGAGCACTCAACCCTTCTGAAGATATGCAAATGTAGGCATTTAAAAGATTTACATTCATCTTTCACAGGCCTCAGAAATATAAATATGAAATATCCAGAACCTTGTCACTTCAGTAATAATTAAGCTGATGGCCTATTATGTTCGATTGCAAATCAATATAGTATCTTTTGGTGCCACTTGAGTTCTTGAGGGTTGGCTTGGGGCCAGCACTAGTTATACAATTGAAGAGCTGCAGCTGCATCGAAAACTTCTCTGCCATTTCCATTCAGAAAGAATAGACTGGTAACAATGGTGGCCAGCCTCTTCATAGTAATTGTGTGCAAGTACACATTTTGAAATAGTGTTTTTGTTCAGCAGGTGCTGTTATTTTAGTTTAATTTGAATTTTGAAATATGGAGGAGAGAAGGGGCCTAATCTTAACAGCATCTAACCTACAGCTGTTCAGAACAGGACAGCAAACAGCATATGTTGCTTAGATGAAAATCATAATTGCTTATTCTTCCTGGCATATTAGCAGACCAGTGCTGAGCCTCTGAAATTATCCAGCATTTTCAGGCTTTTACTTTACAAAGTGATCCACAATAGTCTGGAAGAACAATTCTAGAACATCTGACAGTGAGTTTTCCCACACGCAGCTACTTGGTTTTACTTCAGAAAACACAGACTGGGTAGAGATAATCTGCCAAGGCACTGTCAGAAGCACTGATCTCCAGAAATATTAATGCAGCCCAAAGTCTATGTTGTTTCAGCATACTGCAAAAACTGAAGAAATAGCTTGTAAAAAATGATGATTTCTTGGGAAAAAACTGTCTCTTTGTTTTCCTCCTCTCCTTTCAGGTTTATATCTATCCCTATGGTCTGAGGAGAACAGAAAGGTCACAAAGTTTTTGAGTGTATGCTAGCCAAAAATATTTACTGAAGTTCTTGTCCAGGTTTTTTTTCCTATGGGCTGTTGTTAGGAGATTTAATATCAGTGATAGATAACCTGCATTTCTTGAAAATTTTCTCCATATAAGTGTTAGAAAACAGGACATACTAGAAAAGGCAAAAAAAAAAAAAAAAGACATAGAATAGGTGTGATTAGAGTCAAAGTTCAAAATTTTAAATTACTTTTGTCATAAGTCTGACTCAAAATCTGACTAAAAGTTTATAATTAAAAAAGGTGTTGGTAATGATTCTTTCTTTGAAAAGTAGTGGACATATATTTTAAATATTTTATATCATCTGACAAAACTTGTATAATGTAAACTAAGGTACATTATTTTTGGATCAGTGCTTAAATGATAATTTAATTTGAATGAACATCTCTGGAATTGGAATACTGTTATTTAGATGCCTTCAATTTAATCCTTTTTCTTGCCAGTGCCTGATTATGCCTGGGTCATCTTAATGGTCATTACAAAATGAATAACATGTAACAAGTCAAGTTTGGCTCAAGCAAATTCATTAAACCTCAATGACCATTCTGTATATATATTTATATATCACTGCTTACTCATATCTACTTTGGGATGTGTAAAAACAATGATATCCTAATATGCTGTCAGTTTCAAATATTTCCTAGCTGCAATTTCATTCAGATCAAGATCCTGAGGGAAGGAGAAACTAAAATATGTATCATTGTGCTGTTATCAGCCCCACTGAAGATGTTGCTTTAGTTGTTTTTTCAGAGGGAAAGGTAAAATAATGCATTCAAAATTTAACATGCAAATAATAACAAAGAATAAAGTTTCTTCATTAAATATTTCCCTGGAAACCCAGAGGAAACCCAGAGGTTTATATTGTTGAAAATATTGAAGTAAAAAAAAAAGTATGATGCATGAGACAATCACTGTCTCATTTTGATAAAATCACTTCTTTAAAAATGAGATGCTTTTTTCCTTAATGCTTTTCAGAGGAAGATAGAAAGTTAAAAGAATTACTGATTTATGTACAAATTTGGTGGGGTGTTTTTAATACACCTGGGAAGGCTGGCAAGGTGAGGTGCTCTGCCAGGTCTGCCCCCCGTGAATAAAGGGCCAGCTGAGATTTCAGTCTGTCACCACCTGCCCCTACAGAAGTCACAGTAAACCAGGTTCTTCTTATGGACCCTTGGGGCAGATGCATGGGAAAAGACACTAAATGATGATGTTTTAAAATATATATATGTAAGGTTTATTTCAGAAAAAAATTGATTGCAATGGAAAGCAGGTATGTAGCCATTTTGGTTGTTATTGTCTATAGTAATATAGCACTTGCACTTAAGAAAATGTATAAGGAGAAAAAGAGAAGGGAAGAAAGGATGAGAACAGATCTTACTATCCATTGTCCTCTCAAGAAGATTTGGCTGTAATTTTGAAGTAGTTTGAAGAGGTTATTTTTGGTCACCATATCCACTCAGTTTGACTTAATAACTGGGACACAAAAATTTTATTCAGATCTTCTAGAGTAACATATGCTAGTATGAAATTATATTGATATAATTAATTTGATTCTTATCCAGTACTCCAGTCCTGGAGATCCTTATGTCCCTTCTGCAGTTCATTAGAGTTGTCCAGGCAGTGCAGTAATATATTTCTAATATCTGCTGTTTCTACATGAGAACCAGGATCTCATTGAACTTTCCATTTCTTCTCTCCACTGCTGTTAAGGACCACATTGGAAAAGATTCACAGTATTTCCAAATTTAGCATTTCAAACCCTCTTCTGAAAACTTCTGGCTCATTAGAGAGATCATCACAAAATATATTGAGTAAATTCCCTTTCATAGCAATTATAATTCCTCAGAGACTACGATAAACTATGAAGAACAGAAGAAATTTTGAAAGTCATGTCATTCATCAACTTTAAAAAAAAATCAATTCTTGTAGGACAAGAAAACAAATCAGTCCTAAATTATTTCAGCCAGTAATTAAGAAGCAGTAGACTGAAGATAGGCAGCAGATTTCAGCATCAAAGATATCATTTGCTGATGACAAGTTGTTGGGACTTTTTTGGTGTTTCTTTTAAATTTTATTTTTGTACAAATTAGATTAGAAAATATTTTACAGAATCCTTTTCTCTAATAAAACAGATTCTACTCTCCATTTCCTCTCTCTTTCTCGCTAACAGGTCTCCAGCTGGCCTGGGAGGCTTATCACCTCTATCTAGTTATTAACAGTCCATTTGCTTAAGTACCTACCATAATTACTTTGTATGGTTCCTCCGAGAGATGCTTCATTTAAGGAACTCTAGGAAAAGTTCTGCTCTGACTGACAACCACACAGTCACATATCTGCCACCTGCTAGCATCTCTTAAGCCAAAATAAGTTTGTGGGAGAGACATCCTGCACTTGTCTATATTTTAAAGGTTTTATTTCTCATCTCTCTTTTCAAATTCCCAAATCCCATTTTAAACGGTCTTTTTTCCTAGCTTTAGCTCTTTATGCAGTATCAGCCCTGAGTTTGCACACTAGCTGCTGCTCTAAATTTTGTAGGTAGGATACTGTGCAATGCATGTAAACCAGAGGGATTGCATGAACTGAATTCATCAGGTGCCTTTTTCACCTTGACATGTTAACAGAATTTTATTGTCTATTCTGACTCCTGCAACTCTGTAGTCTAGGTAATAACCTTAAAAGCTATTCTTTAGAATAACTAAAACTCAAACTATACTCTTTAGCATGTCATGGTAGTGATTTTATTTTTTGGTTGCTTATCTTAGTTTTGTTCTCTGTGGGTTCACAGACTCTCGTTTTCTTTAAATTTTACCTAAAACATTAAAGTGAAATGAGAAATAATTTCCTTTATTTTCACACCTTTCACATGGCTTTAAGCAAAGCCTTGCATCAACCTCTTTGATAAAGTTGGGACCAGGTTAACTCAACCTCTGTAACTTTTTTCACACATTTGCCCTGGGTTTCAGGTTTGTAACAGATCTTGAGCTACAACTTGAGCCAGGATAACTAAGTCAGTGGCCAGACACAGATTGTCCCAAAGTAATGTGATCCAGAATTTCAAGCTTTTTAAGCCTAAATGGCTACAACAGAAGGGACAAGACTAAAAACTTTATTTGAAAATGTAAATATGCTTATAAGGAACGGCAGCCAGCCTTTCTCTTTTTGAGTAAGAAGTTAGAACAGTGAAATAATTTTTGTCTCTTGCAAGTCTCTCCTTGAGTGAAAATACCACAGTAAGTCTATCAAAGACAATGGAAAGACTCAGTGAATCTGGGTATAAATACTTCATGTGTCCTTTTTTTGTGGTACACAGGCACAAAATAAATACTTCATGTGTCCTTTATTTTGTGCCTATGTACCTAAAAATAAATAGAAAAAACAAATCATTAAAGAAATAACAAAAACCCCCAACACAAATAAAAAAAAAAAATTTTCAGTTCAGCAAAAATCCTGAAACCCCATAAATCCAAAGCAAGGCACTGCCATGTTGTGTTAGGTTTAATAGATACACTGAAAGATTTCTGAATGTTATTAAACTGCTATTTTCTATAGGAGAATAGCAGTAGGATATTTATCCACCAGATGTGACTGTAATCACTATAACCATCAAAAAAAAAAAAAAAGGCAAACTGTCATTATGCATAGGTTAGCCAGTAAAAAGATGATGAAGGCTTTGTTCAGTCATTTTAATGCACCACCATGTAAGTGCTGTAGATTTTAGTCTTGTGGCCAGCAGAACTGTACCTTCACATTTATGTCTTAAATAGATCAGTCAAATAAGTATAGCACATGGAAAACAAATTTTGGACCCATGGATGAGGCAATAGCACACCTGTCAGAATCTAAAGGTGCCATAAAAATGGTCTTCAGCAGTGCCTTATATAATTTGTACTTTTGTAAACCTATTCTTGATGGTCCTAGAAGCTGGAATTTATACAGAAGAATGACAGAAGTTGAACTGGAGAGGTGTGACCAGCGTTACTATGGCAACTCCGAGTGCTGGGTATGTGAGGAGGCAGGTAAGGCCCCTGTGGATCATCAAATGCCAACCTGGCTATTATAATGAATGGTAATTGGTTAAATTATTAAGCATTCTATTGCTTATCCCACAGTAACTAAATGGCCTTGCAGTTGCTATATAATTACTGGATGACTGATGGTCTGTTTTCTCCTTGTGATTTTTGTAGTTTCTTGTCTGTCATGATAACAAGACAGCCTAAATCTTTCTTACCAATCATAGGTCCTGTAAGGTGCTAAATGCCTTCGATTCATCAATTTTATAATGAAGCTGGCATGCTGAGTTCTCTTGAGGATTGGTTGTCAGGGTACTATAAAACAAAGTATTACTGCCACAGGAAACAGGTGTTTTGGTTAGGGTACTGATCTGAGATTTAAACTTTATGTCCTCAGCAGAAAGCCAGAGTTTGTACTCCAACTTATCAAATATTCAGATTACCTAAGCTCTTGTTACAGCTTTTACCTGCATGGCTCCCATGGTGAGGGGTAAGTTTGTCCACTTCATTCAGCTCTGTTCTACTCTTTGAACAGCTGCTGAGTTGCAGCCAAGAGTCACGTTTGAGAGAGGCTCTTAATTGCCTCTGAGCCACCAGGTGCCACTTCTCAGCTGGAAACAGAGCCAAGCTCACATATCTCCATTCCTTCATTGCCAGAGTGGCAAATTCCCACCCCCTCTGGGAAAGGGATGCAGTTAGCCCTGACCTCCCAGAGGCATTAGGGCAGGAGTGCAGTTCTGTGTCCATGCTCAGCTTTGGTCATGAAGTTCCAGCTGACAGCTACAATGTCCCCTCAGAGAATGGAACTGTGCTTTGCCTCCTCCTCTCCATTATGGTCTCAAGCTGCATCAAGGGAAATATAGACTGGATATTAGGAAAAAGTGTTTTACAGAAAGGTTGATAAAGTTCTGGAATGGTCTGCCCAGGGAGGTGGTGGAGTCACCATCCCTGGATGTGTTTAAAAAAAAAGTGGATGTGGCACTTGTGCCTTGGTTTAGTTGAGGTGTTGGGAGATGGGTTGAACTCGATGATCTTGAAGGTCTCTTCCAACCTGATCATTCTGTGATTTATGTGATTTATGTGAATGGTGAGGCAAAGTCCAGTAGGAGTTGAGGGGTGTTTCCTTAATTCTCTCTGCTCCATGCAAGCAGAATCTGACTCCCAATAAAGGAGAATAAAAGGAGCATTTTTCACTTATCATTCCAAGTTCCCATATTAGCTACTACCTCCCTCGACTTACAGGCACCCAAATCTGAGTTTGAAAACAAAAGGACATTAGACTTTTTAGGTCAGACTAGCTTAGATATGCTATAAGCATAGAGAGAAGAAATGTGTATTTACTTTTGGGTTTGGCCACTAGTTTAGTACCTGGACCTGAATAAACCTCTTTCTGTGTTTATACATTCCAACTGTAAATCCTGCATAACACTTTTGTCATCCTTGGTCTGATTAGGCTGTTTAAAATTAGGGATATCAGTGTCACTGTGGGGTAGTTTTTGTTGTGTATTTCTGCCAGGCTTGACTCATTAGATTTGTTTAGGGTTGCTCTAGTAGCACCATAATAAATTTTGGTATCAGGACACACAGCTCGTTCTGGTAGACTGCTTTGATCTTCCTCACTCTTGGCTATAGTAACTGCACAGTGGGAAGAGCTGAATGGATTTTCATGATACAAGAATTGTGTCAGATATGCCAATTAACTGAAATGTCTTTATAATCAGTTGTAAAAAGGGATTATAAAGAAAGATTAAAAAATTATTTTCTTCTGGACCAGCTCATAGTCCTTTGGCAGAAGGGCCTAAACCCCCTGGGTTCTCTAATACATGTGAAGTACATTTATAGTTCTCTAAAACAAATATAAAGTGTCAAGCATCCTTGAAAAAAACTGGTAAGAGGGCAGAATAGGCCATCTAACAAGAAAAAAAAAAAAGTCAGGGTAAGCATACCCTGAAAAGTATTGGCAAAATTCAGTGCCTTCATTTCAACTTCTGATCTTTTAGGACCCTGCATCTCCCAGGTATAAGTGCTGAAGGTACTCCTCTATAATTTCTTTGTAGTTGAGGATGGGCTTTGGGGTTATATTCTAGAGAATCTGGAATACAACCAGAATACAACCAGAATCTGGAATACAACCAGATATCCAAGAGAATCTGGCAAGTTACACTGGAGGTGATTGGAGTGGGTTTGAATGTCCAATTAAGAAAAGAGATACATCTACGAAATATGTGAGTGCTCCAACTGGGAGTAAGGATTATTGTTAAGCAGTTTTGGAAGTGCAGAACATGGGCTCATTCTTCACTTCAGCAGTGCTTAATGATTAATCTGAGCAGATATCAAGATTGGGATAACTTATTTTAATGTTTTGGGTACCCTGGACTGTTATTCTGTGCAGAATGATCACACATCTGAATTACTACAGTTATTTGAAGAGTCTTGTGATTTAAACTGGGTCCTTGACATCAACAGATATGCACGTCTGATTTTTAATTACTATGCAGTGATGAATTTCCAGCTTTATATTTTTGGGGACAAGGAGATGGGCATTAGGGTGAGGGAGAGTCAGCAATGTTGGGGGCTATTTCTGATTTTTTAAAATCAAACTGAGGTAGTTTCATCAACTGATATAAATTTTATCCTTCAGTTTTCAAAGGCTGGAACCTGTAGGTTTTTTTGTCAAGATTGGTATTGGAGCTCAGCAAGTTTGTGTCCACTGTGCATGTACTGCTGATGACTTCAGCAACATGCAGAACCATAAAGTGTGAAGGGTTATCAATTGATATGAAACCCCATTTTTTAAGTTGCAAGCATCATGGTGTTCACAGTCTTTAGGGAAGGCTGGGGTTAAGGAAGGAAGGGTTGTAGAACCAAAGTAATTTGTGTAGTTTATTTTGGCAGCTCTGCTAAAGGGAACTGAGAGTTGTCAATAGATGTGACCAGTCCCCATTCCGCCTTGGGGCTGTGCTGCAGCCTGGGCTAAAGGGAGGCAAACCCAGATACAAAGCACAGTCTGTTGCTGATTTCAGGCAAAAACACTCACAGGAGCCTGGAGTGGCTAACAGGAGTTTGTGACAGATTAATTGTCTTGGGAAATGCTAAGATTAATGATGAGATTTGGCCTTCTGGACCACAAGTGTCTCCCAGTTGAAAATACATCTGAATTCTTAAAGGTGCTGTGAAGTGAGTGATACCTTGTGTAGCTGTGTTTCTTTTTCAGGCATTTGTGGGTGCCTATTTTATATTCAAGGACCATCTTTCAGTTAGGGTTAGGATCTTAGACAAGAAGAGCAACAGTGCAGAACTGAGATTAATTTTAAAATTCAGAAGGTCTTGTAAGAGAGGCCAATACTTTTTCTACGAGTAGTGGATTCCTCCCACTGAGTTTAGGCTTAGAATATAGTTTTGGTTGCAGCAAGCAGAGGAGGAGAGGTGTGGATTGGAACCTCTTTTAAGGCAAGCAAGGAGACTGAAGTCAAAGTCCATAGTAAACTTCAAGATTCCGTTCTTGTATTTCACTCTAGTCTTGTGTGCCTCATGTCTGGAATTGCAGCTGGGGGACAGGATAATGTCTGGGAATAGAGTTGCTTCAAAAAAAGCCCTGTGTAGTTCTAAATATCCCCTCACTGTTAAAGGTTTCCTGTTCTTTGGAGGTGGCTAATGTGATGCTGTTTAGAATGATTACTGTGTTTTTTGTTTGTTTGTTTGTTTGTTTTTTTCATGAGATTCGGGGTTTTTTTCTTTTAAAAGAACTGATAATAAAGCAGAGACAAGAATTTTAAAAATAGTACCAGGATTTATAGACCTGCAATTCTAAAATTAAGCTTAAGGCTCATAAACTCACACTTGATGTTCATGGATTTTAGTTGATTACCATCACTACTACTAACATAAACTGAGCTAAGCATCAGTATTTTTGAGTACTTTATCTATCTTCTTCTTCTAATTGGACATTAGGAGTGTATTCAAAGTTCTTCACCTTTGTATAAGCCTAGGAGGACTATAGTTATTGCAGAGAATCAAGTTGCAGTTAAGGTAGATTATTTCCCACTTTCTGTTCCAATAAAAGGTTATTTTCAGGTCTGAGCCTGAGCAAAATCTGAGGTTGTGAAAACTTTATCATTAATTATTTTGATCACACTGACAGAAAAAACTAAGTAATCTCTCATGAATCTGAAATCTCCTATTTCTGATGATATATATAAAGAACTATGTTTTCAAGAAGGGTTGCCAGTTTAATTTTAGAAAATTTGAACTTTCAGTGTATGATTTCTCCTGATTTCTGTTAGATCTGCAGATTTTACCTGAGATGACTGTGGCTTATTTTATTCTTGATGCTTCTTCTAGAAGTGGCTTCATGAAGTTTCTCATCTTAGGGATGATATAAGATTTTAGAGAGAAAATACTATAAAAATGGCATTATTTCTTTTTTTCTTCATTTTCTTTATTCCATCATGTTTATAGATGATTTTTAATTTTGGGAAGCATTTGGTTGTACAGGCACTAACAACACAAGGTGTGTGGGATGCAGTGGTGCATAAACTACTTCCTGATGGAGTTTGGCTCCTTCACTTTTGTCTGACATGTGAGAGCTCTAAGAAGCAGTTTATAAGGAATGTGTCCTGTTATCATGGCATAATTAAATATTCATTCAAGCGAAAAAGGAAACAAGTGTGGAATTCATGATCCGTTGTTTGGGATAATAGTGGAGAATATAAGGTGGATGAATGCTGTACCTGTTGTTTTGATGAAGAGTTAATATAAAATTCTCATATATTTTGGGGAGCAGGAACTGTAGCTCTTCCTCTGCCTTCCAGTATGAACTTTGTAACCAGAGGACCATGGACCTATTTCACAGAAATGGGAAAAAAAATTGAATTAATTGTGTGATGTAACCTATGTCTTCATAGCTTGAGAAATATCCCATGATTTGGACTTTAGGATTACATTTACTGAGACAGAGATGTAATTATTAGACTAAGAAATCCCAGGGTTCCTACATCCTGAGGGCATATTGCCAACACTGTTTTGTTCAGGCACAAACAGTTATTTGGATATGGTGGGGTTTTGGAAAGTTTAAGTAGGTTTGGAGAATGCCCTCCACAAGAGAGCGTACAGAGAGAATAATTAGAGGAATATCTACTTGATTAATCCTTGCAAGACACAAACATGTTAGACCTTTGATTGTTACCACAGTGCGGGCAGTGTTAACATGCTCAGGAGAAGGTTATTTTTAGAGCCTCAGTTACAGAATTTTAAGCATCTATAATTCTAGAGCACTGAGGTGGCAGCTAGATAGATTTTTTTTTTGAAAACTAGCTTCCTTTATTTTTATAGCCTTCTGTATAGTAGTAATTATCATAGAAGCATAGAATTCTGAAGACATATGCACATCGCCACAGCCCTAACTATATTTCATATAGATGTAGAATGGTTTGGTTTGAAAGGGACTTTAAAGGCCATCTAGCTCCAAACTCCTGCAGTTGGCAGGGACACCTTTCACTAGACCAGGTTGTTCAGCACTCCAATTAACCTGTCCTTGAGCACTTCCAGGGATAGGGCATCCACAGCTTCTCTGGCCAGCCTATTGTAGTGCCTCACCATTCTCCCAGTAAAACATATTTTTTTCTCATATCTAATAATCTAATCCCTCTCTCAGTTTGAAGCCATTTCCCCTAGTCCTGTCACTGCATGCTCTTGTAAATAGTCTCTCTTCATCTCTCTTGTAACTCCCTTCAGATACTGGAAGGCCACAATTAAGTCATCTCAGAGCTTTCTCTTTTCCAGGCTGAACAAACACAAATTTCTCAGCCTTTCTCTGTAGGTGCCCCATCTCTCTGATCATTTTTGTGGCTCCCTCTGGGCTCACCCCAGCAGGTCCCTGTCCTTCCTGTGCTGTGACCCAGAGCTGGTGCAGCTGCAGGTGGGGTCAGAGCAGAGCAGAGGGGCAGGATCCCCTCCCTGCCCTGCTGCCCACGGGGCTCTGGGTGCAGCCCAGGACACGTTTGGCTCTCTGGGCTGGGAGTGCCATGGCTGGGGCATGGCCAGCTCTCACCCACAGCACCCCAAGTCCTTCTGGGCAGGGCTGCTCTTAAGCAAACATAGAAGAGTTGTCATATTTTCTTGTGTTAAACTTTTTTCAGCCTCTAGGGAATCAACCAAAAATGCTTATCGTAAAACCAGGAAATTTGAGAAAACTGTTGGGTTTTTTAGGGGATGCTAGTAAAGAACCCCAGTATCAACATTGCTGGCTTCTATCCTGTTAAGGTAATTATGGAGATGTCTTCAAACCGTGATTAGGCATTGAAAAGATGAGTCAACCAAATTAGCAAACAAGTTAAAAAGGCAAAGCAAAGAGACACACTGAACCTGTTTTCTTCATTTCTACCTCAGTTTCTGGCCATTTCTTTGATGTGTTGATAAGAATGTATTTTCTCCTTCCTATACTGATTAAATGTAGATTTAACAAAGATATTTCTAGTGTTTCATGCAAATCTAGCATGATATCATTTGGCTTGCTATCAATGGAAGAAGAAAATATCAAATGACTGAAGTAATGATGCATCAGTATTAGATGGAAGAATACATATGCTCATGATAGGGCTTGTTTTTAGAAAGTGGAGAAGTCTTTGAATTGAATTCTTGATGTAGAGATGTTTCTGAAAAAAGCATAAACTGAAAGAGACTTTTTCATGCAGCAAAAGAAACGTTCTGACCTATTTAAAGTCAGAAATTGTCATTTGGCATCTATTAGTAAGCATAAGAGGATGTCCTGGTGTTAAAGTCCATTCTAAAAAGAAAAAAAAATGTTTTTAAAAAGCATTCTTAATTAAAACTAAAATCTGTATAATAGAATCCTCTTGTGTTCAACATAAAAATTTGCCCATGATAATGATTAAATGAGTCGGCTGTTTAGTATTAACTAAACAAAAAATGTATTAAAATATCTGGTTTATGCATTAACACAAATGAGATTTCTCAAACTTAATTTAAAAAATATTTTCATATAAATACATATATACACACACATATATAAAATTAGCTGCTGTGAATTAGGTTTTGCATATTTCTATACATATATTATTTCATTTCTGTAAAGATATATAAGTCTTAAAAGTTAAGATTGTTTACCTTCAGAAGCTGAAAACACATTCCTTTCTAAGCAAGTGTCCACCTAAGAAATAAGAGATGGTCTGTTTTAAATTTCATAAGATGCAGAAAAAATCTCCAAAGAAACTCCGCAAGATCTTGTTTGTTTATGGTGTTGGGTTTTTTTAAGCAAATATATTTATGGAATGGAGATGGTGAAAGTTTTGCTCACAGATTTGTATTTTTGAAAAAGAAGCCAACTTTTTCTCACTGTCAATATTGTGCGTTGCAGACTGTGAAAATCAAAAGATCCGATTTTCCAGAGCGATTCAATTGACATTTCCTTTCCACACTCTAGACTTCCAAAATGTTAAGAGTATTGATTAAACATCTGGTATTTTGGTAGGTTTCCCATATCTTTAAAAGAACAGCTCTCAAATGATTTGGAGACTCCAAAGGCTCAAAAGAGGAGCGTGCTGTTTCTCATTTTAGTGTAATTGAACAGATTTTGGAGGGAGAAAAACTTGCTTAAAGTTTTATATATGTTGTGTTCTATAGATGTATGCATATAAATGGAATAAATACTCCAAGTGGCATCTCCTTTCATTTTGGATTGTCATCCTCTTATTAATTTGCTATGGCTAAAAAGGGAGGCTATATTTCTCATCTATTTGAGGAAACAGCAATAATTAAAAATATGCCCATAATCTGCTGGTTTAAGAGATTAGTTTATGGCTGGGCAACAATTTTTAAGTTTCTAAGCGTGGCCAATAGTAGACACCTAAAAAATATTTCAGGTAAAGGATCACTGTGGAGTCATCCTTTTGTTGTTACAGCATCCCAGCTGCAGCAAGCAGATATCCTGCCCCACAGTTCCTGCCTGGTTTATCAGTGGAATTATCCTCCATGAACTTGTCCAATCTTTTTTTATCTGTGTGACCTCCATAACATCCCATGGCAATGAGGTTTGCAACGTGGTAATGTGCTCCATGGAAATGTACCCTGATTTATTTTGAATCTCCCACTTGGTTATTTTCTGGGCTGTTCCTTTATTCTTGTATTTTTTCAAAGAGAAGTCAACTGTTTCTTCTTCACTTTCTCCTCTTAATTCCTGTTTCTATAAACTTTTCTCATGTCTTTTTCAAACTGAGAAATTATTTTTACCCTTATATAATATGGAAACTGTTTTAATCTGTCCTGTAGGCAACCTTAGTGACCCCCTGATTCTACATAACCTTCAATTTTCTATGCATCTATGTCTATTTTTAGTGTGTTCTTTTGAATAAGAATTTGGGAGAAAGGTGAGAAAATGAGTAGAGCAAAAAAGGAAAGAGTCTCCCAGCTTCCATTTTCCTACCTTTCACTCACTCATGGGACTTTTTTAATTTTTGGAAGGTCATATATTTGCTTAACCTAAATATATCCAAAATTTCTGGAATTTTATGCCATGACCAGATTGAATTATACTGCTAATGCAGAGAATTGTTTTTTTCAGGTTAAAACAATGCCGTGTTTCAAATTGGCTTCAATGGGACCAGATCTCACTCTCAGAAATAAATAAATGGGAAATATATAAAACATTTCAATTTCCAGCATTGCAAATGGGTTGAGTAAAATTTGGGCAACGTTTAAGTTGCTGTTGTGCTACTGCTGCTTTCTTGTCATCACTCAGATTTATCTGTTTTATTTCTTGGTTTGGACATGTTTGAATGATGCAATCTAAGCATAGAACTTCAGAGAAGGAAAAATTGAATTTTTTTATTGATTTTATTTTGAAAGGAGAAGAGCTCTTGTCAGAATATAAAACTTCAGGGTTTAGATTATACTCTAATAAATTCTAAGCTTCTGACCAGAGTCTTGTGTTCTCAGGAAGGTAAGATTCCCCTCTGTAAAAATTCCCTCTCCCCTTGAATATTTAGCATTCTCTTAGCATGCTTTCCCAACTGTTACATGTGTAACTTTATTTATGGATGAAAGCCACCACTGCAATGTTCTTCAGCTGCTCTTAAAGTCTGAGGGCTGAATGAATTTCAAAAATGATACATCTCACGTGCCTGAGTGCCAAGTCACAATTTCTGACTCGAGATTCATTTCTCAACAAAGCTCTTCCCACTCAGCTCTCTGGCTTCTGTCTCAGCAGACAGGTCAGGAAGTAGGAAAAGGACAAATCGGGTACATGAGCTGGACTGCTCCAAATACAAACTTTCCCTTTTTTATCAGCTAATGGAGCTCAGTACCCAGCAGTGAAAACAGCTTCCAAGATGGGCAAAGAAGGCATGGATTCCCCCTGACACTTTTTATTCAATAGGATTTTTTTTTACTGTCTTTCTAGGTCGACATCATGAAGTGTGAGACAGGGAGCTGGCAGAAGCTAGAAGGGATTTGTTTAACAGCAAGGTAATTATTATATTCTTAATGATCCTAGTATTGCTGGTGGGATCAGTTATATGAATAAAAGCTGGTTAAAAATGTTTCCTCTGGTAATTTTTCATCCAAAATTATACTTAAATTGAAACAAAATTTGCTAAAAGAGAAATATCTCAGTTCAGCCAACAACGAAAGGTCCAAGTAAGTAATTTTTGGTTTCTTTTTTCCTGATGAAAATACATTGTTGGGATTTTGCACCTCATTTCACATCACTGTTCCTGTATTTTTTAAACATATATTCACACAATTATATCATTCTTTATTGCCATTATTTATTACTTGAACTGTAGTTACTATTGCAGTGGCAACATCATCACATGGATAAAGGCCTCTTGCTGAAAAATGGACAATCCAAACCACCAATATTATTCCCAGAAGGTCAGGAGTGCCTTTTTAAACTCTGTTTTTGTTGCTGATTTGTGACATTTGACACAATATTCACCTCTGGTGAGGGGAAGAGAATCAGAGATTTTATTAGCAGGAGCAAACAGGTACCTTATATTCCAATGTTGCTACACATATTTCTGGAATGCTGCATACAGCTCACTGCAAAGCTCAAGGATAATCTGCAGCCAAAACCAACATGAAACCAAAGTTTGAAACATTTTGAAGAAAACATTGGTAAAATGTAGGTAATTTATGCAGGGTAAAATAAGCATGTAATTTAAAGGAGGATAAATTCTTTCTGACAGAACTGAGCAGTGATAACAGTGCTGAAATTGCTCAGGTTGAACAGTCATTTCCTGCTTTTTCAGGCTGATTTCAAAGCTCATTAATTTTTTTCCCCCTATTGTCTCCAAAGAGGTTTGGATGGAGTTCTTCCCAAAAAGGGGCTGAAAATAAGAGTTCTGGGATAGCAAAGAACTTCAAGTGGAGTTTTGATTTTTTTTGCTTGCTCAATTCCAACTAATTTTTCTCTTCTAGATCCCGCATTCAGAAAAGGTAATAGAAAACTACCATGACTCAGCTTAATAGAGAAAGTGAGAGTGGTTAAGGCAGTTAAGAGAAATGTGGAATATTATTACTACCAGTGGACTGTTCTCTTGTTCTTTCAATTTCACTCCAAGAACTAAATGGATCCTTCAAAATCTGGCTAACTACCAAGGACACAATCAAACATCTGTGCACCAGATGCACAGAGCATTATATCCAGCTGTGTTACTGCAGCTACATCTGCAGAACACAGCATTTGTCAACTGCCATGGCCAGCAGGCTTTGGAAATCCTATCTATAGGAATTAAAGCTTGCAGTAGAAGTAGAAGTGTGGGTTTTGGTTTCGACATTTTACATCTTCTTTTACCTGTCTGCATTTCTCAACTGAGTTGCTTGTAAGGTTGAAATATTGGAGGGAAATAGCAGGTGAGTTTTCAGCCCTGGAGACCTGGTTTCAGGTTATGGTAAAGAAAAGAAAATGAGTTTCATCTCATCCAGTGTTTTCCTTTTAAATTTTTACTTTTCTCTTAGAAAATGTCATAATCAAAGTCTTCAGAAAAATTTCATTTTCTTTATATGGAGCTGGTGAAGTCCTGTACTGTAGCTGAGGAAAACTGAGGAGAGCATTTCTCCTAGAGGCCACTAGAGCAAACTTCCAGAAGAATTTGAGAATTTCTGTTTAACTTGCTGAGGTAGTGAGTTTTTATGAGGAGAATATACTTCAGGTTTCCCCTACCAAATACTCAGAAGCATATGGAGGTTCTCTTGCTATGTAAATTACCAAAGTTCTGTCATTCACTCCAATATTTATTTGACATATTACCCTCTCCTTTTCTATTCCCCTCAAGGATCTGTTGCAGTCATCATAATAACATGAGAAAAATATTATATTTGTATACCTTCATTGCTCTTTCCTAACCTTGTAACTCTGCCTTGTTAGGGTTATCCATTAACAAGTTTGGAAAAGGAAATGAAAATGTTTTACTTTTGCACAAAAAGGAGAAAAAGCAGCATTTGGTGGATGCAGATTGGTAACAGTGGCCACTCTATTGAATTGGCAATATTCCTTGAGGTTTTCAGGCAAGTGGTTTTAGATTATAAATATAATTTCTCACAAACAAAGTGTTAATTTCACACTACTAAATGCATAAAACATTTTTCATTTTTTAGATATGTTTGCATATCTAAACTTGATTTTATTTTAAAATGTCTCATATTTAAAATGTAATTTTATTTTTAAATGTCTCATATTTTTAGACGTTATTGATTTGCCTTTTCTATTTTACCTTGCTGAATCATTCTATTCAAAGTTCATCTTCAGTAAATATTCATACTTGGTCAGTTGTAGTCAAACTTGTGATTTTATTGAAACAATACATTGTCAAAATTTGACCACATGCAAATATATATTGCATTTGTACATTGAAATTAAAAATAAAGTAGGGGAATTATTTTATACATATCGACAAAATGTTTAATCAGAACCACCTAAAACTTTGCAATCATGTTTTGAAAAAACAGACACTTGCAAGGAAAATTTAATAGAAAACCAGAATGTGTCATTTTATTAATGTTTACTAGTACCAGACCCCTTATGCTGCTGCAGATGCTAATTACTGACCACCTCTTACATAAAATTCCCTTTAGCTTTGATTCAGTGTTCTCTCTGTTTATTTTTGAACCTTCTTCCTCTCTTGTCCTGTTCTTGCAGTAGTAATAGCTGGATTTTGGACACTTCTTGCCCTGCATATTTGCCTCTTCTGACACTGTCAAGAGCAGAACAGTGTTGTGGTAGCAGGAGACATAAACAAGATGAACATTAATTTTCCCTAACTTAAATCATAGGCAGTGTTATCTAGGCTCTGAACTTAGTTTGAATCCAGATAATAATGGGAAGCAGGATGAAACATTTTTGTTTCCATTCCAGGCCTTTTAATAGCAAATATTTCTCCTTGGAAGAAATGTTTTCCTAACTGGACATTTTTTCTCCAAAAATGGAAGTTCCACTCTACTGGTAAGTAACTCATATGAAAGCTACTGGCTGTTTTTCTGCTGTTTGTAACTGGAACCAGAATAAAGGTTACAAATTGTGATTCACAGCATGGGACTGCTGATGTGGTTAAAATGACTCATAAATTAAGGCGACGGCAAAATCAACTGCATTAATGAGATCTAGAATAAAATTAAGTAGTTGTGTGATGTTCTTGATTAAATGGCATAAAGTTGTTAAGGTAACTGAATTTAGGGAGAAGGGGAAATGATACTGTTAGTCATAGATATTTCCAGTTGTTTTACCCTAGTGAATATTTAATTTTTGTACTTTGTTTTCTATGATGTTAAAAAGAACACACAAAAAATACTTCACTGATTAAAACATACTCCACATCTTATGCAAAACACATCTGAGATAAAATTACTCCAGTCAGAATGTGGGAGAACAGAATTTTATTTCAAGATTGCAGTGTTCTCAGTAACATTCTCAACTACCTATACACTTCCAGAATATTTTGTAATGCTTTAAAATATCCTCACTGCACTTTTGAAGTCAGCTATATCAGTCACAGTTACGTTTTGTCTATGGTAGGGTTTTTTTACCTCATTTCCTCATTGCCTTTGTCTTCTTCTGCAAAGAAAAGGGTGGAATTACTTGAGTGTTTTCTTTTATTGCTGAAAAATGCTTCTCCTTTCACATGACAGGTGTTTAGGACCTGTGCATTTCCTTGGTGTAAATAAAAACATATTCACAAAGCTCTGGAATTTATGTCCTCTCTCACATGTGAAGAGATACTAATGAAAGAAGAGGTGGGGAGATTTAAGTAAACAGAGAAAATAAGAGTGAGGTAGATGGTTATAAAAAGTAAATAATATCCAATACCGATGTTCTGGAAAATAGTATCTTTCCAGAAAATAGATAAACATGGATAGCATAAGGAAGAAATAACCTGATAGCTGCAATGAATATTGAAGTTCATGTGGAGATCTAACCTTGCTAGGTACAGCTGGAGAGACATGGAAAGCAAAAGTAGTAAAAGGAGCTGTTTTGACAGATTGAAAGTATACAGAAGAAAGTCAGAAACAGTTGATTGTTCAGAGGAGGTTTCAATTTCTGTATTATTGTTCTCTATTCTAAATTAAAAACTATTCTCATTAATACTTTGAAAAAAATCTTGATTATTCAAAACTTTATCAAATCTAATATTTGTTTGAAATTATTTAATATATGTCAGATGCTTAATATTTGTTAGCAATATTTGTGTGTGACTCGGTCATCATAAAAAAAAAAGGTGCTTTGGAACCTAAACTGAACTCTTGAAAATAATTTTGATTATTTCATGCTGAAATGGTCAAGAGAGACAAAGGTTCAGTTCTGTGATTCACTATGGTAGTACAGCCTTGCCTGGTGATGCTGTTACTTTTGGTTGGTGGCCTTTGTTACTATTGTCATGCCCTCAAATAGGTCACCCAACATTTTATGGACAGGCAAAGGGGAATATGAAAGGTGTCTTAAAGTATTTGGGTACAATCCCTTGAGAACCTATGATAAGAAAGCCTCCTCTTAATTTTTTTTTTTTTTTTTTTTATTCTGCTTGTAGATGCTCAAATCTGAATCCATTTAGGAAGACAGGTAATATTTTTCATCGCAATTTTTGTGTTTAGTGATAAGAAGCAGATGGAAAGAGGACGGGCTCTTGTATCAGTAATTTCACAGAGGGCAATAAAATATTCACTGATACATGATGTGCTAACCAGCTTCCTACAAGGAATTGTTATGAGCTCCACTGTCATCTTACACTGAGAGAGAAGGCAGGAGTTTAGGAAAGCATCATTAACTTTCCTGCAGAACAATTGTGAACAGTTTCCAGAATATTTGATTGCATTTTTATGCAGAAGCTCTGTCGGGCCACCTAGAACAGCTGTAGCTGCTCTTTTTTCTTCTCCTCATTACCTACTTTCCTTTTGGAGCACTGATGTTGCCAAGTTTTAAACTACCAAGTTATTTTTCATCTTTCCTTGAAATTTTTGGAAACAATGATTTTCCACAATCAGTACCTTGTTACAACTTGGCAACTGGCCACAGTCACAAAATTTTCAAATCCAAAATACTTATACTAGTAGAATACAATTTTTTTTTTTTTTAAATTTTAGAACAAATTTAATTTTTTTAGTGTATGGGTGCTGCCATTTGTATAATGAAGTCCAGGACACATTTTCTCTGAAGGGAGATTCAAAGAAACTATTTCAAGTCAAAATAGGAGATCAGAAAGAATCTCACCTAGAAGAGATCCATCAAGATATAGCAACAATTTCGCTCTGAGTTTGGGTGAGGAGGAATTTTCAACCAACTTGGCTATTGCTTCAAAATATTTTTTAGCTGTTGTTAGGAAGCTGACTTGTGGTACTGTAAATCCTCTTTGTTATCTGTATCCATGGATATTCTGTGCAATGTTTTGTTCTCCTTCAGATTTGCAGCCATCTTAAATGATCTGGTCAAGACTAGAGAGGGATTATTGGAGTCTCAGATAATTTTTTATTCTTTCTCTTCATGTGTGCAATATCTATGCCTAAGGAAGGAAGCAGTCATAAATCTGATATGCTGACAGGATTATTTTTCAAAGGAAGAAAATGTCTAGCTCATCTTAGTTCTAAACTTTGTAATAACCCTTTTTCACAAGTAGAACTACTAAACCATTGTCATTTACTTTTTTTTTTTCCTGACATAATAGCAAAGAGGAGCTGTGCTATTTTCAGGTGTGAAGATAAGGAATTTGAAACCAAAGGTCATAGAGACTTTGTAGTGTTTGCATTATTTGACCCTTAACTTTCCATATTTTTTTTTCAATGGTAATAAGTTTTATTGTATTTTTGTTTTGTTTTGCAAGATAAGCTTCATGTGACCAAGCAGAGAATAAATTTATTTATCACTTGCAGAAGTAGTTATAATCTATATCTTCCAAAATGAACCTAAATTAAAATTTAATAAAGATATGACAACTATTTATTTTTCATTATTGTACTTTTCCAGTTCTAGAATTAGTCAGGCTGCTAAGTCGTGGGTAATGCTTCTCTGCTTTTCCTTTCCTACTTGCAACTTGTTCACATTATCAATAATATTTCTGAGCTATTGTAAAGATAGTCATTCTGACACAGATTTTTAAAAAGGGACCAATTTTCATATTAAATAACTTCACTTGCCAACAGTCTTTGTACAGTGTTTTATATAATAAGTGTTAGAGGTCACTTGCCAGAAGTTCTTTGTGTCTAATACATCAATCTCATCCTGCTGTAAGCGTGGGAGTTCTATTTTAAATCGTGGTACATGTTTCTCCTTGTCTTTGCTGCTTTTATTTTTGTCTCTGCATAGCACTGTGATCTGCTATGATTAACATCATGCCCTTGAAATCCAACATTCTCGCTATATGCATGATATTTTCCTTTAACACATTTCATAGAAGGGCAAGTTCTACTTTGTAGCAAGCATCACTTATTCAGAACTGGAAAAAATTAATTTATTTGGTCGAAGGTTCCAAGGTCTTCAATCAAGGGCAGATAATTTCCTAGCATCCAAATCCTTTTGTTGCAAAGATTTCAAGTATTGGATTGTTGTTATTTTTCGCTCTATTTTATTTATGTATTTGGCTTTTTTTTTTTTTGTTCTCTCATCAATAAACAGGGAGTAAATAAAATATTAAACATCATAGTAATAAAGATTAAGCTTGACATGTTCTGTCATCCTAAAGCAATTGAAAATTGTCCCCTTGCAGTATAGCAGAGACTAAATAAGGAAGCTGTCTAATGGAAGCTGGGCACACTCACCAGTGTGTCCGTGTTGATTGTTTCAGTGCAGCTCCTAACAGATTTCAAAAGGCAAAAGCACAATGGAGCTCATAGCAGAGCCATGACTCAATCTTTCAACTGAAGTCGTTCCTCTTTCTTCTCAGTTACCTCAGCCCTTTGTTTTTTCTTCTTTTTCTAACTTAGATCAATTCCCTGATCTACCTCAGAGCAGTTCCAAAAAGAGTTTTAGCACCTCAGCTCAGAAGTGGGATGGTTGTATAAAAAAGGTGCCTAGGAACCATTTCAGTTGGTATTGTTCCCATCAGCTTTGCATTGTCAAACCATGTCCTGAGACATGATGACTACATAAGAAAATAGCAAATTAATTGTATATATTGGAAATGAGAAAAATATAGGAATGATCTTTTCAGGAAATCAAGAAATACCACTCTTTTTTTTAGAGATCTAGTGTAATTTTAACATAAATTAAATAAATTAGGATATATTTTTGTAAATCTAACATTGTTGTTTAAGTGTTATATGATTGGGTGTTCTATCACCAACATATGTTATTCTAACAGTAATTCAAAATTAAGCTTGCAATGAATGATCAACACAGAAACATATGTGATCTAGAAAAAAACAATACTTACAAAGCAAAATGACTGAGAGCTGTGGTGGAAAATGCAACCAGCAAGGTAAAGGAATTGCATTCTGAGGAAATCCCAACATTTTTCTTCTCTTTTAGCTAGGATTTTGAAGTGTTCCAGAATTGCAAAGTATTTTGGTTTAGTAATATCTGCATATTTTATTTCACTGTTATTGTTCCAATCCATGTCACTGTACTATATCAAAACAGCATTAACATCCAGTTTATATCTGTTGGCCCCATAATTCAGTTAAGGCATCAGAGAAACTGTTTCTGTTACTAGATAATTCTTTGTGAATCACATCTTCTTGATTTGTCTCCTGAGCCATGTTTTAATGTGAGTGATCTGAGAGGAGCCCACTTTCCCAAGCATATTTCCACAAATGAAAATCTGCCATCTTGATAGCTTTGCCAAACTGCTTCAATCCTGGTGTTGAACAAAGCATTAATGACCAAAAAGCTGTCTTCCTCAACTCTTTGACTAACACACATTTCTAAAACTGTGGTTTGATGGTTTGAAATCAAGCTATTCTTTTTAATCTTCAAAATAACTGATGGATATAAGTTCCAGTTATTTTCAGGGCTCAGAATATCAGGTCTCTCATATACATAGACTTTGAAAAAATTTGCCTGTATTTTCAGTTGCTATCCAAGCTTTTTCTGTAGCTGCTAACTCGATTGTTGTGAATCTTTGCTATGAATTAGAATTTTGTTTCAGCTTCCAGCATGTTACTGATGCACCACAGAAAGGTGCACTGGTTTTACTAGATGTACATTGATCATTTTTTCCAACACACTCTTCAGAGGTAATACTAATTTTCTTTCTGTAATTTGTTTTTCTACCTGACCCAAACTATCCAATTAACATTCCTGTCTTCTGGTGCTTTCTCATGTGTCAAACTGGACATTTCATGGTTCTAAGAACATATTACATCACTGTAGGGGCTGGAGTAAGTTGGAGTTGCCTGCCCAATCTATTTAAAGTTTTCTAAATTAGGTCCTTTTTCTCACTGTTTTGACCTTTTTACCCTTCTCTAACAAAAGTAGATCTGCAACTGGAAATTAGCAATATTTAAGCAGAGTTGGTGAGTGTACTGTTAGAAAATCTTGGTGATCTTGCTACTTATTTTTGCCAAAAGAGCTGCATGCCAGCAGTGGTTTTTTTAAATCTTACACATTTAATATTTTTTTTTGTTTGGGCTTTTTAATTTTTCTCTTGGTCTTCTCAAGAGTGCTCTTGTGTTTGCTTTGTGCTAAGGACTGGTCTCAAGGAATCTTGATGTTGCATGATTATTTGAGGCTTGGCTTTCTCTCTCCAGGCTTGTGTTCCATTCAAGCCACTAAACCAACTGGCAGCGAGCTTCTCTCTGGCTTTTCACGTACTGCTGGGAGGCAGAAAAACCAGTTTTATCCAGACAGCACTGTGAGGATGAGTTGCATGAAATTACTTATCCAGTCTGCTTGCAAAAAATTTACATTTCCTGTCAGCATATGCATTGTCTGTTATTAAAGACATTTCTAGGACTTGAAAAATGCCATACCATATGAGAGTATGGTTTGCTATGTGGCACAGCAAACTGTAGGTCTATTCAAAAAAGTCAGGTTTGAATGTGTTATCATTTTAAAGTGCATCCTTAAATGGATGAAGTGGCATATATCTTCCTACAGGAAATCAGAATAAATAGATTATATTGAGCAGTCATCATCATCTAGAAAAGGGAAGTAAAATGTTTTCTAAAGGTTTTCTTCAGAGTCTTCATGTGGATTTTTCTTTACTTCACACCAAATATCATTAAGCTGCTAGTAGCTGAAAATCTTGTGTGTGAGAACAGAAGATAGCTTTTCCCCATCAGTGAAGGCATTTTTGTTTAATAACAACTTTGATCCTTCTACTGTTGGCAATGGTCATTGAGAAATCCTGACATAAAGAAGGTATCTGCAAGATAAAGTTCTACAAGGGATGATTAGCAGCACTTAAGTTTTCTTTCTGTTGAAAGGAAGAATCCCTGATTGAACAGTGCATTGAATGATATGACAAGCAAGTACTTGATCCCTGTCCAGCTGGAAAGGAATTGTATTCATCAGCAGCTTTTTAGCTAAGGATGTCTTTATATTTTCACTCTTTGTTTGAGTCTCTCCAGATCCTCCCTTTACTTCATGTCAGCACTATATAGTAGGTATGCCAAGTGGTTTTGAAATTTAAATTACAGTCTCTTTTTCAGATGTTATTGGAAAGAACATGTAATTTATAACCACGTGTTAGGAGTACAGGATGTTCATGGTTCACTGCCAATTCTTCTTTTGTAAAGTTAATAAAACTTTCATAAAACACTTATACACTTGTATATTTCATGGTAAAGATTTTTTTATCTCATAGGCTAATGTAAAGATTTATTAAAAACATTTTTTTGTTAAGAGGAGTGTCAATAGTTTGCAGCTGAGTGTAATTTTGAATTCCCAGTAGATGACAGTCTGACTGAAAATGACACTAACAGCTTTGTTGATTTAGCACTAAAAATAAAGGATTCTTTCAAATGATATAAAGCTCTAATACCCTGAGTGTGCTGAAACACACTCGAGACCCTTCAGTAGAGTTTCAGCGCAGTGTTCGCCAGCACTCTGGATTCCGGTGAACAAGCATGAGCGTGCTTCCTGGCACTGACCCACTGGGCTCCCACCTAGAAATTCATGGGAAGGATCAGGATGCTGCACTAGGAACAGAAACTGATATGGCTAAACATGGGAGCCATCAGAGCCTTGGATAATATCGTGCGATGGACTTCCAGTAAGACCTTGTGACATCATTGTGACTAAGTTGTTCTTTTCTTGTTTCCTCAAAAATTTGAGCACTTGAAGTGTTTAATTCAGTAGCAACCCAAAACTACTACCATCTGATAGCTATGAAGAGGTATGTGAAAAGAGCTGGTGGTTTCATGCCAGCTTCTGCAGGATGGTTGTTCACTCTCTTTTTGTGATGTGATAATTGATAGCTTTGCTGGCGATCTTGGCAAAGACGCTGAGGATTAAATAGCCCAAGAGATGGAACTTTCCTACTCTCCTAAGTGAGAAACAGACATGTTGGCCAGGCAGCATGGAAGAGTCTACAGTGCTCCTGCTGTACTGTACTAAATAAAAATACTGCAAAAGGGTTTCCTCCATCTTTGAACAGCTTTTATTCAAACTAAGAGCATTTAGAGCTATATTTTCATTTTTATCTGATTTGAACCTATTTTCTCCTTGTAGTCTGGAGTAGGTCAGGTAATACAGTGACAAAAATATTTTCCACAACTTTACAGCCACCTACCCTAAGCATCTGCATCAGTGTAACTGGAATAGAAAGCTCTACACGTCCTTAAATGATTGCATAAAGAAAAGTGATGAGGTGTGGAAAGTGGCTTTGGTGTAGAGTTGGTAACAAGTGCTAGAGGGCACTGATAAATTTGTCACGTATAGGATCCAATTTTTTAATAAGACATCTGCAAAGTACCTCTTTCAGTCTGGTAAAAAAAAAAAAAAGATAAAAAAATCACTATTTACTTTCAGCCTGCCAACTTTTGTTATTTCGTCCATATGTTGTGACTACTGCACTGCATTTTTGCTTCTTTAGTGTTTTTCCTAAAACAATTCACTCCTGATAGACAAGTGGTTAAACTTGGAGAACAGAAGGGCTACATTTACAGATCCATAAATGGTAGTAATAATAATATCCACAAATGGCAGTTTGTGCTGTGAAAACAGTAGCACTGAATACTGTAGGAAGCAGAGAGATCTAGGAAAAACTAAGGATTTGTTGTATTTTTCCATTTTATCTTGCCTATGTGATAAAATAGAAATGTGGATCCTTAGAGAATCAATTAGTGTGCATAGAAATAAGGAGGAGGTAATTACATAGAGGGAGTTAAAGACAAAATGGTTGAAAACTTAATGTGTTTATAAGAAAATGTTGAGTGGCTGCTGATTCTTGACCTAGATCGTGCAGTGATCACAATTTTGACTCAAATAAAATCACTTTTTAAATGCAAATTAAAGTTCATATAATGGAGCAGCTTTTGACTCAGATTGACCTCCCAATAAAACGTGTGGGATGAATACACACAAATTATGAGAACATAAGCTACCTCTCTGTATAGAGCTTTGCAAAGTGGCTGTTTTGTGGTTTTTTCTTCTACATGCATGGCTTTCCAGGTTCAGGAAAAAAAATGGAGAGAATCTGCTCAGTTGTTGTAAGGGTCCTTGCAAAGTTCAACACTGATCAAAGAGCATCTAAACCATTTTAGTCCGATGTAAATGTAACATTATAAAGTAAAAACTATGGGGGTTTGAGAAGCAATAGCATTTATATATTTAGATATAAAACAGATGAAGAAAAGGGTGGCTATTCTCTGCAAGGAGCTCTGCTGTGCCAATTGTGTTATCTAAATGAAGTAATCCTATCCATTCTGAATGTCAAATAAAAAGCCTGGTGAGGTTCAAGATATTTCTGCATAGGCCATGACTGGGGTGCAAGACTAATTTGGCACCCTTCCTTAGTGAGGCTTGTGGGGAAAAAATAACCTTTATTAAGTTACCTGAGAGAGCCTGAAGATAAGAGGGTAGATTTTATGCACACAAGCCTTTCAAAATTATTGTTTTGATGAATCTTTCCAGATCTGACAGAGCTGACTTTTAGACCATGGCTAAAAGACCATGGCTTTTTTTATTTCCACAGTAAATTCTCTTCTCCTAAATTGCTAATAGGATAAATTTGTCTGGGGTAATTTCTGAATTTTTGATCTCATCCCATCAGCCTTACTGAAACACATTTTCTAGGGAAGTGTTGTGTATTGTATGAAGATGAATCTGCAGAGGAAATAGAATCACACTGGTACCATGACTATTAACCCTCCTTGAGATGATTAGAAAATGGGCAAAACATATGTTAAACAGCTTGGGAAAGATGAACAATGCATAGAGAGGTCTTTAACACCTACCAATTGGAAATAAATAGTTTTGTTGTTTACAGTTATTTTACTAGATATTAAATTTACAAACATATAACTTATTTGACCATAATTTTAATATAACATTCTTGAAATATGAAAGTCCTCTAGATAATTACAGTCAATATATTTGTCTTGGAATGTTCTTCTTCTGTAGCTAAGAGAAAAATGAAAAGAAAAAAAATAATATGACTATAAAGTAGTGATTAGAACTGTGTGAAAAAAAATTAATTTTTATTTTCCCCTGGTTTTCACTCCATTATTATTATCAAGGATTAAAAGGTGAGAAAAATTTGGATCAGCTGGTTTGTGGGCGGGATAGAGCTGCTTCAATAGTGTCCTGTGAGTGATGGAGTGTAAGTTAGATCAGATATTTCATGACTGTTTTATTAAACTCTGTGGGCCTTTTACAGTGACAAAGAAAGGTGGTGCACAGTGTTTTCTCTCTCCAGCCCCTTACCCAGCACCCTGTGACCAACCTGCACTCCTGCAGTGACCTCTCCCAATGGATCTGTTTTTGTCTAAATTAATACTAGACCATTGTCTGCTAACAAAACCATTCTGTATAACGCATTCTATAAAAACTAAAGGATAAAGCAAAGACATAAGGCATAATGCTTTCTGTGGTGCAAACTTGTTTGTGCTAGTACAGACTTAGTTAAATATTCACCAAATATATCTTAAGGTGTTTTGAATTTTTTTTTTGTCATAAAATATATGTTAGAAGATTAAAGCATGTACAGAACATTCCTCCTTCTCATTCATGTCAAAATGAAATTGATAATTGCCAGTTTTTAACCAGCTCAAAAGATGCTTTCACAGCCTTCCCTTTGCAGGAGATTACTTATTGTTGCCTTTGATGTTGACATTATTTAATAGAGATCTTTTATTCCTTTATGAATTGTTTCAACTTGCTCATGCTGTCTTCAATTTAATGAAGCTGTTGAGAAGAAAACTGTAAACAAATGAGATAGGATGGTTTAGGAAGAATGTGAATTGTATTCTTTAGCAAGAATTGTTTATGGGGATGGTTTCATAATATGTAAAACATATGGACCACCAGAAATCTAAATGTCAGACTTTAGGTCTTTGATTTATTATTTCATGTAATTTACATTTTATCCACTCTTTTCCCCTCTCTTTTTCATTTTAACATATCATTTTTGTGGCAATAAAGCTGAACAAGATATGCTCCTGTTACAGGACTGTACCATTCATTGGAACACATCAAAAGTGCTGAATGTCATGAATGTCACTATTTCAAAGCTTACTAAGGATCTGGAGGTATTACACTTGAAAGAGACAATAAAATTTATTTTACTCTTCTAATTATTTCCTTTTAGAAATATTTTGTTAGGTCCATCCACAGTACAGGTTTCCTGAGTCTGTTTTCAGGGCTTTTTTATACTTGCATTATTACCTCCATAAAAGCTGCTTTCTCACCTAATGGCCATTCAGAACCACCAGATTTTGTTGCAAGAGAGCCAGAACCAAATCAGTTTTCAATATTTTTTTCTTTACTGAAACAACAAATCCATTTTTCTGCACTTTAATTGTGAGTGCATAAGCATATGAAAATAAAGACTATATCACTGTAAAGTGATAAGTTCATTTAACCTACATATTTTGCATTCTTGTAAAGGAAACCAGTAAAAACTATAGCCATGTGAGATAAAGCCTATTTTAATAATGGCAACACAAACTGTGGAATTCAGATTAATGGGATTCATTTGCCTTTGAGAGCTTCATTTCTCAGGAATTTTCTTGAATTTTAACATTCTTGGGAAATTAAAACGTGTTGCTTTGTTTGCGCTACACCTGTAGATGTTTTGCTAATTAGCTTCACAAATTCAGATCAGGTGTTGACTAGTACAAAATAATTTGCTGCCCAACAGAAAAAAAAAGAAAAAAAAAAAAAGGCTGGTGTGGAATTGTCATCAGGGAAAACAGGAAAAGGGGAAAAAAAAGTTGAGTAATCTTTGATCCTGCTTTCAGCAAACCTCTGCTGTACAAGTGAACAGGAGATCAAACGTGAACAGATTTTTGTGCTGTACTCTGCTATAGGAATCCAATACTCCAAGAATCCAATGTAAGTAAAAATATAAACTCTGCCAAGAACATCATAATTACTTAGAAATTATTACTGAGAAATACAAAAATGTGGTTTGTAAATATTCCTGAAGTGATGGGCTTCAACTGAAGGTGGCACTGGGCTGTTGTCAGTCAATTACATCTATTCAGGAGATTAGATTTTTGAGGGACATGGTATACAAGTAGAGCATTACTAATGTTGGATAATATTCTGTTTTTCTGGGTGTGGGTTTGTGAAATTTACCTCTTCCTGAGTATTTCATAGCCAGTGTGATTATTGGTCTCTCTAGAGCTGTGTTTTAAATGTATTATTAAATAATTTCTTTGTAGGAGATGTCTGTGTAAAAAAAAAAAAGTTACAGTGGGTGTTATTGTTTTCCTGTATTATTTTCTAGCAGAATTTAATTAATTCCTCATTTTTAACTAAACTTTTTCTGGAAAATGGCATTTTGTTGGTTTTAGGATAAATATCTTCCTACACATACCTTTATTTTCATTAAGGTAGTCTGTATACATTGTATTCTGGTATAGCTAGTTAGGGTTACAGTAGGATGTTTCAGGTTTGATTCTTTTTGGTGCTATCAAATGTAATAATTCACATCTCTGAAGGTAGATATGCTACTGACAGGTGGTTTTTTTTTCCCATTTGGCATGAAGCTAGACTGATAGAAGTATATATGTGGAACTGTGTCTATATGTTGAGGAAGAGCAGGTTGACACCTTTTTATTACATCAGAATCACTAAGGAATACAGGTTTTGTGTAGAAAAAGCCTTAAACAAAGAGCTTCAAGGCACACTGTGTCTTAATGTGAGTAGCTGATGAATGAGAGAGTGACTGAGGACAGTAGAAAGATGTTTTAGCTGAAACCCTGGAGCAGATGAACCTGTAATGCTGCTTTCTGGTGTTATTTTTTGATTGTGATTTCATTTTGCTTGTGCTACAGAAACTCTGTTAATTTGAGTATAAAAGCTGGCAAAAAGGTTGTGATTTTGCTCCTCAGCACAGTCAGCCTTCTCACAAGGCTCTCAGTAAGGTCCTTCTGTATGTTTTGGGATAACACCTGTGCCAGCAGCTTTTTGACAGCCTCCTGTGTGTGTTGTACATTGTCTGAGTGTGTGTGTGTGTCTGTCAGCTGGGCCAGGGTGGAGAGGGATGATTTCAATGAGATGGAACAAAGTCTAAATGCCTGGTTTAGGTGGCATCCACCCAATGACTGCTTCTACTCCTTTTCCTGCTCTCTCCATCCCACTCCTTCAATAAAAATTACGTTTTCTTTAAAAGCTTTCTATACATTTGAAAGAAACCTAAATATTGAAGCATCTGGATGTGAACTATTCAGGGACCTAGTGAGCTCCCTTCTTCCTTGTATAATTCTTCATCATTGTCACTCCACCCTACTAAGGCTACCCACCCAGGCTTAATTTTGTTCCTTTCACTTGTTCCATACTGCAAATATTCAATTTTTATGCCTCCTGTTATTTCAAATCGTGCATTAAATATACTTTGCAGGGATTTAAAAGAAATAATTTACTCTGTCATTTTAATTTACAAGTTTATGGGAGTTTTTCTCTTTTTTTCCCCCTCTACAGTGAGCCATCTTGCTGTAACAGATATTTTTATATGTAAAGCTGGAATGCATAGTTTCTTTGATATTATGAAATTTGTTCATAAGATGCTAAAGCAGATTGCTTAATGGTACCAATATTATTTTTAAGTCAAAGCAGAACTCTTGATTCATTTTTTTTCTTTCTCTAGGTATTTACCTATCTTGTTCTTTCAATGCTTTTTTTCCAATAGTATCTCTTTAATCTCTGTTCTCCCTCCTAGGATAATTAGCTCCCTTCTGTGTGACTCAGCCCACTAGGCAGTGACAGAGTCTAGATCAGTATTAGGTCAGTTAATAATAATTGTCAGCTTTCCACATACTCAAGGAAACAGGCCCATGCAAGAGGTTCTGGCTGATTTGGGGTAACAAGAGAATGGAAAACTTTTAGGGACTGAAGAATACCTTTTGTTGTTGCATGATAGCTTAGGTAGTTTCAGTTCTTAAAACCAGCTACACCAGGACTGGGGGCTCTACACATGCTGTATTTGAAGTGTTTCCTATGGTAGTAAGAGAATAACACTGGTAGAAGGCTCAGCTGCCTGTCAAGGAAGATAAAGCTGGCTGAAACGTGCCTGGTGTTTGCTCCTGCAGCCTGTGCTGGCTAAAGTGGACATTTAAACATATATGATGGTGATATAAGCATGTATATATGGTGATCTCTGCTGCTCTGTAATGCCATGTTAGACCATCATCTGTCATATTATAGTAAGAAAAAAGCAAAATATTTCTCATTCCAAATGAAGGTGGCACTGTTTTCCAATATTTTTACAGTAGTTCAACATGGTGGAATCACTTTAGAATAGGAACCATCCGTTCAGCCCTGAATTGCTGCTGAATATAACCAGGCTCTCACAAGGTCCTGCTTTGTTATGTGGGTCAGGATAAGTCTTTTGGTGCTCTTTTGAAACTGAACCTTGGTGTCTCTCAGTGTGAACCTTGGCACATAAAAATTTCTTTGTGGCTTTAAACATTTTAAAGTTGGGTTTTTTTTCAGCACCAGTGACCAAGAGAAGAAGTAATTATATGTGGCTTGGACTTACTTCAATTCAGAAATAAACATGTAATTAAGAGATAATTATAGCTATGAGATAATTTGATATAAGGGAGATGAAATGTAGATTTTGGATAACTTTCACTACATAAAAAATCTTATTTACCTGTGGTTTTGTTCACATTTTAAGAACAGCTCTTTCAGTTCACGGCTTATGATAGGAGGAACTAATTAATTGCAGAGATATCCTTCCTTATGATTCAAAGTTTTTTAATTACTTGCTGAAGTTTCTTTGACAGATCTGTATATTCTGCCGTTGTTGCTTAAATGTCCATACAATATTTTCCTGCGTTAGAAGCATTTGGATTGATGCCTTGTGAAGGCTGAGCTAGAACAGAGACCAGGCCAGAGTTAAAGAATAAAGTAGGGATTTATTAGGAGGCCTCTGTGGGTCTGCCTTGGGCAGCACAAGAGCCCAGCCAGGGCTACACCCAAGATGAACCAAAATGGTCACAAAATTAACAACCAGTCACAGGGTCTCTCACTTTTATAAGTTCTGGTTCATTTGCATATTGGAGTTAATTGTCCAATTACAGCTTTAGGTTATGGAGTCCCATCTTTCTTGTTTTTCTCTCTTCCGTCCAGTTTTTATGCTCTTGGGCCTGGAATTTGGATCATTTTTCCTTGGTCCCCAGCTAGAGAAGGAATTGTTTTGTCTCCCTACTCTGTGAAGGTAGCTCTCTCTGTGAAGAGAGTTCACTATCCCCTAATATGAAGCTCAGAACTACACACTAAAGCAGTACAGAGTCTGAAAAATATAAAAGTTAAAGCCTGAGGCATCAAGATCTGTCCTCCATACCATCAGAAAGCACAGGAAAAATGTTTGAGTCTGGAGCCACAAGAATTGACATCTGTATCAAAGAAATACACAGACTGCTCTCTGGAGCTTTACAAATAAAGTGAGCACACCTTCCTGAGAAACAAGGGGGCTGCCAGGAGAGGAACTGGAGAGCAGATATTTCTGGATAATTGCCTCTGGTCCAGAGCTGAGTGTTAGACAATATCTTACTTTCTGGGTTGCTCTTGCCCCTGGCAACTCCTGAAACAGAGGGACTGGACAATCTAAGCCGTCTGCTGAAGATATTTAGGCACCTTGCTGTCAGCTGGCTGAAATGGCTGTAACAACCTTAAGCTGTGTGTTGCTGCCAGCTGTGCCGTAGCTGTCTGTCTCTCCTTGGAGGGCCACCCCTGTAAGCAAGCTCTTCCAAGCTATTTTCAGAAAATGGTATTTAAGGAGCAGAAGGGAAGACAGACTTTTTATGTTACCTCTTATTGTCAAAGTGTTTCTGCAGCTGTTAGAGCCTACATTCACTCCAGCATTTGTGGTATGAAATCCTTCAGCTCTTAAATAGTTCAAAACACTAGTTAGAAAGAGAAGTCAGAAGCCTTAGAATACAAATGGTGTTCTATGTATAATTTAGTGTCTGTATTTTATTTCAGACATGCCAAATGAAATGAAACCAATAATATTGATATAAAACAGTGCTGGAAATTTTGTACTACACAGTGCACAGCTTTTGGGAAATAGGCTGGGAAAGCTGAGAGACCGGTTCAAAAAACCAAAGTTTACTTGCAGCCAAAACCTGACTCTTGCAGTTGTAGAGATATCTTTATACTCTTGGCAAACCAGTAGAAAATAAGACCAGTAAGAAAGGCAAGGAGAGAGCTCCTAACTCATTGTTGTGGCCACTGTGTGTTGGCTTTCACATGCTCACAGACACACCTTGGTCATGCCAGACTGGACCCTGGTTCAGCATAAATTACTGCAGCGCTTAAGATCTCTTGGACTGTGAAAATTCTATTTCTACAAAGTAAAAGAACATATCCACCTGCAAAATGTTTTCCTTGGTGGATAATGTTTTGTGAGTTTTCATGTCAGAGGATTATTACAGTTTCTTGATGATCTTGGGAGGAATAATCCAACTTTTACCAATTTCATTTTGCCTGCACAAGGTTGTGGGGGTTTTTGGTGTGGGCTTTCTCTTTTTTTTTCACAGCACTATTTTGTGTGTGTGTGCGTGCATGCCAGGATTTATGACTGAATAAACCAAATATAGAACAGACCACTTACATAATATTTAACATATGTTATAATGTCAGATGTGAGTTAATTTTAGAAAGAGTAATGGAGCGAACCAGACAAAATGGATCATCACTTTTCCCTGAATGTGATTAAGCAAAGAGGAAGGATTCTATCCCACCCCACCCATGTATTCGGTACAAATTTCCTGCAAATCCTTTAGCAGAGAAATATAAAACTGACTTCCAAGTGAATATAGACAGATGTTGGGTGGTCCTATTTTGCACATGATTATTCAGTGCTCTTCTAAAGGAACACACTGGTCCCCATCCAAGTAAAAAGCTTGAAAAAATAGATTCATCACATTGTCCAATCTAAAGGTAATGTATTCTCTTAAGGAACAAAATTCAGATAAAAAATGCCTCAGTCATTAATAAGCCAATAAAAATTAGATTAAAACCCAATTGTTACTGAATCCTGAAGTAGTGTGGGTGTTGCACTGAAAACTAGTAAGGCTCTTACTTTGTATGAGTAATATGTGTTATAGCAATGTCTTTAAATTTCTATTCAAGCTGAAGAAAATTTGTTTCAAAAAAATGCAAAATTTATGTCTGTAGAGAAGTAACTCAGAGTCAGACTCTGATCCATCCACTCCCTACATGTGTGAATGGGAACTGATGTGTGTACTTTCATGTTAATGGATGCTCAACACAGTGCATTGTATGTCTAGAGATAAAATGCCAAGGCCTGGTGTTTGGCAGCTTGGACAGAATCTGAAACCCACAAATCTGTGCAAAATGGTGAGAGGAGGATAGGTTTTATTGTTTTCCTTTAGTTTGTAAAGAGCAAACTGGGTACGCTTGACAATTTCTGATCAAAGATGGATGGAAAATAAAATACTATGAATGAGATCCTTCTGGACCCAGGGAATTTTGTAGTATTCTGTTAGAAGAAGTGGGAAACCCAGAAAAATCACATTATATTCCACCTAATATTTTTCTTGCTCGTGTGTTACAATTTTTTACTGGTTATTTCACATTGCTTCTTCATGATAATTCTTACTATATCTGCTATTTCTTCACTTAAATTAGTTTTGGACCTATAATTAGTTCTGTAGCTGTTTGTTTTAAGACAAATCATCTTAGATTCATGTGCATGCTTCAGTTCATTAAGACAGCCAATAGAGGAAGATCTAGGGATGTTAAGAAAAATATAATAACTTCTGGTATGATATAACTTTAGAAGTTTGGAAGTTCTGTTGTAGTCAATTTTATTTAAATAGGAGAAGTTTGTTATAGCACTGTAAATATGTGGATATGGTTCAGGCAACACCAGAGTCCTTGTTCAACTTGCTTAGGTTTTTGTTTCAATTGCTGCAAGTTAATTTAGTGGCAAATCTTCAGCAATATAAATGCATTTGAGATTTATATAGAAATCAAAAGATTCTTTTTCACCCTAATTTCCTTCTTTTGGAAACAAAACCAAATAAAAACCCTTACGACTTCTGAGAACATGGGGACTTCACCTATGAGAGATAAGGAGAAAATTTCTTTCGTAAGCTCTGACAGCTGAAAATTACCAGGAATTCTGGCCAACCTACAGATAAACAGACGTTTTATTCTGAAAGAGGTTTCTAGAATTTCAGCTCTCTCTCTCCTACTCATGCTTTACTGGCAGTATTGTGTACAAGCTGAATTTCTTTGTAGAGCAGCACTCCTCCAGAAAAGTGTCACACGTCCTTCCTCTGGGCAGGTTTCAGGAAAAGTGTCAGAAGTGAAAGCCACTGCTACCAGCTGTAGGAAAACAACATTTTTTCCTCCCCAGAAAGTTCTGAACTCTGAAGCAGAGTTCTGTGGTTGCTGACCTGCTGGAATGTTTGTGGCCAGCATTCATCATGACCTAGCTCTGTGGTGGGCCAAGTCCTGCAGAGTGGCTGCAGAACCCAGATGGAAATGCTGGCTCACTGCAGGATAATTTATTTTGGTTAAATGAGGTTGCAGACTACAAGCTTAATTTTAGGTTATCCTGATGGTAAAATTATATGTCACAAACCAGAGGGAGAAGTTTTGTTTGACCTTTCATAATAAAGGACTGGGGAGTGACAGGAGATGTGCAGGGAGAATGTATTCGCTAGAAAACACAATTGGAAGCAATTTTGTATTCTAAATTCTGTCAGATTCCACACTGTAAATAACAAAGCCCAAACAAAATAATAAAATGAAATTTAAAAATCTCCAGTATTTTAGGGTTAGTTTAGGCTATCGTGTCACCTGGGCAGAGATCTAAGAAATTAGTTAATATTATTGTATTCCAATTTCCAATTTGATAAATGAATTTTTTATATTCAAAATCTCTTCTTTTTAATATTTCTGATAATGAATAAAAGTGACCGGGAAAACCCCAGCTGGTTTTTCATTTATATTCACAGTATCTTCACAAGCAGCAAAACTGTGTTCCATAGCATGTGTAACTGAATGGATAAACTCAGCTGAAACTTTTTAATAAAACAAATAATGAGTAAGTAAGTTTCCAAACACAGTTTTCTGCATATTCATCTGCCTAAAGTTTTGCTTTGCATTATTTAACAGTAATTTTCTAGACAGCATAAAAGTTCGCTGAAGTTCTTAGAAAAACCTCAACAAAAACTCCAGCAAAAGTTTCATCGTGTATTCTGTATTTAGTACTGGCTGACATGGGGATTTAGCTTAGCATGCAGAGGTAGCTCTTCCTTAATCATAATAATACTCTGACCACTTCACACTATTGAAGCAAAAGTAATCAAAGCCTTGCCTTAGTTGTATCCAGATTCATTGATAATATCTGCAGAAAAATTAGGCATAGAGTCCATTGTGAATTTTCACTGCTGTATTCATGCAAAGTTTGAAGGTAAAAATCTCCTTTGGTTCTGTTTATGAAATGGTTTTAAAAGTCTGAGCATGGTCAGAGCTTCCTGGCTGGCTGTCAGTGATGTCATAGCCGTGTCAATAATGCCATCTAAGTGCAGGACTCTGACTCTTTCTCTCTCTCTGTTTTGATTTAAAAATTCCATTCCATCATAGCAAAAATACACCTAAAGGAAAGCCTGCAGATTCTTACCTTATCACACTATCCAAAGCATATAATAATTCTCAGAAAATGCACTGCCTGTCATGTCTTAGTGCTTAAATATAGGTCAGAAAATCTGCCATACAGACAGGATGGTGTAAGCCCTGCACTGGAATGGCAGGGAAAGTCTAACTCTATCCTCAGCTTCCATGACAGCACTTCAGAGTTCACAAACATGGGTGCAGGGAAAAAATGATCTTTCCTCTCAATATTGATCAAGCCACACAAATGACATTAACCCTGGGAGGGGCCCATGTGGCAGGAAAGCAGATGCTCTGGATCAGACTCTCAGATCAGTGGAAATTATTGTAGTTTATGTCCAAGGCTGCAGAGGGCTTTTATTTGGAGCATATTCTTGCAAATACCAAAACAGAGAATTGCTTGGGTCAAATTTACCTGTGGTGAGCTATCACTAATAGCTTCAGCCTTAACTTTTTGATTTGTCAGTTACGGTTTTAGTTGGTTACTTAATACAAAAAAAAAAAGTTTTTAAATAAATATCTAAATCAAGGATGAAGTGGACAGCCTTTCATTTTCTTTTAAGAGGCCATATTGCTTATTTCAAGCAGAGCTGGTAGCATTCCAATGTTCTTTTGATAAGTATATTAACCAAGACCAAAGACCATGGGAACAAAAAGAAAATGGCATTGTGGGTTATGCAAGAAAGCATTTTTGTTTTCATTTCTGTGCAAGACGAGTGGTGTTGGAGGATGATACAGAGCAGAACTCATTGTTAATGCATTTTTGCTAGGAAGTTCTCAGAAGACAAGGGGTCTCTGGAAACTGAGCTTTCAGACAAGGTCAAGGGTAACAAAATGCTTCTGGACACTATTCTTCAGGCTAACAGTCTAGTCTGTATTTTTCTCATACACTGGCTGGAAACATTAAAAATAGCCATTTAATTATCTCAGTTAAAATTTACTGCAAGATGAAAAGAATACTGTCAACTTTGTTAAAAGAACTTACAGGTAATCTCTCTGCCCTTTAGCCTGTGTGACACTTTTTGCTGATTTATGGTAATTTTTCTAGTGAAAAAAGGGTTCTCGCATTGTCACTTTTTGGGAGCTCTACCAGAAGATGAGAAATGGAGAGCACACTTGTGCAGTGCTACACAGAGAGTATCTGGTGAAATTAATTTAAACCAAATTGTCAAATATACAAAGTAAACAAAATGCATACGCTGTGGTTTCCCATGAAAACCTTTAATTTATATTTACAAAAATGCTGCTTAGGACAACAGATAAAACAATCTATTATACATCTATGTACAAGCTGTTCTAAGTTGCTCATATTCCTTTAATTAAGGCACTTATGAGCTAGGCCACTCTCATCATAACAAATCTTCTGTCCTTTTCTTAGTCAGAATCTTTTGGAACATAGGAGAGCCTAAGAAAAATGGAAGCTATTAAGATTAACATATTCATATTTAACAAATGGGTCTTTTTGCATAAGCAATTAATCTCCTAGAATATATCACGTTATTTCCTGCAAATGGTTCTATGAAGTAGGCTTTTTCTTTTTGTTCCTCCTTTAATATGGCTGCATTCAGCTCCATCTGAGAAGTCCTGTTCACTGTTCCCTTATCAGTGAGCTGACTTTTTAATTTAAAGGCAAAACTCCTGTCTTTTAGATATGAAGAAGCATTTCTACAGCAAAATTAGTGTTCTCTTTCTGGTTATAAAATGATGTATTTGTGGTGTAAAAGATATAGGATTAACTACTACAAATTAAATTAGAAATGGATCTTCTTCTGTACGTTTTAGACATTTTCGTTGTGTTCTCAGTAAATGGATGTTGTGGTTCAAACTTTTAAAGTAAAAATTTCTTATATCTTAAACTTGGAAATAAAACAAACCCCTTCCTCTGTAATAGGTAATAATTACTCCTCCTTTTACACAGGCATTTTTGTTTTGCCATTGCATGCCAATACGTAGTGTTCCCCTGATGGATAATTTTGTCCACAGCTGTCCTTCAAAGTTGCTCTCAGTTACTTTTAATTGAAAGAAAACTTTCTATAGCAATTATGCCCACTTGCGAAGTAACTTCCACTTTTTTTCCACAAGAAACTACAGCCAATAGCCTGAGTTGGTGGTTCTGACAGTTTAGAAATCTTTATTCTACTTTTTACTGGCCCTCTGAGGAAAAGAGAAACAAACAAGAAAAGAGAATGAACAACTGAGGTTAACCTCATCTGAATCTTTAGCTGCAAATACTCATGGATCATTCTTATATGACTATTTTGTGCAGAAGCTGTAGAGAATGAAGCAGATTTCTATCAATCTCTAATATAACAGTTTTGTAAGTCTACCACAACCATCTTCATCAAAGGTGCATAAATGTTTTATTTTCACTGCCTTGAAGATCCATTGCTTATTAAAACAGTCTTCCAACAGCATGACTTGCATTTTTTCAGGCCAAAATGCACTTTTTTTTATTAAGTACCTTCTGCAGAGTCTCCCACTTAAATTACCATTAATCTGCTGTTATCATTCAAATCATAATCAGGGTAGTTCATACAGTTGTATCTGTGTTTTGCTTGGACTGAGACACTGCTCCTGGGAATGATCTTGATAACAGTGTCACAAAGGTTCCTGCTTGAATCACTAAATGCAGTACAGTTCTATGCTTATTCTCCACACAACTCTACTTTTCACCTTCTGATGTAAACCCCAGGGGACATGTTCTGCTAGGACACTTGGGTCTGAGAGGGTCCTCTCTCATCTGTTGCTCACAAAAATTGCTGCCTATATGGAAAAACCAGCTTCCTCAAGATCTGGTCACAGATGAGTACATGGAATCAAAGAGGTGGTGCCTGTAACATTTAATAGTGTGAGCTGTGCCTTTTTATCTCTTCTGTCAGAAACTTGTAGTGCTGGTTGAATCTTTACCTCCTTCGGTTCTAGTGGACTCTCCAAAAGAACCCCTAATGTTCTCTATGTGGTTCATTTTATGCCATCCCTTTTTGGTGGCTGGGGTTGGCTAAAGGCAATCTTTCCCTTCCCTTTTGAAAGACCTGCAGGAAAAGCCTGACCATTCTATTTCTGTGGAGAGGCTGTGGGGCAATATTTGCTTGCTAAAGTAGGTGTTTATTTGGGGGTGTAGCAATGCCTGCTCTCAGGAGGTATTGTCTGCTATTATCATCATGTTTCTTCAGGCTGATACTGTATGAAATTGGACACATGATGTCTGTGTCAGACCCATAACTAAAAGCCCACTAGGGATTGAGGGTACTACAGTGAAGATTTGGTTCCCATTTTCTGTCTCTTGCAGGAAGTCAGAGTGCATAACTTACGAGCTAAAAAAATCTGGGGAAAAAAGAAAGAGGGAGAGGGTTGTTTTTTCAGGTTCTATGAAATGTTCACAGCACAGCTCCATGAGTTGTCAACACAATGAGACTGACAGCAAACTTTGCCAAGAGGCAAGAAAAAAGCCTTGAGTTTTTAAACCAGCGTTGCTACTGAGCACCCTGTCATCGAACCATGATGTGAATTTTATTGTGTTCTTTGGAGAGAAGGCCACACTTCTGGTAACCTCTCTATAGATTGAACTATGCATGGAACCTTCTTCTACTGAAATACCTATGAAATCCAGTTCTGAATATTTCTTCTATGTGTGTCTTGTTCACAAAGACAGCAGCTCTTTTTTTTCAAAATGCCAGCCTTCATTTTTGCTCTAGAAAGCTGCTCGTATATGAATCTCACTCATTCAGAAATGGTGTGGTTATGGGCACTGTCTCAAGAAGTTTCCCCTGCTAAAAAATTCAGGAAGTCAAGCAGTAAAAGTTAACACAGCATATGAATTTTGGTTAGCAGCAATACACCCCTAACTTTTCTTCCTTTAAACTGCCAACAGTTTAAAAAAAGACATTTGCATGTAATCATTAACATTTTTGTTTTCAATTACCACTGAAAAGGATTCAGGCAAGAAATTATGGTAGATCTGACCAAAGGATGAAAATCTAATTTTGTGGCAACATCTGAAGTTTCAGCACATATGTTCTTTGATGGAGTGAAAATAAATCCCCCTAACACTTCCTGAAAAAAATTTAATTAAGTTAAAGAAGAAAGGTGCTTGAGTAGGTTGGGATGTCTGAGGACCCCTGTCCTTACTTGCCACATAAAATTTTCTTATCAAACCAGAAGCATCCCTGCATTCTAGATTTGATACAACAGCCTTTATAAAATCTACTCTATCTCAAAAGCTGGAAATGTTTTTACTGCTTTTAATACTAGGGCACCATGAGTAATTCTTCTAATTCAGGCTATAATTTATTGTAGTTTTCATTGCAGCTAAATTGCATAAAGTTTTGGTTTTGTTCCCACAACAGTTTTCACATCACATTCTAGTCTGAGGACATCATATGTGTTTAGCATATATACATAGCAACATGCATATACTCCACACAAAGTGTCTCTGGTTCCAAGACCTGATATAGGACAGAACATCTGCAATAGCATCGTTGTTGCTGTTTCTACATGTCATGTTTATTCTAAGTACAGAAATACATATTGAAGGACTCCCTGAATTAGGAGTTTGGTTCGGTTTGTTTTTTTTTTTTCCCTTGTAAAAAATAGGATTAATAATGGTGTTCATGAATTGAGGAACAGACTACATTACTTCATGAAAATTTACTGGTTTTAACATGGTGGCTGGTTTTAACATGGTGGCATTTTGCTCACGAATAAAAGTTGGTCTGCATGATCAGCCATGAATCAAGTGGCAAATGAAAGAAAAAGGATCTAATAGCCCAAATGTGATTACTGTCTTTTGGTACTCAAGGTGATGAATGTTAAAGGTACAAGATTGTCATAAAAGACTTTTCCAGATATTTCTGAAAAGTGTTCTTCTTAAATCTCCCTAAAGAAAGCAGAGTACTTTTAGAAAAACTAAATTATGGTCCGTACATATTTTGCTCCAGCTACTGACATTCAGTATGGTTTTCAGATATTGACTGGAGACAGCTTTCACAAGCTGTCTCACAAACAATGGAGAAGTGGAGCTGATGGAGTGTCCTGAAGCTGTCCTGTCTCTTGATATTAAGAATATTAAGGTAGATCTTTTATTAAGAGAAATTATTTTGGACATGCAGAATGACTTGTGGAAACTAAAGTTATAGTGACATTTTCTTATTAAGACCTATTAGGCCCATTCTTGTCTGGAATTCAGGACAGTTGCATCCATTCTGATATGCCTGTTTCCTGTGATTGTTCTTTTTGGAAAGTAAAATTATTTCCCGAGTAAAACATGCTTTTTCCAGGAATACTTGTGGTATCCTCTGCTACCAAGTAGCTACTGATGTCCACTCCTGAGGACAGTTTGGGGTCAGTGAAGAGCTTCTGTCTCACAGAACCTATAAACAGCCTTTGTTATACTGACTCAGAGGAAGGTGACATTCAATTTTAAAGTTCCACTTCCTTACAATTAACAGCTGATTACATTTGATGAGTTAGATTGTTTCCCTTGAGCCAATTTTCAGTCAATAGAGTCTATGAGTGGTTAAACATTCCCATGTACAGAAACAATAGGAAGTGATTAAAGTGGGGCCAATCTGGTCATGGTCATTACAAAGGAAACTGCCTTATCTTTAGAAAGTAAGAAAAATAAATACCTTGGTACATCCCAGACTAGATAGAAAGGTCGCTTCAACAACCTCATGTAACAGTAGCCATTTTCCTAAAAGGAGATCTATCCTGAGGGCTGACCAAAAAAAAATAATGTACAAGTTTGATATTGGTAAAAGGTATTTTCTATCTCTTTTTTTCATCGATATAATTAATTCTATTGTTAATATAAGTATTTCATGTATGCTTTGTTGTAAAAATATTGAAGTGGGAGTATGATATTTAAAGGATTTGAATTTGTGCCTGAATGAGTGTCTTTGCCCTGCTAGTACAGATTTGCTCTAGCAAAAAGTATAACCAATAAGACTTCCTGCTCCATCATGAGATCATTCCAACCACATCTTGTTTAGGCAAATGAGTTCTGCTCTGAGCAGGTCATTATTATCACCTCACTAAACTTCTTTTTTTCTTGATAAGGAGAATTTCCCTGTAGTTTAGGCACAGGCCAGGGGTTAAGGAAATTTAGCTTCAGGTATTCTGTCTCCGAACATTATATTGTTTGGTGTTGATCCTTCTTAGACTTTTGGCTTTTGAGATTTTAGGATCAGTGGTGCTTTATTCCACTGAATGCCATTGTGGGGAAGGCCAGGGTCAGACTCCAACACTGAAGAAATATAGGCACCAAGAAGGGAAGAGTAAAGCAATATTTTTTGTCCCTTTGTTACTCAGAGAGATAAAAGATTGGACCGTTGCATTTTCGGACAGGAAAAATTTGCTCTTAGGTGCTGAGATTATGATGTTGCTGTGGTTATTTTTTAATTAATTGCTTCGATTTGAAGTTACCTAGTTTTCTAATCAATAAGCAAATAATGAGAGATGGAAAGGAGGTGGTTTGTCAGTTCAAGTTCCTCTTGAGTCATAGTTTCTGGCTTAGGGAAAGCAAAGGACCATATTTTGCATTTAAAGGATGAAATGTGTGATGGAAAAACAGAGTATCATGGTGAGTAGTCTGTCACAGGGAGGTGAGCAATGTGACATAATTTCCATCCTATTCCACACTGTGAAAAGTGTCTGAGCTGCCCTGTGTGCTCAGCAGCATGAGGCTGGACTGGGGTGGTTATGGTAGAATGCAATTGCTGTGTTTTGGAACAGTCCCTCCCTTTTATCATCCAGGAAAAAAATCGTGCAGTGATCTTGTTGTTGCACACTCTCCTCAATGTGTTCAGCTGCCTTTGCAGCCACCATACTTTACAGGGGAATTGTTCCCCAGCCATCATATTTTACTGCTCTTAATAACATGTTGTTCAGGAAAGATGAACAGCTCTTTAAAAAATCTTGGCTCAGGATGATTAGATTAAGATTTCCTCTCTTCTGACTCTTTTGTTTGAATTTTTAGAATTATTTGCTTTAATTCCACATCTGGGGAAAATTCTATGGTTTGTTTATAAAAATGTCAGATGAAACAATCAGTGTGATTCTTTCTGGCTTTTGGAGTCTAGAGATATGTAGTGACTGACTAGAATTTACTTTAAGTGGTTCCTTGTTTAGGTTGTCTACTAACATAAAATACAATAACCTGGATGATTCCACTTCTTGAAACATATTCTACATGTCCACCTTAAGATTGCTAGGTAGATAGTAGTGGTAGAAGAGAAAATTAAGGAAAATTTCCTTTTCCAACAAGCAAGAAACTCATTGTACAAAATTCTGTGTTTCTCCCAGGCTAGAAAATTGCTTTTCTGTTTTCATGACAAATTTCAGTCCAGATGCTGTTGGAGACTTGTGTTCTTCCCTAGTATCCATTTCCACTTAGCCAAGGGATTGCATAGGATCTCAAATCCATCAGAATGTGCCTTTAAAGGTTAACTGTACTAATTAGGAGGGACTGAAAATATGCTTAAAATTAAGCACATGCTTAATTATTTGTGACCTAAGATTTTGGATGAGATTTTTGTCTGAGCTTTATTTCAAAGTCTAAACTACAAAGCTCTGATTTTGAGGGGTTTTAAATGAAAGTTTAACATCAGGCAATTCTTCCATCTTCTGTCATGTTTCTAAGAACTCAGACATGGAATAAATCTCATGAAAAAGTCACTCGCTATTAGTGTTTTTAATGGAAATTATAGATAAAAAGTGTCTGCTCAGCCATCAACTCCATGTTTCTGCTACTATATAGTTGCCCTTGGTTTGCATACATATTCTTTCTCATAGAATGCAGGTTAAATAACAGGTACTTTTACTTCTTTTTTTAAGAGCAGCCTAACACATCTAATTTCAGCAATTTCTACCTATGGTTTTCCTCTTAAAGGTAATTTGTTTCCTTTCAAGTAATTACAAATTGTACATTTCCAGTCACATTATGCCAACATCAAGACTGATAACTAACTAGTTTGATTCCACTCTTATCAACATTTTATGAAAATTAGAAGTGAAAACATCACACTGGGACCTTTAGAGTTGCTTTAAGTTGTTTTGAATAAATAGCAGGGTCTCTTATAGGTCTAATGATTAGAACAGCTAAAAAGATTCCACTACAAGTTGTAATGCATCTCTCTTTATAAGAACCCTGGAAACCTGTTCATCCTGTTTATTTTACTTCTACTGTGTAGTGGCATTCTTAGAGATGCATAAATGCTATTTTAGGTTCTTGCATAGTTTAAGCTCTACTGAGTTGGAATAACATTTCTCTAGCTAGTCTTTTAAAGCAATCCCAGGCAGAACACTTCAGTTGCATTTGGCAAATATTGTCTATTCACAGTCTTTGTTTAGTAAAATAATTTTTATTGTCTTTTTTTCTTCATATGAATTAGATACTTAGTATTAAAATGAGCACATTTTAGATCTTGGTTTTGTTGTTGTATTGGGAGTTTTTTGGTTGGTTTGTTGTTTTGTTTTTGGTTTCTTTAAGAAAGAGAAGATCCATGGTATCTCTTCATCAGAAACCCGTAGGTTAGTTTGACCTAACTTTCGTATTGTATGAAGATTCCCAGGTCCCTCTGTTCAAAAGCAACTTCTTAAATCATTTCTGAAGCAACCAAAATTCCAAATTTTTTTCTGGGATAAGGTGGAGAAAGCATTGATAAATGTCTAAATTATGTTTTGAAATGAAAAAAAAAAAAAAGAAGAAAAAGCCAAGACACCAACAGCAACTTTTCTTTCACTCAGATTTGTTCTAGCTGTCCTTTAGAACATCTTTCTTCTACAGTCTTAAAAGCACATTTCACAATTCTAGTTTTGGATATTTGTCTCATGATATTAGTCTGCTCATTTGCCAGATATTAGGTCAATAAATCCCCAAAAGAAAGCCTGACATACAGCAGCAGTTCTGTGATTTCCAAAGATCTAAGCTGTTCAGTTCCCTGTCATGAGTGTTATAAGCTTTTCTTGTACATTCTTCTAAGGCTGTCTCAAAGCACTTTATAAATTGCAATGAAATAAGTCCAACTGCTGTTTTCGGCAAGACTAGGATTATTTTTTTCCTCTTGAACCATAAGATCAGAAATCTAGCATACATTTTCCAGACCTTCTAGGAACTTCAGTGGACCCCAGGAAAATTGTCTAGAAATTCCAGACAATTGACGGTTTGGAATAGGTGGAAAAAGGTTGTGTTTGATTCTCATCTTTGTTTCTGAAAACAGTGCCAGGCTTTCCTCCAGTGTCAGACGTTTTTGCTTGGGTAGTCACCAAATAGTTTTTTTATATTTGTTTGGTGGCATGCTGGCTTTGTATGAATTTATACAAATAAGGCGTGTGAAAGAGGCAAACATGAAAGAAAACAATTAGAATTAACAGATGAAGAGTGAAGCTCAGAGAGATGCACAAATATAGTGTCTTTGCCAATAAATCACCAATGGGAATGATTAAACATAAAAATATAGTATATACCTATTTTTCAGTTCTCTGATAAGCAATATGGTGGGAATAATTCTTTGGCTCTCAAGTTACATTCCATGTTAGTGGGTTAGTAATGGGTCACACATGACTGATTTAACAGAGTAAAGGCTAAGATTAGATTACTCTTTTTAATAAAGTGAACATACTTCAGATGAGAATGTTTTGTCTATTCATCAAAATTATGCATGTGGTGCCAGGCATCCTCTTCTTTTAAATGTACCTCATTGAAAATACAGCAAGTTAAACACAAACCATCTTAAGCATGTGGAAGCATATTGTAGCTACTGTGGTTTTTTTAATATGTCATGAGGGAAGCAGCAGTGCTGCACATGAAGCTGGCTTCTAAATACAAGCTTCAAATACCAAATTAGTGCCTGCAATGTTTTCCTATATATATATAAAAAATGGAATGCACTATATATGTATATAAAAAGATATATACAAATAGTCAATAGAGAGGAAGAAAAGATTTTTTTCCAAGCGCAATAGATGAGGTTGAGGCAAAAAGTTGGTTGCCATAAGAACTGATTTCTGATTTTCTGTGTGTGTTTTGTTTGCTCATGTTTTCTTAATCCATCAAGTTACTTTTGGCCAGCTGCTTATTGACTCTCATGCAGTTGACAATTGCATTTCATTGTCTATACAAAAGGTCAATAATTCCTCAAACTGCTATGATAGTGTATGAATTTTGAGTATCTCAGTTGCTGGGGAAAGCATAAAATTGAGAATGGCAGCTTGTCTGTGAGGCCATGTATGTATTTTGCCACTTAACACCCAATTCATGTTTGCACTCTGAATTACAGAGGAGCTGAGGCTGAAAGAGACATCTGAAGGTCATCTTGCCCAACCCCTTGCTCCAACCATATCCAGACAACTTTTGCATATCCCCAAAATGGAGACTCCACAGCTTCCCTGGCAGCCAGTGCTAATGTTCATTCACCTTCACATAGAGAACTTTAACCTATTTCCCAGTGCCCAATTGCAAAGTGAAATCTAGAAGTGTTGTTTGAAATCTATGGGTATGGAAATTTTGAACATACTGCCAGTGAGAAACCATATTTAGTTCTTGTATTGCTCTCTTGAGATAGGAAACCCTCAGTAATTCACTTTCTGTGACCTGTTATACATAATGTGCTGTTTGCTGCTTCCCATGAGGTCCAGGGGGAAGAAAACAAACCTTACTCCTTGACATGCTTTGATCAAAACCAATGGTTTAGAGTCTCTGGCTACCTGTTTAAGGGTCACAGTGGGCCATGCAGGTAGCACTCTTGAGGGTGCAGATGAGGAGATGATGAGGCCCCAACAACAGCTGGAATTAGTCTTGAAGGGGGAAAGTTGACAGCAACCTTCAGGATGGGTTGGAACAATCGGTGAAAGAGTGATGACCTGCTCTGTATGACATATTGCTGGGTAATGCTGCCAGATGAGTTAATAAAGCCATTGCCTAATTAAACCACATCCTTTGCATCATGTCTTCCTGCACAGTCAAGCTGTGTGCTTTCTGGCTGGTATGGTATCATCAATAATACAGATCCGACATCTAAATCATCTGGTGGTGGAGCAGGAGTTAGAATACAGATCACTTCCTCTTAGCTGTATTTGGCTGTACAGAGCTAACAGGAGTAAAAAATGGTAACAATTTATTTTTATCACTTAAGTGAGTGCATTTGGACTGACTGCATATGGAGAACAGATCTACTGAATAAGACTTTTGCCTAGTAACTTTTTCTGACTGTAGCCACATTTAATAATTGTGGTTGAAATGCTGGCTTTACATTTAAAAAAATGTTGACAGAGTATCTTTCACAAATAGGAACATGCTCACATGATTCTTAACATATGCTGTAGTCCTTTCCCACATCTACATCTGTTTCCTTAATTGATATTGTATTTTAATTATTTTAGCTTATAAATACACACTAAGGCTGATAAACACGTTTTCTATCAGATGTTTTTGGAAAGAAAACTGTCGCCAGAGTTTTTTTTTCATTTGTTTCCTATGGCATTTTTTCAAGATTTCAAAACTAGTAACAAAGTTGTTCCTATTAACTTCTGTTGGATAAAAAGGGAAAGGTGTAGACTGCTCAAATCTTTAACAGTGAGATGAACCTCAGAGTATAAAAGAAATCACATAATAGGATAGTACATTCTACTGTGCAGTGCTTTGCTCAGGAAGAGATAAATGCTGGTATTATGAAGCAGTTAAGTCACAAGTTAATTTCAGTGAATTGCAGTAGGAGCAGCCATGACACATGCCACAGTGTTTTAGCACTTCTTTATCTCAAGACACATTTGAAACAGGTGAGTTTAAATCTGAAGATCTCTATTTCATGAGGTTACTTGTTTGCATAGTACCCAGTTCCTTTCTTAGTTAAATTCATGGTAGATGGATGAGAGCTGAGTTTTTCAGAGGGAAAGGATTAGCTGTTATACCAAATATGGGTCAGAATTGTAAGTGATGTTCCACCCAGTCTGGTGCTGATATTCCCAAAGGATTCTTCCAGTGTAGGCCTTATCAGTCAGCTCTTCACTTTTATTTACTTTAGCAGTTGCTTTAAAAATTCATTCTAACATCTGACTAAAATCAAGAGAGGGAAGTAAATGTATCTGCTCTATCTCATTAGTTAGAGACATACAAAGGTTTAATTTCAGGTTATGTCAGACAATATTCTGTAATTAAGCACAGACAGTCATCAATTCTCTACCAGCGTGACCTTGGAGGTTGAAATAGGTTTGGTGTTTAATGGAACATAATTCAGATAAGACAAACATTTTGGACCTAATTTTTTTCAGGTGTCTCCACTAGAATCAGTGGATTCTCACAACAGCAGCAAATATCCATATTCATGCAGATATCTTCTATTTTTTTAATTTTAAAAGCTGCCGCTTCTTTATCCTCAGTTGTTATTTTAATATTAATACTGAAAGCCATGGAATTTTTTTGTTTGAACTTGTTTAATGACTGATTAGAGTTGGCATCCTAAAGGAATCGAAATACTCTAACTTTGACCAACGTCACAAATATGTGTTGAGAATAGCAGCTTGCTTGTATTCCCACACTGGATGAGAAAGGCTGGCATATCATGATGGAAACACATGAATAAAGAAACAACCTATATTATAAATTATATCTCATGGATTAAGAAACAGCTAATGTTATAAATTATAACTATGGGATCTAAATGGGGAATGTCAAATAAATGTACATTTAAGGCCCCGAGCCAGGCTCACAGCTGATCTCAGTTCCCTTGGGAATCAGAGCCTTCATCTCTGCTGAAAATAGGTGACTCCAGGCATTCTTTAGTGAATTGATCCCATCTTGCTCCTTCCTTTTAAAGTGCAAGCAGTGATGCTGATGTTGCCCTCCTTTTTTACAGCAGTGCATAGTGTTTAGAATACTCACTCAGAAAGTGAGTAACAGTTCTCTTTTCCAACAGAAGCTCTTTGAGGTTTCACATCCTACTTATGCCAGGGGAGTTTGTGTATGGCAGCATTTTGCTTTCCTTTTGGACAAGAATCACTTCAATTAGGAGGAATCAACTCCTAATTCAGTGGGAAAGAGAGGCAGAGCAGAAAGGGTCAAATGTCATAGTTCAGGGATTGATGCAATTGGTGAGAGAAAGGTGCCTGCAGTTCCAGTCCTCTGCCTGTAAATGACTTCTGTAATTCACATCAAATTGTTACCCTGTCAAAAACCCCCAAAACTAAACAGCAACCAACAACAACAACGAAGCCCAAAACACAAACACATGGTGGAATGATTGTCAGTTAGGAAACTAACCCAACCATCCCTTGATCTACAGGAGTAATTTAAATTCTGAATATAAGTATCAGTCTCTGATACTAAAATCTTATAAAACAGGGGAAGTTAGGAAAAAAGTGCTCTATGCACTTCTATTTTCTATCGGATAGCTCCAAACACTCTATTCTTATCTTCCTACTTCTTATTGATGTGTGTCTAATTTTCACTGGGCATTTAATGGAATGTCTAGATCCTGAAAGGGGTTTTTGAATGTCCAGTCCATTAGACCCTTAACTACACCTAGAGAGTATAGATTGGACTCTAAATGGCATAAAAACATACTTTGTGACTACATATTTAAGCAGGCACTTTTTGATGCAGTGGGAATAATGACCTAGCTCCAGGCTATCATTTCTGGCTCTTTTGCAGGTCTTGCTGAGGCAGATTTGAACAAGGCCTAACATCTCTCGTAGAGTAGCACTGCAGATACTACCCAGATCACTGAAGGGCTTTTGGAAGTTTGACTTATTGTATGAAAACGGCTTTGGCTCACCTGCCAGTATAATTTCTTGTTGCACTACTGTTTAGGGGCATGATGGCAGCATCCTCTGAAAGCATTACTGCTACCACAACTGGGTTAACATTTATGGTACCACGGCAAATCTTTGGACCCTGTGAGAATTCAGCCTAGTTGAATTGGTAAAAGACTGCTTCTACAGGCAACCTCAAACTGTATTAGAAAGGCAAGACTGAGCTTTGCTCAGCTGAACTGTGGTGCAAAGTTTTTTATTAATACATCAACAGGAGTTCTGAATGTTGGGCTGTAACTCAGATGTTTTCTTGCAGACAGCCTCCCTGCCATACCAAAGTGGAAATACAGTATTCTACACCTCTAAGAGAGACTCTTTGGATTAAGATACATTTCCTTTTCTTAATATGAAATACAATAGGACCTTCTCATATGAATACACCATCTTGGCCACGTCTCACTTCATAGTATGTCTGCTGGTAATCTGTGTTTCTTATTGTCACTAAAGAGTTTAAGCATCAATTTCTTAGACTAGCTACACATTTAATTTTCCCTTAAATCTCATGTAATGTTGGAATGACAGCAGGAAGTTGTGACAAACACAAGGTATTCCATTCTGTGGAGTAGTCAGGGAATTAGAGGTAGCTAGGTTGTCACCTCTTCAGCAAAGGTGTGGGCATTTCCATGAAACAGTAAGGTACTTTTCCAGCTAGGAGTGTGAGCTTTCCTTTGGGCTGATAAACTATCTCAGGTGGACAAAGCTCTCTAATGAAGGTTTAAGCAGGGCCTCCCTGACCAAGCAACAGCAGAGTAAGGTCTGAAATATCAGGGCTGCATTTGAGCCTGTCACATAAATCAGATTCCATCACTGAAATAAGGCTATCTCCTGCAGAATGGGGGTAGGATTAGATATCTTTTGAATTGCAGACATCAATTGATTTCAAGCAGTTGACTTAAAATGATGAATTTATTTTAAAATCATATTGCAGTGATATTTTTTCATAAATCAATGGAAATCCCAAGCTAAGGCATTATTTTGTTTGCATAGTGAACCCAGTATCCTGTTTTCTCCTTGCATATAGCAATTATGACTGTCAATTCATTTATCTTTCCCTTTTTTAACCTTTGTCCAGTATAAATCTATAATTTGTTGATTTGCATATAAATACTTTCATATATCAAGTTCTGTACTATTTGTCTGTTATTTTCCACAATTTTTTTGTATTATTCTGAAGTTTTTGTTATGGAAAATGCAGTTGACCCATGTGAAACTTAAGACCTTGTCTGCTCCCTTCCCATAGCTGCTGGGGAGTATGATAAATAGCTGTAGATAAAAAGGTTATGGCAGTTTGTTTCCTTCTCTATTGTGAAACCATTTTAGCTTCTGTCTGTTTTGTCTTTGCATATCTTGTTAAGTCATATCCAAGAAAGGGAGTATTAAGCATGCACCACATTGGCATCCTGGTTACATGACACAAGGAGAAGGGTCTTCAGCTTCATTTTCTGGGGGAATTACATTTGTGACTAAGATTCATGGAAAGCTCTTCTAGTAAGCAGAGTGGAATTTCCCCTTTAAGCAGTATTAATTTTTGTTAGTTAATATTTAGTTTCCATTCTACCTGAATTATCCATAAAAATAAGACTTTCTGATACACAGAGAAGAACTCTGGAGATATGAAAGAATGTCACAGTTTTCCAGCTTTCTGCCCTGAATGACTCATGCTTCTGCTAGAGAAAAATGGGCAGAAGCATCTCACAGAATGCTGTTCCCAACAAGCCCTAGCACTTCAGTAGGACCACTTAGCTTATTCTTAATGAAAGTGCTAAGAACCGAAGCCATGGCTACTTTAAGTGTTAAACTATGCATATTTAAAGAGTTTAATCACATTTGATGTAAGCATAGTCAAAGAAGAGAAGTAGGTACCACTAGAGGAACATTCAGACCTTGAGCTTTAGTTTCTTGAATGCAACTTTTTGTAAAGGGTCACAGTTTAAGCAGCTTCCATTATCAACCACTTGTTCCATTTCTCTTCCTTTTGTACTCATACATTTGAGTGTGATGCTATTGTGAGCCTAAAATAAACATACAATGAGTAGTGTATACTGGTGCACAAGGAGAAATGCCCTTTACTGTGATCTTTCTCTAGCTTTTCAATGGTGCTCTTCACTGTACTTGGTTTTAACTTTGAGTTTTGAAATTGTCAAAAGGGATATTATTCTATTCTTATTTAAATAACCAAGCATATGCAGATAAAAATATTTACCAATGCAAAATTGATTCTAATTGCTCTCAATGAATTGTCTATATTTTGCCCATAAGAAAGAGCAAAAGAAGATTAAAATATTAAACAGTTTTTTCCAATATCGCATCTATAACCTTTTGCTGAAGATCTGAACAGAGTTATCCTTCATCTCAGGGCTAGAGATCACCTTTGATTATACATTTAAGTTTTTCTTTGCATTATGTTTATATTTTCTTTGCATTATATTTTCAAAGAAAAATCTGTCCAATCTGATGAGCTTGATGAATTTTATTTTCACCATATAATTTTAGTAGAATTACAACAGTAGTTTTCATTTTTATTCTCACTCAGTCACAGAATCACAGAATGCTTGAGGTTGAAAGGGACTTCTGGAGTTTACCTTGTGCCACCCCACTGCTCAAGCAGGCCCACCTAGAGCAGTCTGCCCAGGATCATGTCCAGATGTTTTTCTAATATCTTCAAGGGTGTAGACTCCACAACCTCTATTGATAACTTGTTCTGGTGCTCAGTCACCCTCACAGTAAGCAATTGTTTCCTGATGTTCAGATGGAAGCTTTTATGATTCAGTGTGTGCCCTTTGCCTCTTACCCTGTCACTGGACACCACAAAAAAAGAGCCTGGCTGTGTCTTCTTTGCACCTCGGGTAGAGAATCCAGCCCTTATCCTTTTTCAAATTTCCTATGGTTAGTGATTGCTGTGCTCTCTAGTCTATCCAGATCTTTTTGTAAGCCTCTCTCTCCTCCCAGAGGAGTCCACAGCTCCTCCTGCTTTATGTCATTGTTATACTCAATGTACATCAGTTCAGGCATCCAGACCATTTATAAAAACGTTCAAGAGCACTAGCCTTGAAATTGAGCCTGGGGGAGCTCACTACCAGCCTGACATAATCCTACTTACGAAAACATTTTGAGCCTGGTTTGTGAGACAATTGTTCACCCAGCATATTTTGGACTTGCCCGAGTGCTAAACATTTTGTCTAGAAGGTTACTCTGAGAGGCAGCATCAAAAGCTTTACTGAAATCCAAACCCACCAGTACTGACTTCTCTTGGTCAGCTCAACTTGTGACCCAGTCATAAAAGGAAATTCTGTTGATTGAGCAGGACATTCCCCTCATGAACTCATATTGACTTTCATCAGTGATTGCATTGTCTCTCAAATAAGTCCTGAAACAGCTTTCTCAAAAATTTTAGCAGACACAGGCAGGCCTGTAATTATCAGGGTTTTCCTTTCTTATCTTACTGAAAACTGGGAAAACATTTTCCAGCTTCCAGTTGACTGGGACCACTTCAGACTCCCAAGAGTGGTGAAAAGTCATGGGGAGAGGTCCCATAAAGGCACCTCTTTCAGTACCCTGGGATGTATCCTGTTGGGCCCCATAACTTGATGCATCCAGCTGGAGCAGCAGGTCTTGAACAAGTTGAGAGTAGTTTTGGTTTTTGTTTAGTTTGTTTTGGCTATTAAGTTGGCCAGAACACTGAGAAGTTATGATGCTTTTCTTATTCAGTTTTACCATCTAGATCTGAAGCATTTTATATTAGCTTCTAGTTAGAATAATGGGAAGACTATTTGAGGAAGAATTTACAATATTTTTCTTTTAAAATACTCATTGTTGCTAAGATTATGTGGTAATTACTTTCCATGTTCTGTTATTAAAATACCAAAAGTATTAATAAAGAGTAGATGTAGGACCACAAAAATACCTCATTCCTAGCTCAACAATCATGGGGAATCTCACTGGATTGTAATTGTAATCTCACTAGAAAAATTAAAAATAAACATACGTGTTTAAGAGTTCCCAATATCCAAAGGTGATGCAACAAACCAAAGGGAAATAATTCATACCATTGTGACTATGAAAAGTGTGTATATGAGTAAGTTTAGGTGTTAGCAAATAGTGCTTATACAAATCCACTCCTTAAAAGTGACCTTGCTATTCATCACAACTAGTTTCAAAAGGAACTTGTTAAAAAATAATTATTTAATATTTTTCTGTATTATTTTACTTACTCAAGACTTTTAAACCCATTTCATTTACTCACAAAATTTTACTTGTGATTTTAACATTTTCTCACTTTGATAAAAAACACAAAATATGAAAAGTGGAACAAAATCATTGAGGTTGGAAAAGAACCCCAAGATCACCAAGTTCAGCCTTTTACTGATGGCTACCATGTCAACCAGACCACACTGAGTTGTTTCTTGGGTATCTCCAGGGATGGTGACTACAAAACTTCCCTGGGCAGCACATTCCAGTTCTTGACAATGCCTTCAGTGAAGAAATTCTTCCTGAAGTCCAATCTGAACCTCCACTGGCACATCTCAAGGCTGTGTCCTCTTGTTGCCTGGGAGAAGAGGCCAACCCCCACCCTGCCTCATCCTCCTTTCAGGCAGCTGTAGAGTGATGGGGTCACCCCTGGGACTCTCTTTTTCCAGGATAAACACCCCCAGCTCCCCAGCTGCTTCTCACTGACTCACTCTATAAACCCTTCACCAGCTGCATTTCCCTTCTCTGGACTTGCTCCAGCCCCTCAATGTCTCTCCTATAGTGAGTCCCAAAACTGGACACAGCACTCGAGGTGTGGCCTCACCAGTGGTGAGTATAGGGGGACAATAACTGCCCTGATCTTACTTACTTACTGTACTAATCCAAAATGCCTACAAAAGTAGGCTTTAAACACTAGTTAATAAGATCAGTGTCAGAAAAAAAAATTTAAGAAAATTGAAAACACAACTTGTATATCATTTCAAGAGATTGCTTTCACATGCAAGGGTAATAATACTTTGACCAGGATTTATCTGTGCAGTGTCTACAGAAAATAATTCCTTCTCTTGTGCTAACATTCAGTGAACCTCATATTCACTTAATGTGAGCACAATGGGATCAGCTGTCTTGTCAAGTTAATCTATAACATTAATGCAGTGTTTTATTCCTCTTTCTCAGACTCCATGCACATAAAACATTCATATATATAGTTTTCAGCAGAATGTTCTTGTGTCCATCAGTTACAAATGCATGGTTTTATCCCTGGGCCAGTGAAGTGCCTCTGTACCTTGCTGTTACTGTGTATGTACTGTGATTCCCAAATCTGTTACAAAAGAGTATGCAAATTAAAATGTCTCCTATATGTACTCTAAGATGGGTGTATAGGATATGCTTCAGTACATACTGTCACTTATGCTGTATTTCTGCTTGGTCCTTATCTGCTCTGATGGAATATAAAACATTGGAAAAGTCCTTTCTGAAAGCTGCTACAAAGGAACTGGTACTATCATTTGTAGATAGAGACCATTACTACAAATAATCCAGAATTTTCATATCCTGTTTTCAATTCCATTGTTACTTGTGGGCAGATCTATAAAGAGGCATGATGACCTCATGGAAAAGGCAATAGAGGAGAAAACATACTTCTGGCTCTTTTGTTGATTTACTTTTTTATTGTCAGTGGACATTTCCCTTTGTGAATTATGATTATGAAGGCTGTGAGTTGCTCACCATGGTACCTCTGTGTACAGCACTCCAAACTCTGGACATCATTCATCACTTCCAACTCCTGCTGTGCTATCTGGAAGTAGGAAGTGTTTGCAATTTTGCCTCTTCTCTTTCTGTATTGAAGAACTTGAACAAATATTTCAAAGAGAAAATTACATCTGGATGGACAGACTAGAAAGTAAGGTGCTAGGTTCTACTCTCTAGATACCAAGATAAAGGAATGCAGTAGCATTAACACAGGATTGGGAGAAAAAAAAGGCATTAAATTTTTATTTCTCTGTTTGTAAATCTCTGCAAAACAACATCTCAAATTCATAATTTGATTGAACATTTTGTCTCAGAAAATATTTTTTATTTTGCATTTACTAAGCCAAAAAAAAAGAATTTGAGTGTCATATTCAGGGTCAGGATTTTAGTTTCCTGTAAGAGCAAGAAGTGCAAGGAATGATTGGTTTGCTCTACGAGACACTGCTGTTGTAGTACTTGGCTTTACAAATGTGCAGTTACATTGTTCAGGGCCCAAACACTGTTTGAAGTCATGTATAGCTCTTTTTTCAGGCCCTCTGTACAGGTCTTGAGTTTCATCTTTAATCAACAGCCAGCTGTTAGGGCTGCCACTGATTCCTGACCTGTAATTACCCCAGAACCTCATCCTGCTGGCTGGCTTCTCAGAGTCTCCTGATATGCATGCTACAAGATTGAAAGTGGCAAAAAATCCTTTGCAAAGGTACCAAGAGATTTGTATCTTTGCACTACAAATCAATCCAAACACTGAAGGCACGAGTCCTGTTCTCCCCTGCCCCCTCACTCATTTTCCCCTTTTAACTCTGTCCTGCATTTCAGGTTGTAATTAAGACTAACAATGTGAAATCAAGCAAGTTTGCTTGAATCTGCCTCTAGGAAAAGATCAATTGGCTAACCAAATGCATGATATCCTTGCTGATGAGATCCATGATTTTTTGCTGGACCATCTGATTATGTTTTAGTGTGAACTGTGTAAGCTTTCTAATGCAATGCCCTGTTTGGGTAAGCTGCAACCATACGCACACTTTAAGTATTATAGATTCTAGTTGTCATGAAACATTTACTTCATTGTCAGCTCTATCTACTGTATTCTTGAATTTTGAACTACAAAGTACTGCCAACCAGCAAACATGCATTTTTATTCCAGGAAGAATGATGATTGCAAGCCATGAATTGGTTTCAGTTCTCTCTCCTTTTCATCTGAGAGGAGAAGCATTTTTTTTAAAAACATGCCTTGTCCCTCAGATGTGTTTTAGTAAATATATATGCAAAGGAAAGGCTAGAACAATTGCAGGTTTTCATTGCTGCTATTGCTAATTGTATAGCTAGCTCCTTTTAGAGCTGGCCACCATAACTAGCTAAATCTAGATTTATCTTTCTTTAGCTGAGGGAAATAGCCTCACATCTGTTAAGAGTTTATCACCTGATGAGTACATCTGAGATCAGAAACACTTTGCATCAAGCTCAGGTCTCAGCAAGGCACACAATCAGGGTCACTGTCGTGATAGAGGCAGGATGCTCATGTGAAGGGGCTGAACATGCTGAACACCTACATTTTCAGTGCTTTGTGAACAGGTGACAGGGATTATGGATTGCAGGAGAGGCAGGAGACTGGGAGCAAAGATGATCTTCCATGTGTGTATGTGTTTCTCTGTTCACTGGAGAATGAAAGGGAGTTACGAGGGTTTTTAGAAATTTTCTGATTTTTCACAACTAAGCTATATGGTTATGCCTTTTTAATGCCTTGATTTTTTAATTTTTTTTTTTTTTTTTTTTTGCTAAACAGCTACATTCAATTTAACATTCACTTGCTGAGAGATGTTAGTGGGAATAAATTGTTGCTAGGGTATGGAATGTATCTTTTAGTATTTCCATAGTCAACGGTTTTGATTTTATCTGATAAACTCAAGTATTGCACAGGGGGAAAAGTAAGCTGTATTATTAACACAGGCTGTTGAGAAAATCTTCTTTTAAAAAAGCAGAACCCCAGGATGTAATATTAAGAATTTTTGTAGATAATTATGTTGAGTCTGAAAATATATATTCAGCTCATATGCATAGCAGCATGGCAGAGACTTAGACAGGAGTCAAACTTGGATCTGATTATGGGTTTTTGTGGTTTGCTTTGTATTTTTTATTTTCTTATAACTCTCATCTTTCACAGTCATATTAATTGTCTTTTTCTAGCCTTGTTTCCAGTCTGTAACTGATATTCAACTAGACACTGTAAAAGTAACTTATGCATAACAATTTTCTCTCCGTTGATTAAAAGAAGTATAGGCGACCATACAGAAAACTTCCCACATTAATTGACGAAGGCAGCTAATAATTACTAGGAAAAAAGATTCTTCCATACAGTTACAGTTCTATACAGCAAAGAGAAATCTTTAGCCATATCACAGAAAAATGGTGAGGTTGTTATTAGTATCTGCACTTTGACTCAGAGCTGTTCTTGATATTTTTTCCCTGTAATATGACCTGGGCAAAGAGGAATCTAAACCACAGTGTTCAGTTTGCACTTTCTGAAACCAAGCTGTTGTCTGGCCAATTCAGTTACTGTGATCAGGGCTGTGGTGGAGATGTTCAAAGAGGAAAGCACAGAGCTGACATGTGATCCCCACTGATCACAATGGTTACATGAGTCTGTGGAAATTTTGGCAACACTAGAAAGTATAATTCATATGCATTAATACAGCCAACCATGCTACAGTCGATTTCTAAATTAGTGAAATACAAAAGAATGAATCTCTATTTCCTACCACTGCATTATGGTGTATGCTTTTAAAATACCAATTTTTTTTGCAAAATACAAAAAAATGTTGCTTCTATAAATAATTTTTTCTAGGTAACACTAGCCTACAGAGAGAGGAAAAAATCTTAAGGAAACATACATTGTAAAAGGAGAGATTTACAAAATAAGATATCTGAATTTAAAAGCTAGGACTATTAAAGCTTTTTCATCTAAAATATCACTGCAAAAGATAGGAAATTTCACGATGTATATATGCACATATATTTTCAAGTATTACTGTTCAATAAAATGTGTTATTCTCTACAAGAGAAGGAGACACAACCCCAGAGCTTTTTGATAAAACTATTGTTTGTCTTTCTGGAAGCTTTGCAGAAACTGAGGGGAACTCAATCTTAAACTCTATTTGCCAATCAAGAGCACCTGAACTCAGCTTCTCAGTTTCCAATTCAGTGAGATGTTATCTAACCCCAAGGGGCAGAACAGCTTTTCTCTTGTCTGAGTCCCAGATAGGCAAGTACACGAGACAAGCATGGAAGAGAAGGGAGTCATTAACTACTAAAAATTGTGGTTTGCATTTTCTAAGAACTCCATGTCAGAAGATAAACTGGAATTATAACTTTTGTTCTCTCAATTGGAAAAGAGGCCCCTGAAAGAACTGTGCTGTGCTCAGGGATGGCCATGTCTTCTACAAAATTCAATTCTCCAAATGGTGAGGGGGACAAATTCAGTGGAATGCCAAAACCTTTGCAAACAAGAATCTGAATAAATGCAATGGAACTTATTGCTATCTGGCTGTTGGTATCTGATTTGGTGGTTTGTATTAGCTTGTTTCCTAAAAGATTTTGTTTCTTGTGTTTGTACCTTAATTTTTCATTTAAAGCTTTCTATGAGCACTATCATTGAACATTTGAGACTCCACCATATTTTTAAAGTCATTTTTCATGGAATATATTTAAAAGGTTATCTATTTTATCATGTAGTTTGTATCCACTAAGCACGTTACTTTTTTTTTAAGTAATTTTATGAAAATACTGTGTTTAAACATTTGTCAAGGGATGAAGATTAGCTGGATAGACGTAGGATGCCAGTATATTATGTACTCTGTTAATCTGTATACCATAACACTCTTGATCATCAAAATCTCTGCAGTTTTGCAGACTTGTTACTGCAAATTCAAAATTTAATTCATGTGAATCTAAATTAAACTAGAATGCATCAAGACATTTTATTTTAACATTTTTATCCATAGATGATTAAAAAGCAGTAAAACACAAATTCAAATTTTATTTAAACGGCAAACACAGGGGAAAAAAACATTTTTGAGTCAGGGTAAGAATTTGTTTCAAAATGACTCCTTTCTTGAAAAAATAGATGAACTAAGTATCCAAACTGGGGAGAAACTGATGTCACAGACAGGAGATGTGCTTGGAAGTAGGAAGTAAATTTAAATTGTAGTTATAAAACTATGGAATGGTTTGTGTTGGAAGAGGTCTTAAAAATCATCTCATTGCAACCCCCCTGCCATGAGCAGGGACACCTTCCACTATCCCAGGCTGCTCAGAGCCCCATCCAGCCTGGCCTTGGACACAGGGATGGGGCAACCACAGCTTCTCTGGGCAACCTTTTCCTCACCACCCTCACAGTAGAGAATTTCTTCCTAGTATTTAATCTAAATCCAACCTCTTTCAGTTTAAAATCACTACTCCCTGTTCTATTGCTGCACTCCTTTATAAAGATCCCTCCACGTCTTTCCAGTAGGCCCCATTTAGGTAATGGAATGTGCAATTTTAAAAAGAGAGGGAGAAAGAGCCCTTGATCCACATTTATAAAGGTGTTCTTTGTTTTCCCCAGTTATTTTTCACAGCCACTAACTGGCTACTCAGGAGGTGTAAAACACTGGGCATAACCTGTGGCAGCAACTAGAGAAAGAAATTTAGTCATGTCAGATATTACTGAAGGTAACCAGCCAGAAAGTGATCCACAAAAGGAAGGTACCCATTCACAGGGTCAGGGTTAGAACTCTTCCCTCACCTGCCCCTACAGCAGTCCTCTTCCTGGAGGTATTTATTTTCCAAGGTGCTGTGTAATAGAATCCAATGGATGCAATTTAAAGCCTGACAGGTGGGTGGGAATAGGCAAACATCCCCAGAGATTAAGTTTTAGCTTCTGGATAGGGACAAATGTCTGAGGGAATGGGAAGTGGAAAAGGAGGAAGACAGTCTCGAGTTCTGGTCCTTCTGGTCACATTTCATGAAAAGAGCAGTGGAATTAAAATAGATATTAGGAAGAAGTTCTTTACAGTGAGAGTGGTGAAGCACTGGAACAGATTTCCTAGAGAAGTTGTGGATGTCCCATGGGAATTGTTGTCACATATGTCTGTAAATTTAGACTCAGTATTATGTCCATGTTGCTTCACATGAAGCGTTGTGAAAATTATCAAAAATTTTTAGTGAAAAAAAATTTAAAGGAAAACTATTTTGATGCATTCAGTAAAAACAAAATAATCCATCCTTGTGCATGATCCTTACAATTTTCTGACATATGAAGCCCAAAAACTTCTAGTTACCACATACATTCAGCAGAAGCACTGCTTTGTGCCAAGTCCAGTGGGAAAGCTGAGGTACAGGGGTTAATGTTGACATAAAGGCCAAATCCTGATTTCTTTGATGTTAAGAGGAAAGTTTTCATTGAGCCCAGTGGGATTAAGATTTAGTGTACATGTTCTTGTTTCTTTGAAGTTAGTGTAGTCTAACATTGCTCAAATCCATTAAGTAGTCTTTACTAGTTCTGTGCTGGTGAATTAAAGAAAATTTTATATTTAGAGCAAACTCTTTTCCTTCATTCCAAACAAAAATTTTGACCAAGAGGAAACTGCAACTAGAATAAATAGATACTTGGTTTAAAATCTGTAATAAAAATATAGATAAGAATATAAGATACATGAAGTTTTATTACTTGCTTTTTAAGCTAAAGTCATCTATAATAATAGCAAACATGAAATTATGAACTCTCAAAAAAAGGTTTTTATAACATATCTCTTTTCATCCATTTAAGAATTATTTCAAACTCTATTAGCTTCTGGAAGCAAAAAAAATCTTCTTCTGTGTTAAAGGAATTTTTAGTACCAGTTTATAGTTAAGAAGCTTTGGTCTACAGCTATTTCCTACCCAAGGTACTGGTGATGTAGTCATGTAGGCGTTAAACAGAAGCAGCAGCTTTAATGCAGATATTCTTTTTATGATTGACAATTATTCTGCCAGTGTTATGTCTGAGCATATCATTTCCTTAAATGTGCAAGATAAAATCTCCCTTAAAATTTTTACACTGAAAAAGTAGCTAAAAACAAAAAACAATTTTGCAGAAAGTCAAAACTGATGTGTATTCCAACATGAAGACCAGAAATGGGAAATGAATCTGTCAGGTCTTTGTACCTGAAATAACACACCCCTTACAGAAAATAACTGACTTAGAAACCAATTAATTTTTCATGGTTTTGAAGAGTAAAGAAAAAGCAGAATGTAACACAACTTATAGGTTTGAGGAGAAGGAAGATCCATTTTGTCACTTAATTGCAATTTAATAAGATGTATTTAAAAAGAAATTATAAGGAGAATAAACTTCCATTATTACCATAGATAAATGTGCCTAATTCATTGCTTCTAAAAGCTTATCACTGGGACATTGCAAAGGGACAATTGCATTTTAAATTGTTGCCTAACTCCCAGAAAATTTGATTTTTGTTTCTTTGAGATGAAAAATAAGCCTAAATCAACACATATGCTTACATAACCTATGGCATTTGGCATTCAGGCCTAGGAAGTAATTCGCCTGATTAAAAGATGGGGCTGAAGTAGTTTTACAAGCCTTCTGTCTTAGCTGGGGTGGTTTCATATTTGCAATTACATTTTAGAGATCAAATGCATTAAACCCTAAAGAGGCACGAAAAAGTTGACTACTTCAAAGGACTTTTAAATTGAAAAATAAGCATAAACCAAAACCCAATAATTTATACAAATGTTTTAGAAACAGTACAACTAATTACTTATGGAAAAAAGTGACACCTCTTCAGAGAAACAATTTAGCTTTTAGATCTAAGCTAACACTGCTTAACCATTTGTTATTCTAACTATTCTACTGAGTTCAGGTCTAAAATAGTCCATAATGCATATATATCGCTGCATATATCTGCATAGATTATACGCTAAGCATTTTAGTTTATATTTACAATTCAACTTCAGAATTTTTCAAAAGTAGGTCTATTTGCATTGCTCCTAATTCTGCAGTAGGTGGCAGTGGGTAGTGGAGAATATACAAGAGTATACAGTCTAGATGTCATCACATCTTTAAGGGAAGCTTAAAAATGGCCAAGCGTTTTATGCTTTTGAGTTATGCATATATCAAACAGAAAGGAACTGTCAAACAGAATTTCTAAATTGTCGTGTTTAAATAGTAGCTTTGGCAAAGCATTATGAAAATAAATTAAACTGATAATGGAGTCAAATGAAGATGGAAATACAGCACACTTTCCTGTAAATAAGTAAGAAGCTGAGTCCATGTAAGAAAACTAAATCAAAGGTTTAAAACTCAGGAGAAGGTTCTGCAGGGCAGCTCTGCAAGTTAGGATAATGTGGTGAACTCAATTTACAAAGAGAAAAAGAAAACTACCAGTTTGGTTTTATCTGTATTCCTTTGGAAATTGTTTATATTAATTTTCAATATTGCACTGGCATTTAAAAATACCTTTGTAATTAATGAAATAAAAACCAGTTGGATGAGAGAGGATCTGGGCACGATGTTGTCATTGTGGAATATTGAAAGGGTTTCAATAGGTTGATTGTGTGGGAGGATGATTTGTGAAGTTTACAGCAAAGATCTGATTTTACATTCCTTGCACACCTGAAATATGGGAGCTTGAGGGTATACAGAATGTGAAATTCATGAAAAAATCTGTCCAAGAAGAACCTTCTAAGTCTCGTTTATTATTGATTCCTGATTCTTGCTTATCTGAAAATCTAGCTTGGTGGATTTATATAGAAAGTGCCTGGTCAGCACTGCTGATTTCCACATTTTCACCACTGTATTTTGTCCTCCAAATAGACTAAGACTTTTAGAAGTGCAAGGCATCCACTAGCTCACATCTCAGATACTTTGAAGTGACCAGTAATTAGGAGTCCTTGTTTTCACTTGTTTGCTGTTTTAATCTCCAACTTCTCAAACCCTGCAGCTGGAAGCTGTTTAGTTCTCAGTGTTTTGAAAACCCTGGTCACGCATATTGCTGGACCTGGACTAGCTGAGGTGAAACTCCCACTGAAACTGTTTATGATTTTGGGGCCAAACTCTGCCTCCCAATACCTCACATGGTTAAGTAGTACGAAAACATTAAGTTAAGGTATATGGTTGTGCTAATGTTAACTCTCTAATCATAAACATTACCCATTAATAGATATTATCTTTTATGTGAGTTAATAGCTTATACTAAAAACAAGTGTAAGCAAATCCACAGAAACAGAGAAAATGATGACTCAAAGTTAGTTGGATTTTTGCCATTGATTCAGTAGTAGTAAAATTATTGTCATCTCATTGTGTTGCCCATCAGCTAAGTTTCTGTGAGACTAAGACTAGTGTTTTGGTAGAACTGATAGCAATGAAATGCTTACAGGTTGTTAAAAATTGAAATTTGGAAAAGATGCAAGAAAAAGACACACTTTATTGAGTCTTTAGTTAAAGTAAAAGCTCCAAAGTTAAACCCCAGTTATCAATCATCTCCCAAAAAGATCCATTTCGCATTTAAACTAAAAGGAAATAATTGCCCCTGTTGAACCATGGTTGAATACTTTTTTGATTTACTTCTTCTTTATCTAATTTTATGCTAGCAATGTGAATGTGGCCAATGAAATTTGGTTACTTTTAATTTGAAATCATGCATTCTTAACTTTGATTTTGTGTGCTATGTCTTGTTCTTTGATATTGTTTTGTGTTAATATGCATCAAGTATTGTGTTGCTCTCTAGGAAACTGAATACCAGTTGTGATAAACCTTGAGCAGTATTTCTCAAGATATGTCAAAATTCTCTTTGAAACCTATCCAGATTTTCTATTTTCTGTGTTGATGTTTATGGCTTTTCTTATACTTTTAAAAATATTGAATTCTTCTTGTCTGATTATATTTGGGGTTCTTCTTTTTTTTCTATAGTTGTTTACCTTTCAGTATTGTATATTTAATTTTTATTCATATGATTATGTTTCTGTGTTATAAGTCTTTAAATGACTGCTCTTGCTGCAAGTAATTGTAGTTGTTTTTCTTTTTTTAAATTACAAAGTTACTATTTTTAGGTATCTGGGTGTTCCTCATTCTTTCATGGGCAATGCCACAAAAATCTCCAAATTTTTATAATATAGAAGGAATAGTATAGCACTTTTGACTGTAAGTCAATGAATCAAGTATGAAATTCAGGTAAAAAAAAAGAGAAAAATAGGGAAAAAAGTGATGTTCTCTAATAGAATGTGGTTTAGTTATTTTGAAAAAAACTTGTAATTGATTTATATATGCTTTTAGTAGATTAAGATAAACAAATTAAGTAGGGAATTGGGATTTTTTTTTTTTTTTTTTTTGTTCTATTCATTGCTAACCTGCCAGCATCTTTGTTCTTGCCCAGAAGCATGCAGGACACATGAATTTTGCTTGTTGTGTCAGTGATCATTATGTGTGCACCCAGTCCAGATTGCGCCTGAAGGCCAGGTATGATAAATTGTCTATCCCTAAACAAACAAGCAGAAAGTGGTAAAGTCTGAGAACATCCCAGCAGTGGTAAGGGAGTGCCTGGAGGCTAAAAGTTCTCAACTGGCCTCCTGCAAGTCACAAATGTTTTGCACCTTTTATGCTTTGAAGCTCTTCTGCTCTGACACGTGTAGAATTCTCCACAGAATTCTGAGTACCCAAACATCTCTCTCAAAGCCTCTCTGCTGCTCTTTCTTGGTCTGCCAGAGATAAGACACCATGTGTCAGGTTCCCTGGTGGGATAAAACGAGACCAGGGCTGGATTTGGCCTCATCACTGTCTCCATGAACTGGCTGTTGGTGTGACTCTCAGTGGTGGAACATGTCAGCTTTAGGAGAGGAGTTGCCAAGGCTGATTTAGCAGATGCTGGAGGATAGTTATCCACATTAACAGCATGGCATTGACAGAGAAGTTCTCTGCCTGAATGCCACGGATGTGGAGATCTGCAGAGGAAAATAGCTCAGAAAATTATTAACCATGAGAACAGCTTCGTTTTCTGAATTTTTTTTTTTTTTTTTTTTTTTTTTTTGCAAACCTGCAATAAGCTTGGAGCTGGGCATGATGAATGATGTAGAAAATGTGAGTAGGAGGTGGCATGTTCTTGAACAGAAAGTTCTCCAGCATCCTTCCCCACCTCCCTACGCGATCTCAGTTTTTAAATGTGTATGTGAATACATGGCTACTTGTCTGGTACTGGAAAGACAGTTGTGGCTTAATATTAGCACCAATTTTCCTTTCCTCCTAAAAATTCTTTAAGAATAAGATTGGGATGTAATTTTGGTTTTCCTCTCTTGCCATCCTCCCCAAAATTAGACAAAACACCATGAAGATTATGAAGAACTCACCTTATTGACATAATGCCAGCAGAAACACACTTTTGTGAAACACTGAACAGAGATATAAGGAGTCTGCTCCCTCTGAAAGACAGTATTTAAATTTTAAGCTTGGTAAAAAAGATAATATTAAGTCAAGGAGTAGAAAGTGTCTTCTGGTAATATGATCATTTTCTCTATTAACTATTTTGTCTTTTCATAAAGTATCTCCAACTACCTTTCCTGAATCTAGAATATTTAGGGAATAATTTTTTTAAAAACAGCTTTCTAGAAAATCAAAACTATGTAGAGTTGCCTTCTTAGCTACCATCATGTCTCTGGCTTGTTCACTCCTGGCACTGATGTCAGTAACTGTCTCTCTTCTTGTAATAGTTCCACAACCCAATCCTGTTGTACACATTTGCAGTTTAACTGAGTAAATTAAAAAAAAGAGTAATTTGATTGTCCAAAGAACACAGAGTACCCAAAAATAAACTGTTGCATGAATAAGAGAATGAGATAGAAAATAGTGTTAACATATGGTATGAAAATTTAACTCTGACTAGTGGAAGTTTTACATTCCCTATAAAATTAAAGACTTGAATGAGGTCCCTAAATTGCTCTAAAGGGAAGTGAAATCTCACAGATCCTGTCCAATACCTAAAGCACCTCTAAAACCTGATCCAGTGCAGAGAATAAGAAGAATGAGTTGAGCTAGACTAATAATTTTTTTTAAAAAAAGTCTGAAGTTCCGAGGCTCAATGCATCTTACTAAATTGTTGGTTTCAGGCAAAACTGTGCATTGATTTCTTGTAATCTCATAGATGTCTGTGGCTTATTCTTTTGTCTTTCTTTAAAACTTCCAGCAATCTTCCTGAGTGATAACAATTCTGACCTCTTAACTCACTTTTAATAGTTGCCAGAGGTAGCATGTCTCTTCCACTACTTGTCACTTCTTGTTTCTACTTCCTCTAGTTGCCAATTTCCAGCTGACAGGATGGCTAAGAGGAGGATTTGCTACCCTTGCTTCCTATTTTTGTTTCTATTTTTTCTGATTTTTTCACTCATTGCTTTTTAAGCATTTTTGCTATAGAACAGGGCTATTTTTAATTGTTGGAGAAATATTCAGTCAGTAAACACTTTGGCCAGAAATCCATAAAACATTTTGGTTCTGTATTCTAATTCAGAAGATGATCTGTCAGAATTAATTGAGAATGTCTTAATGTAATCAAGTCCAGTTCATTAGGCAAACATTTAAATTATTAATTTAAATATTGGGTAGTTCAACAGCATTTATGACAGTAACAAATAGCAATGTCTTTTAATCTTTAAATTCCTTCTCGGTGCAGAAGTCGATGTCCTGCTGTAGCTGCTGCTGTTAGACATAAAAAGTTGTCACCTTGCTAGAATTTAGGCTTGTCAGAGTCTCCTAAAGAATTATGTTCAGAAAAGGCTTATGAAACAAAAATGTACCTTTTTAAGCACATGGTGCTTAAAATTAATCAAGCTTTGAGTGTCATTTTCATTCTTGCAACTCTATTTTGGATCAAGGAGAATTATACCAGAGATGAACTTGAACCAGAAAGTTCAGGGTCATGCCATTTCATCAATTTATAGAACGCTTAAATTAATGTATCATTATTTACCATAAATCTACTACTTTAGTACCTTAGGCATTCCCATTTCTTTAGTGCTGAGAATTTTTTTTTTTTTCATAAAATGAATTAATCTCTCTTTCATTTTTATTTGTCTTATCTATCACACAGAGAGAGAAATTACCTCAAAGAAGAAAAAACATTAGGAGGGGAAAGGGGAAAAAAAGAAGAGGCAAATTGGTCAAAAAAAGAGGAGAAAAAAAAGTGAAAAAAAAAGTGAATGGCGAGGGTTGTGAGTTAATGGCATAGCATGTGCTGAAAAGAGTAAATTCACTCAACACATTTCACAGAAACACAGAAGAGTTTGGGTTGCAAGGAAGCTTTAAAGCTCCTCTAGTCCAAGCCCCTTAAGATGAGCAGGGACATTTTCAAGTGGAGCAGGTTGCTCAGAGTCCTGTCCTACCTGCCCCTGAATATTTCCAGAGATGAGGCATCTACCAGTTGTCTCCTTGTTACACCATCCTCAGAGTAAAACATTCCTTCTGTGTGTCTAATCTGAATCTTACCTCTTTTAGTTTAAAACTATTAACCCCATCCTGTCACAACAGGCCCTACCCAAAAGGCTGTCCCCATATTTCTTATAAGCCCTCTTTGGGTACTGGGACATCACAGAGTCACCCCAGAACTTCTTCAGGATGAACTGTCCCAACATTCTCAGCCTTTCCTCATAGGAGAGGTGCTCCATCTCTGTGATCATCTTGATGGCCTCCTCTGGACTCACCCCAGCAGGTCCCTGTCCTTTCTGTGCTGACACCCAGAGCTGGAGGCAGCCCTGCAGGTGGGGTCAGAGCAGAGCAGAGGGGCAGAGCCCCCTCCCTCCCCTGCTGCCCACGGGACCCTGGGTGCAGCCCAGGACACTTTTGGCTCTCTGGGCTGCCAGTTCACATTGCCAGCAAATGTCCAGCTTCTCATCCACCTGTATTCCAAGTCTATCTCTACAGGGATGTTCTCAGTCTGCCTTGATACCCGGGATTGCCCTGAACCAGGTGCAAAGCCTTGGCAGTTTTTGAACCTTGTGAGGTTCCCAAGAGTTCAGTTCCTGAACTTGTTTCAGGTCACTCTGAATGATGTCCTTTCCCTCAGGTGTGTCAGCTGCTCAGCCTGGAGTCATCTGCAACTTTTCTGAGTGCTCTTATCCTACTGTCTTTGTCACTGATGAATTTATTACACAGGACTGTGTGGTTCCATTTTCTACGTTCTGCTCTCTGAGTTGCCCCCCTTGGCATCTGCAGCAAGGTTTGCATACAGGGTTTTGAGTGACTGCTTTGCTTATGTGCATCTTAAATCCGTACCTGCCTGTGTGGAAGTGAGAGTAGAGCCTCTGGGGCTGATCCATCTACTTGTGAAAACACAGGTACAGGGAGTCAGGGCGTGACAAGTATCTTTGCCACTATTCCAGGGCTGCCTGCCATACCAGCTGCAGGTATTCCAAAGGAAATTCTCTTCACACAAAACAACTGGAAGGTGGGAGGCATACTGCAGTAATTTCAAAGTATTTTAACTCATGGGCTCAAAGAGGCTGTTGTAAATGTATGGTCTTGCTATATGTCACCTTAACTGCAGGAATTTTAATACACACTTTGTTATTTCAATCATTCTTAATGCAACAACTTAACTTTGCATTCACTTGTAATCCCTTCACTCAGTTTCTCTTAGCCTTTAAACACATTTACACTGTATGTCTATTTTCTACTCTTCATTTAAGTAATTTCAAATGTTTTTCAGTTATTTGGATCTAGGTTTTACTGTTAAACTAACTCAGTCAAATATGACATGGAGCATTCCTAACAACTGAGTGTGGCTTGCATTTTTTGTCTATTCAGATTGTCTGCCATATTAAAAATATTTGTTTAGTGGTAAGTCTTTAAAATTTTTTAAACTTTAGTTTGTTTCCAGAAATATTTTATTACAAGAAATATAGTCTGTCTCCTTTTGTTGTAAGGAAAATAGCTCTATCTGTAAAGAGAAATATTTGCCTAATAAATGGTATTCACAGAACTGACTAAAAGAAGCATTCAAGCTGAATGTTGCATCTCAAACAGGAGCAGGATCAACAAACAATACTGAAGAGGCAGATTTTAAAAATTCTTCCAGACAGAAATTGTAGCATTTGGGAAGAGGCAGAAACAGAAAGTAGTTTCACAAAAAGCTTGGAAAGGACTGGAAGCAGAAAGAAGTCAAATCAGGCTGGCAAAAGAAGCTGCATCTGAGCATTTGTCTGTCAAACAGGCAGAGCAGGTCCCATCCCCCTAGTGAGCATCATTCAGGTGGCCTCTGGCTTTCCCTTCTCCCTTTGGAACCAGTCTCAGGGGGCATTTTGCAGAATTCTGCATGCCTGCAGAGCCCAGGGCTGCTCAGGGGCACACGAGGAGCAGCAGCAGGACACAGGTGTCAGTGCCCTGCCACTGCAAGAGATGTCTCTCCTTGGATACACAAAGAAGAAGGCAAGGCTAAAGGGTTTACCCTCCAAGAGCCTCACCTCAAAAAGTCCTCTCCTGCCACCTGTTCCAGCTCACACATAAATGCACACACACACACCCCCACACACACACAACCACCCTTGACTCTGGCTTAGCACATGGACATGCACAGCTATTATGTGACCTGCCAGGCACGTTATTTTGCTTTCTTATGAATCACATGTTTAGGTTAAAAATTTACAGTACTGCATCTCCTCTGATAAAAATAATAAATGGAGGGAAAAAATTGAACAAGAAAATACTGCGAGATTAATTTTTTTTGCTTTTTGATCAACTGATTTATATGATACTGTTATTGGGGATGGGATATAAAAGTACTGTAGAAGCCTTCTTGTAAGTTTTATACTAGTGGTATAATAATGCCATGTTTTATATGCCTACTTAATATTTTTATAATTCTCTGATAAGATTTCTGCCATACAAATATAAATATTTTTCTTTTATCACTTTTTAGTCTCTATAGCAAAAGCAGTCTATAGCTTCATCTGCCACTTCTGCTTTTCCTCTTCTCTTTCTCGAAAATTTAGTGTTTAATGGGGAGAGGGCTAAAGAGACTTAATTTCTTGTCTTTCTCCCATTAACCCTATCATCCATTCCCTTTTGAAAATGATGCTGTTTGACCTTTAGATTTAAAATTGCTTCTCTTCAAAATCAGAATGATGTCAAAGAGAGAGGAAACCCAAGACAAAATTAAAAAGTGGCAGTGGGAGCTTAAGCATCTTTCCCAAATGTTTCATTGGTCTGTACAAAGAGAATGAATTTGCCTATGTAATTTCTGTGGTTGTTTAAAAGCATTAACAATGATCAGGAAATAGATAAAGCAAACCTCATGGTTCAAATGTTACTCATGCTTTAGAGGCTGTGTGGGCATACACCTGTATTTGAGTGGAAAAGTACCAAAATATGACAAAACTAACTCATTAAAAAAAAATCAGTTTTTAAATTTTTCTGCCTTCAAAAATGTCCACAGGAAGATTTCCCCACACAATCCAAGAAAGAAAAGAACATGGGTTGTACTAGAATTTATGTATTCCCAAATTCCATTGCTGCTAGAAAAAACCCTAGCATTCAATGACATTTTTAGTTCTGATTGTAAAACTGAAATAACACAAGGTTTCATTTTTGTTTTCATATTATATTAGTGCAGTTCTGTTAAAAATGTTGAGAGTTACAGGTTCTACAATTTCAGTGGTGAAGTCTGAAATTTGACCATCCTCATCTAAACTTTTCATCTTTCTCTTCAGTCTGTTCAGGGATAAGCACATTATCACAATGGCTTTGTCTCCCAGCAGTGAGATATTAGTTAACCATCAGAAGAAGTGCATAAACAATTTGTTGTTATGTGTGGTTAGCTTTGTGAATGAATACATGTAGGCAGTGGGAGTGCAGTTGAATTTGCTGTGTTTGCTTAGCACATCTGTGTCAGTCACAGGAATTGAGCTGGAGGATCCTTGGTCTTAAGCACATTACCTACCACTTTTTTTTTTTTTTTTGCAAAAGAAAGGACCAGTGTTTCCTGGGGCACTACTGTGCATGTTATTACTGTTTTATATCACTTTTTAGATCTGAGTTGTCTGAAGTATTGAATAATGAAATTAAGGCTTGTGAAGGATGGCTGAACCACAAAATATCCCCTGGGGTGAGCTTACTTTTAATAGGGATTTTTTTCGGTGTTGGAGAGGGACAGAGGAAAAGAAAAGAAAGACCCCCACTTTAAAAAAAAATAAAATTCTGCAATAGAGCCAACATCATCTTTTCCCCCCACACTTCCTCCTGGTGCTCCCCTGCCCATTTAGCAGTATTTTCCTTGTGTGATTGAGAAGCCCTTAATGCTGCTCAGGGGAAAGGGCTCACGCTGAGAAGTAAGGGATCCCAGTTGTACACTTAATCAAAGTGGCATGCTCCACACTTTTGTTTCTGGGTAATTTCCGTGGCAAAGGCATGTGATCTGTATGTTGTGCCTGCATGAATCAAGTCCAAAGTTTGCAACTGACTCAGTTGTTACTCCTGCTGACAGGCAAAAGGTTCTTTTGGGGGAGGCAGGGGATGAGGTTCAACTCAATTCAGGTTGCTAAAAGGGAATGAAAAGGACGATTTGAAAACCACAAACACGGGGATGAGAGATTACAGATAGCAAACAATAACTGTCCATGGTCAACTGTTGATTGGGGTGTCTGTATCAGGTGATGTTTGTAGTCTCTACATGTAGTATGATGGAAAACAGATTAGGGCAGTGAAAGTAGAACTACAATAGAGTCTGATTCTTTGTTTTCACTTTTCAAAGGCTTTTTTCTGCTGCTTTCCTTTTTTTTTTTTTTTTTTTTTTTTTTGATAAGGCCCAGGAAATTGTTAGCAACATGCTGGTGGGAACCTATGGAAAAGAATACACGCTGTATCAATGGTGCAGTTCTTATCCCAAGAGCTGTGTTGGTGGGTGTGGGAATAGCAGGCTTTCAATGTGAGCTGCTGCAATGAGATAGCATTGAGAAACCAGGGCAGGGAACAGCACAGATTTAGTCTGGGGAACCAAGGGCTTTATCCAGCAGTAATGTGTGTAAGGACAGACAATGTAACACTATAGTTGATTTCACAACAAAGAACTGTAAAAGGATTTGATAGTAAGGGATTGGCAGCAAAGCTGAATGTATCTGTACAGTGCAGTAAGTGTTCTCTTTTTAAAGGTATTTAGGTGAAACAACTTAAAAAGACAGTACTTAAAGTTGGGGTTTTTTTGTTGTTGTGTTTTTTTTTTTTTTTATAATAGACATTATTTTAGAGTAGGGTCATTTAAAAACAGAGAGTAAAGGATTTAAGTAAAGAAGTAAAATACCTAAGAGGGTATTTTGTTTCAATAAGGGAACAAGAAGGAAGAAGAGGCATGTGTGGTAAAACAGAACTGACAGGTCTTTTTTACAGAGGTCTGTTTGCTTACTGTATTTGATTTCTGAGCACAATTATGGCCATCATCAGCACCAAATCACAAAACCATTTTCATCTCTATCACCCAGCCTGTATATGTCGATTTTGTTTTCAAATTTAAATTGCAGAAACTTTTGGCTGTGACTTTAGCAAGACCCCACACAATCAGTGGAGCTGCCTGGGCTTGAAGTGAGCATATGGCTTTATGAAGTCTGTGTGGTAAGAAGATAACTGTTGCCACAGTAAACTCATGAATACTCCTTCAGAAGGAAATAGCTTTTTTTTTTTATAGTAGCTGTCATGACCAATGAAAGCTAAAAAAACTTTGTAAATCCTCAATGTGCCAGTGCTGGTGTGTTTGGCCAAAGGTGTTAGTGATTAAGTGATCCTGTGTGTTGGTAGAAGGTCTGCTGTGGGAAAGATGACTGAGTAGGAAAATTAGGATGGAACTATATTTTGCCCTTGTGTCTGGTGACCTTTCTAGCACAGGAAAATATTCTGACAAAACAGGTAAAAATCAATTAGGAATGTGGGAAAACTTTCATGTTTAGTGTCTGGTAGTTTCTGGTCAGGGCTTTTTGAAGATCCCAGCAAAAGCAGCTTTGATTTAAAAAATCGTGCAAATGGATGCTGAGGCTAAAAGTATGTAGATCTCTGCTGTAGAGATAGTGAAATTTCCATTGAATTGGGAACAATGTGTAGCTAACCTGCTCTGCAGTGTGTGGATCTTCCTCTGAACTTAAAACACCAAACTATATTTTCTGGGTCTGTGACCTGCATGACTTCCATTAGGGAGTGAACAGAAGCATCAAATTCCACTGCAATGCTCTTAAATGGAAAGATGCCCTTAGGAATCCCTCCTGTACAATTATGTGGTTAACATTTTGAAATGTAAGTGAATGGCTGCCACTCTGTCAGTACTTTCAGATTAATATTGTATAAAATGCTAGCCACATTGCCAGTCTCCAGAACAGTGCATTTTGGATATCTGATGTTCCAGAATAATATGGCATCTTTCTGACCACAAAATAGCCTATAGAGGTCTGCAGCCAGCTTGCCTGATTCTTGAATGCTATATCATTTATCAGGCAAGATACTTATAAACAACAAATAGAAAGATTCTGAAAATCCATTTGAAGCTTAAGAGACAAAAATCATAAATTTTAAAAAGGCAAATGTGACTAATAAAACTGGGTTTGCCTACATTTACACAGCAAAACTGAAGAGAGTTAAGTTTTTCACATTGTCTTGCATGCATTTTTAAATGAACTTTATAGAGCATTCTATAAATTCGCTGTGAATAAACAGACTACATGATGTATGTCTACATTCCCAGAGCTTCCTGTTGGACATTCACTGCTTGTCAGCAGGGAGCAAGGGGCTAAATAAAATTAATAAAAGAAAATGCTTTTTGGATGAGGGAAAGGAAGGGTTAGAGGCAAGATTAGGGTGAGTAGACTCTTCTTAACAACATATTTTCATTTATTTCACTGTAATATCTTTTTTTTTCTAACTGCATAAACTTCAAAGATAATACGAAATTGGAATTACGAATATCACTGCTTTGTAGTGAATGTATTGCAAGATTCTTAAATAATTAAATTATTCCAGTTCTTAAAATGGAGTGTAATTAGTCATTAATGAGCAAAATCTGTTGCTGTGCAGAGTTGATATACTCCATACAGACCATCCTTAAGTTTTACAGGGTTTGGTTTCATTTCTAAATGCATATGTGTGGTAAAAATCAACTGTTGTATATCTCTTAAGATAATGACTAAATTAGCTAGTAAATTACATAACATATCAAATATTTAATTATTGTATAATAAATTATATATTTGTCAATTACTCGATTTTCTGCTCCTGTTGAATGAGCAGCTTGGTTTAGAAGCATGGTGAGGAAAGGTTTGATATTAACAGGGATAAATAAATTTTAAAGTGATAGGCCTGGCACATGAAGATGACTAGCTTTTCACTCATAAACCCACAGTTCAAATCCATGCTACATGGGTCCTGCAGGAACAGCATGGATGTATAAGAGCCATAGGATATGCAATATATAGGAAATACATAGGATATATATTATATCTTCTTCTAGAGGGTTAATTCTGATGAGCAGAGGCTATTTTCTCAATTATCATTAACTAAAAGTTAACCTATAAAACTATATAAGCATAAAGGGTATGGAAAGAAATGGATCATGATGCCCTGAGAGAGGAGGTCAAGGTTGTTGCACATTCATTACACTGTTAGAAATTTACATTTCTGCTCTTGGCTTAAATTCCCTAATACTGAACTAAGCAGGTGTCTCATTAGAATCAGTAAAAAGCTCCCACCCTTAAAAACATTTAGGGTTATGTACCTTGTGGGGTTAAGCCAACCAATAATAGAAGCTTCCTTCTATTGTTAAAAACAAGGTGGAATAAGCAGCAGCAAAATAGGAATGGGATCATAGACTATTTCATTAGGAAAACACATTTTCCTAATGTTGGCACTTCTGCAAAATGCAGTTAATCTTAGCTAAATAAATACCATGTGTTTAAAAGTGTGGTTAACCTGAATAAATTGTAGGAGTTTGCTCCACAAGCCAGTCATTAAGAGCTCTATGGTATACAGCACAGACTTCAGTCAGCTAATTAAGGCTATTTCAAAGATGAAGAGCTCTTTAGACTGGTGTCCCATGTTTTGTTATTTTTCATCTCATTTTCTTTCTTGTCAGTGGGTCAAATCCTTTTCCTAGTGAAGTGCTGAACCTTTGCTTTAGTCAGTCACACAAACTAGTTACAGAAGGGAAATGCTGATATTAAGAATACACCATTTAATCGTTGCAAGAACTCTCTGACCCTTTAGTGAAACACACAGTGTGTACTGTGAAAATACAAATACTTCACACTCAGATGACTATGTTTGATATAATCATATGTTCTCTTTGTAGTTCTTTAGGTCATGACTCAATCTCAGTAATGCTAGGCAGAGAATGATGCTAGTGTTGCTGAAATGTTCTCCTTGCTTTATATAGAAATTGGCATAACATTAAGGGCTAGTGTGCAGCAAATGTTCCTCATCAGAGGTAAAGGAGAAAAAAAAAGTGTGATCTGTTTTCCTTTGTTCATCTTTCCTGAAATCCAAGAAATTCAACACAAGACTTAATTTGTTTGGTTGACCAGGATCAGTTGGAATATTTTGTTTTTAGCAGATTGGTCACATGTTTGCATGGGTTGCCCAGAGGAGTTGTGGAGTCTTTGTCCTTGGAGGTGTTTAAAGCAGAATTGGACATAACCCTGCTGTAAGTGACCCTGCTGTGAGCAGGATGGGTATCAGAGAACACCTCAGCTGTTCTCTGATTCTCCAGTTAGCATGGACATCTGTGAAATTATTGAAGATAGAAATTATTAGGGAGAACTTTGTTTTGTTAAAGCACTGGTCTGCCTAAGGGATTGAACATTTCAAAATGTAAATGTAACTTCAGGCTTGTCAGTGAAGAAGAGAGAATAATATTCAACATTCATCATTCCAAAATATCCTTGGTGGGACATGCTGACCAGGCGTGCTTGACTGGTTCATGCACCTCAACATAAACAGAAAAATTAAGAAAAATTCAAAAAGACAATGGAAGAGAGCGTGGAAACTTCTACAATAGCAAAAAAATTTAACATTTACCAAATTAGTTTTAGGCAAAATAACAAAGAAATTATTTAAGCTGTAAAAAACATGTAGGGAGTTATACAACTGATTTGGGAAAATTCAAGAATTTGCATAAATAGGAGCTAGGCAATGGCATGAAAAGCTAGAAATACAGGTTGATGAAAGGATTGTTTCTATCAATAAATAATTCACTTTGGAAAAGAGATACTCAGGATACCAAGACACCTTTTGTGTTCTATTTTTCTGTACTGCATTCAAATTGCTAACAAAAACCGCATCTACAGTATGTGAAAATCAAGGTGAAGTCTGCTTTGGAAGTGCAGAAGAGCCCTCACTGTTTGCTTTAGGCTTCCTAACCTTCATAATCTTCTTCATGCAGGAACTGTCTGCAGTAAGAGAGGGTAATAAGATCTTGCTGCGTTAGAAGAGCATTTTTCTTTCATTGGCATGTGCTACCAAGTTCATCCTTGCTCTAAGAATTTGGGATTTTATGTGAGGGATGAAGTCTAGGGTGGTGATGCCTTGAGAAGGCTGATCTAGAACAGAGACTAGATGCAGTTAAAGGATAAAGTAGGGATTTATTAGGAGGCCTCAGTGGATCCACCTTGGGCAGCACAAAAGCCCAGCCAGGGCTACACCCGAGATGAACCAAAACGGTCACAAAATGAATGATCAGTCACAGGATCTCTCACTTTTATAAGTTCTGCTCCTTTTGAATATTGGAGTTAATTGTCCAATTACAGCTTTAGGTTATGGAGTCCCATCCTTGTGTTCCTCTCTTCAGTTCATGTTGGTTTTGCTCTTAAACCTGAAATTTGGATCATTTGTCCTCAGCTGGTGAAGGAATTGTTTTGTCTACCTACTCTGTGAAGAGAGCTTACCATCCCCTAATATGAAGCTCAGAAGTACTACACTAAAGTAGTACAGAATCTGAAAAATATAAAAGCTAAAACCTGAGGCAACAGTGGCCATATATTATCTGGATAAATTTCTTCTTTGTTCAGTGGAGGCAAAACTGTTGCTGGTTTTGCCTTCATTGTATTGTTGTTTTCAATGAAGTCAAAATCACGTAGAATGAAAAATTAATTCCTTTCAATATGTTATTGAACATAATTATTTTTAATTAATCAACTGAGTTTTAAAGCGTTTCCAAAGGCTTCAGTGAAAGTCACAGTAACAGTGCAAAGCATTCTCATTCAAGTATTTAGTAATCCTTGTAACTTCAGTAAAAAATCTTCAAACTCTTAGAAACTGGCAAATTAGCTATTTTTTGGGCAGTGTTTGCAAAACACACACACTGTAAAATGACTTGTTTGAGATTTATGTTAAACTGGTAGTAAAAATACATATGGTTACTTTCACTGCTGAAGATGTGCTGCTGTGTGTTGATCATCCTTTTAGTGCATTTTGAATGATAGTTAGTCTGTGGGGACCAGTGAAGACCTCCAATTAATTATTACTGGAGAACATGAAATCATAAACAAAATTCCTTGTAATAAATTTTTAAAATGAGATTGCATGTTTTATTTACGGTACTGGTCCATTTTGGGGCTTTAAATCTATGAACGAAAACAAACATGCTTTTTATCAAACTGAAATAAAAATATCAATAGTATTTCTTTCTTATCAAAGTAGGACACAATATATGAACTGGTCTTCTAAATAACTGCAGGGAGAGAAGCAAGGGAAGAAGAAGAAGAGATTTACTTTTCTCTGATTCATAGAGGGAGATTGAGAATGTATATAAACAATGTGGAAAACAGCAAATGCTTCCAAGCATTGTGAGGTTTATTAATCTTTCAGGTAGCTGACATGATGGAATTATTTTAAAGGAAGTATTTGTTAAAGACATAGCAAATAACTAAGAACTCTCATAAATGTCACATGTTTACAGCAGAAATTAGGTTTGGTTTAGACAGAGGAGAAGCAATATTGAGAATATTACATATTTTCAAATATGTTTGGTGACAAAATCCTGTCACAGATGCACAGTTAAAGGTTCTTCTTGTCCCATAGGGATTACAGCTAAATTACAGCTACTTTTTAAAACTCAAAAGGAAATATGATCAATAACTAATAAAATAAAAGATGATAATCACCCAGATCTTTCACTAGAGTCTTGTACCATCTTTATTTTTTATTCTCACTTTTATTTTTCTTTTAGATTCAGTCCATCTGTCTGTAAAATGAAAATGCACAATAGATATGTTGCAGTTTAATGGACAAATGTCAGTAGATGAGAAGAAGAGCTTCTTTAATTGAAATGTGTGGAAATCCTATAGTTAGTTTACTGGGATTTTTTTTCCTTGCCATTGAAAATCCTCCTCCTATTACAAGCAGTGTGCCTTCTTCCCTGCGTTCCACTGGGAGAATTTACTTCTCCTTTCACCCAGACAAACTATTCCCTTTCTTCACAGCTCTGACTCTAATTAACCTACACCTTCACAGGACATGGATATCTCAGCATGGATCCTGGCTCTGGGAGTTGTGTGATGACACCAAGATATCTAAATGTGTTTTAAGCAAAAACCTTTATCACAGTGATAGGTGCCTACTGGAGCCTGCAGACATTCTGAAGGGCTTAATCCAAATGAATCTACAGGTCTTGCAAGTGGGAAACTGCTGGTCCAAGCAGACCCAGTAATTCTTCATCAAAGGAGTATTTGGGCTCTTTTTCCATTGGCATGAGTTTCTGCACTAGCTAGATAGACAGCTATGTCCATGACCTATATTGCTGCCTCTCTCTTTATTCATATGGAATTACAAAGTTGTAGCATAGTGCCAGGGCAGTGCTGTGTCTCAGTTGAGTTTTCTTAAATTCTTAATTCTTTTAATCTCCCTGTGATAAAATTGTGTCTAATTTATGCAATCCCTTTCTCCTTCATTAGAAAAGACATCATCAAGTCATTTCCCCATTTCCCATAATTTTCTTCTAGGGGCTGGCTTTCTCTAGTGCATGGAGCTGTCACTGCCATGCATCACAAGATTGAAATTCCTTTTTGAGTCAATGCTAGTATTCCATGAGTAATATAGAATGCTGGAAAGGCCCACACATAAGAGGAAGATGTAATGAACTCAGGCCTGAACATCATAATCAGGGGTCATCTTATACAACCTGAGTTTTGTAAAGGTTACTTGTCTCACTCAAACTATTCTTCTGGGATCTTTTTGTGCCAAGGGAGGTGAAATAGGTACCCACAGAAAGGAAAAAATTCCAACTGTATTAGACAACTGCTGTAGGGATAAATGATCCACTGGGTGAATTCTGACAGCTGAATCAAAACCCTAACATTTTAACATCTAAAGTTGTTTAAGCTGTCTGTAGGACCTTGACAAACTCATATATTTTATTTGAAAGTGACAGAAGAGAGGTTTTACCCTCTGTACTCTTGAAGATTTTCAAAACCTGGCTGTATGAATCCTGAGAAATCTGAGTTACCTTTGAACTCAACCCTCCCTTGATCAGGTGAAGGTGACTTTATAACCTCCATCAGGCCTTCCTAAACTAAAGCATTTTGCAGGTCAATTAATTCCATCCTGGTGCTTAATTTCTGTTCCTTGATAACTAAAAAACCTGAGTTAAACAATAATATATGCAGGCCCTCTTCTGTGCTATTACTTGGAAAAGTTTAGTTACCTTATTCAAATTGCCTTTGTTATTCTCACAATGAATAATTGCTTTTGTTATTCTCTTGTTATCATATCAACAAGTGCAGAATTTTAAGAAATATATCTGTGGAAAATAGCTGAGATAGGTTTATTAGGGTAAACTTTACTTGCTAAATAATCTGCATAGTCTTTAAAAGTGTTTAAAATAAATCCAAAAATTAGAAGCCTAATGGAAAATTTTCCAAAGGTGTGTCAGGTGGTAATGGTAATCCCCATTCTTGTGGGATGAAAGCATTTTTTTTGTGTTAAAAATATACAGTGTACGTTTCTTTATTAATTTTGTTTTTCCAGTGCATCCCATCTCTTTTCTTCCTCCTTCCACTATTTTGAAACAATTCCCCTCATGAGTTACTTGAACTTTATTCAGTTTGTTGTGCACCTTTTCCTTTTAACCCTTAGTTAGAGTTTCTGTGACACCCACCTAAAACAACTTCCAACCTTCTCTCAGCCCTTACATGGTGAGTGACCTCTTCAGCTATCAGGTTATTGTCATCCTAGTCCCACTGTTGTACTTCCAACTCAGAGTTCCCCCCTTTGCCCAGACTTCTCCCATCATTAATGTGTATCTTTTCTCACCCTGAAGATTGCAGGGCAATAACTCAGCTGCCCTTACTCCTAAATCGAGTTTTCTTCTTTCTTTGTGATCTCTGCTATTCAAAGTCTAAAGAAATTATGTTTCTATTGTCACAAACTTCCAACAGAACATAATGGGATGATATGTCAAGTGTTTTATTTTAAGGGTTTATTATCTTTAATTACCAATAGAGCTTTTAAGCTTAAGTTTACTGAGATATTGGTAGCATTAAATGTTGTATGGGACTTCTCAGGACTGAAACTTTCAGATCAGCATTTTCTGATTTAGTAGTTGAAGAGGAACTTTTGGGGCTGTAGCTGCAGCACCAATGAAAACAAACAAAACGTGAGGCAGTAAGAATTGTAATAGACATATCTTGAGTTTTACTAAAGGGGTTCAGATTAGGCTGAGGAGTAGTCCTGCAGTGTCAGAATTGAAGAGGACTGGTGCTCTGAGATGGACACACAGCATGTGTAAGGAGCCACAACATAGGTGGTTGGACTGGCCCCTCAGGTAGTCAGTCCCTCAGACACTTTAAATGTCACAGAAAAGTGGGCAGATCAAGTCACTAATTTTTATTATCATTTTCATGCAGGCAATCCAAATAATATTCTTGTTAAAATTCTGTGTTACAATAGCATGTTTTCTCCTTTGCTGCCCCTCAAATAGTGCATTGAAGCCCAACCCTCTAGACTTTTGCAAGTGACTCTCAAGTCCAATTTTCAGCAGTTTTCAAAAATTTCAGTGCAAGAAATCCACTTTATCACCACAAGTTTCCCATATGTTTCCATAATTTATATTCACAACAATTAATACTAAAAAGCTTTCAGAAATATTTTCATATGAGTATTTGGATTTATGGCTTTGGATGGTGGGGAAAATAATACGACGAAAAAAATATTCCTTTGTAGTAAACATTTGTTTTATAAAAGTAAACAAATAAAATATTCCTGAAGTACTTAGCCATCAGTATTTGAAGGCCTGTGGCAGCATCTGAAAGACAAAAAAGGAAATAATTGATTAGTGGATTTGTTTGATGTGCTCGGGGATCAAAGGGACAAATACTGTCTACAGGGATGAAAGGATGGAGAAATGCTCTCCATACTGCCTCAGTTATCTGGTTATTCAGATGTTCTTGCTACATGCTAGTGATGTGTGTACCTGACCCTCTGTAGTGCTTGAGGAAAAAAAAAAAAGGCCAAATTAGGTATACAGTACTATTGTGCTGCAATTCTGAAAGGCTTCTCAATAATCAGACATGAAAAGTGCTGCTTAAAGTCTGTGAGAAGGAATACTGAATCTGTTTTTCAGTTTGTAAGCAGTATTGACTTTGTCTGTAATACAGTTGTGATAATTTCGTTTTTAATTCTTTGCCCCCTTTCCACATTTGGAATGTCTAGAATTTGGTTTTGGGGCATCTTAATGCACCACAGCAAATTATACATCTATTTTATGGACTGTATGATGGTACAATGCTTATCTCTTTGCTCTTTCTGTAGATATTACTGGTTTGTTTTGGTATATTCTTGTAGAGGAAGAGTGATGTATTTCAGAATTTTGGGTGTTTTTCTTTCTAAAGGTTTCTATTGCCAGTTAAATGCACAGTTATGTATATGCACATATCCTACATAGTATTAATCTGTGTACCAAGAGGTGCTTTTACCATAACCTATCTCTATTTGCATTCATTTAGAAGTTATTAGGGTATAATGTAGCTCTGGGTAATCTTGCACTTGGGCAGGTATTTGTTCACAATGTTGGTTAGCAGCAGAGAGGAGGAGTGGTCTCTGGACACTGTCAGCCATCCTGGGAAGATCACCAGAGAAAAATGAGCATATTCTCAGGTGTCTGTTCACTCTCTAGGGATTTGTGACCCCCCTGAAAACTGGTGAAACTCCAAAGCTGAGAAAAATCACTTGACTAGACCAACCTTTTCAGCTGTATTTGTACACAAGACGCTCAGTCTGTCTGATCTGATGATGTATTCATTTGCTTTGAAATATGTGTAGACTCTTGTAAAGATGGAGGCCACGAAACACACTTGAAAAACCACTTTGTTCTGTGTGTGAAAGCATTTCAGTTCCATAACCACTGACACAAAGCCTTTGTCAAATTATGGCATTGTCCAGGCTACTCAGTTAAGTAAATGTAAATGTAGTATCTGACTTTCACAGCTGAAAGTCACAACTTTTTACAGTTGAATTTTTAGGATACTTCACAAAACTTATGGCATTATTTGGTACCTTTTTAAATCTTTAAACCAAATGCTGAAGCCTGAAATGATAAGAACAAGGACAGTCATTCATACTGACTGTTGACTACAGTACACTGTTTGCTAGTGTGAGTCTTTTGCAAGTGACTCTCAAGTCCAATTTTCAGCAGTTTTTTTTTTTGAAAAATTTCAGTGTAAGAAATCCAGTTTCTCACCACAAGTTTCCCATATGTTTCCAAAATTTATATTCACAATATATTTTAATATCTTGCCCAAAGGCTGATTAGTAAGAATTGGAAAGCAGTCAGAGAGCTATATGTCAATTATAACAGGTCCTGTTATATCTGGAGCATCTTTATAAATGGAGTGTAGTAAGGACACATGCATTCACTTTCAGTTTAATTAGGGTTCCCAAAACCACATAACCCTCACCCTTTAAGGCACCTCACCATGTTTTTGTTTATTTATGAGTCATTGGAAACACATCATATTTATGCCATTTTAGTTTATACATTCTCCATACTGAATGAAGTCATGAGGGAGAAAAGAGGCTTGTTGATGGTCTGATGACATGACAATGTCAATCTTCTCCATCAGACATTTTCTGAAGCCATCTCCAGCTCTATCAGAAACAGAGCTATCCTCTTTCCCCTCTCACCAAAGATTTTAGACTTCGTGAAAATATGAGTTTATTCTTTCTTATACAAATCTTTTCCTTGCTAGTTGAGCCATGAGTCAAAAAAGCTGCTGTGTTCTGCATAGGATCTGCTTATTCTGCACAGTAAAACTGCCTGAACAGCTGTTTGATGCAGATTGCCAGATTGCCTCATAAAACTCCCTGGTAGCTGGAAATCAGAAGTCCTAAATGACCCTGGATTAGAACAGCTTTTGCAGATCTTATAAAAAACCCCTTTTACCTATTTCTTCTGCTCATATATAAAGAGAGCAATAGCTAAAGCTCTGGTCAAAAAAGACTTCCTAGCTTCTCTCTCTACACGCAAATTTTTCCAGATATCCTCATTTTAGAAATTCTTAAGATAGTCTAAACCCTTGGTTTGGAATTTGGTATGAACCTGCATCAGGGGAAGTTCACACTGGACATTAGAGAAAGGATCTTCACCAAGAAGGTGGTCAGGATCCCCAGGGGAGGGGTCATGGCCCCAAGCCATTTAGAGTCCAAGGAGTGTATGGACACTGCTCTTGGTCATGTGGTTTAATTTTAGGTAGCCCTGTGAGAAGCAGGGACTTGGACTTGATGATCCTCATAGATCCCTTTCAACTCAAGATATTCTCTAATTCTATATGGAAAAATTTAGAGCCTGTTATTCAAATTTTGAGAGGTTGAAAGGAGGCAAACCCGGAAAACATCAAAATAAAACAGGCTTTAATTTTGGTCTGTGAAAAACTGAGCTGACGGAGAAAACAGCTGTAAATTTTGAAGCATGTCATAAGCAGTTAACAGGAGATGTGTAAAAAACAGACTGTCCAGTTCTATTGAAATTCTTGTAGGAAGGATCTGAAAAAAAATATAAGTACAATATGACTTATTAAGTTCAGAAAGCTGATATCCAGTTTTCCAAACCAAAATGTTTCTAGTCTAATATTCAAGTACAATTCAAATATTAATAATTATAGAAAAATATTCCTATTGTAGTCAGGAGCAGTCTATTACATATGGGTGTAGGCTGTGTTTTGAATGTTGTTTATTTTAATGTTTTATTGTAATATTGTGTTTTATTATGCAAACCCATGAAACCTGCAAAACAATAAGGCACAGCTTTTACCATTCTCCAATAATGGACAAAAAACCAGACAACTAATCTTAAAAGGAATTTTATTACTCTTAGCAGAGCTCTAAATTATTTGTCAATGGTCAGAAAAAAATGTGGCTGCTGTGCACTCTCGACCCTTCAGCGGTAGCTTGCTGCCTAAGTTGTTTATTCACTGAAAATATTTATGCAAGGGATAGGCGTGGAGTAGAGGCTGAACAGCAACTCTGTGATGGGATAAGGGTAAATCTCATTCTTTCTTGGAAGAATTTGTGAAGGAAAAGTTCAGATTTGTTTCATCCTCTTAACCAACCTGAGGCTCCCCTTTTCTCTTGTCTTTTTAAGCATGCAAACACCTATCACTTGTGTATTCTTAGCTAGGTCTTCATCTCTTGTTGACTAGGTAGCATAAGCCTGGTGCTCAGCCTCAGCTGACACAGAGGAGGAGATTCTGTTTTATTTAGAATACACATACCTTCTGCTGCAGCTTGTTGAGCTCCACCTGTAAACTTTTGGTGGTTTGGGTTTTTAAACAAACATCACAATAAACTCCATATCTCTGAGCCCTGAAGAAGTCTCAGCAGGATACACAGGAATTTGGCATTAATTAGAGGCTTTAGTAGAAATGTCAGATGGGGATGCAGTTACTCTAAAGTGTAACACAAAATTAACCATTTTTTGAACTGCCATATTTCTCAACAGCAGGCTTTTCTTATGTTGAAAGACCAGATAAATCAGGCTGCACCACCAGGAAAAGAAAGGAACTCCAATGTTACCCTCAGATAGAGTCAACTTAAAACAGCCTTCTTCTTCACTACTTTGTTCCTGGGTTTAAGTTGAAGCTGTAACTTTTGGAAAGTAGCAAAAGTGATAATTACTACATATTAAACACAGAGTTCCAAATTAGCTGCTTGCATTTTTAATAGTAACCCTTTCCAAGTGCTACACCAGTAACGATGAAATATGTATTAAAGTCAAATAATCTAGTACAGATTCAAAAAGCAAGTAAGCCTTTCTTATGTAGTCATTCCAGGTTAAATGTGGGGGTTCTTATGTAAGAACAGAGAAAAAAGGTAAAAGTGACTTTGAGTCTTGTTTACATAATTTCTTTCTGAGACCAGCAGAAACACTACCATTTTTCCATTGCAATAGTGTATGACACTTTGAGATTTTCCATTTCCATAAAGGAGCTACTTGTGAAAGTGCCCAGTGTGAGAGTGGAGGACACATTAATCCTTTATGGCTACCCTGATTTATTTTCCAAGGGCTACCATTGGTGCAATTTCCACTAAAGGATGCAGAAGATGGTCTTGTAACCAAAAATATAAAAATACACAGCTGGTTTTAATCTTATTTTAGGATGTTACAGCACAGATATTTGCATCTGAACCACATGCTCTGATGCACTCTTTTGTCTGTGGAGGAAACTTCAGGTAGTGATTAATTTCATCCAAAGAAACACTAAAAATAGGTGAGGTGATCCCTACCCTTAGATGGCTAATATCCCTCTGTTGATGTAGGCACAACCCAGACAGATCAGTGGAGGAATGGACATGTGCAATGTGAACATCTAAGCTGAGATAAGATGAATGCCAGTTCAGCTGAGGACCTCATTGTTTTGCCTAGATCTACTCAAACATAACTTTGATTATTTTTCTCAAATAAGAGCTCTGGTTTCTAGGCCAATGTATCAAAAATAATTTTGGGGAAAATTGTATACAACAGGTATGAGCTATGATTGCCATGGAACTGAAATACATGAAAGAAAGCTCCTCTCATATGACCAGGTGTCTTTCTGATATCTCAATGAGCTCTAGAGAAGTAATAGTAGAAATCATGAAGATAAATGCAAGCAAGGATAATTTACTTTATGACAATTTCTTTAAAGTCATTGACTGTAGTAATTATTGCAACAATAACCCAGATTGTCTGTGTTGGTTGCACTGGATGTTAGCTACAGACAGAGGTGGTTACAGTCCTAGTAGTGGTACAACCCATGATGGAAATGCAAAATAGTTTCATTTGTTCCTATTAGACATGCAGTATTTGTGGACAGGTACAAGTATCTGTCTAACATATTATTTTGAGTTAAAGTATGGCCAGCAGAACCATCTGGAATCCAGTCTGTTTCCCCTAATGAATGTGAGTAAGAGTCTCTGAATTGCTGGAACACAGTAAAATAACCTTTTAGTAAACCTCAGTGGCAGTTTTGGGTTCTCAGTAGCTCCCATGAATTAGTGACACCACAATTCAGGCTCTGCAAAAGTACTGCACTCAGGTACACTGTGGTGAGCTGTGGATCAGTACCAGGTTCACTGACCTGGAGGTATAAGCATAGACATTTATGCCTAGAGAATTATGGCATTAAATTCTTTGTTTGTTTGTTTGTGCGGGTGTGTGTGGTGTGGGGGGAACAGATGAAACACCAAAACCACTGAAAAGGGAAAGATAGAAATGCAATGGGATGATCTTAACAGTCAGTATCTTTATGAACTTCCATTTCCAAAATACTGCCTTTGAAAGAACTTCAGCTTCTTCCCAAATTTTATATCTGATTATATATATGTCTATATATCTATATAAATATATATAGATATAGATATAGATATAGATATAGATATCTGACTGATACATTTTATATCTGACTGATAGTGTGGCCCCTGACACAGAACTACTCATTGCAGGTGCTTGGGAAGAGAAAGTGGGGTGAAGATAGAATGAAAAGGTACAAAATTAAGTTGGTTTAATGTGAAAATGGTGTATTTTAACATTTAAAAAAAAAGTACATACATGACCATGTTACACATTGGGATGTCAGGCTCATTGTAAACACCTTTAAGCTCATGTAATGTGTAACTTTTAACTTCATATAACTGGTAATAAGTATCTTTAGCTCTTTCATATATCTTAATACATTCTACTGCAAAGCTTGCCTAAAACTGAAGCTAATTTCCTTGAAAGCTTCTTCTTTTAAACCCATTCACCCTCAATAATTTCCTTTTTAACAAAAGGAAAGGTGTTTCTTACTCTTTAAAAAGTACAAGACTGAATGAGTTTATCCTTGGAAACAATTTTTGTCATAAAAATATTAAAAGATAAAAATACTTTAATTTAAAAAGTTATCTTAAAATGTACATGATAGAAATGTGCAGGTAAGAAAATTTAAAGCAAAATGAGCATAACAGCTTGATTTTCAGATATAAGATTATTCTGAGAGTCTAAAGGAAGCCCTAAGTGGGTAATAATTATATTTACAACTATTTTAATTTGTTGCCTTGTTGCAAAAAATATTTTTTGTTTTATGTTAACATCATATCCTATGGTTCTTTTTCTACCTCCTAAGGTTCTTTCTTCTACCTGCCTACTAGTTTTCCAGCTCTTTTTCCTCTCAGTGTGTGAAGTCATCTGCTAGGGAACATAGAGAAATACTCATGTGTTTGTGTAATTAAGCAAATCATGAACATATTCAGCATTTGTATATAGATAGACATTAAAATGGGAAAACTTGAAAATACATTATGCTGCATAAAAAATGTGAATAACTTCTATCACGTTGTGAAGCCCAGAGAACTTTCATTGCCCAAGAAAAATGGGAGACTGCTCTCAAGAACATTAGCAAATTACCTGCTTTTTTGTTATTATAGATAGATTTTTATTTATGCAGTCCAATTTTCAGTCCTAGCTCCCAGCTTTTACATCAGTAATCCTATCTTATTTTCTTCTGGCAATTTATTAGTAGTGTGAGATTGTGGACACAATTCTCTGCGGGTGAAAAATTCCACCTACTAAAGAATAGGTTTGAGAATCAAGGTTCTATGTTGCATTGATTACTGCAGAGCACAATGAGGTATAATAGGTGAGAACCAGCTATGGTTATAAAGATCAAGTCTATTGTAGGTACAAAAGCCTATTTTATGTACATTAAAGAGCCTTGATTATTTAAAGGCATTTGTGCTGTTGGTTATTTTACACAGGTTATTTACACTGCTGATTAAATTGCTTGCAAAGCAGTCAGATTTCCATACACAAGTAGTCTAACAGAAATATTATGCAGCCAGCAATTTGCCAGTTGTCTGTTGACAAAGACAGAGAGTAAGCCACTTACTACTGTTTTTATACAATGAATCATTTTTGTAAAAATGGAGCAGTCTAATGAAAATTCAAATGTATTGCTTTTCCCGATTCAAACAGAAATCCAAGCACTTCATATACTCTGCAAATAAGCCTCATTTGCCACTGTGTATCAACCAACAAGCAATTTCAGTTCTACATGCAGATTTTAAATAAAATTCTCTAAATTTAAACAGGTAGTTCCATTTTACTTCCATAAACAGATACTTTCAAAATATTTAGACATCTGTATATATTACTGTTTAAACTGTTTGTTCTAAAACATAAATAGCTATCTCAGTGTTTGAGTTACCACCTGATGTCTTTCTCATTTAAGGGGAAAACATAAAAAATAATTGGGATAACTAGAGTCAGGAACAATGCTTACACAGCATGTCAGCATCTTTTATTGTGCCTTAATTGTAAGAACACTTAGAGGGGAGCTGTGGGCGGACTGGCTCTGCAGGAGATGCGAAATGCCAGGTCTCAGGGAGCTTTTGTGGCTTTGCTGAGGGTTTCACCAGTGCTTCTGTGCTCAGCTGACATAACACAGAGCAGTGCCCCTTGGAGGGAAGGGGCCTCAGGCCTGGAAACAAGAGCATGAAATGTCTGAGCTCGCAGGAGCGTTCTGCCCCTCTGAATGCCTCAGTGTCAGGCTCAGACCCTCCTGTAAGGCTGAGCCCTGCCCACTTTCTCTTTGTGTCTTGGTTTGAAAAGACAGGTGTCTGCTAAGGAAGGCAGGACCCTCCCCTGAAATTGAAAAATGTAAACCCCCTCCCTATGAATTATTGTAGTTTTGAAATTAAGGGGCTCTCAGACAAAGATATGGGGAGTAGGAATAACAGTGCTTTATTAGGGAAGAAAATAAAATAAACAATGCAGTAATACAAAACAACACTGAGGGAGTCAGAATACAGCCTGACACCCTGTTGGTCAGGGTGTTGGTAGCAGTCCCATTAAATGGTGGCTGCAGTCCTCTTGGAGTGGAAGGTGTGGTTCTGTTGAAGCAGCAATCCTGTAGAATGGTGCAGTTTTCCTCTGGAGATTCAGTGGTGCATATCTCTGGTCTTCCTCTGGGAATTCAGTGGGAAAAGGCTGCCCTGGTGCTCCAAATCTCAGATTATATCCAGGCAGGAATGCTTGGCTCCTCCCCCTGGGTGGAGCATCTCCCAATGGGATGATGTAATTTTGCCAGTCATGCGGGGACACTCAATGGCTCATGAACAGCAAATATTTCCTGGAGGGAGAATGGGTCATGGAAGAGATAAAGAAAACTCCCCAATTAAGAGAAGACAACTGCCCCACCTCTAGCAGATGGGAAATAGAATACCCCCAAATCATATCTTACAACCCAGGACACTTTTCCAACATTCCAGAAAATTTTGCTTCACTGCCATTACCAAACCTGTAGGATCTCTTGAACCTCTGGTCCCTGCTATTGTTGCACAACCCTTTGGGATGACTCTTCCCTGCCCACCAGTGCAGCCACACCGTGTGTGCAGCCTTTTCCACCTGTGTGTGCTGCATGTCTGCCTTGTTGCATGTAGTGTGCATGTCTGCTGCATTGCACATTTAGATAGGTGGATTATTACAAGCTGCTACATATTTTCTAGTAGGTAGGCATTTATGCCTAGACTTATTTTCTCTTTTCTGCTCTACATATGTAGAAAATAGTCCAACTCTCTGTGAAGTTAATAAAGAAACTGGATCAGGTTCTGATCATGAACATTTTTGTCATATGCCAGTTGGCACAAACATTAAAGAAAATCAGATTTCAACCATATTTATGTATTGGTGAATTGGAAAAGATTTATGGTATACTAAGAATCTAAATTTAGAAAGGTGTAGAATTTTCTTGTTTGGTTCGATCTACTTCCAAAAGAAAAAATCTATCTGAAAAAAAATTTTTGCGCTCAAAATTATTACTGTTAAATTTTCCCCAGTGTGCTTTCTGTATATTGTGAAAAATCATTATTTTCTCACAGTTTCACAAGGTCTTCCACACAGCATGAGAGAATACAAAGACTTTGAAAAGTGTTTATAGGATATGTGAATTATGATTGAAAGTTCAAAGAATCTGTCACAAACATTCAGACATGGATATAAAATACCTGGAACTGCTTTTGAATCAGTAATGGGAATTGACTGTATTATCAACTGAATGCATCCTTTCTTTAAAAAGAAATTGTGTATATCTGGTATATTCAGGAGAAGTTCATTTTAAATACAGGAAACTTGTTCGTCACTGTCATGACACTCCTGTAGTCTTTGGCAAAACTTTCACTGGATGGAGCATGATGGTATTTTCATCTGATATACACAGTATGTATTAAATGTATAAAACATAGAGAGGTGTATATTGTAGAATCACCATCATAGAATGGCCTGGGTTGAAAGTGCCCTTAAAAATCATCCAGTTCCAACCCCTCTGCCATGGGCAGGGACACCTTTCACTATTCCAGGTTGCTCAGAGCCCCATCCAGCCTGGTCTTGAACACTTCCAGAGATGGGGCATCCACAGTTTTTCTGGGCAACCTGTGCCAGTGCCTCACCACCCTCACAGGAAAGAATTTCTTCCAAATATCTAATCTAAATCTACTGTCTTTCAGTTTGAATCCATTCCTAATTGTCCTGTCACTACCTGCTCCTGTAAAGTGTCTTTCCCTTTTTTTGTAGGCTCCCTTCAGGTGTTGGAAGGCTGCAATTAGGTCACTTTGAAGCCTTCAATTATAATATATATATATAACAATATATATAGTGCACCTATATACATAGAGATTATATATTTGTCCTCAGAAAGATTAGGTCGCAGTTAAAGTAGTGTTGATTCTATGATCAATTAATAACTTTTAATGAATAAAAGAGTATTTACTGCAAGGATTACTTTGGGCCTCCACAAAGTGATGGAGAGTGCAACACTTGCTAAGCAACGAATTTCAGTTAAATGCAGCATGTGAGCAGACCTGTGTCTTGCCCAGAAAATTGATTAAACATGTGCTTAAGTTAAGTAGATGTTCTAGTATTTTGCTGTGTCAAGTTCCATGTATTGAATTACTACTCTGGATGAACAGCTAGTTGTTTCTTGGCAAGGGTTGAATTGCAATTTAACTCTCTGCAAACCTAGAAAATGCCTTTTTAAAAAGAAAGTAGGTCTGGCCGTGTTGTTTTTTAGAGTTTTTTCCTCCCCCTGAGTAAGAATTAGAGATGCGCTCTTTCATTTTTGAAAAAATAATTGATCCATAGATAGCCATAGTATTTTTTTAAACACATTACATACTGATGTTGCTGTCAAGGCTATCAGTCAAGCCAAGATACAGAGACTTAATTCTGTTATATATATGTTCAATATATATAAAAATATAATATTCGTGATATCATTATTTTAGTTGATTTGAGATATATTAGCATGGGCTATCTGAAATTTAAAATGATAACTGTAATATTTTTGTCATAACTGGGACTGTGAAAAAGCACATTATTAACTGTGTGCTTCCCATGAAGAAATACATTAGAGCAGTTGCTGCATTTGGAGCAAATGGAAGTGAATTTCAGCATAGTCATCCAGACACTGTGCCCATGTGCTGGGCTGACTTCTATTTTTTCAGAAATAAGGACAAGGGAGGTTGTGTATTCATGATTAATCCATAGGATTCTTCAGATCCTACCCCCTGAAAGAATATATGGTTCTTTGACCACACTAAATCTACCTTTTAGAGATATTTGTATACCTTGGCAATTGTTCATTTTGTGGGTAATGGGTGGTATGTGTTATTGAAAGACTGAAAACTGGTTTGCTCTGTGTTTGTATATACCCCTGTTTCAGAAAGTTGCATGCTTATTGTATTCTTGACTTCTAGTCCTATAAACGGAATTAAAAGGGCTTTAAAAGAAAAAAACCTGCTTCAAATTAAAAAGATAATTTTGAAAAATTATCTATTATTGAGGCAAATAATCAGAATTTATTAATTTGTATGGATTTTAAGAAATCACATAAAAATACTCTGGCTTGTGCTTTCAATGTTGACTCAGGAGAGCAGATATTTTCTGAAATATATGTATTTTAATATATAGATTTTTCATTTTAAAAAGTAAGGTAATTCCTGTTAATTTATTTCATTTTAAAAAGTAAGACAATTCCTGTTCATTTCTTTATCTGAGATTTCACAAGTCCTATAATGTCAAGCAAATAATTTGAGAGGGAATTATTATTTAGATGTCTTGTTTGAGAATATTTTTTGCTGCTCTACTGAAGTAGGGTGAGAATTTTCCTTTACCCAGGGTATGTATTTCAGTTTTTACCTGAGCTAGTAGTAATATTTGGATTACAGTTAATATCCAAGATTGATGGATCCATATCCATCTGTAAGTGTATTGAATATGTTTAAGAGGAAATGTGCATGTGTTCACATGTAGTATATAACATGTGTTTGTACTTACATGAAAAGTTTCACGTTGGAAGACAAGAAATGTTACCTTCCAGAGAAATAGTAGGAATGGGAAAGCCCTCGGCATCTCTGGAAAGATTTCAGGGCTACCATATGCCTAATATAAAAATTGCTCTGGAAATTTTGTAGTAACGTTACTGATTTTTAAGGTAATATTTTTTAGTCATTCTTAACATATCACTTGGGTAGTAGAATCCCTCTGTGGATTATCATGAAAATGAATTCTTTTATTAATCCCCAAAATTAATGTAAATCATCTGACAGGAAAAAAAAAAGAAGGGTTTTTATATTAACCATTAGTGCTTTGCAGCAACATAGAAATCTCTATCTGAACAGAATTGCTTTCTGTGTATCTGTTGCTTATTTGCTTTGCTACTGTGGTAGCAACATTTCAATAGAGTCTATAGAAAAAAAGTCTCATTTGTAGCTGCCTAAGAAATACTTAATTTACTTTTTAATGAAGTTCATTACTTAAGACTTTGTATGCTACAGTATTGCTGGAAGCTGGAACCTGACCCCACTTTGCTTTTTCTTTCTTCACATATTTGCTTTTATCGTGTCAGTTTTACTCAAGTGACACTGAAATATGCAGATTTTTTTCCCATTTTTCCTCCTTTTTTTCTTTTTTTTTTCTTTTTTTTTTTTTTTTTTTTCCAGAAGGAGCTTATCAGTTGCTAGGCCTAGATTGTGAATGCGAGCTTTGATGTTAACAGCACCAGTGCCTTTCTTTTTTATTTGGGGCATTAAGTTCAATTACATATTCAAAGTATCTGTTCAATGATTTTGCTGGAATGTTTCAATAATTAAAATAACTGAGCTTTTTTAAAGTAGACTTTCCTCGGTGTTTCAATCCTAGTATAGATGTGACTCAGACCAAATCCTCTTCTTGCTATTAATTTCATTGATTTCAAATCTCTGTGTTGGTGTTCATAGGCCAGTGTAGCATGTTTCAAAAGCAGCACTCTAAGGAGTTGCCTGAAAAACACATCAGTCAAAAGAATATTTACTCTCTTTTTTTATTGGTGTATATTTTTTTCCAGCACAAAAGAACTGCAGTTTAGAAATATTTACTTAATAAAAAATATACTGAGTTTATCCTGGTGTTTACTGACCAGTGTAATGAGAAGCAAGCTGTAAGTCATTGTTTCAAAGATAATGTGTTTGATGGAAACACAACAATTACTTCATATGTTTTAAGAGACAGTAAAAAAATTCCAAACACAAAAATCCAACCAACCAAACACACAAAAAAACCCCACCAACCAACCAAACCTAACCCAAATATCAAAATAATTTTAACTGCATGGCCATGCATAAATCCCTATTTAAAACTGCATTTGACCACTAAACCTCTTAACAGTGCTTTTGTGATCCATTCACAGAGGTCTCCTAACATGATAAGATAGCTCATTTCAAAAAGAAATTTGAAAGTACATTCAAGAGCTGTCTGAATCTTCAGATAATCTATTTCCACTTCAAGCTCTCTAAGCAAACTCAAAGCCTAGCCAGTTTTCCTCCAAAGTCCCTAGCTGGGAAAACAAGATTCTGAAATTTATATCTCCTGTTTTTACAGCCAGACAGATATTTTTTAAACTTAGAAAAGATTATCAATTTAAATTTCAGTTTTTTGGGAAGATAAAAGAGAACACAGGGAAAAAGCAGCAATAGTCACAAAAACCCAAAGTAACAAACATAGGTGGTTAAAATATGCAGAGAGGCTGAAAGATGCATGAGTATTGTGTATTGAGAAATATTGGAGGTGGTCAGAAGTTGTACATTACAATTACACCCACTAGTCCCAGTTTCAGTGAGTCAGTCAGAACAAACACCTGAACAGGAATTCTATGTGTCCTCTTGGTTTGGAAAATCCCAAAATTCTATTGATGAGGTTTTACAGAGCCAAACCCTTGACTTTCTCAGATTTTTCCTTAAAATAAAAAAAAAAAAATTAAAAAAATTAAAAAGGAGAGAACACCTGTAATATGGAAACAACTGTTATGTCTAGAGTAAGCAGGTGAATATACAGTTGTAACTAGAAAGTCAGGAAACAAGGCAGGCAACACAAAAAGGGAAGTATTTTGAGGAGATGAGATAATACATTCAACAACTTAATTGAAAATCAATGTTTTTGTCACTACAGAACAAGAGCTTTTCAGCTAATATACTGTGAATTAATAGGACTGCTTATCCTATGATACTGTGTAAATTCTTTCCATGCCTTTGGAGTGATTGTTTTAAGTAAGCTGGGAGTTCTACAGAAATTGTGTCTCAGCCTGAATCAGTGATTCTGTATTTTGAGGGAGTGTGGGGGTTAAAATTATCTCGGCAGGAGAGTGCTTGGCTTTTATCCTAAGGATGTGCAGTGGCATCAACAGGGAAGGATGCAGTGGCAGTGGCTTTCAGGACATCAAGTGTCAGCATCACAAACAGAAGCAGCATGAGCAGACTGTGCTGATGGTGCTCCTTTCTTCCTCTGCCATTAGAAAGTTGGCGTGCGCCAGCAGCTCTCACAAAGTGGAATCCAAATTGCCATGGTTACTCCCAGCCCTACATTTCAGGAAGAGTTGCCCAGTGGTGGCAGAGACTGGAGCACATCCTTCTGGGCAGCAGCTCAGAGCCACAGCCACCCTGGATCAGCACAGGGGCAGGCACTTCAGTGGGATGACAGCAGTTAATGCCAGCTAGAGATTTGCCCCTGTGCTGTGTGAGCCCCTGCTCTAACTCCCCCCAAATTCACAGCCAGGTCCTCTGCCAGCTACAGTCAGAGAGCAGCATTGTGACAGCTGAGTTCAGTCTAATCCCCTGCCTTAAATATAAGGCTTCAAGCTGTGAAAGGCAGAGAAGAAATAGTATGGAGGTGTATACTGTCTTCTATGATGACAGCTAAAATAGGTAGGGAACATCCTCTTTCTATGGAAAGTTTTGCTTTGAAAAGGGAAAAAAACCTGGTAAAATCTTATTTGTCATTGTGCTTGGAAAAAAACTCCATAAAATATTAGAGATAGTGGTCGCAATTAACAAATAATTTTTATTTGCTAAATATTGCATAGCTCTTCCCTGAAGAGTCTAGAGAATCTTGTCTTCTGTTAATGATTTTGAATAAAAAAAAGCTATTCTTTTGCTATTTAAAATAAGTTAGATTAAATATTTGTCACCAGTTGTCTTATAAACTTTTATAACTGCTTTTAACTACAAGTTGCTAAGGTCAAAAATGCAGAGACAACCAAGAATACTGTAATTTAACTAAATACCTCATGGCAGAGTGCATACTTTAGCTTGTAGCAAATTAAAACCAGGTAAATTGTGCAAGTTTTTTATTGATGCATGGTAACTCAGCAGGGCAAAAAAACCTTTATCTCTGGGTCTTAAGTCTTTTTGCATGTATAAGCCATCACCAGTGAAATTACTTTTGTGATTAGACTGATACTCCTCAGTGACCTGCATAAGCTGTGGAAGCACTCAGTGCACAAACCCCTTCATATAACCCTTCCTCGTGTAGTTAACTGTGTATGCTAACAGCTTTACCTCAGTTAAACCAGTGGAACTTGAGTTAGAAAGCACAGTATTGCAAAAACACACTGTGAAGTAACATTTTGGAAATAGGAAGATGTACAATTTGATGATGGCACTACTCAGGCACTTCTCATTTTCAGTAGCCAGAAATAATTATAGGTACTTGTCCTACTGATAGTTCTTTTTCTCTCTGTTCAGAAGTTTCTTGATAAGGAAGATCTTTCTTCTTTATTAGAATTAAATTTTTTTTACCAGATCAAAGCATCCAAGGTTTTTGTCATAGGTAAAGGGTGAGCTAATAAAATCATCGTCCCTTTGGATAGTGGATCTGACTGATATAAAGTGGCTTTTTCAACAGCTTGTAATATAGTCAGTGGTTATAGATGAAATTTTAAAATCAAGAAGCTAATGTGAAACCTTCAAACGTCAGCAAAGTAAAAATGTCTTTATAATTCCTCTAAATGTTGTTGGAAACAGACACTTTGTAGGGCTTACAAGGATTATTCTGATACCACAAACTTTGGTAAAGATACATATCTGTAGCATTTATAAAACCTTTCAGTGTACATCAATTTGGGGTGAAAACTGATAACTTAAGATGCAGGTAGTATAAACTGGCAACGTTTGCAGCAAATTGTAAGTACTGGTGCTTTGGTCCTTGGATGTTTTTTGGCTTCTTCACATATGCAGGCCTGTTTGTGATTATGTTTTGTCAAATACTTGCAAGATTAAGCCAGTATTAACTAGGTGATAAGTAAATCTTTTATTTGGACTGGTGGGCTCCCATTTTAAGCCACTTGTAACTCATTCTTGACGTGTGACAATTTAACCCCAGCTGGCAACTGAGCCCCAAACAGCCCCTCAGCCACTCAGTGGGATGGTGGAGAGAATTAGAAGTGCAAAAGCTACAAAACCTGTGGGTTGACATAAGGGCAGTTTAACATGTAAAGCAACAACTGTGCCCTCAAGCAAAGAAAAAGAAGGACTTCATTCACCACTTCACACAATCAGGTGTTCAGCCATCTCCAGAAAAGCAGGGCCCCATCATGCGTGACAGTGACTTGGGAAGGCAAATGCCATCACTCTGAACATCCCCTCTTTCCTCTTCCTTCCCCCAGCTTGATGTGCTGAGCATAATGCCACGTGCTGTGGGACATCCCTTGGGTCAGCTGTCCCAGCTCTATCTGTTCCCAATTTCTTGTGTACCCTCAGCCTCCTCACTGGTTGGGGTGCTGGTAAGAGAGGCAAAAAAGGCAAGAATGAAAGCATCTTTATATTATAAAGCCTTTTCAGTGCAAATCTGAAACAGCCCTGTACTAGCTACAATGAGGAAAATTAACTCTGCCCCTGCCAAAACCAACACAGAGATGAGCTGCAAAGCTGCCATTGTGAGACTAATGAGCAGTTTCATGTTATTTAGTTCCTCTCCAATCTCACCTATTAGAAACTTGGAAAAGAGAGAGGAGATATAATAAAACTTAGGCTTTTGTTAAGTCTGTTCCCAGCACAAGTCTTTCAGTACTTAAAAGAAAATGTGAGGATAATAGAAGAATAAAACAAAAGGAGATTGTGGTGTAGCAGCACCTCACAAACCTCACTCAGTCACTTTAACAAAGTCCAGCACAAGTTCAATACAAAGGATTCTCTTGCCCTTTCACAGGGTTTGGAGAGTGGGAAAGAGTAGGCAGGACAGTTAGCACACAGTGACAGCAGGAAAAGCATGAGACTATTCAAAAGCAGTGGTGGTTGGAGAGAGTGAGACTCCATAGTTCAATGGGCTTTTGGTTCAGAATGCAGGAGAAAGCCCTTACCAGGTTAAGACACAAGTTATAGCATGGCCACCTTTTTGGAGCTGTAGTAATTTGGTGTAGAAACAGAAGTTCATTGCTACTGCAATTACTGAAGATTTAACATGAGAGATAATATATTTGGATAGTCTTTATATCATTTCACAATCCTACAATTTTTTCTGGTATTTCGACAAGCAATGCCGTACATACAGACAGCCCCTCTTAAAAAAACAGTAAGGAAATAATTTCTGGCTGACCTTTCTCTTACCTAAAGACACAAGAATCTGACGCAAATATCACATTTGCACTAACCAAATCAACACTAAACGCTCTGTGAAGTGAATTGAATGTGTTTTTTGTAGCTGAATACAGCTTTATTTGAGTTTTTTGGGGGCCTACTGCTGTTGGCTAACCTGAGCATAAGTCTTGATTTTTGCCAGGGTACTTTGTGATTCTGAAGTTCCCTCATTTTAAGCTATAAACTGACCTTAGAGAAGGTGGTACTTTGTGATCACATACCCTCTGCATTACACTGGTTCCTCCAGTGCAGCATAGGAGGGGCCATTTGAGATGTAGAATAACAGGAACATGCACACTGAGCAGCATTCCTCTCAGCAGTAGCAACCCCTGATGGGTGTATGCCTGTCCAGGCTGTCAACACCTCTGGTTGTCTTTCAGATCAAAACCCAGGAATATAGGAGGGCCAACACCTTGGGTAGTTTTGCCTGTAAAAAGGCTGTGCTGTATATCTGCATGGATCTGCTGCATGTGATATGGGAAAATCTGACATCCCAACCAGTGCTAAGAGGACAGGACATAGGGGGAAGGAGGAGAATTTATCAGATGTGGCCCTTTCTTTCTCAATCAGCATAAATTTATGCCTGATTTTTTTTTGACCAAATAACCTCCTTTAGTGAGATGTTAGATTTCTGTTAAAGTGAGACTGAAAATGTATTATTGGGTGTCAGTTGACAAACTGCACTGATTCCCTTCTCATATTATTTTAATAGAAATTTTTTGGCCAATTGGTACCTTTAGTTGTAACAACACAGCTGACATTAGATGGTTGCCTTTGCAAAATCAGCTTCATGGTGGTTCATTATTATGGATAGGCCCTTATTAGGGACATTTTTATTTTCAGACTGAAAATTAGTGAAATAAAAATTGTGTGGTAAACCCATCAGATATTGTGAAAAAGTTATTGTTGCATTCAATGACTTAATAAAATCTCCAACCACATATTTGACCACTATTGATACATCCAGGACATCCGCAAGTTTTTGCCACTGTTTGTCATCAACAAAAATTATTATTTCACTGCCATGACACCTTTCCAGTTAGGAAAATACTGGAATATTATATATAGAAAATACTAAAGAGATATTTTATAACATCATAACTGCTACTAGCATCATTACACACAGAATGTTTCCTTTCAAATGTCAACCCCTATCAAATTCTCATACTTTAATATTTACTGTGGGCCAGTAATCATTGAGTATTGTGATTTTTCATTATGAACATCATACCTCTGTGATAAACACATATATTTTTAGACTAATTACACTCTAGAAGTATAAATATATTTAGCATTAGTGTTGTGTGGTACCAGTCACATTGTCATCTCTTATCTTACACAGCCCTGGTTTTGCATGTAGTTCCACTAATATAACTAGGAAACTTGAACTCAAAGAAGTGTTTGAAATAGCCAACAAGGCAAGATGTAGAGTCTCAAACAATTCTAGGAAAAACATTTTTCTTGTAGTCAGTTGCTTCCTGGGTCCTAATGAAAAAGCCTGGACAGAAGCAGGAATTTTCCCTTCAGTTTACCCAGCGTAAAGAAAACTGAGTCGAAGAAGCAAATTAATTGTGCTGTAATCCTTGGTTTGAAATTTGATGAGCAGCATTTACAACTTGTCCATTTTGGGGTTGGGGTGTTGGTTTCTTTGTTTTCTTGGGTTTTTTCCACAGAGAATGTTTTTTCAGGGTATTTTGTGGAGAAAGCACTTGTAATTCTTGGGTTTTTTCTAAATGGGCAGAATTTCTGACCTTGAGGTGTATTATACTTTCTCATTTATTCAAATGGACATCTAACCAGATTTCTAGTTTCTTAGAAAATCTGGTGGTAATTTAATTATTTTTATTTCTAAACTGATCTCAATAATTACATACTAGACCTTTCTCTCGTGTTTCCAACTTTCCTCGTGTACCTCAGATATCCTAAAGTATACAGGTGGAGACATTATTACCTAAAGCACACAGGAAAATTTTTCTGGAAAACTCTGAAAGATTATTATCTCAAGTGTTATCCCTCTTGACATAAATACTTTATGTGGTACAACAACTTCACTTTCTGGTTAAAAACATTAAAAGAACAAACCTGCATGGATATTGTTATTAATAGTATATGTGACACTGTCTAACAAATGAGGATTTTTGTGAATTATTACAATTCTGTCAAAATCTCTATTTTTTTACTGTAACTAAGGACTTGTTTTGAACCATTCCCAGATAATGTTACCATGAAGTACTACTGTAAGAACATCTAGTAAGCTGTAACAGCTACAGTGTGCCATCCATTACCTCAACAGCAGCTTTTTGTAGGCAGTAATGCTTGTTAAGTCGGGCAATGGGAATGATGGATCTGTGGGCTCAAGGAGGTTAATGTTGACAATGAGCAATTATTATTTTTGACAAGAATTCCAAAGGATTTCAAGATGAGTCTTCTAACTGAAAGCAGATTATGACTTCAGTTTTATTACTAAATGTCAAGCAAAGATGTCAAGCATATAAATGTGTGATGTAGAGGAAGATCATATTATTATAGTAAGAGACAAAGCAGGGATCAAATGATGACCTTTTCTTGTGGGTTTTTTTTGGTTACCCACAGGAAGAAGGAGGCAGAGTCCTCAGCATCTTAAAAAGGGAAATGGGGGAAGAAAACATCCGGAGAGGACACTTTCCTACAGATAAAAAATCTGAGAGGAAAAAAAGCACAATATGATTTTAATGAAGTCAATACTTGCGGATGTCTGTGGGTACTGGTGTGTGACTTCCGTGTCTTTCTTGTAGATAGAGTGTAATAGTAGGGGGGTGGGACAATGAGCCTCAATAACCTTCCAGACTGCAGTTCTCTGTCTGTCTGATAATCACAACTACAAGGGATTTTCTGTTTGGTGTTTAGATGAGATATTTTCCCCTCTGGCCTGTTGGTATGTGTTGCAGCCTTGATCTTAGACATGCTGGTCTTTGTCAGAGCTATTACTCAGACCACACTCCTCTGATGAAAGACAGAAAATATTTATTAGAGGCAGCTCCACCTCTCATTTGTTTTATGTGTGGCTGTGACAATAGCTGGTAAGTTTAGTTTCTGCTGAGACTTAACGCTTGGGCAGAGCCCCTTATTTTTCACATTCATGGAGCACCAAAGGCACTTTTGATCAAAACACTTGAACTCAAATAATCTAGAACTGCATGAACATTTGACTTTTTAACCAAATTTCATTGCTGACTTTAGCTGTAGAATGGGGGCCAAGTGGGATCCCTTCTTAAAACAGCCTTTGCAGTTTTTAAAAGGCATTGCTTTGTTAGTTGTTTAACATATCTTTACATGGAAGGGAAGCAATCTGTGCTTTTCTGTGGGTGGATTTGACCAAGAAAAGGTTGCCAGAAGTCAGGGACATGACATAACAAAGAGCGGTGTTAGAACTTCTTTGAATGGATATAATGATTAAATTGGATATACTCAAGACTGTTTTGACATTATTTTATTTTTATTATTCCATTACTCTGCTAGAGACACCAAATATCTTCTTTCCTGTCTTTTTTCTTTTTTGTTTTTTCTTTTTTTTCCTACTAAACAAATGAAAGCACAATCTATAAGAATTCCTTTCACATAATCATTAATTTTTCTGATATTTAATGATACATTTCCCAACCATGGAAAATAAAACTAAATTGGCAAAGCAAGCCAGAAAAACAGAGATGGCATCTTATGGACACAAGCATCTTATAGTTTTTTGAAATTGCAAGAGTTAATTTAATGTGTACCAAGGATGCCAGACTCTTCATGAATGCCTTTTTGAGAAAATCAAGGTACTTTCACACTGGTTGAGTTCCTTATGAAAGTAAAGCAGGTATATTGTGATAAAGAGAACATGCCCCAAGTCTGTTTCTTTACTGCTATAGTTTTCAGATAATTCTTTCATCTACAGACATGTAGGATCTCAGACATCCCTCAACTGTTCTTTCAGAAGTGTTATGTAGGAAATTATCACAGTAGGACCCTTAAAGCCCATCAGTACACCACACGTGGAATCACAGGATCATTAAAGCTGGAAAAGACCTCAAAGATTGTCAAGTCCAACCTTTGACCAATCATCACATTGTCAAATAGACCATGGCACTAAGTGTCACATCCAGCTGTTTCTTGAACACTTCCAGGGTTAGTGATGCCACCACCTCCCTGGGCAGCCCATTCCAGTGCTCAACTACCCTTTCCATGAAGGAATTCTTCCTGATCTCGAATATAAACCTCCCCTGGTGAAGCATGGTGTGATGCTTCTGGAACCCTGTGAGAAGAACCTAAAATATGCTCCACTCTAGATCATAATCTACCCAAACAGCCTTCTCTTTTTACCATAAGATCTGGAGAGGAGTCAATAAGACCTTCATCTCTCAGAAACTGTAGCTGCCAAAAACATAAATGGCACCAGTTTCTCCAGGGCTTCAATCAGATTTAATAACTTCAACGTGAGGGGAATTTCAGGAGGTCACTGAGTGGTGTTACTGAGATTATTTTTTAAAGTATGCATGTATTGTGATGCCATCAGCTGATAAATATCTGTTACACTCCTTGCATATGAGTTCATCCAGTCCTTCCTTGTAAAGGATATTCAGCACTGTCCTTTTACCTTTACCTATCCTCAGTTTTCTAATCCATGTTCCCCAGCAGTGCAATACCACTGTACTGGGGGGACTGGAATGTGGACTATAATCATATTTTCAAATACTAGATGATGTTTAAAAATCCAGCTCAGAATGGTTAAATACTTGTAGAGGGTTACATGTTTTTCAAGCAGGAAAGCAAGTTGACCTGTAATAAAGAAAAAAGTACTCTGACCTTTCAGTCTGGAAGGTGGTCAGGTATCTTTAGTTCTTCCTAGATAATGTAGTGCTGATTTTGCTTATCTACTGTCTTTGTCTCAAAGACATCACTGATCATCTGCTTGGAAGTTTCTGCTTAAAACATAAAGAATATTTTTAAGGTTTTCGATCATGTGGAGCATATTCTTGCCAGGCAGATCAGGCTTTAGATGTCTCAGTGTTATCTTTCTCAGTTTTTAGGACTTTGCAGAGGGCTGTCAACAGATTTCAGTTGTGGACAGAGGAAAATGGCAAGGACCAGACAGGAGTTTCAGAAGAGTATGGTCTCATTTAGATGAAGGCAGAATCATGGGATGGGTCTGCCTACCTCAGACAGAAAATAGAGGAAAAATAAGTTTGCTGAATTTCCTGGCTAAGGTGACATATTTTACTCTGTGTTTGGACAGTGAAAGGTCAGTTTGGACAGGTTCTGGAGAGTCTCATTATAGGTACTCCAAATTCCTGACTATTCTAAAGATCATTTCAAGAAGGCATGCCACTTGATAAAACTAAATGGAAGAAATTCCCGAGATCTGGACTTTTTAACCTTTGCCCAATAGTCCGCTTCATGAGAAATCAGTGGAACATTGGATAAATTCCTTAGATTTTGAAACAATAATGTTTCCTGTCTCTTTCCCTCAGCGCACATCCATGTGTGTATGCACATGCACAGACAACACAGACATATTTATCTGTCTATATATAATCTTCAGCGGAAGCTCATGTACAGGGGAAATCCTGGGAATAATTAAGGAAAGGATCCTGCATGCTCCAGCAGACGGAATACATTTTTTTTCATTTAAAGCAGTTTTTTTTTTTCCCTTTACCACCAACTTGCTGCAATTAGGAGGTTGTTGGAGAGATATCAATTGAGATTTGGGAACTGTTTTTTCTGGAAATGTTTTGAATTAAAATCTAATTGGTAGTTTTCTTTGATAACTATTTTATTGTTGGGTGCAGCTAAATGGAAATCAACCACAAAGGGAACTCAATTTTGTTTGTCATTAATTTTAACTTGATTTCACAAATGATTTACATATATGATATTTTCCCTATTTGTTCTGCATCATTCCTGAACAGCATTTAGGCTGATGTAGTGTCATTTTTCCATTTATTTATGTTACTTTAAAGTATCCTGCATTACTTCAAGCATGGCTGTCAGCAAAATGGTGAAGAAGGAATAAGTGGACCAAAGTGGTATTTCCTGCAGTTTATGAAAAACTGTGGAATTAGCAACCCTGAGGACTAAATTTCATTGTTTTACCCAAGGCATGTTTGGGTGATGTGAGCAAAGGAAAGTTAACCTGCACTGCAAATATATTATTATAACAAAGAACAGTTTTGAAGAGATCAAATTGGAATATAACAATGTGGAATGCCAAGGGTCAGCTGCACGCTCAGGTTACCCCAGTTAAATGTGTTACCAGGAGTGTGTGAACACTAAGGAAATGTAAATGTGAGCCAAGTCCATGGACCATATGAGAAAGGTGAAGGATACCTGAAAATTAGTACTGGAAAGATTAATGCATAATTTTATGGAGGGGAAATGGATTACAGGCATGACAGCAGAGGAGTAATTTCACTAACAATGAATGCCAAATAACCTGGGCATGCATGACCCCAGCCAAAACATACTTGTCCAAGTCCAATTGACTCTCTGGACTTTGGATCTTGCCCATGGAATGTAAGAGAAAGCAATCACTTGTGGAGGCCAAAATCCTTACAAGGGAGACATAGTTGATATTTTCCTGGAGTTAATTATGACTGTCATTAGTACCAGACAAAGGCAGGTATATAAGTGTTCACTCGTTGTGAAAACACAAATATTGAAAGCTCTTTCTCTTGAAAATTGAGTTAACAGGCAAAAAATACAATAGGGGTTTCTTTGAGTATTTGCAGCTGACATGCAGCTCTACTTAGCAGTAAAGAGAAGGATAACATCTTGCTAAATCACTGTATGGGGGACCCTAGCATTCCCCCTCTTCTGATTGATTTAGGAATAAAATAGAGTTCCCTTAATGGGGCATGACAGCTGCAGAGATGTACCTTTCCCAGGAGTACCTAAGCAGGATCCCAGTCCCTCTGCCCAGAACACTCCATCAATACTGGAAATCTGGCAGGAAGAGGAGATGACTCCATGCATTGCAGTCTCTTAAGTAACAAACCAGCCACACCTCCACTGCCTCAGTGCTGTACACGGTGCTGCCTGAAAGCCTGTTTATAGTTGTAGTTTGGTTCCTGCTGTCATAAATTTTTTGGCTCTGCAAGACATTAATTCAAGTTAGGTAGTCCCCCTGCTTTATTTGGAGCTATTTGCATCATGGTTCCACTCCAAAAATAAGTGTTTATATAAAAAGGCAATCTCTTCTCTAAGCAGATGTGCCCTGCAAGTCAAAGATGTTACGGACTTTAGTGACTCAGATATTTCTCAAATTCTTTTTAACTGTGGTTGCATTGTAAAGGGAGATTTGATTTATATGTCTTCTAGACATTGTCACAATATGAGCCTTAGTTACCTGAAAGTAAGGCTAAAACATGACCATGAAATTTTCTTTTACATTTTTAATACTGATAGTAATGTAGAAGACAAGAGACAAGTGGTTTGAAAATAGTCTTTTCACTACTTAAATGAGGAGCTATAATTGGGAAATTGCTGAGAGACTGTAACTATGAACAGCAGTCATATGGTTTTTATACTTCTCAGATGGAAATTAAGCATATCAATGTTGCCTTGCAATAACTTTAAAAATATTTGTCTTTTACAAAATATTTTTTCAGGATGTTAAATTAAATTGAAATGGATTTGATCCAAAAAAAGAGATTCCTTTGATAGTTTTATAAATTCCTCACTGTGAACTTCAGAATTAGGAAGATCTTGAGAGCTTTGAGATTGGCATTCAAGTTGCATTAACATATGATTTTTTGCTGATTTTGCCTGTGCTTAGGAAACATTTTGCAAGTGTTTCCTGGCAACAGCCTTTGTTCATCCAGCACCTCTTTTGCCATTGTACCTATATAATCACAGGTTAGAAAGGCAGCATTTGGCTAAAAGGGTCACACTGTCAATGAATATCCAAGTTCTCAATACTTTGTGAATGGAAGCTATTTGTTCCCAGGAGAGAGTGATAAGTGTACATCTGTACATTTTCTTATGGAAAGGTGCCAGTTAGGTGACAGGCCCTGGGACTTGGATTGCCTTTGTTGTAGGAAATTACATGTAGCAGAGAAAGGCCACTGGGCAGGTGCCTGTCTTTAGACTCCTTTGCAATTCAGACTGTTATGGCCGCAGTGTAAATTATTCTGGAAATGCACACAGATGACAGGAACCTGATGGGATATAACTGCATCTTCTAATAAGGAATATTGCTGCCAGTTTGGTCAGCAATGAGAAGATGAAGGCATTTCTAAACAATATTTGAAAAGTTAAAAAAAATAATCATTTTTGGGCAACTTTGGCTGTCTGAGATCTATTGTAGAAGTCTGAGTAAGGTTCTTTAAGCCATTTTTGCTCTGTGAAAGAAAAATCAGGACAGATATCACGTTCTGTACAGGTGATAGTTCCACACTTCTGAAAAACCTTTCGGAAGGGGAGAAAGGACTCATTGTTGCAGAACTTTATCACCGAGAGCTTTTTAGAAAGTGGGGGAAAGTCATCAACAGATCCACAAACCCCTCTCTATGTGTGAGGGACAGACAAAATCTCCATGGAAGAACTCTACCTGGGGCTGGTCAATAATCAGTGGTGGTTGGGATATGAGAAGATTTTTTTCTGTCCTCCTCACAGTGCCATATTTACAAGATCAGGCCTGAAGTTAAGCTCGGTTTGCTATCATGCTTCCTTCCACCAGGGAGTGCCAACTAAACAGCCTGTGTTCTGCTGCATGGGGATACTACACAGTAGTGGAGTGTATAAAATATACACTTAATCCTGAGTGCTTTTCTGCTCAATTCATTTATGAAAGCAGATTTTAAAGCTGGTAAAATAATATTGAGCATGCACATGACAGAGAAAAAAAAAAACTCTGCATCCAGAGTATTTTTAAGTAAAGGGCTTTTAGAAAATCTGTGCAGACATGCTGGCTTTTTACCTCCTCTTGTTTTAACCTATGACTGATTCATCAGTTGAAGTGTAAAGAAACAGATCTTCTTATGGTAATTGATTCTCAGGGGCTATTAGTGTAAACGTAAATGCTCAACATAGATGTTACGTAGGTGGGTGATAGAGGGAAAACATAAATTGTCAGCAATATAAGGCAGTCTGTTCATACCATAGGGTGAGAAAGTGAAGAATGTTAGAAATCAGAGACTCAGAAATACCTCCCAGAGTTGGCTGTCAGTGCAGCCTCCCATTGTGAGTAATTATAAGAAACATACTGTGCAAGAGTCGATTCTGGTCCTTCAGCTCAACAGGCAAAACACTTACATATAACAGAGATTTCAGGTAAGATTTGCAAAGGAGCTTAGAAGAGTTAAACACTTGGCTACCACCAGCATTCTAAGGGATACAGGACCTAAATTTTTGGTATTCCTGAAAACTGTCAAAAGTTTTTATTCTTCTCTAGCCCTGGACTAGAATTCATTTGTCTTCAAAGCAGCTATAATTTTCAAATACAGAGAATAGGAGTAGAGCATGGATTGAAAGCCCAAGACAATATTTTGCTGATCTAGCCCATAAAAGGGCTAGATTAGATTGGTTAACTCCAAAGTAGTCGAAGAAATGCTAAAAACTGTTGGTTCTTGCCTTTTTTTGTTTTGAACCCTTACAGCTTGTGCTTTTTATATCTTCTTTGGAAGTCTAAGAGTTTATAACATACTTTCTTTTTTTTTTTTTTTAACAAAGATTAAGATTTTGAAATTAGATCTTCCGAGGAAGTAACAAATAAAGTTTAGGAGTTGTGATAAAATGAGAAGACTGGATCATACTGCATTTATCTAAGTAGTCTGGGGAATATAATCTGCATTATTGTTGTGCATGTGGTCTGTGCTGCACCTGTCTGGATGGTGGCTGCAGGAGGACGCCCTCCTGTCTCCAGTGCCCACGGGGATGCTGCATGTGCACATTGTGACACAGGCCATGCCAGGATGAATGGGCTCAGCCCCTGAACAGGGGGATAACAGGAGGAAACAATCTTTTAAAGCTCCCTTCCCCATCTTGCATACAATTCCCAGTCCTCTTCAGAAAGACCCTCAGGCAAAACTCTAGGCACCACAGGATCAAACCTGTGCTTAGTAGGAGACGTTTTCCTCCCTTATTAATTGTGAAGTGTCAGTTCCCAGCAGCAAGCACATTCTAGTATCTGCCTTTTTATGAAGATGTGAGAACCACAAGGAGTCTGGGATTCTAAATTCTTTTCAGATCCTTTATACAAAAAAAAAAGTCCAGATGTTGCACAAAACATTTAAAGAACTTTATTTGAAAAACATTTTCTTTCTAAATGGAAGTTTATGCAGAGTACAATTAAACATGTTTTTCTAACTAAACATCCTAGTTTGTATCTTGTGGCAGGGAAAAATAAATATGTAAAAATAAAAACCATCTGAGACTTTGCAGTTAATCGTGGTGTGCCAGCTTGAATCAGATCCCCAAATGAAAAGCCATGCAAATTCCTCTGCTGTAATCCCAAACTCCTAGATCTGCTCCCAGGACCAAGGTCTTCAAGCTGAAGGCTCAGTCCTGCATTTGAGAGGGAATACATCTCAAGTTTCTTAAATTCTGCTGGTTTCTCTATTTTTGCAAATTGTAAAGAGAAACATGTTGGGTCTCCAGTAATGTCAAGGTGCAACTTCCAGAACTGAACACTGGTTTCTGTCTATTTACCTTAGGACGTGTTATGTTTTCCTGGATTTTTGAGGCAGGTGCCTTTGTAAAAGCCAGTCTGCTCAAAAGTCCTTTCCCCTCTCTTTTAATAAAGGCAGTTTCCAGTTCTCTAATTCTAATTCTTATGGGACTTTCCCCAGCCTTTCTACGTTCTTGAAAATAACAATTTCTGGTTTAGAGATTACCCTGACTTGCTTTAGAAAAACTTTGGGGTGAATTTTCGATCAGGGCCTGCAATGCATCTAACTCCTCTAAACCAGCTTTAATTCACGTGTTTAACATTGCATATTCTACACATATTAAATGAAAAATCTATCTGTGCAACTCAACTTTTTTGATGGAGAAAGAATTAAAAAGGGCAGAAAACACCTTAATCTGTTTTATGTCACCTACTTTCATTTTCTTTTCTAAGTTCAGTAATGGATATTTCCTTTTTTCTTTCTTTATTAATCATGAATCAACATTTTCTATCCTGATCACCTTTTATTTGTTTTGATACCGATAAGATATTTTGTACTTCAGCTTTTTTTATCTATACCAGACATGTCAATTTTTGTACACATACTTAGTCAACCCTCTTTCTATTTTGTTAGTCTTTACTTTCTTTTTACTCATACTATAAAGGTCTTGAAGCCTTTATATTGCTTTGTTACATTTCCTTTTTTGTCTCAATTGAGACAGGTGGGAAGTATGCTTTCAATATTTTATGGTGTAAACTCCACTTTATCCAAGGTCCTATTTTTCATACAATTTATTGAATCTATTTATAAGAATCTGTCTACCAGATCCCTCAGTTGGTTTGCCACCTAGCTCCTGTTATTCCCACCACCTTCTTTTTTTGTTCTCTTGCATGCCATGAACATTTTTGGTTTACTATCACATCTGAAACTTTTCTCTCCACTTTCTGAAATACATGGCAAAGGGACCTGCTCCTTTTTGCCACAGATGGTTGGATAAGTAAACTCATCTCCAGTCTCTTTTGCCTTCCTTATTACCACAGTTCTGTTTTTCTCTTTTGTAATTCCCTTTTAACCTCCAGGATCATTTTTATGGCAATAGATGGATTTTTATCATCACCTTTTTTCAAGCCTTGTTTGAAAATTTCCTAACTAGACTAACCAGTCAATGCCTTGGGATGAATTTCCTGGATTGTCATAGCAGACCATTTGGGGAACAGAGCTGTCAAAGATTAAAGCCCTGGCATGGATATGCTATGTGGCTTAAGGCCTTCCTCTCTTTCTCTGCTTATCCTGGTGGTTGCTTCTGGAAATCACTGGAAGAGCCAAAGGTTCTATAAAGATGGATAAGCTGAGTCTGCTCAGGTCCAGCTGTGTGTAGGTGCCCCCATCGCAGTGTCACAGTGATGTGGTGAGGGGACACCGAGTGGAGAGGGGAATGACAACTTCTTAACCATGCTTGACTAGAAATGATCAATAAAAGAACCTTCATCAGTGCTTCAAAAAGCAGGTATTGCCACTCCTGAGCTCTTTCTGTGATGATAATTGAAGATATATAGAAATAACACAACCTAAAGTACAGTGTAGCTGCCTTTCCCACCTGCCAAGGGTTTTACTTCCTTTGGACCATACCTGGAAAACAGACATAGAGCAGATTTTGGGTATACTTTTGTTTTTAGCTTTAATGGTGAATATATTTCTATAATCAGGCACCGTTTAATTTTGCTATAACTTGTTCTCATATTAAAAAGTTTACTGCATTAGTATTTCCTGTGAGTCATCTGATATATGATGACAATAACAGTGGGAAGGTTTTTTTGAAGCCATTAGTTTGACTGCATTTAAATCTTGCAAATGTCACTTGATCTCTCCCAGTGTAAGGCTGGATGCAGCTGGAATTTTTTCAATCTGCTGAGAAACACACTCTGAATTTACAGGTAGCCATCAAGCTAGAAGTGTATTTTATTTCAGCAAATTTTTTTATGTAACACAAACAGTGGGAAAGAGTTTTAAGCAGTTAGGAAAATTTAAATATGCATCATCTTTTATAGATTATTAATGTACCAATCTGATGGGAAACCACTTTGTTCTGTCTTAACTTCTCTACACTTCAGTTTTCATTAGAACCCCTCTTATTATAACAATAGTATTTTTATGTTTAGTTCCTGAGATGATGTGGAGAGGATGAAGTACAGACATACACATGCAGTTTCAGTTTCTTTGTCAATTTATTGTTTTTATCTTATTTGCATTCAAGTTGTCTTTCTTTTCAAGCATCCCTTGTACAACAGATGCTTTCTTTTATTGGATTCTATTGTGCTGTCAAGGCTGGTTTAAAATACAGTAATCTCATAGATACTTACAATTATGAATATTTTCTGAATTCACAAACATATTAAAAATGCGTAGGTAGCAAATTAGCTGAGAATCCCTACAAACTGCACTTAGAGTAAATATCCTCCTTTTAGAGAAGTAGCATGCCTTTAAAAGTCAACAGTTGTTTTGAAAACACTTTGTCACATTTATGAAGCACTGCATCACATTTATGGCTCACAGTGTCAGGATAAGTTGTCCAAAGTGCCTGTCAGCTTGCCTTACAAACTGGAAAAAATGGACAGCTCAAAAGATTACCTGAAAGAGTAACAAGCAATCTTCACAGGTTAGCATATTTTTCCTTTTTCTGTGGACCCAGACAGGGTCGTTAAATTTTGTATTTCTCTTGTTTAATTTTTTTTCAGTGTAATTTAATGGAAATAGACTATTTTAATTTTTAACCTTGAAAAGTTATAAATAAAGGCATTTTTAAAAGTAAATAAATTTTAGGAGCATTTTTAAAGCATGCAGCTGTTCTAACACAAGAGATCCTAGTTAGAATTTTTTTTTTTAATACAAAACCACAAAGATTTTTTTTTACTACCCATTCACATTTAATGCAAATTCCAGCAATACATTCACGCTATTTCTTTAGGCAACTTCAGAGTGCCAGCAGGTAATTGAGTAATCTGAGCCAATGCTGCTTATGTCAGGAGCCTAAAAAAATACCCTGAGGATGATATTTAGAGCTGACTTATCCTATACTCCTGTTTCACAACTAAGAGGAAGATGAAACTGTCAAAATGGAACAAACAATAAGAAAAGTTCTATTAAAAACTTTTTCTTCCTAAGGATTTTGTTCTTTGTGAATCCTCCAAAGGAATTATTTTGATTTGTCCCAAACATTTTTAATGTGTGCCACAAACAGAGTATAGCAGGCAACAAGATGGCATTTCACAGCGTCAAGAAAACATATTCTTGGAACTATTAGTTCCCAGAATCAGGTCTCTACTTTTTATTTTGTTATTGAAAAAGAAGCCTCTGTCTTCAGGGTTGAAAAGGGGGTTAATAAGAGACTCCACCATTAGAAGTTAGCCAGGAGAACAATTGTGATCTCTGTGGCAGTGCTAGCTCAGAGAATTTTGACATGTGATTTATTCCTCCTTTAGTTGGTAACATGTCAGAGCAATGATACCATCAACAATAAACCTTGTTTTACTATTGCTTGCAAACTCAAATGAAAGGATAAAAGGAGGTTTGCCTCTCAGGGCAGGAATAAGAGAGGTCACAGCTTTAGTAGCAAAGACTAACAATTTAATTTGCTGAAAGAGGGCTTCCACTTTCTAACTCTGCGCAAGTGCTTTTCTAGAGTGTGTCTATTATGGATGCCTGTGCTGTGGCCTCCCCAACAATTGCTTCATTTTCAGCTGCTATTCACCCCAAAAATGTTGTTTCTTATCATTTGAAAACATGTGAATTAGGTCCTACTTTAAGACGTGGATTTTAGCTGAGGGCACTGCCTCTCCCTGGCGCTCAAGCCGGGTACTTGAGGTTGCTGAGTTTTAGCATTTCCTATTGCTGCTTCACTCATCAATTTAGGGCCCTTGCTATCAATATCTGAGGTTTTTTTATTTAGAAGGGACCGTAATGAAATGTTTTCTGTGCGAGGCAGGTGGAGGTGTGACCCCCTTGTGCGTGCTTGTGTGCCAAGCCACACACACCAAATTAGGGACCAGTGATTAACCCGGGGAAAACTTCCCACGATATTTCCTAGGAAAGGTCATTTAGCCAAATGCATAAAGAAGCAAGAGTTGCCTTTGGAGCTTTCCTAGTGCCAGCATCTTCCACAGAAGGGGTAACACAGAATGTTTCACTACAGATACGAAGTTTTTTAGGTCTGACTTGCCAGTATCAAAGACCCTGGGACAATTAATCTGTAACTGCTCTTGGAGCACTCTGGTGGCACTGCTCTGCCCTCTCCCCTGGCCGCTCCCGTGCCCTCCTGCTCTGTATTTACATGCACCTGTCTCCCCATTAACACCTCGTTAAGGCTCACACCTGCTGTGGTTTCACTTAAACCCGCTGCACTGCAGCCATTAACCCTGTGTGTTTCATTATGAGGCACTCAGCACAATAGGAGCCCTGAGTAAGGTTCACTAATGAGTCATGCAGCCAACAAAATTGGTTTTGTTTGGGTGACTCTTTTGGTTCAATTTCTTCACACCTCTCTTATTTAATAATTGATTTTGTATTAAATATATTTGCAGGGAAAAATACATAAGTGCGCATGCATTAAATCCAGCTGAAACTGCACAGTTTTGAGACAAAATACTAATGGATAGAGATCAACTACATATTTATAAGTGGTAAGAAAGGCAACAGTGAAAAAACACACCTTTAGGGCATAGAAGACCTTACTACTCTTCCAAAGTTTGTCAAACATCTGCAGATTCACCAGCAAGTTATATCATCTGTCTCTGCTATTTCCAATAAACGAAGTGCATCAGTGTGTGATTAGGCCAGGATATACATACACACCTCATTTTGTGCAAGGCAGAGCACAAAGCCCTGTAGTATCAACTGTCTGAAACAAGATCCAAAAGAAGAAAGTTCATTACTATTTGTAGCAAAAGCAAACTGTCATGGGAGCAGCTAGTCTGATTGATGTAAAGTTCAGAATCAAAATTGTGGCAATTTCTCCAGCAGTTGCACTGACTTTGTTTCAAAATCTTCAATTACAGTGTGGCTTGATTAGGAAAATAAACTAGATAAGCAAACATGGCAGGTGATTGCTCCCTAACTGTGTAATCAAGAAATACCATGATCCATTATTTGATCAGAATTCTGTGGATCTACCACAAGGAAAATGTAAGCTCTGACACTCATTTAGCATCAAAAGTTCACCTTCCTGTTAGATAGCTAAATAAAGGTATTAAATATGCTGCTTTGACAGCGCAGTAAGAGGGACCCTTGGATGTTTCCATACATTTGATCAATGATTTGCTGCAAATTGCATTACAGATCAGTATTTCTTACTAAACACCCATATGGAAGGGTAATTTGCTGTGTAATTGCTTTTCATCGCTTCTTTATCATGGACTGTTGCTTTCCTTGGTCCAATATCTGATACTTACACCACAGAAGATGCAAGAGTTCCTCTTTTAAATTTCATAGTGCTTATGTTGCTTAGTAATATGGGTCTGTATATGTGCATAAACTCACTCTGTGGGGAAACTCAGAAGATCTCTATGTCACTTGCATTGCAATTCTAATTGCAATTTTTATTTAAAGATGAACTTTAACATGAGGCCTGAATTTTACAGGGATCAGCTCAAAGAGATTAAAATTCCTGAAACTCCATCAAATTTAACATTTGCATTTAAATGCATAAGACACCCATTTGTTCCACTGTATCTTGATAGCAGTTTTCCTTTTGGAATCTTATTCTCTCATGGAAGTCTCTTTTTATTCTTACTATTCATTTTACTGGTACCAATTTTGCCGGTGATCACAGATGTTTTTGCAGAATAAAAATATAGAGAAAAGCCACCTTACTATACAGAAATGGTGGGTTTTTTCTGTCCTCATTCAAAATGCATACATGGAATGGAGATGATAATCCTGGTAAATATTAAAAGTACTGACATTCATTGTAAGGTGATCCACATATAAACCAACCCATTAAATCTGGCTGTAGAGTTTACACATTTCTTCAGCAGGGAAGCCCACCAATGGGGTGTTTTTAATAGGCATTGAAAGCTACACTTTATTATTCATTGAATAGGACTGACATTGGACTTGATTCAGTAAGGAGCACTAACTGCATAAACAGATGTCAATTGCTATTTGGTCTGGTGGCCATGGACTGGAGAAGTAAATGGAAAATCTAACAAGAAGCACAGAAGTAAAGATAAGGATCTTCTTCCAATGTGACAGGAGGGTGAGCTTGCAAGCAAAGTGTCCAGCTTGGTATTTTTCAATGTACATCTGGAAATAAGAAAATTGGGGGTGTATTTCTTCTATACAGGAGAAATATAACAGTATTCATTAATATCAGTACTGTTGAACTGTTTCTGAGAAACACATCATCATTGTTTCATATTTCATGGTCAGTATTTACTGATATTCATCAAAGAATGCTTTGCACATTGCCACAACTCATTAGCTACCTGGAGCAGAAATAGAGCCCACTGAAGCCAGTGGGAAAGGTTCTCTTGGATTCTGACTAAACCTCTGGGCCTACCTCCATTCAGCAACAGGGTCAGAGCCTGTTAGGTGGCAGAAAAAATGATCAACCAATTTACTTCTACTGGCAACTGTGTCTACGTGTGTTTTCTCCATCATAATCCCAATACTCATATTAGTACGCAAACCTCTGCCTGACTACAGCAGCAAAGGTTGTGCCCCATGTTACTAAACCTCTTATAAATACATGGTGAATGACAAAATCTTCCCCAAGCTGCTTAGTCCTAGGCTTGCTCCTGAATGCTGATCCTTTTTTTTCTTCCCTGATGGCATAAAGATATCACATACTAGGCAGAATTATTCCCTGTGGGACATTTTGTCCTGTATGATGGACACCTAATGCAGAACAAAACAAGTGCTAGGAGTGAGAAGCAGAGAAGGGAGTTTGGATGCTGTAGGTTAGCTGGTGGAGGAGACAGGCAGACAGGGTACAATTTGGGGTACAGTTTTATGTTCTGCCTGACCCAGTGTAGCTCTTGCAGGGAGCAGCAGCCCTTCTCTTGCCTCTCTCCATCTCTCTTGTATTGGACTGAGCTGTGTGGTCTCCTGACTGCCCAGATATTCAGCCCAAATGAGTGATCTAATTGCAAGTGATGGGAGGAGGGCAGGGGGAAATGAAAAAACAATAAAAATCACCAAGTTGGCCGTTGTATGACTTATGTTGCAGCCAATGTTATTTGACTTCATGCAAAAGGAGTGGAGGCCTGTTGGCTGGGAGAAGCCAGTAGAGTGCGGTGCTGCAGATCCATTCCTTCAGGAGCCATTCACAGCTTCACCAGAAGAGGAGGAAACTGAAGCAGCAGCCTTTTATTTATGTTATGGGAGCAACAGCCCTCACAGCCCTGAAAAAACATTACAAAATCAGGAAGTTTAAAGAGAGCTTTAAAATCACTCATGGTCCCAAGTCTAATACAAGGGGACCATAGTCACTGAGAATTGCAGTGTTTTATTTCACTCTTGCTCACCCCCTGAGTCTGGAAGATCATGAGTCACTTAAACATGCATTGAATTCAGCAGAAGCTAATGACAGGCATGTTATTGGAACTTAAAAGCTTTAAAGCTTACTCTTAGTATGAAATACTCTACCTGTAACCAAATATACTTATCATTATTGGGAATTATGTAAATAAAATCCAAACCACCTGTCAGACAGTTTTATACTGGGGAAATAGAGTCTCAATTTAAAATGGCATTTTTGAATTTATGCAATTTAAAAAAACTATAAATTTCAATTTTTCCGCTTTTGTCATTACAAAGCTTAAAGCCAGTTTCATGTGTGGCACCTACTTGCGTTTCACTCATGGGTTTATTGCAATGAGCATCACTTTAAATTAAAACCTTCACATTTTCAAAGGAAAATAAATAGTTAATGGCTTCAGAATTATTATTCTTTTCTACAGAATCCCATAAAAATTTCCCAATGAAAAAGCTAATAAACCAATGGCGAGACACTTACATATGCAAATACGTTTCCGTGAAAGAGTTAAAGTGCTTTATAATATAAATTTGCTTTCAGTGCCAATATAATTAGATTGTAACAAGCAAACCCCTGCAACATAACACAGTGAAAATTTGAAAATTTGATTCTCCCTGGCAAACAACCAAGTCCCTGCGTGTGCACAAACCTGACATTAATAAGCTACAAGAGATTACATGATTTAGAAAAGAAGCACTTGGTGTTACAAAATCAAATAATAGATCTCTAGGCTATAATTAGGAGAATTGGGATTCAACAATGAAGTCATAATAATGTAATTTAGCTGTAAGTAACAGAGCCATGGAGTCACATTAGGAGGTGTGATCACATCTTTCAGCAAAGCTCTGCTGTGTAGACTTATTGCTTTTCAGTTTAGTCTAGTACACAGCAACCTGTTGGCACAGAGCTCAGGCTGACAGCCTCTTGTTCTCTAGGTGCAGTATGGCAAAGTGCCACCCATGCATTTTTAATTCAGTCCTGTGACTTTTAAGTCAAAACAATAAAATTATATATACTGAGTGTAGAATTGCCTGTGAATATTTGTATAAATTACTGCACAGCGTGGGTTTAGGGGCCATTTAAGAACAGATATATTAGAACAAAAAAATTAAAAAAAAAAAAAAGGCAAAATAAACTGCTGAAGCACGGTGTTGGATTTCTAGTAGACCTGATGAACATGTACTGTTCAGCTACTTTATTCATCTATTACTGTGGTTAGGAAATTACTCCTTATCTGCAGCTCACTGCAGCTGCAGCCCCGAGTCACTTTTGCTCTGTTCCTTACAGTGGTGTGGAGGGATTGCCTGCTCAGCCCTCGGTGCAGGAGTCACACAGCCCATGGAGCTGGGTGACAAATGTCAGTGTAGGATGCCCCTCTGCAGTGCCCCAGCACCCCAAACACAGCCCTGCAGCCTGCCAGGCACGAGGGGTGCCCCTGGCAGAGGGCCCAGCTGCAGGCAGGTGCCAGGGAAGCAGCTGATGTCTTGTCACACTGCTGGTGACAGGACATTAATCCCAACTCCACAAGTTTTGGGAAGGCTGCCCTTTGATTTAGGCTATTACAGAGGAATACATCACACCAGAAGCCCCTCTGCTCCACTCTGTCCTGCACAGCTAAGGCCCATTATCAATTTAAGCTTATTTCAAACACTTTGGCTATGGCTGTTTCTTTGTCATTCATTTGTCACAACTAGTAAAACAGACATAGCAATTTAATTTGTTGATTTTCTCCTTTAGGAGTTGATGTCTAGTCAGAAGTGAAATCCTGCCTGTTCAGTCATTTATTAGCTGATAATTTTCTTCTCTCCATGCACACCTCCTGTTGGTTATGTTCTCTTCTTGGGGCTGTCTCATCCTACCTGTCTCTCCCTGTGTCCCATCCTGCTTTCCACAGGCCTCCTAGAAGGATCTGAACTAAACCCAGCTCCCTGGTCTCACTCCACAACATGAGCAGAGCAACTCCAGCAGCCCAGCTCGTGTCCAGACTTGAATTTCAACTTCACTCACAAAAGACACACACAGGACTTTAGCTGCTTGTTGGCTTCTGAGGTGTTTGAATCAACACTTTTGGCTTTGGGAAGAGGGATCTGGAGGGATTGATTTACTTCTTTTTAATTGTGTGGCCTAAAAAATAGTGGGGGAAACAGGCATCAAGTGTGCATCCATACTACCAGAAAATTCAAACATGTTTGGAATAAAACTTTAAGATTGGTTGATTATTTCTTATGGTCTCACAGCTAGACCCACTGGTCCAACACCATTCCTATCTTTTGGGGAAATCCCAAAGCTTTTGTTTCCACTCAGTCTTTGGTGTAACATGAGCAGCCACCTGTTGCTCCTGTTAGTTCTATTTTATTTTTATTTGCAATTTCTTGCAATTACTGTTTATTTTATTAGTTCTTTATGGTTCTGCCATTTTTTGTTTTGATGACATTTTGATTTGTTTCAAACTGCCCTTTATTTTAATTTTCTTTCCCAAGCATGTTGATTTATGGCTGTTTCTTTTATTTCTTTTATACTTTAAATGATCTGTTTGTTTTATTTCCTTTATTTGCATAGCACTTACATTTCATGACCTTTTTGTTTCTGCAGCTGCTGCTACTTCTGGACTGCTAGTGTTTTTCTCTTGCTTATCCACCAGGAAACCAAATCCCAGTGAAGACCAGTATTAAAACACAAAATATTTTCTGATAGGTATTTATTTTATTATTCCACAATCTCCTAAATAGGTTGTGAATTCTCGAAGTGTAGAATCTAAAATATTCTTTTTTTTTTAAAAAAAAAAAGAAACATAATGTAGGAACTCTGTATGTTCCTGTCTAAAGATCTCATCTGTTCAACTTCTTAGGGGCTGATCTAACATTTTGGAAGCTCTATCAGGAGCAAAGACGTTTGTAATGCAGGCATTATGAAGAACATTCTATCTTGTAACAGTCTGTCCACAACTTTTAGCAGAATCCTCATGACTAGTGTAAAATACTGTAGGGACAGTTAAAAATGAGTATTCTTGCAGTTAGTGAAATGTGTCATAGGAAATGTCATTTATGTTTAATCATGGCTAATGAGTGTGTGCTACCTGACAGGTGCATGTGCATTTTGCATACACCTGGGATGTGTTTGTATGTCTGTGACTGTCCCTGACTATAAGCTATGTGTGTCTATTTTTATTCACACACACTCATACATGTTCATATAAAAATTATACCTTGGCCATCTGCATTCTTTTAGCTATGGATCTTGCTTACTTTTATTCTGCAGACGCTCATGCTGCTTCTGATTTTTCCTAGCAAAATTTTTGATATCAGGATTATTCCTGAAATGGATTATGTCATACGTCGGGAAGAAAATAACCACCTTGCTTCTTTTAAAGCTGTTATTACTATTCTTTTAACAATACTGAAATTCTCAACATTGTATTTAATTTCATTCTTCATTTTTATGGCGCTGTGTCACAAACTGACAATTTGCCAGGCAAGCAGGATTATGTACCAAATCACCATATTTTATTTTTATTAATCACCATTTTATTTTTATAAACTCTAGGTGGTTTGCAGTGACCTGTTGAATGATGCCTGCATTAACAATGTGTCTCTTGGAATGCCTCCCTGCCCCCTTAAAAAACTTCCTTATTGCGCCTTCCAACGCTGGTGTTTGCACTATTGTACTTCTGGATGTGTCCAATAAGAAAATGTATATATTTATACATCCACACATGCCTATAATGAGTCAAAACCAGAAGAGCCTCTGCCTCAGCTTGTTTGCACATTATGCACATGCTAGGGAATGAAATCTGAGTGCTGCTCAAAGAGAAAGCGTGTGACTTGGCCCAAGGGCAGAAGAAAGTCCTGTGCAACAGGTTACATGATTTTACACAACTTTTGGTGAAAAATGATGCACCTCATGTCAATGGAAATATTTTAGGGTGTTTGTGGAATAAACTGAATGTTTTCCTTGCTGCTTCATGCATGTACTTCAGTGTACTGCAGTACATCAGATTGTTTTTTTCACCATAATTTATGCAGTCTCACTTTTTTTCTCACTTTCCCTGATATAATCCATCACAAACACACACCAAAAAAAAAGAAAAAAACAAAAAAGGGAGACACTTTTATTTTTTTATTTTGGTAGTTTTCTTAGCTTTACTGCTCTCTTCATTTGCAGGGTTGGCATGGGAAAACTTTGAGCTATCAGGTCCTTGCCATTGCACTCATGAGGATCCTGAGAGAGCAAAGACCTTAAACCTTGATGAGAATCAGCAGGAAGGGGATGTGGTCCCTTGCAGGGTGGATGATGTGAGATATTCTTAAGCTGACTTTTAGGCCTCTATTCTTGGATCCTTCTCTGCTCACTGGAGAAAAGCTAGCAGTGGTGATGATGGTTCTTTGAACCCTGAGCAGGATAAGAAAAAGAAAAAAAGGAAAATAAAAATACAGAAAGGAAGGAATCACATAAGTAATTCCCATGTTTGGAATTTACAAGATCACTGAAGACTAAGTAGACACAGCCTCTCTTTTCACTGTCCCTCTCTTTCCAGATTCTGTGTTTCACTCTTACTGGTTGTTTTGTTAGGTTGTTTTTTTTTTTTGGTTTTGCGGGTTTTTTTGTTTTGTTTTGTTTTGGTTTTTTTTGTTTGTTTTGTTTGTGTTGTTGTTTGGAGATTTTTTTTGTTTTGTGTGTTTTTTGTATAATTACTCATTTGCCACACCCAAAGTCTAGAATTTTTCTTTCAGTTTAATCATCTATTTCAATTTAATCATTTTCCTATTTCTCTAATATGTTTGCAGAGATTTTATGATTTCTGGGAGAAGTAGTTGTTTCAACTTTTTAACCTGAAGGTCGTAAGAAGTGAAGATTTCAAGTGGACTCTCCAATAAAAGTCACCATGTCCCAGGAAGAGCGGTCATATTCCTAAATTACAAAAGCAGTGGTTTATTAGGCAGATATAATTCATTACAGAAAAAAAGGTTTTGTTTCCAAGACAGTATTTTAAAGGAAATCCATCTCCTAGCATATTGGACCTCAGATTTTTGTTCAGTAAACTGTTAATACCAGTTTGGACAAAGACCTTAACAAAGACCTTCAGTTAATTTCAGAGGGAGGTTAATTAGAACAGCAGGAGGGTATCAATATTTTTTACAATAATATTTCAATCATTGACCCTGTGATGGCCCCACTAGTGCAACCCCCTATTTCCTTCATTAAAGCCTTAACATTTCACAGAGTTCATCACTGACACCAAGGTCTCCAGGCTGAAGTCACAGCACACAGTGCTGCCAAGTGCCCTACACCAAAACCCAGCATGAAGGCTGCTGTATTCACATAGCTCAGACTCTGATCCTAAAATCCACATCCATGCCTCCCAAAAATGAGCTGAAGGGCTTCTGTAGATAGCACCAGTGTGGGTCAGGCCTAAGTACCTAAGGCATGAGCTTGTGTGCATTTACGCCTCTGTCAGGCTGGGTACCTGGAAAAGATAAAATACACCTGCTGCAACCCAGTTCTGCACTCCAACCTAGGGCTCCTGCACCAAGAACACATCCTGAATGAGGCAAATGTCCTTATGCAAATCTCAGATTGTGTTCACTGATGTTTTGCATTTGGGTTTGTTTTAATTTTTCAGCATAGTAAGGGCTTCAGAAGAGCAGTAAAGCTGCTGTACAGCTAACTGAACTCCTATACCATTAGGCAAATTAATTTTACATATAAATTATTTAAATTTAATCTGTGATTAGTTCCCTGTATGAGCAGTGATATCACTATAGCAGAAGTATTTTCCTTCTCAGAGAATTGCAGCATGATAAATAAATGAATAAAGACTTACAGAAATGTATTCCAGCACATGTGTTGAGAAGCATTCTTATCAGAAATCTTGGAAATCACATTATTCCCTATGGCCCCCTAGTCTGCATTAAAAATAACTAAAGACTGTAGTCATAATTTTTTTTTTCAAAACATGAAATGCATTTTATGCAACAATGCCTCAGATGAGACGCAGACTCAACTGAGCTTACAAATATTAGACATTAGCTCTTTGCATAGCCTTGCTTCAGCTAACAGGCCCTATTGGTAGCTGTAGATACATTGAAACCCAGTTTTTAGATTAAAATTAATGAAATACGTCTCACATTTTCACTGAAATGTCTATTGTTGGCTTTCTAGTAGTGGTGAGGGAGGAGGAAAGAGAGAAAAAATTAAGAAGTATGGTAAGTAGTACTATTCCATTTGCCTCAGAATAGCAAAAAGATTTTGAGTTCTTTTGTAATCAGTTATAATTCCTCATATTGCAGTCAGTAGTGTGTGTCCTGACTCTTGATTCTTAAACACATCGCACCCTGATAAAAATGAGATAATATTTGATGATTTTGGTGGTTGCTGCCCAGGTTTATTTTCTGCATTCATGAGTCAAAAAGGTTAGTAGGATGAAGATCCTTGTTTAAGACATCCACAACAGGAATAAATAGATAATAAAGCTAACATAACCCATCTAGTTTTTGAATGGTCAGGAAGAAGTTCACTTTTAAAGGCCTAGCTCTACTGGTCTCATTCATGGTCACAAATCCACTTTGCAGCTCATTGTCATTTATATCAGAAAAGTACTGACAGTAATTAGCCACACAGGAAATATGTAAAATTAAAGACCCAAATCTCTAAATTTCTTCTAGGTTTTTTATTAATAGCCCCAGAAATCTGCTTGTATTTTTGTGTTTGCAAATAAGAATAAACAGGAAAAAACAATAATAAACAGGAAAAAAAAAAGGGGGTTGTATTTGCTCATTCATAACCATATTCTTCTCTGTTTTTCAAGCAGGGTGTGATCCCATTAACTTGTTTAGTTGATAACCTCATATGACCCAACAAGTCCTCACAGAATGAACCCCTGTTTTTTTTTTCTTCCTCCTCTATGCCAGTGATTTCCTAATTCCTTCTCCAGTCGAGCTGCCTTGTCCAAAAAAACCCCTAGACTGTGACAACTGTAAGCCTATTACATGCACATCTGCTTAACAAAGTATTGGAAGAGGATTGTTGATTTTTTGGGTTTTTTTTCTCTGAGGGAGAGGGCTTGGGGTCAGACTGAGGTGCTAATAATATTTTGTTTCAGAGTTTTTGTTTCTGCTTTTCTAATAAGAGCTTAACAACAGTAATTTGGAAAAAGGAACCTGTTGAAATATAAAAAATCACAAGCAGAGGTTAGTAGGAAGAAGAATATAATTTCTGTGCAACTCAAAGCCATGCTGCAAGGTATGTTTTGCTATAGGCAATATATTTCTATCAGCAGAACCATCCCATAGTAGAAGCACTAACTCTGTAGTAGTCCTGTGAAATATATGTGAAAGGATTTGAGAAATTCTCTTCTATGCAAACAAACCTCATTTTCTCATTGTAAACTTGCCTACAAGTAGGAGACTTGTATCCTTTAAGTAGTTTTTTATTTTCTAGAAGAAAAATCCAAGGTTTGCTGGGGGTTCTTTGAACTGAAAATTAACATTTCAAAAGGATAGAATGCTCACCCTTAGATAGAAAAATGGCAGAGAGAGGTTAAGCTATAATTTCAGGTATTTCACTTTTACTTATAGTAGCTGTCAGGCACCTAAGAGCATTTCTTGATTCCCATAGCCTCAGTGAATTTTCTGAGCACTGGCCTGGTACTGCACAGAAAAGGTGTGAACTTTTCAGGCAAATCTCTCCATGACTGGGCTTCAAACCCAAAGCCAATGGGAAGAAAATTATATTCCGTGTAGAAGTCACTGTGCCCTCTGTCAGGAGTGCAAAAGGATCCATTCAAAGGTCATGGATGTGTTTGTGCCTGTTAAGACAACTAGCACTTTTCCATCATCCCATTTTGTTCACAGGCAGCAGAATGGGTGCAAAAGTCTTTACTTGGTTATTGCATTAGAGAGAGGAACCAAATTCTTCCCTGATACCCTACAATTAATTACAGCTGCATCACTGCACCACATCACTAATGACACAAGGTGATTTCACCTGAGATTATTAGTTTGCAGGTGAAAAGGATTGTGGTAAGTGATAAGCTAGCAAAAGATGTGCAACAAGAGACATTTTGCCATGGTTTCAAATAAAGGCCAAATTAATTTGCAGAAAGACTTCAGAAACATTGAACAACTGGTAACTGCATGAGTTATTATCATCTCAGTAATACTTATTAAAGCAGGGCTCAAAATCAGTATAATTATACGCATTTAAAATTAATAATTAGCCAAAATATTCATAATAAAGCCTCTAACCATAAAAAGTCTGACCCTCAGATCCAGAGGACATATTTTAATTTTTTTTAATCATAGAACCATAGAATATGCTCAGTTGGATGTGACCCACCAGGATCATGGGGTCCAGCTCCTGGCCCTGCACAGGACACCCCAGGAGTCACATGTGTGCCTGAGAGCATTGTCCAAACACTTCTTGAAATCAGAAAGTCCTGGTGCTGTAAGCACTGCCCTGGGGAGCTGTTCCAGTGCCCAAACACCCTCTGGCTGAGGAATCTTTTCCTGATATCCAACCTAAACCTCCCCTGCCTCAGCTTTGTGCTGCAATGGTGATAGGTTTCTATGCTATGGGCTGTCTGCCTATGAACTTTATTACAGAAATGATAGATAATTGTATACAGAACACTGAGAATAGAAAATAAGCCTCTTTTGTAAAAAATATATTCAAGAATCTGAATTTCTTTAGTATGTGTTTCTCAGAATAGGATTTCATGGGGGGTGCAGGGGTGGAGGGGGAGGAAAGGATCAAACAAGGTATCAGTATGCACCAAACTAAAATTTCCAAGTCTGAAAAGTGAGCATGGATGGACAGCTGTGATGTGTGCAAGACAGCCTGGTTCTAATGAACAACATTGCCAACAACACTGACAGCATTTCACTGATTTCCTGTGCTCAGTGTAGCTATTGAGAAGCTAATACATTAATGGTGGGCTACTAATGTGAATTAAAAACTAAAGACACGCAGCTTTCAGTCTGCCTTTCCTTCTGTCACTTATTTTGTACTGCCTGAATGAGCTATTACCTTCTTGTTTCCCCAAGATGTTGGTTCACAAGGGTAGAGTGAGCAGACTCAATTTCACTGAAAGTAATGGAGTGAGATTATCCAGAATTATTTCCAGTGGGCTGAGTTTGTTACATTCCTTCTGTTGTGAGAATATAAGTAAACAACTAAACACCTTTACTGAAAGCTGAGAATCTTCACAGTCATCACCTCTTTCTATTTCCTTGGATTAGTCCAGCATTTTGGGTTTAGCCATGCTCAATTAACTCATCCAGGAATTGGTCCAGTCAGAAACAGTTGATTTAAGTGAGATAAACTGGGCATCTGTTTGGAAAAAAATGATTATCCAAAATATGCTTTCATCGTGAGAAAATGAACTGTGTTATCTCCATATTTAAAAACATATGCTTCTAAATAGATTTCCTTCCTTTGAAAGCTCGAGAAACAGAAAATAGTAACATTGAACCTGAAAATGAAACAAGCAGGTATGAAGTAAAACTCTAGTAACCAGTGTGTTAACATTTTAATGTACTGGAACTGGACCTACATCAAACCACTGTATAAACTGCATTGAATTAAAGAGATTAAACCCAGCAATAAAACCAACCACTGCAGAAATGATTGAAATATGTAGGGTGCTTGCATGTGTTTGTACTGGTGGCAATAAAAATGCTGCCATATTTAGTCACTGATTTGCTTTAGGATAGAAATAAAAATCAGCTGACAACACTCGCCTGTTTTGTTTCAATTACTAAAGATTTTTCTCTTAAAAAATAGATCTAAAATTAGAGACATGGTTAATAATTAAGAGGGAACATCCATGGAATTGGAGAATACACAGCAATAAATATCTTTGGCAGGTGATTTAATACTGAATCGGAACTGAAGTTCTTGATAACCTCAGAATCTCTTTATTGCAAGTGAACACCAATGCTTCAGATGCTATTGCTGTGATACTGGAATATGAATCAAGATGATAACAGCAAAAATAAATAATAATTTATTGCAGATGGGTTTTTTCCTGATCTCTACTGCATTTGAAAATATTTTTATATTACTTTTTGGGTTGATGAGCCATTGGCTAATTAATCTGCAGTTAACAGCAGAACTAAAATTTTGTATTTTCAAATGGGCCTCGGTCCAGCCTCCAAGCACAGGCAAATATGTATGCAGTGAATAGATTTTAAGTTTCTACATGGAGCACCTCAGCTACTGATCTCCCTAAAGTTCATCTATGGACATCAAAAAACTCAAGAGCTGGATATATTCCCCAAAGGAGGCCAGTGATTGAAAGCCATGTTGCAGATTTAACTATTTGTAGCACTTAAAACCACCTGTTGACAGGTGTAAAAAAGGGGGTTTAATTTTCGAGATGGTCAAATAATCATATTGTAAAGTATATCTTCATGTAATCACATTTTAATATTCCAGTTGGAAATGGTTAGGCCTCAGCTGAACCTCTCATGCTATCCAAAGTACCCATTTCCAGGTAATAAAGGAAAATTTGCCAATAATCTGTGATAAAATATGAGCGGTACTGCTAATTCAAGTAGCACAGATGCAGCATGTGCCAATTTAGAAAATATGTAAAGGCAAAAGGCTACCAGAATCAACCCAATTTATGCTGAAGTCACGGAAATGTTGGCTTCAGATGTAGCCCAGTTATGTACAGTTTACAAAAGAAAATAGGAGCTAACCAATCTATCAGAAGCAGACATGCAAAATGGCCCTTAAAGCTCCTCATGGAATCCAGATTCTGGAGAGCTAAGAGGATAAAAAAATGTAAAAAGAAGAAAAAGGATGTAATAATAGATGTACAGTAAACCAAATAAAGTAATTTCAAAATGACTAGAGAGCAACAGTAAACGAAAAATGCCTTTGGGTACACCATCTGTTTATCCATTCCATATTATACCTTTTCATCACAATTACCTAAAGTGGTATATTTGTGTTTCTGTAATGTATGGAATTCATTACATAGTTTTGCAATGAAATTATCACACTGTGGCTGGGACATCTGCACCCTGTCATATATCATTCTATTCATTTCTAGTTAATTTAATCCTAATATCTGCCTACATGACAAGACAGATGTTCAGCTATACTGTATCTTCCATAGTTTTCTGCCTTGAAGAAACTTTAAGTCACTGAAAGAACTGACATCTTTCAAACAGACATCTCACGGGTTTGGGAAGTATGTGTGTGCAGATGTATGTGTATGTTTGTGTTTATATGGCATGTTCTTTTTCTTAAGAAATGTGTTTTACAAAACAAAAACCTACTACAGCAACTTTTAAATACAAATATTTTTCACTCAATGCACGTAAGTTTCTTTTGAAAAATGATCTTTACTAATAATTTGGTATATTTTTTTAATACTCTTCATAAATACATAGTATCTCTTTCAAATTACCTTTTCACTTGAATGACATTTATCGTTATTTTTTAATTTCTTATTAGAAATTTTGGGCCAGTCTTCCTCTTTGCCTTTTGAGCCTTGGCCCCCAAGACAGCAAAAGTCAATCAGACTTTCTGGCCAGCAGCCCTGCACATCCTGTCAGACACGGATGGCCAGCCAGAAGAGGATATTGGATTCCATGTGTTTTAAAGCTATTAAAAGCATCATGCAGATGGATCCATGCCATTGGTCACTGGTAAGATGTACAGAAACTTGGAGCACGCTCACGTGGGATAAGGTGTGTGTGACCACAAATGTAAAGCACTCCTTGTCACCACTCCTGTCACACTCCTCCTCAAGTGGTGCTGTCAAGGCTGTCAAAGAGCTTTGCTGTGCTTCCACTTATAGCACAACATCTTCAGGCCAGATTTCAGAAGGTCTTAGGCAGACTCTGACACCCATTCCCCAGTCAGTTCCCCATTTGTCACCCCTCAGCCCCATCTTAAATTCCTTTAAGCAGAGCAGCACCTGACAGTGTTTACAGGTCTGCAGCTCTGTCAGCTAAGTCCTTTTCTTAAGTACATTTATGCATCTTCCCAAAATCTCAACTCTATCCTATGAAGCTGTTAGCTGGGTAAATACTGGGAATATCATCTGATGGCATTTTCCTGTCCTACAAAATACATAGGTGCTTAGAGGCCCCTAGGTTGTGTAAAAAAAGGTGCAAAATATCCAACACAGACAAAACAGAACTCTCTGCTGAAAGGAGATACTTTCATGGTAACTCTTTTTCAATACTTTTGAAGAATATGTAAGTTTAAATTCTATGCCTGTAAGCTGCTAGATAAGCCAGAAATAAATTATACCCAGCTGTTGTGTTGGATAACAGAAACAGATTGCGTAAGGGACACCCAGATAAACATGAATTGATTTAGAGTATTAATTATCTAAAAATGGCAACTGCTCTTCAAGTTGTTTGGCTGATGATGTAGAGGGTGAAATAATTCAGTTAGCTTATATTCACCTCTGGCATGAAGAGAATTTAAGGGGAAAAAAAAGCCTTGAAATTGCATCTAGTCCTTGGAAGGGATTCTTTTACTGTCCTCACAATTTAGGACCATGATATCATGATACAATTTATAGCAGGACTATGTTAAACAGGGATATCAGGCTAGAGGCTGGCTAACTTTTGTTAATGCCCATTTATATTTTAAAATTGAACGTTTGCTTCATCTGAATAAATCAGTAGGCACTACTTTTCCCCTGGAGTCTGTGAAATCCAGAAAACAAAAATCGCTGCTTGCTTTTTATGTTGGTGGCATTGTGACATCATTTTCAAAGCTTCATAAAGATAGTTTGATAAAAAAAGCAAACAGGTGCTGAGGTGTTTCAAACTAACCATAATTCAGCGAACATCAGTGTCTCTGGGCTGGTCATTAATCATGTAAGCCTCTCCACAAACAGTACAGCACACGACATTTGCTAACAATTATCATTTGTGTCTATTTCCACAGGCTTAGGAAAGGAAATAACTGTGGTATATGCTGGCAAATATAGCATGTTCTGACTCTGTGGCATGAAACCTTCAGTTTTTCAGTAGTGACCACTGCAGTTTGGATGGCAAAGCCCATGGCTCCAGTAACAGCTTTAATAAAACTCCACTGCAACCAAAAATCTCAGCAGCCACCAATGACAAGTTCTTAGGAACCCCAGCCTTCTCCTTGCTGAAGAAGTGCAAAAGGATGACTATCAGGAATTAAGCCAAATTCCAGCACAGAACGGCTGTGTTGGTAGGCTGCCTAATACATCTGAGAGGTTTTAGGTTTCTAATATGGAATGGATTAACATTGGCAGAGGGCCTAACACCCTCGTGTGATATGAAACAGTAGCATAAACCCTGGGATTTTTGGGGGATTGTAAGATTATTTGTTTACTGAAGTGCATTTACATAGGGTTTTCTTAAAAAAAAATAGGAAAAATCAAAAAGTATAAAAAACCCTTAAAGAAATGGGAATTCCTGACTAAGACTGCTGCCTGCAATTTTCAGAATAGAGACAACCTCTTCCCCCTTCGAGAGAGCTTGGTTTGTTTGGTGACATCAGGCAAAAGGGTTATTCAGTCAAAAAATGTATGTACTTAAATGAAAAGTGAGATATAACTTGAGTGAACAAAGAGTTTATGAAATAAAAGTATCAAGTATGAAAATCAATTTTTAGGAAAGTGAATATCCAAAATTATTAGATAAACTTAGGTTGCTCTGTAGATCCTGCAAGGGGACTCCAGAAAAAGTAAGCATTTAAATTTGTTAAACTGGATGGCTTAAATTTCAAATAAGACCCTAAATAGTAACTTGTTTTTTCACTTCAAGGATTTTTGAGTGCCATATTAGACATGTGTTCTTTGCAAGAATGGTTTATTTCTCTTGCTGCATTGTTATTGTGGATGATGACTGAAATTACTCTGGTGACAGTGCAGGCTTTTGACATCAGGGATGTATGTTTTAAAAGTTCTTAAAAATCTTGAGTAAAAAGATTTTTATGTTATCTTTTTATAAGGCACAAAAATAATTGAGTTTTTTTGCAGCTGCAAGTTGTTTCTTCTTTAATTCAGACCAAGAAAGGGATGAAAAGTTGTGTTCTTCAGTGTTGAGAAGGGTTCTCTTTTTTTAGAAAAGAACTTTAAAATACTCTTTTGGTTTGCCTTTATTGTTCCCTCATATATATATAAAATATATTTATATGTGAAACAATAGACACACTGATTGAATTAGAAACCTAGAAGTCAAATTTCCAAAATTCAAGCCCCGGACCTGGAATCAACCTATTGTGCAATCTTAACAGATTTTTAACAATACATGTTTAGGAATTTTATTGGGCAACAATCTAGTAGCTGTGAACCTTAGTTGGCTCCAGCGTCAGCAGATGACTGAACAGGGGTTTAGAGGAGTTTTGAAGTGGAAACAGTAAATTGAATAAATTTTTTCCTGTGGATAAAGCATTAAATGTCTTTCAAGTCTGTTCCAAAGAACATTAAAATGTACCTGAACAAAAGTCTACTATTTAGACAAGTCCTAAAGACTGGTAAGGCAAAAGTAGAAGAATCAGATGAATACAGAGGAAGGTTATGGTGTCTGAGTCTGTACTTATAACAATAGAACAGATTGATAAATTTGAAATGCAAAAGTTAGAGATTGTAGCAGAACAAGGCTCTCTTTCAGCCTCTATCATCTCTTTGCTGAAGCATTGGAAAATTAAAATTTAAAAGTATATTCTTTAAAGAAAATCACTGGATTAAACAATCTTGGATGAATATCACCACAGTGATTATAATTATTTTACATGTTCCTGTATAGATAAAGGACATCAGTCTTTCACTACTTTAAATTGTCAGAAAAAATAACAACAGAAAAGTAAAAGCACAAAACAAATTTTTTTTCTAGTATGTGCAAGAGTGAAGGCCTGGTGTAATTTGACAGTGATTTTAAGTGTCTCCTTCTGTACTAAAACCCTGTGTGCAAGGGTCATTGAACCCTAGGCAGATTCAGGGCTCAAAACTTTAAATAAAGTCAGTTGGAAATGAGTTCCCACTCCCATAAGAATCTAAATGTTCTCCACGATAAAAATATAAATAAATACACAAGGATTGCATCTAACATTGTGAGAAACATTTGTCATAAAACTCATCTGGTTTCAAGCCCTTTTCTGCAAAACACAGGACTTCAAACTCAGACAAGATTCAAGTGAGCTGGTGTTGAGGGATGGCTTTGATATATTACATGTAAAGCACATGGTTATGTTTCTTCCCTCTCATAGCCAAATACAGTTTTAATAGCAAGGGACAACCTGGAGTGGCTTTGTCTCTTTTAAAAATTTCTAAAGCAAATAGTGCAATATAACCTCAGTGCCCCCTGGGACTCTACAAAGCTGTCATACTATCAGTCTATAAAAATATGGAACCATGATAGAAAGCTTCTTTTAAGTATGGGGTTTTTCCTACCTGAAGAACTCAAATCAATGATGAGGATAAACAAAAGCAAAATAGTCATATAGACCAAAATTGCATGTTATATTTGATTTAACAGAGGTTGGATGTTCAGAGGAGTTGTACAAAGTTGAAGATGACATATAGCACCCTTCATGGATACTCTACACCAATTCTTTGTGGAAATCCTTGGGTTTTAGTCTTTATTTTTAAAATTCCCAAAATAGCAAGATAACTCATGTTTTCAAAATGCTATTCTAGATATTAAATATATTCAGGACTTGTCCCCTCTCCTGTTTCCTTGAAGGCCTCATTCACTCCACCTGCAAGTCAATTTAGCAACCTCTGTGACACAAGTGATCCCTCTGACTGATTAGACAACCTTTGGTTACACCCCACTTGCAGCTTTCTGAGCCAGTGGGTAGCTCTGGAAAGTGCCCTAAAAAAAAAAACAGTTGAGGTTTCAACCTGACAACATGCAGCACAATTTTTTCCTGTTAGTTTTTATACATTTAAGTCATTAGGGAACTCTGAATGTATCAGTTTGTTGCCTCGATAGCAAGAGGTAGCTGCTAAATTTATTTGGTTTATACTTGGTGATTAAGGGAGACCGATTCTCTTTTCCTGCCCTTTGAGGGAGCTTATGGTGTTATGGGGGGCATGTCAGCAATAATTAACAAATATCCTGGTTCAAATCCCAAAAGATACATATTTTTATAAGTAATTCCCCATGGAAAAACTTTAAAAATGATGTACTTGTTCTGAAAATGCTTCAGGCCTTCTCTAAATAGATTATATTGCTGGTTTTTTTAAGAGTGCATGACTTGAGGTGCACATTTTGCTTGCAACTCATAAAATCGTAGAACAGTTATGTGAGGGAAAACACAGGAATAATCTGCAGTGAACTTCAATGTCTCACAAAGGGTTTATCACTCAGACAATAACAGAGCTTCCTGTTTTATTCAATTGTAATGCAACAAGCATGATAGTTTCTTAGGCCATAAGCAAAAGTCTATTTCATTGGCTTCAGACTTACTACATTTTTTTACAATCTTCTTAGGCAGACTTTCATTTCATTTGGACTCCACTGATTGAATTTCTTTTTCTCTTTAGATGTTAGACTTTTTGTAGTAAATATTTCAAAATGTTTTCATACTGCACAATGCCTTAAGCCTTATGGTGGGTGTGCTTTGCACTCCAGTTTTCCTAGCAATGTGGAATAATTGCATCATTTAGCAGGATATCAACCACAGATGCAGTCCTTATAACACTAACCTTTGTGTCAGCTGAATTAAAGATGCTTCCACTTCTTGGTTGCAACAAGTTTTGCCTAATTTAAAAGAACTGAACACCAGATACTAAAAATATTGGTCCAAACCCAAACAACATAACCTGTTCCATCTCCTACCTAGAGGCCAGTGAAAGGAAAAGGAGAAAGGGAAGGGAAATTCAGCACATATAAATTGAGGTGAAAACAGAAGAGAAAAAAAATGAGAAGAGGCTAAAGGCTAGAAAACTTTGAATAGAGACAGTAATTCAGTTAACTTGTAAGCATGAATTTACACTGGTTTTGCTTGCCAGTCTGGGGTTCTGCAGTGGTATTAACCCCAGGTCATACATGGAATTTCTTTGGATACAAACTTGTTTAAAACCCTCAAGACTTTAGACACACAGCTAAGAAACTTGGACTCCAAGAAGTATCCCTCTTATCGATCCCAGTAGCTGTGACCTACTTTTCTCATGGTCCGCTGCCTTGCTGAGCTAATGCTACACATTCCCAAAAGAAAGCTCCAACATGGAAAAGCTCACAGTGCTGCCACTATGGCACAGTAAGCAATGTGCCCCTGTAGATGTTGGGGTGGAGGTTTTTCAGTCAGGACTACTTTGAATAGTGGCAACCTGCTGTGTGCATTCCCAAGCAGTTCAGGAACATCAGCTTAACCTCATACCACTGTTGTATCAGGTGAACTCATAACTGTTAAGTGATTCATCCTATTATTACATAAAAAATCTATGGTTAACTTGGAATTGGATTCCATATTTTTTAAATAGGAAGATATTATTCATCAAACTGTATTTCTTACCTTGAAGGGCTATAGTTTAATTCATGTACTTCTAATCATGTATCAAAGATCTATCTTTCCCTGCTCATCACAGCAAGTACAATAAAACAATACAGGCTGGTTATTTAAACAGCTATTTATGGCACTTGTATTTATAACAAGAAAGGAAGGGAAGGCAGAGGTTGAGAGAAACAGATCCAAGAACAAAACTCCTTGTCCTTCTGGCAATGAAGGTCAGGGCACATAATGGAGCAGTCACACTGACCCTCCCAAGGGAGCTGAATTTGACACACCACATTTTGGTGTTTTTTTCTGGTCTGTCATGGAGTTGTACAAAGCACTGAGCATAGTTAAGAGGCTGCCTTTTGATTTTCAGGAGGGAGATAAAAGATGTAATCACAAAGATGATTATATTTTATATGCAGTGTCCTTCTGATTAATATTGATCTATCCATAAACTGCAAGAGTTCAAACAGCTGAGCAAGCCTGGATCCAGGACCCTTTGCCCCATCACCATTTCAAAGGTGAAATATTATTTTAAAATAATATTTTGCCCTCATGAGGTATAGGGGCATAGGAAGATAGCTAAATGTGAAATCTGGAACAAGGATCCATGAAAGATGCCACAGGGAAGTGACTGTCTGTAACATGTTGGAGATTAGCACATACAGAATCACACAGATGTACCAACCAGTGGGTAGTAGTCCAATCCCCTTCTGTTCCTTCCATGTGGATAAAGCAAGAAGGATTATTACATAAAGACATAAGAGAAATTGCCTGACAGAAAGCAGCTATTGCTTATCTAGAGACATGGACTACTGCAGGAGGAAAGTCCTTATGAGTTTAGAAAAGAATATTCTCCTGCCAAAATCACAGCAGTAGTGTAGAGCCTCATTGATTCCAAAGCACCTCTCAGTGCTACATCCTTTCTTCTATCCATGTCATTCACACAGCTATTGATCCATCTTCTCTCTGATCACAAGAATTTTCTTAAATATTCAAGAGAGGGTGAGCTGCACCAAGAAGCACAGTGATGTCCAAGAGGAGGAGATTGTACCTCAGATTTCCAATGTCTTATATATACATGCTCTGCCTTCCTCACAATGGTTTTTATCCATATTCAGGGCCTTCCTTCAATAAAAACTAGCATCTCTGCAGTTGTGTACCAGGATCTGTACATGTCTCCCTCTCATCTGTGCTTCTTGCACAGGTACAGATCCTCTTGTTCTGCAAATCCCTTAAGAAAGTCAAAGCAAAGCAGCTTTAGCACTCTTCATAAGAGCAGAGATTCAAGAATCTGGCTCAAGTTTTCTCTCCCTTTGATCTTCCCACAGTCTTTCAATCTCACTTCCATGCATTATTGCAGTTATGATCCAGTAAAACTCGAATTAAAAAAAGAAAGCTGGGCTGGAATGTTACCCTGTGCTTAAAGCTAACGATGAGGATCTAAATGAAGAGTCATGGATTAAAATTATTTTTTCAAATTACCAAAAGGATCCTAGCTTTACATTAAAAACTGCTTTAATGTTAAATCACTTATAAATAAAAAACCCACATATTTTAAAATTTAAAAAAATTTGCACCATTAAGGTTAAAAAAAAATTTATAATATCAGAACTGTGCTCTAAACCTTGACCTGGAGTCTTAGATCTTATTTTTTTTTAATTTTCTGAAGTCTGAGTTGGTTTTTTTTTTTTCAGTTCATGAAGAAACTGAGACATGAAAATGGGATTTTTTAGCCAGTAACTCATACACTTAGATTTCTGGGTTTAGGTTTTGGAAAAAATGCACCTAGTTGTTTTCTTATTACAATACTGCTGGTTTTGTTCACCGGTCCATGTTTTTCTTGGAATGTGGTAATGTGGAATGTTTTAAATTAGAGGTTTTACTTTTTACTCTCCAATGTCTACTAAATAAGTCCATCATCTAATTCTAAAATTGTGAAGCAGCAAACATACACTTGTAGCCAGCAATACATATATTTTTACTCCAGAGAACTGCTCTTCTGTTCTAAATTTACTGCAGAAGGTTTCAGAGACAAAAGAAAGGCTCCCTGCCAAACCTAGCTTTGCTTCTTTATAATAATCCTTTAGGTCTCTTCAAATATCCTAACTAAATATTGTAAACTGCTGAGAAGTTTCCAGCAAGACTATAAGAGATAAATAACAGTTGCTAAGCTTCAGCTGACATAACATTTTGTACACAGGATTGTTTCAAATGAAACTACAGAACAAATGAAGGCATTAGATTGTATGCAAATATTAATCAAAGTCAAATATTTTATACCCTAATTTTAGTTATAATCAGTTTTTGAAACATGAGCCATACATCATATTAAAAATATATGGGATATGATCCCTGCTACTGCAACCCACTGCATACTTTGCCTGCCACCACAACAATCCCTATTGTCTGCTGGATACACATGCTGCTTGGAATGTGCACTGACGGGTGCATTAGCAGTGCTGAGAGACCCTCAGGGGGGTTGGACTTGGGGTTTGGTTTAAGTAAGAAATTTAAAGCTGGAATTACAATCTGATACTTATGTGAAGCTCTCGAAGGCTGCCCAAACAATTCCTTCTCTTAAAATCAGAACAATTGACCCTGTGATTGATGCAGTCTGTTGGCTCTGGTTCCCAGCTCTGACACACATGTCATCTGTTGAGAGATTTCTTCTCCTAAAATTTGGGCTAATAACTCAAAATTATCCTACTTTTTATTACTCTCTGCTTATTCTACTGCATCTGAGCAGGAACAGTCTCTTATTATATGTACATTGTATAAAATCATGGTCTCTCTCACCCAGTTATTAGCCATGGCTATTTTTTTCCAGAATGAAAAGACTTCACACCCCACCAATCCAACAGTTTTGGAGCCCACAGCTTGATGTTATATTTCCAAAACAGGAGAAAAAGGAATTCTAGTTTCAGTGTCTCTCTCCATAGCAAGACATTTTGCCCAATGTAAGAAATCAATTCTGCCTCATACAGACTGAGACAGACAGCACCGTGAAACACTCCCTAGATTGCCTTTTCAAACACCACTCACCATGGCACTCCCTGCCTGAAAAAAAACCACCAAACAACCCAGTACTTGGAATTGCAATGGGCATCTCAGAACCACAAACTACGATCAGTTTCAGCTTGATTTGAGTGCACTTTGGTTGTCATTGATAGTGGTTTTGAAGCGCATTTACTAAGAACCAAAACTGTGCCATTTTAGAAAGAGTTCACTTAGAGGGCCCCACTCCAGGTTCATGTGGTAGCTGTGAAGGTACAGCAATTTTGCTCAGTATTTCATAAGCCATGAGTCCAAATTTAATGAAGGAAAAACAAATCATTCCCCATCTAGCCATTGAGAATACTGAAGCAGGTATTGTCCTGAAGACCACAGACTTGCACATTTCAGATTATGCTAAACAATTTAAGAAGCCTCCTCAATCTCATCTCTCCCACCACTGCTCCCATGAAAAATTTTCTAATGGTTTGCTTGAAAGGATGCAGTAATTTCTCTGTGTAGTGTGGGTGTTGAGCTGGTGGATGTGAAGAACAGGATGGTTCCCACCCAGGAGGCATGGAGGCATTAGCTCAGGAATTGGTGGCATGCACTGTTGAGGGGCATAAGGAACACTGACACTTTATGGGTGACATTTCTCATATTTTTTTTATCTAATAAGGATTAATACTTGTACAGCTCAGCTAACAGGATTGTGGACAAACCCCTACCTCCCATCTAGAGTTATGGTGTTTTATAGCACAGCATAACGCAGGTGGGAAGTTCTGCCCTTTAAAAAGCCTGTGCAAAAAATTCAACAAGAGAAGTTGGCACTTCTCATTAAAAGCTTTTTATCCACTAAGCACCTTTGGTCCAAACCAATTACCTCTTCTCCCCTTTCCCTAATTCCAGCAAAATTGTATTTGTAGATTTGAGAATATTCAGATGTAAGTTTTTGGGTTGGTTTTAACAAAAAAAACACAGACCACTCAGGAATAACAGACGTTTGGTGATTTTTTACTTCTGTGGGGAACACCAGTCTGCTGGCTCTGTAAATTAGACTAATGCTACCTGGAAGTGCTCTTGGATGGGATTTGTACTAGATAGATGTACATTTACTGCAAAGGGCTGATATATGAACTTGGACAATCAAAAGAGCAGGTTAAGATAGTACTATTATTTTCTTCCTCATGTTTATTCTTCAGTTTCTAGTCAGCTTGTATAACAAGGAACAGCTGCAGAACAGGCAGGATCTATAAATGAAAACAGAAACAAGAAAATGTCACATTTTGATAGTATTAACTAGTATTTTCATGTGTGTTCACACTGGAGATTGTGCCAAACTATTCTGAATGTTCTATGAACATTCACACTTCCAAAAACTTTGACAAAACTGGATTTCGGTTATGGTTCACACACGTACTCTTGCAGGAGGCAAGATTTTCATCACGTTCACCAGAATGCCACTAACTGAAGGAAATGCAATAAACTGAAATAAAAACTGAAAAGAAACAATTCAGGCTTTATTTGTAATAACAGTGACAGTAGACAATGTTTTTCCTTCCACAAAATGAGTTATTCTTTTTGTTTAATAAATCTGTTCCCAGAAGGGCTCTGGAACAGATATTTGTGTTCAGTACTATGTGAAAATAACACATGCATGCAGACTCACAGCTCCCATTCATAGAATTTATTGTTACATCCAAAAAAACTGTCTCTCACAAAGACACTTGAAAGAGCAGGGATGCATAAGATTTTCTTGGTTTTTTTTTAGCAGAGCACATCTTTGTGTTCACTTCTATGGTAGCACTAGAACAGTGTTGAACAGCATCCATATGGATAACTCAGTCCTAAGATCAATACTTTGGCTTCAGCAGAGTGCACAAAAGGTGTATTTCCTTCCTTGGAGCCAGATTTTAGGATGAGAATCTCTCTTAGGGCACATAGTTAAATGTGTTCTAGTTTACTGAAAGACACAGAGGCTGATTTCTGCTCCTTAGCTGTAAGGTACTGCTCAATAAAGGTTTGTTTCCAGACAAAGATTAAATTTCAATGCCAGGAAAGCTGAAAATTAATTTCTGTTAGGATGAGTAACTTCATTCCATTTGAAGAGCAACCATATACATACAACAGAAGAATCTGCTATAATACTGTGGAAGGAGGGAAGTATATTAAAGGTCTTTCCCTTGACAAACACACAGTCTCAGCACTCCAAATTTACACTCAGGTGGGTTTGGTTTCCCTCCCAGAAAGCAGCATGGGAGCTGAAAGGTGTTTTATCATCAACCTACTCACTGTAGGTGAGGTTCCATATTTTGCCATCCAGGTTTTGTTCTCCATAGAACAAGCTCAAAGAACACATGGTTTTACTACTATACAACAAAACTATACAACAAAAGAGCCAAAGAAAATATCAAATCTGCTGCCCATTGCTTTAGGGTGTTTAGTCAAGGATGTAGAAAAAATAACCAGGCTCCTCTTCACTTTAATAAATAATTACTTCTGCAGAATTGAATAGGCATGTGAGTAAACTTATTCCCTTATTGCTTTTCTGAGAAAATTCTATTTCTGAGAAAAGTCTATTTCAGGCAAAGCACCTAACCATAGAGTTAGGATCTTCTGTTCAAGGGGCAGAATCAAAGCCATGACCCTTCCTTGCTATTTGGCATCAACTGCTCTGCCCAATTTGGTCTACCTTCCTCTCCTTATTCCCACAAGTGAATTACATTCTTTTTGGATTTTTCTCTTTGGTACTTAACTCAGCCCTTGCACTGCATAGAGAACTTGGTTCCTAAATGAATTCTCCAAGCTGGCAAAGTACCTGCAAGAACTACATTAGCATACAATGAAATGTTACAATCCTTAGTTAAATTTGTGATTTTCTCTGTGATTACCTTACTAAATGTAACTTGCTTTTGGGTTTGTCAATTACTATTTACAATTTTACATGCTCCAAAGTAGAGCAAAGATCCCCCAGATATTTAGTGTGTGGGTTTTTTTTTGTGCTGAACACTGCACAAACACACAAGGAAGCAATTCTCACTTTAAAAAACCATGTATGCATGCAAGGAAAATCATTAAGAGAAGGTTGTACTGAATATTTCACTGTTAAAACCCCTTACAAAGCTCACTATTTTTTTTACTAGAATCATAGTGCTAAGACACTGAATCATCACAGAAATTAAAAAAAATATTTCTTAAGTATGTGTGCAGCAGATATTTTCACAGTTTCCTTTCACAGATTTCAGTGGCAAACATTCACACACACTATACATGTATTTAATTTTTTTATACTGTGATTTCAAGATGAGGTTTGAGCCCCAAGGTGTCTTCATTAAATAAATGTATCATTTTAATGCACACACACACACACACAAAAACCCCCTGCTTGGAACACTGCTGTCTCTGTGTGTGTTACTCCAGAACTGAAAAAGGTGAAGGTGGGAGGAAAAGAAGTTATATTTTAAAAATAAGACTACTGTAAAACCTAAGTGAAGAAATCAAAGAGAGGTTGTGTCAAAATGTACTCACCAATTCTATTGTGGTCTAAGGAAATTCCAGTTTTCAAAGGCCACCTTGGGCTGTGGTTTTGGCTAATTCCTGCAAGGACTGGGGTGCAGTTTTCAAAGTTTCATGGTTTTGCACTAGAGAAAGGCTCAGAGAGGAAGAAAAAGAGGGATTGTTGTCAAAGAATAAACCTATATGATGTAACTAATTCATCACTACACATTTTCCTTGGTAATATCCTAAGTGAAGAGTTTGGTTCCCTCATTTTCTCTAGCATAGTAGCATTTTTGTCTGTTTATGTCAAATTTGGTTCTTCTCCTGGTTCCCATGCTGGGCTTCTGTCAAAGTAGAGATTTTTGTCAAGTTTCTGGGTCAGAACATGAACCTGCTGGTCGAATGGGAAGAAGTAAGCCCCTCTACCATCACTGTCTTATTCCTTCTGGGGGTCTCTAATGCTGGGAAAATGCTCTTCAGCAGCTGCTGTTTGCATCCAGTGGTGGCTCTTTTAATGTCAGATCCTTCGTTCCTGGAATTATATGAAAGAGCATGAGCTTCTGCACTTAATAGTATGAAGAACACTACTTCAGTAAAAGTTGCATTAAACCCTCTGGAATCTTACTCAGCTCACCGCTATCCTCTGTTCTTATTTCTACATTTGAGCCACTGACAGGGCAGCGTTCAATACATGAACAATTCTAGCAGTAGGATTCAAAATCTCAGTCCTGTCTTTGTTTGTTACACCTCTGGTACTCTGTAGTTCTTTGGGGTTTGTTACAGGAAGAAAAGAACAGAAAATCCCCCAGCTATCTCACCAGTATCTTTGTGAAATGCTTGTCTCTTCTTGCACCCGCCTTCTCACTTCAAGGGCAGATCCTGCTAGAAATCACTGAGAAAGAAAAGAAAAAAAAGAAAAAAAAAAAGAAAAAAAGAAAAAAAGAAAAAAAGGAGGCAGCCAGGCTAAGGCCTTCAAAGGATTTTCAAAGACAGTTTGGCATAGGAAACTAAAAAGTAACACTGTAATACTTGAGTAGCTCCCATGGATAACAGGAGGGTTAAAATTCACCACGAGTTTTAGAGAAATAACCATCCACAGACATGTTTGTCAGCCTCTATCCTCACTCAGGCTGTTCCACCAGGCAGAAGGCAATGCAGAGTTGAAAAAGCACCAAAGTCTCAATCTGGCTCCAGATCCGTTCATTAATAGTAGTAATATTATTCAAAGAAGCATAGAACAGCTGAGGTTGAAAAGCACTCTTCAGATTCTTTATCCCAACTCTCCTGCCCAAAGGGTGGTCTGCTACAGCAGGACCATGCCCAGGACCATGCCCAGTCAGGCTTTAAGTTGCTCCAAGGGTAGAGTCTCCACAACCTCTCTAGACTACCTGTGTTAATGTCTGACCACCAGCAGTCAGAGCATTTTTTCTTATATTAATTTTTTAAAAAATTTTTGTATTTCAGTTTGTGCTCACTGCCTCTTATCTTCTCACTGGATGCCACATTTCTTAGTGATGGTCCATAAGTAATAATTCTTCTCCCCAGCCCTGGCCAGTAATTTTTTCCCTCTCAATTTAAATTGAGCTCTGACCACCATATCAGGAGCCACAAAGAACTACAGTAAGAATTGCATTATTCTGATACTGAATCAGATATTCATTAAGGATATGAAGTCTCTCCTTTGTCACGCTCCTCACCCCAACTTTCTCTGCTTATCTTCCAGCAGCATTTTTTTGTGTCAGGAAATAAACAACATAAAGCATAATATTCAGTGAGAAGGCCGTGCTCTGATCACTAGCTCTCTCTCTGAAGAGTTATCCCAGGCTTCCATTCCCCCTGCTAACTATCAAGTAGCTGAACTATTTAAAAATTAAAATAATTTTTTTTAAGTCTCTGCTAAGCTGAGCTCTTTTCTTGCCAAGTTCACGGCTGGAATCAATGTTTATAGCCACATTACCAAACAAACTAAAAATACAGGGCTTAATAATGAAAAACCTGGTACTACCTGAAGTATAATGGAACAGGCGTGCTGCTGTAATAATTCCTTTAGGCCTAGAGAAACTAAGCAATGTTAATTATTAATCAAAAGCAAAGCGCCCATTTTAAACATTTTTTGAGGAGATGTGCTCATTTAATTTCTTGCTACTATATATTATTTTATATCAGTACCTGTCACTCAAAGCCAGCAACACTCACACCACTGTGAGGACAATGATCAGAAATAATACCCACAACTCACACAACACAAGGCCTTAGGAAACCACTGAACTAATCAGTGTCTGTTCCTCCTTGTGGCTGTGAACACTTCAGAAAATGAGCAGCCCTAACAGAATCCCAGAATCATTAAGGTTGGAAAGGGCCTCCCAGGTCATGGAGTCCAACCTTTGCCCAAACATCACCACAGCACTAACAGAACCACACAGTTTAATCTCTGCAGCAAAGAACACCTAAAGATGTATATACAGGGCCAAAAGTAGATTATGTTTGTTATAAAACCATAGATGTCAAGGAAGTTTCTCTAAAGGCCTTCAAAGTGATCTTATTTCTTAGCCTTTCTTGTGGAATACAAAAAGTTTCATCTTTTGTTTCTTGACAGCCTCTTACGTGGGAGATGAAGAAAATCAGTTTGCTGGATAATTGCTTAGCTCTGAAAGAACATCTGGGAAGGAGAGGTGAAAATAAACTGAATGGAGTGAAAACTGTAGTCAATAAAAGAAAATGTGGATTTTGAAATGACACACCATCAAATAAAGGCTTTATACTTCAGACTTAAAATGCTCCTCCTTCAATCTTCTCATATTCATCCTTCATTTTCTCACATGCTGATCTTGGTCATCAGTCTGGAATGATGAACTATTTTCTCACTGCAACCTTAAGGTTGCTGTGAATTAATTGTATGCTTCTTTCAGTCCTCATTACAGTCTTTGACACGAGGATGAGTTTTCACAGAAGTGAATGCCAGGATGTTCTGACTTTCATTGAATATTCTCATTAATCCATTCTTAGGACAAAGACTAATGATAAAGAATAAGCACAGATATTAATTATTTTATTTCTCATGGCAATTTTGGGGATGTAATGAGAATGGAATGATCACCCCTTTTTGGTTCTTAAAAGTAAGAGGGTTTTTTAAGTATATAAAAATATTCAAAATTAATTTATTCTTGCAATTAAACCATGATAAGACCAGAAGCTTAAAACACATCACATTAATTCATTTTTGTGCCAGTTTTAAGGGCCCAGACCTGTAAGTGCCAATTAGAGTGAACAGAAGTAGAGGATACAGGTCAGTGGAGAGCAGAGTACCACAAATTATTTTTTTCAGAAAATTTGTGCGCTGAAAATATACAACAGCGTAGTCCTGAGATATCAATAGGGTGTAATACTTTATCTGTTTGCATTTCTATTAATTTCAAACAGATGCTCTCTATTAGTGGCTGTGCATTAGCACAATTTCTTAGCTATCAATGTCTTTCATCTCAGTATGGATGACATATTAACTCGTATATCTTGCCAGAGATCCATGAATAGTTGAACTGTGCCTCATCAGACAAACATACTGTTCTTTAAAAACATCTAAAACTATCATGATTATTTTTGAGAGACTTATTACAGAGTAAAACCCATACAACTTTCATGATACACCCATCTTGGAGAGAACAAATACTGGGAGAGAGAAAATATTATCCTATCCCATACAGGAGACTCATTGGGAAATCAAGGCTGTTTGATGGTTCAGAGCAGGCCAAGGTCCTTAACTCTCAACAGCTTCCTCTGGTGGCCCATTTGTCTAGAAGTTAAGAAAGGAGAAGGTAAGAGAATAAAATTTCTTTTTTGCATTCCATTTAAACCCCAAGCATCACACTTGTTTCAGCAGGAGGCAGATGGGATATTCTAACTACTGAGGTGATTAGGGAATTATTGATGAGGCTTTCATTTATACAAGGACAGGATAAGAGTGTGAAGAATCCTAGCAAGGCACGCCACAACTTCCAAGCAATTTTTTAAGTCAAGTTTTGTGACAATCTTTTTTTATGAGCATCTTCAGTTTCTCCAACAGCTTTTGTGGGTTTGGAGCTATATCACAGACATGTTTTGATTTAGAGCAGACACAATGCATAGCTAGTTTCAAAATAATTCCATTTATTCAGAAGTATTTCATTACAGAGAGGAAGGGATGGAAATATTACCAAGGGATAGATACTTGCTGTCATAATGCCTTGGTGAGCAGGATGAAAGCAGTACCTTGCCTGTGTGCTCAACACATTCTCAGACAATCCCACTGATCCTATCACATTCCAAATGCCCAGTTCAAGGACATAGCTGTTGTTGACCCACTCAAGGATCTTTGAATAAATACAAGGGATTATATCCCTGCATTATGATTTCTGAGTATTCAGTGACAGCAGCGTTTTTGTGCTGAGACACCAAACAGATCTCAAAATATAAAAGAGAAATGACAAACAGGTTTCTCTGGGAATATCTGTATTAAACCAGAATTTTTCACTCTTGTTGACATTTATATAACTGTATTCTTCAGTATTTCTTACAACTTTATTCCTTAACAGTGCCTGTGGAATATGATCTATTTCCCAAGCATTACCCAACTGTAGTCTATACAGACTGCATTAAACTTGAAGAGCAAGACCAATGAACTATCAACTCTTATCCCAGCTGTATTCAGCAAAGTCACAGAATAGAACAGAATAACAGATATGCAGGAAAGACTTCTGCAGCCTCCAAATCTAACCTGTTGTTTCTAAACCAGGCATTATTTCTTGTGTTGGTGGTTTGTTTTTTGGGCTTGTATTTGATGTGTTAGTCATCCACATGGGTATCTGCCAGACAGGAATTTATCTCTTTTGCTGCAGGTTCTCTAAAGACTCCCTGTAAAAATGATAGAATCATGGAATGGTTTGTGTTGGAAGGGACTTTAATGATCATTTAGTTCCAACTCCTCTGCTGTGTGCAGGGACACCTTCCTCTACAGTAGGTTGCTCAGAGCCCCATCCAGTCTGGCCTTGAACATTCCCAAGGATGGGGTGTCCAAAACTTCCCTGGGAAACTTGTCCCAGTATTTCAGCACCCTCAGAGAAAATATTTTTTTCTGTATATAATAACAGAAAATCACAAAAATTTATCAAAACTCCAATGGACATTGAACCTTAAAAAAAAAAAAAAAACAAACCCAAACGAACAATACAACCTGACAAAATCCAACCAAACAAAAAAAAACAACCCTCCCCAAAAAAAACCCCCACACACACATACACAGAAAAAACCCCACAACACCAAAAAAAAAAAAAACCAAAAAAAAAAAAAATCAACCAACCAAACAAAAAAACCCAAAAGAAATTAGCAAGAGAAATTACTTCTTAAGTAAGGTAGTTTTAAAAAGCCCAAACCTAGAGAATATCCTGTGTTAGATCAGAGGGAAACAATACAGGTTCACGTTTCATTTGGAAGATTTTTAAACTATTTGATCTCTGTCTCTCAGTAACAGCACCCCACTGGGCAGTAGGAATAAGCAAGAAGTGAGCAAGCAGAGAGCAAGGGACATGTCTGGTTACAGACATCTGCTTACAGTGCTTCTACTGCAAAAATGAACAACAGGAGAGTAACCACGAGATGCTGAAATCTGGTATGGGGTTCTCTGGACAGTGGTCCACATGTAACCCTTCTTAATTCTGAGAGTTTTTTGCATCTGGTTAGGAAAGAGAATTGTAACATCTGATCCATCTCTTTACTCAAAACAGCTTAAATATTGATTTGCACAGGCCAGAAAATTGCAATGAATAAATCACAGAACACAAATTTACTCTACAAATATTTTCTAATTACAAAGAAAATCATACTTCACAGCACAAGAGAGGTGGAGACTCACAGAATAAAGTAGTGGTTATAGTCCCTTCTCTCAACATTATAGCCATGACAGAAATTTCCTAAACCAGTATGCTGCATTAAATGAATTTATCTGTGCTGTTGCTTCATTGACTGCCATTTGAATTGCCTTCCATGTCATTAAACCAAAGGTGAATGTAGTTCTTCTGTCTTTTCATATATTCTATTCCTTGTCAAAATATCATGGGAGGGCATTAAGCAGAGTGCTTTCCCTCAGCACTGCAGCCCTGACTAGGGGAGGCCAGAGCAAGGGAAGACATGCCTTTGGGAGCTGGCAAAGAATACGCTGGGACAGGTAAAAGCTTAGAAGATTTTGCAAGAGTAGGAGCCATAGACTATGAGAAACTTTTTTTTTTGTTTGTAAGTACTGTTTTAAATAAAAATTTCAGACTAGAAATTAAAATTTAAACAATGTAAGTGCCTCAGAGAACCAGGCTCTAAAGCAGTCCCTTAATGGGATTCCAGCACAGCCTTTATTTTTTAATGTGAAGAAGGGAAAGGATTTGTCATTAAACTTTAAAAATAATCAAAATAAAAATCCTTTTTGTTTTTGTCGTCTGACAGTGCTACAAGCATGATTGTGTTCACTTAATGGGTGTCCATTGGTAAGGAGAACTTTATTCTGTGTAACAGGGCTTAGATTCAAATTTAAGTTGGTCTTGTCTGTTCAGTAAACTGTATTTTTCCAATCAAGTGTGCAGAATGTCATCTCTGAGGTATCTGCACTTTAACAATTATATCTCAACTATTAGCATGTGTGCAAGCTCTTAAGAACTCACTGGTTTTAGAATATGAAATATCATGTGAGAAACCTGTATTAAATGGATGTGATATAATTAATAATTGCTGTCTTTTCTATTATTTGATGTAAGAAATATAAGAAACACTTTTAGCATCACACTGAAAAATTTTATGTGAGACAGTGACCCAAATTCAACAAAACCCTCCAGAAAACACAATAACTATCTTCCTGGTCTGCAATCCAAACACCAAAATTTTGTATAATGCAGAGAAGGATAGACATTACACATTTTTCAGTCTATCTCAATAGCTGGTCAGTGTAATAAGTCAGAATCATGTAGAAAACAAACAGGGAATGCTGCCATGGAGGAAACAACTACGTTTGAAAAGGACAGACTCTAGGAAATCTTGGAGGAAATCTTGGCACTGGAGGCCCTAAACTGCAAGATGAAATCTGTGAACAGTGTTAATACAGTGGAGTACTTTTAAACTGAGCCTTCAGGCCTTGCTATTACTTCTATGTCAGTAATGAATAGCAAATGAAAATAAATATAGAAGCAATGCTCCTTGATCCACACAAGGTTTAATATATGCTGATTAGTATATATTTCCAACAACAAAAATATGGCTTTATACTCATCACTGGTGGACCTTGTTCTGCAATATTGCTGCTTATTGTGGTAATGAAAGTCATTTGAAAGTTGAAGCTGCAAGTGAATGTACTGTGGTGTACACACTGCATAGTTCCCATAAATTTAGCACACAGGAATTTATTTCAACAGCTACAGCTTTCAGTAGTTCATCAGTTTTGTTTTGCATGAATGTAATTTACCTTTCAGCCACCAAAGGCTTACAGTGCAGGTCTTGTATTGAAACAAAACTAGTACTGTGGCAGCTCTCACATCATGCTATTGGAGGGGTGGGAGAACCCTCATATTTATTCCAAAGTTTTCCAAGCAGTTAAACTCAGACACAGATGCAGATATCTGTACTTTTTTGGAGTAGTGTTAACATTCTGGTAGCAGAGAGCAAGTAAAATTACATTTTCACTGATGTAGCTGTAATTATTTCTGTAATAGAAGGATGCATATTCTCTTTCTTTTTAACATCTTAAGAAAGAAACCATGGGAAGATGAAGTGCTCTCATATTGTATAGTCACATTTTTAAGGGAAGGAGAAGTGCTGTGTCTAAAATGAAGCAAATCACTGCATCTCTGAGATCCTCCCATCCATTGGAAATAGCCACAAATGAAGGGGAAGACAGACATTTCAGACTTTGAAAGTGCCAAGATTTGCAATGTTGTTTGGATTTATTGGTCTTTGGGAAGAATGACCATTTCGTTAGTGGAAATTATACCAAAGCAGAGAGAATCAAGTCAACTTTCTGCTATGTGTTTTAGCTTCTTTTATAAAATATGGGCCAGTCTGGTTCTTGTTGAAGACATTGGGATTTTTGGCATGGATTTCAAGATGACTAGCCAGTGGGTCCCAAGTAGAGATGACAGAAAAGGCACACTCCTTCTTACTTAAAGTACAGTCCAGATCAAATGCTGTGAGCTTCAGGGGTGTATTTCCTGATGCTCTCGTCATGCTTTAGGCATTTCTGTTCACAATAACCAGCTTCTTCTTTGGTCAATTTTACAACTTCAGTTGTGTTTTAAAGAGGAAATCTAATAGTAACCCTGGAATCCTGTCAGGAATTCAGTAAATCAAGTGACTTTTTATGGCATTTTACAAGAAAGAAAACTATTCAGGTAAACTGACAAATCCAAATAGGAATAGGAGACTCCAACTTGGTGCATGCTATGAATCAGACTACTACCTCTACTGGGATTGAGAGAGAATCTCCAATCCAAGATGAATTCAAAGCAGCTCACAGGGCTCCTTAAAGTTTTGCTAGAAATGGAAGCCAAAATGCTGACAGCTTTATTAGAGTGTGTAAATCATAATAAGAACCAATTCATTTTGAGTCTTCAAGGTTACCTTTCAATATGAATCCAATTCTCCTTAAGATACTGTTGCAGTTCTTAAAAAGTACTACATCTTGCTAAAATGTCAAAGGGTTTTATACTTTCATCAGAAATGTATTTTGCCAGGTGGGCTAAATGATGCCTCTTCAATAAATTTTCCAGCCATTTCAGCTGAGTCTCAACACCTTTTTGTCCATTCAGAAGTGCTATAAGCCTTGATATTAAAGTGTTCAGGATCATCTAAGAGTCTAAGGAGTCATCATGACTTAATGTTGTGAGACCGTGATGCTGGAATATAAGTCTCTGAGTTCTTCAGAGAGAGAGAGAGTGAATGTAGGCGTTGAATTAAAGTTTTTAGAGAAATTAAGCTATATTACACTACATAGATTTGAAGCAGAAGTGTAGGTTTAAATTTTAAGTTATAGTTTTAAGTAGGTAGAAATACATTTTAAGTGGCTTAATAAACTGTGTTAGGTGGTAAAGGTCCTAAGGTCTAGTTTAAAGTTCAATAACTTAGTTCTAGACATAGGAACACATACTAGAACTTTGATTCCTTGATAGTAGTTTAAGCCCAGCTACCACCAAGGCCTTCACAGCCACTGCCTCACCCCCCCACCAGTGACACCAGGGACAGAACTGGGAGGAAAAAAGCTGCAAAACTCATGGGCTGAGGTAAAGATAGTAAGAAAGGAAAAGTTATTCACACATACAAAGAAAATCAAGAAATTAAGCCTTGCTTCCCCCATGCAGTGAGGTGTTCAACCCTCTCCAGGAGAGCAGGGCCTCATCGCAGTAACAGGGATTTGGGAAGAAATTCACCATCGTTCCAGATGTCCCTAATTCCTACTTCTTCCCCCGGCTTGATATACTGGGCATGATGTCAGATGGTTTGGAACATCCCTTTGGTCAGCTGGAGTCACCTGACCCAGCTGTGCCTCCTCCCACCCTCCCATGTTCCCCAAATTTCCTCAGCGGTGTGGCCATACAGAGGGCAGAAAAGGCCTTGGCTCTGGGTGAACCCTGCTCATCAACAACAAAAACATCCCCATATTATCAACCCTGTGTTCAGCACAAATCCCAAACACAGCCCCATACCGGCCAATGGGAAGAAAATTAACTACCCCAGCTGAAACCAGCACAGACCTTTATGTATTACAATTAGAGTTAAAACATTATATTCTCTCTAGTGGGTTCTTTCTATGGACATTGTGGAATTTTGCCTAAGCAATCTTCTACAATCTGTAAGGAACGCATACATCAGGGATAATTATAGAAATATTCATTGTCTACTATCTTTCCATGATGCATAAACACATACATACATGTATAAAAAAACCCTGTTGATTTTTACTGTAAGTCTCAAATACTTTGCAGCATGCTATTTTGTGGCCATGCAAGGAGTGCAAAGTTGACGCTGTATGGACCCCTCTGGATTAAATGTTTACTGCATTTCCATATATGGCATAGAGGGGAGACACTTTAATTAATATTCTACATAAACTCACTTAGGAATGTCTGTTTCTTGCATTTTTATTTAAAGATAACAACTGAAATGGTTTTCAAGTAAAATTCATACACGTCTCTTCTTGCCTCTGTAATTTAAATGTCATGATAGGGTCCTATAACAAATTATTTTTTTAAATGAAACAGGAGAAATATTTTAAAGTATAAAATAATATGAAGTATGTTTTGATGTTACGATAATGTAATAAGTCAATATGCTTTTTATGTCATCAGAGAAAGTATTATTTGCTCTCCCCAATATACAATAATTTTTAAAAAGTGATTTACTACCAAATTTAGTGTTCTAACAAGGAAGAGGGACTCTTTCATCAAGATTGATTCTTTTAGGTTGTTAAAATATAGTGAGTCCTCAGAATATTACTGGAATGAAAAGAAAGTAATATCTCATTAAGCATGAAGTATACTTAGTTAAGTATCTTAACTAAGTGATTCTATTAAATGTTCCACAGACCCAGAGGACTACTTTAAGCCCACCAAAGTGAAAAACCTGTGATTGATACAGTGAGAAACAGAGGTTCAGGCTGAATCAGTTCTTATTCATTGGGATGGGAGATGTTCCTCACTGCACCCACTCATACAAGTTCTTTAATACTTGAGATTTCCTCTCTCTCTGTCCTTTACCATTCCTTTTGTATCCCCATCTGCCTCCTGCTTCACCAATTGATTTTCTTCTTCTTTTTTTTAAAGAGGAAAATAGGAGCTACATTGCAGCATTATGTACAAGATCAGAAAGAAGTTGATGACTTTCTTCTTCAATTTTTTTGTATGCTGAAGTGGCAGGAGCAGCAGTTGACAGAATGGGTTTCTTCACATACTCTCTAAGATCTCCTTGTCCTGTTCTTCCACAACCAAATTAGCCTCCTAACTAGCTTTTAACCAAGACTTTTCATCAAGTAGTAATAGTCAAAGAATTAAGGTCCATTAACATTTGCTTACCTCTTTATGCACAAATAAATCCCAATTTTTCTGGGGTTACAGCTCATTTATAGAAACTTATTGTGATGTAGTAAACAAGGCATTCATACCTAGAACAATATTTTGATGATTGTGTAGAAAATGAAATAAATCATAACAGAGGAGAGTGGAGATGACAGTTGTAGACCTGTTTTCACTATTATGCAGTGAAAACAATAAATATAATTATTTTTCCTCAACAGTTCTCTGTAACAAGGTGCCTCTTACCGGTCGCCCAAAACAAATCAACAAGTTCTTTAGACCAGTGTATTTCACTTCATGTTCAATGGAATAGTCCTTTAAAATATTCATTTTAGGTATACAAATTGTACCCTACAACAGAACAAACCACCCCAAACCCCATCTGTTGAAGAATGTTAATTTTGTATTCTCAGAAGTGAAACTTACGGAGGGAACTCCATGTCTGTTTTTCTGCCACTTCCTCCTACAATCTCCAATATCGCTAGGAGATAACATTAAAACTGGTATTAAAACTATTTTTCTGTCTTTCTTTGTCTGCCACAGAAATGTCAAAATTTGCCATGTATCAGAGGTACAGGCAAAGTGCTGCTGAACCTTCTACCATAATATCCCTTTAATCCAGTACAGATGAATTTGCCTCTACAAACTATTCTGGAGTGACTCTAGTTTGCACTACATACCAAAATACTGTCAGCAGCCTATGAACAACTCCCATTTTTCACATTTTTATTTTTGATGGAACATATCTAAGCTTAAAATCAAGTGCTCTATGGAATCTAATGAGAAGCTTTTGATTAAACAAATATTCTGTTAAAAATGAATGCTTTTCAATAAATAACCATCCTATTGAATACTTCTAATAGGAACTTTCAAATGAGAAAAATGTTTTCACTTGTAAATTTCGTTTTTTTCTCTGTAACATTCAACTGTCAGCAAGCTCATTCATCACAGAAATTCAAGTTATCATCTAAAAATGCTCCAGACATTACTATTTTTCTTCTTTTCCATCAAAGTTTTGTATGAGCATTAAAAGAATTTTTTCCAACTCGAGTAGAAGCTTTTTCTATTTTGTTTTTTTCATATAGTCTAGAGAGCTAGTAGTTGTTGAGAATTGGAATTTGATTTTTTTATATTCAAGGAGAAATGCAGTCAAGTCTTCTACCTCCTGTGTTTGTTACACAGTTTATTCCTTACAAACGGCTTGTCTTCATCTACATTATGACCAGTGTATTCACATTTAATTTTTAATTTATAGATAGAAAAAATTTATATATTTTCTGTTATCTAGCTGCGATCCTGTCAGCTTTTTTTGCCTTTCCCCTGTTACTATGGCCTGAAAACTTTCATGTCACTTCTGCTAACTTACTGCCCAAAGTAAAATCAACCCAGTTGAGGCTGGATCTGTTACCTAGCCCATAGCAAAGGACACAGTTAAGGTCCTTTTCTGATCTCACTTTTAATGAGCATTAATGGCTGCACACACACTGCTCACTGCCCGCTATTCAAGGGGCTATAATTTCATATCCACTGACTGGGGTGTAATTAACAACAGAAAGCAAGGCCCAGTGTGATATCAGAAATAGCCTGAAGTGAGCAGTGAGCTCTTTCAGGCCCTGCATTCAGTGCCCCACTCGGCTCCAACTACCAACTAAATTATTCCAAAAGTCCCCAAAGCACGTCCAGAAAGACACAAGCAGCTAGATCTGATAGACAGTGGCTTCTCTCACACTGAAGCTTTAATAAAGTTTTGTCACAATGGTAATTTCTGAGGTTTCTTCATGGTTATTCAGAGGAACCTCTCTGCTCTCTATACAGTAGTTTTATGTGTGTGCTTACAAGAAACCATAAATTCTCATTCTAATAGCAGACCCATAATTTGTATACTACATTTTAAGTGAAGCCTTATAGCTTTCTGCTAGAACAACCTTTGTGACTGTTTAGTTTATTGAATTGAACAGACTCAAAGCTTTGTTTCAGACATCAGAACAGTAAGAGAATGTGAGCCATCATGAGTGAAAAGATTGGATTTTCCTACTAAGTAAATGCTTCCAAAATAAACTTCAGTGTTGTTTCCATGTCTCCGGTGAAATGTGTAAGGAAAACCCATTGCTTTCTTTTGCCTGAAATTCATTCAAAAAAATCTAAGAGTCCATCCCACTTATCCATATTTAGCATAAAAACCATGAGACCAAACAATTAGAATGAAATGTCAAATGCATGTGTTTGCTAAATGAATATAAATTCATTTAGGTTACATAAATGTAACCTGATTGTCTCCTCCTTCATGTTTAGATCCTAATTTTGGATCCTAATGTGACAATTTCATCCTGCCTCTAGTGAAATTGTCACAACCCTACCAATTTAAAGAGTAAAATAAGGTGCATTGTTTATTGTTTCCATACTTTGTGTTACTTTTCCAGTGTGATGCTACTAACAGCACAATTGTGCATTACACAAACCCAACTGCTAAAGACTAAAGGACTTGTACACTTATAATAATTGCCTTAAAGGCATTTTTATTTCATGCTCATAAGAGATTACTTTGGCTTTGAAAACTTCATGCCACTATACAAGGTTATTTATTTACATTCTAACTTAAAATTAAATTATATTTGCATATGAAAATGCAGTATGGGTGAGGGTTAAAAAAACTGGCAAGTAAATCCTAGTGCATTCAGAGGTGGAAATTATTATCCATTTATCCATAGTGATTAACAGTTAAAATGCACTCTGCTGTTCCCTGTGTCTCAGGAAGAACAGAAGCTTTTGTTTTCCTGAAATAAAAAGCCACATCTCTTTTTACAGTAATGCCTTAAAAGGATGGGGGCCATGTCACTCTCGTGGCAAAAAGCCAAAGAAATTTAAAATGCACCCATCACATACTAAACAGTTAGTTCAATCCACGAGCCTTGTTTAAGAGACATCTACAGCTATAAAGGGTAAAAAATAAGGAATTATTCCTTTCTGATATGTACTAACTTGCAGAGAGTATTGCAGAGGGAGTACTTTAATAATCACCTCAAATACTGAAAAAAGAACATGGTAAGTCCTTTCAAGAGTGAGGACAGTCTTAACAAGACAGCTAAGCATCACCTATTTTAGCAACAAAATTTTTTTTTGGTTGGCCAACTTGCAAGAAGAAACAAATAAAAAAAGTAGCCTGAAAAATGCAACCAGATGCCTTTAGAAGCATTTAACCACCCAAAAGAAAAACAAAAAAATCCCATTACAAGTAAAAAATGAGACATCAGACAATGTTAGGACATGTACACTTGCCCAGCTGATGATATACGGATCTCTTGGCACCAGCAAGGAAGAGAGGATGGGTTTGATTTTGGTTTTGTTTTTTTCCAGAAAGATTTTTGCCTCTTTTTATTTAGGCTTCACACTTTTCCTGGGGCCTCTGGGCTCCTGTCCAGGCCGAGATACTTCACAATTGACTTTCATTTTCTGAGGTAAGTGATCTGCCACTTTCAGAGCAGTTAAAGGAGGGGTCAAGAGTGAGGTGGTGCGGTATGGCCTCACTCTGGCTCCTGCCTCTCTGACATTGTACATGCTAATGCAATGTGAAGTAGCACGTCTAAATAGCCTGTCAAACTTTTTTGATGTTAGCAAATCCACAGATGGGATTCATTTCCACACTGTTCAAAAAACGTAAACGATACAAGGACATTAAAGAGCATTAAACTACTTGATGACATTTTGGTCACATTAATGAAAAGTGGCATTTATAAACTACTAGAAAAAGTTGGGGGGTGGGGGGAAAGAAGAGAAAGAGAGAGGAAAGGAGAAGTGAGGAGGGGAAAAGGAATTAAAATCAATCAAAAAAAAAACAAAGCCCAAAGGGACCTGGACAGTCTCTGGACATTATCAAAGAAATTAAGACCTTTAAATGAAATAAAACCCAGAGTGAAATATTCCCTAGCTGTGTGCACATGTGCATGTGTTTGTGCTGCTTAGGTGTAAAGGTTATGCCCAAGGACCCAAGTAGGAAGTATAACAGCCTGTTTAGCTCTACATTTGTACCTATTCACTCATAGTGGTTAATTACTTTCTTCTTATGCCATCCCATCAATGCAGTGATCAGAGTGGTGTGGAATACAAGTGTATCAAAACCCAGCCTCACCACTTAGCTCAGGCCTAATTTGGCATTCAGTGGCCTGTATGAAAACACCTCCCATGTCATCCAAGAGCATTATAGGTCAGCCTATAACATCTCTACCATGCAAATCAAGAGGGTAAGAGCTAATGGCAAAAAAACCATTTGACTATGGAAATTCCTGAGGTTCATTTCTGGATCTGCTACTTCCACTACCTGTTAGGCACACTCAGAACACGACTGAGATCTGGGTATAAAAGTAAAATAGTTGGTCTGGGTATAGGAGTTAAATAGGTGCTGGTTGATGTGCTGGAGCAGCAGAGGCCTTGGAGCTGGCTGCACCAGGATGCCAGGCTGGCTGGGAAGGAGGGCAGACGGGAGACGTGCTGCACTGGCTGTGCCATTGCCGCTCGCAGCCGCAGCAAATTTTTTTTCCAGCATTCGTGGTTACATTAATTGTTAATGACAAAGGCAACCTTCACTCTGTGTGGTTTCCTGCCCATATTTGGATCCTTTACAAGGCCCCCCTTTTTTCTTCCTCTCCTCCCCCTCCCATCATCCCTTCCCTTTCTCTGATAGGAAATGCAACCCGAGATGTGCAAAAAAACAGTGCGCATATTGTCATTTAATTGGCCCCTTGCTCAGGCGCATCGGGCCTCAGCGCGTGTGCTGTAGGGTGTCTGCTCCACAACAGGAAAGAATAAACCCAGACTCAAATCATAGGAAATTCATCAAATATGCTTCTTAGAGTTCTGTCTTTCAAGGTCTGTTTCCCTGCCATATGATCTCTATAAACCAAATTACTGCTGGCCTGAGTACAAGACTGGAGGCGCCTGGGGCTAACATATAATGAATGCCAAATGCATGTGACAATAGACTGATCATGGAGAAGAATTGAAAATTTTTTTAAGTAGTTCTTTTATTTCATTTATAAAAAGCAAACTGACTACACTTAATACATTTAAAAGGAGCCAATCACTTCCCTGGAGTTCCAGACCTGCATAACAAATGTTTTTTATCAAGCCAATTAAGCAGCAAGGACACAAGATACTTTTGAATAAAGTTGAAAATATAAAATAAATTAAAAATACCTCATTCTAGTTTGGGAGGAATGTATACATTATTGAATCAGCTCAATTTTTCCTTTTACAAGCCTTTCCACATAAATATCCTACCCTTCAGTTGCAAGAAGGTAAACTCCTTCTGCTGGGAATGCATATCGCAGAATTGCTGGATCCTAAAAAAAAAGTAAGAAAGCTGCTTAAAGGCTAGAGTGATGTAAGATGAATTATTTTTATTAATTTGTGCAATTAGCAGTCAACCAGAAATTTTTATCCCTGTGTCGCCAATTATTCTAAATAACCTAACAAGTTCAAGTATTGCTGTTGCAGGATCACAGGAAATGTGAAATCTCCAGAAGAAAATATATTATACTCTCTAATACAGACAGAGGGTAATTAATAATGCTTTTTAGGTTTTAGAAAATATTGCACTTAGAATTGCAAGCCGACTAACGGACCGTCTATAACCTCTAAATGCTTCCATATTCAGAGAAATCAGCAGTCAGAGTTACAAAAAAGTAATAATGCATACATATTAATAGATCACATTTTGTCCTTTGGGGAGAATATATTTTAAAAGGGCTAAGGCAGCAATAGTAGCTTTTCAGAAAACTCTAAATGCTATAATTGTTTTATATGAATTACAGTGCTCATATTAATTAATGAATGTTTTGTGTATGTGTAAGTATTTGATAAATACAGGCCAAGGGAAAAAAAAATCTTTTAAGCTGACACATGAAAAAAAAAAAAAAAGCCAAACACATTGCTGTTTGAAGGTTTGGAACCGGTTAAGTACAAGATTATTTTAACCACATTTCAATGAGGAACGTGAAATATGGTCCATGAAGTCATGCAATTCAGCAGAACATTTTTTTCCCTTCTTTTTTTTTTTTTTTTTTTTAATCTGGTTAAATAGAAACAAAAGCAAAATTGCCAGTATACCTCTTTAGTCATATTTTAATCAGTTTTTAAGAAAACTGTCTGTAGCTAATAAAAATTTGCATCCCTAGGGCACTCTGTTGAAAGAATCAAAATAGGCATCGACTCACTCTTGGTAGCAGTAGCTGTGTTGGATGTTTTGAGAACACATATGGACACAGGATTCAGTCATTATTCTGGGGAGCTGCTGAAGAGGTGAGAAAAAAGGGGAAAGTACTGCTTGCAGGAACAGGACTGTAATTTTGAAACCTAAAGCTAATATCACTTTTTTAGATGGAGTAGAGCAGAATTCATTTTCATTGGTATTGGTTATAACTTCATTGCTTCTGTTTTTCTGTCAGTGTAAATAATCTGGAAATAGCTGCAGTGACATTAGTTACAACTAACTGATATAAAGTCACCAGCCTGAAATGTGGATCAGTGCTACTGTATCTATTTATAGTGTTCTTTCAAGACCCTATGAAAAATGTTTGCTTTGGTGTGTGACAGCAAAGGAAAAACTTTCTTAAGTAACAATGCAAAAAAACTGGGCTAGCCATTTTCAAGTTGAACAAGTGGAGAATAATTTTAAAACCGGTTTTAGGTATTTATTCCTACCCATAAAATGTTTTTAGGCTGGTCAAAAAAACAGGAACCAGCAAGATATTAGCTTGTACATCTGCCAAATACTTGTTTCTGATTTCTTTATGCAGGTTGTCAAAAAATACCTGCACACAAATGACAAGTCTCTCTGGACTACAGTGACAGCCATACATGATTCACATTCTTCGTATTTCCCACACCAACATTTATACACCAAAAAAATCCCAATGAGCTAGTTATATAAAATAATGCAAACCAAGCCAAAGAATTACTATAAATTATGGGTTTTAAATGCAGCAAGAGAACAAAATACTTTTGATAAAAGTTGGTCTCTCTCACAAAACCTCTCCCATAATTTTCAAACAGCTCTGCTGCCTGCCTGCTGAAAGTTCTTTCAGAACTTTGAGTAAATGCATTCATAACTAATTTATATCAATTTCATGTTGCACAGAACTTTCATATTCATCATCTGATTTACCTTAATGCCAATAAACATCCTGTTTGAAGGCATTTAGGACCAACAAGCCATCAGAATGGAACTTTTCTCTGCTGACCACTGCTGGCATGAACCCAGGACCACTCTTTGCCCTGGAAACAGGGAAGAGAGGTGGGAGAACCATCACCTCCTCTGTGGGACTGTGTTACTGGGACACAGGGACACAAACCAGGCCACTCCTCCTGTGGTATTTACTGCCTGTGAGGAGCGGGATGCTCAGCTCTGAGCTCTTCTCACTCTCAGTGTGACAAGTCTCACGGCAGCGTGTGGCTCTGGATCATGAACCGGCAGCCTGAGAGATATTTAGAGCAGGTACTCAAAGGCTTTGTCTGCCCGTGTGGCAGATTGGTGCGTTTGAGATACAAGATTGCCTAAGGCGTCACAGAATCCATAGAGACTTGGACAGGCGTTCAGATGTATCAACAACAGTGCAGTTGAAAAAGCTATTATTACTTGGAATTGCCACTTCAGGCTCTGACATTCTGTTCTACTTGTGTACACACTCCTGAAAAACTGAGCACAAAAATAGCAGCAGAAACAGAAATATTTAAAAACACATAATCTAAAATATTACAAATATACTTGGCCTCTTTCTTCGGGAACACAAATGTTTAACTACTTTCTGAACATAATAATCAGAAACAGAGAATTTCATATTATTTGAGATTTGTATGCTAAATAACTTTATTAAAAGAATGTTACTAGGGGTCAGAATTCAAGGCCTGAAAGCTATAAATCAATGAAAGTTGCCTGCATAAACTTAATTCAGCATTTTACTTACAACTCCACTTGGCAATTTTCTGCAAGATCCTATATCAAAAGATACAAAAAATTATTGGTACAGTCAAATTTCTTTTCTTCTTGTTGTTAACATACTGCCTCTGACTGCACAGTGTATCGTTCTAGCTGCATTTTGAAACAAATATATTAATTCCTTTATGGAATTTTAGGAGAAATTTATTACAACAGTATGACAGGACAGAAATACACCTCCATGGTTTAAAGGAATATTATCAGCTCTTAAAGGTGGGAAACAAAGTTTAAAGGTACCTACTCCAGTTCTAAATATGAGGTCCAAAGTACCTGATTTTGACTATTTAGTGCTATATATCACTCAATCATTTGAAATTGTGCATTCTCCAGCAGATGAAAGTACATAGATATCAAAAAAAAGAAGACAGACAAATAATGACTGCTTAAAAGCATGGCTTAATTAAGATTTGATGAAAATACTATGGTAAGAAACAAAACCAAAAAAAAAAAAAAAGTAGGAGAGGCATCAGTCTTGCCTCTACTGTTCTATACATGCACAAAAGCATTTGAGAAACAAAGATGATGAAGGGTTAGAGCTTAGGGGCCCAAATGGAGATTGGGACCCAGCCGCAATAAATACTGTCTGAACACATCCTGTAAACAAACTCCACACTGAAAAAATGTCACTGACAAGGCAAAGAAAGCAAAATGCATCAAGGCAGCCAAAAGGGAGAGAGGGAGCTGGACGAAGCTGTGCATGAGACCAGTCCTTCTGAGAACAGGCTGTAGGTTTCCTGAAACCTTGCCTGCTGCTGCTGTTGACATCTGACAAACACTGTCTGGGGTTTTAGGAGGGGATGAGTTTGGGAAATTTAATTCCTGCTCTATACATATAAAGTGCTGCAATGTTAACTCTAGTCATCATCTCAGCCCTGGTAATACAACAAATACTTCTATCATTGCTAATACTTGTAATATTTAGCTGTATATTTATAGAGTAATTACTCTTAAATCTTAGCTTTTAACAGTTATTCTTTCAAAATTTTTATAACTATCATGCATTAAGATTTTAATGGCAACCACTGACTTTTGTGTAGGCTCATTTTGGAAATGCTTGAACCATGGATGATTGAGAAAGAAAAATCAACACTTGCCTGCAGTGCAGAGAGCATGGAAGTTAAAGAGTTACACACATACAAAATTCCAAATGAGTCAACAAATACTGTGAGAGCGCCAAAAAATAGTTGAGCTGAACATGTGGGCTTCTTGTTTATGCAAGCTTTTCAGAGAATGTTTTTCATAAAAGAGATGTAACACTGTTTAACGCTCAGACACTTTTTCAGGGGATATGTCTTGGCTGCTCTGTGTTCAAGAGTTTAGATTGCTACTGAAGGAGGAAACAATTCTCTCCTGAGGCAGTTATGATTTAAATCTCTCACTAGGGTGGAGAAGTTTGTTTTATTCTACTTTTTCCCTCCTTTTTTGCTGTTATTGGGCACACGTGGCAACCATCAATTTCTTGCTGCACATTTTGCACGCAAATACCAATAGATAGAAGCATTGTGTTGCAGCTGCAGGACAAATGGGTGAAAACATCCATTCTTAGGTGCCAAACAATGCAAAAATAAAATTATTGCAAAGTCTAACAATCTTAATCGAAATTTCAGTAAAATCCATGTTCATCAGATGATCACTTGATCAGAAATGATAGCACATACATTTGACACATCTATTATGATGGTCTGAGGACAATAAACATGATTTCATTGTGTACTCTTGAATGCTCAGTGGGTTTTGGGTTGCTTTACAACACTGGAGTCATTCCTTTATATTGTAATACAAACAGAAAGTTAGAATTTCTCAGGACAAAGGAAACTCTTTAGTTTTATCTACTGCTTTTAACACTCAATATTTTTCCTCCTTGAATGATTGCCCTTTAAAATAATCCAATATGAATTGATACTCCTATTCATCATATATTCTTCAAAGAAAGTACTAACTCTACTCCTAGTGAAACCTTGTCTCTGCTCACCCTCCTCAATGCCCTGATGAGAATTTTGTTTCTGAATTAAGTGAATTATTTAATTCTTTCCCATCAGAAGTATTCAGGAACCAAAAGATTTTGTCTGGTAAGATCTAGTTTCCATTTTACCCAAACCATTGTAGCTTGGGGAACAGGAAAAGTCAATCCTAATGAATTCTAAGAGCAATTTGTACCTCAGCTACAGAATCATGCTCACTTGACTCTCAGGTATTCTTTAGATAGTAAGCATTAAATTAAGACAATTGGGAAAATTCTGTTCCCAGCAATCTTTCTACAAATGAAAAATTAGATAAGTTTCTTTATTCCTGTGTTCGGAAAAGGGATACTTACACAGCTTGAAAGGCTGCAAAGCAAACTTCAAGCAGTTTATCTACTTGATTGCCCTAATTCTTCAAATTCCTTGTACCTAGAACAAGTAAAAATGTCTTTCCTAGAAAGCACAGTTCAAGTACACTAGCTTGTCATTCAGAAGGATACACATCAACCTTTCTACACACAGTAGTGCTTGGTAAGCCAAGTCCTCCAATACTTAGCTTTGCACATGAGGTAAATTAATTGCACAATTGTCAAATTTTCCTTGTCTCGAATTTGAGAATTTTGGTCATAAAGATGGTTCATTGTAGCCTGTTAAGGCACCAGGACAAATGAGCTGTTTTATACATAGGGCAAGTCAGTGATTTCATAGTCATTTCACTTCCAGAAATGCTGTATATGTAAGTGGGTGAGGCCACCCACATGGTCCAGTGTTGTGGTCTGGTTGCTCTGTTGGAAAAAGCAATATAAAGTCAGTTTTTTGGCTTCTGTCAGTGCATCCAGATGATTTCAATTTGTTAGGATTCCACTTGAGTGGTCAGCATTAGTTCGACAAATTGTGCCAACAGACAACTCTGCAGCCTCAAGGATTTTGGTACACACTGGGACTAGGCAGAGGCAGAGAGATTTTAGCTTTACAATTTCACATAGCTTCTTAAAATTGGGTCCATTAGGTAGCTCTCATATATACAAGAGTTCAGTATGTGGTTTACACACAATAAACACTTTACTGAGCTCAGGTTTCTTCTGATGGAATAAAGAGAGATTATGACAATAGCTGTTCCTCAGGGAACCATAAATTGAGTTAATTTTTAAGTACAGTTCAGGCTCTGAAAAGTTATATGAGACATTAGACTGACCTTGCCCACTAGAAATCAAATCAGTAAGTGCCAAAAAGAAAAATCAACATGATAATTTTTATGCTTGTTTCTCAGTGATTTAAATTTCATATGTGAGTTAGCAATGTCACAGAGTCCATTCTTTTTCAGCATGTCTGGCAGCTATAAGGATGAAAAGTCCTTTGAATCATGGAAGATAATCTGTTGATCACAAACTAAGTTTAAGTATTGAAAAGGTACTCCTTGAATTTTGTGATGGATTTTTACAATGCAGTAAAAGAGAGGAAATAGTCTTGGCTCTTCTTATGCTCCTGGTGTTCAGCAAGTTAACCATCAGCATGAGTCCAACCTCACATTGGCAAGAATCTCATGTCCTCAGAATTTCCATCTACTAGTTTCTATTTCTTCAGAGAGATGGTGTGTGGAGAACAAATGGGTTCTCTTTTTAGACATTCAGACCGTTGTATAGGTTGTTAAATCATCCAAGGATTTAAGAGTTTTAAAAGTATTTAGAACTAAGACTGTGGCACATAACATACAAGAAGCATTTCTTACCTAAGTACTGTGTTGACTTGGCAAAGGAAATGATTGCTGAGGCCATTGATTAACTCATTATCTGCAACAAACACTTCAGAACCAGACCTCAGGTAGCATTTTATTACTTGGAATTGACAGAAATTGCCTTCCCACTTCCTCACCTTGTCCTTCTACCTTCATCAAACTTCTAAAGTTGACTTATGGAAAGTGAGACGTTTCTACAACAAAGCATAATTACAACTTGAGTGTCTGGACAGAGAAAAAGATCATTTCATGACACTATTTCCAGCTCTTAGGGAACAAATCCATCCAGTAATAGTAACCCAACTGGTAAGACACACACAGACTTTCCTGCTTCTTACTGAATTTATGGGCTTTCTCAGCCAACTAAGAATTTTATGTTTACAGAACTGCTAAAGGCTTGGAATACTTTACAGATCTAAAACTGAATTGATATGTTACCCAAGTTAATAAAATTCTCATGCATAAAATAAGCAGATTTTACTAAACAGCAAGAACTTGACCCATTTATCAATAAGAAGCCAGGATCATCTCAATGCTTTGGCACATTTCTGTTGGAAGTTATGAACAATAAGTAACTGGGATCACTATGAATTGACTGTTGTATGAAGCAGCAGAAAGGCCAATCAGATAGAAATTCGCCTTCTGACTCAGCAAATACTGAGCTGAAGCCCAAACACAGTCCTAACAGCAAACCTATTGTAGTTGTGCAGTCATAGGAACAGCTAGAAAGTGAATTTTATGGTCTCAATAGCTTCTGCGGTGTCTTTCCAAAATTAACTGGGGAAATCACTGGCTTCAGGATCTAAAATGCTGCCACTTAAAGGAGACACAAAAAGAACAAGCCCACATTTCAAATGAATATGGGAAAATCTTAGATTACGAAGTCAAAATACTCTCCAGCACATCAGAAACCCATTTAAAAGAAACCATACTCCTACACAATATATCACAGACATAAAACCAGTATTAATCTTAACACATGTGCAAACTAACAGGTATGCACATCAAGTCACCCAAGCCCCAGCAAAACATTCTCAGAGCTGAGGCTAACAACTGCACCTAACAACTACAATGCACTGTTAAATTCCCTGTTACAGTCCCAAGATTTATGAGAAGTCCTGTGTGATACTGAGAAAGCAAAGTTCTTCATCCTTTCTGAAGTCATTCACCTTTACCTATACTCACCATGTTTAAAGGTTTCAGTATAAAATGCAAACTGATAATCTGTGTGTTTTAAATAAATGAACAAACTCAGTCTATGTTTCATTAGCAAGGAAGGAATTTCTGGCAAATTTTCTCATCTCAGTGGAAATAAAAAGCTGCCAGCTGCATAGAAAATGTTGCTTAAAGAAAATTTGGGAAAACTTAAAATATCCCATATCCTTTCCACCTCCTTATGTGTATTTAAATGAGCAGCAACATACCAAATTTGAACTATTGAAATAAAATTCTGAACAATGTAATTTCTATATTTAGCATGCTAGTAGTCCCATGCCAAGATTCAGTCTTTGGAATATTTTCTGCATACATACCACATGCATGTCACTACAAGAAGTACCAAATATGTAACATCTGGCATTTTTGTCTTCCAGGCAGTCATGAAACATGAAAAGTATTTTCATGTAAAGTAAAATGAAGTATTTTTACACAAACTGAAAATGTACAATGCCTAAATGTACATCCAGGCTTAGCTTAGGAAAGATCTAATTGCTAACACAGACCATTCTCGCATCTCTCAAGGCTTTTTTGAAAGCACTGAACACCAGCTAATATTTCATCCAAGCCTGTCTGATCTACCCTGTGGCCTTTAGAGGAGTGGACTTCACTTCTTTTTGTTCACAGGAAGCTGAATTATGTCTCTTCTGAAAGGTCTATTCAACAGTTACAGTATTCATATTATCAGAATTAAGTTAGATTTAGTTGCCAAGAAGTGTTGTTATATTCAAAGAGAAAAGGATCGAATAGATATTAAAGCCTCTAGGTGTGATGTAAGATTCTATGCCAGTGTCTTTTATATGACAACGTGCTAAATATCTTGTTCTAAGATTTTTAATTTTTCTCTTCCATAGGATGGAGGATGTATAGAGATTGTCAGCTGGGAGTGAATGACATATCAGGCAAAAGAATCTGAAAAAGCTGTGTTTGAAAACACAGGAGAGTTCAAAACCAGCACAGACAGCACATCAATCACCAGGCTCAACTAGAGAAATGATGAAGACAATCTGTAATTTGTATTTTAAAAATGTAGGTAACAAGAAGATAAGAAAATATTTAAAACATAAAGATGATCAACTGAGTCCAAACAGAGCCCATAAAAAGATACTCAGATGCTTGAAGTTACACCTCCTAAGTTATAACACTGATCACTGCATAATGGAATGTGCACATTAAGCTTATTTCCAAAGATATTTTTTTTAATCTAATCACACAGACTTTATTATCAATACTGTATATTTCGAGCTAATTGAAAAAACCGTGTGTGATTTCTTGCCGGATACAAATCATATGCCTTGAATAAGGATTAGCTGGATAACTCACAAGTCCCCTAGGGAAAATATGTTGTACAGACTACTCCTCATAAGTGGGGATTAATATCAAATCCCACAGGAAGTCATGCACTGCAGTGTTTGTTTTCATTTCGCTTTATATTTACTGGCAGTTTAGACTGTTCTTTCAGCTTGTGTTTAACAGACATTGCAGCGTGACAGATTTTGCAGCACGTGTAACATCATGCCTCACATTGTGACCACCTGATGGTATTTCCTAGATATAGCTATTGTCCAGTGGATCTTACAAAATTGAAGATGCTGTGAACTCGGATTGACTGCATGCAAGGTGCTCCCATTTAGATTTTATTGTTATAAATTTTCCAAGCTTAATGTGGTATTGACATGGCAGTTGCTACCACTGCTCACCATTAATCTTAGTGCTGATGTTCTCACCCTCAAGCAGTTTCATTCATTTTTTGCTCTTGTTAAACCTGGATTTGTTATTTCCCCTGTATCTCTAGGTTCCCTAACTCCTTAGCTTACACCTCATTTTATGTCATTTCTGGGCCAGCTCTTTTTTCTCCAGCTTGATATTCTTTTTGTACTTTTCCCTGCATTTTCAGAATCCAGTTCTTCTTCCCTGTCTCATCACTCTCTGTCCTTAGAGATCGCAAGCCAGCTTCTCACTGATACAACTGTGAAAAGGAAAGAATGTAATGCAAAACAGTCTTCCACACATCCCAGCACTGATAATACAAAATCATTTTCCTCTTCATACCATTCAAACCAGAGGAATTGTGTGAGCTATCAAATCCAATATTCCACATCAGCTAATTTTAGATACTTTTGTCATTGGCACAAAACCAAACAAATCCAACTGCAGGCAGTATCTACTGATAGTTTCCTTATACCTCTTCCTTCCAAACTTGATGGGTATGACCATGGGTATGCAGCACCATGATCCAACTTCAGTTACTCCAGATTTGAATGCAAAAGGAGAGAGGGTGCAGACTTGTTGACCAGTGTGTCTTACAAAATTAAATATGTTAGGAACAATTATCTTGGTGAAATACTAATAGTCATCAATGCAATAACATTCTATATACCACCCATGTTTATGCACATATTTTTCATCTGGATGTTTTTAGATTTACTCTTGTTATCTTTTCAAATTATCTATTATTATTATATTAAGCAAATTTTCTTCCTCAATGAATTTTCATGGTCTGCATTACTAAAAAGCTATTTCTAGCACCACATTGCACAGGGATCTCTTGCTGCACTTTTCCTATATGTTACACCTCAGTCTTTCCAGAAAAAAATATCATCAAGGCATAGCATAAATTGAAATACTTTTGATTGATAAATGGTGGTGTGTCAACATACAGAAAAACATCATTGTATTGTAGACAGAAGTCTAGATGTTTATGCAGTATTTCAAAAACAGGTAAAAATCCCATACCTAGAAAGCTGAATTTTAGGACATGGTAGTGCATCTTTGCTAACTTCATCTGAGTAGGATAGACAAAGGAGACTGAAGGCAGTAAGAGATTCCAGCACATGCCAATGTGTCTTTGAGAATTTGTGCTGCAGTTACAAGCTAAACTTCACATTGCATTCCGAGTACAAAATATTGAATCATAGAAGGGTTTGTGTTAGGAGGGACCTTTGAGATCATCTAAGTCCAACCCCCTGCCATGGGTGGGTGTCACAGCATATGTCACATCTGAGATGGCCACCACCCAATTTCAGAAAGCTCCAACCCACACAGAATAACACCTTACCATATCAGAAGGCTTCAGCTGTCTGTCCATACAGAGTAACAGCCTATCACCTCAAAGGTTGCAAGCCTCTTCCCTTCTTGCTCTTCAGCCCAACCTTTCATACCCCCCATGTTGATGCCCTGCACCTGTGTGCCCTCTGTTCCCTTTGGTGATTGCTCAGCAACACCTCAGCTCCCCATGGCTCATCACCTCCAGCACTGCTCACCTGCTGCTCACAGCTGCAGCCCATTGGGGATGGGGCTCAGCCACAGCCCATTCCCAATTCCCACAAACTGTGTGCCTACAGGTGGGGACACCTTCCACCACACCAGGCTGCTCAGAGCTCCATCCAACCTCACCTTGAACACTGCCAAGGGTGGAGAACGCAGTAGAAACCTTAACAAAATTCCTGTTCAGCAAGATGATATGCAAGACTTCCCTGCACTGTTCGTCATGCCATGATAGTTTGAAAATCTTTGTAACATTTTATTTAGTTTATTTATCTTTTATTGTAATTGATAATTCTTACAGTAGTCATAGTCAGTCATCGGTAATCTTTCCTCAGATTAGTGTAGCAAATATCCATGAGTTTACTTTGATATAAACCAAATTTAAGGGGATAAAGGAGGGAGGCAAAGAAGATGCAAAAGAAAGAGTGCATGCATCTAGCCAGTGGTTTGGATCTAAAATACTAAATGTTGCCTCTGAGCAATCAACATGAGTATCACAGGAAAGCCACAGGTAGAGAAATCTCCTTGCATGTTGAAGTGGGAGCTGGCTTTTTAGCTGTTTTTTTTTTTCCCCAGTTGGATTTTCCAGTAGAAATTTTAACCCTTAGGCATTAGAAAAAAAATTGGATACCAGATGGAGAAAATATATTCATTCATCATTGTCAGAATATCTTGTTTTGATCCTATAAAGACAGGTAACAATATTCAAGCCTTGAAATTGTTTATGAAGTAATCAGCATTTAATTTGTTCTGTTCAGAATTTAATTATATACCATGTGCCTTCCTGAGAGGACACTACCAGAAGTATAGCTGTCAAATGGAAATTAATTTGCTAGTAGATGACCACATACTTCATGAATTATACATGAAACTTTGTCTCACAGTGACTGTTGCTAAAAGACTCTTTCATCACTCTTATGTTTAAACAAACCACAATGGTTTTTAAATAAGTCTGATCAGCAGTAAGGAGATTATGATAAAGTGCTAAGAATGACTTCCAAAATAGTGTTTCAGTCACATTTCATATTGATGTCTTTTGCTGCAATTTGGGTCATGTTCCTCTGCTCTTAGTTGTTAGCAGAATGATGGGCAGACCATTGCATTCGCTTTCAAATACAACATTGATAGCTGGATTTACATTTCTTTTTAAGACTCAGCTTTAGCAAACACGCCTTAGATTTCAGACATAATTCTGTTATTCAAATGGGAGAAGAGTTTGATAGCTATGCTAATCACTTTTATCTGAGAAAACATAACTAATAGCTTGGTTTACATTTGCCTGCATTTATGAGCATAATTTTAGCACATAATTTTATTGCACCATAAAACATAATACTGCATTAGCCTGCTCTTAAAAAAAGTTACCTTAGAGTGATTTGTACTTAAACCTTCACTCTACATTTAAATAACAGTATCATTTAAAAATTTTTACCTTTAAAAATCAATTTAAAAAACTCAAACCTGTATAACAATTTAACCTACAAAGCTATTATCTGCAGCCAGAATGCTCAGTGAATGTATTTAAGGTAGTCATAGCCACATTGATCACAGGACTGCTTTGCTCCAGTTATTCTCATGTATAAATTGGACTGAATTAAGATAATTTGCTCTTAACATTGCATCAAAAGAATCTCTTAAAATTCTCCATTGCAGTATACATTAACAAGGCACGAGGAAGAAAAGATGAACGATCCACATAATTTTATTTTTTTTATTTAGTGCTTTCAGCATTGGAAACTGAATAGGAAATAATGCTTTATATTTTAAAAAGGCCAGTTATTGCTTTCAGTGGGACATAAACATAAAGAAAATATGCTCAAAGAGCTCCATTTTGTAGTATTGTACTTAACACTTCCTCTTGGAATAGTCATGGCTAATAATGATATGGGAACTATTTTCCAGAACACAACTATGCCAACTGACACAATGTAATGATATTATTAGCAATAATATGTTGTATATATGCAGCCATTTCCTCTCAGAATTTGAAAATATAATTTCAAATTTAACCTGACTGTTCCCTTGAAGGCAAAAAAAACCATGTACAGAAATGCTGGACTCCCTGTGCCACCAAGAAATTATCTATAGCAGAACCTGGATTTTCATTCCGCTCTCATTTGCAGCCAAAGATCTGCTCTAAGAAAGGTCTCAAACAATTAGTCCTGTAATTTCATGTAGCACAAAATGGATTTTATCCCTCACCAAGGCCCTTCTCTGCTACAATGGCTTTTGCAAATTTTGTCTGTTCTACAGATATCTGAAAGGTTAATCCTAACTTTATGAACAAGTCCATGGACTTTGTATCTTAGAGGTAAACCCAAGCATATCCAGGGGATATTTTATCTCCTCTAGTATTGCTAAAAAAATTTGTTTTGAAAACATTTGCTTGCTGACTGCAAATTAAATTATAGCACTAAGTCTTTTTAGTACTTGCTTTAATAAACGTTTTCTTATTTGTTCTTTGATTTTACTGGATCTTGGTGCTCATGGTATACTTCACATGACATATTGCATTAACTAAAATACCAGTATGGCTCAGTCATTGAGTTGGTCCATGACATTTCCAGACTCTTGCCAGATTGATGCTTAGGGAAATATGCATGCCAAGATCAGCACTGACCAGAAACTTTTTACATTGTACTATAGCACTGTGAATTCACAATTAGGACAAGAGGGAAGCTTTGGACGCATTATTTTACTTTAAAAATAAGGTCTTCTCCCACACTGAATAAGAAAACACTAAAAATTTCTAATCCAGAAAATATAAACTAGAAATTGAAAACAACATGTGTACGTTAATTTTCAGTTAATTTCACTATATCCCGTGGCCAAATCTGAATTTTAGGTGGATCTTCACTGCTTCTGATGAGAGATTCTGTGGTCTAGCTGTAGATGTAAAAAAGGAAATAGCCTAAACCCTGCTAATGGTCAATTCAGCCCACAGTGCTATGGAATATTTCACCCATTAGTGAAATATGCTCCTGCCTCTGTCAGCTTCAGAGTCCAGTTAAACTAGTTATCTAACTTAATTCACAATAAGTAAAATGAACTTCACCAATCTTTACCTTTAAAAAGGCAGTTTCTTGATCACGTCATTATACGAGAATCAGTTTTCCTATTTTTTTTTAGGTTCATATTTCTGAAAAAGCTTGAAAACACCAACTAACTAACCAGCATAGAAAGAAGAAAAGCATTGTAAGAAGGAATGCAAATAGTTCAATTGTACAAAAATGCTTAATTCTCTGTTCATGCTTTGTCTTCTGTTTTTTGATTCAAAATACTAAATCTGATTTCAAATCTGTTGCTGCTAATAATGTCAAAGCTGTGGAAGTGAATAATAGCCTTGAATATGACAGCAAAGGATAAAAGGTGTTGAAAAGTAAGGCAGGAAATTGATATTTTCAGAAGTGCAAAGGTGAAAGAACTAAAACATTCATGATAGGAAACAGTAATTTTTAAATTAATATGGATGTATGTGGCATAAAGACTTCCTTCTGGTCCTTTGTTTTCTGGTCCCTTTGCTTTCCCTGTCCCATAGGAAGGAAGGAAAAATAATAGACATATCTATTAAAAAAATAGACATGATCCTTCTCTTCAGTACAACATTTACAGTGCAGAATTCTTCTCAGAGCTACTATATTTCAGAACCTATGGCTTTTTCAAAATACTCATAATTATATGTCTAAATTGGTCATTGTTAATTAAGATGTTTTCAATTTTTATTACTAATACTGGAATCCGTATTTAGAAAGCAAGCCAGAACTTTACTGAGCTATTTCCACAAATATGAAAATCAAGTTCTTTTATTTATTTATCACATAAATGGTTTTAAATTGTGAATATTGATGGCACCATTTAGCACTGCAACTATGGGAGCTTGGGGTGGGACAGAAATCTCTACATTTTACATGAGGGAAATCATTAGCTTGGAAACACAGCTGAGAGTTACCACCTGTAATAGTCTCACTATGCAGTTCCTGGAAAACTTTTTTGCAAACCAAAGACTTCAGATTTCTAGATCTGAGTCTCAACACTGTCCTCAGTGGACATTGTCTATCCATCATGCTCAAATAGTTTTAATATATGAACTTTTAATGGGCCAACAATTTACCACAATGAGAATCACAAGCATAAAAAATAAACATAGTACTGACTTATATTTGGAGATGTCAAATGTCAATGCCCAAAATTACAGCTTCACATTCATATTCACCTGAGAAAATAAAACTATTCTAATCTATGAAGAGGAGAGATGTGGCATGAAGGTATAAAAGATTGGCAGTAACAGTACACAGGGGGTCTGCACCAGATTTGTAAGTAAAGCTTGAACTAAAGCAAAGATGGCAGAAACACATTCACCTTGAGGGAGGTGCATTTTTCCATTCAATTTTTTTTCCCCAAGTTTTGTCTCAGATTCATTTTTTGTGCAGCATTTTTGCATTTTTGTCACTTAAAATAATCAGACTCCCTAAGGTAATAACAACAGCAAGTTTTCTGTCCCTCTGACTTTCTTCTAGTTTTATTTTTGTAACTGTTGAAAATTTTCAGAAATTCTGAAGTTCAAAATGTTAGACCTTCAGCATAACAGGATGATATAACATCAGCAGGATAATCTCTAGCTCATGTCCAGAGGATGAAACATGCTTTTGGCAAAACTGAATAGCAGTTGGAGTATAACAAGAAAGTAAGGAAATTAGAGAAAGGGGAAATTTGGAAAGCCATTTTGTCCAAGATGGACCATCTAATTATTTCCTAAATGGGAAAATGCTTTAGCCTTACCTGGTTGGCAACTGTGCACGTTCAGCATGAAAAATGCTTCCTGACATCTGTTCTGAATTTTCATCTTCTTTCCATGTATGCTCCTTTGTCCTGTCATCTATGTCAACTTGCAAACAACAACATGAAATGACAGGTTCTAATCACTTCAATATTGAAAATTGTTCTTTTTCTTTCTTTTTTTTTTTTTTTTTGAGAAAAGGTTTCTATAGCATACTGTTTCCTCTCCCTCAGTTAAGTGTCTTCTAATTGCTATCATGTCACAAAGTTCAATAACACAGAACCAAACAGAGGTTTCTAACAGAAAATATGGGCTGCAAGACACAAAGAGTGAAATTCAGGTTTTCAAAATGGAAATTGGGCTCATTGGAAACACTGCTTAACCTCCTTTTTCCACCAGACAAAACACTTTCTAGCATGAGTGCTTACTTGTGGATCTGCCTTGCATTTCTGAAGTGCTTATTAGTGCTATTACTGGTACTATCTCTCCTCTAGCATGGACACAAATAAACTACACAGCCCAAAAAGAGGCTGAAGTTGCAGGAGGTTCCCAGGATAAGCTCATGAGCTGAAATCTTTCTGCTTTAGCATCACATTAACATGAGCCAATGCCAGCAAGCAAGAGCAATGCCTCCAAAATCCTCAGAGGTTCACTGTGGGATGTTCATGCCTAGTGTGCTTCATATCCCTGCCAGGACCTTGGGAAAAGGTAACAAGCACAAGGACTGCTCCTGGGGTTTTAAAATAAGTAGCAGTACAAATGTTGGTCATTTTTGTGCCAAGGAAATAAGGTCTGCAGAGCTGTCAATCAGTCTGATTAAAATGCAGGTATCTCAAAGCAAAGTTTCACCAAGGAACTGAGGATAAAAGTGCTGAAGTTTGCATAGGTCAGGATTTGGTTCCAACCTTTTATTTTTCCCCCTAACAATAAAATCTAAATAATTTTAAAACCAGATCAGGTGACAAGTACTAATTGCAAATAATCTACTTGGTTGCAAAGTAATAATAATAAAAAATTGTATTGTTTTTTGATATAAACCTGTGCCATATACACTACTTGCTAATCTCACAAGTTGAATCCACACAAGCATCTCTAGGCCTGATTTAATGAAAAAGTAACTTTCACACACAGTATATAAATTATCTTCTGCCCAGTAGCTGACAGCATCCTTATTCTGCTTCCCATGAATGAAATATGGGTATCTGAAATGTTTCTTTTTTTTTTTTTTTGATTTACAGGAAAACCAATGTAATGTTTGCAGCTGGAATTTGCATCTAGCATAACAATAGCTGTCATTGTGGTGCTCTGCTGCAATGAGAAGTGTATCCGAGTGAGGCTCAGAGTTCTCCTTTCATCCTCCTGCATCCTCTCCAGCTGTAAGCCCTAGGCCTCCACCCTGAGAAAAGATCTGTGCTGAGTGATCAATTCAGGTAAAATCCCACTGAGGTCCACAGAGCTTTATGTGCAGACATCTCCCAGTTTAGCTCTGAACAAGCTCCCTCTGAAGGTTTTTCCCCTCTACCAAAGCTGGTCCAGGTTTTCCAACGAGTTTAGCAGTTATAGTTGCAAATTTTAATTTTCCACAACTTCAGGTCTGGCAGAAACTATTCCTAGATGCCAGATCTGAAGCAATCAGCACCCCAAGAAATGCCCTGTGTTATTGCAGAGTTGGCAGGATGCATTACAGAGCTGCTGCAGCAATAGCCCAATACAGGTGTAACATTACATATTGGGCCCAGCTGGAGACCCCATCTGAGGAGCTATCTGCTGCAGTTAGTTGTGTATTTCTCTAAATATGGGAAGACATTAAAATTCAACTACTTGAAGGCTTTTGCTTTGTTTCTTTTTCAGACCTAGTACAGGGATACTTTGGCAAGAGTTTGTGCAGCTGAAACTGGTGATGCAGGGAGACAAATGGTCAGAAAGGGGTAGAAAAATCAATTCATAAATTGATTTCCAAGAGCAGATAAAGTGTGTAAAAATGTGTAAATTTCACAACTAGGTAGGCCTTACCTAAACTGCCTGAACTGCTCAGGTTGTACTAAAGTCTACTGCAGTTTCTGATTATCAAAAGACAGAATGTTTATTTTACTTCATATTATTTCAACACATTGCTAGACAGCTTGGACAAAGCATTTGACTTGGTTCTAAATGGAAATTAACATCTCCATTTTTTAGTTTGACCCAAAGCCTACTGAACTCAGGAGGTGATTTTTCACAAACCTGGGTTTTGAATCAGGCCCTTTATCACAGTTTTTGAATGATCTTTTTGTGGCTCGCTCAAGAAGGAGCCATTTCTCAGCAGAGGGCAGGACAAAGGAAACAGTTTCATTTACTGCAAAGTCAAGCTAAGCACTTGATGGAGGATTCCCTTTTGTCATGAATTTGCACATTTACAAGGTATGTCCCCCAGAGAACAAAAACAAAAGGTGTCTAAGTTGCTGCTGACTTAGGGCCTCACTCATAAAATAGTACTGTAAAAAAATCTGGTCTGTGGGTAACAATGAGAAGTGAATACAAATGGTCACTGACTTCATTATAGAACTCCTTGGCAGCAACTTTTCCAGACTCATGTTAAGCCTTGAGAGAGAAACGTTTCTGCACAGAACCACTTAATCATTTATATGAATGAAAATGAGTGCAAACAGAATGCTGAGATGGCTTTAAGATCACCTCTTTTTTCTTGTACGGAATACCCACTATAATTACATTTTACTTGTCAGTCCATAAATTTTGCTTATTACAAAATGGGCATTATTGATTGCTTTTTAAAAGTACTAAAACTAAGCTAAGAGCAGTAGATCTCTCAGCAAATTCAAAACATACTATCTTCCAAACTAATCACTGGCAAAGGGACTGTGGAAAAACTATCTAAGTTTATTGTAAGCCTAATGCAAAAAATTACCATGAGTTTTAGGTTAGTAACTTGGCTTTGAGTTTAGCATGTTTTAAGCCACAATGAAAAAAAAAAAAAAAAGATAAACTTATTTGGCAAAGCCAGACACTTTTAAAGCCAACATCCTGTAATTGTTTCCTCATTCAGCCTGGCAGCTTAAACAAGAAGAAAAGAGAAAGAAGAAAGACAAGAAAAGAAAAAAAAAAAAAGAAAGGAGAGGGAAAAGGAGAAGAGAAAGGAGAGGGGAAAATGGAAAACATCTTGAGAAAGAAAAAAATGGAAGGGAACAGAGAAATCAGGGTGATTATCTCATTTGTAGCAAATGAATATATAAGCTGCATAACTGCATATTTGTTCCTTTTTTTCCCCTTTGAGGTAGCATGTCACAAAATGAAATAATGGAAGCTCACTATTCTTGTAGTATAAAGCCTGAACTCAAAATGTTCTGGGTTTGAAGTAGTGCAAGGAGTGGATATTTTAACACAATTGACCTTAGCAATGCAGAAAAGCCAGAGTGATAACAGGCAGCCTAAGAGGACTCAGCCTCTTTTGGATCAGTTGATTAAATATCTCCAAGTGAGATTAATACACACTGGGAATTTCCTTATTTAGAACCAGTAAGAAATAAAAGTGATCAGAAGGAATTTAGAGCTGCCATTCTCATTTAAATAAGGCTAGGAGCTGACAGCTACAAATAGTTATAAGAAAAGGGAGGGGAAATCTGACAAAGAATAAATTAACATTTCTTATTGGATTAAAGCTAAACGTTCTCTGAGAACACTCAAACTTTTACCTCTTCTACTTCTGTTTTGTTGCCAGTCCTGAACTAATACTGAAAAAAGAGCCTAAGAGGTAGCTACTGATCTGGCTGGGAAACAATGCCCTATTCAAAGCTAGTATCTGTTCTAAGTATCAGGCAACAAAATTAACTTTCTTCTGCAGAGAGGGGTAAAAGAGAACATTTATGTCAATGTCAAGCCAGGAAAGCAATTTTGTATTAACCTATGAAGTTAAGAAAATAGAATACACAAAGGTATTTTTAAAGTGTATGTAATTTAAAAACCTTCTAAATATCTTAACAGTGCACTTGGCTACAATTGCATTTTGCAGGCAGCAGTAGATTTTTTTGCATTTTCAAATCCAGGGATGGGGCTGTACTCCATCAAGAAATTATCACATCAAACTGAATGCCACTATGAAAGTAGCAAATGAGATTTGTCAGTATTCAGAGAATGGCCAGATAATCAGGTTGTGACTCACCAGGTCCAGTGAGGGCAGCTGTGTCCAGAGCAGTGGCATTTATGAAGCCATTGACACATGGTCCCAGTGCCAGTTGAGTGACAGCTGGAAAAGCCTTTGGTAACAAAGTTTTAGAGACACCAGAGCAAATTCTATGCAATTATCCATGGAACTATCCATCTTTGCTACAAGAGCAAAACATATGCAAAGTGCCTTTGCAATACCAGTCAGAGGAAGAAAAGAAAACAAATTAAAACAGCAAGTCCTGCGCTCACACTATCGGCCTTTTCACCATTCTGGTGATAAAAAAGACTACAAGGTACTTTCTGAGGCAGCAAATAGGTAAAAAAGGTAAATGATCTGCTGATACACCAGAATCAGAGATAAACTTTCCATATTTTCCATGCTAGCAATCTAAGAACAGAAAATGACTAGCATGTAGCCTAGTAATAAGGTAAATTTTCTCATGATACACCAGGAATAATGCATCTGGACCAAGAATAAAGACTGCCCTACAAATGAACAGCAGGAATATGTTGGGACACACGTCCCAGAGCTAGATGTCTTTGTGGATTGTGTGCCTGAATTTCCTTTCCCTGGCAACTGAAGCACGGTGGACAGGAACTCATGTGCCCAGAAAGCTCTGGAGATCTGTCCTTCCCTTTGCCTCTCTCTCAGCACTCAGGGGAACAGGGCTGGTAGAACAGAGGAAATCAGCCCTGCCAGCCACTGTTTTATCCCCTATGAAGACCCTTTAGCTATAGAGTGGCAGCCATTCCAAAATGGAACTTGTTTTTTGTGCACTTTGGGGTACCAACCAGAGGAAAGACAGGCTGTTGATACATCTACCTCATTAAAAAGATGGAAGATTCAACTGATTCTATCCAATTTTATATAAATATAGTTATCTTCCCTTAAATATTTGGGGATACCAGCATGGAAGTCTTAGAGATCTGTAGATGTTTCAAAGATTTCCACCACCATCTTAAATACTGTTTCTCATTTGCCATTTGTGTGCCCTTCACAGGTATACTAAAAGCCCTTGAAACAAGACCTGCAGCTTTAATTCGTTCAGTGTTCTACTCTGAAGAATATCTAGTTTTCCTAGTCTAGACATATTCAGCCATTCCAATTTTAGTTCAACCTTTGTTAAAATAATTTCCATTTCCATATTATTATTCCCTAGCTATTTTGGTTTTTTCTCCATATTAAGCAGCTTCCTTCTTGTTATTACTGCCAATATGATTTAAAACTTCATTGTTTCTGGCTTGGTTAAAACAGAGTGTATTCATACAGTGAAATAGCTCTGTGAAGTCAAAACGTTAATCCTATGATTTGCATAATATCTTATGCCATTGCCAAATTATATAATAAACAAAGATCCTCTGTTCTTTACCTGTGTTGAAAACTGAAAACCTTTTGTCATCCACAGCCTCCTTTCACAAAAGTTTTCCAGCACACTTTTACAGGGTGTGATATGCTAGCTTGTGTTCCAGTTGGGAGGATTAGTAGAACCAGCTATGATATATTTCATTCCAGAGCTGATAACCTCAGAGGACTCATCTGTAAAAAAAATTATCTTGTAAGTAAATCCCACAAAGAGTGGAAGGAAATACTAGGACACACTAAATTGTTTGGTAACTGACTAAAAATAATACGAATACCTGATGGTAAAACCCCCGAAATCTAGGAAGATAACTCCTTTCACAAAAGAAAATATCTACTTCCTTTATTTTTAGGATCTTCTTGAAAAAGAAGCCTGTTCTTAACTGAGAATAGAGTTGTGTACCTGACAATCTAAGCATTGGCCTCTGGACAAGCAGAACAGAAAATGCATAAATTGTTAAATCTGTGGATTTATATCATCAAGATTTGAAGGCAGAAGTCAAAGATGGACACACTGTTCTTCAAAAAGGTAGAGTATGGACAAGAAAAAAAACGACAGCAAACGTCATGCCAAAAAAGAGTGTGATCAAGCTGTCTAAGAAAGTTTGTAGGATTTTCCATGGAACAGGATTGAATGCCAAGACTTACAGTATTTTGTAAAACAATCTATGTTAACCTTCAAGCTGAACTAAAAATCGAGTAAATAAACTGATGAGGATGGGATTTGCCTTGGCAGCAATTCTACTGCCCTACTAGCAAAACAGAAATAATAATATCTCACCGAGAAAAAGAAAAATCTTCCTTGAGTGGATATTTTGATAGTTTGCACTATCAACACTTTAAAGTTGTTGGGCTAAATTGCTGGGAGATGGTGTCCTGTTCAAAAGGAATCAATGTTCTACCATGACCAAATGTCTAAACCCTCTGCTAAGATACTGGTTTTGCTGTTTCAAGTGGTGTTGAACTGAATTCCCATAAACTGGACTGGAATAAATAGCATGATCTGGTCTGATTCATGTCTCCAGAATAGACTCTGCTTGGAAGAGAGTACAGGAATAACAGGGCTCAGTTCTCAGGCTGGTGAAAGGCTGTTCTGGTTGACAGCTTATGTTAACAGCTTCTGTGCTGGGAGTCTGGCAAAAGGCTTCAGGGAAACTGTCTGTTTGCTTTCATTCATATTTTATATATGTTACATATACACACAGAGAGCACTGCATGTATTAGCCTGCAGTTTTCTGTCACAATCGTGGTCATCACACTCTGTATGTGAGCAGCCATGGCTGAGAAGGGGTATTTCAGATCTGGTTTAAATAGTCTTCATTTTCATGTCCTGGCAAGGACATCTGAGGAACATTACCTTACAATGTTAAGCAGTGTTCCCTCTCATACAGCAGATACCACTTCCAGTGCAAATACATGTGCTTACAAGTTTAATGTTAGCTGTCAGTAGGTACTCAAGCATGAAAAGTTAACATTTGCTTTCTATCAGGATTCACGTGACCAGGGTTTCGTGGCTTGAGTGTTGGAGAAAAGCAAGCACAGAAGGTCCTTGACACTAGAGCAATAAAGCTTTTAAATTTAAAATAAAGCTTTACAGATGTTTTGGCATCTCCCCAATACAATTTAAAGAAAATAACAACAAAACCAAGCAAATAGGCAGGTAGTTAACCAATTAGGAATGATTTTCAGTTGCACATCAGCTCAAGGCATGCTCATCTGGTAGCTGACTGAAAGCCAGGGATGGCTGATGCTGCACACTGGGGTAATGTGGACATTGTTCAGTAGCAGACCTACTAGAAAATGGAGAAAGAACCAAGGCTGGTTCTGTACTTATTTACAACAGCAGAATTTTAGGAATATGTGAAAAACTGGGCAATCCCATGAGTATTCAAAAGTTCACAAATATACCCAATGTCAGATCCAATCTAACATTTGAACCACAGAAACCCCAAAATCCCCATGTTAAAGCAGCTATCTTTAACAATAACTCAGAGAGTTTTCATATTGATAACTACCAAAAAGTGCTCCCTTCACAGACTGAATATAGAAGTTTTCAAAGTTCTAACATGTTAAAAAAACAATTAAAGATTCAGTGCCAGTCAAGGTTAGACTGGCAGCTGAGTGTAAAATGCAGGACTGTGAGCTGGCTACAAGTCCTCAGTAAAAGTCTGAGAAGTTACAGTGAACAGTTATTTAAACATTAGCTCAGTAGTAGTGAAAGAAAAAAAAAATAAAATGAAAGGTTAAGAATGTTGGAGCTGAAAAGGCAATGGTCAATACCTCAAAGACAAATGACAGTAGGTGCAAGGGACACTCCTCAGGGGCTGCTGCCTGGGCTGTGGTGTTTAGCATCCCCATCAGTCACTGACACACACAGAGCTCTCCCAGCCTCACAGTGACACCACACTGTGGGAACAGATGGGAGGCAGGGGGCATTGTCCCTGCCATTCAGGGACACAGCAAAAACTCCAAGGAATGGCCCAACTTGAGCCACATGAAGTTGAAAGACCCCATGCAAAAACACAGCCTGGGTTAGAAATCAGCTCTGCAGAAACGGTCTTGGGGCCAATCTACATGGGTTCCACCCCCTCCTGGTCTGCCTTAGCAAGGAAGTGGCCAGCAGGGAAAGGGAAGGCATTCAGCACTTGAGAGGTGACACGGGAGCATCCTGTCCTGCTGTTCAGCACTGCAATAGTCACCCAGAGTCCCTGTGGAATCTTTATCCCAGGAAATTCTGACAAATCAGATGGGGAAATTCCTGAATAGTTTGATCTACCTTTGAAGTCAGTCCAGCCTTGAGCAGGAGGTTGGTTTGGATGGCTCCAGGTGTCCCTTCCAATTGAAGCTTTTCTGCAATTACATGAAAAGACAATGTTACAAATATTATTACTCCAGCATTATTAATTCATTTGTTTATTCCTCATTACAATGAGCCATTTGCCTCTCAGTCTCAAAAGGGAATATTTATTTTAGAACTAAAAAGATTGCCTTCCACATATAAAGTGACAATATTAGATATTAGAACTCTTAAGCTTGAAAGACATAGTGCTCACAAGTATGAGTATAGTGTGGTATTTCATCACTATGAGTGGCATGAAAAAAGCCATAGGAATAATTTGTTCACTGTTTCCTAATACAAGTATGAGATAGTACCAAAAAACCCTAGAAAAACTAGGTTAGCACAGTTGAGTGAAGGCTAGATAGATAGATAGATCCTTGGCACTAAACAGTGCTGTCATTCTTATGATAATGTTCTACATAATGTCCTACAAGGCCCCTAACCCTGTCCTGGCCATCCAAACACAGCTCTGTAATGTCTGAGTTTCAGCAATCACCAAAAAGAATTAACTTCGTGGGAGATTCCAGTAGTGCACATACATGCATGGCAGCTGGATATCTCCAAAGAATCTGAGACATAAGCAGCATTTTCATTCCATGTTCTGTGATATCAGACTGTATACTTTATTTACATAAATGTTTTTATACAGCAGAGATACGTAGGAAATGTCAAACACCAGAAGGTGCAGCCACATGAATAAGTCTGATAGAGATATGTTGATTTATATGTACCAGAGCTATCTGTCTGAGCCACAATTTAGATCAATAAACCCACCACTGACTTATAGACTGCCACAGCAGGAAAAATCATGATAGAGGGTGTACCCTACAAACCTTTTAGATAAACAGATGATTAAACACATGAAGCAAATCAAAACGATCACACTGAGTACAGGATGAGGCAAGAACAAAGCTCTTGTCAGCTGTGTTGATCTACAACTATTGCTGCTTTTATTTTACACCATAATGGGATCGGGCGAGGTTATTTGTTATAGATAAATAGAGCTAATTATCACCAATTTAAGATACACTAATTAACTCAGTTTTATCTGTTCCAAAATTCAATTAATAATCAATTCCAAAGATTTGGGCCAGGTTGGATGGAGCTCTGAGCAGCCTGGTCTAGTGGGAGGTGTCCCCATCCATGGCAAGGGGTTGGAAGGACATTTAAGGTCTTTTTCAACCCAAACAATTCTAAGATTCTATGACTGTGAATAAGGAAGGACAGGAGGGAAAAACACCTAAAAAGAACAAAAGAGTGTACCTAAAATGGGCCGTTTTCAATTTAAGCATCTTACTAATCACACTTAACAATCCTAGCAATTCAGACTATGAGGATTTAGAGTCCCACTCATTTAAAAAAATGTTCAAATGAGAGTGCAAAACCGTGCCACAACTCTTTTATATATGTGTCAGGGAGGCAATGCCTGCGCTTTGAAGAAAAAAAAGAGTATTAAAAACTTGTCCAGATGTTCACTTCTCTGCTTTAAGTGAGCAAAAGCTGCTACTGAGAATCAGTCTTGAGTCTGGAAACACCTTTTCTTTATCTGTTAAAGGGCTGGCAACGCAGTCACAGCTGGGAGTTAAATGGCAAATTATTTCTTTGCTGTTGTTATATGGTAGCTATGGTTATGCCAGCACTTACTTTTCAAGCATTCATGAACCAGAAAATTACAACAGAGACATAAATATTTTCTCCAACCTGAGAGTAAGCTCTGTCTTTGGGTCCTGTCTCTTTCAACATTTCTGGACAAACATGTACCAAACTGGACAGTTATGCATGTCTGAAAAGAAGATTTTGCACTGAAAAGTTTTTAAAGACTTTTATCTTGGAAAAAAAAAAATACAGTTCTGGCATGAAATAAGGCCCTTGGCAAAATACAATAGTCTGCTCTACTATCTGTTAGCATTTCCAAAGAGATGCCAGCAGTCTACTTAAGCTACTGAGATTTCTACAGTCACAGAAGCATTTTCTTCCCAAATCTTCCAAGGGGAATTCACAACCCAGGATAGACATAGAAATTTATTACTCACAAAATAACTTGGTTTTTCCCCTTTTATTTTTTTTTTCTTTTAAACTGCCTGTGCAGAGATGTACATGAACTCTCATTTCCTTTCTATCAAACCTGTATGTTGTCCCAGATTTTAGTAAATCAAGTGAGGTTTGACTTAATGTGAATAACAGCATAACTTCTGAGCCAGATATTAATTGAATAAGTTGTAATAAGCTGTAAATATCCCTGAAAAAAAGTACATATGAGGAACAAATGGCAAGAATTTAACTTTATATTTACTGCATGTTGTCTGGGTTTGGCTTCCACCCTAGTCTGATAAAACTCCAGGCACTGCAACAGAGCTGCAGGGAATGGCCTTGTGTAGTTAACTCTGCTTCTGCAATGCCCTTTTACTCTCCAGGTTATCACATAGGAGAAATTACCCTCAATGAAATAAAACACTATGCAAAATCCTCTCCCCTCTCCTTGAGCTTTCTAAGAGGTGCTAGAAAAGACCCTGTTGCATCTTTATCAAAATTATAGTGAGAGGAATGGCTAAAGTAAACAGGACTCTGTTTTGTGGTAATTTTGCTGTCTGTGCCTTTTTGCATGAGAGCACAGTACAGAGGCTTGTGTGACTTCTACTGGTCACAGGTGGGCTTGCTGTTTTTCCCAGCCTACAGATATTACCTCTTTTTAGCTTCATCTGATCTTGTTGTGACTCTGAGCAGTTCATGGTATGACCAGCCAGCTCTGCCATTTCTGACAATCATTAAAAAAATTTAAAAGTGGACAAATGTGTGTATGTTGTGATCCCAGCACTAAAGGGCTCTGAATTTCATTCATAATAAGTAGGAGCAGGAACAAAAAGCAACCAGCCATGCAATGCTACAGAGACTGGAGGAATTTGGAGATAGGAGCCAAATTGATGCCAAATATCCTTTGGCCAAAAAGGAAGTGGTGGTCCCTGGGTGGATCAGGGCCAAGCCATCCCCAGAATGTAGATGTCACAGAGTTGGAATGCAGCTGTCTAGTTCAGCAGAGAACAGTTTCAAACTGGAAAAAGAGAAGGAACACTGTGCTAGCAGTGACTGCAAGGCAGTTTAGAGGAGCAAATGTGGTCAGTTGTAAATCTGGCTGGAATACAGGGATGAAATGAATCCGTGTCTGCAAAGAATGCCACAGGATGCACAGGGACAGAGTTCCATTAGGGGCCGTGTCTCACATGAGTTTGTCACCATACAGAAATGCAGTGAGGAAATGCACACATCATTACTTGCAGCCACAAAATTCAGTGATTTAGATGAGAAAATATTTACCTGGAAAACTAATAGCAACACACAAAATTGTAGATGCATTTTCTTACACTAAACAAATAATTGTTACTGAAGATTTGGTTCATTATCATATATCAGTGGTCAGGGTTAAAGTCTTACCTTTTTCCTAGGCCACCTTTCCTTATGCTTTCTTTGAGTTTCCAAGTTGATGACATGATATTCTGTGCAGACGTTGGAAATTACAGAACCACATTTTTTTTGTTTTTATGAGAACATGAAACAGCTTTGCAATAAAGATTACTTTTTATCTGTCTGCTACACTGCAGAAGAGGTAATGAGGACTGTCAAAAAAAAAATCTGATTTCCCCCATTCTCAATAATGGTTTGTTTCACATCCTTTTCTAGCATGAAATAATTCTGTGAAAAATAAAGCAGGCATGAATCTTATTTGGGTTACAGAAAGGTCTGAATCATTTATAACTGAATTAATTGCTAGAAAGGCTTATGAGCAGCCAATTAGTAATATTTGTATTTGGATCTGCCAGTTGGCCGAGAACTGAAAATGAGTATTAGTTTTGACATAAAGACTGTAGTGTTCACAGATAAAAAAACATTCAATCAAAATCAAGAATATCCTTGAGAATTGCTGCCTTGAATGGAGCATGCCTGATAACTGGCCAGATAAATCTATGAACCCAAACTGCCTAAGACATTTCCCAACTACTGATTCAAAAACTGATTCTGCATTCCTCATGCAACATCCTGAAGCCCTGATTTTTTTCTCCTTCTATAAAGTCCTGAAAAAGCAGGAGGAAAAAATGGTGTCACACACAAAACCTACACAGGTGCCAACAAGCTGTTAATTTGTGTCCATTACCTTGCTGCAGTACTTCAGAGGACTTAATTTTCTCCACTTGGTGTTCCGCTTTTCCACAAGCAGTAAACAAATGTCAAACTAATTTGGATTACCGTGAGAACTGTGAGTAAATTCTGCAAATGACCAAGTAACAATGGCAATGCTTCTGATGTCCCTCAGAAGCATCCTGTGACAGATTAGGAAGGTTACAAGATGGAAAGATGGGCTGGGACGTGCCTAGAGCCCGTGGCTTCCAGGGGAACAACGCCACTGCTATTTTCCTTCCCTCCACATCCTCTGCTCAAGCAGAATGTAGCCCTGCAGAATGTGGGACCAGAGGAAATTCTGCCATTTCTGGAAAAAGAAGGTAGTTCTGAGCTGCTTCTGTGACTGAGCAAAGACTGATCCCAGGGAACCCCATATTTGCTTCAACTTGTCATGCTCCCACCATCCTGCTCTGACAAGACTCTGCCTAACATGAAATATGAGAAGAGAAATAAAATCAGAAGGGAAAGAATAAGCATTGACAAAAGAGTTCTGTACAGTCAGAAATGGGTATGTCAGGCAAACATGTCTTACAAGTTATTCTTGTAGCTCCTGGTCAGAATCTGTATTTTGTGAGTTATGACAATTTCTAAATTTCTCATTTTCTCACAAAAAAGTAATTGCATAATACGCCAAGGCACATTTCTGAGCTGTCCACAGGCACCCAGACTCCTGGACTGTATGTTTTTACTCCTTCTTAAATGATTTTTAAGAGTTAGCTGTATTTTTAATGTTTTCTATGTTCCTTACTACAGACTCTGCTCTCTTTTTAAAGGTTACAAACTTTGGGAGAAAATAGCTAAAAGATTTTTTTCAGAATTTCAAAGTAATATATTTTGTCCATGAAGAATGCATTCACACTTTGCTGAAGTAAACTACAATAAAATTCTATATAATTAGAGTATAACCTATAATGTGCTTGTACCAGAGAGAAATTCTGGAAAACGAAGACAGTAGAACATTGTGTAATGCTTAGAGGAGTATTTGAAAGCTTTTAAGCTAAGCATCATTTAAAACAGATTTTAATTAAGGATTTTCCTTTTTTATTACATATTAAGGTCTCTAAGAGCATAACTTCCATAAATAGTCAAGAATAAACTACATTCAGACCTACATATAAGCACATTTCTTGGCACAGACAAATGAAAACTGTGATTGCTGACATCTCTTTGAAGGAAGATTTTCTTTTTTTTTTTTTCATCCCAGCCCTTGTTTTATTTATATGGCTCTGCATACTTTTTTATTTTTAATTATCCTAAGGAAAAGAAGGGGTGGAGGGAAACAGATCTTTGTTTTCCAACTGAGACAGTGAAATGCATTCCAAAGCTGCTTTTGTTTTTAATTTACAGAAGCCCTCATGTCTAATCTACTAAGCCAACAAATAATCTGTTTGCCAGGTTTTACATGAGAGTCGTGAAAAGTGCATACAGTTGCTGACTTTATTCTTTTTTAGGATACAGATTCATTCTCTGCCATAAACTTGAAAAGATCCTTTTGCAGAACTTTCCACCATGAATTTATTTTTAACTATGCATTTGGTTTCCCAGGAGGTATTTCATTTTTACCAACTTACTTGAGTATCTTTAGCTCTATTTCTTAATAACAACAAAGTAGTTTGTTGCCTTATCTGAAAGATAAAATAGCAAACCCTCTGCCCTTGTTCATGAAGCAGCTGTTTAAAAGCAAAAAATCCCAGAGACTGAGAAGTATGGTCCCCTCTGAAAAATTAAAAAAAAGGTTCAGACCAGATGACCACTCCCACATATTTCCATACACAGAAAAATAATAATTTTACATCCTTCAGTTCTTTCAGAGTAACCCTATATCCTACATGTCCTAATATTGAAGATGCATTCAGTATTTAAAAACTTAATGTGTATCCTGAGAGCCACCAAAACTGCAGGACAACAACACAAAACTGGAGTGTCCCTACACCTCTGTGAATGTCTTCTGAGAAATCCATGTATGCAGGCAAGGCAGAAACAGTTTTAAGTGAGAATTTTGGATGCTGTGTACTACAGTGAAAAAATTTCTTTTCAAATGGACCACCACCACATTTGAATTATCTCCCTCTTCTCCATTAGGGTACATCTCCTGCACAGACAGGTCTAAATCTGGCACAGCTGGATGAACAAACTTGAAGGGTGCAAAGAACATTACTGAACCTGCTGCCAGCTCCCCCAGAACTGAGTTTTGCTGGGATTTTCACAGGCAAGGCCAGGGCTCAGAATGGGTTATGTTCCTCCAGAGATCCTCCCTCCCCTTCTCTCAGAGAATGGCTAAATGGCTTTAGAAGTGAAGAAAATTAACAAAAAAGTGCAAAGAATCTTCAAATAGAAACAAAACAACGGCTGAGACCTTTTTAATACACTACATATGTGAATAAAAACTTGGAAAAAAGTGCAGAAGAATTACTAACCATTTAATTGTAACATCTTAACACCTATGTTGCTTTTAAATAGATGTAAGAAGGATGTTCAGAGTGCCAGGCCTTGGGAAGCAGTCTGTAATTACACATTTAGAAAAAAGTTATCCATGCCCACCACCTGTGTGTAAAAGGCTTTGGCCTCAGCTCTTACTGCAGAATTGTTGGTGTAGCCAAATACAGCATTCTTAAGGTCAGAATAAATGAAATTTTAGGTATTTCTTTAAATTTCATCAAAGATACACTAATAAACAGAGCTTCACAGATAGTGTTGACTTTAGATGCATTGCAGATTATCCATATATTTGTATGGGCATGAATTCTCATTTGATTCAAGGGGGTTTTTTTATCCAATGCCTTTCATCTACTTCATTCATGTTGAGTTCTGTATTTCTGTACAAGTCAGCCTGCTCTTGGGCTAGTCAGAATATAATGGGATTATCTGTGTTAGTGAATTTCAGAATGTAGATTTTCATAATTTTACTTAAACCATCATCACAGAAATGCATTTTCAAATTTTGTTAACCAATATCCTGAGAATTAAAAAAAATCCCAAAATTCCCAATGTTTTTTTTTTTTTTAATTGATGCTCACAATTCTCTTTTGCTTGAATAGATTTATAATCTGTATTCGCTAGTTCCTTCTTGCAGAGCCATCAAAGCCTCTTCATAAAGGAACTCCTTTCTAAAACCTCCACCTCTCAAACACCTTCCTCTTTTCTCTTGGCTGAAATAAGGAGATAGAAATCCCTCCTCAGCCCCATTTTTTCAATATGGAGGAAAAACACCCTTCAAAGTAACTTGCCCCTAGGACAGCATGGAGTAGCACATGGGCTTGAACACCCATCTCCTTTACTCTGTGTAGTTTGCCTCCATAACAGAGCAACCTCAAACAATGCTCTTGGCTCTGGCACAACAAGAAATGGGAAAAAATTCTCTCTATGAAGAAGAACTGTGATGCAGGGAGAGTCAAGCCATAAATTAAACATGAACAAGTCAAATGCATGGCACTGCCCCCATTCCTAATAAGTGCTATTACTGACAGAACTTGTATTGTCCCACAGTTTCCTGTAATGCAGATCATTCTGCCAATGTAGTGCAGTAAAATTTCATGGAATGATTACAAAAATTTGAAGGAAAAAAATCAGTTTTCTATCACATGTTGCTGTTGATGATGCATTTGTTCAGCAGCTCCCAGGCAACATTTATAGCCAAAGAATTTAGGATAGTAATGCAGCCTTGCCCCTCCTTCCCGCAGCTCCTGGTTAGGCTGCTGTACCTTTCATTTAATTTTATTATTTTTTTTTAATCTCCTTCCTTTACATACCCCTTTAGGCACATGTTCTCAAAAGTGAGAACCACTCAAATATAGTTTACATTACCCCACAGAACACTAAAAAGAGGCAAGAAAATTGTCAAGCAAGGTGACAAGATTCACACCAAAAAATCATTTTGTAAACTCTCAGAGATGTTGTCACAACAAACCCAGAGGAAAAATTTTACTTCCTCGGCAGCCAATAATGGGGAAGGTGACAGGAGAGCAGAAAGAGAAAACCAATACTCCCACATGCACTTGGGATGCTTTTCAAATCCTCAGCTTTGTCTATACTTAGGCTGCTAGATGATTTTTGATCACCAGTCTCTATTGCCAGTGCAACTGTTCACTTCAATTCTACGTGCTCCTTGATGGGCTGGGTACATTTTCACAGATGCTATCATCACACTTTAACTGCAATAATCATGTTGGACTTGTGCTCTTACTCTACTACACTACAGGCCAGCCTTTCTATACTGAGATGTCCAGTGTTGATGAACATGGCACAACTGCCTGATATCAAGCCTAGAGACTCCTTTCTTAAAATGTTTCTTAAATGTTTCTTTGCAGGGAGTGATTATTCCCAAAATCTGATGGGAGGACACATGATGGAAAAAGTAAGTGCCCAAAGAAGTGGCAAATTATGGTATGGAGAGACAACTGCAAACTACAGTTAGCACAGCTCAGCAGCTTCCCCACTTACAGGCTGACTTGCATTAATGGATCACAGTACACTTCTGATTCACTGCTGCTGTAAAGAAAAGTAGATTATTTTAACCAAGTTGCTAGTTTGAATCAAGATATTCTAATATGGATTACCTCTTACCTCGGAATTACAGTCAGGAGCACACACACATGCAATGAGCAGCATCTCCTTGAGCTGTGAAAGCTCAGTTACTTGCCTCTCCCCCTTCTCTAAATTTCTACTGCATTTGCTGCAACCAATACTGGACCATAATTTCCACTATCCTAAAAACACTGACAGCTCTCCTATCCACTCTACACAAATAAACAGTAATGTGATATCAAATTTCCAGCTCTAAGTTGGCATCCACAGCAGTCCCTGGGACCAGATCAACAGCAGTTCCTCTTGATGAGACCAAGGGGCACAATCCTGTGTCAGTGCTCAGGCCCAGCCTCCCCAGATGTCCAGACCTATTTATTCCCAGAGACCAGCCAGAGCTTCCTCCTTCCCTGTGCACCAAATTCCCTTTGCAAAGAAAATCCAGGCTCATGAGGGGACTACTTGTGTTCTAGAACACAAATATGGCCAGCAGTATCCTGAAAAAAAACTAGGCAGTGTATTTAAGGTCTTCAGGTTTTTTAACAAATATGCTTGCTCAGGATGAAAATTAACACACAGAATCATAGAATGGTTTAGCTTGGAAGGGTTCTTAAAGACTCTATAGTTCCACCCCCCTGTCATGGGCAGGGACACTTTTCACTAGACCAGGATGCTCAGAGCCCCATCCAGCCTGGCCTTGAAGATCTCCAGGTATGGGCAATCCACAATTGCTCTGGGCAATCTCTTCCAGTGTCTCACCACCCTCACAGCAAAGAATTTATTCCTAACACCTAATCTAAATCTACTTTTGTCATGGTTTGACACTGGCACAATGCCAATGCCCTATGAAAATATACTTCCCTGGTGTTTGCTGTGAGATGAGACCAGGAAAATAAGCAAAGCAGGCCTCTACCTTAGGGGAAAAAAAAAAAGTTTATTAACTAAACTACAAAGAGAAAAAAAAACCACACACACACACACACCTGGAAAATGAAAACCCCACAAAAAAACATTTCCTCCTCCCCCCACCACATTTCCAATACATCTTCCAAATTTCAAGTCTCCATCCATCACCCAGTAAATACTCAATTCCAGTCCATCAAGAGGAGAGGAGTCCTTCTTGGGGCCATGGTGACCTCTTCCTTGCATGCCCAGCGCTCTCACTGCTGGACATGGAACAGAGTTACTTCAAGGGTTATCCTTTTAAGGGTGCTTTGACCAGTTCCAAAAAAAAAGGCACAGTTTTCTCTCATCTCGGGACCTCTTGTCCCTCCCATACTTGTCTACCCCCTGGGGCCGGGGGTCTCCAAAACTGAACCCTCTCATTCTGAGCCATCGCCTCCCCCCTGCATGCAGCCTCTGTGTCGCGAGGAAGCATGGTTCTGTCCGTGGCTGTACCAAAAAGAGTCCAGCAACCAGCTACTCCATCATCTCCTTCCGGCCTCTTCTTCACTCTCCCAGCCTCACTCACTGCTCCGACTATCATTCTCTTGCCCATTTCCACTTTATCATCCACTCCATCTCCCCTCCAGGAAAGGTCCAAATGCTCTGTGAGGTCTTCATTGTCCAGAAAGGGGTTAACAAACTTCTGCACGCGGCCAGGCTCCTTCCCTGCTGCACTCCCCCTTCCCCCTCCTTCTTCACAGCCGATATCACTTCAAGGCCACAGGCCCGTACCAGCTCTCTCTCTCTCTCCCTCTTCTAGCTGGGGGGGGGGGGGTGCCCAAATCTTCTCAGGGTCTCTCTCTCATCTCTCTCCTGGGGGGGGCTGCCCAACGCCTCCTGGTGTCCCGACCACCCTTCCATCCTGAGGGGTCAGGGCCTACCTCTGCCGGGCCACAGGTTTTCCCCTCCCCCGCCTAGCTCAAAGCCGGGCAGGGGAGGCCTTGCCTCTTTGCTGGCCGGAAATCAAAAGGGAACGAGCCCAAGGGAGTGCTGCTTCTAACCCCTGTGTTCTCAGAGGCGCATCCACCCTCAGTGGGCAAGCCTGGTGTCAATTTAAAATCTGAACACCTATTGGCCTCTGGCCACTCCATTCCCAGAAAACCTACTTCCTGTAAACCCACGACAACTTTCTTTCAGTTTGAAGACATTCACCCCTTGTCCTGTCACTACATGCCCTTGTAGAAAGTCCCTCTCCATATTTCCTCTGGGTTTCCTTAAGGTGCTGGAAGGCCATACTTCTCCTTTTTAAAAAAAACCTTTTGTCAACTCTTCGCTCAGGATAATTTTCCTTATCTCAGATCTGAGTTTAACCAATTGATCATACTTTTACCATACTTAGAAATACAGATGTTATTGTCCAGGGATTTTTTTAGAAACATTAACATATTTGTGAAGAAATTTCTTCATAGCAATTCAAAAATTTGCAGCAGCTTGACATGATGTCTCAGCTACAGAATTTATAGCCTATGGACAGTGGGAGGATAAACTCTTTCACTCTGCTCTCACTTGCTGTTTATCCTTCCATGTTTTCATATGCTGATTTCTCCCCTGAAAGCTGTAATGCAAAAGAATCCTCCGAGAAACCCATGATTCTGCACAAGCTGTCAAATGTTCACCATCACCAGCAAAAGGTTACTGAGGATCCTACTCTGATCCTGATTGAGTCAAAGAGCTGTCCTGTCTTGACTTGAGCTGAAACCACCAAGCCCTGAATAGGAACAAATGGTTATGAATTATCACTCTGGGTAGCATGAAAGGGCCAAGAAAGTAAGGAATTGAGGCAGATTTGCAACATATCAGAAGGCAAACAGTGTAAGCTAAACAATACCCACTGAAGAATTAGTCAGGTTCTCACAAATATTTTCCTCATTTTAAAATCAGAATGGCTTCTGCCTTTTTAAAAGTACAAAAGCTTTAGGGGCATGATGCTCTGTGACACTTAATGGGAAGCCAAGTCTTTTTTTAGCTCAGATAAGAATGGCACTGCTGTGCAACCACTTTGTGGCCCATGTGAAAGCATTAAGCAAGACACAGAGAAATCAGTCTTCCCATTTTTTTGCACACCATTCTCATCACCAAAAGCATCTGGAGATAGTCTGGTACTAAAATATGCTAATAGGGAGATCACACCGCCTACATAGCACTAACTAAGTAGTTCTGTATCACATTTATTTCAGAGCTGACAAAAAAAGTCCCAGAAAAAAAAAGAAGACAACCATTAAAAAAAGACAGAAAAAAACAACAAAGTCATCTAAAAAACTAAAAACCAAACCCCAAAAAACCACCCCCGTACTTATATTCCTCCTCCCTCACCCTTAAGTTATCAGCCCCAGCCTTGTCAGTGGTGCCATTACTACATAGTAGAGTAGATGACTGAAGAGATCCTGATTAAAACAGCTGGATTGAGATGGAAGTGGGACATTGCTTTGTTTGCTTCTTTCACTGAGAACCAACCCAATTTGTAGCAGGGTCACACAAAGGTGCATTGACACAGCTTCACTCAGGGCAAATCCTCCCTGACCAGTCTGGCAGCTGCCTGTGATGGGGTGATGACAACAGATGACAAGGAAAGACAGGCTGACATCACCTACCTAGACTTCTGAAAGGCCTTTGACACAGCCACACACAACATCCTTATCTCCAAACTGGAGAGACATGGATTTTGAAGGTAGAATATATATATTGGGTAAGGAATTGGCTGGATGGGTGCAGACAGAGAGCTGTGGTCAATGGCTCTGTGTTTAGGTGGAGGCCAGTGACAAGTGATGTCTCCCAGGGCTTTGTCTTGGGACTGGTGCTCTCAAACATCATCTTCTATGAAAAGCTGGAGCACCTTCTGTATGGGGACAGGCTGAGAGACCTGTTCAGCTTGGATAAGAGGAAGGCTCCAGGATGACCTTACAGCAGGCTGCCAGCACCTAAAGGGAAGCTACAAAAAAAAAAAATATACAGAACAGAGGGACTTCTGAGAGGGGCATGTAGTCATAGGACAAGGGGGAATGGCTTTAAGCTGGAAGAGGAAAGGTTTGGATCACATAATAGAAAGAAATTCTTTTTCATGAAGGTATGGAGGCATTGTTACAATTTGCCCAGAGAAGTTGTGGATGTCCCATCCCTGGCAGTGCTCAAGGCCAGGTTGGATGGGACTCTGAGAAACCTGGTCTAGTGAAAGGTGTCTTTGCCCATGACACAGGGTTGGAACTGTATGGAAGGTCCCTTCACATATACAAGGAATTGTATCACATTTTCTAGATGTAGTTTATTCTTTTTCAGGACAGTCAATATGAGGTAGCCTGATAAAAGAAGGCTGCCCAGACTAATTATCCAGGACTTCAAGCAGAAACTTTGGTTGTTAAAGTCAAAGACAAAGAGCCTGAATGTTAAAGAAAGCAGAAAATACTGCCTTGCATCCTGTAGTGAATTCCTGATTTGCTCAGTCTTGGAATGGAGATTACAGACCATGTGGTCAGAACTGAAAGGTACAAAATTGAGCACCCTCATAACCAAGTACTTAGTATTTAGTGGCCCTGAACACTGACTCCAGGAGCTGTTTCCAAGTCCACCTTGTTGATGACACCCTGAAGTTCTTGCAGAGGGTGTGTATGTACATGAGTATGGAGTGAGGGTGTGTGGGCTGTATTTTCCAGCCCCTCATGTATTCATACACCACATGTTTGAGAAGTAGAACCTGAATAGTAACCAAAGGCTTGGTATATTCAGTGGAGAATAAAGGCTGCATGTTCAAATAGGCACTAACGTGAGTGGGTTGGTCAAATTTTCCCTACAGTTGTTTTATTCTGGGAACCTCACAATGGAGAAAAGAATTCTTTTGATATTCACATTTCAAAGAGCACACTTTTGTGAATATTTTCAAAAGAAGATGATAGCAGTACTGATTTCTATAGACTGTGTATAAACCAACACATGCATATGCACAAACATACATGCACAGCATATACATATGTATATGTAGAACTATCTGTACCAGAAAAGGAGATCCTTTCATTTTGCCTTTTGTGCTGCTCACTCCAGGAATCTACCCTTGATCTTGGCAGAACTGATAGTTTATAATGAATACTTCTCCAGCTTTCATGGCTGGCATCAAGAAAACACCTGGGAGTAAGATTTGTTCGCAGTGGTTTTGTACATTTCCTTTTTAAACATAGTTACTGTTCTGTTTGCCTCTAATAAACATTTTTATTGTGTTTAAATATTTTATTGGTTTGGGAAAAACCAAAACAAATGAAAACAAATAAGTAAACAAGAGGGACTGCTGTGCTTCTGCAAGTGGAAAGAGATACTGAAAGGGTAAAGAAGGCCAAAGTCAGGAGATGTGCCATTGACTGTACTGCAGATTAGCTTCACCTGACATTTATCAGTGCCTCATTTTCCCTTTAACTGCTTACATAGAAAGAGAGTATAGGAAAAGGGTGATCATTCTCAGGAAAGCCCTGACTTCTATTTAAAGTGCTTGCATTGTCCTCAGAATCGTGGCATTTACTTTGTATTGCATTCATCTCAACAACACTGTGAGATTCAGAATGTAATATTCTCACCTAAGAGAAAGAAGTTGATACATTAAGAGGCCAAATCATTTACAGAGGATGACACCAGAAATTTCTGGCAAAGCTCTAAGAAACTGACATAGACTTGAAGTACAGCCTATTTTTTGCATCAGTTTAATACAACTGATATTAATCCCAGAAATAATATTTTAGGCTGAATAAAATGCCAGATGTACAGCAGAGTAAACAGAATCTATGAAGTAGAGATTAAGAGACACAATGCCCCATTCATTCTATTTTAAGGAACCAAGTCAGCACAGTCAGATAACATTCACATTCTACATTGATGTGGTCAGACTTCCTTTGTCATTATGACATTCCTCACTCCTTCCTTTCTGGGAAATTTTCAAATCTTGAGATTTGAAACATGCTTGACTCTAGGCAGTAGACCTAAAACTCTGTATTCTGAGATTTGAATTCTTTCCAGTAACTTCTGTTCTAAGCAAGTTACAGAGATTAGAAATAGAGCTAGCTGAAAAGGTGTTGTGTGTTTTAGGGGATCTCTTTTCAAAGGTTTTGACTGGCTTTGTAAACTGAATAGGAAAACCACCCAAAACTGAAGAATGAGATACCTCAGAAAACCAAGAACATCTGCTTTGATATTCAATTTAAATAGCAAACTTACAACATAAAGACATAAATGAAAGAAATACAATTAGTGGACAGTGTCTTATTTCATCACCTCTTAGATGAAGTTTTGGGGCAGAAACCAGTGAAGAGTCAATCCTTTTTCCACATACAGGTAAGTGAGCAGGAAGAGGCTATTTCAAGGACTCTGAAATGCTTTCATGAGAGCCCTAGTACTCATGTAGGTAGTTTAAGAAAGCAGCTGTAGAGTCAGTAAATCTCAATATTCCCCCATACTCTACTGCTCCAGCTGAGCATGGAGAGGAATAGCACTCTGTGGGATATTTTTCCTTCCTGTGATACCCTGCATTTTAGTCTAGCCCATCTCTGGAAAGAAGCTTCACTGGAAGTTCAATCAATTCCACAGCTTCAAATGTGTTTCAAAACCAGCACACATGAAAAGGGGAATAAAGGGGAGCTTCTAATTCTGTATCTTTATGAATACTTATGAAAATATGTGGATCAAAGCCTCTTCCTCTGCAAGTAAATTTCAAGCCTCCTGTAGGACTCAAAGGAAATGTATTAGAACTCATTTTATATTTCAGTTAGCATAAAGCATTTTTCCTAATTTGCAGGGAACTGCTTCAGAAATAGAGCAAAACAGCCTCAACCAGGCCTTTCTTCTGCTTCCCTTTTCAGGGATATAACTAGAATGCAAGCCATCTGTGTCATTACCTTCACAACCAGCTCCAGCCAACCTTACACACATGAAAAGTAAAGAGAGAAATGACCCCAGGTTAGACATGGCATCCCGAGCTCTCCCTGCTGAAACAAACATCAGCCAAGCTGGCACCTGCCAAAGCCCTTTTGACTTCAGAGTGGTTGATCAAACTGAGCACTTGTTCCAACAACTTCAGGTCACAGCTCTTCCCAAGCACTGCCATTTCTCCTGGAGGAGCAAATCAGTTGTTAATGGACAGGCCACAATGGGGAAGTTTCACTTTCAGTACTTGGCTGTAACAAGAAGGCACGAACACAAATACTTCTGACCTGAGATTCTCCTCCTAAACCCAGAACTGCCCAGAACTCCAATAGTCATGCCCCCTACACCATCCTTTAGCTTTTCTACTCCCAAACCTATTAAGAAATTCAGGAGCAAAAGGAGTTAATGTGTACAATGCTTGCTCTGCATACAGGATAGAAGTGCAGTGGCTACTGAGGTCTGAGGTTTCAGCTGAAGTTCTTTTTCCAGAGATAGAAGTGATACCACAATTTGGAAACAGGACAGAAACGCCAAAAATAATATTAGAAGACTCTTTCTTAGATGTTTGTCAGAAGCAAGAAGGAAATGAAGGTGAAAAGATAATTAACTGAGACTGAATAAACTTCCTCTGCTTAAAAGGAGGGGAATTTCTGCTGGTAGGAAGAAGTTAGTTTTGAAAAACACCTGCACCCATTAAACAATTACTGCAAAAGGAGAACAGAAGACTGATTTCTGTTGAGAGAGCACCTCCCAACTTTCAAAACCTGCCCAGGTCCCTGGAAAAACGAATGATACCAGCAGTTTTGTGTTGGCACAAAAAAAACCCTAGTGCATCTCTTATTATATCTACTCAAATATCACATAATGCCAAAATTACAATATATAGCCAGGAATTTCACAAAACTCAAACCAGGGTAATAGCATTCTTTGAATTTTGATGCACATCAAGTCCTTTTTTTCCCATGTTCACATCTGAGAAGAGAGAAATACTAGGTGGGATCTTAAGAGAAAGTGAGTCATTGCCCAGTTCTACCACAGACATGATGCACTATTCAAACCAGTCATTCAGTCTTTGCATCTTTGTTCCCCAGCAGTAAAATCCAGACAACAAATTAATTTATTCTGATCTTCTACTCATTTGCATGGGTTGTAATGCTGAAGGGCAGGGGCCATCACTTATTATGGATCCATGCAGTGTCTAATACAATAGAGATCTGAACCCAGCGAGGCCTTTAAGGGCTATCTTGTGTTTGAAGTACATTCCAAAATATACTGTTCCATACTAAATATGTCTCCAAGAGCTTATTACAGTGAAAGCTGCATAAAGATCCATGATCACTGAGTGTAATTTAGTGTCAGAAATGAAAGGGTCAAGAAAAGTATCTATAGATAATTGCCTGTCTTCCCTCCTTCCCTACGCACATTACCAATAGTACCGTATGGTGGAGATAGAAGGGGAAATAAAAGCTACATCTGTCTTTGGTGAATAAATAATAGCCAAAAGCTACTAAGAAATCTAAGTTCTTCAGCCCTAAATTGTCTGCAAAAATAAAGTTTCCATAAATTGGTATTAATGAAGAACAATCTTCTTGTTTTGTGTGACAGGAAGAGCCACCTTTTTAAGAGATAAGTACACCACAATCTGGAAATCCTATTAATAACATTAGAGTCCTGAACTTTAATGTATTAATGAATGGACGTGCACCCATGCTGTAATCATGGATTTCAGCATTGCCTTTGATGCTTCATTGGTCACAAAGCTCTTACAAAATGTTTGAAGTGTCTGGCTGTGTAATAATGATTTATAATTCTCTTGAACCAAAGCAAAATTTGCTAGTAAAAATCATTTTTGAAATAAAAAATAAATTGTGACTGGAGGGTCTGGGTTTGTTTCAAAAAGAGATCACCCACAAGCAGCAAATTATTTAAAAAGCCACTGGTTCTAGTGTTTTGAGATAGGGAGCGTACAACTCAGAATTTCAAAGTAGTGTTAATTAAGATCAGTTTATTAAAATGTCAATCTTTTTAACCAAAAATTCTCTACCATGAATACGAGCTGCAAGTTCCTTTATGTTCAGCTTTTCATAAAGAAAATTATTTTTCCTCATACTATACATGCAGCTTTATGCCTTTTCCTACTCTTACTTTTTTCTTTCATCTCTTGTTGTTGGGGTTTTCTTATAGAATAAATAGTCTTTGTATGATTGTTAGATTATTGCTCCCCCCCTTCCCTCTGCACCATTAGGAAGGTCTCTGAATTACTTACATTAAAACAGCTGAAAAAAAACCCTTAAAAAATAATCTTTAAATTTTCATGAATTTTCTTTTTTCTTTTTTTCAGCTTGGCCCAAGACTCACCAGAGTCAATGAAAAGAAGAGTTTTACTTCAGAAAAATGTGGATCAGGGCCACATATGAAGTTAATTGCATTGCTTTATTATCATGAGTGCTTCCATTCCAAGACTCTGTTCTGAAAAAGTGCAAAGAAAAGGGCTGAACAAGTATGAATCTGACAAGAGCAACCAGGAGTTATTTGTCCTTGCCACTCAAAACAGTTCTTTTTGAAAACAACATTGAGGAAAACCATCCAATATTAATAAACAAATAAATTAATAAGATAAATCTGATAATTAAGAAGGAATGGACAAGATACAACTGGAGACACCCCTCTTTTGCTTTCAGAAACGTGGAATGCTAATTGGGCAGGAAGAGCAAACAGAGCAGAATCATTCTAGACCAAAATGACCCTGGAAATCAAACTGCATTGAATTCTCACATGAATAATACTACCCTTTTCACCACACTTGGAGAGAGGAAGGATTCTATTCTAAGTTTCAGACTGATCTTGGACTTAAACATTAATTCAATTGTGTTTCTTAAAATTATCCTCAATCACACATACGTTAAACTGGAAATAACTACCTGGATTTTTGACTGCAAATTTGCTCATTGCTCCCTAAAACTGTGGGCTTGTGTTTTTAGTATCTGTGATAAACATTAAGATTCATTTTATAATCTTTGCAAAGAATTCCTATTTCATTTTTAATTTATTTCAAAGATGTATTTCTGAAGGAACTACTGCAAAGCCGACACAGCAAGCAGTGTTTTTACCCCTGTCTACAGATTCAGGGCTGAACAAGCTCCAGAAATCCAAGTAGAATATCAGGAGATTATCTGTGGCACAACACAGCCAAAGGAATCCCTATTCCCTGTCATTGTGAACAAGAGTGTTACACCTTCTGTCTTAACTTGCCTATAAATTGTTGGAAAGCTGTGCTAGCATGTACGACCCTAGAGAAAATGATGCCAGGAGGAAAACATTTCCAAAGACCTCACTAAGCGGAGACAGAAGGAAAACAGCCTTATTCCTTGCCAGGACTCAGGATTATCACTCATGTGGGAGAAATACACTTAGTATAAACAGAGAAAACACCACCCTCTTAGTCACTTTTGTCTTTTCTCTCTTGACTCTTTGCATCAAGAAACAGATGAAAGAAGAGGATCTCACTGCTTAGTCATATGTTTATTTCCACCCCTTCCATCACCTACTCTTTCCACTTATTCCTGTTATTAGCACAAACCCTGACCCTGTCACACAGTTCCCTCGTGGGGACCATACAAACTCGTTAGAGCCACAGCTGACACTTGTCAGCTCCTCTTCTTATTATAAAACAGCACATGATACTTTGTGCTGGCAAGGGGAACCTTGCTGCTGATCTTGGCAGAACCCCTATTCTCATGAACCAAAGGTGTGCTACGACTTACTAAATTATCTTCTGTAATACAGAAGGGTTTTCCATTTTTTTTTTCATCTGCAAATAAAAATTTTTCACAGTTTGTGCAAAAGCAAACTCCAATGCACCTGCAACCCTCTAGAGCACTAATCATTGACTTCTGTCCCTCAGAAAAAAATCTACTATTAATCAGCAGGGTGAACCATAACATCTGTTTAAGCTTTTTCACCAAAGGAACAGAAAGGTTTAGTGCAGTCATAGCCAGACCTATCCCACCAATCAGTAGAATAGGGACTGATCCCAAACTCTTTTAACCTCCCAAGATCTGATGTACAATTTGATACAGCAAACATATTCCCAGTAAACCCCTCATATGTCAAGCCTTGAAGCAGGATATTAATATAACTTCTGGGGGAAGCTATGAAGAGCTATTTCTGGACAAATGAAGAAATCCTTCTAAGGAGTAAGGGAAGAGTCACATTCAATGCTAATATATTGATTCAAACAGACTGCAAAATTATTTCCTGGTGCAACTACAATTATTTTTTCAACTATTGTTTTCAACAAATCAAATTTGAGTGGAGGATTACTTCTCTTGTTTATTTATACACAATGTGTAATATATTATATACAGTTATGTAAATTAATATTATATTTCATACAGCAATATACAATTTATATTATATCATGCATATGCATATATTATCTAAATTATCTACTAAAAATTTCGTATGTTTACCTACAGATATAATTTCATGGAGCAGACTAAAGATGCTTGTATCAACTTCAGTCAGGACCTTAATGCATCCTGTTTTCATCTAGAGGCAGATGCACTTAAAAAGTGTACCAAATGTCTTCCTAACCTGTATGACTACCAAACCTCATCCCCATTGGCCTCAACTGATCTTTGCTTTTCGTACATTTATGTAAAATGGGTTTTGCTGTACTAATGTTCCATACAGATTAAAATGTGCTTCCTTTGTATTTGTAGCAGACTTATTAAGGTGCAATAACTGTTTCCACACAAAATTCTGGCTTTAATCATGGATAAACATCACAGCACAAGCTTCTACTCTGCTTTCCATGAAAGAACAAGGACTCTGGTAATCACTGGCTGATGCAAGGGAATTGATATATGACAGAAGTCACCAGGGAAACAGTCTTGGATTCATCACTGCAAGGAAATACGGTTCTCATTGTTATCCTGTCATGTAAGGAAAATGATATCCCAGATCACAAGTTGTTTAACTACCTCATCTTCTGACAGGCTGTGCTGGTTTTCTCTCATAGAAGGAAGAATTCCCTTTCAGTTGATTTCTTCCAGGTTCCCCCTGTTTGCTTGGGCATAGATAGAACCCTGTGTAAAGTAAATACATTTACATAGTAAAATAAATTTTTCCAAATCTGGTGACTTAGCTTCCACTCACTAAAATCAACAGGGTTCTTGCCCAGGAGAAGATAATTCTTTTCACTTTGAAAAGTGTGTGGCTGTACTACTCTTGCACCTGGTCCAAGAGGTGCTTTATAGTGCAAGAAAGCAGCCATGCCTGGCAAAAATGCCTTTTAATTCACACTCCAAAACAAAACACGTGAGATGAAATAACGAGTCACCACATGAAAATGTGTAAGCAGATCACCTAAAGTTGTTTCTGAAGACAAAAAAAACAAAAACCTAAAAAACCAAAAAACCAACAGCAACAAAAACAAAACAACAAAACCCCCCCAAACAAACAAAAAACACAAACAAAAACTCCCTAAAATAAAAACATAGAAACAAAAAACTCCACCAAAAAAACCAACCAAACCAAGCAAATAATACATTAAAAATCTGCAGAAGACAAGTGATGCAACATATCCTCACATTATGAGGGGGAAAGAACCCCACATTAACAAATCATGTAAAAAAATCTGACAAACATACTAAAACTAAGCTTTCTGGTACTCTTTGCTGCCACTAAAGGTACAAAATTCTATTGTTTATCTTCCCAAAGATTTCTTCATAATACAATACGTTTTTGTTAGCTGTACCTGCCTTATAATCAATATACACTCTGCAAAAATTGTAATAACTACTAAGAAAAATAAGTAATTTACTGAGATACACTAATAGTCCAAAGCTATCTCAATGCAACTAGGTGCAAGAGACTTAATTTCCATTTGAAATGCTACAAACCTTCTGCCAGTCTAACAGTTGAGGAGTCTGTTTTCCAAAACTAGGGCACAGCACAATCCGATAACTTTTTATTTAGAAAGCAAAATATACTTAATAAATCCAGTCATAAAATACTTGCTACAATATTCCAATTTGGCAATATTTTAACATTACAAGAGGTTTACATGCCCATAATCTTGGTGCAAACTTGAAGTTTTAAGTATCACTAACTTTTCCTTTGTATTTTTGTTTATTTAAAAAATATTTATGTGAATGTTATATATTAATACTTTTATACATATACACATATATACATAGATACTTTTATACTTATATAATTAATGCATGTATATGTACAAATACAGTAAGTTTATATATGTACACATAAATGTGTAATATTTATATATCATCAGTATTATATATATATATTTATGTGCATATAAATACGTATACACACATCATTCATATGTTGGTTATATAGAAATAAAATGCAGTATCCAAGTCACTTCTTGTGCTGCTTTAGGCAGGATACTAGCTTTTAATCAAATTAATTAATATCAGAATAATGGCAAAAGGAAATGGTTTCAAGTTGTGTCAGGGGAGGTTCAAGTTGAATTTCTTCACTGTAAAGGTGGTTAAACATTGGAATGTTCTGCCCTTGGAAGATAGTGGGATCATCATCCCTGGAAGTGTTCAAGAAATAGCTCAAGGTGGCTAGGCCCACTGGCCTGGCCTAGTGGGCCTGGTGCTGATCTTGGAGATCTTTCCAACCTTAAAGATTCTGTGATTCTAACACCACTATAGTGGAGATATCCCTAATTCCAGGAAAGTACAGCACTGTCATGGTAATCTAAGAACTGTAGCATTTATGCGGGCATGAGAGAACAAACCTGAATGAAATCAGATTTAAACACAAACCTTTTTCCCATAAATTTTCCAGTCAATTCAACAGGTTTTCCACAAGCAGAGTAGTTCTGTCTAAGAACAAGGATGAGCTGGAGGTGCCTTAAAGGTGCTGATTTTTTGAAGCCACATATCACTTGTTTGAGCACCATCAGCCAAGCACAAAAGAGACACAGCAAGTAGGACACTTATCTAAGAAGTGTAACGCAATTATTTATTAGCAAACAGACTTTGACGCCAGTTTCCTCACTCCCCCTTTCCCTTTTAAGATTTTATCCCTTTCCATGCTGGCTTTTTCTCTTCTAGAACCCTTGAGCTACTAATGACCCTCTCTCAACAATTGTGGTTCTGCCTGTATTTTTACCTTTCTTATCTCTTTGCAGATGTTTATCTGCTTTAGCAGCTGCAGTCCAGATTAAACAGCTGGACTGCAAGAGCTGGGCCCTGATGCCTTGACACGCAGGCAATTGAAACCACACGTGCAGGGAAGCTTACAGCTGGAGTTGCAGGCAGGGCATGACCCATCTCTGTGACAAGTCCAAGTCTCCAGTGTTAAACAGTGGAGAATTTTACTGGGATCTAGACACCAACATCATGAAATTAGCTTCTTGTACAGAGCAGCTTTCATAGTGGTTTGGATGGTACAATTAAATCCAAGAATTACAATTAAATAACACAACAAAAAATCGCATTTCTGACTTCTAAACCATCTTCCTTTATTGACCAAGGGTCCACTGTCTCTGCATTCTGACATCTTCATGGTGTTGGAAGCTGATCAAATCCAAAGCCTCATTCTAGAACTGCATATTACAACAATATTTTTCAGGGTTCATCTGGTTCTCACTGTTTGTGAAGAACAATGTCATGTTGTAGATTTACACCATTTCAAGAGCTTTTGACTTAATAGAAAAAAGGGAGGTTTAATGCATAACTAAGAGAGTGAGGAGAGGGTTCTGAAATTCCAGTATGGGGCCAAAATCAATCCCAGGCACAAACTGTGAATGAATTGAATACTTCCCTCACAAGTCCATCCCCAGATACCATCAATGTATTACTGAATGTCAAACTGAGGACACACTAGACAAACCCAGTTTCTCTGTGCATCTCTGAAAAATGAGAAAAATGTATTTTCCTTTCAAAACAGATACTCTGAGTTACAGTACCTTAATATTTCTTTAATACTTGGAGATTCCCAGGTAGAATATATTTGCCTTACATAAGTCAAAGTATTATTCTATTATTACCCATTTAACAACTAGTTAAACATTACTTAACCCACTGGCATGAACCCAATAGATCCCCATTAAGCTAAATATTGCTGGTGCTCTATTGTTTAAATTAAGTCCTTGTCTAAGCAGCAGTAAATGTCATTCACTGTCATTAGGGTAAATTGGTTCCCTGGGCAACATACCGGGAATGCAGGTGTCCTGATTACACGGGTCCTCATTAAATACAGTACACCATTTCTCCAAACATGGAACTCAAGCTGATTGTGACAAAAAGCCTCCACTCCTCCCTTTTGCAGTGAGGGAGGATGCACAAACACAACCACCAGAATGTGCATGCACCCACCTCCCTGCAGCAGCTCCCAGATCCCTCGGCAGAACAACGTTCGCCAATTGATTCCTGGTTTAGAGCAGGCCCTGAGCACAGAAGAAGCTCTGCCCAGATAGGGATCTACGAGAGAACAAGGGGCTATTGAAGCCAGGCATCCTCCTGCAGACAGCTCTTTATGTGCCTGAAACCTTGAAGCAGATAAGGCTCTGCACAGATGGAAGTACTGCTCCTATAGTAAATTGCAGGACCAGAGCTTGAGATGATAATCACTTGCTATTTATCAAGGGTTGTGTCTTCTGTGAGGACCCTAGCATACCTCAGGGGGCTAAATAATAATGAGATATACCGTGTCTCACGCACCTGAAGTAGTGCAGATCAGCTATGATAACACATTCATGTTCTTACTGAATTTTTCAGTTACTAATATGACCAAATAGCCTAAAGTGTATTAGTTTAATAACGATAAAAACTCCACAGATTTACAAAAATGTGCTGCTTTTCTTTTCTATTTAAAAGAAACAGAGGCTTTGAAATACTAACTTAAGTTTTTATTTCTTTTCAATAGGGGATTTATGCACTGGAAGAGTTAAGAAGTGATAGTAGTGCTGAGAGTCAGATGAACTGCTCCTGTTAGCAACTCCTTTATGGAGCTGAAAGACAGCTGGTGATCCTTGCCTTGGGGTTAGCAATTCAATATCTATTTCAGGGGCTTTTTTCTCAACAGTGTGAACCCTATACATCATTTACATAATGCAACACACTTGCATTCTTCTGCTGGGCTTCAGAATTTAGATTAGTAACAGAAACATCAGTTACACTGGTTAAACAATATAGATGTCATCCATTAAAATATTAGTTTTACTCATTGTCCCAGTGCAACCTTTTAAATAGAACATTTTCAGCCTGGAGATGGAGTTCCTTCCACACAGACTTTTCTAATAAAATTATATATAGACGGAATGACAGAGGTTTATTGATTCTACCTTCTATTGGTAATGAAAAGCAAAGCAATTCATTCTGTGAAACCTAGAGCAAAACAAGAACATGATGACTTTAAAATGGGGCTATGCAATAAGCATTAAAGATTTGTATGTTAAGAATCATCTGTAGAAACTGAAATGGAAAATGAGACCATACAGAGAATGAAAGCATTGGACAGGAGTAAAGCATCACACAAGCACAGACTCTCTAGCTGTATGAACATGTGCACAGGCACAGAGGAAGAAGAAGCTAGAAAAGCTTTTTCATGACATTCCTGAAGCCCACAGAGCAGCAAGAATCATCTGAGACAGCAAAGTGATGCTCTGACTCTGTTTCTCTTAACTGGAAAGGCCAATAGGCAGCACATTTCTGACAAAAGTATGGTCAAACTTATGCAGTAATTTAACTAGAATCTTGTATAGAGAGATTCTGAAGGTGACTGCCAGGAGTAGGTCTGGATGAATTCCACTTTGAGCAGATACATGTAAGTCAGTCTGCTCAGCTCCTAACACTGCTTGAGATCTACCAAACCTATGCAGCAAAACTATAGAAAAATTGAAATGTTTCCTGGTTTTTGATTTTCTTTCAAGCCTGAAAAGTCATTGTTTCTTTATGAAAAGATTTGCCAGGAGACACATGAGTGTGTCAAGACTGAGTAGGGAGTGACAGTGTGTGCTACTACAGAAGATCTTAAAAGTTTTGCCAGTGTCTAAATGTGCAGGTGGATAATGTTGGAGGATACCCCATCTCCACAGATGCTCAGAAATTATGCTATGAATTTTAATATATTATCAACGAAATTGAGCATTGCCAAACACAAACATTTAGAAAGGTCAAGCCAGACCATTATCAAATCACTAAATTGAAATAGAAATTGTGAGATTTGAAATATACTCAATATGCATTTATTTTACTGACTCATTCATTTCTAAGATTTACATCACGTTTAGATCTTTTGAGATATTCACAGGCAACAACAAAAAATGAAAAAAAGGAGAGAAGAAGAGAGGGGGAAAAGAAAGCCTTTTGCCTCAGGATTAGAGAACTGAAATAAAGTAGTAAGATTTCAGTTTCTTATCTAATTTGAAATAGTCCCTTTTTCTCCATTTTTTTACTTCCATCTATCTGTCTGATCACAGGAAACTTCCCAAGATGACATTTTACATTTTTTGTTAATTTCATTTAGTTTTATTTTAAATCAGGTACATGGAAAACACCCAAGGTAACAAAGCTAAATCACAAGTGATATTGGCAGGCACAGCACTCCAACAAAATATAATACAGTTGTACAAGACAGCTGCTGAAATCTAGTATGGAGCTGCAAAGTTTCCCTCATTCTGAAGCCACCCACTGCTCTGAAAGTTGCTTCCAAGGAGAGATGCGGTTGGAATTTTGACCCTTTTCCATAAAAACTAGAAAACTTCAGTACAAACCACAGAGTCTAAGACTTATGTCTTGAAAACATCCTAAAAGCTCAGTAACGACACAGCTTCTCCCCACAGCAGAAATAACAATAATATTTGTAAAATGTGATAACATGAATAATATGGGTAAAATGTGATAATATGATTAATGTTGGTAAAATGTGATAACATGATTAACTCACTAAGCAGACTATAAATACAAATGTAGCCTACAGCTTGAAACAGAATTTTAAGCTCAGATTTCTAGAAACAAACGTAGCTGAGAACTCACCAAAATAGTCTCAGAAATTATTCTACGTATTTAAACTACCTATAATTTAAACAAAAAATAGAGAAAATAGCAGCTCTATAACACACCACATAACCTGAAAACAAACAAAATAAAAGTATTGAAAGAACAGAAATGGGCAAAAAGACAGAAAGATAAACACAGAAATATGATTTCTGTAAATCAGGGGAAAACTTTTTTGAAAAAAAATAGTTCCAACACCCTCTTTCTCAGTAATATTGTATTGCTGAGTTGGATCCTCCCACGAAGTGCCTTAGCAACAAAGCATCAGCTCAGACACATTCAGACATGACTTTTTCAAACAAGCAAAAGAAGTGGAAAGGAAAGACAATAGAATGCCACTTGGCACTTCCACTGCTAAACACCAATGACTTTTATGTTTGCACAAAGGAAATCCCAGCTCCTTTGCCAAGGAGTCCATCACACTGATTACAGGAGGAGGGGGTTTCCATCTGCCTTATTTCCATAACAACTCTGTCTGCTTTCAGAAACTGTGTGGAGGAGTTAAAAAAGACAACACTGAGTGAACACAGCTCCAACCAAACACAATCAGTCTGTATGTTTGCTGTGAGCACAATCAAATCATTCCCTTCCCTGAGGTTGGTCTGTTGGTGGTTTCTTTTCAGATGTGCTGTCCCTAAGTTCCCTGCTGATCTGAAGAGGTGCTGAGCATCTGATCTCAGTATATCTGTGACTTGATAACAGATTTCTTGACACTGAAACCATGCTGTATCCCACCAGGTGATGAAAATTGCTCCTACTATTTAGAAATCTATCACTTACAGATTATGGAATTATTGAAATCATTATGGAATGCATTTCCAATCATTCAGTGATTGATTCCAATCAACAATCTTTCCAAACAGTGTCGGTTTTACTGAACCTGGATATCTCCCAAAACATTTGCAATGGTCTCCTCCTTCAACAAGATATCAATAATAATGGTCTGGGCTCTTACACACAACAGTCACCTGCTCTTTAAAGGGGGCAAAACAAGACTCCAGCAAATAGGAAAGGAAGTCCAGGAGAAAATGACTGGATCTGGGCATAGGTCCACAGAGGTGCCAGGAGCTAACCTGCGCATGCTGAACATTTGGTCCTAACTCCCCCTGTCCTGTCAAATAAACAGGGACAGGGGAAGGCTTGTGGCTGGAACATCCTGCACTTAGGCATGCCTCAGCTCTCACAAGAGAATGCAGTTCTCTATCCTGTGCTGAGGTCAGGGCTGGCACTGGGAGAATGAGGAAGCCATAAATCAGTTACCTCTTCCTTGTGCCAAGCAAACCACAGCAGAGAAGAGAGTTTGGAACCGGCTACTCTGATATTCCAGAGGGCCTACGCCCTGTCTTCCTAGTCAAAGAAGCCTTGTTGCCTTCCCTGCCCCTTACTCAGCCTTGGTGGTTATACACCACCATGCATGCTTTGAAACCTCTCCCTTACTCATCCAAAGCCCAGCTTCACTCCTTACTTTGCACAACGCTCAGGATGAGCTGAAACCTGGGATTCAAACACTGTGCATTGCATGGTAAAGCTGCAACTGAGAAATAATTAAATAACTACTGAGCTGCCAAGGGAGACAAACTCTATAAACTATTGTGTTTGCAGTATCACACTGCATGTTTCGGTACTTGAAGTCCCCCAGTATATACTCTACTGATCGATTTGCATACCCTATCGATCTCAAGGGTTGACTAATGCGTTTGATTTGTGGCACTTCTGCATAATTTTCTGATTAAGTTACTTATTTAACCTATTGACCTTTACTCTTAATTAAAGAGCCTATGTAGATGTTGAGCCGTAATCAACCTGCGCACTAGAGAGTGGAATTTACATCTTGTGGGATTTACGCGCTCTTTGAGGCTTTACACTGACGCTCTGTGGCACGTGATGGACATGCTTGCCCCTTGCATGAAGCATCCTAGCAGTCAAACTTTACTTCCAACAGTTTTCAAGCAAAATTCTCACAACCATTTGGTCTTTAAGAAAAAAAAAATAAATTAAAAAATTAAGTTCACACAACAGAAACTCCTGCTTTGAAAGCCTAAAAGAGAAAAAGCTAATTGAATCTGTGTTTACTTGTCTTAGGCAACTGATCCACTTGTATCTAATACCTGTTGAACAATCAAATCCAGTTCAGTTTTGGACCAGATCTCTATTGCATACACAATGAGCACCTCTGTTGTACATATCAAAAAAGAAGTCCTTGCTCTACAGGGGTCACCAATAAAAGCTTTAAAGTTACAGTAGAACTAATTATTTTCCACTAACATGGAATCCTAATTTGAGCAAATCATTTGGTGATCAAAAAAAAAAAAAAACAAACAAAAAAGGCACCAACTGCCCTCAACCTTCCCACAAGAAACCCACCAAAACCCAATACACTGCAGTAATTTCTTTGTACTGCATTCTGCTTGCTCATTTGAGTAGTACAATTTAATTTTAATAATTAATGTCACTTGGTTGTTCCTACTAAGTGTAATACAGTATTTTACTGATTCACTGTAAAGCAGAGGACATCTCAATAATTCAGATGACAAACAAACTGCAACATTTTCTGTGTCTGGAAACCATTATGTCGATAGCCTGGAAAGTCGCCAGTTTGACAGCACATATTAACCAAGTATTTAGAAGCTGCAGTTATACCCTCCTTACAATCACACATGCCTCATCTGTCCCTGCATATACACCCACCAGAGGGATAAAGATCAGATAAAATATGACAAGAAGATAATGTTCAGCAGTCATTCTGAACCAAAAAGCATTACAGCACTGTGGCCCTTGAGACAATAAGCAACCAGGAAAAAAAGTCACTTACTCAATTACTGGTGGCTTTAAGCTTAAATTAGTGGTTAGATCCAAAGCACATCCATCAAAAACTAACAGGCATAAATATAATAATAAAAAGCAAGCTGGTGAATTGAGGCTGAGTGGGTTGCACTCCATGTAGACTGAACAGAGCAGAAGGTATTTCCAAAATAATTGAAACTAAACTTTTACCCATTCTGCACAACTTCTTTCTCTCCAGTAGCACTCCACATCGAAATCACCTGTAAGGAGGTGTGTTTGTACACCCATCTTAGTTCTCTTTTTTATTTTTTATGCTCAGAAGCCTTTACTGGCTGGGAATTTTACTTTTACTTAACTTACTTCCATATGGACACCAGGAAGAATGAGCAATTTTTTTAAACAGTCAACATTTCTCATATGACACTATTTAGGCTGCTGAAACACACAGTCAAAAAATCTTTCCTAACAGAAGGGTGCCGCTACACACTGTCAGCTACAAGTGTTCCTCTGTTAAAATTCACTGGGTGAAGCAAACAAAATGGCAGAAGAAGGGTTAACTCAGACCAAAGGAATCTGCTCTTCCCTGCAATAGGTGCAATGAATCCATCAGCATTTTGCAAACAGAGAAAGAATTCACCCCTAGATTAGACCTGGAAGAGCATAAAGGTATAACATATGAGCTTGCAACACAAATGGGATATCTATGGATCCTTATTACCATAGGAGAATTCAGGGTAGAAATTTGTGAAAATCGCTTCTGCTCACAGTATTAATTCTCTTCTCCTCTCTTTCAACTTCACCCCCTATCTAAGGCTTCATTTTGCCCTCCTAATTACATATTACTTTCCCTAAGCTAGTTAGAATATTTTGTTTGTTACATTGGCTCCATGGAACTTGAACAGTTCTAATGTTGAATGATGCTGCTGCTCAACTTTCTGCAGCAACTGCTTTTTGCCTCCACATATTTTCTAGTATGTCCTATCTGCTCCTGGAAAGAGAGGAAGACACAAATCCACCATTCTTCTGCCTTTCAAAGTGTGACTGAGGTGCACTAGAGAAAGAGCTGAGAGTTAAAACTGAATTAAGATTATCTGAACGAGGACAAAAATCATCATGAGAGGGCCTTAAAGATCAGTTATGATCCAACAAGAAACCTGCAGGCAAATTGAGGTTGCAAGGGCTGTATGGAGCACATGTATCCTTGCTGTTGGTGGGAACTGCTATGTCAGGAATGTGTTCCAATGTAATCCAATGAGACTTATCAAAGGGAAATAGTGTCATTTGCTCACTGGGGCTAATTTTGATTACTTCTTCCCTAAGCTCCACTGGAACAAGTATCAAAGTGAAAGCTCACATTCCTTCCATTGTCAGTAATGGAACAGCTCCTGGTGGCTTTTTGCTAGCTGTGTGTGTAGGCAATAAGAGGCCTCCAAGTCAGCTAACAGAGTACATAAAAACCCTCTACATTTAAAATATTCAGCTTGCTCAACAAAGAATGCACCTTGATTAGTAGAGTCTATTAAATTTCACCTACTTAACTTTGCAGCTTGATTAGTGAAGTATGTGGCTTAATCAGCACAGCATGGAACTCATGACAACACACACCTCCTAAAACTGAAACTGTTGGTAGGACCCAACAGAATCCCCAGCACATGTCTCTGTGTAACACATGTAAGGCAGAGGATTCAGAGCAGGCTCCTAGGTCTGTAAATGAACAATTGGATGTTCAATTCCTGCAGCAGCCTCGTGGCTTTGTGAGGTGTAGGACTCAGGCTGTAAAGTTTTAGCTGACTGGAGTGGTCAGGCAGCAAAACCAAGCATCATCCTCATCAGCATTGCTGGTCCCTGTGATCACAGATCCCTTTACTCATCCATGGCAATACACAGCCAAATCCAGTTTTCAGTATTTAACTGTAAGGACACCTGAGATATCATTGGGCATCCAAAATACAATTTCATTATCCCAGGGAAATTATGTGGTATATTTGATGATAGCAAGTGTGTCAGCAGTTGAGGTAAATTATCATTACAATTTTCACACTATCTAGATAAACATTAAAGTTGGAATGGGGTTCAACCATACACACATAGAATCTGGAGACATTTCAGGCAGAAAACCTGGGATTTTAAACTATAATAAAGTTGAAGATTGTTCAGGCATCGCATTTTGGCTTGGGCTGCTTTGTTGTCTAGAAATAAACAGCCAAAATTAAGAGGTACCTTTACTTTTGGTAGAATATAGCTACATGTTCTGTACCTAGACTCCAAGGAATGCAGTCATAGCTGTACCGTGCTGTAGCTATGACTCTGCAAAGAATTCCCTTAATGATCTTGGCCCCCCCTGCCCCTCCCCAGTGGTTATCCTATATGCTGTGAACACATGAGATGAACTCACAGTGTTGTTATTTATGGTACAGATTCTAAGACTGCTGCAGTTAATGGAAACATTGTGTGTTGTCTAGAAAGGAGTTTTGCAAAATATGACATAAATCTTCCCAACAGAGGTACCTGTAGTCACATGGTTCTTAACTCACACTCTTCCTTTTAGTTACTACATGTTCACTAAGAAAAACAAAAACACATACGTATCTCAAACTCCCAGATACTCAGCTGTTTCTCAGCAGAACTGGATGCCATTCCCATCCCTGCAAACCTAGAGCTATTAATAAGGAAGGTTTTGACCTGGCAATTTCTGCAACACTTGGGAAAAATAGCGTCAAACTACAACAGTTTTCAGGCAAGTAAAGCACAGAGATTTGCACTTACATATCCTTTGTACCAAAAAAAACCCCGCAAACCAAAATGAAAACTGAAAACAAATGAATAAACAAAAACCAAAAGCAAAACAATGAAAAAACCCAAAACAAATGAACAAACAAAACCATGAAAAAACCCAAAACAAATAAACAAACCAAACCCAAGATCTATTATTTCTAATTCCTCTGAAAGTTTCACATTACTAAGAAAAACAAAGCATTAAACTTTGATTGTTGAGGTTTCCTTTTATAGCTCCCAGATAGCAAATAGAAACACACAAAAACCTCAGTCTTTCAAAAAAACCCAACCCTCAGATAAGACTGAAGAAAACCTGCAAACCAAACTTAACTGCACGCCTAAAAACCCATCGGGGCAGTGATGGAAATGTGCCAGCATCAATTCAGACCTACTTCTGAGAGGTGGCACCAGTAGGAACAAGGAAGAGAAAGGCTTCACAGTTTGGGAATCAGGACTTCAGCAGTCAACACAAAAATCCAAAAGTTTATTTTCCCACTGCATCCTTTCTATCACAGCTTGCTAGGCTGGGATTCACATTCTATCCTCTTTCTGGATATAGTTCAAAAGGGTATTTAGGAGCCCTGTGTTTGTGCATTAGTCACTACATTTGGTCCACTTCTCCTATGAAATTCCATAGGAAAAAACTTCAGTATCCTCGCACAATTTCACTCTAACATTAGAAACCTTGTCCCAGCTGGTGGTACTGTCCCTGTTGTTCATTGCTGGACATTTATGCAAATATTTGAGCCACAGCTCTCAGAAAAAGTAGTAAAAACTTCTATATTGCCTAAGCACTGTCTAGTTTAGACATCTTAGTTCGAAAAAGAGTCGTATTTTTAGTATCCATATTTTAATTAAAAGTATTTTCTTTTTGAACATTCTAATTGGAGTAGCAAATTAAAATAAGCAGTGTTTGCTTTCTAAAGAGTTCCACTGATCACTTCCTGGTACGATAAAGGCTGAGATGTTACGTTTTCATTCTAGGAATTCAAGAAGGAGAACTTGCAGTAAAATTTCAAGTGTATTTAATATTAGATGGAGTAGAGAAGGAAAACTCATTAGATGTATGTTCTTACTGAATTCAAAGCACTACTGTCTACAGCATTCCCAATTCAGAAGAGTCAAAACTTAGTCTAAAAATGTCAGTACACTAACAAAGCAAAGTCCACAGGACAGCTGTATTAGTAGCTATGACTATAGATGTGAAGTTTTAACCTGTATTTTTAATCATACTCATTTTACACCATGCCCTGCTGATAGTAAAATGACTCAGTGAAGACTCCCAATGTTGTTTTAATTTGGCAGCCAGAGGAGCTTGAATAAATGTTTGGTCATTCTGGATGTTAAGGAAAGCATGCTGTAAAAAGATCAATATAATAGCATTATTTGAAGCACACTACTTCTCCTATTTGAAACATCACCAGTTGTTCCCTATCCATTCCTGAAATGACAGACACAAAACCAGAAAGTATCTCATTAAATTCCATTGAAATAAAGCATGAATATTAACTTATCAATCATCTCTCTCCATTGTTTACCATAAATGCAGAACTTTTTTTACCAGATTTTACACCAATACCAGAAAAAATAATTGAAAGTTAATCTTGTTTAGTGCACATTCTGAATATAAAATTTATCTTGGGTGTTTTGTTGGGCAATACCCTTTTCTTTTAACCTTTTCTAGTATCCAAGATGAGGCTTTGGGAAATGTAGCAAATTTCAGCAAGCTGCTCTTTACATGTTCCCTGGAAATCTGCTCCTTCTGTAAAAAATGTAGATGGCACTGCCATCCATTAGCCCAGGACTACTCAAGAGTTAGAGGTTATTCTGAACACCCTTTTTCTGAAAATAGGCCCCAGTAGTATTTAGAAGCCCTACCAGCCATGAGAATGAAGACCAAACACAGCACTAAGGTCAGCTCAGATCTAACACAGAACTAGACCAAAAAACATTTACAAGTATGGTTTGCTTGGTTTGCTTCAACCTAATCGCTCCCTCATTAAAACCAAACAAACAACCAACCCCAAACTACAAAGAAAAACACCCAAAATGCACACACACACAAAAATCCAATACAATATCTGGTGTATTTTACCAAACCTTTCCTCACAGCAGTATTACAGGAGTCACAAGCAGGGACAAGATGACAAGTACCCAACATCACTGAACATCATCTAACCATGATAATTGCCTGGATGCAGCAGAACAGGGGAGATAAGGGAGCTGGGAAAATGAGAAGCAAGGGCTGATGACAACAGGAGCTTGGTTAGGAGCTCATGTAAATTCAAGATTTTTGAGATGTTTCCTCTCCCACAGGTACTTCCCTTCCTTTTCAAGGGAAAAGCTGCAGTACCACAGAATCCACCATGTGGTGTCTGTTAGCAAATGTTGACTTTTTCATGGCAACTGGTGTAGGTACATCTAGATTGTGTATTTAAACATCACAGTTTTGTTTTCATTTCTTGCAAGAAGCATTTGACTGAGGTTAATGTTTTATATCAACAGAGTAAAAATAGCTAATTCTGGGCCCAAAGGTCATACACATCAGCACAACTTGAGTTCTGAAGTGCTTTTAACCTTGATTTTTCCTTGTATGCCAGGTCCTTTAAAATATACAACACATTTAACCCTGTCTCACAAGCAAAGGGGGGAAAAAAAAAAGAAACCAAAGATGTTTTCACTGTCTTTGGAAGACCATAATCATTTGACAATCAGAGAGATCTGATTGTATTTGAGACAGCACTTGCCAGAAAATACATGTGATAAATACAATTCGCTTTAGAGAAAGGACTACAAATCAGAACACAGCAGACAGACAGAAAAGGAAAAAAAAAGAAAAAAAAAAGACATCTTCCCCATCTGATTCATTAGATTTTTGGCACCCCAATTAAGTTCTGACAAGCTAGTATTCCAGGCACAGTAAAATATTGTTGTTCCACTAGGCTTGCTCCAATGTTTAGTCATAAGATCCATACAATAGTAACAGAACAGTGGCCTATCTTGACCAACAGTACATTAGTTATTATCTGCAGCACAAACACCTACCACTTTATACTAACATTTTGGCAGTTAATCTAAACATAGCACTTAAAGCTACATCATAATTTTGAGATCTAACTGGGTCATTTTCCTTCCAGCTGGCACCAGTAAAAAGTATTTTATAACAAAAAAGTAAATGAAACTTTTTTACAAGAGGGTTTTTTTTTTTCTGCTCTTTAATGGCAGGAGCACAAGTATGATTTCAAGCACACACGACACATTTTTCAAGGCCTGTTCGTGGTGATGCTAAGTGAGTGAATTACAATAAGATTTATTGTGCAGTGCTGGATGTCTGATTTTCCATCCACTGCTGGGAGCTTCAGTTGGCGGGAACTAACAGAGGCGCCTATTATGCACAGCCTGGTTGAAAATGTGGGTTTGGTGCAAATCCTCAGGCACAGGAACATACTGCACATGCTGGCATGGAGAAAGTTGATGAAAAGAGGGGAAAAAAGGACTTTTTAAGTGGCTTCTTAAATATTTGGTAATCCATTCCTTCTACGAATTGTTTTGAGAGGAAGAAGAGAGAAGTCACAAGAGATTTACCTGTAAAACTGGTGTCATAATCTGTGGATATAAAACAAGATAACTAATAACTTACTGTTATTGTAGCTGGATCCCCTGCTGACAGGATTCAAAGTGAACAGGAGCTCACCAGAAGTGTTCTTAATATTTTACTTCTCCCATCCTTTTTGGTTTTTTTTCCTCTTTCCTTTTATTTCTTCCTTGTAGGTACTGGAAACACAAGTCCATCTTTAAATAACTACCTATAGACTTCTTTTCCTTACCCTCCTGTACCTTTTTCTGGCTTTCTCAAATATTCCACGTACACACCCAGCTAGCTGACTTTATGTATAGCCCATGCAAAAGTGGAGAGGGGGAATGCTGGAAGGAAAAAATGAAAAGACAAAATCAGAACAGACACAGCAAGAAAAAGCAAAAACATGGAGGAGAGAAAAGTGAGGCTACAGAGCTCAGAACTGCCTGCAAGAGATGCATGAAAGATATGAGAGGCGAGCAGGGATGGATGGATGGATAGAGGCTTGAAGAAAGGAAAATATAGAAAGAAAAAAAATTTAAGCAGGAATAGAAAAACCAGTTGGAGGGTGCAAAAACCGACTAAATGACTTGTTCAGAGTAGAACTGGTATCTCTGTCCTGCTGAGCCACAAACCCAACTTCCTTTTAATACACTGAGCACCTCCTCTTGGGTAATGTAGTTGGAAAATCCACTGCCACTTCTTCACTTCCTTGGGAGCATCTTCTGGGGGGACCTTCTTAACACACTCTGCTCCACAACTGGCACTCAGAAAAGGCATTTGCCTTTAATGATGCAAATCAACCAAACAGTGAAAAATACCCAATAGTCCACAAACCTGATGTTCTTTTTCATTGGTTTGAAAGATCATATATCCAAACACAGTATGATGCCCCAAGTTCACAGTATAGTGATGAGCTGGGAATACCTTTCCCTGTCTTTTGGTTTATGTTAGGTACCATTTACTACTCTCATAAAATCTGCTTCGACTATAAAATTTGACGTCATCTTTTCAATTTTCTCAAGGGGGCTGTCACTGTCTAGAACCTGCAGTGTAGTTCCTTAGCCACACACGGGATGGCACTGTTAAAATTAGTCCTCACACACCAAATCTCTCCTCCACTCTGACTCTTTGTGGGCAGCAGATTCAAAGCTTTATTCCCCAGAAATGTATCTATCCCCCACAAACTGATATCACATGTTTTTATGCTTGGGCACTCATTATACTTTTACTTTGTACCAAACATGGAAAACCAGTACCCATAAATGTATTAATTCTATGTTGTGATTTTTTGAAGGTTTGGCAGCAGAGGGGAGAAATAAAGAGTTTGGGTACAGTATAATACTGTGGTATTTCATTCTCTCCAGAGATCTATAATTTTATGCATGTTGAAAAAAATGTTAAAGAAACTTAATGTATGGAACATAAGGAACCAATTTTCTTCCTTAAGGAATAAAACCCCAAAAATTAAAAGAAAAAACAAAACAAAACAAAACAAAAACACACCTTCGGGCTATAAGCATTAAAAATATCATTCCAAATTGAACCATCCACCAAAACAGAATGCAGAATAGAAAGAGTAGGCAGAGTTAAGGAATAACCATTCATTTTTGTCTCCTCTTTGTAGTCACATCTCTTAATTGTCACTCAATTTATTAGCACCCTGTAATTTTATGGCAATGTGACCATAAATTCTAAATATGAACAACAGCTGATGGAGACTCCCTCATCCCATTGACTGAGTCAGAATACAGGACATCACAAAAGTTTTTATTGTTGTTAGGAGAAGGCAGAGAGAGAACAAGGTCCAAAAAAGACAAGTAAAGTACAGTTAGAGTCCACAATAAAGCTAAGTCTCCAAAATACAAGCTTTCTTCAGATTTCTGCTGTTACACCCTTGCCAAAAATCCCCTTCTGATCTCTAATCAAGAATCAGCTCAACCACATGCAGGGTAGCAAGGGTGACCCTGTAACTGTCACGCAGAAAACAACCTGGTATTGTACAGCACCCCTCTGCTGTGTGCCTCCTCAGGAGCATGGCTCCAGAAACAGCATTTACCTGCAGGTGATATTTAAAAGGAAAACCCACACATACCCTTTCAGGGCCCTTTAGTACAACATACACATTGTGTGGCCTGCAGTCTGGAATGGCACATTATATAATGCAGTGCCAGACAGGCTTCTCAGCACTTAGGTTCAAAAACAAGCACTAGACATAGCACATCCTTGATGTCAGGGCCTTTTTTGGCCAGCAGGAAGGGCATGGAAACTCAGTGTTATTTAAAATGGCCATTAACATCTGTCCTTTGACAATTCCAGGGGCCTGGAACTGCATTTTCTTTGGGTATATCTTTACCCAGTTTGGTATGAGAGTTAATGGTAACTGCAACCCTCTTCTCCACTTATTTCTCAGCTTAAGAAAATATCACATTATACATGAGGAACAGAACTTCCACACCCAGGAAAATTCCCTGGAAATGCCATCAGGAGCTTTGAGAGATACTGATTTGACATAAGACATGGCAAGGAAGACATAATTATGTCAAGAATCCGATGTATTCACATCACACCAACTACAGCAGGCAAACTGAGATAAACTGAGATAACCTCCAATTTTACCACCTTTTCTTTCTGTAGATTGCCACCCTATCTCTTCTCAAACCTTTTTCTCCTTAATGGATGCTGCAATACCCAGAAAAACTGCCTTCCCATGGCACTGACACAAGGAAATCCAGCTGCTCTTATGTCTCTCTAGACTCTACATGTCTTGCCTCTGTAGTATTGTCAAAACTCACCCAGACCACAAGAAAGGGAAAATAAACAGGTGAAAGGTGCTTCCCACCAGCAAACACCTTCCCAAACATCCATTTTGTTCAGATCAGTATTTTGAGGCAAATTCCCCTCCAGGAGCTCTACTACAGCAGTGACAGAGAGCCCTAGATTTCAGCATGCTTTGTTCTCAGTGAGAGGAAGCAGAAACTGCCAGCTGAGGAACACTGCTCCCCAAAGCTGAGAACTAAAAGTGTTTATTGTTCATTTTCCAAAAAGTTCAAGAATCTTAAGACTTTCAGAGGGGCCTAAGAGAATTCGGCATTTCTAAACCTATTAGGTACTTCTAAACCTATGCCTTCTAAATATAAAATTTATATACCTCTATTTTCAAGTCTGCTCTGAAGGACATTTAAAGTAGGATTTTCTCTTTAATTTACTATTCTCAGGCTTGGTGCCTTATTTTCAGAGGCCACTATGAAAGATAACACATATTCCTCAGCCAAAGCTTTTCTGGCCACCAGGAATTTACCACTGTGGTGGCTTGATAGGACTAGAATTTCTCTCATCAAGTTTTCAACCTTTTTTCAGTCATTTATACTGTAAATTATTGTCTTCTTTCTTGAGAAAATAAACCCAGACCCCCCTGAGCATATGAAGAATCCATCATTCAGAAATACAGGCAGATGAAATTCCTGATTATTATGAAGTAAAAATCCCAAGATCCATTAGCCTAACAAGAACCCCATTTGCAGCTTAAAACAAACAAACAAACAAAAGTGTGAGAAATTATGCATCTGTTCCCACCAGCAGCAGTAAAAGCCAGGAGCAGGCTTGCACCCAGACTGCTACATTTTGGGTGCCAATATTATATTAATTACATTAAAAATGGAAAAACAGAAACCCTTCTGCCTTCTTCATTTAGCTCACAACCACTTTTTCCCTATTTTTTCTAGAAAACGAGTGTTTTTCCATTTAAAAGGTGAGAGCCACTCTGTAGTTACAAGTGGTACTTTTTGACTTTCTTAATACAACCCTGTGGCTACAATTAACACAACGGATAAATAGCAGATCAAATTAAGGTCTGATCCTGTTTTACTCATAGGTGCAATCCTCACAATAAATTGCAGGTTAAGCTGTTGGAGGTAAATGAGGAGAGGTGGAAAGCATGCCTGAATTTTAAGTGTTCAGACATTAAAAGCAAGCGTGAGAGAGAAGATAAGCAAATATCTAGACAGAAAATTTGAAAACTTTAGGAAGATGTAATGCTTATTCTGAGATTCCAAATGCAGCACGTCTTGCACAAAGATTTAAGAAAAGGTAGGAAACGTGAGGGTTGTCTCTATGAGTCATTTAATGCTTACTTTTATCCCTCACTTGGGAATAACATTTTCAGAAAAGAAGTAGAACATTATTTTTCTTCTCATTATTTCAGAATGCTTTATGTTCATTTCAGAACCCCACTGTCTTTGAAGTTTGGGGTATAAGGGAACACAGATTGCCATGCCTGGTCTTATTGTTGTGGAAATCCACTACTTTACCCCATTAAAAATGAATAAATAACTGAACCAATTTGAAGTTCTCCCCAACCTGAGACTTTTACAGGTGTCTTAAGGCTGCATATTGTCTGATATGTCCTGTTTGCAATTCAATCACAAACTCCTTGCAGTACAAGAATCAAAACATTGCAAAAGAACTGTCTCTAGGCATGATCAGGCTAAGGATCTTTAGGGAGGAATTACTGAAGGAAGGCAGCTTTATGAATCATTGTCTGAGGCACCTAACATCTAATAGAAATCCTAGGATTGTGTCTAGAAAAATCCTGTGCACTTACTGCCAAATGCTGAAGGAACTGTCCTTTCTCCTTGACACCAGGATATACTCAGAACTTCAGTGAAGCAACCTGGTATCTCAAAAAAAACCAAAAAAATTACCAGTTAATTTAAAATATTCACTATCCTTTATACCATGAAGTGTTGACCAAAAAATATAATTTTTTTTTAACTCCACTCACCCCAATTATCAAAAGACAGTGCTAGTGAGCTCTTTTACATTCTTCATCACAGCACTTTCCAAACACCCTGTGCCTGCTGAGGTTGCTCAGTTACACCAGAGATCTTCTATGTGTGTTTTGTCTCCATTAAACATTAGAGCACACTGTGAGAAAAACATAAGAATATGCCCCAAACCTTTGTCTTTTGTTTCTACTGCAAGACAGAAAAGACCAGTACACTGGTCTCAGCTGGGGGCACTTAGCCCAGCTGCTCCTTGGTATCATCAGTCCAACAAGAACCAGGTGTGTGGTGGAGCCTAAAGGACAGAACCCACAGTTCTTCTGTTCACTCTGCAGCATTGGTAGCATGGGGATCCTACTGAGGGTGCACAGACACATCCAAAACAAATTCCTCAGCAGCAAAGGCTGAAGTAGGAAAAAATGGAAACTGAGTCAAAATCTAAAGTTCTAAGTTGAATCATCAAATTTTCTTGGACTCTTCATGTCTTTTGACTGAATTACAGAAGGAATAAAAAATGCTTTCCTGTCACTATCCTGAGGTCTTTTTGAAGGCATTTTTGCTTCCAGCATCACCCTGGAAGTCACAGTGTTTGCCCTGTGTTCCTCACATCCCTTCCCAGTGACACAATCCCTCTGCAGCCTCTCCCAGGGGGCTGCCCGCAGCTCCAGCCACCCAGCGCCAACACCCTCAGCAGATGTGATGCAGTAAATGCTCTAAACACTCCCTGCTTCCCCTCAGGTCACAATAAACCCAAAATAATCGGCTAGAGAGGGACTGGAGGCCCCCTGAAGGAGTGGAATGCTGTGTTTGTCCCTCCTTCCTCTGCTGTTGCTGCCCTGTGGGAGGACAAGGTGAAGAGGACAGAAGTGGTGGGTAGGGAGTCCAAAGGGCAGCTGAGGATCTGGAGGGATGGCAGCCCTGCCCCAGCACGTGAGGGATGCCAGCAGCCCCTGCACTCAGTCCTGCTGCCATGGGCTGCACCAAGAACAACCTAATGACCAGTTTAGCAGTCTTCCCCACGGAGAGGTGGGATCAGCTGGTGATTTCTAAGAGTTATAATAATTTTCCCATAATTCTGTAATTTTAGAGGGCCACCTTAAATAACTGATGAATTGCAAGTACAGCAAATGAACATTAAACCATCTATCATAGAATAAAAGAACCATTAATCTTTTAGGAACTATTACACATTCACACTCGTATACACAGAAGAGGGGAAGTGGTGCCATTCTTAGTGTGGATTATTTCAGCTCAGCACAATAGCATTATGTGAATATTCATAATTATTCATTTTCCCTGAAATAAGACCTTTCTTTCCTTAAAATAATCTAAAGCTGCTAGGATATCTGGTGCTTTCCTCCTGTACCTGGTGTTATATAAAGTCACAGCAGTGTTAGGGGGGTTCTGCAGGTTCTGTTCACAGGAGAAGCTGATACAAATAAGATCATATAAACTAACTTTCCCTCACTTTTTTCTTTCAATCCATATTGTAGCTGTCAAAACCAGAAGAACTTTCTAGTTTCTACAATAACACTCCACAAAAGAGGTATCTTCTACCTAAAGGTTTTTCCAAAAGCCCTTTTCCCTGCACGATCTCTCAACACATGGCAAAAGACTTGCATTTCTTTTTGGGTGGGTGGATGGATTTGGGGGGATTTCTTTTTCCCTCTCCAGCACTTAGCCTTTGGTTTTCCAGCAGCTGCAGCTATTCTAGTGGAATTAACTAAGTCTGCAATCAAGTGTGGATTTCCTGATGTTTGAATAAAAGATATTTCATTGTGATTGAGTAATTTGATCATTAAGATCTATGATCTCCAGATTTTCTGAATTAAGTTTGTTAAGTTTTAACCAGATCCTGCAAAAATTGAGAGAAGTTTATAATCCTAAGTATTTTGGATCATACAAGGGACTTTGCAATTCAGTTGAACATAAACTGACTGTGTTCCCTCATTTTCTTCCATTAGAAAGAATAAATAGGGCTGTTGAAAAACTCCTTATCAAGGCTGTTCATTGGAATGCAAACTCAACTGTTCATTTGCCCTCAGCCATTTCATCCACCAAAATACCAGCCTGTGTTCCTGACTGGGAAAGAGTTGTACACATTAATAGCCCAAGACAATTACTGTAAGTGCTGAGGAACATGAGAATGAGATGCAGATGTTGGCCAGGCTCAGATGCTCTCATTAGCTGTTATCTCCTGTTGCAAGTGTGGAACATAAACCTACTGGGCCAGGAGGACTAGGAGTCTAATCCAGTAAGACAGTTACTGTGTTTTCAATTTTGTAACTTATTTGTGATTAATTAGTTGTGAACATACAGTAGCTAGAAAGAAATTATTAGCCTTTATGGGGGCTTAGTGACAGAAATACCTTTCCACTTGGTGATTGCAGTGTCTTGCAGGCTAGGGTTGTGCTGCACGGCTCTGGATCATAGCAGAATCTCTCTATTTTCTGATTTTAAAATACAATCCCTGTGACCTGACTTAAAACAAAGCTTGGTCATGCATCTGATGTGTGAGGTACCTTATTCATAAAATTAAATTGGGAAGTTGTGGAAGTAATGCAAGAGTTGGGGGTTTACATTTAATGTTTGCAAGCTTTGAGCTCACATCCCATTTTTGAAGTTTAAATTAAAATGCCTGCCTGGTTTCTTCACACATCTTGAGAGTCCAGAAGAATGGCAAAAAAAAAAAAAGACCCAAATAATCAACATGCTTTTCTTTTACAAATTGATTATTTGAGGAGCATTATTTAAAGCTCTAATAATAACATTTTTCTTTTCTAGTGATCCTTTGCTGATGAAATACAAGAGTAACCAAAAGTTCAAGAGGTTTTAATAGAAGTTAGAGAAGCTTTTAAACTTTGTGGTGTCAAAGTAAATTAAATTGTCCCTAAGTAGTCCTTAATACAGCTGACCACAGTGATTTCTACAGGGCAATTATGGTTTACTGTGTCAGTCATCCAGCAGGCATTAATACAAAGCAGAACAGCTCTGAAGAAGTTTGTTATGGACTGTCATGTCAAGGAGGCCAGGCTAACCTGAAACGGCCTTGATATTATTAGAACTTACTGAGGGTCAGATTCCAATTAATCCACAGATTTAACAGTCCTCTGCTGTCGTGGGTCTTGATACAATTAAGGAATAACAGATGACAGAAGGATACTTCCTGGCAGCCAATGACCGATGGCAGTATTTGAAGGCCCTTAACCCAACTGGTCATTAACTGCTCAGAGACACAACCTGGAGCTCATATTTTCTATTATAAACCATATATTAAAGATATAAATCAACTACTACTTTTTCCTCCTCCTCCCAATCCCTATGAGCTGCTGCTGTTGGGCTACTGTGGTAGCAGTTAATCACCATGGGAAAATCCCAGCAGGGAGACAGGCTCGTGCCATACCTTGGAATCTTGGAAACCCCAAACTGCAGCCATCCTGAGGGCTCCCAGGGAACCTGCAGCTGGTGAGCAGAGTTTGTGCTCAGCCAGGGGGAGAAACATCTCAGAGCAGGAGAAAGGACCAGAGCGGCAGGGCTACCTCAGATCTTGTATTTGTTGTGCTCTATCACTTGTTTGGTGCTTCCAGTGCAGTAGGCCCCTCCTGTGATGATTGGAATAACCATGGTAACTTAGGAGCTTATTTATTCTATTTATTGCAGTGAACTGGTTTGAGGTGCTGCTCTCCCCAGCACCAGGAAAAAGCAATGTGCTGCTCTTGCTATATGGGTTAGCCCCCGACACACAGCCTTGTCCAGAAGAGTGCTGTACATGTGGAGACAAGCCTCTGTCCTGCATGGCAATTAGTGCACATTTTTTTAGATTGATAACTAGAGATGTCACATGAACAGTTTGTACCTTACTGCTGCAGGAAGTAGTGACCTTTTGTAGCCATTGTTTGCTTTTCGTTGTGTACCAACCCAGCTGACAACACCAGCGTGTTCCAGATTGCTGATCAGTCCTCACAGCTGCAGATTTGGGTAAGAAAAAGGAGAAAAATCACATGGCAACAGGTGTGTTGGGGGAACAGAGGAAATAGATTAAATTAAATTGCACAAGTCAATATTTATGTATTTCTCCATTATAACATGTTGGTGAGACTCCTCGTTACCATCCACTGTTGACTTTGAAGTATTCCACCACAGAGATTCATAGTGCAGAATGTCATTTTTAGGCAGTCCATTTATGATGCTTTCTCCAAGGAAGAAAGGATTCTGTCCCACTTGGATGTTTCAGGGTGGTTTGTGCACCAGCTGAAACTTGACTAGAATCTGATGTCATGTACAACCAAAAGGCTCTGTTACATTTCTGCTCCAGTACAGTACGCTTCAGAGTAATTTATTATTTTCCTATGAAAACCATGACTAATTGCTAAGTCAGAAACCAATCACAACACACCAATGGCAGCAATTTACAGACATGGCAATATGGCAACTACAGGCTTTTTGTTATGTAACTTTGGTTAGTTTGTTTAAAGTTATATGCAGCGGAAAAGGGGAAAGCAAAGAAAGAAGAAACATGAGAAATGTTTTGTCTCATTTCTACTCACTAAAAATCCTTCTGAGATTATGCTGCTACCAACAGCATTTCCTGCACACAAAATTGACAGTATTCAGTGTATATTGTCAAATTAGATTGGTTATCATGCATGTCTTTTACAGCATATGGTGTTAATGGATTTCAGAGGCTGGAAAATGCCTTCATAGACTAGGAAGGCGTGGGTAAAACATAAGAGCTGCAAAATTCAGTCACCAAATTTACAGGAGGCCAGCTGAACAGGCCTAGTTGCATTTTCCCATCGACTCATCATGGTCAGTCTTTAATACTAAATTCAGAGGAATAAGGGATGCATAGAAGAAATCACACACACATCTCGTAAAACAAAATTTATCTTTAATTTGTAAGTGTCAACAGCAGTACAAAAGATGGAGTGATGGTGAATAGATTAAGGGTAGAGAGGACAGTCTTGAGGTAAATGAGCATAAATAGGCAGTCTTATAGACACTCCCCTGAGGGGTCTAAACCCCTATCATGGCATATACTGTATCACCCAAGGATGACATGTTTAACATATCAGGAAAGCACCTTGTGCAAAAAAAAAAAAAAAAAAAAAAAGAAGAAAAAAAATTTTAAAAAATCCCTCCCACCCGAAACATGTAGGTAAGGTGCCAACGTACACCAGAACATACTGTATATGGACAGTGTCTTTCAATTTTGTCTTTTCCATCAATAACTGAGGCAGAGGAGGAGAAGACTCTTAAAAGTACCACTGAAAGATTATTTAATATTTAATTTACCTCACGTCAATACTGCACAACAAAATCCAAGAAGTCTGTTTATGCAATGAAGCAGAGCTAAGAATAACTATTCTCTTTTTTAATCTGAGAACAGATTTTTTTCTTAAATCAATATCCTTAGCAAACTTTTTTCTTTCTTTTTTTTTCTTTTTACTGTATCAAGAGGAGAGTGTGAGATGTGATGGCAACCTTTAAGTTCATTTAAAAACTTTACACTGGACTGTACAAGATTTTTTTTTTTGATAAACTATTTACATTTTCAGACTTTAAAACATATTCAAAGCAGCAATAGACACTAGTTTTTCCTCTAAACGCCCAAATAATTACCGGCCATGGGCCCAGGTAGGTACCTGCACTGTATATAGAATTTCTACAAAGAAAACCTGCCCATTAAGTAGCCAGTGGCTGTTAAACAAGCAGCCCTTGCCAGTAAGAGCTGCACCCAGGGTGTTGCTATAGGAATCAAAGCATAGTACCTTGACAAGAGAGTCTCAGTTGTCCCAACAGCTCTACACAAACTTTACAATTTGAAACAGCAGCTAGCATGTCAGTCCAGCATGTCAGTGAATTGTGCTGATTAAATTAACATAGAGTACAATCTCACAATATACATCACAAACAAATTACAATGTCAGGAAATAAGAGTTACAGTAAGATAAGTTATGTAGTAACAGCTTATAAGCTTGTCTTAATGTAATAAAAAAAAATTTTACATGGGAAATACAATAATGAATGAACATAAATGCTAAGCATTCTAGTTTGCTACAAGCTGAAGAAAGGTACAAGAAAAAAAAACAACATTGCTTTCTGGAAAGCAAAACACAAATGACAAAGGAAGACAAACGGAGAATGCACACTAGCAGGTCTGCAATGTGCAGCATACAAACAGTTAAATATTTGCACATTCCCCATATTCCAAGAGCACCAAGGACCTCACTTGTGGTTTTTAGAAAGCGGAAATTACAAAGCAAGCCATGTCACTAAGTTGCTTTATAGCTTTCATATTGCCATAAATACCAATTTGATGTTTTCCTTCAGCCCAGCTCACCCCACCCTACCCCTTTTTACCCAGCGTGTGAAATCTCAGAATACTTCTTTGTCACCATTTCCAACAATTCTGGTGGTTAAGAAAGGGCTTCGGATTAAAATGAAATTATTTTGCATATGCATTGTTTTTTCCTTCTGTAGCAGGCCATTGCTACATATCAAAAATGTAGCTTGATCTGAGAAAAATCACAGATTTTAATGGGTTGTACCAAAAAAAAAAGTTTAGAAGAAGTTTCTTTTAAAGGAAAAAGTGTTTTGTAAATGATCAAATGAGGTCATATAGTATTATTCTTTTAAAAGAACATGCTTAAGTGCCACCTTGAATCTTAAAAAAGCATGCAAAACACCAAGGGGTCCAAGCCCATTCATTAACTTCTCATAAAAACATGAAGAACTCTATCATACATCCTGCCGGATGCATCTCCAGTGCAGCTGTTCTTACTGTGGCCCTGGCTCAGCAAAGCTCACCCCACTTAACACCAACACTGCACTGCTCCTCTTGACCAGCTTGGAAGCACTAACATGCTTCATGTCAGGCAGGTAGGTAGGTGTTTTTCTGGGGGAGAATGGGGTCTAAATCTTGTAGAATGTTTTGTTGGGAGATGATTTTGAGATGCCATGCCTTTGATGTGGCCAAAAAACAAAATGCAGAAAACCAGCCCGGAGATTAGATGGCACTGGGAGGTGGTTGTGTGGTGTTTATCCAAAGCAGAGGCTGCTCACAGCTGGCTGCTGTGCACTTTGCTGAGGGTGGTGTATTTATTGGGGCTAATCCTGCTGTTGGGTTTGCATTTCCATCCCAGAGCCATCCCTCTATCTTTTCCCTCCCCCTGCAGCTGAGTACACTGATTTAGGAGCACTGTGTCAGGATTCTGTGAATGCTCAGCAGGTGGTTTCACAAGCTAAATGGTGATGCCCAAACATACAAACAGACGAGAATCTAGCCAGTTCTCTAGACTTGTTTCTGCACATAAACCCTGGAAAGAAGTATGGTTTCTGTTGGGACCTTTCTCTTCCATTTTTATAAAATAAGAAGTGAACTATTCTGGCTGGTACCAGACTGTTTGGTGAGTCTCCTTCTCTTGAATATAAGTATTTAATAATTTTCCAAAAGAAAATATAATGTATCTGTTAATGAAATAAACTGTTCACAGAGAAAATAGTATTACTATATTAGTGCTCCTGAATGGAGTTATTTTTCCAGTCAGTTTCTAAGGGGCCTCAAACACAAAGCTTAAGAAGCAATTCCATGAATCCTCTTTGTGTATTGTGTGAACAATTCCTCTGGTTTTATAGCCTAATGTAACAATAACATGATAAAATGGATGTACAACATAAAGGTTTGATATCACCGAGTCTTGCCTGCATTGCAAGGGCCATTTCAGTCATTTTAATCTTTCAGGGATATGCTTTTGACTTCCAAATGTCATTCTTGTTAAGTAAAATATCTCATTGGTTTTACTTGGATTCAGAAGACTGTGTTTCCCATCAAATGTAGCCAAAATTTGGCATGTTTCATGTATCAACTTTCTAAAAAAGAAGAAAGTATTCCCTGTTTGTGGAATATGCTATTAAAAATCAGAGAGAGCACAAGTGAGGCATCTTGCTGTCCCAGCTACAGGTCCACAATACTGCGCTCACACTGCGGGTGTAAATTCAGCATCTACATGAGGTACAGTGACTTGTCAGCATTTAATATGGACCAACATACACTGATATAGAACAAAAGTAAATACATAACTTATACTTCACTAAGTATCCATGAACAAAAAATAAAATTCTATTTCCTATGTTATATTTACACAATTTAAAAAAAATCTAAAATGAGATGGCAAATTCATCAAAAAACTTTGTTTTGAGCTCCAATTAATAAAGTAAAAATGTTGGGTTTCATCCTTATGATTGTCCTTCCTTGATTTCTACTGACATTTTAGAGCCAATGTCGGCTAATAAATAGAATAACACGCTCATAGGCACAATTCAGATTCAAATATGTTCCTCCCACTCCCCCAGCCAGTAAATGCAATTTTTACCAGCTGGTGATTCCTGAACAGCCAGTCATTTTCGAGAATGTGGCTTTAACATACAGAGCATCAGCACTGAGGCAGGGCTGGAGCTAAAACAAAGTGTTCATACATACATGTATTTTGCATAAATAAATGAAATAACAAGACATAAAAATGACTCAAATCCGGCAACTGTGAGGCAGGCCCACACGAGTCGAAACAGATGACTTTTGTTCATGTAGTTTTCGTACAACAGTTTCACATTAGTCAGAAGTGATAAAAAATACCATTTATATCCAGTGCTTATAACACTTACGAAACAACATCTGTGAGTGTGTGTTTTTTTTGTACTACAAGCAAAATCAAGTTTCAGTCCTAAAGAACAGTCCTTTGTTCTCCACAAGCCTGCAGAATATTATTTTGGCATGGTCATAAAATTAAAAAAAAAAAAATTAAACTACTAATCTAAATGTTTGCCTTTGTGCAAAAAAATAATTACATAAAATACAATGCTAGCAATACAGCATTCTACCTATGCAACAAAACCAGGAAAAAAAGAGAGCAAGAGAGAAAGTGACATGGGGGGAGGGAGAGATACTTCTAACTGGAGAATTATGTAAGACATTAATAAATAGTCTTTTTTTTTTTTTTTTTTTATGAAATAATGATGTCCTCCCCCCAATCTGAGCTGAATGTATTAAAACCAGTTCAAATTCCCAAGCTATTTTAAGAACAAAAACCCACTTTCTATCAGTACCTTAGCCAGCTTAAAGAGGACGCTCACCAGCTAATGACACAGCATATGCCTTTGAAGACTTGGCTAGACCAGTTTATTGCTTATTAGACATGGACTCAGAACACAGTTAAATAAATATTAAAAATATAGCTTTTTTTGTTCCAAATTACAAAATGGTCAGAGAAATTTGACCATTGTGTTTCTATGCCATTATCTTTATAAATTGTCCTGTAAATTGAACAATCTTTGTCTCAGGGGGTCGTTCTCTCACATAGAAATGCGATTCCTACAGTGGCAAAAATGGCTGTTTCTGACAGGACAGGGATCAGTGGGGCAGTCAGGAGGGAGATTGCTCCTCCACAGGGCATCCTGCCACTGCAGCTCTCAGGAGTGTCTGCAGAGCAGGAGGCACAAGGACAGCCAGACTAATACAGGCTCCTTGTGTTGTCCGAAGCAAAATCTGTGCAGCTCCATGAGTAGATGCTCCCAGACTTCCAGAGGAGCTGCTCCAGGCCCCCTGGTACCTCTCAGCCTGAGCCTGAATTTATCACCAGTGTGCTGAACACAGCCAATTCCAAATAAAAGAGTTGAGGATCTTCAGCACAGTTATTCCTCAGGCCTATTGGATCTGTATATATATACAGTGATCTATTCGTGAACAGGAGTGGAGTATGAGGGGGAAAAAATAAAGGCAGTTTCTCCTCCTGCTTTGAAATCTAACAGATTCACAATCTTTGAATTGAATCTTGCATATTTCCGAGAATTTTCTCCAGTAACTGCATTGTTTCTAGAAGTAATACAGACAGATATTTAAATTTCTATAGCACCTTACATCCAAAGATCCCAAAGCTCTTGATGAGTCACATTCCCACATGACTAATATACAATAAATATTTTTGATGACCCAATTTTGCACCTTTGCAATTAGATATTTGAGTGGCCCTCCCTCCCCCACCTGGAGTCTCACCAATAAATCACTGCATAAATACTTAAGGTAGTGCAGTTCCTTCAGGTGGCAATGGGAACATGAAGTGCAGAGTAATGATTTGCCACAGGTTCCTCAGGCCCTAAAAATTCAGCATGGTGGACTGTAAATGCAGTTTGGATTTTACATCTGCCCTTGCTGTCTAAGTGTAGAGGTTTAAAACTATAAACACATTTTTAGGGGCATTTGTACTCTATGTACATATAAAAGTACTCACTTTATTTTGCAATACATATAGCAGAGTGTTTCCAAGTGCTCCTTGAACATACAGTGTTAGAGGAACAAGTGAATTTCTCACTCATAAAGGTCATGTTCATTTTAGTAGCAGGTGCACTTTTATTTTCATATACCTGTGTGATTTAGGGAAGGGGAAAGAAGAGGCTCTTTAAAATATCAGTAAGGAATTGTAAGTGTAATGCCACCAACTGTACTTTTAAAAATAAATATTAAGTATTTGGACCCTTGACATTCTGGAATGAATAAATTATTTAAGAGAAAATGTGTTAAGACTGAATGCAAGGGTTAAAAGCAAAGGGGTAGAGAATGTAATCAGAGGTGGCCTCACACTGCTAAGACAGGCCTGTCCATAGCTGGTGATCGCTCTTTTGTGCTTACTTAAAATGTCACACTAATGGCACATCAAGAGGCAAAAGCAATTGGGCACATGCACTATGGCAACCATGTTCACTAATTAAGAATATCCTGTCTCCAGATTCCTGAGTACTTTACCATATTCTGGAACAAAATTAGGTTTCATATATATTTTTTTTTTAAGATGCCAAAGGATTGTCTAAGACTTTACAGTGTCTCCTTTAAGACTTTTTTGTTTAAATGTTAAGATTCAAAAGTTGTGAAAAGTTTGGCACATCAGAAGTTCAGCTATACATATGAAAAAAAATGGAATTCAGAGACTATTTTTTAAAGACAAGCTATGATGCACAGGTGTGCACACTTGCGGACTTGTTCTGTTTCACAATATGAAATCTGCAGTTTTTGTTTTCTAAAATAATCCAGAATAAAAACACATTCACAACCTGTAGGCTGGCACAGCATACCTGAGTGAGAATGTATAACCCCCATCTAAAACAGTAACTTAAACCTTTATCAGCATCCAAACGGAAAAAGACAAAAGGTAAGACTTGTAAGACAGCTATTGATTCATATAAGTTCTCAAGTCCTGATGTCTGATATTTATGTCTTCATCTAAATTAAAAAAACAAAACAAAACAAAAACAAAAAACCCAAGTTCATGAAAAATTAGGGAAACAATCTGTCTCACACGATAAGAAACATTTAAGACCATTCTGCTGATGTAACTGTAGGAGCCACACATGCATGCAGGCTCTTTAAGAACTTTTGTTCAAAAAAACCCCAAAAAAACCCAAATGAGTCTGAGTACTTTAATTCTGTGAACACTCCTCAGTTGGCACTGACTGCCTCATGGGCTTCGTTTTCACTACTATAGTCTGATTTGGGATCATCCTCATAGTCCTCGTACATTTCTATTTCATCCTCTCCGTTTATCATTTCGTTTCCAGGAAGGCTTCCGCTGTCCGTCTTCATTCCATAAGTGCTCTGGATGACAGGGATGCTGGGCTCAGGGCTGGCAGAGGTGCTGGAGCAATCTGATGTCATCTGAGGGGACGGCGTGGTGGTCGCCATGGTAATAGCACCAGGGTAGACAACTCCTGTTCCCGTGGTGATTGGAATCTGAGGCTGTTGTCTGCAAGGAAAAACAACAGGAAAGCGTCACTGCCTGTGTGTAGAGGAGGGAAGACCTTCTGCAAGTCCAAAGGAAGGAAAAGCAGATGGTTTCCAAGGAAGGCTCCATGTATTCCTCTGGGCTCAGAGTCCTATATGGTATTGGTTCATTATCTCCCCCAAAGGACAATTGGGAACTGAAGTGTTCTCAGTCACTACCAGACATCCTTCCATGTACTCTACGTCTTTATTCAAACCATAATACAAACAGGCACTTGGACAGAGACCATCAAAAGGCTTCAGGCATCCTGTCATGCCTTCCTGCTACAATAGACACCATGCATCCAAAATCTAAATCCTCTAAACTCATAGCAAGTGCTTCTTAAAATGAGAGGACCTCAAGATTACCTAAAACAGCAGAGAGAAACTGAAGTATCTAACTTACTATGTAAGTAGTATGGGTAGACTAGCCAGGTAGACTCCTAAGGCACTTGGACATTCTTTTGACATTTGATTGCTGGCTTTTGATTTTTATTTGGATCAGAATGCCATTTGCTTTTCAGGATTTTATGTGTAAGATGGGGCTTTTGAAGCCAAGTACTTGATAAAAAAGGGAAACAAATCTGCCCTGGAAGATGCTGATTTTGTATGACTAGTTAATGAACATACATGCCTATTTGCATAATCTGTTTAAAGAATCATATATTTCAATGTATTCCCAACCTTCTTTAAAGCAATATTGACCCAGTAACAGTGAACTATTATGGATTTTAGCAGGAGAAACAGTGTCAGGTACATTTGAATAGTCTAAGGAATCTGCAACTTGACCACTATGCCATTCCATGCTAAATTCAAAAGTACATTTTATAAACCAGTCTCACAATTTCCTAATCATTGGCTGAATCAATACAGAAGATAATGTTAAGCTTATTTTAAAAAACTCTAAATGTCAAGTCTTTATTGTTCATTGATCAAACTCTAATTTTGATAAATATCACACTAGAGAGTTACAGGGAAGCTGCAGTCCTTCGGGTTTGAGTAGTGATACAGTGAAACCATGAACACCCTGTGTAACACACCACTGAAATAGTTTGCAGTCCTGCCACGGCTGGTACTGCTAGCCTGACTCTTGCAGCCTCTGCACAGCTTGAGAAATTCAAACATCTGTTGTGTAAGTCTCGTACACCTGGCTAGCAGCGAGCAAAAATGCAGTAATTCATTTGACACAGTCATTATACTCCTGTTTGCAAATGATGATTTGCAGATGATTTACAAACAGCTTGGGATTTTTCACTAAATTTTCACTTTTTAAATGGTCTGATAAATGTTCTGTGAAAACAATTTTCAGCCAATGTATTTGCTTGCAAGTGATTTTCTGCAAACATCTTTCAATACTTTATCCATAAAATTGAACACCTACCTCACATGGGAACATTCCTGGTTTAGGATTGCATGTTTTCAGGAGTATAAGCTATTACTGCTAAAAACCCACAAGTATCTCCTCCACAACTTTTAGACACAGAAAATATTCACATTAATGAATGTTTCCACAAAGCAAAGGAAAAAGAAACCCACACATGGTCAACAGAAAAATCCATGTAGTTGTCACCAGGCCATACACACTCAATTCTTTCTGATCTGCCCATCTAATAATCTTTCATCAGTATTTCTTAGAATAAATAAATTCACAAAACAAAGCATCACCAGTTTTTCATCAAAGAACACCATCATATCAATGCCAAATGATGCTTTGAGAAAAGTTTTCACAACTCCTGTAACAGAAGTTGTAGAACTGACTCCAAGAATGATTGAGACAAAGCTGCTGCTGTGTTACAGTTGACATTAAGTATCAGAACACTAATATCCACCTCTATACCTCTCCTCCCCAAAAGGTTTGTGTTTTTTCAGAAACAAATAGTCTTTTTACAAGCAATAGAACAATTTTAAAAGTCTGCTTAAGACAATGCTGTGAGATATGTTGATAAAGTGATGGTTATCAGTGTTAAGACCTGAAGGAAAAAGAAATCCTGTTATTTAAACCTCAGTCAGCAGAACCCTTCTGCACATCCACGTTTCTGTGGGACTGGGTACACTTGTCCCAGTACCACACATTTCAAAGTAGAAATGGAGATGGTCATCTGAGCAAAAAGAAGCAAAATTCACAGAGGTACTTTTTGCTTGGGAGCACACCAGGCAAATGCATGGCAAACTACTGAATGAATCTAATTGTCAAAGAACTTGATTGGTATAGCAGGAAAGTTAAAGGCTTACTGAATTTGTCATTCATAAATGCAGTCCTTTTTTACATGTTAAACAAAAATCAGACATGCTGTGCATGCCTGCTGCTGGCTGAGTAATAACTTTAAATTACCTATATCTCACTGTGGAACTGTAAACATGTGGTAACTGTACCACCTAATTGGAAAGGGTCTCAAATTGCTACCCATTTGCTAGCAAAAAATTTGCTAGCACTTAAACATGGGCACCTACACGCCTCCTGTAACTGGACACCTACCTCTGATTTAATACCTGTTATTATTTAGAGCTGATCAGGTTGTCACTGTAAATTCTGTTCTAGCCACTACATTACATCCCAGAAAGTCTTACATTAAAATATCACAAATTATATGGATGGCATATGTTACTAGAGATGAGTGTTATCATTTCCTAAGTAATTAAGTTCTTTTGGGGAGGAAAACAGAGCATTTGTTTAAATTCCCACTACTCTCCCTGAAAGGAAGAGTTGGAGTTTCTAACCTACAGCTCTGGCTATTATTTGTTCTTATGTTTTTAGATCTAAAAGGCATTCATCTTAATGGATTCTTTCATTATATTAAATTCCACACATTTAATCATTGCCTTTAGCTAGAGTTTTACCACCATGGAACCTTGGAGGGGGGAGATAAAAACATACTTTACCTGCAAGCTACAGGTTACAATTCAGCTGAGTTGCACAAGGAAGTTTTCTGCCTGTTAAGATTTCCAGAAAGCAACATTAATCTTCTGGTCTCTTCAGGTCCATGAGGAATGGTGGCAATCTCTACCTACCCTGGCTTCAAACCACTCCTGTCCCCACCATCTCCTCTGGCTAAGAAATCCTCATGTGGACAATTACTAGGGGCCACTCTCCTCTGCTCTGCCAGCACTGATAACTTGCCTGTCCACTCTGGGGCTTAAGATTTGGCCCAAAATATTTAAGTAAACATAAAAATGTAAGTGACATGAAAATTCTAAGCCAAACTGACCTGCTCACAAATTTGTGGCATTAATATTCTTAGTATTTTCCTGGAGAGTGTTCCTCTTTTGACTTTTGCCAAACCAGCCAAACATTTAAATTGGCAAATGACCATTGTTTTCTGATCCCTTCCCAACCATTTTCTGACAGCTATTTAAATGTCTGAAGCAGAAATTGATTGCATCAAGCAAAACGCTCATATGTTACACACCCCTGAAACTTACATTCCCATAAGGAATGAAATAACAGTAAATCTTACAAAAGCACCCATTGTGTACTTGCTTTAAGTTCAAGCTACAGGAGTATAATATTACAGACTTTTTCAAAACCATAGCCTAGCAACATTCAGACTACGTGTGTACAGTAGTTATAAACACTATAAAAGCTTTATTCTAAACATCTTACTCTGGTAAATCACAGGAAAAAAAAGTTACTGATTACATCATTTTGCAGAGAAATGTATATAGCATATACTTCTATTTAGAGTGTATTAGACTGTAAAAATGACTGAGCAATGAATTATCTTTGTAAGACAAGGCAACAAAAGACAGACTCAACTTAAAATACCTGAATTTATGGTTTATATATGATCCATTTGTTAGCTCACATTTATTTATGCATTACAAAAAACTACTATTGAGGATAAATTGTAAATTGCTTGAAGTCTATTCGGGATTAACTTATGCTGAAGGTATCATTCAAAAGTTCCATTAATAATTTTACTATTAAAAATAACTCAATGATTTTAAAGACATAGCTGGCTCCAGATTCAGCTTCCCTTATATTGAAAGCAGCAATTTTTAACATACTCTGCATTAAACATGAATTATTTCTGTACATTATCTGCCTCATTTGGAACAAAATTCATTAATGTAGGGATGCAATAGAAGGCCTACACACACTGTAAGTTCCACTCTGTTGTTTAGAATACTTGGAAGTTCACAGATTTTGTTCTATTACAATTACAATTATCTGAAAACATTAATTTCCTGGCCAATTTATTCCAAGAAATATTCACTCTCATTCAATTCTTTGGAGGTTTTTCTTCAAAAATCAGAAAAAAAGCTAGCCATTCATTAGCTTATTTCTCTATTGTATTTTAAATCCTGGCTAGTTTGTATCTTGAAATTCTTTAAACTCCCTTTGTGCATCTTACCAAAGTTTGTCAAAGACTGTGGTTCAGTGAAGTGAGCAGTGTGAGCCTTTTGCAAGAGAAAAGTTTGAGCTATGGAGAACTCCATGCTTGTGGTGGGGGGTTGTACCCATAGTGGAATTATCCTATGTTAGCCAGTGGTTCACCTAAGGGAGTCTGACAGGAACTAGCCTTTACCAGATTGCTTAAAACATAAATGGACATTTGGTATAAGAAAAATGCAAACATAATTATGAAAAATATATTTTCTTGCTTTTTACTATTTCCTTTAGCTATCTGACTCTTCACATATCTCTTACTATCTTTTTATTCCGGGATGATATTTTGTTGCCATTTTGGTGTGCCCATTCCCAATTTAATTGGTTTGTTCTTTAAAAAAAAAAAAGGCAACAAAAAAACCCCCCAGCAGTACTTCAAGCACTATGAAGCACTTGGCACATTTCATTGGAGTCTGTTTTGTACTTTTGTTCTCTATCTTCCACTGAAATATTTACTGTAAACACAGAGCATATTCAATCTGAAAAACCACATTTGTCTCTTATTTCACTCTGAAGAGGAAACAGCATCTCAACTCTCACGTCTACAGTTCTGAAGGACGATTTATGTTGTTCCATCAAAACAGTGGAAAAATAATGGGGGTGTGAGGTCAGTTAGGAAAACTGTTCCAGCTGATGCTTTATGTGATATTTATGTTAAACACAGGGAAGAGTAAGTTTAAGAAGCTGATGGGCTCAGTTACTGTGTTTCACTTAGTTATAATCTGATTTGGAAGAAATGTTGCTTTTCATTACTTAGTTATTCTGCTGAGACAAATGATTCCATGCTTTATGTTTCAGTTCAAAAAAAGATGTTCTAGTCTGTCTTTTTCACTAATTTTACTTGGTGTCTTCCAGTAAGTTTGTTTTAAATTATTCTTGAGGGAAAAGGGGAACTTGGGACAACAGTGAGAAGTCACAGGGAAGTATAAAATATATTATTTTTAAATCCCAGCCTGTGATTCCTCAGGACTGTAATCTATATTCACATTGTACAGCAACATGGATCTCATTTCATCTCCATTGAATGCATCCATTAGACTTCATACTCCCTTTTCCATCACTTGCACAACTAAAACTCATTGGTTTTGGTAAAGTCCAGTGCATCAACATATAACTGCACAGAGGTAGTTTACTCTGAACTTCTTCAACATCAATAGAACATGGTGAAGTGGACTTAGCATAAACAGAAATAGGAAACAATGCTTTCAAAAAATGGTGACATTCTCATGGTCTTCATGATCACACTGTTGGATATATTAGAAAAATGATTCATCTAGGCTGCACCAGCTTAGTTTTGAATAGCTTTCAGTATATATATTTTAATAAGAATTCACTCTTTAGGTAGGCACTTTTAGAAGTTTCTTAAATCCATCCTCAATATTCACTCCCATTTAGCCATCACATTTAATGTGTAAAATGCTACTGCTTAATGCTGTTTCGAATTAGCAAACAATTCTCAAATTGTTCAGACTGCTGTTTTGGCATTTCTTATGCATTTCTTGTCTAGATGTGATTTGGTCTGTCAATCTGCTTTGGAAGACATAAGCTAGAATTTCAGTCCCTCAATCTGAATATAATTTGTGATGTGCAATATAAATTCAGATTTCTATTTAGAGTCCTATGTGCAATTTTGATGGAAGACTATTAGTAAACAATTTCCCTTAGACAGAAGAATAAAAAAACAATGTCATAACTATAGACTGGAAGGCTATTTCAAGATATCAAAACCACTTCTATTTACTGATTGAAGAAAGAGCCCACATTGTTGCAGGCTGTACCACAAAATAATTGACTGCAACAGGAGTTCTGCATCCCAAGCCAAAAATGAGGGCACATAATCGACGTCAAGGTCAATTATCTGGTGGTGAAGTACCCAACAAAAGGAGACTATTGTGATTAGAGAAATAAGCAGAACATTGAGAATTTGGAAAGGCTGGCACTGGAGACAGCTTTTAGACTCTTTGTAAATCACCAGAAACATTGTGTTAGAGCACTGAGCATCACAGATTAATTCATAAAAAAAAAAAGAACAGGAGCGAGAAATCAGTTATGGTGCAGTTGTTTCACTGGACTTTTGTTATCCTTAGCCTGTAGATGTTTCATGGTGCTGCTTTCTCTGCTGAACACCAGAGGAAATAGCCCTAAAAATACACACAGTGTTCTTAAAACTATGCCAGGATCTTTTTGGGCAATACATTTTGAGTTATAAATCTACCCAGTCTATCTGTGCACTACTTGAAAGACTTCTTCTAAAACTTATTAAAATAAAAAAAATCATACTTCCCTATATAAAAAAATTCCTAGTAGCTTCATACCTTGATATCATTAATTTGTGTGTGTTCCTCATGCAACTGCTATTACTCCTCTCCCTTTTCCCCCTCTCCTGACTCCTATTCTATACAGGAATAATACTTTGTGTTTCTCTCTTTGTTCTTTTCTTAATTTAGGAAATGATGCTGGAGTCATTACTAACCCAGAATGGATTAGCTTACTAAAAACTCACAAAAGACATGATTCAAACCTTTCAGGCTAATGGGAAACAACTTCTTTTGCCTTTAAAGAATTCCACAATCAGTCTCATAATCAGCATTCAGTGGCAAACCGATAGCTCCATATTCCATCTTATGTTTTTAATAAGGTCTTACCGGTTCAAACCCTTTCCCTCTAAATGACATTAGTCAGTGACTTAAACAGATAACTCCATTTGGTTTCAAACAGCGTGCTCCATCTTGGAAAACAATGGCAACAATTGTACTCACCCTACGGTAAAAAACTGCCTCATCTCCTGCCTCCGAGACCTCATCAGCTGCTTGTATTCCCCAATGCGCAGCTTCTTCCCATCCACGATGCAGGTGCGTTTTGGTCGAGGCTTGTATTTGTAATTGGGGTACTTTTCTAGGTGGATCTTACTTAGTCGTGCCTGCTCTTCGTAATAAGGTTGTTTCTCTTGGTTTGACATGGACTTCCAGCGAGATCCTGTGGACACAAAATGTCAGTGAGCGCTCAAGTAAAGCGGGCTTAGCTGTGCACATACACAATTCAACGTGCCTTCTCACCATAATAAATTTTAATTAAGTTCGTTAAATAAACTGATTTAAATTTACATCAGTCTGAACATATATTGGCTTGCACAACCTGAGACACCTTAAAAGAACCCTGACTTTCAGATATTGCTGCAGACCAAGCATATGTAAATCTCTATTAAATAGGGTGCTCTTAAAATCAATAGTTAAGTCTCAAAATCTCAGCCTCGTGCTGCAAAACAGACTACTTAATTTTTTACAATAAGAGCATTAATCTGTGAGTAATTCCATACCTCTGTAATACCACGCACACTATGGTGGTTAAGGAAAGTCTGCAGCTATACTTTCACTGTTAAAAGCCTAACACATTGCCTAGGGACACAGGCTTCTTTGATATTTTTATGAGAATTTGGTTTATACACTCCTGCTAATAGATATTAATAGCTTGCTATGTAGCAGGAAAAAGGTATCAAACCCTGTAGATTCAGAAAAATTATGAACAATCCCTTGCTGTCTGGGCATCCTAAATTTACTGAACTTCTGATATAAGCTTGGCATAATACTGAAACCTATTTTAAATTGTGTTATGCATATTATTTTTTGCCAGATGTAATAAGCACACAGAACTGAATCTTACATTTCACAAACTCACATTGGAAAGACAAAAAGTAAAACAGAAAGCACACTGTAACTATATACACCACTTCAGGTACTGTAAACTCTCATTGAAAGCTGCACCAATAAAAAAGTTTAAAAATTAACACAGTGTACACAGGAAGAGGCAAAAGTATTCAGATCTCTTGTATTGTTTGTAAGGAGCTATCTAAACACTTGAACAGAGACGGGAATAAGAAATGCAGAAAAAAGCTTTTTGGTGTCTTTTAGATGAATAAAACGATTACAGCTGTGGTAAACGTGGGTGGAAGCTATTCTTTTACCAACATTTTTCATACATCAACAAATGGAAAAGTTGTATAAATATTATCCGAAGCCAGCAATATTCTGTGTCAGTTCTAATATTTCAGTCTCTTTTCTCATTGTCCTGGAAAAGTTGCACAGATATTATATGGACATAGACTTATTTGTGGCAGAGCAGATACTGACAGGTTAATTCCATGGTTAACAAACACTCAATTGCTGGCACTTCTGAAATATTTATGCTGTAAGTTTACATTTTAATGAATACAGTTACTATGCTCCTAATAGTTTTTTTCACAGAATGCACACAAATAATATAGATTCTCTACAGCTGCCAACACTGAAACAGTGAAGGTTTTATACAAAACTGAAAGGCTATTCATATAACTCACTTATATGGTAGACAAAAATATGAGAACTACTAAGAAAGATTTTGGAAGTTTCAGGACAAAGTAACATTTATTTCTATGTATTCTTGCCTCTGATTGAACTAACATGCGACAAACTTTGTATTTGAACTCAGAGTTTACAATAAAATGATTACAGAGGAAACTTGATTTTTACTTTTATTTATTATGAGCTACATTTGGAATCTGTCTTTCACTTCAAAGACTCAAAAAGCAAATATAGGTTTTAACATTTCACCACTCATTCTCACGTATGTTTCTAATTCTCTGGAGGGGTCTTAAAAAGCAAATCAAAATTTCTCAAAAATGAGTCCATTTATTTGCACAGGGACAAAATAAAACCCATGGAATATTCCCTGATTGTGTCGATCTATACAAATTAAATATTAACTACTGTGACTTTTACCTGAGCAATATTTTAATTGCACACTTCTAGTGGTTAGCTTTTTGAATATTGCTAAGTTTTGAACCAAACATTATTTTGGATGTGGAGTTTGCATGTACAGGTCTTTTGAACTGTGCCAGGTTACTTTCTTGATTTTGCACTGTCTGATATTAACCTCTGATTTTGATTTTGTACATTTTAAACTTTTTCCCAGTATTTACTCTAGCAAGTCCCATTTTGCATTCAGGTGATTTCTAGTTCAAGTGCATTTTGATGGGATCTTGCAGTTATTGAGACTTTATTGGAACACACTACCACAACAGATTTCACAAAACATTCCTTTTCAATGCTACTAAGTTTTAAAGCATGATGTGATGCTGTTGGCAATAAAAAGTATTAGGGAAGGGGCAAAAAGGGAAAAGAAAGGGAATAAAAATGAAAACAAGCCATGAATTTTCATTTGCATAAGTTTCAGTAATTCTTATTTTGGTGAACATCCACCAGAAAAAGATATGTCCTAAAATTAGAGAAGTTCATAGAACTGTAGAATGGTTTGGGTTGGAAGGGACCATAGAGATCATACAGTTACAGCCCCCTGCCATGGGCAGGGACAACTTTCACCAGGTTGCTCAGAGCCCCATCCAACCTGGCCTTGAACACTTCCAGGCATGGGACATTCACAGCCTCTCAGGCAACCTGTGCCAGTGCCTCACCACCCTCCCAGTAAAGAATTTCTTCCTAATATCCAACCTAAACCTGCCAACACAGCTTGCTGCCTGCTGCCTTGCACTTACCTAGGATTTTGCTGATGTTGGAGTTGTGCATGTCGGGGAAGGCCTGGAGGATTTTCCGGCGCTCGTCCTTGGCCCAGACCATGAAGGCGTTCATCGGCCGCTTGATGTGGGGCTCGCTGCTGGCGCGGCCCCGCGAGTCCCGGTACACCCGGGCTTCAGCCACCGTGGCCCCTCCTGTTGGCCAACAATAATACTGCTGTAGTTTAGCTGCAGAGCCATTCACTGCTTTACTCCCTGTAACGTCAGGGCAGGAGGAAACAAGATGGATGCAAAACATTATTATGTGCGTTAGGAAAGCGTTTTCAGTGCTCTGCTTATTTTAGCCTCTTTTGCCCTCTCTCTCTCTCCCTGCTACCAGATCTATGAGAAAGAGAAAGATATGGGCCAACCGGTGGTCTCAGTGCAGCTGAGATGACCCAACATCAAACTGAAGAAACAAATTGAAATTGGTATTTCTCCAATTAAGACATGGAAACTTGATAAAGTTTCCATCTGGGGCTTTACCATAAAATACATTCTCTGAATGCTCAATAAAACTCACATAAAAGTTACATTTGAGAATTCAAACTGATGTAGGCCTGCTGACACAAGCCATTGGCAACGACATTGCTGCTTGAGCAGTGAAGCACATGCCAAACATTTCATAAAATAAATTACACCATGCACCAGGTACATTTGTATAGAACAGATTATATTTGGAGCTGAACACTCTAAAGTTGCATCTGCTTTAATTGTATTCTAGATGTGCTTTGAAGCATTTGAACCACATATATGTAATAAAACTGTCTTCCTCCAACAAGCACATGCACAGCACGTTGGAGCACTCCAGAGTGGGAGACAAGTACCCCAACTCCGTGCCTGCTGTACCTTAGTGTATCCCAGTCTTTATCTGCCATCAATTCAGCTTGTACATGCCAGCCCTAACTGGGATTTTGAATGCATCCAGCCCTGTTTCTTGACCACAAAGAGCAAAGGCTTATGGGAGTTTAGAGATAGCAGATCTGAGGTGTAGAACCAATTACTTGGGGTGAAACAGATGACCAAGGTATGCCTTTACAGGAGAAAACTTCTGAAGTTGTGATGATATGTTTTTAGAGCTATAGCTTAGCTATTGAAAAAGGCAAAAAGTGTTTACAGTGGGAGAATGACAGTCTCAGACCTCACCAAACTGGTCCCATAATTTAATACCTTGAAAAGGCAAGATACTTGACAAAAAAATTAATACAGCAATAGACCTCCTTTTTTTATAAACTATTACAACAACCAATATGAATTTATTTGCCAAATAGTGTAAGATTAATTATTTACAGTACGTAAAACAAAACACTGAAGTTTTGCTGAATACAGGCACAAGTTTTAGGTTGTGCAAAAATCAATTTTCCTAATTCAGATTGAAAGCATCATATAGGCACACCTTTCTAAAAATTCTATATAAGAAACACATTTGCATGAAAAAGGGGCCCTAAAATAGAGGATGCATAACTAATACACTACCTTTTTGCCACCAGGTCCACAGTACATTAATTTCATTTAAAACGCACTGACCATACAGGATAAATTGATTTTGCTTTATATGGTGTTGACAGCCATGTTTATTGTGCAGTGAAATGTAGTGTAGTTGCAAGCTGACTATATCCATCAACACAGGGCAATATGCTGACTACTGGGCCAGATGAAGACATACATTACCCTGAGAGCAAAACATCATTCGCACACAGCAGTGTCTTCTCCTGAGGATCACCCCGGTAATTTATGATGCCTCCCATGCCATTACTTTACAACTGACACCAATTTGGCAATTTGTATACTAACATGCGTGCACATAAAAGAAGACAGGTTTGTAGCAAACGTGAGCTGCAAAACTGTTTTAGCACTGTTCAAAGTTAAGCACCGTGCCACAGGTGTTCTGCATTTACAGGAGGCTGCAGTCAGCTTCTTACTGCAAAAGGGAAGAGCAGATTTGCAGAGTGACCTGCAGGTAGGACCAGTTGAGGGGGAGTGAATGGTCAATGGGGCTCTGCTCATTGCTGCCAAAAGCCTTGGACCAGCAACATGTCAAAGATACCATATTTTGAGAGAAGATGCATTTATTTAGAAACTGAAATAAGTTGCAAACATAGTAAGTCAACACTGAACTATTTACTGGGACAAAGAGCTACATAATTTGAGAAAAGTCCAAAATAGTATCTAACAGTTGCTCTATCTTTTAAGATAATGTAATAAAAACTAGTACATTTAGTACTAGCATGTGGGCAATTAGGAAGCTGGTGACAAAAAAAAATTAAATTATTATTTATACAAAAGTTATAATTTGTTTTTAAACTGCTCTACTCACAGCACAGGAAAGACATATTTGAATCCATTAGGTGTCTTTCCAACTTTTCCTTTCCCAAAAGTACTTAGTCACTACAGCTGAGAGGTTGTCTTTAGTCCTTTCTAACACAATTTTGGACTTTTCAAGCCTAATGCAGGTAAAGAGTAGTTTTACTGGGAACAAGATTGTAGGTGGCTTTTTAATCTGGATGTAATCTAGACAGAATGAAAATAAACAAAAGCAAGCAAATAAAAAAAAAGAAAGGAAAAAAAAAGAGGAAGGTTGAAAACCACCATAAATTATCTGTTTTCATAGAAAGGTTATGTTAGAAAACAATTCTTACTTGGAGTAATAAATTACAACCATCCCAAGAAGGTCAAGTCTGGCTGCATCTGCTTTATGCAAGTCCTTACTTGAAGGACTTGAAAAAGCAGCCAAAGAGTTGATGTTCTTTGAGCTTGATCTCTGGGGAAATATTTGCAAGCTGACCTATAGGCCATCACAAAAGCATTTGCAAAATGAATTTCTGCAAATAACTAAAGCAATATAATCTTCATGCTCTTCTGTCTCAGAACCACAGAATTATATTCAGCATATAAAGCATTACAATAAAATAGTTCTTGCAGCATGGGGGGAAGACAGAATGTCTAAGTACCTTTTTAGATTAGAAATGAGGTGCTAATGATACAAATACACATATGCTCAGTGAGATCTGACAAGTTGAAACACATAACAAGCTTTCAAACTGGTTGTTCTAAGGTACTTCATCCTGTCAAGCAGATATTTTGACTTTATTGTGCCTTATGAAAACAATTTCAACAGATTTAACAAAGTATGGAGTTTTTCCTATTGTGATAATTATAGTTAGCACTGACGGTGGCTCAAAGAGACGCCTGGAATTTTTAAAGAAAATGTATATGCAAGTGCAAAGAAGTAGGTGTTTAAAATCTTTCTGAAAATATTTTCAGGAAATTGTAATTACTAATGAACCTAAAATAACAGATAAAATGGAAATGTACTACCAGTGAAGGGCAATACAAGGGAAGGAATTGGTAATTGTCTCTCAATGGTAACTAATGCTCTATCTGCCAGTTACTGTTCATACTGCAATCACAGGAGGAGGGATTTTCAGAATTAAGAGCCTGGTCAGAATTTACAGTTATTGCAAAAGCAGTACAGTTTGGCTGCCCTAGTGGCTTAGTTGGCAAAGAACTCTATATTTTGGCCTAAAGACAGGGGCTGTCCTCAAAGTGACACTTTTAGCTTCTGGAAGTGTTCACTGCCTTACTTCCTAGATCTTTTGCATTTGCACAGCTTGTCATAACTTTGATGATTTAAAACTAAAATCAGATTAAAGAAGAGTGATCTTTTTTTGTGTGGATATATGGCAGACAGCCCTTTTGTGAAAGCTGCATTCCATACTGCTTTAGGGGTATTACTGAGGCAAAGAAAATGCTACAGAATAAATCTAAAAATGCTACAGCTTCATGAAAATAATTTCCAACAATATTTTCATTTCTAAAGAGCTCTTTAATCAGAGAACATTGGAAAGATAAAAGAATCTGATCATCAAGAAAGATAAACACCCTCATGTGAAAGAAATGTTAAGAACAATTAACAATTGTTACATTGTTCATTTATTTATTTATTTATTCCTGTCTTTATCTGAGGTTCTCACATTTGCTAATGAAATTAATATTAAAACAGGCATTATCCCTCACAGCATGCTTCCTGAAATCTTGGCCACAATATGGTTAATCCTACTGTCTTTAATGGGATGTGGGTTTACCTTCCATTTTGCACATCACCTACAACAAAACCTGAGATTTGGCCTTTACATGTTACCAGAAAACAAACAATAATAAATGTGATTTATGAAAGGAGAAAAAAAAAGGCTGAGAAAAAGATGAGGAAAAGAGAGAAAAGAAGTGACAGCAAAAGAAAGAGATTTTTGTCAGTCACCCTGTTATTCCTTAATGACTCTTCACAGTATGGTCATTGATTCATGTTTAAAGTGATACATTTCCCCTGACTTCCCCCCAGATAATGGATCTGGCTAATCTAGAATATGTACAGCAGATCATCTTCCATGGACACACACCAAGACAGGATACATAGAAATGAAGGCAATCTTTCTAGGTTCCTGGCATGAAAATGACTGGTTAGTAGTAAAGCTCCTACCATCAATTATTAATTAAGCTGAGGTGACATATTTGCCTAGTTTGGAAAAGACTGATTGTGACCTCCAAAATATCTGGCCCTGTCTGTGGTAATACAGCTACCACTGCACAGACCAGGACCTGACAAGCATGCAAACAGGAGTCACTCTTTTACTGCAAGAGATGGATTACTCATAGATATGGACATGCCATAAAGAGAGGGAGAATGAAAAGCCATCTTAGGAGTGCCCTGCACTGCTCTTAACCTGTGTACAGACAAATGCAGCCTTTGTGAAACGTATAGCAGCAGTTAAAATCAAATAGAGGAAGACAAATGTGGAAAGAGCAGCTTTGGCAAGCTTAGAACACAGGAGTTGTCAATTAACTAATATTTTGGGTTATCAATTTTAGAGGAAGTTACAAGAATTACTGCTACTTCACTGTAATCTAAGCGACATGTAGCAGCAGTAGAATAACATTTATCTGTTTTGCCCCTTGCCTGCCTCTTATTTCTTCATCCCCAACACCATTCAGATTTTCTCATTCTTTACTGGCATGTCTTGTCATCACTGGCAAAATACCCACTTGGAAACATGGCAAGGTTTGGAACAGGGGTGACACAAATGTTCTGTTTGTCAGGCAGCTTTTGTTCCAAATGCTAAACAAATATTATTCAGCTGCAATTTGAGCAGTGAACATTTCTCACAGGCTGCACGTCAGTGAATGAATGGGGAGAAAAACCGGGTAAGCCAGAAGCAATTCATGAAATACTGCAATATTTAAATGGCCTCTAAAATTTTTCACCTGCAAGGGTTCTGAAATGCACTAGGTAAATACTAAAAGGTGAGAATATACTGAAGCACAAGTTAACTACTTCCAAGCAACACTTCCTTATCATAAGACTTCCCTTTTCCCTGCTAAGAGACTCCATTCTCTTTAAAACATCAACAAGAAGAACCAACTGGGAATTCCCTAAGGTCAGCTCTGAGGAAACATAAACCTCTAATTCAATAACTCCGCTACTGCACTGAAAAAGGCCTTATTATTGCAACATCCATATGGAGTCAATTGGACATTAATGACTAATCAATCCCTCCCCTTTCTATTCTACTTATAGTGTCACAAGCCATGTTTAGATTAGCCCATTTCCTGCTTAGGATCGCTCAAGATGTCTTTTGTTCTTTCAGGGCTGGCCTGATGGAGGCAGCTTAAACAAACACACGACCCAAGTGGTGCAGGAGTTATAAACTGCCATATGTGAATGAACAAAGGGGCCATACTAAAGCCTTTTGTGGTATTTGTTAATGTTTTTCATCTGAGTTTAAAAAGACCTAATGACTTTGTGGTGAGCTGATGCATGTGGCTCGTGGCTTTGCAAAATGAAGGAAATTCTAGCCAGTTATATATCAGCATATATTTTCCAGAGTGCCTTGTTTTCAGTTTTGGTGGCAGCGAGTTTACTTTTTTTAGTACATTTGTTTTACATATGCAAGCAAAATACTTAATCTCAATTAAAACACAGCACCAGTTTTCACAGCCATACTCAAAACCTGCATACATCCTTCCCCATTTGAAAGTCTAAAGCTAAAATTAAGAGTGGAATATCTGCTGCGTGTGAAATCAAAGCAACTGTTCTCAGCTCCACCATTCGCTCACCAGTGTTTAAAGCTGAATTGTTAGCAGTGCCCTAATAAATACCAAAACAATAATTCTAAATAAACTGCTAGCACATCCATGCTCCACAGCCAGCCCTGCCCAAATCTGTGCTATATAAATGAATTAAAACTGCTAAATGCAGCTACTTGCTTGATGGCTTACACAAACAGTTTAGGTTTCTTGACCACATTCTATGGCAAAGCTAGCCCTCATGGAAACTTGGCATGGACTATAGCTAAAACAATAAAATAATGCTTTAAATTACATGGGATATTAACTGAATTAATTAGGGCTTGAGGCCTGGCTTTAGCTCCTGGTGGCTGACACACATGTGCTCTAACATAAGAGTTACTCTGTGAAGATCCATGGAACATCTATAGAGAAACTGGGATGAAGAAGCAGCCTCTACTATAAATTTGGGGAGGTGTTTAAGTGTCATCATATTTTTCAATCATGCGCCACTTGCAGACTTCAAGACCCTTCACAGATAATTAATTAAATGCTAACAACCCCATTCTGACATTAATGTTATTGATAGAAAAGAAATATGAATCATATTTAAGTTGAACATTTTTCAGCCTAAGTAATGATGCCAGAAGTAAGGGATTGCCAGTCATCAGATCTAACAATCTACATTATTCAATCCACAAACATTGTTGCTGTTTCCCTTTGATATTTTATTTCATACTCAGTTGAGGAAAACAGAGGCCCACAGAAAGGAAAATCATGGAAAAAACAGCCCAGTCCAAGAGAAAAAATACTAACAACTATTGTTAGGTATTTGACAAGATCTATGGATTTGATTTGATTTTTCAGAAAAAAACCCCAGCTGGTCTACCAGCTAAGCAATTGTTGTTACTATATTAATCATATTCAAAGTAAAAGCAATACAAAGAAAAATGCACTAATCTATTTAACATAAAAAAGTTTCCATAAAAGTAACAGCCTTACTGCCAGTGTAGCTGTTATTCACATAATTTCAAATTTCTCATGACATGAGTGTCACCTAAAACATCCAGAAATTACAACATTAATTTAAAACACAGGGGCTAATTCTGCAGTCTTCAGTCAACCCTAAAAGCTTTTATGTTGAAAAAGTCCTGTTTGAACAAGGGCCATAGTGATCCATTCATACTTCAGTCAATGCTTTGTTTTGTTTTAAGATGGAGAAATGACAGATGGGAATTAAGGACAGAGAAAGAAGGCAGTCTGACTTCACATTTGATGGATGCATTGTTCAAGGTGTGGCTGAACACTGTTCTTTGCTTGCTCACATGTTCTTTACCAAAACAATGATTTTTAAAAGCTTAAGTACAATGTAGTTTGTAAAAGGGAATTATGTTTAACAATGGGAGAGGTTTTTACAAAACCACCTCCCTCAAATTATGTGTTATTAAGAAATGCAGAGCAAAAGCAAAAGACTTGAAAATGTGTTGCAGCCACGGCTTTAGTGACCCATTTCCTGCATTCCATCTTGAATAATTGGTCACTTTCTGAGTGATGCAACATCATTCTTTGTATCAATACAACTAATTCCTTCCACCCAGTGCTAGCTGTTTTCAATTGTCATATCAGTAATTAGCAAGGAGCTGGGGCTAGGATATGCATAGGCCATTTCTTATTGTGTTTCACATGGGGTGCTGATATTAAAACAACTGATAATGTAATTAGTAAATAATATAACATGAAGAGAAAGAAGCAAAAACATCATGTTAACAGGAGCTGTTCTTCAGGTTAATTTTTCAAGTAAGGTACCCCTGGGACTTTGGGATTTGTGAGCAAAACCAGGAAGATGTTTTTATAAATATGGCAATGGCATGTCTTAATAAGTGACCACATTTACCTGGTTTGGATAAAAAATAGAGTGTTCACCATGAAAGAGGGGCTTACATGAAAATTTACAAATCATTCCTTTTTTTTTAATTCCTGTGAAACCACTCCTGCCAAATTGAAAACACGATCATTTATTATTTGTAGAATTTATGAAGACACTGCAATGCTCACACTACACACTCTTTGGACCACTGATCCTGTGAAATTAAATCAAAATACAAATTAAAGAAATATTTTCTCCTTGCTACCAAGTTCTTCACTAGGCACTTGCTTAGACACTTTGCATATGTACATGGAAGAAAGGCAAATGATCCTAAACACTTTTCTATTTCTGAGATACTGAGGCTCCTGAAGGAGAAAACTGTTCACGTTTTAGACTAAGAAAAATAGACAGTTGTACAAAGAGGGCTTGTTTGAATCTGTACCAATTGCTTATGCTTAGCCAGAATATATGATGTTCTTTCCTTAGCGTATTCATGTTTCTGCTCTACTCCCTGTGCTCAAGATTTAAGGAAGAAGGGCAAGATTCTTCCCTCCCTCACTCAGTATGATATAATGGTAGCTTTCTCCATCAACTGAAAATTCAATTGTGCCAGGAAATTTTGCACTATTTTATGGAGCTTCAAGCTTCTTTTGTCATATTGGAGCACTACCAAAGAAACCCTGAGAGAATCAGGACCACGGGGTGTTTTACACCTGGTGGCTGTACATGAGTGTGAAAAAATGTTTTAAACCACTGAATTGCTATATTTAATTTTTCAGTCAGTCCACCTAAAAATAGCTACACATACTGACTGATGCTTTCAGCATTTGTGACAATAATTTTCTCAAGGGTGAAGATTTTCTGTGTAAAACTGCAGCTCACAGTTGCTTTTTACAGTCACCTTCTAAATTCCTGAAAATAATGTTTTACTATATAATGGAAATTGTGAAAAGCTCTTAGTTATAACTGTGCTAATAGGTGCCCCTATGTAAAACTCAGGGCATTGTAAAAGTGGTCAATTGTACAACATCAAAAATCCTAAGTGTAATTTTTTAAAATAAAGATACTATTCTGTAAAAATCAATTACTGTAGCTTGGAAAAGTCAGACAAGAAAGCCTCATATTTAGCAGTAATAAAAAAAATATACCTAAGGCAGTTGAAAATCAAAAGTTAACAGTTGTGGAGGATACCCAGATTTGTTATTCTGAAAATGAGAAACATACTATATGGTAAATATTAGTGTCTTGAGAAGAATAAGTTTCAATGCCAGGAAAAGATCAGTCCACACACTCCCAGCACAGGATTTTCAGTTCCCTCTCTAAAAATGTTATGGGGGTGCTGGCAACAATGAGATGCACGAAGCGTTTGCCATCAGAAAAGTGATGGGGTGTTCTCAAAGACATCTTATTCCTATCCCATCTGTAGGTGTTGAGTTACTCCAGGGCTGAAGCACAGAAACTCATCCAACACAACTGAAATACCATGCCTAAGTACTTCATCCCAGATTCCTATCTGTTATGAGTTATTCTGGAAAATTTAAGGATATCGCTCAAGAATAAGGCACACTCAGATTCATGGATGCTAAAAATGGCAACTACAATTAATGAAGGCCACATTTTAGCATCTGAGCTTATTAATATTAGATATATTCATATAAATATATATTTTATCTTTAAATATAAAGATACAATTATTGGATTTGGAGGGTTTGGGGTTGTTTTTTTTTGTTTTGGGGTGGTGTTTTTGCAATCAAAGGCCTATAACCAGAATTCAGGGCAATAAAAATTCCAGTACTTGAGCTTACTCTCCAGATACATTTCTTTGTTTTCAGACAGCTTTCACTGTTTTCTGATTTTCATCTTTCTCCTCTCAACTGCCATAGCAACTATTACAAATATTTATGTGCGACAAATTCTGGCATGGAGAGGAATTCTTTCCTCCGGTATTTACGGAGCACTGTCACAAAAGTAGGTGATGCTTTACCCTGCCTGTGCTACCTGCTGTTTACACTTCTGCACAGGAGGGTGTTAAACAAGTTACCTCACAGGTTTGGATTGTCCTGGCAGCCTGCCAAGGTTGATCTGCCTGTAAATGTATGGCTCCCTCTCACCTGCCTCTTCAGCTGCTCAGAGCCAACCTTTTTTGAAGTAGGGAAGAAACCCTCACCCTTTTGTATAAGCAATTATTTGCTATTGGGTGTGTATGAGGTTGTTGAGGTTTTGAGCATATGGTAGAGGTGCTCCTTTAATAATACACCTAATGGGTGTGCAAAACACTGGGCATGATGCCTGCCCTCTGACCAGGGAGGGAACTAACTGTTAAGTACTAATAAGGCATTTTCATCTATTTCTATTTGCTTTCTAAAAATTAATTTTGTTTTGCCATGCATTATATTTTCACTAAGGAAAACCAGCTACAGATAAGTTTTTTCTCTTTTACAAAATCTCACAGTGAGATAGGGGCAAAACAATAACATTAAGATGTTTTTGCTCTGAGACTAAGATCCAATCAAGAAAATTATATTTTAATGAAGCCAATTCTTTGGTAGAAATGAAAATCAGGTCTTGATGGAATTTGAATCTCTGAATACAACTGCTGAAGGAAACCACAATGCAACCTGAGCTAAGGTAAAATCAGTAATTGTCAACAGAAAATACAGTCTACCCTGCAGATTTCTATCTACTAGAAAACAAAACCTTAACACACTTCCTACAAATTTCCAAGAATTTGACCACATCCACAAAGCTAGAAGGATCCATTAACATTGATCACATTTTACAATTCAAAAGAAGCAGCACCATCACCCAAAAGTGAGCATCTGTGAAAGGAAAATCTTTTTCTAGAACTTGAACAAAAAATCTTATTCACATCATCAAATATTCTCAATAACTGAGAAATAGATACTTTAGTATTTAGTATGCCAAATACTGTGTGTCTTGGTGTGTCCATCCCTGTATATTTCAGCACTGACAACCTCAAATGTTCAAAATTATGGAGCCACCTACAGAAAGAATTATGTTTCCTTTTAAGTGTTAATGTTTCAGGGAAAAAGAAAGTCCTTGCTTAGAGAACTAAGCAACTGGCTGTTGTTTATAATTTTGGGTACCAGTTGCCAAATGTTTATGAGGCTTTGAAATCATGTTTTTGAATTTTGCTAACTACAAATGTATCATATATTTTAACATGGCAACTGGGATTTCAGGTAATGATACAAGTCTAACAGCTGTGGATTATTCATCAATGGTGTCACAGTAAGTGGCAATGTTTTACATACAGTTTGAGCATGATTTTTAATATAGTTAGCTCAGTCCTGCATGTGGCTAAGAAGTAATAGAAAGATTGGTTTATGTCATATTTAATATAAAACTCTTCCTAATGATATTCAGGCCTCCATTCAGATGACTTCAGCTCATTATGAGCAATCTAAACTTTGAAGACAACTTTGTATCTCTGAAAGTAAAACTAGCTACCATTAATTAAATCTTACCTTTATTAATCTTAAAAATTTTTCACACACAGGGCATGGACAACAAGCTAAAAAGAAAATCAATCTATACTATTTCATATTTATCTAATTTCCAAGTTTAAAGAATTTCAATACTTATAATTCATGACTCAAAAAAACCTCCAAAACCTGTAGCTTCAACTTCTGGTCAATGACCCAGTACCACAAGCACTCCTAAAATTACAGGAAAACATGACTCTGATCATGTCAGACCCAGATCACAGCCATATGTTATAGAAAAGATGTAAGGAGCAGAGAGAAATCATTGCTAGATCCTGTTACAAAGTCATTCCATAAACAGAAGTCTGCTGATATGTCTCCTGACAAATTACATGAACCTTAAATGTTGTGTCAAAATGATGGGAATCAGCAGCACTTCCCAGATCTGGTCTATCTTAAATGCCTTCTGGGATGGATAGACATGCACCATGTCTCTGCACACTTTGGTTTCCTATGGAAATGTGGGCGTGCAGGGAGGCAGGGGGTGGAACTGCACTTCCACAGCCCCTTTGCTTTGGACCACTGGGGGGATTAGAGTACAACCCAAACTCCACTTCCCCCACTTTATGGCCAGCAATGGGATTAAATTTGGAATCCTTAGCTCCAGAAAAAGTCTGCTACAACACTGCCCCACCCTTACACCTGCCCCCACCACCCTTTTAAAAGAACATTCTGCAAATTGTCAATATCTTCCCTAAATGTAGTCAATTTCATAACTCCGAAGTCCTAAAATTCTGGTGATGAGAGTAAAACCACCAGGCAGATCTAATATCCATCCACTCACTCTGGCACAACTGCACCTAGGCCTTAGAGATCTGGGTGTATTTCTGACAAGAAAAGGTAGGGCATCAAAAGTTGGCCATCAATAGGTCACTTCAGAAATCTTTATTCCTTGATTTATATGTGTAAAAGCACACATAAACTACAGAAATATTAGCTAAAGGTTTCTACAGCAACCTGCATTCAAATAATATCTAAAAAAGGAGCGGGGGGATGGTGGGGGGAAGATTTAAAGTAAAGATGACAATACAGAAAGGAAGGTGTGAAACACATGAAGCCTTTGAAGAACATGACTGTGCCTATTAGGAACCTTTGACATTCTGAGATTGTGACTGTGGCAACACAATGAAATGCAGCAAGGCATTCTTAAAGGGGGTGAAAGAAGAGAAACAAAGCTGGTGAAAGGTCTGGAGCACAAGTCTGATGAGGAGAGGCTGATGGAGCTGAGGCTGTTTAGCCTGGAGGAAAGGAGGCTCAGGAGGACCTTATCACTCTGTACAACAACATGAAGGGAGGCTGCAGAGACATGGGGGTCTGAATCGTTTTTGCAAGGAAGAAACAATATGACAAGGGGAAATGGCCTCAAGTCATGCCAGTGGAGGTTTAGATCTTCATCAATAGAATTGTCAAGCTTTGGAACATGCTGTCCAGGGAAGGGTCTGAGTCACCACCCCTTTTAAAGGTATTTAAAAGTTGTAGCACTCTGGGACATGGATCTATGGCGGACCTGGCACTTTTAGGTTGGACTTGATGATCCTAAGGGTCTTTTCCAAACTAAATGATTCTATGATTCTAAAGAATAAGCTTCCAAGTTTCATAGTAATCCAGGGCTGAAGTTTGGAAGCACAAAATAATAGGAACACGTATAAAAAACTTTGACAAACCTAAAAAGATCTGTAATGGTTTCACAATAATTCAAAGCTGTAGCATGGTACAGGATATCAGAGACCACAGTGTAACTGCTGATATTTCAGCAGCACTGTCTGCAATGCACTTCCACTATAAATTATGGTAGGCTAGAAGTGCCATCTCTCAGCCTGCTTGCCAAATATAAGGGGCAAAACTCAGGTTATATTTTGAATGTATTTTTCTTTCATCCAGCTAACATCTAACTTCACCTTGTCTACAAAGAGAAGGACAAATAAGCAGCTCAGTTTAGAACTCCTGCCAATGTTTTTTTCAGCTCAGCACTGCCATGTACCCAGCATCTCTTTTCCAGAGATACCTCTTGGCTGCTAAACAAATTCTGGAAATCTGAATCCATTCATGAACTCGGATTTCTAATGTGGCAAGGCCCCATGCCTCAAAGTGCCCCCCCAGCAGCTCTAGGAAGACATGCACACTGTCCTTAAACTGGCACACATCACTGTAGCTTGGGTTACATGTGGCAAAGCTCCTCTCTGCACTATCCAGTAACAGGGGAAGCTGCCAATGCCACAAGGGGTATCAAGACACTAAATTAAGGGCACTAGGAAGAGAATGGATGAATTGAAGGAAATTAGCTAAACCAACAATGGGGTCAGAGGCCTGATGTCATCTAAACCAGTCACTGTGTATCTGTAAGTATCCCCTTGCAAATTTCACCCAAATTGACCCAAAAAAAAATATTGTTCAACATGTTGAAATATGAAATATTGCTGCTGGATGACTTCTTCTTTATAAAGCACCTTATAAATAACTGATCGGTCAAAAAGTGCTTTGGAAAGTCCATGTATCTCCTGATTCCTTTTTTCAAAAAAAAAAAAAGAATTGTTGCAAAACACCTGCCTGAATGTTATTTTTCCCTACCTTCTGTTTGTTATTTTTCGGTTTACAAATGATACATCAGTGGCCAATCAAATTGTATTAAGGAAGAATAAATGAAGCTGATAAATAATAGCTCCCTAAGGTTTACTGGTCCTATTCTTTTGATCCAAGGAAAAAACAGATTTTGGATTTGTCAGATGTTTGGATGTCAATGGAAAAATTCAGTAGTGTTTTAACCTTCTTAAACCATAACTAGGGCAAAATAATTCTTAAACAGAAGTAAATTGAGGGGGCAAAATCCTGCGCAATATTCTATCTGAAGAGTACATTAATCTTTCAAAAGGTAGGGCTCCTACATATATACATGTGTGATAGGATAGAGAGGATCCCAGTGACATCCACTTCCAGAGCATGCATGGTAATCCTGCTAGAGACTCAACTCAGTCCTGATAAACACTGACTTCCACCTGGGGCTTGAAACGTATAGATATATATATAAAGCTCTCACTAAAATGAGTGCTCTGAAGGCTTATATAATGAAAAAGATCATATCATATTGAAAATGTGAAGTATTTTTCCATTATCATTTGATCGCTGGCTATGAATAGAATTCTGCTCGCTAAATCTTGAATAGGTGGTGCACGATGGGTAGATTGCTGAAATGCTCTAACCTCCTTCAAAGCTGCTAAACATTAAAAAATGGGGAATATATATCCTTCCCGAGATAATTTTCTCAATATCTCTTAAAATTTTAGTAAGAGTACAAAATGAAAACACTTATTTGGCAACTGCTTGGGGAAAAGACAGTTGTGTTGCAGAAGGACTTAGAGGGCTACACAGTCCTCTTCATGTCTCCACACTTTGTTATGAACCTACTGAAATCCCACAAATTCAGACAGAAATCAATCAAGTGTTACCCTGGAATGTAACACAGGCAGTACTTATGGCACTGGCAGTATTTCAGCCACATCATCCTGTGGTGCAGTGTTCGATAACCCATGGTCAAAATTGCAACTCACCTTCTGCATCTTCTGGCCTTGTAAGATCGATGACACCGGGGCCAATTTTTCCATCTTCATTGGGTTTCCCTGTTAATTGTGGGCCTAAATTTTCAAACCTTGTTCTTTCCTGGAAGAGAACAGAAGGACTCTTAATGCTCCATATAGGATAGTTCTCATTATATGCCTGTGCATATGGATATGCATTGATACATGCCTTATTTTTTAAATCTGAACAAATAATGAATGCATCTAATTAGAATTTTAGCTCAGGGACAATTTTTTTTCTTTTTTTTTTACAGATTCTGAATGTTTGCATTTATGAAAATCAGTTTTAAATGTGAAACATATACAGAAACTTTGAGATTATTTTGATCTGCAGTGCCATAATGCATAAACGATTGTACATGCAAATACAAAACACTCTTGGCAGCACACAGTGCTGATCGATGCTGCTCACTTTGCCTTTCCACTTATTCTCCAACTTCAACTGAAAAAGACAATCGGCATTTGGGAAACATGAAAATTCAGAAGCTGAAAGAAGAGTTTGTATTAAAATGCACTGGTATTTTAATGAAGAAAAAGCACTTTTTCCCCACTCTGAGATTTAAGTTTGCATTCATACCTCTGTGAAAACACAAGTCTGAATTTTATGCAGAGATTTTCAAAGACAAATATTTGAAGGAAGGAATAATAGAGGACAGAACCAATATTATTTTGTCTAGAAATTTAAGTTGCACCTCAGTGAATAGGGAACTTAAGAAGACAAAAAAGGAAAAAAAAAAGAAAAAAAGGAAAAAGAATGTCCACTCCCAGAAAAACAGAAAGCTTTTGAGAGCAGGAGACCTCCATAGGAAACCTGGAACCAGAAAGTGGAAACCGAAAGGTATTTTATATGTGCACCCAGTTCCTCACTCACTCCTGGACAAGGGCACTGTGAAGGCAGTGTAATATTGTCTCTCAATAGTGGTCTCTGTAGTGCTGTGTATCAGTGGCAGAGTGTTCAATGGTTATCATTAATTTAGCGTTCTCATTTGAAGGAACATAGCATGTTTTCCCTCTTGCCTTGTTGTTACCTCTTCAGATTAAACTTGGCATTATGTTGTACTTGTGAATGAATGAGACCTTGTTGTTCATTACTATGAAACAATATTAAATGTCATGTCAGCTTGAATTTAGAGACGTGAAATACCAGCTTTCAGCTCCACGAGCAGTTTCTCCATGTTATACTTAATGCATTATGCAGAAGTAGAGTGCTGACTGCTGTTCAGTCTATTGTTCAATGACCTAGTTCTGCGCTGTGCATGCTAGACATGAGGAGAAAACATTGGGAGAGTCTCTCCCAAAAGATGGTAGAAACTTGGAAATGTTCTTCAGGACAAAACATGGCCTTGACTCCTCATTTGCTCCACCTCTAACTACTCCTGCTTTCCAATATTATTATTTTTCTATTGTCATTGTGTTTCAGCCATGAAACCCATCAGGAAAAGGGAGGAATGTTTTCATTCCTCATGCTTTCGGTTCCTTCAGCAATGGATTTTTAAAATTATTCTCTGTTTAATTTGCAGAGGAAAAGAAAACTCAGTCTGACACTGGATTTGCCACAACATGCAGCTGAGGCATTTCAGGTACTAAATGTATTTCTAAAAGTTCCTCAGAATCTCCCAGTTGTCAGACAAAATAACTCTGCATTTTATATTTGGTTAATTACTTCACTTGTTTTCTTCTGTAAAACCATGGTTGATGAAGGAGCCTACATACACAAAGGAACTCAAGAGAAGAGAAAGAATTACAAATAAAATTTGACCGTAGAAATATTTGATTATAGACTGCACTATAATACTAGGGGCCCAATATTTTGCTGAAAAATGTTCTGCAATATAACAATACACCTGAATCATCAGGATGGGGTCTGTCTTACTGGTAGAGAGAATGAAAAATAAGTTTATCAAGGATACTGTGTTCCATTGCAAAGGGCTGATTTGCAGTTGAGATAAAAACAAAGATCAGTGCTAAGAAAACAGCTTTTGGCACATTTATTTTCTCTTTCAAAATATTTGCACTAAAAGCTTTTTTTTTAAAGGATGTTAATACAGCACCTGCAGTATTCTTGGAAGAACAGCCTTTAAGTGTGTTTCAGAAAAAGGAGAAATACCTTTCTTCTATAAAAATCAACAGATCCAGCTACATATCAATATGCACATTTGGAATATCTTTCTAGTCATTCATTCTCTTTGATTTTACCAGAAAATATTCTCTTACAAAAAAAAAAAAAAAAAAAAAAAAAAGAAAAGGAAAACTGGGGGAAAAAAAAGAAAAAAGAAAAAGTTTCTGTAAGAACATCAATATTTTGACATGGAAGGAGAAAAGGGAAAATTGTATGATAAGGTTCAGAATCACTAAAATGAAAGCACTTATGCCATAAAAATACCTGCTCTTGTCAAACAAAGGAGCTGTATTTATCCTTATTTTATAACCCCCTCCTAATTCATGAGATGCTTTAACAAAGATAGATATATTTAGGTCTTTGAAATGCCTTTTAAATTCATTCCTTTTCTTGCTATTTTTACTGAAAATAATCATAGTGATATTTTAAAATGTTCAATCTTAGCATTGGGTTTACACAAATTCAGAGGACTTTTAAAAATAGGAAAATCTTCCTCAATACTAAAAATGCTTTTATGTAGTAGATGCCTTTACAATTCCATGAAACACAACAAATTCATGTAACATTTATAACAAGAGAAGAAACTTGTCCCACTAAGCTCAAATCCTTTTCAGTGGGATTTGTCTTTGCCCCCATCTTGAACTCTTCCTAGAGAAAATAGACTAAAAATCTTTTAAAAGTACATGTTTCCCCTAATATGACTGAGAGGAAGATTGATTCTCTACTTGATATTCCTAGATTTTTAAAAAAATGACATCCCTTCATTAAAAATAAATGGTTATACATAGCTGCTCGAACAAATATGTTACCTACACACGCATCACATCTGCACACATGTGCATCAGCTACTGCATCTACTGCTGCCTGCCTAACCTCCATCAGCAGAAAATTTTGGTGAGTCAGTTACAAACTGCACTGCTATGGATAGGTGCAGGTTTTTTTTGTCCCCTGTGAAAAGCACTTTTGACTCCTATTTTGAACAGATTTTTTTTCTTATTTTTGCACTGGCTACGGAGCTTATAATGTATAGTTACTTTAAGTTTTCCCGTTTAAATCTTAGCAAAAATTTTTTAGAATATGACACTGACAACCTTTTCCCGCTACACGATCAACACAGTCAGTTGGAGTTTGCATTAGGAAACTGAAAGCACTTCCCAACACAAATCAGATCCTTTGTGCTTCTTTATACTTTGAACACATAGTAAAAATAATCCTTTCTTCAAAATGAGAAAATGAAGAGAAAAAAGAAACCTTCTTAGCAGCCAAACCTTAATTTTCCATTCTGTGATATGATTAGGCACTTATTTATGCGTTGTCAGTCGCAAACATGCAGAAAACGTAAAAGTTATTGAAAAAATTAAAGTCTGCTCAACTGTCTTGCAGGACTGTTGGTTCTCTAAGTGCTTTGAAATTATGATGTATGAGGTAGATGTTGCATATTAAATAAAGATATTTAAATTATAAAGCCCCCGTTAGTGAGAGCTGATGAATGTTAAATGTTATGAGCCACAAGGCTGTGGCATCCATCATATTCACATATTATCACAGTCAGTGATGGAGCAGCCCCAGTGATGACAGATAGACTGCTAGATAGTTATCCCTTATTTCCAGTGTCGCCAAGCAAGCCTTGCAACCCCTTTGGCATTATTTTTAGCTTTGCATTAAATTAGCAACTTTTCCCATCACGTTCTGCCAGAAAGTATCAATTCTTTTTTCACGTGTGGAAGGTAAAAAGAATGATTCAGTGAAGCAGGGAGTAAAGCAAAAGGAAGCCCTAGCCCCTGCCTCGGAAAAGCCTGCAAACTTCAAATGACTAGAAACAAATATAAAATTGTGATCTTGCGAAAGAACAGCAATGAAACAGTAAGCACACAATAATGGCTTTTCTCTGCACTTAGATAAAAGCTGAATTTTTGATGTGCACAGTATATTTTCATAAAATTTTATATACTATGTTTTATACACTTATTGGCTATTCCATAATAATGTGTGTGCTAACAGTAAAATTGCTCTTAAATTTATGTGTGTTATTTATACGTTCCCACGTAACAATGCTTTTTGTTGTAAAAAATATTCTGTTTATTAATGTAACTTTACAACCACTGCATCCAGGATCCGTGGTAAATTAATGACATTTTTATTATTTTATAGTGTCATTAAATTTTTACTGATCACTCCATCAAACAGAAGCAATAAAGGCCATAATGCAAACTGGGACACTTAGATCAGGGGAGCAGGAAGGCATTCCATATAGTCTGAAGTAAACTGCTTGCCATAAATGATATTTATACCATCTTTAAGGATGTGAGAATACTTGGACAAGTTTGGCAAAACTGTTTCTGTAGTACTGTGGATTGTGTACTTAAATAACAGTTTACTTGCCAGCGAGACAATTTTTTTTTCAAACCATATGCGAGAAGATGACTGATTGCATCCATCTCTTGAAAAATAATATATGAAACGTAATAATACACTGGGCACCCCTCCCTTCTGGATTACCAAAACTGATCTGACTATACCCATGCCTCAAATTATTTCAACATGCTTGCTTTTTCCACATCTGAAATGTATGCTTAGCCTGAAATGGAAAATGGCATGCATGCTGATGGTTGTGTAAAAGATTTAAAATATATATCTTTTTTTGCAAACAAATACTTTTATTGAAGCAGACGTGTTTGTACAATGATGTAATACCTTCATTTCAATAGTCTAGCATGGAAGCAGTTACCCAACATCAATTTAAAGAGGCAGTTTCTAGAAATTGAATTAATATGGGTCATTCACAGAAGCCACAGAACATTTGACTGAAGGGATATTATTTCTTCTGAGGACAGTGCTTTAGTTAGAATAACTACAAATAATTATCACGTTATCTTTATGTATGGAATGTATTTCAATTGAATTATTCCATACTAAACGTTCTAGTAGCTTATTTGCTAACTATGATCTATTCCCTTCATGTACCATGGACAGTAAACAACCAGCAAACAACTTAATGTATTCAAAACATAAAGAAGACATTTTCAGTAGAACACAGAGAAAATTATTCCCAGTTTGAACCAGGAGAAATTACAACTCCTTTTTTTCTCCGCCCTGGAAACTCAAGATACAAATGCCCCAGCTTTTCACCTTCTTCTTACTACTTTTTAAGAGCTGGGACTGAAAAGTTAAATTACCTTCCACTTAGAATCTTTTGCAATGGCTTGGCACAGCAGGGATAATTACAAATTGACTTTCAGCCTTATCTCTGGATATTTTAGTTATTATGGGTGGGAAGTTTAAACATTAACCTTATTACAACAATGTCAATCATCCCACTGGTGTGCAGGCATGCAACTCCTGGAATTCTTTGGATGGCAGAGGAGATAAACACAATAGTGGCACTATTGTTACAACTGAAAGCATGGCCCTTGGTTTTGCAGAACTGCGGTGAATACCTGGGACTCATTTTCAGTATCACAGCACTGGGAGCTGCTCCAAAAACCAGAAATTAAATTAGCAAAGCAGGCAAACTTATTGTAGGAACGCTGTTATTTTAAGATATTACAAGATACAAGGTGTACCTTTTCTAAGGATTTACAGGTTTTAGGGCTGAAGGATATGCTGACACCTATGATGTTGACACAACCTGCCCTTTCTTTATTTTTTCTGTTAGTGAAACTCCTGAATTCAATGATCTCAGGGACCAGGAGAGGCACAGTGAGTGGTTTTTCACTCTGAGATACTGCTGCTTCCAGGTTTTGGGGGCCTCTATGCTGTTCATAAACTGTTCCAGCAATATCTTTGCATGCTGAACATACAGCATGGACCAGCATCCCTGCGACAGACTACAGATTTGCATCACACTGCAGTGCCTCAAAGCAAACAGCTTGCTTGAAAAGATGTGGGGAGAGAGAAGCCCCTAGGTCTCCTTTCAAATATATTCTTCTATATTAAAGCATAACTGAAAAGTAAGAGGTTAAAAGTAGATAACAGGGAATTTACAGTAAAATTTCTTTGCCTGCCTGGCAAGCCTCAGCTGGCTTCCATGTGACAATGTGACATGGGCAGGACCATCACAAGCAGAAAATACTCCAAAGTTGTTCAGAAAAAGAATTTCACAGTAATTGTCACATTATGGGACTTCTTTTAAGAACGGGTTCTGGAGTCAAAACTGAGAATTGCAATTTCACCAAAATTTTAAATGTCTAGAAACAAATCTAGTCTAGAAACCAGTGGGCTAAAGCAAAAAAAAAATTTCTCCAGATAAGTAAATGTCAATTCATACAGCCAACTTGTAAACACTGTTTCAGCTAATTTTTTTGGAAGCCTGATTTTAAAGGATCAGAATTCCAAGAGCTTCTTAGCTAGTGTGAGCAGTAGCCATCTTGATCTTGAACACAAATGAGAAGGATTTAAATGAATTCTCTGATTATCAGGAGCATTCAGCAGATGCTAAGATGTTTATAGACTTCAGTGTATGGAAGCCTGCTTTTAGTAGGAAGTCTATCAATTCAAAACTATTTTTTAAATGGGAAAAAAAAACTTGATAGCAAATATTTCCACCTAAGGAGAATATTATGCCCTCCTGCACATGAAATATTGCCATCTCCATAACTATTGCCATGCTTTGCAGGCACTCCTAAGCTATGGATCTGCCCTGGTTAGATTACTTTCAACAGGATTACTGCATTTACTGAGCCCCCTTAACCAAATGCTTTATGTCTTTGTTCATATGGTTTTAATATGGTTTTAACCAATTGCAAGGTTATTTATAAGTTTGCAACTCCCCAGTAGTTAGAGTTATGAAGCGTTCAGACTTAAGCATATCCAGTTGTGTGGTAACCCAACTACTGCTTTCATGCGGTTTCCAACTTTTTATTCATGTACAAAGGCATGATGCATGGCAGCATCTGAGACTATTGTGATTAACTCTTTGTTTCAGCAGCAAGCTCAAGCAGCAACCTACAATAAAATTACATAAAAGGTAAAGATTAAAATGGAAAAAAAAAAAATCACGCAAACTGTGAAATTCCACCACAGACTGAGGAGAAATTAGTCCTTAAAAAACAAAGGGACAATCAATTAAATTAGCAGCTGGTAAATGAAAAGCAAACAAGAAGAGCTACTACTTTACACTCTGCCTAATTCTCTATGAATGCTGGAGAATTTGCCAGGGGTCAGAAAGAGTCCAAAGCTTGGTCTGCCACTTGTTTCTAAAAAAGCAGGATAATTTTATGACTGCTAAAACATTTGTAGTAACACATGCTCAGGTAATCAAATCTCGTGCTCCAGAGTGTAAGCTGTTCAACTCTTGAGTCAAAGAGAAATTCCCTTGATTTCTCTGCTGCTCCCTTCCCTCCTGACCAACTCCACAGATTATTAATTGGGAGCCTTCTAGGGAGACAAGTTAATTTTCTTTTGTAACATTGCTAAATTTAAGGAAGAGTTGGTAAATGGTGTAGATCAAATCTATAATCTACCTTGTAATTAGAAGGAATCTGAATGCAACCATTCAAAAAAAACCCTAGTATTTTCTTCTAATTAAACACATACATGTGCATTTTTGAGAGACAGACAAAAATAAACACAAATTATGATTGACATCCACTTCTACTAGGAAATAGCAGGACTGTGGTTTGTTTTTTTCTGTGCTGTAAAGTGACTAATGGAAACAATTCAATAGCTACTCATGGACCTTTGGAATGTTCATTTAAATTTCTAACATTTGATTTATAAGAATAAAAGTGCAAGGATATGGCAAAACGAAGGGGTTTTTCTTAGGCTAAATATTACAAAGCAATAAATGTAAATCTGTATTTAAGTTTAATTTAGCAGGTGGTTGGACCTTGTCGGTTATGGCCTCATTTTCAACAAGTATTTTAAAATGGAGCCATTTAAATGCCAAAAAAGTGAACAAAAATGCTTTTACCAAATTTAGACAATTTCATAACTCTGTACATATATCTGCAGTTTCCCCAGATTTTTATGTTTGTGACTAAATTTCATTGAAGGTATTCTCACACATTAGAATCAGAACAGAATTTGGTTACTAGCTCAAAACTCTGACTTTCTCTCTCTTAATCACCTACTAATATATTCCAGGCTGAAAACCCAGTTTTAGAAGGAAGCCACAGTAGTGAAACAAGCAGCAAAACTATTCTAGGTTCAGCTCAACAATTTTTTTGGAATGGAGGAAAAAAAAGGCAGAAAAGAAGTCACCAATTCCAATTTCATTGTGGTGTTCTGCAAACCTCAAGAGCACAAAGCTGTTGCTTTCAGCTGCTATCCACACAGGGCGTTGGGACAATAGAGGTCTAATAAAGGTCTCTTTAAAAAATCCAGAAAACACAGATCCAGACAGACGTGCACACATGTCACTGGTCAAAAATCTTCAGAAGCAATCTGATGTTCTTTTGTGAATAATACACAAACTGAAGCATATATAAATGGACATTTATAAGTTTAAAATTAAACCTATAAAGGCTATGAGAAAGACAGATTATATTCACATAAACACTTCCATTCCATTTTTTCAGCTTTTGCTTATGATCGGCCCATGTCAGAGTTTTGGACACCTTCAGATAGTGCTGGAAAAACTTTAATAAACATCAACTACATGATGCAATAAACAATTATCAAATCTCAATCAATGTAAATTTTCCTACTCAATACATGGCTAGTAGTTACGAAGGTATAAAAGCAAATATCTCAAATACTCTATTTGCCAGTATTTTTTTAAGGAACTAAACGTAGTTGCATTTTGTTACAGCAACCTTTGAAAATTAATAGTATAGTATATTGTAAGTGTAGGTCTGAGTATCTCCATTAGGGCAAATCCTGTAGGGCTTTGGCAGTACAGACACCTAAAGGCAGACATCACAAATGAGTCACTGGGGGTAGCCACCCCTTTTGTTTACCTCTACAAACAACACAAGCCTCCAGACATGCCTGTTCCATCCCGTGTTCAGGAAGGCACCTGAAGCAGTTTAAATTGGAGATGCAAAAGACACTTGGGCTTAAATGTTCATATTCATATTTAGAATTAGAAATGCAATCAAGGCAGTTAGCAAAATCCTACCAAATGTTACTGTTTTCAAGTATATGCCTTGCCTTGTGCTGGATGTAAATATATAATTGCATACCATGCATACAAAGATTAAGTAGGCTTTTTCTGTATTTATCAAGATGATTTTTTTTGGTAGAATTTTAAGTACAATTTTCAGGTTGCATTTTATAATTGCTGCTTATATATTGCTCTGTTCATACTCGGGCCTCTTTTGTTATCTTCAGAGAAAAAAGGATCATATCACTAAGGTGTAAGGATGGGTGACAATGGAACAATGATAATAACATCATTATGCAGTGTTTTGTCTCTTGTACCTCCATCACTGCCATGTTTTTTCTGTGATTATTTCAGCCTCATGAAAAAGTGCTGCTTACTGTTTATGTCAAGAAGGCAAGATTACTGTTTGCATGATTACAATATCAAGTATGATGTACGTAATGCCTGTGATAATATAAATGTACCCCTCAACTAGCTCCTGTCTTTATCCTTCATGCAACTGGGAAAAGAAATAAAAAACAAACAAAAAATAAAGAAATAAAACAGTGAGTTGCAAATTCTTGCAGCCTCATATAGACCTTAATCTGGTAAGGTGCCAAATACTTCCACTCCAGTCCAACAGAGGCCTCAAGGACATGGATAATCAGTACTTAACTCCAGGGGAGCATATGAAGAACGGACTAAATGCACTTGGCTGAATCAGGGCCAAAGTGTGGAGTTCTTATATGTACACAGAATCTGAGAATAAGAATTAAACAGGTTTTTTTCCAGGCTCAAAAAGATGCTTTATCCTTCTTACTGATCATTCTTTCCTTTCCTTTGAGACAGGTAGGTTGAAGACCTTCTGGCACAAAGAATTATTCTTGTTTAAGAATAAAACAATAGACAGCCAAGAACTCAGTCCTGTAAGGATCTATGTGAGCTGACAAGACCTTGCATTACCAATGTCCTGGCTGAAGTGAAGGAATAACTCTGCATCTGTGAAATTGTTGTATTTACTGACTGATCTCCCTAACACAATCAGAACTAAGTTATTCAGCATTAATGTTTTTAAAACTTATGATCAAGGCAAAAGTAGCCCAAACTGGATTTATGAAGGCTATGAATTCACAGTGTCAGAGAATGGTTTGAGTTGAAGGGATCATAAAGATTATCTAGCTCTAGTCCTAGCACTCCTGCTATGGGCAGGGATACCTTCCACTAGACCAGGATGCTCCTTTTCCAAACCAAAAAAAACCAAAAGAACAAAAGGCAGCTGAAAAGTAGGATAAAGCCTCTCTTTGGGATATCTGACAATGCAAGCAATATCTGCAAATGCAGGCAAATCTGTATTTCCTAGAAACTGGGAGAGATTTACATGTCTTGGAAGGGGTAGCTATTCCATGAAGGAATTATGAATCAAAATAATAACAGGGGACTTTAAAAGGATAACTGAAAGCTATGCAATTTTTTCCATGCAGAATCCAGGAACTCTTGCACCTGAAACCATCCTAAATGCAAACCGATTACCTAGGTATGGGTGGAAAAAAATAATGTGTTTTTACTGCTGCAATATACAAAGAGAAAACTGCTAGTCTATAGCTAATGCCACTGGCACAAATCCATTCTCTAGCTTTTCATTAAAACTAGAATGACTTTATAAACCTTCCTTTGTTTTTACTGTGAAAAATTTGTCTCAAGCTTCCCAGATAAGATATTTATTAAGTACTCTTCTGCTCCAGGCTACAATGCAATTTAGAAAATGCTTTTATACCTTAACAACCAACATTGGATGGGTGTTTCAAAAGCAGTGGTTTCCCCCACAAATTAGCCACTTACATCCCACTTAAGACCTATTTTTGACCTCATCTTCAGTATAAGCATAAGCTGGGTCCTGCTGCATCTCTCTGCATTTAAAATACAGTTTTTCTCTCTTTTCCCTTATCCTTATTCTCCCATTCTATTTGACATATATGGAAAAGTTCATGGAATTCACTGAAGGAACATTCCAGCGCCTTATTCCAGTGGAAGATTCTTTGCTGTTCGGTGGATAAATACAAACTGTAAGAGGGAATTTCCTGCCTCATACTTTCCTCACTCCTTTGTATACTTGTATACTTTATAACTGTGATCATGTTTCATAGCTCTGTCTCACAGGAAAGAGAACAACATTGTTCTAGGGAAGCAATCAGTTTTTTGGAGCTTTTTACTATGATATATGTAGACAATTGCAAAGCTTACCACTGCTCATTAGTAATACCCAAATAATTCTAAAATGGAGGTTGTTAACTGAATCTTCAGGCACAGAGAGGGGAAATTATTATCTTCTGGTTACCCAGAAAGTCAATGATTAAGCTCAGAGCTGAACCCAGGACTTCTACACATTAGGCCAGTCCACTGGCTGTTATGCCACACTGCCCCTGCCATAAATCTGCTTGATGGATTTTTCAGTCATGGAACATTAAAGGCTCTGCTCTTTTTTAATGAATATGTTTAAAGAAAACAGTACAAACAAAAGCAAACGTAACACTTAAATTATCTGAGACATCCTGCTTTAATGCCACATTTGGATAAAGGTTTTCCTACTGGGGACCTATGGACTGCTACACACACTGAAAAATGCTTTAGCCAGTACCACTAGCTGGAATACTGGTATCTATTTATGCCTGAAAACAGAGCATAATCAGGTTTAGGTGGTTAAGAACAATCTGAGCCAACTTTTATATTATGACCAAAACCTTAGCAGTGCAGCAGCAGTGGCAAGTAGCAGAAAATTGCTTGCAGTGTTATTTGCCAGATTACTCGAACTATTTACACTGGGATTTCAAGTATGAAGTATTAAAAACTCAAGATTTGGAGAAGTCTTGGACTATATTTTTTTGTCCCTAGCTACAACAAGATGCAGACAGGAGCTTTATGATACAGCATGATTGACTAAATGAAGCATTTTTTAAACCACCTGAAGCATTTTGGAGTAGTTCAGTTCAGTTTGAACTGTTCAGATTTCTTTTTTAATTGAAGATTTTGAAAGCCAATTGATTTAAATTAAATGATCAACCTTTCACATCTACTTGTTTAAGATTCATGTTGACATTGTACTAAATACAGCCATATAGTTTGTATTCCAGATAAATTGATCTGACTACAAGCTTCACTCTTTAGTATGATTCTTACTCCAAGATAAATCAATATTTAATATCTCCCGCAACAGCCTCTGTAGATAATTTTAAACCTTTTCTCCATCCCATTAAGTTACCTTTAAAAATTCTTTATACAAGGCTTCACAGATGACTTCTGAAAAACTAGTTTATGAAAAGCAGTCTGAAATTCATTAATTCAGATGGAAAGGGTTTTTTAATCTTGCTGCATTGTGCTGATCTCTAAATCCATCTCTGTTTAGCTAATTCTCCTGCTCAGCTAATTTCAAGAATAAATAAATACTTCCTGAAAATCTGTAACACAGGTTTTTGAATGTAAACAAAAATATCTTTGTACTGCCAGCTTTGTAGCACAAGATATCTCTGGGGTATGAGCTTCTGCAGAAACAGACTAACCAAGGCTCTCCCTGACTCCCTGAGAGGATGGGCACTCTTCATCACCAGGTACCAGCCTCCACCCAGCTCCAGCCCCACTGCCACATCAGCTAATGGAAAGAGTGATAAGCAGAAGCATGTCAGGCTCAGACAGCAACCACATCCCAGCCTCCATTTTGAATATTAAAAACTGTGTCTGCTCCCTCTCTCCTCCCCACCCTCCAATCTGGTGCAGCAGCTGAGAAGGAAAAACATCTCTTCCTCCTCCCTCAAACCTCTCCTATGGCTAAGGGCCCCGCTGGGAGAGGAGGCTTTGATATCAGAAGAATGCAAACAGCAAGGCTCAGGTTTGCTGCTTCTTAGGCTTTAGAAACAGAGACTTAAGAGGAATTTCAAATGATTATACATTGGGAGAACTGAAAGGGATGATGCCAAAAAAGAAGGAAAGAGCTATATACTCTGCAGCTATATGGTTGTAAACCCACCATTTAAACTATAGGATTTTCACATTCTTATCTGTGCTCTCCCTCATTCTCATTCCTTATCCTGCAATACACTCAAAGTGCATTTTCAGGGACGTGTTATGCAGGAGTGAAGTTCTGTCCCATTCCTCACCTTCTGACCTTCTGGTCCCCACAAACAGTCCATAGAACTTTGAAACATCTGATTTAGCTATTTGTGGGGTCATGCTGAAAAATCAAACAGTGAAATGTTTCAGTTTAATAAAAGGGGAAGTTTTTTTTTTTCAAAGCCTTTGCAGCTTTTACAGCGGAATTGCTCAAATAGTTCTGTCCTCGAGCAGGCAGCGAGCTGCAACTAAAGCTGCTGAGAACCTTTTTGCGCTGGAGAGGCAACGTGCTACACTGAGATAGCTCTTGCCTTTCAAATCTATTAAAGATCTTCATCTCAGGAGCTGTAACTGCTTTGGTTTCTATCAAAGCACAGCCTAAAATGGTCTGATCCTAAATGAGTTCTGTCATCAGTTACAAAATAGAATTATTAAAGAAAAAAAATGTGACTGATAACTCACAATGAAGTTTTCAATTTTATCTCCATTCCTTTGCTACTCCAAGCAATCAAAAACGTGATAAATTGTGTATTTTGCTTATGGAAAATGGTCAGCATTTAGCTCAGTTGTGAAGTCAAATCCAAGGTTGATTTAGCAACAAGAATGTAGCTGTATAGAGAACATAGCCAGAAAACAACAAAACTATCTCTTCACAGCATGAGATGCTAGTGGAAATTCTAATGTGGAAATTGTGTTCTGTCCTATTAGTTAATTAAGATGTGACACACAACAGCAATGAAGGTGCTCTTCTCATGAGACACTACAAGAGCAAAAGCAGGATGAACTTAAACAACAGGGAAGGGCACCAGCAGGGAGAAAAGGAAGGGAGACACAAAGTAGTAGATCATTGCAATCACTGCAAGAAAATTCCCCCTTCTGCCTTGTGATAACAGACTTCCACTACCTAAACCATAGGCTGACCCACATTAAGAGCATCCTAATACTGCAGCACTGGGATCTCATAACAGTTGAAGGCCAATTAAGTAATGCAGTCCCTGATTCAGAGGCACATGGACTTCGCCTTGCTATGGCAAAAGCTTTACATTAGGAGAACTTAAGTGGGGTCAGAACCAGGATTTTTTTTCCTTCTAACTGGATTCTTTATGTTCTTATAGCACATATGGTAACTACAGTAACATGGCACAGGTGGGGAGAAAGGGAAATCACTTGGTAAACCAAGCAAGGAGTACACTTCATCACCTTCTCTTGTAGGATAACTCACATATGCACTACAAATTTCCCATACTGCAATTCCTTCCTTTTGCCTGTCCCTGCTAGTGAGTACATCCTGATGAACTGTGGATGGCTTTTTGGCTGGATGGAATGGATATCCTGCACAGCAGAGCGTGCTGGTTATTGCAAACACCGATAGGCACCCCAGTCTATATAGGGTCAGTTTGTGACTGTGAACATTCCAATTCTGTGAAAGAGGAAAAATAAACCCTGCAGGGATGAGGGTGGGAATAGACCCACAGGAAAAGGTCTTCCTTGTATTTCTAAGTTTTGGGTTCTTTCTGAATGGAAGCCCTAAGAGTTGGCATATCCTTCCTCAACGGGACATTGTGATGACACAGTGTGATCTGTAGTGTGACACTGGAAAATAAAACACAGGAGTTATGCAAAGGTCATGCAGGTAATCCCTTTTTAAAGAGGAATCCCTTGGGAGGAAGAGTACAGCCATACAACCTAATCTTATTCATAGTATTCAAAGAGATTGAGGGACAGAATTCTGGCAGGGAGGTGGCAGCTGAATACATTTTGGCAAACTGCTGAACCTCTGACAGACCAAGAAGTTTTACAGTACATGATGTGTCAGTGACTCACTTTGTATACAGCTCTAATGCACATCCTCCCAATGATGGCTTCTAAACAGAATGTAAAACAAATGTACCAGCATTCAAAATACAGCCAAGAGTGTTCCAGTGTTTTAGAAATGGGAAAAGTGGGATGCACAAAGCAACAATCTCTGTAAAAAGACAATTCATCCAAATAGGAGGCATATAATGAAATTGTTACTTCACAATTGAACTCCAAGATGCAAAGAAAATGGCAGGGAGATAGGAATGCTCACACTGCCTGCTGTCTCAAGAAGCCCTTGGCAAGGTAACAGTGAAATCATGCACCCAGCTACTGATCAACACAGGTCTGACATTAAACCACAAGTGTCCACTTCTCTCACTGGCTGTTTAATAAATTGCTTTGGAACGGGTGGAGCTAGAGAGGAGATCTTTCCAAAACCATGTCTCAATGTTCTCCCTCAGTTAATGAATGTCAGCAAGTGGAATAGAACAGAAATTTGATATGTTTTTCTAGCCTTTCTTATAGAAGCATTTGCAACATGTTAGAGGCCACAGGCATAAAAGTGGAATAGTGGGAAATTAATGTTGTCTGTAGATTTTCAGGATGTAAGCTGGGCAATTTCAGCTTGTGGGTTAGGCATACTTTAGATTTTAAGTAGTGTTATAACGGCTTACTATGACTTGAACAAGATTTTAATATGAGCAATCTGATGTTGAGTATCATTTATTACACTGTTACACATTTCCAATTGAGATAGACCTGTTTGTGGAGTTAGTATTATGTGGCTAGAGATGAACAAGCTATGTGCAGTGTACATTTAATGGAGATATTAGAGTATTTCTTATCTTTTCATACTACCCCTGGAGGTTCAGCAATTTCTATCCATGTATGAGTGTCACTGCTTTAGCAATCCAACTTTTTAGAGCTCTGCATGAACTATGCACTTAAATGCTCAATGGTTTTCTACTTCTGATTTATCCTGTAATTGGACACCTAAGATAAATGGCATTGTTTTCAGTGCCTAACTCAATCATAATGCAACTTTGCCCGAAATTACCTGGAAAAAAAAAAAAGGCACCTGGGAATTCTCTCAGTTCAAAGACTTCCTAGGTAATGAAAAGCTTTTACTTCAATCTATCAGCTCCTGCATCCAAAAGCCTCAACACCACAGAAAAACCCATGAATCTGCCTCTGGCATGCCACTGGTAGGAAAAAGATGGCAGTGGTAAGGGATAGTGCAGCAAGGCCTTCAGCAGCCCTAGATTAAATTACTGCAGAGTTCAGGGAGCTGCTGTAAAGATCTATAATTAGCACTGACACTTTATCAGGGGCTGGAAGATCTCCCTGATTCTGCATTCCTCATTTGGTCAGTGGGGGCTGCATCAGAGCCTCCATTTCTTATTAAGAGGAGTTGAGCAATTTGGGCATAAAGTGCTAATGGCTAATTGTGCACAAATTTCCATGTTCAAATGTAAATACAGTCATAGAAACAAAACCCCATTTGCATGAATATTTGTGGAAAGAAACAAAGCAAGGACTAAGCATGGTCCAACTCCATTATTCAGATTTCAAACAAATACTTGCCATGTTTCACATTATTGGCTTGAGTCTTTTCATGAGAAAAAAAAAGACAATTTTACCTGTTAGCATGCTTCTTCTTTTGATTGAAGCAGAGCAGTCAAGCCAGCAAAAAGTATTGCATAATCCCACAAACAGGCAGCTTAGTAAATATCCTTAAACAACAGGGAGTGAATTTGAATTTATCATACCTATTGATGCAGCCTAATGACACTTGAGAAATGGGAGACATTTTTAATTTTAGAAAGTAATGAAGTATCAGGGAAAGCAATCCAAATTTATCCTTGCTGTACTTTATCTGCTGCAGTAGAGAGTTATATTGGCAATGCATTTGGTGCAGCGAATTTGCTTAGAGGAATACACAGAGCCTGGAAAAAAAATGGAAGAAACTTTTGCGGATGTCTCTGCTTGTATCTAAGTGTGAAATAATATGCAAATGTATTCTGTAGTTCTCAGGACAATTGAGGAAGTGATATGATAGGATTGTGCAGCTGCCATTCTGACCCACAATTTAAATCAATGAATATATTCTTGTTCTAGCAAATTTATGCTTGAACAATAATTTTCAACCTATCTTTATTGTTTTGTGGAGAAGCATAATAAAAACACAGAATAAATTTCAGTATATATCTGTAAATTCTCCTGAGTAGCTTGGGAAATGTATTGTATATAAGAAGATCATTATGCTGTTACAGTCATCAAAAAGACACTATCCTTTATGGCAGAACATCATCTTTTGGAAAAAAATATCCTTGTTGGTTTGTGCAAATTTTTCAACACATCCCTTAGACATCTTTCAATCTAATTCTGTTCATTTTAAATTTTCAGTTGCTCCAAAATTTAAGGGAGAAGACCGAAATGGGCAAAGTTTGTATCCTTTTCACATTTAAATACCCCATGCAAAGGAAAAAGCAGTGTATTTGGCTTTTTTTTCTTCAGCTGGAAAGGCAATAGAAGAAAGGGGACAAGTCCCCATTATTACTAATATCATCATCATCATTTTAATTAACACTATTATTTATTTGGCCTAAAATCTGAAGTAAGACAACCTCTTCAAGTAGCCCTGACAACAGAAATAAAAAATCATAACTGTGTTCAGCAAGAATTCTGTTAAGGATAGGTAGTGGCAAAACATCTAGCAGCCAATATTCAAGTGTAAAAATAGCTCCTGATACCAAAAGTTTGTGCTGATTTCTTTCCTGGAAAGAGTATTTTGTTACCAAGCGCTCTTGGCATTGAACTGAAGACATGAAATACTTTAAAAGTTCATCTAATATAGGAAGTTTCTACCCTCTGCAGTGTGTGTGCATGTGTGTATACCTCTCTATATATGCGTACATAGTCATTCAAATAATAATGTTTCATATAGGCTTTTAATGTCTAGGTATGTTCTCTTTTATTTTCTTATATCTGTACATCACTATTGGGCTGGTCAAACTTTTTTTTTTAAATTTATGTTCCTATAAAATTACCATGATTTATAGTTTGCAAAGATTGCATATTTTTCACTCAATTAATTTTGATAATTTAATCAATAAAAAAATAATCTAGATTTTATTTTAATCAGACTCTACATGACTTGTGGGACTAAGAATTTCACTGTTCATCTAATGCATTGGAATTGATATGCAAAAACTACCAATTTTATCAAGACAATTTTGGAAAAGTTGAGCAAAAGGTTTAAAAACAAAGGTCGCACAGAAAATTCTTCTATACGCGTAAACTGGATCTATAAGCTGTCACCAAAGCTAAATTATCTGCAAATTTAGATGACCTACATATGCCAGAGATTTTCCACTGTTTCTTTTTGTCTTTTACCTGTCAGTTCCACAGTTTCAGTGAACATGTATTTTTAATGTGCAAATTTCAAATACATTATTTGTGTGTCTTTCTACACACAGCATACAAAGTAAACCTAAAAAAAATAAACTTAGTAGGTGCATTGATAGGCACGAGTGCGACTACACAGGTGTAAATAGTACTTGAGCAAGAGCGTGTGATCAATTAAAGGCTGCATCATACATTACCTACAGACAAAGTCAACAATTCATGAGCAGCTTTAATATTTCTATCTCTGGGGCTGGAGGAACAGCCTTTGACAAGATTTCATACCCACAGCCTCCTGCACCTGGTTCCCATTACAAACCTGGCCTTGATAATGGCCCTGTGTTCTTCTGCAGGGGCTGATGTTAGAACTGCTATTTTCCTCCCATAACTCTCAGGAGCTGAGCACCAATGTTATGGCTGTGTTTGACCCCTCTGTGCAGGAGCAGTTCCAGCCTCCATCACCTTTCTCACTACTTAGATAGAGATCAGATAAAACATTTCTCTAAGTATGGGTACAATGTCTGACCTGTTTTTGTTTCCTGGGCTACCTACAAAAGCTGGTGATACATTACAGGCTTCAGGGTTATATCTTAAGTCAGATTAGTTGTTTTTCTTCTTTGATTATAACTGAAACATTTCTGCTTAAAAGATATGATTGGAGACACAGGGATTTTTTTTTCCAAGAGGCTCTGCTTTGAATTTAATTTCAAATTACACTGAAAGTTCTAGTGTTCAAGCATAAATCTCTTGCAATACTTAACTGTGTCTGAGAGATACTAAAACCATTGAGCTATTCAAAAATTCATCTAATTCCTGATCAGAATTCACAAAAGAAAAACAAAAATGACAATGCTCAGTGTGGCCCTAAATACACTTAGAAAACCAATGCAAACACGTATGACATTCATACAAAAGGAGAAATCATCTGCACCTTGAACTTCTTTAAAAAATAGCAGGGAATTCCCTTAGGGGATATGCTGCCCAGGGAGGCCAGTCATACCACACACAATACACCCTGAAAAAATATACTGCTTGGAATCATTACTAATTTCCCCCCATTCTTTGTTACAAATGCATATGGATGTCAGCCTTTATCTTATCTTGGCATGAAAATTCAAATATTGGAAGAAACAGCATAAATAAACCGAATTTCTCCAGCTAAAAAACTAAATGTTTGAGGTCCAGCACGTTTTCCAGTTCTAATAAAAGGGGGCAGTATTACATCAGCTGAAATTCTGAATTGTCCAAATTATCATAAAAAGAGCTGGAGAGGGATACAAGACTGCTGAATTCCACTGAAAATAGACTGTTACTGTGTATGCAGCCACAAATCTGCTTGTCTGCCTTGGGGTAAAATTTTCAGAGCTAGTTCAGTGGGACTTAGGCTCCTGCATTGCAGCCACTTCAAAAAAATTTTACTTGAGTCACTCTTTTCCTTTCAAAATTATTAAGGAAATATTACAATGGGTATAAAATGAAGACACATGTTTATGTAACTAGGATAAGCCCTAAGCTTAAAAAAGAAATTGCAAAATTATTGCAATTTCAAAAATTTCTGGAACAAACTGAGGTTTTTTCTTTTGTTTTTTCTTTTTTTTTTTAATACAGATTTTTCAGATTAAAATACTGGTTTTCAAATATGGCTTTAGAAAATTAACTTTGAACACTTGATGTAAAAAAAAAAAGTTATCGCTTACATATGTTATGTACAGCCACAAGTAGATTACTAAAGTGAGCAGATTCACAGTCAGCTATAAAGGACATTTGTTTTGTAAGAAGTATGGGGACTGCTGGGATTTGTATTTGAAACTTTTCCCTATTCCAGGGCGTTTAACTTAGACCTGCCACTTGTCTGTTCTAAAATGATGGATCTGCTAAGAGGTTGTCTCCATGCAATGTGTCCTTCCACATCCCAGAAAGTCCCCAGGGAAAGGTTTGTTGGCTGAGCAGGATGACGTAGTCAGGAAAAAACACATTGCAGTGTCTCTTTGTAGGAATCAGAGTCTTCATTAGACAGATGGAATACACTCCCACTGAGTTGAATAAATTGCCTATATTCTTGCAAGAAAGTGAGACCACACTAACAGCTCCTCAAGTAAATCAATGTCTTTCCTTCTTCCCTTTCTATACAGTTCTAGACTTTTAATTATAGAATCTAAATACTTAAATTACATCATCCCTGATTGTAAGCTGAGGGGGGCAGGACCTTCCTTAAGTTACAGTGAGACCAGAACTTGCTACAATGAGTGTGGAGACAATACCATAGAAAAAGTAATAACTTTGCAAAACTAGTTATCTGCTATTTTTGCTGCTATCCCCTTTCCCCCCGCTAATTTTTAGGCATTCATCCTTAAATTTCAAGTAGAACAAAGGTTTAACCAACAGAAATAAAGACCCAATTGAAAATGCTCACTGTTCACATCTCACTGCAGACTGAAATACAATCATTGACCTCTTATTTACTAAGTATCAATAGTCTGCTAGAAGAAACTAAAGGGGAAAAAAAGAAAATACAAGTTTTTCTTAAAAGGAAAAAAGGAAATGAGAAGAGATCAGTACCTGCAAATCTAAACCACATATTCATAAAGATTTATAAGTAATCCACAAGGCCCTAATGACCAATTAATTCATGTTCTAAATTTAAGAGTGGTCAGGACTCCTTTCAGTAAAAGGAAAAAGAGAATTGCATGCAGAATGAACTGGGAAAGTATTTGCTTAACTATGTGTTTGGGGTTTTTTAACAGAGTTGAGAATTGACTCATAGCAAGGATGCTGTTAACAAGGTGATCCTCTGTGATTGTCTGAGAAACCTCCTGCACATACAGAACAGACAGTGTGACTCCTGCCACCGCAGTTGTTCTGTCTCTGATGCTGACTGCATGGGGAGAAAAAAGCTGGCAAAAAACTGATGGCAGCATAATGCAGCATTGCTTGGTTTCAGGAAAATAACAGTACAATGCTGGAGCCATTGCTGTGGGCAGCCAAAAGGAGATTATGCATGACTAGTGACTTTTCCTACAAAGACTTCCTGAAGTGTTTTTGTACAAGTTTGTACATGTGTGCAGGAGCTTCATATACATGATGAAGTGTAACAGCTCCAGAGGAGTTGTTACACTCTATTGTCTCAATAATCCACATACTTAACAGTCCCTAAATACAGCAGAGCATAACGCCTCCAAAGGGGTCGTTATGGCTTATCAAGTCAAATCCAAGTGCCTAAATATGGATTTGATCAATAGACTGTAATATCTCCAGGGGTGAATAATACACGTTTTTAAGAATGTGCACATTTTGCATACAAACTGTGGGTCTATATTAGGGTAAATTACGTGGATTCAACTTGTGAAACTTTGATTTAGAGATAAGAAAGGAATAAAAGGCTCATTAGAAGAGGTGCTAAAGTACCATGATTCCCAGGAAGTAGGCAATGACTCATGTCATTTATTTTGGGGTCTAATTCTGCTTTCCTACTGCAAATACACAGTTGTCTGAAAATCTACAAAAGATGAAGAATGGAATATAAACATGAAAATGTTATATTCTGCTTACTCTCAGACCTCAATGAATATGCTTCATGGGAAGTAAATGGGGATGTGAGGATACAAATATGTTGTGGTAATTGATTTTGTATTTATTCTATCTTGACTTCATAGATTTCCCTCCAATCACAGTTCTACCTATATTTTTTATACAAAGATTTTATGAAGGATCTTTGTCAGCATTTTCCTGCTTTATGTACAAAAAGGATAGGATTTGATTCTTTTTAAAATAATGTCAGTTATCTTATAAATTATATAACATTTTCAGATTCATTTAGAGCCTTAAATCAAAGCAAATCTTCTAGGCAATGACGGTAGTTTGAAATATTGAAATAAATACAAGTAGCTGAAGCAATGCAGATTTTGTTTAAGTACTTCTTCTTGTTGAAGGTGAACATGGCTTGACTGGAAAAAAGTCACATCCTGCAAGCAAGGATGAATTTTTGGTATGATTTTACTTTTGCTTCTATCACAAGGTAAAAGCTCTGTATATTATTTTCTTCATTTTCCTAACTCTCTCCCCCTTCCCCCGTGTTTCTGCTTACTCTGTAAAGTGACTGGCACCATTACTGTCCCCTTTCCTCAGTCAGACCATGCTGGAGTTTTTTGCTCCACCTGAAGTGCAGCAGAAAAATTCAGCTCGGCTGTAGTGATTTTTTTGCCTCATGTGCATTGTACTGGTTTAGGTTCAGAGTTAAGCTTAGTTCATGTGCTGCTGAGTTTTGGATTTGTGACCAAAACAGAGCTGGATAACACAGAGATGTTTCACCTATTGTCAAGCTGGGCTTCTACAGCAAGACTTTTTCTGGTGATTGCGCTGCTCTGCCAGAGAGGAGGCTGGGGGTGTGCCAAGCACTGAGAGGGGGACAGAGCCCAGCCAGCTGACCCCAACTGACCAAAGGGATATTCCACACCACATGACATCAGACTCAGCAATAAAATCTGGAGGAAGAACGAGGAAAGGGAAATGTTTGGAGTTTTGGCATTTGTCTTCCCACGTAACTTATTTGCGCTGAAGATCTGCTTTCCTAGGAATGGCAAAACACCTGCCTGGCAACGGGCAGTAGTCAATTAATTCCATATTTTAATTCCTTACATGCACAGATTTTGCTATACTTATTGAACTATACTAATCAACCCACAAATGTTCCAATTTTTCCCTTCTGACTCTCCTCCCCATCCCGCGGACAGGAGCGAGTGAGCAGACACATGGTGCTCACCTGCCTATCCTCACCCACCTCAGCACACAAATAACTCCACAGGATGCCATCATCTCAGAAGTATAATGCTTAATGCTTTGGCAAATGACAATGTTGGGCTGCCCCAGAGCACTGGATGTTTTTGTTTTGGTCTTTCTGATGAGTGAATCTCTGTGAGCACTTTGAAAGTCTTTGTTTTTTATTTTTTTTTTGAACAGCAGAATATGAACACAAGCAATTTTCAATTCTATGTCTGTAACCAAATACAAAGCTTTCTGAGATTTGAATGACACATTTTCAAAAAGGCCTAAGCCCAGGCTTTGAAGTTATGTACATAATTTTGTGAGTCCAATCATTTGCACAACAAACTATTACCAACTATCTGAACTTGAAGACCAGCTACTGACCAGAACTCAATAGCTTTTTTAAACCAGCTGCAGGCAATTAATTTGTCATCTTTTTCTGGTGCCAGCTTCCAGCTACTCATTTCTACAAGTCTAATTACCTGAAGCCAATTTCTGAAAATTTGGTCCTGAAAACACAGGGTTCTGATTCTTCAAAAGAAACCAATCCAAAATTGCAACTGTTATCAAAGCTTTAGTGGGATTATGACAGAAACTATATGCAGTTTTCTTGGCATACAATTATTTCAAAATTATGTTTCTCTAATTGAAGTGATCTAGCATTCCTGCTCCCCCACCTCCATTTTGATCATCCTGCCCATCATTTTTAGAGTAAAAGAAGTATATCATAATGTAAAAATTGAAAGGCAGAGGGTGAAGGGGGAAAGAAGAGTATTCTAGAATTCTGTTTGTGCAAAGGATGCTTCTGGTTTTAATGTATTTTATACTTGCTATAAAATATAAATACATTTTTCTTACTGTTCATGACTGAATTAATACTTTTATTTTCTTTAGGATAAGAGTAGGGATATACCATCATTGAAAATGACTGATTTATATCCCATTCTTTTGCAACCCCTGCCTTTTCTCACATTTGTGGGGCAAGGATAACAGACCAGCACAACAGAGGTAAAACCAGAGCACAGACTACAAGCCTTTCCTGCCTTAATGGCTCTGTAGTACCTGCTGCAATAAATAAACCCAGCAGGATTACATAGGGTCACTAAGAGACTTAACAACAGATTTCCCTGCTGCTGTTTTATTCTTAGGTTTTGAAGGTTGCAAGTGCCACCATGAAAAGTCTCCTCACAAAAGATGGCATTTGAGAATGATGGTGTTTGTATCTGTTAAAGAGTTCTGATTCACTCTGCTATATTTGCAAGGAAAAGAAATTTGTTTTTTTTTGCTCAGACTGCCTGGAGTATAACCTCAATCCAGAAGCTGTGCATCGATATGTGTATTGCTAGTAAAACTAGCAAAAAAATAGAAATTTCAGATTATTCACTTAAATATTTACTGACTCTGCTTTAAAGGGTGAAAGATGAAATAGGAACTTGTAATATCGAATACAAGACATAAATATGATACTGAAAATACACAAGGGACAGGCTCAATAAGTAAGTGGATGCCATTTTTATACTTGTTTTTCAAAGTGAAATCAAATGTTAAGAATTCTTTTAATAGCCCTTATAGCATATTATTTTTTAAATGTCAAGCCACTGAAACTCATAAAATAAATTTTAAAATAAGCATAATTTTATAAACTCTTAATACTGATCATGTATGTGACTTTTTTTATTTTTATAACCTGGGCTTTAGTATCCTGCCTCTTGATTACTTAAGGCAAACACTGACTTTACAAATAGAGTGTTTGAATACAGCCTGCTCGATCAGTTATACATTTCTATATTTCTAATAATATCAACTTGTATTAAATGGGGTTTCCAATTATGACTTTCAAACTAATACTAGAAGACATATATATTTATTAGACACTGAGTCTGACTGAGAAAAGCATTGTTTATCCTGTGTGGCAACATTTTATCCAATCTTTTTTTAGAGTCACTACTTGATATGAGTGCTCTAAAGAAACTATCAAGCAAAAACATAAAATGTAATTAAAAGGGGTGTATCAACCTCTAATGGGTCTATTTATGCCATTTCTTTGTCTTTCTGTGCCTTGCTACAAAACACTCACCCAAGCATTCTGAGAAAAGATCAGAATATTATCAAATTCATCATTTAAGTTACAGTTAATATTCTCCTGAGTCTTATACTCAACCTGGACTCAAAACTCCTGTTAGTCTTTGGGCTACAACATAGTAGGAGGAGTTCCCTCCTTCACCCAAGAAACAAAGAACCTACCCTGCCTTCTGATACAGAGAATCACAGAACATTTACAGGCATTGGAGCCCACTGTTCTGGAGGGTTTTAACAAATAGTCTGAAGCACTGGTTGCTGTATGGGCTAATTAATGCATCAGTTTTCTTTCCATTCATTACTGAATTGCATCATAACTGTTCTATTTGCCAAAGCTTTAGTGACTACTGGGAAAATGCTTTTCCCTTTCTAGATGACTGGAATAAGTTTTGTGGGCTCTAACTGATTTGTGTGAGTGGTGAAAAATAACTTGTGTGCTGCATCTTTTGCAGCCCATGGCACCTCTAGGGAAGCTCACAGAAGCATTCTCCATCCAAAGGGCTGCCTTTACTTCAGCCACTTACCAGAGACCTGCTGCTGGAGCAGATCCTGAAGACCTCAGAAAGGCCACAGAATGGGACAACACAGGTTCAGGGGATTTTACAAGAGTCTTGTTTGTCCTCTGACTGGTGATAGAAACTGTTCCTTACATGCTCCCAGGTTGCTATTTTGTAAGCTGGATCATGTCCTGCTCAGTCCAGTGCTGGTCCCGTTATCCCAACACTTTCTCTCATTTATCCTTTTACTCTAGGGTGCCACCTCATTTCAGTGATTCAACACTGAAGATTCAGCAGAGAATGTTTAATCTCTAATTTCCCACTGCAGCTGTTTTGAGCCTAAGCACTTTGTTGCACCTGAACCACAGATTCAAGCTCCCTCAATTCATCCACTGGCATTCTAACACTCCACTATGCTAGCGCAGAACTGGCCTTTTAGCCATATTTTTTAATCCAGCCATTTTCAAAAGCACAATTCAAAATCTGGTGACCACAAAGACTGGAAGCTCCAATCAAGCCTTTTTCCATGTTTCAAAGTGCTTGCAGCTTCCTCCTGTGCGTTCACAGGACTGTGGGTGTGAATACTGCCATGCTTCTACCTAGAGAAGTTTGTAGCACAGCACTGAGAAGTGACAAAGGAGTATTTAACATAAAATCAGAGAGGGCTAAAAGCTCTATAAAGAAATTTCACATAAAAACAAGAAGCTGTTTTGCAGGGAAGGGAAGAGTGAGTGACAGACTGTGGGGGAGTGGGAGACATTACCTTTTCATTCCTGCAGTTGTTTAGACCCATGTTATTCATGGAGGGCAATTTTCCATCAACACCATGTGGCTGCTGTTGCTGCTGCTGTTCCCTTTGGATTTGCTCTCTCATTTTTCGAGCCTCCTGAATGGCTTTCATTACTGTGTCCTGGTCCCCAAATAGGGCAGGTGAATTAAGACTGGAAAGGATATCTATAAAGAGAGAATATATTTTATTTAGGTAATTATCCAAACTGGAATCCAGGGTAAGAACTCTGCTCTCACATTCTTAGAGTGTGTTGCATCCAACCAACATCTGCAGAATAAGAAGAAGTGACAATTGTTGCCTGTTTGAAGGATGAATTACTCTACTGAATGACTGATAAACTCATGCACTTCTTTGGCTGTTAGAAATACAAGCACTGTGGTCTTGGAATAGCCTGGTCTAGAGCTATCTGAGCATACTCATGGACTCAAATTAAAATATGTGTTTAAGACAACAGTATTCTGAAGGTTGAACTGGAAAAGTTTTGAAGTGTTAAAATAATTAATGAAATGAACAAAGGGGAAAAAAAAATCTCATTTTCTAGGTCATGAAACTCCATGTCAGTTCTTAGAATTTCTTTCTAGACAGAGCCATCACTCTAGACATTTGCATTTCCATTTCAGAAAGAGCTCTAACATTTACTTTTTGGAGACAAAGATCATTATCACCATAACATGAGTATAAATCTCTAAATCAGTAGAGAAAAAAACAGTTTTCTTTCTATCACTGTGAACCTGAAGAAACTTTAAAACAAGCATCAAACTCAGCCAAGCATTCCTGTTACATCTCACAATGCATTCATGAAGATGAATGTCCCAGACACAGTTTTAGATTTGAGAGAAAAAGACAACAATTATTTTGTGACTGTTTCTTTTTTTGTTGCTGTGACAAAATTTTGATACACCTGCTCCTACATGGAAGTATTCTCTCTACTGCACATGGAGAGATTGGTGCACATACATCCTAGCTTGGGAATTTTGAGCAATCACAGTTTGTGTGTGACCTGTGCATCTGCCTGGCCAGAAAACGCATTCTACAAAAGCTCTGAATTTGCTAGATTTGTGTACTCTTTGACAGTCTACTACTAAAAAAACAAAATTAAAAAAGGTAAATAAAAATCCAACAAAACCAAAATCCAAAACAAAAAACCCAAACAGACTAAGATTTGGAATTAACCTTCAAAGATAACTTTTATATTCTTTTCATTTCACTGAAGCTCAGGTGAGTACAACACAGCAAATTCAATCTTGAAGGACCCTGAATTATGTTAAAATAAAGATTATTAAGGGTTTCTCACACTTTACCCCAGGAACCAAATGCATCATTTAATACCAAGGCCTAAGTAAGAAGGGATGCAGAGTGTGATGTTTTTGTCCTATCCCAACAAGTGATGGGACTGGTGATGTTTTCTATCTGAATGAAACACTCCTCTCCAAAATAATGTATTGTAAGACAACCATTGTTCTTGCTGAGGAAAATTTGCAATGTTCTGAACCATTTCATCCACTATGTTCCAATCTGGACCATAAATAAGTTGGGAATTATATTTGCATGATTTTTAAAGAATTCAGATTCATAATCATGTACATGCAGCAAAAGCTCCTACATGGCTTGCTGATTTTTGGTAATGTCTTCCTGTCCTTTTTTGTACTAAAGGATTGAGATAAAATTTTTTTATGACTTTACATGAAAAATATTTATACCTTAGGCACTATTTGTCTTCAGTGCTCCTTTCTCTTGAATGGTCTATGACTTCAGGCTGATATTTCACTTTCTAATGTAAGATAATGCAGTGATAGTTGCAAATAAATTGACAGGTAGAGTATCTAGATGGTTGCAGAAAATATCTTTCAGAGATCATGATGTTCCCAAGTGTTTGGGAATGGAAAAAACCCCATAATTTTTATATATTTAATATATGTATTTAACATATCTATTCATTATTCACAAGTGTTTCTATATATTTTACAAGTACACTTGAGCTACAGATTGTGAATAAGTGGTCTGTAGTAAGTATTTAGTCACTGTTAAAATTTACTATTTGAACTTTAGGGCTGATCATCTACATTTTGCAGCTCTTGATTCTGTTTCTTGACTGGTTAAAGTAGTCTTCATACATAGCTTTCAGACCAATTTTTTTCATCACTTAATAAGCTTAAAGAATCTTGAACACAGGTCAAAAATTCCCTGCTTGTAACCATATGAATCAATGAAATCCTGACAGACAAGTGAACAAATAACAAAAATATGATCAAATAACAAAAACATCATCAAATAATAACATAAACTGGCTGGACTCATGCCTTCCCATCTCTATGTAAAAGAAAAAAAAATCTAGTATCTGGTTAGGCTCCATGTGCAGGCAAAGATAGTTTTTTATTTTCTTGATCCAGAATTCAAAATTTAAAAGTTAACTTTTTGTGTATACACCCAGTAGATGCCTTTAGGAGAGATATTCACACAAAGCTGTTTTACAAGTTTTATATATCTATCTTTATTTACTTACCTGTGTGTATTTGTATGTATTTCCTAAATTACGTATTTCTTCCCTGTGTTTGTCACACACTGATACATCTCTTTGGATACTCTTATAAAACTTTGGCAATCAATTATTCTTTGAAAAGCTTCACTATAACTTTTTTTCCCATTTAAAACAGAAGTGTGCACCCAAGTATCTACTTAATCCAGAACTAAGTGTGCTCAGGCTGGAATTTCATGCAGAAAACATGCCTATATCCTTGTTTTTCCCAGGACAGATTAGTTACCTAAAGAGGATCCTCTTCCCAGGGATCCACTGAGCGGGCTGGGGATGCCACTCTTGCTCGTCACTGTCACTGGGCTGCTTTTGCTGGCTGGGAAGAGATTTTGTGTTGGAGATGTTGGGGATTTGACAGGTTCAGCTGTTTTGGGTCTGGCTGAGAGATTCAGTGGCTGGGCTGCTTCATCCTGCAAGAGTTGAATGCAAATAACTGTTAGGAAAAGACAAATGAAGGCATCATTTTGCAAGCAGCAGTTACTTTACACCTCGAAGACAATGCTACATTCCACAGCAATAATAACAAAAGAAGCTAATTATCTGCCTCCTTTAAGATTCAACGAAAGGAAACCTCATTAATTTCTCTGTGTTATGCTTCTTGTTTACATTAACTATGTGACTGGATCATTCTTTTTGCCAAATTAAAATTTGAATTAGCTCACATTACAGCTTAATTTCCTAATGTGTTTTCAGAGATCTAAATTAACCTAGGGCATTTACAAAGAATTATTTAAAATTTCCAGCAGCTCAGTAATGCTTTCGCACTGGTTATATTTGAAAAGTTCCTGGCACTATAAAAATAAGTTATGTAGCTTATTTTTAAATGTATTAGAAACTAAGGAATCAGAAGTATTACTATGAAAGAATCATTTGGAAGCCCTGACAGCTCTTTGGCCCACATTTAGAGCTGCTGCTAGCTTACATATTCCATGCATCAAATTCAGAGTACATGTTTTGTTCAGTGAAATAATCTATGCTAGTCCCTCATAACAGGAGATAAGAATTTCACTGAATTGAAATTCCTTTACTTATTAGGGTAGTGACTACATACCACATGCATTTAAAAATATATTTTATTTTCTACTGTTCAATTTTGCTAACTTTACGATATTTTATTATTCATTTGTCAAAACTATTTTCCACATGACTGCATTTCTGCTCCTTATTCAATACTTCTGTATTATTTCCATATTCTATACTTACTTCTGCTGCATTTAACCTTTATTATACCTGTATGTTTTATTTGCATTAAGGCAAGGAATGTTTTTTAAGTGTGTGTAAATCCAGTATCAGCACCTTTATATGATTTGATATTTTTCATTTGTGACTGTGGAAGAAACTCTTTCTGACATATGTCTTTTTTCTGTGCTGTAGAATAGGTCCATCTAAAAATACTTCAACTCCTTGAAGAAGACTTATTCAAGCAATTAATTTCTTTGATAAGTATAAACATTTGCAGCGCAACCTTCTTCCCATTCTTTCAGCTTGTTCCTTTACTTAATACATTAAGCAAGACAGAGCACTTACAAAACTGTGAAAAGGTGATTTTCTGTCATTAAAGAGCCCAGTAAGACAGATCTCTCATTTGAAATATGCCCAGAGCAGAATAACACTGGATGTAAGAGATTGTTCATATTTTAAAACACTGCAATGATCATTTGGAAGCTTAGAATTATGTCAAAATACAATAATACATCACAATATCTCATCTGCTCCATTCTCCTCACTGTCAAGCAAAATACATCTGGTCACACACAATGCATTAAAGAGGAAAATGCAATAAACAGGTATTTCTAATGCCATCCTGTCACCAGCTTTAAACTTTTCTCATAAAACTGCATGACATTTCAATTCTTCCTGGCCCCAGAGTGTGCACAAACATTCACAGCCTTTCAGGGTCTGGGTGAAAGCAGAAGCTCAAAGGTACAAGGGACAGAGTCAATGTTGGTGCTTTGTGGCCACACTTACATGCCTCCTCTTTCCTTGCACAGATACAAAGTGGATTCCATAAACTTTTCCAACAGTTCAGAGCCCCATTCAGACCATGAGGCTTGCAAGGCTAGGTACTGTGAACATGTGCACATATGAATCTAAGCTACAGTGATCAGTTTTTAAATACTTTTCTATCTAGTACTGATACGATAATGAAAGAACTCTAAATACTGCCAGAATTTGTTTGCTTGTATTATATGGACAGCATTGTCATTTCTGCAAGGCAACCAAAAAACTGGAAAACATTCTGGTCACTGACTTAAGGAAAACCTACCATTACTTTTTGAAAGATCTGACTTCCATAAAAGAATTGCATTAATTCTATAAATAATGCATGTAGTTTATACAAACTGTTTAAAACCAGGGAAAATACAGAGGATTTATTAAGCAATGCATGACCATCAAAACTGTCACAGCTAACAAATGTAACAATCTGCAGAGACTGAATATAGGTACTGCTTTCACACTAATAATTTCTTCATTAGCTATTCGTATTTGTCCACACAAAGCACTTGTAGTTCATCTTTAATATTCTGAATGCAGTAGTGTGCTTAATAAAAATAATCATAAAAATACTTCCATTTTATTAACATATACCTAAGTCCATTCAAGTTACATTACATAGGGAAACCCCCAAGAATTTGCATGTGGTCAATTCTGTAATAGGACTCAGCTGGCCACAAACCTGGAACAGTATTGGCCTTGGTTCAAGAAGATATGTGCTTGAATTTAACCAGGGAAAATTTTACTCATACAGAAAAGGTTTGGTTTGGTGTAGGTCCATTTGGCTCCCTCACTGCCAGAATTACTTTTTCACATTAAAACAGTCAGTAGTATATTCTCAATGCCATAAATCACTGGTGTTAGGTATCACTATACTATGGCAACTTTGCTGGAACAGTTGGGCTTTGCTTTCGGTGGCTTCTGTATTGATCGTAGCAAACTCTGCCTGCGCGGTAAATTTCCCTGACTGCTCCCAAACCTGGCGTTGGGTTACAAGAAGTAAAATATTAGACTAATACACATCTACAGCTAAGTAAAGGGAACGCTTTGCTAAATAAATGTTAGATCTGGCCATAATGGAATAGTTTTTATTTATTAGTACTCTCAGCCTAGCAAAAAAAGTGTCATGGAAATTTATCAGCCCAGGCAGAAATATCTACTCACCCGCACTTTACCACGATGATTGATGATAATGAAAAAACAAATGATATTTTACTCTCGTGTCAAAAAATGGGAAGGAAAAAAAAAAAGAAACCACCACCTAAAGTGAGTAAAATCTTCTCAGGTTGGTTTGAAGCTAAGGACTGTTTGCCTGTAAGGTTTCAGCAGCCAGCAAAAAAACCCCCTAACATATCCTCCCTCTCACCCCACAAGGTCACTAGATGCCACTTTTAGATTTATTTTAATTGTTCAGCATTTATACCTCTATCATTCAAATGGGTAAAACATTTGAATGTTGATTTTTTTTTTTCTCCTACAGTTCAGAGTAAATTGGTCCTGAGCATGTTTTTCATTCTCATGAAATCCCCAACCACCCCGGGAGAACACAGCAGGAGAAGCCAGGCAGTCGCACCCAAAGGCTGCTCCATGGGTTTCAGGGGGAGCACAGCACTCATTCCAGGCTGCTGGCAAATGCCATGTTGTAGCTGCCTGGTTCCAAGCTAGTGAGAATAAGCAGGCACAAGCACTCGGCAGTGGAGCAAAACCAGCGAGGAGCAGCGCGGCTGTCAGCAGCTGTGTGAAATCAGCAAAAGTCAAATCAATCTGCAGCGACACAATGTTTTCCCCAGAGCCCTGACTTACATATTATTTCTATAGGAGGCTTTTCCAAAATTGTAGAATTAAGTACAGCTAGTGATTTGTAAAATCATTAGAAGATCTACAGTCTTTCTCTTACCCTAACAATATAAGCCAGTACCACATTTTAAGATACTCAAGAGTTCAATGTGAAACAATTCATGAAATGGATGCCATTTATGCATGTTACCAGATTACAAACTGAAATCTTGAAAATATCACATTTTACTGATGAATCTGTTGTGCTGCCTCTGGTAGGAAGAGGGACGCCTGGTATTTTTGGAAACAAGTGAATTTTTTTCTCTTCCTTTCTCTCTACTGATAATACAGCACTAAAACGGAACTTTTTATTTGAATATTGAAGAACTGTACCGTGGTTCAACTTCCAACTGTAAAACAATTACAGAGATCATTTGCTTTTAGTGTCCTTCTCAAACACCAGCTTTTTTCTTTACTGAAAAATACCTTAACTTGAGTTACCGGGCTGGTCCCTCTCTTCTCATTTTTCATCCCAGTGGGTGAAAGTGCCCCTGTTGTATTTGGTGGCTGTGGAGTAGATGACATTTTGGCTCCAGGAGAAACTTGCATGCTTGCCAGCTGAGCTGCATACAGTTGCTGGAAGACAAGAAGATATACATATATTCCTGCAATATTCCTAAAGAAAGAAGCTGTAAATCAACTTTTCTTTTTTTTTTTCAATTTTTCCACTGGTGGTTCTTCTCTTAAAGGATCTTTTTCAGCTCTCGTTTGTGGCTTCCCTTTCTGCTATTTGCAAAAAGAGAAAAAACAAAGTCTGGAAAACTCCCAAACACCAATATATTCTTTCTTCATTTGACTTTTGCTGATTTTTCTTGATCTTTTATTCCTTCTTGTTAATGATGGTCATGGTGTTGAACAAAAAAATTACACTGTGCCTTAATATTAAAAACAAAATGGGTAAAATTATAAGGCTATTTATGAAAAGGAGGTATAAGCCCCTGTCAGAAACAATAATAATCCAGGTCTTTCTGCTCTTAGCAATAAATTAACTACTAACTCCAGAAAATTTACTGCCACAAGAACAAGTTTCCTACCAAAAGGTAAAGTTAAAACAGCCAACAAGGTATGTCTCCATCTCTCTGTACAATGATATATGTTCTATAAATGCTAATAATGAATCTAGGCCTTAAAAGTTCCTGTAAATAGTGATGAAAGTCCAAAAAAAACTCCAGTGGAACCTTTCAAAAAGTTTAACTGAAACATAGATTTTATATTAAAATAAACCATCCCAACCAATAAAAAGTGTTTACTGAACAAAACCAATTTGGTCCCATTTCTTTTCAGTGACAGAACTTAAACCCTCACCTTGAATTAGCATCATGAATAATTCTTCTGCCATGAACAGGGAAGATTCTAATCCCTCTTCTACACATAGATCTACATAAACTTTGCCTTATTAGTGAGAAAAAAGCCAGGTGGTTTGTATGTAATTTCCAACATTACTATCATTCAGATGGACAAATAAAAAAAATTACAGTAATCAAAAGCAGACCTTTCAGCACATGTAATTAAATGAAAGCTTAATAAAGAATAATTTGCAAGAGCCAGATGTGCTTATGTCATAATTGTTGCTTTCTTTGGAACAATTTTTCTAATGTAACAAGCCTCCACAGAAATGAAAGTTACACAATTCTGTAAGTTCAGTGACTCAGTGGCGAGACAAATGTGGGAGGGAGGGGCAGAGTCACAGCTCAGGGTGACAAATGAAAACCATTGTTTGTTTGTTTGTTTCCACCCCTTTCCAGTACCACACAGGAACTACAAAAGGATCACAGATTAATGTTTTGAAATTAGTGGTGCTTAAATATTTTGGCTAAGGTACAAGGTTTTTTCCTATGCTTGAAGGAAAAAGATTGAAAAGAGAAAAAAATCCCAGCTCTTGGTGAGGTCCTGGAAAATGAAAATGAAGCCTTTCATACAACAGTAGGTGTTTTTTTTTTCCCCCTACTAATACGATCTTATCCCTTTCAGAATATTCTTGAGGTCAACCTTTGCTTCTTTAATAGGATGATCTGCTTAAATGAGAGTAAAAAGCACATTTCACAGACTTTTGAAATCCTGCACATTCTCAGCTCAGGAATAATCAGGCACTGCTCTATAAAAGAGATAACACAATAAACTTGTATGTGATTTAAAGACAAAATCCAACAATTATAAAGGTTTTCTCAGTATTCTGTGGTTTGTCTATAAACACTTCCCTTTTTTTTAAACCAATTTAATTTCTTCTTCAATTATCTGAAGAAGAGTACTTACACTTGACTAAAAGAAAACTAAAACTTTTGTACTTAAAGTACTGTGTTGCACTTTCAAAAGTGTGAAAGGAACTTTGTGTAAAAATAAGCTCATATTTATTAACTAAAGTTCAAAAGAATTTCCTCCTCAGGTAAGCCATCAGGGCACAAAAATGTGGGGTATAAATTATTCTTTCTACATCATTCCATTTTTTATAGAAGATAAAACTTGATTGTCAATTGTAGCAACTAAAATAGTGTGGTGGGGTGACCTAGGCTGGCTGCCAGCTACTCTCTGCCTCCCCCACTTCAGCAGGATGGGGCAGAAAATAAGATGGAAAAGGCCATGGGTCAAGGTAAAGACAGGGACATCTCTTAGCTGTTACCATCACAGGAAAAAAACCAAACCAAACCAAACCAGAATAAAACAAACCCACTTGGCCTGGGAAGAATTTATTTATTCTAATTGACAATAGAGTTGCCTGGCAAGAAACAGAGATAAATACTGAGGGTCTATCCCTGCCACTTCCCCCTGAAAATTTCTGGAAGATATATTTCAAGATCAATGCAAAGACAGAGACACGTGACACCAGTCAGAGCAGGACTTGCTGGTCACGGGAGTGCCACCAGGACCAGCAACAGAAACACTCACAGCATGTGGAGGATTCACATCAAGAAAAGTGGGCTGTTCTAGAGACTATCTAGGAAACTGTTTGATTTTGGAAATGCAACCAGGAAAAGTAGAATAAAATTAGAATTTTTCACCACTCCCCTCCCAGGGTGTTGAGGGCTGTATTGGCTGTAGTGCAAGTCCTGTCAGGGAGAAATGCTTCTAAGGGAACACAGACTAAAAGACATTTTATCATTTACATAGCTGTATGTATAGATAAATCATGACTGGCTTATTCCAAGGTCTTAGTACTGGCTTTAGCCTGGCATTTCTATAAACTTATTTTAAAACATAAAAGCAAATGTATAAATAAGTAACAGCAATTGGCTTTCTGCTTTGCTTAAAACAAAGCTGTTCTACAAGCAAGTACAAATACTGCAAGAATTCACACCAGCACTAGCAACATTGCTGTGTGGACTGGAAAGCTGTATAAGTTTTAAATACCAGTTTGTATGGGGAGCTAGCCAGTGTGGAAAAATGTGTGCATGCCACCATTGCAGGGAAAAAAGAGGATATTTTTGCAAATACCACTGCTGTGGCTCAAAATGGCAATTTAGGACCTCACATTGAGATGGTCAGATTGTGAAGCTTTTATTTGAAAGATTGAGGAGAGGAATAAAACCCAAACATTGAATGAATGTTGACTGTTGGCTTTTAAAGCTCAAAAGCAAAAACTTCAGTGGAATTTTTTTCAACTGAAATTCTTACCTACAAAGCATTTCACATTAAAAAAATTAAAATACCTTAAACACTGAAACATATCTTATTTTGATCTATGCCTATCACATTTCATAATCCTTATGCTAACCACTGACTCAGGAGGCTCTTGATTATAAATTAGATATTCAAAAACATCAAGTATTCTTGATTGTTTTAAGAAGCCTTAAAAATGTATAGCCTGGTTTTTATTTTTTTCTCAGAGGTCACAAAGTTAGATTCTTACAACCCAGTCCCCAGCATATAAATAAAAGTAATGCTGGTTTTGAATTCCTCAGTGCTCCTGAAATAGTTAACAATTTTCAAGCCCAGATTATTTAAGGTATATAAACAAGGATGCAGATTGGCTTGCAGTTTTCAGAACCAGGCTTATTCTGATGTCAAGTTTGACACCCAAGGGTGGGATTTTGAAATGCCACAAGTCTCAGGGCAATGGCAAGTCAAGTCTCACATTTAAGTACCTGTGAATTTACAGGCTCATAGACTTAAGCACTATTACTAAAAATCTATTCCAGCTTTAATCAACTAAACATCTGAGGGGAATTTATGAAAGTTGGAGGTCACTATGAGTCTGAATGATTTTCATCTACTTAAAAAAATTCAAACAGGTAGGAGAGGGCTGTACTCAGCATGCGCACAGAACAGCACAAGCTCATATTGATTTTTTTTTAACCTGGAAATGGCATAGTTCACACTAAGCCTTGTTAGAGCTTAGAGCTATAACAAGTCAAGAAGAATTGAATAAAAAACAAAAATAATAATTCTGTTGTGATGGCGATGGTGTTTTCTGCTTCAGAAATTTCCTACAGAATCTGGTGAATTATTATGATTTCACTTTCTTATAAAAAGTGTCATCCATGATCTAGAATTTTCCTAAAAAAGCAATGTACTAATAATAAACCACCTTGACTGATCCAAATGTTAAAACCTTTTCTAATGCCATCTAAGTTTTAAAATGCCTTTGTGAGATATTTTCATAACACAGAAGTATAATTGCCTTCACTACCAGTATTCATTCATGCCTTGCCAGAAGACAAAGGCCTTAGGCTCACACATTGCTCTCAAAAGTTTCAACATTTTTTCATCTAGTTTTTTCAGCTATCTTTCAATAATCAAAACTCTTTCAGTAGCTCAAGCCCCTTTCCCTATAACTTTTCTCTTGCACATAGATCTGTGACATTCCTGGGCACATTCTCTGCCATATGAGACTGAGCATGGCAAATAAGAACAGAGGAAAGCTTTCTCTGCATCTGACGTTTTCTCTTTTTTTGCAGCAGGAATATTCATACTTATCTCTTAGGCTCCATCATATGTGTCTAAAAGAATAAATAAGAGTTAAGAATTTTGAGAATCAAATGTTACAGAAGTGGCACATGGTAAGGAATGGGCCATAGAATCATAGAATCACTAAAGTTGAAACAACTTCTAAGATCACCAAGTCCAAGCATTAGCTTGGCCCTGCCATGTTCACTCACTAAACCACATCCCCAGAATCCTTTTACCAGGGGCTTTTCAAGGACAGGCCCTAGGGAAAACTGGTTTTGAGAAGATACTTCAATAGAAAGTGATCAGCTGCTGCACAGGAGAGGGAGCTTCTTTATATGTACAAGCTCAGGGAGGAAATGGAGACCAGCTGCACTCACATGTACAGGAGCAGAAAGGCAAGGGCTAGAGATGTTTCAACTGACTCTGTGTTGAGGGAGCATTTGGTCACAGCTACAGGGATATAATTCAGATGTTATTTTTGCAGCAGAATTCTTAAGAAATTATAAGAAAGCCATGGGTGAAACATGGAGATAAGAAAGTGGTTGCAATACTCAGTGCAGCAGATAAAGCGTGGGTGATGAGGGCTGGCCCAGAAAAATAAAATGCAATGGGTGTACTTGGAAGATGCATCACAAAGAATTTCAGTAGAAGATGGTTTGCTTGAAGTAGAAAGAAAGGATCTGTTCTGGAAACTTTCACCCTTTAACTTTCTTTTCTCAAGAAAAATGCTAAATTTTATGAACCCTGATTAATTCTGAAGTCTTCCATTACTAAAAATGGAAGCCCTATGTTACATCTTCAACAAATACATTTGCTACAGTAAATGAAACTGAACAATAAAGCTACTGAGAATCAAGTGAGAATCCTTATTTGTCAGCATTTTAAATGAATTGTGCAAAGCTGAAATATCTTATTTATAGAGATGAAAGTTCAGCTATTTAGACAATGAGTAATTTGGTTTCTAAAGATGAAAAACTCTAAGGAGTGACTGCAAGTGCTGTTGAAATCCTGCACTACAAGAGGTAATGCAGTTATTTTTTCCATAGTATATTTAGTAAGTAGCATTGCAAAGCTATAATACCAGCATTTTCCTTCTGAGTACATAACAACCAATAATAATACTTAGAACTATCTGATGACAAAGGATTTTTACAAGTTCACCAGAACCAGCAACATCTTTATTATTTCCAGCACACATTTCTGAAAGGAAGTTACTGCAACAAGAAAATGACACCTTCAGTGGGACTGCTTGTTTTTCATTACTGGTGTAGTGGCGGTTGAAAAAAAAATAATGTCAAACAGATAAAGGAAAGAGAGTTTCAGTTTAAAAAAGTTTTTCTTTTGTTTGGAGGAAGAACAGACTAGTGTTCACACCCATGTTTTGGGTGTCACAGATAATAACTATGGAAATAAAGTTTAAGTGCTGACCTGAGCCCAGTGTCACTGGTATAACCCTCAGCAGTTCAGGAAAGGCAACCTTTTCAGAAAGCAGTGTAGAAGCATGAATATCCTACCCCAAAATATCAGACATGTCTTAATCTAAGAGCAGCTTCTAAAGTAATGGTAATTGTACTCACTCCTTCTCATTTTCACACATAAATATCATATTTTCTGTATGACATGTCTTTTGCACTAAAATGTTGTGTTTAACACTGCAATTAAGTGCCCTACTACAGCACCAAGGTAAGAAGTGGGATTATAGATTTATGCATGTGTACATATATATATATATATACATAAAAGAAGAAAAAAATCCCCACCATCCAAAAGGGTTTCTTTTCTCTTTGTTTTAAGGTTCTTCCTATGTAGATGCTCACAATGAAAGGTGGCCTAACAGAAAACAACATCCAGAATCACAAGACAGCCTAAGTAACCCATCAGCAGCTTAACCATGTGACAAACCCAGGGGCAACTCGAAGGCAGCTACAGCCTGTGGAGTCTGCCAAGGAGCCAGATGCCATCACCAGAAAAACACCTTCCAAGGTTCAGCATCTGCGTCCCAGCAGAGCTCCACATAAAAGGAGGAAGAGGAGGAAGAGAATGAAAGGTGAACATAAAATTATAAAGGAATTTTACATATTCAAGAAAGCAACATTTAGTTGAATTTAAAAATATAAAACTTGAAAAAAAAATCAAAGATTTTGCTGAAAAAAACAAGATCCATTCAAGACTGAATATTTTATGCCAAAAGTGTATGTTTCCTTTTCTTTCTGTTACCTGCTAAACCAGTGTATTTTATAAATTTATAATGATGAAAGTTAGATGTCTCAGAAGCATTTCCTCAGTTTTTCTGAGAAAAATGCTAAAAAAATATGGTGAATTTTGCAGACTTTTTAGGACTGTGGGCCAGACTCTCATTTTCACGTGTGCCACCACACAGATAATAAATAGCTTAGTATTTAAGAACCAACAAGTATGCTTCATCTTAACTCAGAATTTTATGCTGAATAACTGAGACTTATTTGGCTCTACACGGGTATATCTGAAAAGGCATTGATCAAGCACAGCTACCTGAAATTAGAATAAAAATTAGGGAAAAGGTGTCTAATTTAGAAGCATGACAAATAAAAAGTAAGAATTATTGAAAATACTTCTGTTTATCTACAGAATCCAGTGTCATAAAGACGTGCATAGCTTGCTTGTAACAGCACCATTTTTTCTTTCCCTGTTTTCTCAGGTCTGATGCATCCATAGTGGACATAACATTCTGATTTTAAACCCCCATAGATCACTTTCCTGCAGAGTCTGCTCAGCATTACAGTGTGAACATTCTCTGCATCTTCCCCCAATACACCAAATACCTCTGCAAAAAGGCATTGAGGTGCAACACAAACAGGCAGCTAATGAATTATCATAACTAATGTCATAATAACAAAGATTGTTGCCGTGATTATTTATGTGCTTGCAGACTAATGTGCTCTCCGATTTATTAAAACCCAATATGTGCAAACAAACTAACTGTATTTGTGAAAATACAAATAATATATTTTGTAGTCACAGGCGAAGTTAGAGGAGTTCAGTTTTCCCTTTACATTCAACTGTGCATGGAAAAACATTCTTTCTTACCTAAATAATGATTTTACCAGTTATTCATTTGCATTCACTTCAGAGCTTTTGACTTGTTTTTTTTTTTTTTTTAACTATTAACACCAGTAATTTCAGTGTCTATCAGTTGCTATTGTATATTACATCAAGGGAAATTTTTATGTGGCCCTAAATTCTCCTCAGTTCCTGTCTCCTTAGGAGAGACAAATGCCTGTATTTCTTCAATCTCAAGCAGCAAAGTAACAGTTACCTAATTTCACCACTGAGTGTCTGCCGGTCCCAACTCCTTTCACTGACCACAAATTCTTTGTACTGGTTCAGAAAAAGAAAAATCACTCTCATCTCTCCTGCTGCCCTGCTGTGGCTAATGGCCAGCCCAAAGAGAAAATAAAAGAATCTCTCCACATTTCAGATACTGCAGCATGTATTGTTGTAGTACTGCAAAATAACAGCTTTATTTTGTTAAAAGGGTCTAACTTTAAGTGGACCATGGAATATTTATGGCTCTCAGTAGTCCTTTGAAAGAGTTATCTTATGTTTTTATGCCGATCATGGGTCAGAGGTTCAAATCAGCACTTCTTTCTGTCACTCCTTATATGTTTTACTATAATTTACAGCTCAGCAAGAGGACTCATAAAACAAAAGTGTCTATTTTACTTCAGCAACTAATTCTAGCTAATCAAAGCTTTCCAGCAAAACAACCCAGCATGAAACTCTGCGTGGAAAATATGCAGAGAACAAAGCGTTTTGTCAAATAACACATCTCATGATGTAAACACATATGTCTCTTATAGGAAATTTTATCGCTTCCACATTATCGGCACACAAAAGGAGCATTCTTGTAGCAGACCTGGTGCGACTGTGGAGCCATCGTCATTGGAAACAAGAGCCTGATTAGGTTCCCACACAGATATGAATAGATTTTCTTTTTTTAGTGTAATGCTGCCTTTCTTATTTCTTAAACAGACTAGTAATTGTGGCTGTAAAAACAGTGGATTGTGTTTGGACGACATTTGTTTCTTCATATTTTTTTTAGCTACCCAATGACACCAATTATCCCATATGGTTGTCCTCCTCTGGAAAGTCTGAGTTAATCCACAGCTGTGAAGATGAAGACGCACCCAGCAGGCTCTAAATCTGGTGGGTCTCTTGTCTGTTAATAAAGTCCACAGTCTGCTGGACAGATGTTAAGAGGATCTGTATAATAAGTCAGTGACAAAGACCCAGACTTCTGGGGAAAATAATTAGCAAAAGCATATATATTCTTCATACGTTTTCCTTTTTTGCTTCATCTTTTGGGGAAGAAAATTTGCCTCACTTCATAGAGGAACCCCACAGCATATACAGTAGGTCCTGCTCAAAATATGAATGGACTAACAAACCACGCTGCCATGTGTTCTGAAGAAATTGAAGATCTTTTTGTCCATGACACATCCCTGTGTGCTGTGGGTCTTGCACTATTATTTTGAGTTTGGGCTCATTCATCATAATATGGGGTAGCCTGAAAAGATATTGTCAGCTGTAAAAGGTATTGTGAGGGGAAATGTAAACTGAAGATGAAATTAACATTTTACTAGTTTTTTGTTAAAAGTTATTAACATTGCGTTTTCTAAAATAAAGGGATTACAGATAATACTTTTTGTCTGCATGCTGATGTTATGGGAGGAAAGCAAACTAACTAACTAACTAACTAACCAAAACCCCAAAACACTTAAAAACAACAGCAAAAATCCTCATTAAAAAAAGCAAAAAGCCCAAAACATCCAAACAAAAAAAAAAAAAAACCAAAAAAAAAACCCAAAAAAAACCCCACTGAAAAACACAAGGAAAGAATGTGGAATGAGTAGACACCTGCAGCAAGATCCATGTTTAGAGCCTCACTCACTTTTTCCTATCCCCACCTTATGCTCACCATGGCCTGACAGCACAGACATCCAAACCTCAAAGTCTCTCTCAGTTACAGACATGTAAATTTGGAGAAATGCTACAGACTTAAAATACATGCACCAGTGCAATAAAGAACTAACTTGCCTTCAGGCATATGTGCATTAAGGTGCTCTTAAGATCACTTCTGTTTCTTTTGCAAACTGTACTTCCTGTTCTTCTGACCTCCTCCTGCTTTGAGACAATGAATTAGAAATGGCCATCAGAACAGCTCTCTCTGCTTTGCTGCCTCAATGCAGGATCTCTCATGCAGGCATCACCCCCGAGATCAGATCGTGCCCCTCAAAAATCAAATGGCTTTGCTTTCATTGAATTATGACAATTAAATACAACCTCTCAGCAACTGCCTGTTCACAACCTATTTACTGTAAAACTGTGGACAAAGCAAAGAAAGAATGCTTAGAGCTCAAATGAATTATCAATCACTGCAAGGGGCTAAGACAATGTACATAATTTGGCACCTGGCAGTTGTCTCTGTAATATTGTGTTTGTTTCCCCTTAGGAAGTAAAGCTGATGGTTTATTAGTTTTACAGCACCTTGATAAGTTTTCAAGATAAAATGTCACCCTGTCAGCATATGAAGCTGCTGGGAATTTTTCGTGAGACAACAAGAAAATAGAGAAAGAAAAGTTTACTTTCTGCAAAAAAAAAAATTCAGAAACAAATTCTGAAATTTTTTCTAAAGTTCAGACAGTACTTTAGTTATTTTATATCACCATAGAATACTTGTAACATTGTGTGGATTCAAAGAAAGTAATACTCATATCACAGTGTCCGTGAGTGTGATATTTAAATCAGACTTCCAATTTTTTCCAGTGTCACAGGTTCAAAAATCTAATGCTGTAAAGTATAGGCACTGATCCTCAGCCCCTTAGAGAAAAAACTAAATTTTTGCCATGTCAGAAAAGAACAAAAGGTTGGCCAAAAGCTGACAGGGGAAAAAGAGTAACAGCTACTAAAGCACACAAACAAACAAAACGAAAACAAATTTAAAAACATATATACAGAATTGAAGGCCTTCTGTGTCAATTTGGAGCTCTTACTTTCTGAAGAACAATTCCCTTGCTAAGCCACTGACTGGAAGGAGAGGCAAAAATCCTCACTGACTTGGCAGCCATGTCACACCTCATTTCACTCTTTTTATTTTTTTCCCCCTTTCCAAACAGACTGAGTGTTGGTCTTCTGAGAATATGATGTTAAGCCACTTTTCCTGTAGAGTTTTTAAACTGGGCCTCTGAGAAAGGGTTTGATACAATTCAATGACTGAAGTAATACCTTTGTCCATCTGAGCATTAAATGGCCCATTGAAATACAGCTTAGTTAGAAAGAATTTCAGTAAATGGTGCTTTCTAATTTTTATTATTATTATTATTATTCCTTTCCCAACAGATTACAGCCTAGATCTGAAAATGCAGTTCAATCACTTTTGGTTGCCTCTTAGGTCAGGTCTTTAGTCAGTGTTAATTAAATATAACCCCTTCAGAATACTGGAGGTTAAATGAGAGCAACAAACTGGTCTTCTTCAAATATTACCCCATGCTCTCCAAAAAGCTGTATTTGTTTGGGAGGGACTTTGTTTTAACATATTGGTCTTAACAATAAAATATTTACTGGGAGCGGGGAGGGGGAAAGCCATGCTAAATGCTGTTTTATCCAACAGCCAGCAATCACTAAACATTAAACACCTATTTCCATGCAATAGACTATGTCTATTGTGTTTAAATAACACACATCATAAAGGAAAGTGCAGCAGCAGACAATTTAGGCTGTAGCAGCACATACAGCAGAATTTTCAACTTGATAAAGTGAAACTATAAAGAGCCAATGCATAAGTCAGACAGCTTCCATACCTAATATCCTTCCCTGCAGCTATTAGAAGTTCACATTTTTGTCTCTAGTAGGCATGCACATTAGTTTACCTACAATTTCCTGCATTCAGTCACATTTTGTTGTCTGTTCCCTACATTTGACTAGAGCATGAAATTGGAAAGTAGCTGAAATTGTCGTTTTTTCATCTTAGTGATTTTAAATTAAAAAAGGAGGCTTTTGCGCAGGCCATTTGTTTGCTGCTATGTAAAAAAAGTTTCCTAAAGTATTCATAATAATTTTACTATCAGGTGAAAGCGAGCTTTTTTAACACATGGCAATTAGTCTTGTCTTTCTGAACATGACTTTACCATAAATACTCCTCCTTGACTATCCCTTTGTCCCAAGATTCCTTAGAAGAACGCAACCAAGCGATAATTCAGCATTATTGCTGCTCCAGTGCACTAATCGCTTCGAGCGCAGCGAGGACCCTATGTTTACTGCCACAAGGCTCCTCCAGCCTCCCGGCCCAAGGCAGGCTTCCCAGCCCAGCAGCATCCAGATGTCAGGAGGAATATCCAGGTCCTGATGCAGCATGCTGCTCCATTCCAGTATGGCCCAAACATCTGTTTTGTCTGCTGGCGCCCAACCTGCCAGATACACCGAGGCGGCCGCGCAAAGCAGGGGAGTGAGGGAGGCCGGGAGGGAAACACTGCAGTTGCACAGCTCACTGTACATATCCCTAAAAATTCTCTATCAAGCAGATATCAGGAAGGACAATGTGAAAATTAAAAAAAAAAAAATAAGCAGAATATGCCTAATTTTTTTCCCTCTAGCGGGGCAACAGCCCAGAACTCATTAGCTTCTCATCTTACCAACTTCACCCTGGTTCAATTCTTTGTGGTATAAGAAAAGGACAAAAATAAGGAAAAGCACAGAAGCACGTAATACAAAGTGCTTGTTGCGCTTATAGCAACTGCTCTTTATAAAAAAGATAAAAAAAACCCAGCCAAAAACACAACTTAAAAATGAGACAAACTTAGGCATCTCCTACATATTTATAATTTCCTATAGATAGTAACTGAGGGGCTCAAAAACAATAAGCATCTTTTGTCTAAAAGAAAGGAGTATGTAAACATTGACACTTTATCTTGAGGCACGACAAAAACAGCAAACATTTTAGTTGATCTAGATTAAGTTCTGACAAGGAATAAAGGAGTGCTAACTGTTCTCATCTCTCCCACTTTGTGTATCTATTCTCTTGTATTTTCACTCGTGACAATAATGGAATAGTTGCCTGCTCCCATGCAAATTCTTTGAGTTGTTTATGAAAGCGAGATCAAAGCCCAAACTGAGAGCTACTCTTTTTTCCCTGCTGTATTTTTCTCCAGAGGAAGACCTAATGAGAGGCTGTTAAAGCAGGAATCTTGCACTCTCACAGTGCAACCTCCCAGCTCACCCTTTCCCTGGCCAGCCTGGGGACACAGCTCACCTCAGGAGCACCGAGGGTGGGAGGCAGTGAATTCTCTTCTGTTCCACCTCGGCATGGGGTGAGCACCTGGACCCAGGAAGGAGGAATCATCCCTCAGACCTTCCATTTAATCACTCTCTGTGCACCTGAACAAGTCACCATCTTCCCTGTGCTCCTCCTGAAATGGATCCACTGCCGCTGCAATACCACTGCACTTGAACTACCTACATTGGAATACAACCATCAGGTAGTCCTAGTAAATACAAATGTGGGCATTAATAAAACCACTGTTCTAATAAAATATTGTAGATATCAAGAAAAAAATACTTCATGAAATATCCATCACCATTTCCTCTGCATTACTCTTTCTGCAGGAGGATAGAAGAAACATCAGTAAAACCTTTCCCTTAAGCATGAAGATTTGCATTCCTTCATTTAATGCTGTCAGATGACTGATATGCTACTTTTTGATCACAATTCTCCTGGAGTTTGCCATGCACAGGAAAGAACAAAATAGCCTTATCTCTGTTGTTCTCCCAGATTATATATTGTACTAAACATCTTGAAAATTTGCAAAAAATCTCCTACATTTTTTATTATTTTACAAAATAACTGTGAGATGCTCTGCTTAGATACCTTTGGGAGAAAGCCAGTCACAGCAAAGGACAACTGTATTTGCTTGATAAAGTAATTTGAAGTTTCCAGCAGATTATGTTTTTCAAGAAAAAATGTGAAATGTTAAAGATAAATCTGTATGTGATTTTTTCCATATTTGCTACTATTAGAATTTGCTATTGGCATTTTTGTAGCATAAATTCTTTCTTATAAAAATTGAGGATGGCATTAAAGCTAACAGACTAGCGAGCTCACCTAGGAGAGCAAGCAAGGACCAGGCAGCATGGCTCCAAACATAACTTCAAACCAAGGCTCTGGTGTTTTAAACTCCTCTTATACCCAAAGAAAGTGAATAAGCAGTACTTACTTAAAGTAAAATATACCCAGATCTATCAGAAAAATATGAAAATATAACCAGATGGTTGCATCAGAGCACAGGTTTTTTCATTCACTTAATGATATCCTAGTATTACCTTCTCTGGTGCACTGTAAATCAGATTATTCAAAAGAAGAATTTTAAATGTTTTCTGGTATTCTTTCAGAAGCTCTTCCTTAAAACTCTGGGTTTTATCCCTTACTGCTAATATGAAGTATTTTTTACAATAAATGTGAGATGTCTATATGAAAAGCAGCTATCTCACAAATTCAGATAGTTTCACACACTTCACCTGTAGAAATGTCTTCTGCACTAAAGCTAGAGTAAAAAAGAAGGAGGATCCCCAACATAAGGGAAGAAAAATTATATGATTGAAAAGCAATTAATTGCAGTAAGTTTGCTGATGCGATGATAGCTATCAAAGCTTTTCAAATTTTGCATTTCAGAATTTTTGATATTTCTTTCAAAAAATGTTAACACATAGATGGGCTTTGTCAGAAAAGTCAGGAGTTTCATTCAATCTCATGTCAGCAGGATTACAGGCAATTATGAGTAACTGCTTGTTGAGCTGTGTGAAATGAGTTGGTGAATGAGTTTCCCAGTAAGCACCAGTCCATGTCACTGGTATGACTGCCAGTAACGTGGACAATCTTAGCTGAAGGGGTCTAAAAATATCATTATTCTCCTAATCCTATAGGAGAGGCTTGTGCAATTGTTGCTTCTAGTGTACACATTTTAGGTCTGTTACCCTGGTGGCACACAGGAAAACTGAGGCATAAGCAAGAAAAAAGGAAATTGGGACATGGGGGAAAAAAAAGAAATAAGGGGCAGCAAAGCTTTTCTAGATAGACCTCCTAAAATCTGGCATAGATTGGTGGGTTCATTCCCTCTCTGACCATCCAGATGGAGAAACTGCTTAACATGACGATGCAGAACTGTGCAGACACAGAACAGGGAAACTGAGCTGTCACCACTGCTAAGCACACTGAGAGGCAAAAGCTCAACAATTAAATTCCTTCGTGCTCCCATGACAGAATAACGAGACACCATCGCTGCAATAAACGGGTGCAAGTCAGGCAAAAGGAAGAATCCCATTTAAACTGCCTCTCCCAATTCCCACCTCTGAATCCCCATCTTGTGAGAAGATGCTGAGGCAACTCTACATTTAAGAGCTGAGTATTTGAAAGTGCTGCTTGGGATTTGAAACTGCAATGTTTTCTTACTTTTATAAGAGAGACAGTTCCTGTGGTAGCTCGCAGCCATTCTACAATTTTCACTAGCAAAAATGGACAGAAGACAGGGATATAATAAATATATACTGGCTCTACTGATCAGGAGAAGCTTTATCAGTCAGCTGGGGCACATCTGGGAAAAAAAGTCACTCAGGTGCATCTCTAGCATCCCATTCAATTAACATACCATTAAAAATGGTTTGTCCCTGTTCAGCCTGCTGCGTTACCTGATAAGTCAACATAGTTAAAATGTATATTTAAATGCAGAAAACAGTGAAATGTTTTCTTTGTGAAAACAAGCCCCGCTTACAGGTATTTTAAAGCATTAGAAATAATTGTGCTTTACAGGTTGCTTAGCAGATCGCTCATACTGATCTTTTACCGTATATTTTGAACTTTAATGCACCTTCAAGGAAAATTAAATAATTTCCTTATAGGAAGTACACACAAAATTATGCAAAACATATTCAAATGGTGCTTATAAAAATTACATCTAAGAAAAAAAAATCACATTTGCACCTCAAAACCAGGTAACTGGGAACTTACTATTATAAATTCATTGGAAGATGATGTATTTTACACCAGTAAATGTGAATTTGGCGTTAAGATTGCTGTGCTTTCTGAACTGCAGTGGGTGTGATGATACTTCAGCAGCAGTGCTGGGACTGAGTTAAATAGGTTATGAGGCCTGAACAACCCTCCCCTAGGTGCTGAAAACAGCAGCAGAAGAGAGGGGCTGTACTGGATGAATTACCCTGGACAGTTCACAGAAGTGTTATTAAATAACACTGTAAACTGGTTAAACCTGGTGACTTGTTCTGTGTCTAGAGCCTAGCACAAATGATTCAACTCCATTGAAAGGACTTTGCCTCTTTGATTTCTCACTTCACTTCCAAAAATGCTAGTGTACCTGACAGTGCACTCTCACTATTCCTACACCTGAAATACTTTTCCATTTGTTTTCATGCTTTGCTATAATTCATGACCAACACTAAAATACGTGCCCTATTATGTCTACTTCACTAGATTTTGTGACAGATTCTTTGAAGCCTCAAATAATTCCTTAATACTGAAATTTAAGCGAGATGTGTGATCTTCTTGAATGCCTGAAGATGCTCCTCCCTCCTGTCTCTTTTTCAGGACTGACATGCAAACCTTCTGGTGTGCCTCCAGCCATATGTAGCCTTCATGCTGAGTCTGAGGAACAGACAGATGAATCCAATGCTTTCTAGTTAGGACACTTTTCTAGTTCCTCAATCATATGGATTCTAAAAACATCACAGGCCAAACATATTTTAAACAAGCAGTGCACTGAAGTCCACACCATTCCTATTTCACGATCCGTAAAGCCTCTTCAACTTGCTGATAGCATTATCTACACACTGGTTTGATGAGTTTTATCTCATTCTCTATGAATTTCCCTCTTTTTTTGAACTGGGTCAGTGGGAGGGCATATGCTTTTCTAATCAAAGACCCTCAGAAATGAAGAGGGTGATGATATCTTTCAGGTCCAGGCATCTTTAAGAGAATTTTTCTTCTTTGAGCACACACATGTGTGTTAGTTTATACCTAGAAGCTCTAATCTAAATCACCCTGGTTATTAGAACTTTTAGTTCAGATGAAAGGTAAGTTTTCTTTTTCTCTAGCAATTAGTCAAAACAGAATGATAATACTGGCATGTATTATTTTGCTTTGTGCACAGACCTGACTTAAAAGACATTTTTTATCTTTAATCTGGTCCCTGCTTAGTTCCTAAACAACTAAACACATTAACACCATCACAGCAAAAAATCCTTCATGTTTGTAATTTGTAGCCAAATTAAGCAGCTTGCTCCATGGTTATCAGAAGTATAATAAAATTCCAGAAACATACTCACTTGCAGCTAATTCCTGTAAGGCACACACCATATACATTTCTAGAAAGCTTGAAGGAATCCAACTGCCAGCTCAGAGTATGCCTCACAGCCAGCCTATTCCCCAAAGGGATGCCACAGTTTTAAAAGAGATTTAAAAAACGTGCTCATCCCTTGATGGCACTCTGTAGTACTGGTGCCTCTGGTGCTCTGTCAGTAAATGCAGCAGTAACTTATTTGCTTCTTACTGGCTTCTGAGTGAATACATACCCCAGGGAGGCAGCTTTGCAAAGCACAATGATTTTAAAATAGAGCCTGGGCTTTCAGCGAGGGGCAGCCAGTGGTTAAGGCAGCAAGAACATCTTGTTGATGCTGGGGGCTCAGCCTCTCACAGTCACTTGGGCTCCAGCTTCTGCCTTGATATAGACTGAAGAGATTCAGCAAACCTCCTGCCATCCAGCCTATAAGCATGATATCCTTTTAAACACACAAGTTTCCTGATAAGTGAGTTGATGTCTGTGCCACTTAGGATCTCAATGGTAAATTCTCCCTGGAACAGCATATGGGCCTGGAAGGCAGCTGTCCTGCTTGGTGAGATCTAAGGGTGCAAAAGGTGGGAATCCTGCCAGGAGCCTCATCCCTAGCTGCCAGATTGAAAAGTCTTCCCTCTTGGGAGAGGGGAGCAGGAGCAGGGCAGGAGCCCTTCCCAAGGTGGAGGAGGGGATGGGCATGTGAAGGGAAGAGAAGGAGAGCTGTGCCAGGCTGGGTGACAGTCTGGTGGCCACTGTCCTTCCTGCACTGGGAGAAAGGAAATACCAGCCCAGGAATGAACCTGGGTTTGCCTAGAACTGCTACAGACTATAGGAACAGTCCCTTTCTTAAACATTGCCATAAATTTTTATTAAATAACATGACACCATTCCAGTAGGCAAGAAGGAGTGGAACAAAGACATGCAAAGAAGTGTAACAAAGACTGTTTAAAGCAGTCATTGAAGGTGCAGGGCATGAAATGGGTGAGAAAAGGATCTTGTAGCTGCAGTGCTGCTGCACCAGGCTGATTACTCTGGCCAATGGCTCTGTTTGTTTGTCTGTCCATTTTTGCCAACTAGAAGAGAAGAAGGAGACTCCTTTTCCCTGTGATGTTACAAAGGGATCTAGGAAAATCGTCCTAGGGAAAAAAATTAATCATAAGAGATATTTTACTGCAAAAATTTCTCAGTGTTTTCTCTGATAAAAATCACTTTGCCAGATAATTCAGGGCTGAAGATGAGAAGGAGTAGGAGAAGACAGAGTACTAAGAAATTCTGCAAAGGAAGGAGGTCATATGGTAAAATATTGACTCCATGACATCATTTTCATTGATACTGCCACCGAATAATTCAACTTGATAACACAGATATTACATACAGAGACATAAACATTCAAGTAGGGGAAAGCGCAAGTATAACTATTTCATTGATTTTAATTAAATTTTCCTGAGTATTGCAAGGTTGGCATATTTTTAATTTTATTTCCATTAAAGGGCGTGCTTGGTCTCTCAGAGCCTTAATAAAATCTTCTTTCGACCTCTCTCCTTTCTCTGCTACAACCTAAATTTCTACATGAGAAAAGGACCAAAATATGTAATTTACTACTTCCATATGCTGAAATTTGCACACACCATCCCCTTAATTTAGACCACTATTCACTGTATCATAATAAGGAACATTCTGTTAAAATATGTCCACCTAGAGCTCAGTAGTCTTTGAATGCTAGATAAAATCATTCTATAAGGCTAATGAAGACAGAAACTCTGCCTGTAACAATATTAAGTTTGTTTTCTCTAGTGATTTGAAGAAGTGAGCAATCTGTCAGTAATACATTGAGGGAAATTACTTGTCTTGTAGGAATTCCCGCTGACAGTCACTCACTCACAGTGCTGACCCAAACATCTACCCGCTGACAAACAAATTACAGTGTCTAACTTTGAAAAGGTAACTAGCTGTTTTTAATTTTTATTGGTCTCACCAAATCTCTCTCACATTTACCCAATCCCCATTCTTCACTGTGTTAAAAAATGGGGAGAAAAGGAAGGAAGAAAGAAAGAAAATGGAAAAACCCATGGTTGCTTGCATTTGAAAAAATTATTACTGCCTACATCCGAGAGTGTTATGTCAGATAAAACTGTTAAACTGTGTCTAACCAACATTAAGACTGGCAGCCCTGCCAGTGACTGACTGGGTGAGTGAACACATTACTGAGACAGCATTGTAGAAATTAATTTTCTTCAATAAAGTGATTTTTAAGGCTCATATATTTCACAATCTAAACATATGTCACTGTTTCATAAACAAAATAAATGGATTAAAATAATACATTACCAATATGCTGACACATGGAGATATTTTAATTAGAAATACTTAAGCTGCGTGATATTTAACTGCTATATTTGTTGAAGAGGAGCATGCATCATTTAGTAAGACATAAGGCAGGTACATCACTTTGCATGATGTGGTACCAGAGTGGGACCAAATCACCTCCAGTGTGAGCTCTCACTATCAGATCACATTAGCCCCGCTGAAAAATCGTGTTAAGGTTACAACAAACAGAGGAGACTCCATAAGCACAGCTGTCCACTAAAACAACTTCTTCATTGAAATAATAAGCCACCCTGATTCTGGTTCCTGAGAATAATATTTCTTTATAAAGGGACACGTTTAACAACTTAGCTATTTAAAGGCCATATTTACATGACTGTCGCATTACATTGGCCTCTTTCCTGCATTCTTCTTGACTTACTTTGAGGACCAGCACTAAAATAGCTGAGGAAAGCAAATGTCAACTATGCCCTGAAATTTATACGTGTGAGAGAATTGGAATAAGTAGAAATGTAATATATTGTTTACTGTACCAAGCGCCCTCTGTTCTCTAAAGGTCAAAAGCATTGTAACCTTGGAGTTACAGTTTCTGATTGTTCCCAGGGTTAAATACATTATCAAAATTAATGGTTCAAACCCCTCAACCTTCAGATATATGAGTATTCATGCCTCCATCTGCTGAACTGTTCAACTAAAAATAGCATTCTTTGGCCTTCCCTCTACTAATATTGTGCCCCTGAGGCAGGCTGTGCAATGCTTCAGCAGTACACTGGATCTGTACCCAGCAGTATAAAAAAAGGTCATTTACTTTGTCTGCAACTAGAAGAAAGTATGGAGGAGTGGGATAAGATGGGAGGGCAGAAAACAAATAGACAAATATGTGTTTAGTTAAAATTATATCTTTTTTTTTTTTAACTGTATTATAAAAACTTCAGGTTCCAGGAACACAGCTGCAACTATAGTTAAGATTCGCCAAGGTTCATTAGTGTTATAAGCGATAAATTCTGAAGGACAAATTATACAAATAGTTTGGGGAAAGAGTTATGAGGGAAAGCTTTTTTGTTTTGCTTTTTTTTCCTAGAGCTCACTTTGTTTAGGAATAGCTCCAGCTAGCATCATTGTAATGCTTCCATTTCTATCAACAGTTTATCAGTCGTGGTTGAGAGAGTTGCGACACTTCCTTATTTATCTCCTAGACAGTTTTGTAGAAGTATGTAAGAATGAAAGCAGGGGAGATTTTTAAACCTTAAACAGCATATAGTAACATTCCTTGTTTAAAAGTAAGGATGTAGAGGTGCCACCTCTGCCACGACTGTGACTTCCCAGTAACCAGGTTCCTGCTACCAGCAGCATGAGAGCTGGAAAAAGCATTTCATGATCAAGTCCACTCACTGAGCAAGACTGCTGGCCACACATCTCATCTCTAGGAGCTGTTAATATCAGTGCAAACATCTGACAGCTTGGGAAAAAGTTTGGGGAAATGAGAAAGGGGGAAAACTCTAGAGAAGGTATATGTGAAGATGAGCAAAAGGAAAATTGTTGACAGGTTTTACAGCTCACACTGGTTAATTAAAGCAAGAAGCTTTTCTTACACACAGGTATCAGAACTGTTTCACATGGCACAGGTGTGTTTGGTAATAAATCTGCAAACTATTCACTCACAAGTGTCTGAGGTTGGAGGGGTGAACAGAAGTAGCTTGTTTTTTCTGATCAGACTATACCTAGAGAACTGTTCCCTCATCAGCTAGATCCCCCCTCATGCCAAGAGTTCTAACAAGACTTGGTCCTGTCACGCATATTATTTAAATTTTTGGGGAAACTGGTGGGATGGGGCTGGGATGTCAATGGGAAGTATGGAGCACAGAGTTTTAGGTATTTTTAGTAACAACATTGTCAATGACACCTTCGTGCGATCAGCACACAATCAAAAGAAACTATCTGGTATCAATCCAAAGCAGAGCAAGCCACCAATTCAGGAACCTGGACTGGCATAAAAGTGTGGTAGCCACTATTTCACTTCAGGATACTGAAAGCTACAAGTGAATATTAATGGTATTTACCATGAGCTAATCAATGGTAATCAAAATCAATGTGATCAAAAATCTAAAGAGAAGATGGGTCAAACTGGTCTGTTGCTGAAGGAGAACTTTCTTTTTTCTTTTATTTTTAATGCACTACCCATGAAATTCAAACTAGCTACATGAGAAACTGCTGTATATTACTTCAGTAAAGTTTTTTGTACTCATAGAGATACAAAATCCACTGGTGAACATAAATATAGAATGCAGAGAAAGTACATTTTAATAACAATAACTTGAATAAGTCAGGCAAATCATTAATTAGCAATTGCCCACTGGAGAATCATCCTCTGTGAAATAATTGCTATTGTTACATGATGTACCTGGTAAAAAATGGTTCTCTGTTCTATTAGATTCAGAGCTTGCATAGAAGTTGCCCTAACACACAGGAAGATGAGAACAAAAATTTGCTGCTACACTCATACCTGGAGCATGATCATCCAAATAAAAGAAAACATAAGTAGAAAAAAAAGGGGAGATTACAAGACTGAAGCTGGCAGAATTTCCTTAGCTCGATACAGATTATAGAAAATCATTTTGGATTTAATAATACTGCCCTAGTAAAGTTGAAATGTTAGAGCTACTGCAAAACTCTTTTACTTGACATAGCTTTGCCTCCCCAGCTTCTCCAAACATGGATATTACACACACACTCACATGTAGAAACAAAACCAAACCTGCAAATAAATTAGCTATTTCTCCCACTGGCTGAAGGGAACAGAGATTAGTTTTGTGATCAGTATTTTTAAGCACTTGGGAAATACTCAGATACCATGGTCACAGCATTCACGTAAATAAATAAGTGGGTGGGGTGCATGGAAGAAAGGAAGCAGAACAGAGAAAGAAGGGGGAAGGGAAGCAAAGATGGAAAAATGAGCTGAAATGCTACACCCCTAACAGTCTTCATGACGCATCAGGTAAAACAACAATTTCTCTCCAACAAACACACCCAAATAAGTGCTCATTTAGGGAACACAGAGAATTGACACAGAGAAAATTAATAGTAGGAGTAAATAAAATTTAGTTCAGGCACTTTAACAATCTGATGAGCAGGTATCAGCCAAAGGTTAAGTGTTCTGTTATTTAAACTCTTCTAACCATGAAACATTAAAGGTTTTGAAATCCCATAGAGATGAAATTCAAACAAAATAGAAAGGGGGAGAAACACACAAACAAAAAAATTCTTTTATAGCAAATATGCCTAAATGGAAATTCAGACTCCCAAGCCTGAATGTTCCTGAATTTCCTAGCACACATTTTTGCTGGTTGTTTTCTCTCTAATTGTTCACGTCATGTTTAACAACTCAGTCTATCATTTCTGCAAATTAATGAAAATGCATTATTGCTGTAGGTTCAGATCAAGTCTGATGTGCAAGTATGTGGGTCAAGTTACAAATGGATCATGTAAAAGAAAAGAAGCAGGAATGTCTGCGGTTCAGATCCCATTTCTTTGACAGTTGAACAGTTTTCATCCTTTCCTGCCTTGCAGTCTTGTGTAGCCTCACTATTTGTTTTAGTGCATTTCAAAGGCAGTAAAAATAGTCTCTCTATTCACAAAGTTGATTTCTGCAGTATTTTCCCAACTAAAGCTAATGAGACTTTTGCTTCAATAAGTAGTCCAATGGCTTTCTAAAGATATCTGCTATTTTTCCTTTTGAGAAACTTCCTTTGGTTTCAATCCTGTCCAAGATACAGTCTTAACATCACATTATTATGACCCAAAACTATTTTTCAGAGATCTTTGCCTGCGGAGTCAGGATGATCTCTTTTCAAATGTTGATTTGTGGATAGGTCAGACCTAAGCTCAAGGAGTCTTTCTTGTCAGCTCTGGACCACCAATGAGCAGGAGTCCACGAACAAGTTCTGGTCCCATTTTCACTTATCCTAAGTTAATTTGGCAAGAACATCATAGGGTAAAGAGGAAAGGATTTTTAATCTGCTTTGACCCCTCTAGAAAAAAAATTAATCACAGAAAGGTGAGCAAAGTAGATATTTAGATATTAGCATGGCAATACTTTGCTACTCTAGGCACAATTTATTCCTACTTTGCTTCTGAACCCGAGTCTAACCTAACTCAAATAGGGGTTTCAAAGGTTTACTTGTAAATAGTTACATGCATCTTTAATGACCTTTCCTCTCATGTTCACTGTCACTTTCTTTCCACACATTTTAACTCTGAAAGCTTTTGACTGTTTCTTCATTATTTATGACATTGTTGTGTCTTTTCTTCTGAAATTAAAAACTTCTTGCCACAAGAAGCTAGCTAATAATATGGCACATAAATCTTTCTTTCACAACATTTCATTCTATATGTGCCAAAAATAAATAAATGGCCAAACTAAGTCTCTAACCATGTTTGGCATCTGACCAGCTTAATGCACAGAAAGGCTGAGATTACCTCTAATACAGAAGCTAAAAGAGTTTGCAATTTATTGTATTGTCAGCACCACACAGTTAAAAAAAAAGGGAAAAAAGAAAAACCCAATAATGCACTTTTGTTTGGATACACTGACTGCTCCAATTATAGATAGTGCATTGCAGCTATAGAGGAGCGACCACATGAAAATGAAGTACAAAAAGATCTTTGAACTTATCTCCCATCAACTGTTCATATAAATAAAAAAGTACCATTAGCTGCCAGTATAAAACACACAGAACAATGTCTTTCACTCACAGTATCAAGGTTGGCTGCACGTTGCTGTACTCTAAGTACATAAGGTGTTAATCCTCCTGGGCTGTGCTCAAAAATTATTTAACATTCAGGCTATTATTTAGCATACAGCTGGTTAGCAGTTTTCCCCTAAAATGTTGGCTTCCATCCCACATTTTTTTGTTCTGGCACATACCTGGAGCTGTAAAGGGCTGAGTCCAGAAGCAGCAGCAGCTGCCATTGTTGATGGAATGAACTGCACAGGGTAGTTATCACCTGTCGGGAGAACAATGCGTGCAGGTTCAGACAATGAGCAGAGAATAGCAGCAGACAAGTGCAAACAAGGCCCTAGGATTGCCTGTGCTCCACAGCACTCCTCTAAGCCTAAACATCTGCAAAAACAAAAGGCTTCGCTGGGCACGGACTTGCCACGCTCCCTTGGAACTTTTTTTGTTAGCAGATAGCTGGTAGGCAAACTGGCAAAACATAAATATGATACTCGTGATTTTCATTTTCAAAAGCTAATATTCAAATCAAGCGTGGAAGCCTGGGCACAAAATGGGTCTTACAACCACAGATGAAATACCCCAAGAAACTTCAGTGGCTCCCACAGCAAAAGACAAAAATTTTAGTTTTCACCACATATTTCTTAAAAAAATTAAAAAATCTGTTATAATCCAAGAAATATCAGTCCTGTGTAATACAGGGTGATTTCTTTTCAGTGTCAAGTGGACATGCACCCATTTGGCTCAACACAGCTTGAGGTTTTTTGTTTTCCTTTGGGATTCTCTGTCTTGGGACAACTCCCTTAAGGAAGTCATAGAAAAGAACAAAATTAAATTTAATATAGCTTGAAATACAATTTTAATTTTCGCTTAGATCTGGGGGCCTACTGAAGTCAATAGGTTAAATAGGTGCTCAGTTACCCAAGAATTCAGGTACTAAAATTTCCAAATTAAATATTGTAACATGGTGTCTTATACCATATTTATGGGTGTTACCATAGGTGTGCAGCACACAGTGCCATTTGGACTCTGAGTCAATGTAGGGAACAAAAGAAGGCTGGAATAGCTTAGCAGTGTAATTTGTAATATAAAAATGAATACAGTGATGGATAAGAAGCTGTGATTTAATGGAATCTCACCTTGGCTACAGCTACTTATTTAAAATGAGTGTTATATACTATCTGCAAGTTACATTTCAACAGGCTGCGTAGTTTTTAGATATTTTTACAATAATCAGTTTATTTTACAGAAAATCTTCCATGCTGAAAGCAGAATGTAGCAAAAAGGGAAAATACATAAATCCAGTATAATATAGTCAGGACATTCCAAGAACTAGATTTTTTTGTCACCCCTCAAATAAATAACAATAGCTAAAATCTTTGCAGTCACCATACTCCTCAGAACTCTTTCTTTTTACCACATGAAGTTCAATTATATCCAGTTCAGTTAAAATGTTTGGTTGTTTCACTTTTTTAATAAATTGTACATGTCTAATCCACAAGGTCTCTTTGCATCATATCCATAATACCTCATCAGGCCATTGAGCACAGTATGTGCTTGTACACAGTCCAGTAACAATTGGATTCTGATTGCATATGGAGCTCTGCTACAATGCATTCACTCACACTATATTGTACTGGTGTCCTATGGAGTAATGTTCAAAATATCTCCTCTTATTTTCCCCATTCCATGAGGTTGATTTTAGTGTGCAATGACGTTGAGGTTTTTTTTCTTTAAAAAACAAAACCAACAAAAAAGACTTCTAGATTATTTTCTTAAAGTACTTAAGCTGTCTCTTTATGGTTAAATAATTGCACTTGTCTCTTTGATATTTATATCAAATTATCTGAATAAATAAGATCCTAATCTAAGTTAAATAATGTTTCTTTCAGAAATATCTTACAAGGTTTTTTTTTTTTTTAAATCACAAAGATGTTGAATTAATGATGCTTTAAATGGGGGGGAAAATAACCATCCGACTTATCAGCATGGACTGCCTTGCAGAACATTTCGGAGGCATTCTTTCTTTAAATATCATGAATTATTCATCCTTGTTCCACACAGCAATCTCTTCTTTCTCCCTCCCCCTCCCCACACACTTTTTAAGTTCAATACCAGTTGCTTTATTTGTACTAAAACATTTTCCATGTCAAACATATTTAAAAAAAACCCAAACTCTAAAAGAATTCCCTGCGGCACTCCTTTTTCACAGCTGTCATGCTCCTATGGTTTGAAATAGCCAGATATTTTATACCCACATGCGCACACACACACACACACACACACAGAGTTTTTGGCTTCACAGTTAATTTAATAGTATCTTCACCACACCCTGTAGTGTTCTCTTGCTCACCTGCTGGCTACAGTGCTGTCTCTTGTTGCAGGAATAAGAATATTCATAGGCTTATGCCATTTATCTGTTATTAAAACCCAATACCGTCCCTTTTTGCTGTCACTGTAATGTGTTAAATTATGGGTAAGTCCTGGTATGTCATCAGCATCTTTGTGCTGAGAAGAAAAATTAATACTCCTTCAGCTCTGGAGTACTTTGTTGACACTGAGGAGTAAAAGTAGAGCAAAGGTACTTCTTTCTCCCTTGAGCAAACTGAGCATGCAAGGAGTGCACCGGATTTAATTTTTTATTACAGAGGTACATATTTCCCCCTCTCATTTTCTCCGTGCAAGAATGGATCAAGAAGCTCCTCCATAGCTGTCTTGGCGAGAAATCAGTCAATGTATTGCAGCAATTTTTTTCAAATTTGTTTCTCAATTTGGAATGCTTGCGTGAGGAACCATTCTTTTACATTTGTACAAAAGGCAGGAGAACATGTTCCAACAGGTCTGCCTTAAGTGCTGGTGTGTGCTGGCCTTTGATAACCAGGAGTAAGAAGAATGCTGGAAGAAGAAAATCTGTCATGTTTTGCAAACTGATCTTTTCAATCTCCTTGCTGTGCTGATTGTCTATTTACATTTGGCTGCTGTTGTTTATATATAAATTGGTGTTTACAAGCCATGGAAAATTATGCCAGACTTCTGTTTCGTTTGTCAGGTTGAGCAACATTTCCAAATGAATAAAAGCAGTGAGCAATTGTGCTGTGTTATTCTACACAGAAATAATGTAAATGTTTCTTTTTGTCTTGGATGAAGAGATGAAGCTTAGCAGGCTTTATTTATAGGATGTATAGACTTACCTTCCAGATCAAGGCTTTGTGTGCTGTGAGGAAAGAAGGATGTCTGGCTTTTGTGAGACCCAGAGTGGGGGGAAGGTGCTGCCTTATTACCAGTCTTTCCTAAAACACAATTGTAAGACATAAGCTGCCTCTTCTCATCTGAGTTGCAAAGCTTTTGGCTTGATGATGTTCCCACCATTTTGGAATTGTAACTTAAAGTCTGTCTCTTCACACTCGTGGAATGAGAGGAAATGGAGGTGGAAGAGCTGCAAGAGGTCAGCAATTCTAGGGCCCCATTCTTCCAGATATAATGAACAGCCTGAGCAAAGAGTACCTCAGGGATACTGCTGTTGGGATACTGCAGGGAGAGAGGGACACTCCCACAGTATTCCCACACAGGGCAAGAATTTTGCTTGACCAGAGCCATCAAGGTTGAGGAAGATGTTAACAGAGGTAACTGACTAAGGGAATACCATGGAGCATCTCCCCATGGCACTGCTGCAGTAGTGCCTTTGTCCTGTGCAGGGTTTGCTGCACCTCTGCGTTATTGCCATTCTCATGTTGCAGCACAACCAGCTTCCCCCACAATTTTCTGTCTGCAGAAAGGTAATGTTTGCAAAATTATGAAATTTGCACATTTCACTGCAAAGCCCTACCTGACAATATCCAGCTCCCTGTCATCGTTTCCAGCTTCTACATCAGTATTTAGGACTGAGGCACATATGATTGCTCCAACAAATCCCAAGGTTGCAAAGTCCTTGTTCCAACCAAGTAAAACCCAATAGGGGACACATGACAGCCTTTAACTCAGTCCTGGGGAAATTCTATTAGAAAAAGGACTCATGAAATCATGAAAAGACACACAGGCAACCAGTACACAGTGGATTTGGTGTGTGCCTCCTGTTTTCACCTGCGAGGAGGAAGAACAGCCTACTTCCTTACCTAAAAAAAGAGTACTTAGATATGGAAAATCTAAACTACCTGAGAACTTCAGGAAAGACTTCGGAAAGACCTATTCCAAATGGAAATTGCAATGTAAGATATCAGAAAAATCCAGCACATCTAACATTATGTGAGTTCTGTGGATTAGCTACAGTAATCAAGGAGTTTAATTAGTTTGATGACAAATATTTCACACTATTGGAATGTTCTGAAGTCCAGCCTGATGACAATAAGCCTGACAGTTTTGTTTGTCATGCTCTCCCTAATAATATTACTTTCCCTGATCTGCCCCAGTGCAACTAGGAACAGAAAACAGGTCAAAATGTTGACTCTGTTTCTGCCACCAGCCTAAGAAAACAGTTTCCATTTTCACATCGCATCGCAGCATAACAAAGTCTCTTGTAAATTATTTTTGTGCATAAAGCCAAATGCTCTATGTGGGTAGACAGGGGTTGTTTCTTAGCCAGTCTAATCATGGGGTTTATATCACTCTTGTTTGAAATATTAAAAAAAAAGCTTTGAAAAAACACTGCAGCATATCACTCAACAGACCTGTCTAAATTGAGTTTTACTCCACTCGATGTCTTTATTTTCAATAATCTTTTTGAGAGATACTTTCCAGATCTGGCAAATGGTACAATATGAAATATTTGCAGGACATTTTTAAGCAAAAGTGATCATAGATTTTGAAGTCTCATGGAGTGCCATTATGCAACTGGCATGGACATCAGCCCTCCCACCCTCTGCTGAGAGCAAACCATAGTTCTGTTTGAGATCTGCTCAGCTTATGGTCTGGCTCCAACCTAGCATTGCTTTATATCTTTATTCCATCCTCATCCTGCTTCCCTGTTCCCTCTCAGCCACAAAACTTAATTGAAGTAATATTTTAGTCACTGAAAGATGGAAGAGGGAACTGCCCCTCCTTTATCCTCATGTTCCTCATCCTACTCACTGCCTTGTGTTCTTGACCCAGGGAGCTAATGGGGACACAATAATCATGTTCAAGGATACTCCAGCCCACTAAGTTTTTCTGGATGCATGTGTTTAGCTAAATGAAGGGAAAATTGCAGTGGGAGAGGAGGTATAATGGTACCCATGCTGCCCACCAGTTCCAAGCAGTAAGGGCAGTGGTCACAGTCAGAAAACCAGCGCAGTTGCTTTGCTCTCCTTGGAATGCAAAATAATTCTATTAACTGAGTACCATCTCTGGGCAAGTATTAGCTTCCTAACAGCTGCCACTCTCAGCTTCCCCCTGGAATCAGTGGCAACCCCCACAACCAGGTACTCTACGAGGCTCGTCAAACGCCTGCAGGTCAATAGTCACAACAGTCATTTGAGATGCACAGCGCCCTAAAGTTTTAATTAATCCGGTATACAGTATAAATACTGAAATATGTATAAAAAATTAATTAGGTGGTCTATGCAGCTCTGATTTCTCAATTAGTACTTACCATGCCGGAAAATTATATTACATGACTTTGAGATACATAAGGAAGCATGGGACTTTGGGGATTTTTTTTCTAATGCAATTATTACTTGTCATCAGCACTTGCTAACTTTGGCCTGTTTCACCTCCTAGAGCTCCAAATACTGTGGGGGGAGGGTTACAGCCATCTCAGTGTTATAAATTCTGCCAGGCAGAAGGAAAGTTTCTCCTGTCAGGCTTTATCATAGCTGTGTATCAGAAAGTCCTTAAGATTTTGCTCCTAATGATTTGCTCATCTAAGAAGTTCATGAGCAGCAAGACATGTACTGGAAGGGACTCAGAACCTAATAAATTTCCCTCTCTTCTACAGGATCTTCAGCTGAGTGTACAAACTACTCTATTTTGCTAAAGAATACTATTTTATTCCTCCAAGGCCTAGCATTTGTGTGCAAATGTACAGCAGTACTCAGTAACTGCTACCTTGGCATTGAACTAAACAGCCATGAAATTGGTTCCCAATTTAGCCCAGGAAGATATTTCTGCGTGAACGTGGACACATAATCATACCCCTGCTTGTACACCAAGGCAGGACTTCTCATCCTGGCTGTCCTGTAGCACTAACAATGCTGCAGTGCTCCCACTTTGGAGCCAGCTGATATCTAGACTGTTTTACAGGCAAAGCAGATTAAGTGACTGTGCACACAATATTCAACATTCCCTAAATGACACAGTCAGCTTCAAACATACTTAGCCCCCACTGCTGCTGTTATTGAAATGCCTCTCACTGTATTTTCTGAATGTCAAGTAAAACTGGCAGGGTCAAACTCAGTCTTGCTGATGTCAAAATGCAGCAAAATATAATACAAGCTAAACATGTAACCTAAAAGAAATTGGCAAGCATCTGAAGGGTTAATCCATCTCCTCTCTTCCCTCAGAGGCATGAGCAAGTCTAACCCAACAGTTCTGCAAGTGAAAGTTTCATTTCTCACAAAAGTAGAAGAGTACAGGTAGTAGCAGTCAAGTTCATAAATATTCCTCAGAAATGACTTTGAAGAACCCTCTCTATGAAAGAGTATAGCTTAATCTTCAGTTTCATTAATTCCTTAACTACTGTGCCGAGAGTGCCAAAAATAGGAATTAATCAATACCAAGTGTAGTTACAGCAGTTTTTTTATCATAATGTGTCTCTGACAGAAGCTACTGACCTGCCCAGATACCGTTGCCACACATGCAGTAGAATTAAATATATATATTAAAGATATAAATATATATATAAAGGTATAAATTCTATCTTCTTTAAAGACAATGATTATAATCAAATCATTGTGACTTATGGCTTTTAACTAGCATCATCTGGAATTAAACCTCTAACACCAGCAAACAGCTTCACTGCTTTCCAAGATATCTAGGCCTAGGCTTCTTACTGCATTTCATTCTTCTAACTTTTGTTATACATCTCTCTTTGTGCATTCTGGGAAGTAAGGAAATGCCCTAAAGTCCTCCTGTTAGGAGGCCAATGGGATCAAGTTAGATTGGTACTATGAGGAACACTGCAGAATAAGAAAATTAGCCATGTATTGGAATATGATCCCAATATTTCCAGGTGGAACGTGCCTGGGCTGTTCTGGGCCTTAGCTTCTTGGCCAGAGGCAGCAGCTGTGGCATCCACCACAGGGATACCTCTGGCCAGCTGGAAGTTGCAGCCAGGCACTAGAAAACAAGCCCAGGCTTGTGGGAAGCTCAGTTTTACCTCTGGTGAAGGTCCTTAGGCGAGGTGAAGAGAAAGGAGACGGTTTCTGATGGAGGGTTAAAATCCAGAGCTTTATTCCAAGGGCACGGACATCTGAATTGTAGTAACAGCTCCAAGAGAACAAGGAGCCCATGGTCTCAAGGTCCTTTTAAGCCCAGGGAGAGGGGGCGGGAAGGACAGGTGAGCCACCAACCAGGTGGGAGGAGGTGGGATCTCAGGGGATAATGACACTTGGCTAACCCAATGATGCCCAGGGTGAGGGGCATCTTTTGAACTTCTGCCAACCACAGGACAGCCTTGCTGGAATGTTAGGATTGACTGACAGCATTTTAGCAAGGGGACAAGGGGGAGGGGAGGCTGGCACAGCTGAGGGACAGGGAAGTCTAAGACCGGAGGTTGCAACACGCTGCAACAGTCATGTTCAGGAAAACATGCTGGTAACCCTTCTTCTTAAGTCATATTTGTACCAAGAAATCTCTGAGCCAAAATTAACACAACACGATTGAACATAATGCCTTTCAAGGGGCAGCACAACCATCAGCTTAGTCACTAACAGTCACTACTCAGAAAGCTTCTCAGATTAAAACAGAAAAAGCAAGGAAAGCATGTGCTTTCTCTTGTCTGTGAGAAGTAAGATTTAGCCAGGGCATTTTTGGTAATTTCTACAACTGGCAACCCTTTGTCTTTGGTCCCTAACTGTAGTGAGGTAGTGATGGGTGTGCAGTTTATCAAATCAGATAAGAACTTTGGGATTTCAAAACCTGAAAGTGAGATAGCTAGACAAAAAATTTGTGTTTAAAGAGGAACGTCTCTGGACTAAGGAGACAGAAGGGAGCGGGAGAAACGGAAATACTTGCTGAAATCCTGCTTGGCCCCACTTCATCTAAGACTAAGTAAACTTGCTAGCAGAGATTCTAGGTTTAACCTGGCTTTTAATTAGCATGCTGTTTACATCATCTATTATGAGGCTGTACATTGGATTTGACCCTGTTCCTTGTCAGGGAACAGCAAAAGCACCACTAATATCAGTGGCAACAGGATCAATGCTTTACTTTGCACGCTTCATATTTCATGAATTAAAAAATCCCAGTTATTTATGTTTTGTAGTTATTAGTTATCAGGTTAATATGCTAAAGGCAGCCCGACAGAGAATACTATTAATGAGCAAAATAAGGTTGCTGCTTCTGGACTGAGGTCACTTACAAAGAATGTACAAATGAAAATAAGGTTGACTTTTATTTACTTAAATATCTTCCTACATTGAATTCCTTTGGCAAAGTGTCTTTAAACATTTAAAGCCCTGTTTACAAGGAGGCTCTGAAAGTAGCTTCAAACCATTATATCCCTAATTGAATTCCCCAGGAGTCCTGTAAACTCAGAGGAAAAAAAGAAAGAAATCATAACATTTGCTAAATCATCTCAAAACATATTTCACTGCAAGGTTATGTGACCTGTTAGGAGTCTGAATGATGACTGGAATTGAACTACTGAAACCTTTTATTAACCCGATTGAAATCAAACAAAAGGGCAAGAATTTTGCCACAAAACACAAATATTCTGAAGATAACAGAATTAATTAAAGACATGTATCTTTCGTATAGGGCAGACCAGATGCAAATTGCTAGGCAAGTGGGGCACTGTATTTAAAGCAAATGACTTTGTGAAAATTAAGTTTAAAAAAATCATGATGTTCAATAACCAATAGTCTATCCACCTCCTTAAATCCAGGAGTATTTTTTCAAATGGAGTTGCAGCCAGCTATGCCTGTTGTGTATCATCTGTATGAGACAGATCACAGAAGAAGCTACTGCTCATGTCTTAAAATGTGCAACAGGCTCGCATCCCCGTGAGCTTACCTGGCTTGTATGTTATTCCTGGGGGAAAGAGGAATCCCTGCTGGGCTGCAGCAGCCGCTGCCAGTGTCCGCTGGTCGTGTGGAAAAATTGGGATCATGAGCGGAGGCATGTGACCCTGAACCTGCTAAACAGAAGAGAGCCTCTGATCAGAAACAGCACAAATTTGTCTTGACAGGTATTTCTCCAGCACTGATAGTGTTCTTGCGTTCACACAGTCCCCCAGAAGCTTCCCCTTAATGCAATCCCTGCCAACTTCACATTATCACATCAAAGCCCTCACAAACATTGTTCTCCCTCAGTGTCAAAGGTGTAACAGTCTCGGTGAACTGCACGTTTCCCTACTTCTTCCTGGTTCTCTATTAAGTTGTTTTGGTTTCTTTTAATTAGTATTCCCTGTCCTGGCACAAGGTAAAAAGGTACAAAACATACCAAAGTTTTTATTAAAAGCAGTGTGGTATGTATTTCTATTAATTTTTCACAGGTTTTCACATCTTTGGTTGCACAGTGATGAGCATTTAGAAGCAGCCTAACACTGCAGCATCTACTTTGATGTTCAGATTTCAGTAACCTTAGGAAAATTTTAATTCTAAGATCTTACAACGTGGTTCACATAAATACCAACAGCTCAGGTATGTTATTTCAAAATCTCACCAGAGTACTAAAGTCTTCTAGTCAACACCACAACTCTTAAGATTGAAGGTTCCAACATCTTGGCTCCTAAACAAACTAACATACTCTGCCACACACACCTCACTATAAGAAATAAATTGCTTGTCTGTCTAAGTAGTTTTATAGCTTTATGTGCTATCATGTAGCTTGGTAATTATGGAGCTGCATTCAGAGACCATTTCAGAACAAAACCTACTGTATCAAATTTATTTTGACCATAATAAATATATCGAAAAACCACAAACATGCACAAAGAAAAAAATTCTTCTCCTTATACTAGCATTTCTATTCACCATACAGAGAATTATGTGATAAGGTGATGCCTGTTAAATCAATAAGGTAATTTCCGAGTTCCTTAATTTACAGTACCCGTGTTTCAGAGACAGTGGCTAGGATCTCAAAGAATTTTTATCCATTATTTCTTAACCCCAGACATACCCAAGGGTTTGACTATATATTTTCTGATTAGCAGTTAAGCAAACATATAATCCTTTATATATCAAAGCTAGTAAATGCAGGAAAAAAATGGGGGTTTAGGCAGAAAAAACCTCCCTCATTGTACCATGAATCGGTGGAATTAAATACTATTAAAAACTTAAAGTACACTTCAAGCAATTTTTTGCATTTAATTCCTAAAAATCTTTTTTGGCCAAATCCCATATGTTGACCTATGACATTGTATAAATAGTGCCAAATTTTCTTGTCATATCCCCATTACTTTCACAACCATTGATGCAGTGCAGAAATGCTACTGTGTATCTCTATGAGGGTTAATTTACCAACAACTCTTCTCTTGGGAAAGCCCTAAGATGGAGGTTAATAAAGGTCAAGCAAAAAATAAACACTTTACAGTATTTTTTGAATCCATTCCTCAGGAAAATCAACTTATAATAAAAAGGTCTTTGTGCAATTACTGCTATGGCACTGGGGCGTGAAAGAAACTAGCTTTACGCAGCTATTTCTCTCATTTTAGCTGAGGTAAGCCTGGCTGTGTGTTTTAGGTTATGCATTAAACTTGGTCAGATTGGAGTTGATCCCCATGTGCCCAGAACAGGCATTCAGCTCTGATAAAATGGTGCTGGCTTTGCTGCCTGGTGTTTCTATACATTGGTTTTACAGGAGTACAGCAAAGGAAAACCACAGGTTTTATCTAATAGAAGCAACTGTACAGGAAGAAATTCAATGCAATACAACTTGCAAAAAATTTGCAGTAGTTCCTAAATTACATCTAATCAAATGGAGCCAAAATCATAAAAAATATACCCCACATAAAGCATTTACATGGAGCAGCAAAGGTTCAAGACTCCAACATAGTCTCACAAGACACAGCAGAGATCAGAGTGCTGTGGTTTGAGTGAAGGTGCAAACATACCCACGGCAATACGTGTCACAAAGATAACTTGAAACATATCCTAACCAAATCCTACAATGCATTCCTGTAGATTTTGCTCCACTCAGTGTATAGATTTTGTTTAAACTCTCAAATAAAAGCACTTCTGTAAGTGTGGGGAATTACCATTTCAAGTTCTGGCTCTCTGCTATTCTTCCTACTCTGAATTCAGGAGCAGGTCTTCAGTCTATATATATCAGCATAACTTTGGCTATAGGTTACATTTAGCCTGTAAGTTTGTATTTAAAATTAAGAGACTTAAACAGATTGAAAAAAGCTCATACTGAAAGGCCACCATTCCCTCCCACGGGTCTTCCCTCTGGAACATATGAAATACTATTCCTACATAAGTGTTGGTTTCACACAGAATTATTATATACATAGGTGTCCATTTTCAGCACAGCTCAACTGAAAAGCACAAATAAGCACTGAAAAGGAAGAGAATGTGAAAGTATCACTGGCCACAGAACTATTAAATACATAAAATGAATGCAAAACAATCCAGGTAATTCCTTCATTTTTGACAGTTTCTATTCCAGAGTGTTTTATTATTATGAAGATGATGGGTTTGACTTTACTGAGGGGGGGAGAAATTGGGAGGAGGGGTTGATCGGACTTCATAAAATCGGCTACATGCCCAGAAATTTTAATTGCTGAGATGTTCCTCAGGTCTTTCTGAAAACCAAGACGGGAGCAGATGCCCAAGAAACACTGACTCTGTCTCTTCCCATTCGTAAAAATAGCACATTGTTGGATCGGCACTTTCCCCTTTTGTCTCCTCTGTGCTAAGTCGTTGATGATGCCATTTTTTGCCATCTGCCCCAGAGCTTCATTAAGGATACATGAATGGACTAACTGGGCTGCTATCTTGTGAGGAACAGGTGCTATTGTTTGTCCCCAAAGACTTGCACTAAAGATCTCACTCAGAATACTTGAGAAAGAGCATCTGCAGCAGTCAGTCAGAGAGTAACTTGGCAGAGCCCATGCTATGGGCTAATATGCAAACAGAGACACTCAGGGGGACTCATTTTCTCTTTCATGAAGTTGGTTGTTTTGGGGTTTTTTTGAGGGTGTTTTTTGGGTGATTTTCTGGGTTTGGATGTTTTATGTTTTTTGGATTTTTTTTTTTTTATGGGTAGTAAATGTTTGATTTTGAACAATTCTGCCAGTCTGTATTTTTAGCTGAATGTACAAACCCTGAAGGAGCCTGGAATATATTCTCTCCAACATTCAGTTCTGCTGCCTCAAGTACATTCAACTCTTGCATAAAGCTACCTGATGAAATTAATCTTTGTTTCTACACAACAAGCTCAGGTTTAACTGTGTAAAACACAAAAATCTGCCAAGATTAGGGAGCATTTTAAAGATAGTGTACCATTCCTTTAATATCCCATCAAAACTCTGACGGCCCTTGGGAACTGATTACAGCACTTCCTTGCCTGAGATCTAAGTCAGGAAGCAACTTTAGAGCAAATCAGCCCTGATTAGTTCAAGAAGCAACTTCCAATTTGATTCTCCCTGAAATAATAAAAGCTGGTGGCCTGCTTGATAAACTGGGCAAATCTACACTGCTTTGTCCCACAGTTCTGCGAGTGATAATCTCAGAAGTTGGCTGAACAATACTCCTTGTTAAAAAGTCATTGATAGTTAGTGTTTTGCATGGAAAATGTAAGCCAGAGTGAAATGTTATACAAAAATAATGCTTTGAATTAAAATGATCTGCCTCTTTTGGATAAGGAGCACAGCACATTTAGTGAGATTGAAGAGGAGGAAGAGTTTTATCTTTAAAAACTGAAGCTGCCTCTACAACAACTAACATTGCAAGTAGAGAAGTAAAGGCATTCAGAGAAAAGGGTGGCAGCACTGCAAGCAAAGAAGCAGCTCACACATTTCTGCTTAGCTGTGAGGATCACAGGTTTCAAGAGCAGAAGTAATCCCACCCTATAATGGCAGATGAATTCCTCTTCCTTTAGAAGATCAAACTTCGCAAGCTGCCTCTCTCTGCACAATCTACTTCAGTAAAGAGCAAAACTGCCATCTTTTTGCTGGAGAGCAAACACAATCTTATAATTTTTTATCCCTTCTTTAAAGCTTCTTTTTCCTTTTTTATTACATCCAGCACTAGTATAAAGCACTTTGAATGGCTAAATATGCTCTAATTGCCTACAATAATCCAGCCTCACTATTTAAAATCATTGCTGCCACCTTCTTCAACCAATTTGATCGCTGGACCCTGTTCTCAAAGTGTAAAAATCCTGAGATTTGCTTTGAATCTAACAGACTATTCCAACACAAGTTAGCTGGGAAACCAATCTTTGAATTTACTGAATTATTATTTTTTCTATAGTAATGAACAGAACCTTTTGTTCATGTGATGTTGCAGCCACTGTGAGAACTTAAGTTGTTCACAGGGAGGTTTAGACTTCTCATAGTTTAAATTTTAATTTCTAACTAAAGCTTCTTAAATTCTTGAGTAATTGGCACGCCCAGACTACAACTTTAACCTAAGCTCTCACAGAGCTTTGAATTTCCATAGTAAAAATGTGTTGGAAATTTTCTACTATCTCATTTAGAAATTACAGTGTAATAGATTTCCAGGTAATGGCAGTATATCAAGCAAGGATGTGCATTTTCAGACTGCTCAAAATGTTTATATGAAAGAACATAGTGGCCATAACTGATAGCCCAAGAGGTTATATTTTAGGTTGATTCATTTTAAAATAAGTCTTAATGGCATTGAAAGAAGTGTTTGTGCTCCCAGAACTATTAGTGCAAGATTTTAAATATCCTGTATATGATATGTATTTACCTCAGCTGCATTTTAAATAGTGTCTATGTCTACGTGGCACTGCTACTTTTATATCACTGTCAGATTTTTATTTATTTCAATAACCAGTGTTGGGTTTTGTTATTTTTTGGAAGAGAAGAAATATTAGAAGTTTTGGTAATTTAAATTTCATTTTGGGGATGCTGCAGGAACACAAACATGTTGCATAATGAAGTAGGTACTTCTTTTATGAAAACTTAATAAGTGAAAGTCAGAGGGACTGTGTAAATGTTAAAAGCAGCTACATGCTAAGATTTCTGCAGGTTTGAACTTAAATCTGCTCCCCAACTCTGCCAATATTGTAATGAACTCACGCCATCACTGACCCTTTTCATGGTCCCAGAAATGATCTATTTAGAAAAAGTGTAGAGGAATCATACAATAAAAAAAAAAAAAAATTTTGGAAATGTCTTTGGCTACAGTTGAATGGTGTGACTGTTTTATTTGTGCTGCTTTGGTGAAGCAAAGGGACCACAAGGCTGGGTTAGCTGTCCAGTTCAGTTATGAAGGACCTGGCTACTTTGTGTGCAAGTGTGGCTGAGCCTTTTGCTCTCAGAAATGTAACTGATAAACTCCCCAGGCTCATTTGGCTAAATGGCCACCAATACCCAACATCCCCTGATGCAAATTTAATAAGTGAGGGTGAACCCAAACACTTAAGTGAGACATCCCCACTAGGGAACAATCCCAGGGAAGCACCTGCGACTCGACAGGAGGAGGAAAAAGAAGCTCCAGAAGACCCAAAACGACCCCTCAGTCACTGTGTCATAGCTGGGACACTGAAAAGCACATCAATCCCACATTGAGAATTATTCAGAAACTTCTTTCTGCTCCTGCTAGCAATACAGAACCACTGGAGATCTATCTGTATAGGGGGGTGTATACTATGTTCTAATTTATCTGCCATCTAATTATCTACAGTCTAATTGAAAAATGTTTCCTCTCGGTGAAAGTACATGAGCCACAAAGAAAATGTCTGCCAATGGGATCCCAGGGGAAGTGTTGGCAAATAAACTGTAAAAAAGATACCATAGACTTGTAAAGTGAGAACATTTCAGACTGAAAATACTATGGAAAAAATATGCGGCCTACTATTGAATTTGTAAAGGAATTGTAACTGCTATTTTCCTTCTTTTCCCTGTCATTTTTTTCCATTTGTCCAATGCATCAGCGTGATTTGGAGATTTAAGTCTACTGCAGTAGCCACAACATTAATGTGAAAATTGCAACCATGATCATACAGCAAAACAGAGCATTCTTATTTTTTAATATGTTTTTTTCTCATCACTTTGAAACTTGAAATTAAATAAACTTAAACTCCATCTACTTGGGAAATCAAGAAGGAAGCTACAGAAAAATACTGACAACATCACTGAAAACGGAACAGTTTCAAACACTGGATAGCATTTCATTTCTATTAGCTTCTCGTTATGTTGCCCTGTTTTTATCTAGCTCTTTAACTATCTGGAAATATAGAATTCAACTTAGGATGATCTCATGGAGTTAGGAGTATGATAAATGGTAATTAAATCTATTTAAATTGTCTGTATTTTAAGAAACTCTCACTAGGAGGGATGGAGAACATCTCTGCTATAGAGAAATAAATAAAACATGTTATGCAAAAGTGAATTTATGGTTCATTTGGAATTAGAGATCTACCACCTTTTCAATCCATACAAATGCATAATCTTGTCAATTAAATATTATTGTTAAGGTCTAGTAGTATGTTAAAATCACTTTAAAGTGCAACTAAGGAAAATTCATGTGTGTTTATTACTCCTTAAGGGTCTATTAGTGGGTATTTTATTCAGATTTGTGTTGTAAAATCTGCATAAACTCAGCATATTGTTATCCCCATGTGTGCATTTGTTTGGTTAAAGCATAACAGCAAATCTCTATTACTGCAACTTCTGGAAAAGTCAAGAGAACTAAAACAGTCCTAATTTTAATCAGATACAAACAGTTATCTCTACAGAAGTGAAGAGTTGACTATTATGCAAATTGTCACAGTTAGTGGTCACCAAGCCATCACAGAAGACTGAGCAAGTCAATTATTTCAGATATTTCCAAAGACTAGTGAAGATGTATGTTTCTCATTTGCACCTTGTCTTATTCACGCCAAAAAAAGAAAAATATTGCAGTCTAATGATACTTGTTGATATTTTTTATACATGAAAGCTCCATTACTTCAGTTCAAATCTAAATATAAATTATGTTAGAAATCCCTTATTAGCTATGTTTTAATGGTGATATCAAAATGTGCAAGATTTTTGGAGTACACTGACATTTCCTGTTGGTGGAAATGTTTAGAGCAAAAGATGCTTTAAAATTTGTGTATGGTATTGCTACTTTCAAGCAGAGTTTCTCCCTACGCATCTTTTCAAAACAGAACTCTTCTTTTTGAATACTAACCATCACTAGTTATTAACATGAAAATAATTCCCTCAATGTATGGTATAAAAAAGTCATGTCAGACCACAAAACTGATGGTTACTAAAGGAATTACTGTCTTTCACTTTAAAGAGAATGTCCAGCAGAAGTAGGAATAAAAAACAAAAACATCCTTCAATGATTCTGATCAAAAATCCTCCTGCACCGTAGAGGTGAAAAAAAGCGCAGCAAAATAGAATATGTTTAAACAAATATAGAATATATCAGAAAATCAGGGCGGGGAGGCACTGATAAAAATGGGAATTCTGACATTTTCTTCACTGTTAGAAGAATTTTGTCCTGAGCTGCATATTCTTTTTAAAGCTCTCTATATTTTCACAGATATTCCATATTATAATATCACTACAGAAGGACTACTACATATTTACAAGTATTAATTAATTCAAGCTCAAAGACTCATTCAGGAGAGAGTGTTACAGCTACAGTTTACACGGAAGGACCCTCAAAGAGGCCTGGGTTTCTTTTGCAGTGGCAGAAGTGGTGATGTGTGGTGGATAGGAACCCATGCCATTGTAACCTGGTGCTTGCAAACCTTTACATTTCACCACACAGTTGCACCAAGAGCCACCCGAGGTGCAGAGCTAGGGCTGAGGAGGGACATGGAAAAGCAGGAGGCAATTTTGAGCTGGTCCATCCCAACACTGCAGAGTTTAGCCCTCCAACACTTCCATAATGGCAGGATACAAGGGTGGAGGTGAGGCACAGGTGCAAAAAGGGGACACTTTTCCCATTCCACCCAGTCCTCTGGTTAATTCCTACTGGTATTTATAATATAGAAGAAAAAATTCAAAGAGAAGGAGAGGCAAGTGTTGCTATTTTTCCTCAAGCCTAAATGCATAATATTCAAGAGACTAGGTCAAAGGAGTTACTCACATCCAGTGAGAATATTACTGCTCCTGTATATTTTTGAAAGCTATTTAATGCAGAATAGTAACCTAGATAACTTCCAGAAATCATATGATGTTTATGGAGTGTTTAGATCGAAACACAAAGGGTTATCAAAGGCAATTATGTGGAGAACTAGCTTAATGCAGAAAACTCCTGTGTCTAGAGATCAAAGTCAAATCAGAATACTGATTGCATGCAAAAATTAATTTGTTCCATCTCTTCCTAGGATTCCTCAGATTTTGGCATGATCTGACCGTCTTTGCTCAGAAAAGGATCCAAGGAACTGGCGTGTTTACACAGTATGACTGAGGTGATTGCCACCGCTGGTACATGGTAATTATTGCAAATTTGGGAGCAAGCACCGGAGTTTGTAAAGTTCCAGTGACATCCATACAGCCTGTGTGCTTCCTACACAAACTGTCTCACTCCAGGGTATTCTATGTGCTTCTCAACCTTCTACAGCATTTACGATTAATCTACAAAAACGTTGTGAAAGAACAGAATCATTAAAATGGCAAAAAAAAGGCAGGAAATCTTTACAACGAGCGCTGGCTATTTCTCATCCAACTTTAGGTATTAAAATTCCAGCAACATCCATGGCTCAGATAGAAAACCACACTGCCGCGCTGCCTTTTCTGCAGAAGAGGATCCTACCACTCCAGCAGGGACGCCAACCTTGCCATTTTCTGCCTTTCCCCGATTTGTCACAACCCCAGCGGCGCTCAAGGGGCGCTTTGGGCCGGCGGGCACCGAGCAGCTCTGGCGGCCCCGGGTCGCAGCCCCGAGCGGGCTGGAGCCGCCGCAGCCGGGCCGGGGCCGGTGCCGGTGCCGCCGCAGCGCTCGGCAGAGCCGCGGCTCCTCCGCCCGGCTGGATGGGGCCGTGAGCGCGGGCTGCGAGCCCGTAACAATGGCCCTTTGTCCAGCTGTGGCCGCTTCCCCCTCTGCAGCCAGGCCTTATCTGCTCAGGAAATGCCTGCTTTAACTGACAGGTAGGAGATTAAATCTACAGCTGCCGAAACACAATCTCCGCTCTGTTAGATAGGCTTTCATTGAAACGCGCTACAAACACATAATTTGTTTATGTTGTACCAGCAATCTTTGACAAAGCAGACTGTCTAGCTGAGACAAATGTGGTTAAACCCATTTATTGTATTATTTCTGCTACACAGAACAAGCTCTTAAAACGTAGAAAGTACACAAGGCACAAAGCTCTAGCTGTCTCAAGAAATCAAGAATAGATGACTTCTTGTTACACTAGCCCCCTTTACACAGCATAGCATGTGCCCTCCTGGAAAACATCCACTGTGATTTCTTTCTTTTTTTGTTTTTTTTTTTTTTTTTTCACTCTCCCCTCCACATCAACCCCCTCCCCCCCTCCTTTTTTCTTTTTTTTTTCTTTTAAAGGGGATGGTTCAATGATGTTTATGTTTCCAGGTTTTAAAGTTTCTTTTGTTTTCTCTAGCATCAATAGCTATAAAACAACTAAGTCAGTCAAAGGACGCCTTTAGTTTTAAGAAACAAGGGGATATTTTTGAGAGAGTACTTCTCAAAGAAAGAATCATTTTCCAGACACACTGTCTGGTCTTCCTGACTTAATGCATGCTCAAACCGAAGTTTTGCCTGACTAATGAATGCCGGACTGACACCCCCCACCCCTTCTCTCTCTGTTTTTTAATCATCAATCACCTATTTCTCAAAACATTACTTCATTTTTGTTACACCTTCTGCCTTATTTTAAAATAATATTGCTGGCTGTTTATTTCAAATGAAAGGCACGGGGAACTGATGAATTAAGTGTTTATAAATCTGAGTTTTCAGATTGAAAACAACCTTTTCCATAATGCAAAGGCTTTATAAGTAAAACCTGTCCTTTAGCCTGAGTTTCTTCTGGCCATATATTACTCCCAGTAAACTCTGCTACAAGAACTAAATGAGTGCTATATACTGAATATGAGAAAGGCAATATTTGAGGAGGAGAGCCTCAGAAATTTACTCCAGTGGAGCAGGACTCCCAAGAACATTGTGGCCCATAGCATTCTTGTTTTTCTGTATTTAAGACTCCATTCTCTGCTGATCTGCATATGCACCTCCAGTTAATGTTACTGGGAGTTGTGTGCACACAGATGTGCTCAGCATTGGCATGTTCAAATATCCCTTCACTCTAGTGAAATTTAATAAATGAGCTTTCCCAGTGTTATTAATACAGATGCTCAATAAGGAAGATCTTGTAAACCACCAAATTGTTGCTCTAATGGTTAATCATAATTAAAAGAAAAAGAAATAGGAAGAGTAGTCAACATCTAAGTGTTTGATCATTCACATTACTTCTATAACCCTCCTGCCTCTCCTGGGGCATTCTCTCCCATACCCTTTTGCAGCATGTTGGTTTCCATATTATTTTATTTAACCTTAATCACAGCATTCATCTCTGGGTTTGAGAAGAAGCTGTAACAGAGCTACCCTACAAGCTGCCACTCAGAGCATTCAGTTTGGCATAAAATTAAAAAAGTATGCAATAAACTGGCTGAATCCATAGGGAATCCCTCAAACAGCATGGATAATGAGGGGAATCCATAACAGACATAAACAAACCCAGAAAGATGTCTGGGGCCAACATCATTATGTAAGATATATGCCCAAGATGTATGGGCATACGTTTGAATGTTCAAACTAAGCCTGTATTAGATTGATTGAATCTCAGCATGGGGTTCAGTTAATAAACAAACCTTGCCTTCAGAAAATATTTGAAGCTGAAATCATGTATTATAGCCAGGCACCTACTACATGTGGCACTAAGATGCCCTCCTACCATAAAGCTTTGTTAAAACAGGATGGTAAAGGAAATTAGAAATCCATACTACCAGAGGAACAGATACAATTTTCAGGTTAAGTGGCACCACTCTAAGGCAGTTGTTATCCACAGACTGTATTTCAGTCTATGCACCAGGGGCATATGAATAGAATTCACATTAAAAATTAGAGACCGTTTTGAATCTTTGGGCTTTGATTCACACTTCCCATGTTTTTTAAATATGTTACTCATATTCTCATAAAGGATACAACAATAATGCTAGCAAATCTTTCTGGTAATTATTAATTTCACTGTAGAATAGCTTTTTTGCTATGCTTGGCTTGTTAAAAAAATGCATTTTGCTCACCTCAGGGTACACCATTAGCTTGCATATTTGCTCTTTTCCTTTTTTTCCAGGTTTTGTTTAAATATTCTTCTTAAACCTGTATATTAATCACTGCTCAGAGGGTGAAAGAATTTGCAGGAGCAGCTGAAGTGCTACTTTTTTCACAAAGTAGGAACTAGTTAGTGCTGACACTTTTTATTCATTGGAAGATGAATGAAAGAGAGAAAGAAAAAAAATTAAGAGTAAGGTTGAGGGCTAACTTGGTGGTAAAGAGTCCAACGGATCAGTCTAACTTAATAAAATCTTGCTAAGTTGTGAGCTGCAATGGCATGTCCTAATGACAGCTACATCCAGGAAGTTACTCCTGTCATAATTCTGGTCATTGGGTCCGGTGATCAGAAGCAAGAGAAAGATTTCTACAAGAATACCCTTCCAAATAGGCTTCCAAAATCAGAGCAGAAGACAAAAATCTTCTTTCAATAGCTCTGTTTCAGTTCTTACATCTGTGTTTACCTGTAAGCTACTGTGCTCCATTTTGAAGCACAATGTTTTGGTGTTTCTATACAGGAAACAACTGCAAAATATTTCAGAGTGTGTACCTGTAGCACCTTTACTTCTCCAGCACCAGGTCCACACGTTAACAATGTTAAGTACACTGAAGATTACTAGGGAAATTTGTTTTCTCCTAAAAAGTGGACTGTAGAAGTTTGTGTGTAGTACTTGCCATGCGAAAGTCACACACGTGCTTAGACATAAATCTTAACAAGAAACAGCTTTCCTATTAGAATTTTTTATAAAAGTTAATATCAATTTCTCTACATATATGTTTATAAGTGTCCAGCTGTGTTTATGTATTTCATGTTATAAATATAAAAGCATATTCTACATATGGATACATATAGAATAGACAGATCTGTACATACATCTATAACACATTTCTATACATGTATTTTTTACAAATAATCTTAACTATGCATGAATTTGAAAAAAAAAATTATATATAAATATATATATATATAGAACATGCTTCCCAAATCCCTCACTCAGAATTTCTGTGTTCTTAGATCCATCCATTTACACAATTCCCCTGCTGTACTCCTGGATAGTCTCCATTTAAATTACTTCCTGGGACACATAAAACCTGTGTTTCTGCAATGCTTCCTCTGGCCAGACCACCTTTATCAGGAGTTGTACTTTGAGCATGATACATTTAACAGGTTTGCTGCTGAGTGAAGAAGTCAGCAAGGCAGCTGGGCTAATCATAGTTACTTGAGTAACAAATATAAAATGTTTTTTAAATCATTCTATCTCTCACATTTATTATTGCTGGACTTCTCTCTGTCTTTTCTATTTATCAAATAATTTTTTCTCCTTCCCTTAATCTCTTAATTCCTCATCTTTAGTCTCCTTACAAAACTCTCAGCATTAACTCTCACTTTGTCTCTTTTGGGGTGTAGGTTATCTTGTACGCAAGGTAGCTATCCAGCAATAAATTCTCCTTTTTAGGTAACTGATAGCAAGAAAGTGATGCCCAAAAGTTGTCAATAAACGTCCATTATAAGGAAGGAGACCATAGTGAAGTACATTCAGCTTTCTTGTCTTTAGGGGGTCATTGTCACAAATTCAGGAAAAGCTTAGACATAAAAGTAACACAACATCGAGGAAATGAGGACACCTACAAACATCTGGTTTTTAAGATAGACACATGCAGCTGAAACAAATTAAAATTGTGATTTTCTAAAAGCCACCTACTGCACTCAAGTGTCTTCAGAGTAAACAATTCTCTTACCCAAACTCCCTGTTTTGTTAGTCCATGATTTTCTCCACCATGTTTTCAGGCAAATAAGACATTTTAGCATGCAATTTCGGTTTAGGTACCCCTTTGAAAACACTGTTTACGTTGCTGGGGTTTGGATTTTTTTCCTTTTCTCATTATAAATCAAACTCCATAAGTGGAGCAGAAGATAATAAAAGAAAATAGGATACCAATAAAGAGTTTCTGAGGTGTAAGGGCAAATGGGCTGAACAGGATTAATGTGAGATGCCCAGACTAGCTAATCCACATGCTTTTTTTTGACCACACTGGTATTGCATTTTTAAGGGACATGAAGGGGAGAGGTGTAATAATGCATTTTAAGAAAAGCAGAGAAAGAGGTTTTGCTTATTTTTGGTGTGTAATACATAGAAATTATTTAATGCTTAGACCCAGAAATGCCCATCCATGCTTTTCAGAATAGATAGATGCCTCTGTGATGTTATGCCTGTCTGTCTCTATTTTGCAGCTGAGCAGAGCAATAGAGCAGCACCCAGTGCACTTTCACCCATACCTGCATCCCTGGTATTGCTGCCACACAGGTGCCTGCTGCAGTGGGACTGTCCTGCTTGCAGCTCTCTTACAAACAGCAGTACAAGCCCAGCTCATCTCAGCATTCATATTGTATTTTTTCAGAGTACATCTCTGTTTCCCCTCCTGGAAGCCTGGACCATGTTCAAATCTCACTTTCGTTTTTCATGCTCACTGTCTGACTGGCTTTTGCTATTACTACTCACTGCTATAACCTCTGTGCTATGCATAATAAAAAAATCTTTCCCATCTGAGTTGTCTGCCATGGTTACTGGAAATCTGCTGTATGTAGCATTCCCAAGAGCAGGAAAGGAAGGTACCTTAACTGCAATTGGATAAATATCACCTTTTCTTTAAAAAGAACTCTTACCCTCACTGAAACCACATCTAATGGTGACTGCTAAGCTACCCCCACATCTGCAAAAGGATTCCTGTTAATTTGCATTTTATTCCTTCTGGTGTTGACATAAGAACTGGAGTATATGCTCCTTTTCATTTTTCATCCTTTGCGTTAAGAAAAAAAAAAAAAAGATAATTTCCCTAATATTTCACAAAACTTCACCAGAAAATATAGCTAGGGTAAAAACTATCTGATCCCTGCCTTCTTATGATGCTTTTTAACTGAGTTTGCATGTTAATTTATTGCATGCTTTGTTTGTAAATGTGCTTCTGAAATAAATGAAGCATTTACAAATATGATTAATCTACAGATTCAGAAGCACGCAATAAAGAAACAAATTGCTGAGTGCCCTTGTCCTTTTACACAGAAGCTAAAACACAACTTTCAAATGTCTAAGACTGCCTAGCTCTATTTTTTCTTTCAATAAAGTTGTTTAAAATGGATGTTTTCAGCAACCAAATCTTTACTAAGTTCCTGGTTCCAGTTTCATTTGTACTAGTGTAAGTCAGAAGCAACTGCAACATATGCTGTAAACCAACACCAGTGTAAACACTGTGTAGATGAGGTCAAAATAAGGCTGTTATTGTATGACTTTTAAAGTGCTCATGTAGATTAATATTCTCACCCCTTAACAGCTTTAGACACATCAGCATGAACACAGAAATGCAACAAGTTGAAAATTCAAAGTACATTTACCAGTGTATTTTATGCCACTCACATTTTCAGTCAGACCACCCAGAGCAAAGAAAAGAAAAAGCCACAACAAAAAAAGCCCTCTGCATTGTTTGCAATAATATGGAAGGAAATTGAGTGTATATTCTCTTCTTCCTGTATTTTCCAGCTAGATTAAGCTGTTGTCTTCACAATTGCCTCCCAGCTGCTGTGACTTGTGAAAACAACAGACCCTGCTCTGTTGTCTGCAGAAAGCCTGGATTGTTATGAGTAACTTTATTGCAGGCACATGAGTGTGTTAAGACTTTAAAACACGCTCAAATGTCATGTGCACACCCAGTGACGGGCAAGAATAATTATGAAAAAACAAGAATTCTATGTCTACGAAACAGTGTCAGACAAAATGGGCCATTCATTGTGTTCCTTTGGGAATGCTTGGACTCTCCAGCCAGAAAACAAAAAAGGCACTTTTTTCCTGCCGTAGGCTGAATACTTAGCTTTGCCATCTGAGCCCTAAGAAAACATGGGCCCCCTCTCTAACTACTGGCTGGCCCGCACACAGTAAAAAGTATTAATGTCCCCCTTTTTTCCAGCAGTTCCCTCTGTGTAGGCTGCGGCCAATGTAAAGTCAATGCAAAGACAAAACAGTTTGCCTAACATTAGTAAAAAAAACATAACTCTTGTGCAGTCTGAAAATCCCTCTGACACACAGAGGTTTTATTCTGAGGCATATCCCCTCTATCCTTCGGCGAGTTACCGTAGCTACTGTTAATGCTTTTAGCAGGTAATAACTGCTGCCTGCTGCTCCCCTTCGAGCTTTCCAGAAGTCTGTGGATGAATCAGGTTGTGCACAATTGTTAAAAAATTATTATCTAATTGCCCCATTTGCTACTGTCCGTTTTCACAGTTGGTGTCTTCCTAAACAGAATCTGTCTGTCCCTGAAAGGATTCTTAGAAATGGAAACGTAACATGGCTTAGCTCAGCATCAGGTCATTTTGATACCAGTTTTTTTCCTCACAGGTGGACTAACTCCAGTCTCATCTTAAAAGTGATAAATTACAAGCAAATGAAAAGCTTTTTGTGCTATTTCTAATAATATTTTCTATGTCAGACACCGTTTTTCTAATGTACATTTTTAAGCTAAGAAATCACATTCGTCCCTATTTTTTCTTCCAGCATCTATTCAGCATATTCAGCTAAGTGTTTGCACCTCTTTAAAAGAGGTGACCATACCAATTCAGTACTAAACTGGAGCAATGTTTCACAGAAATAGAAACGACGCACAGTAACTTGGAAAATCCTTGTGTGCTACCCCTAAAAAAAGAATTTTTTCTTACGAATTTGGCCCGGTGTCTGAATATGGATTTGCAGGTTATTATTTAAGAAATTTAGGAGGGATTTTACCTTGACATGTTCAAAGCAGGCCAGGAAATGAGAAAACAATGGAATCATAATTTTGAAGGGCTCTAGTGAATCTGTATGTTCATAAGGAGTGATAGGAGGAAAAAGGAAGGGCAAACTGTAACTCCCACAATTTTCTGGGTTGTTATTTTCTTCACTAAACTCTCTAACTCAGATAACATAAGTAGATTACATCTACAGCATTAAATGGGTTTTGAAAGGATATAGTGCTTTAACATTAAATTCTTCCCTTCTTCAGGGCATGAACTGTCCTTCCTTATTTGTACACCATGTAAGCAGCACCTACCAGAATATGACAGTGATCCTGACTGGGGTCTCAACCAACTGTGCAAATATTAGTACTTGTAATATTATAATAGGAGGCCATTATGGTTAATATTGTGTCATGCCAAGATATCCCGGGGGACACATCAAAGATGAATGTGCACAGGTAAATTGTCCTGTCTTTTCCTAGAATCTAAAAGAGAAGGGTTTCAGACCACTTCTTGTCACTTCTAATATGAAAGTACAGGCTTAGCCTCAAACATGTATTTAAATCAGAAACATACAGTGCTATGAAATGAACCATCAGGCCATCCATGAATTTGTTTTAACAATCCAACAACATCACCATTTCTCATTCATCCACTTAGCTTAATTTTCCTACCATCACTTTCATTGCTGAGGTTGTCTCTATTAAGCCATTTTTTGTGCATCATTAACTTTTAACCAGGCATCGATAGCTTTATTGTTTAAATTGCGTATGACTTTATTTAACGTCAGCATTTCTTCTGGCTCCTGACATGAAGTCACATTTTATAACTAATTAAATTGATCCCTGGGAAGCAGAAGCCACTAAACGGAATTATTCGTACCCAAGTGTCAATATATTAAATCAAAGGGCTAATGAGTTGGGTCACTGCTTCTTTTATCTGAAAGCTGCTGCAGAATGGAATTCATACCAACCTCTACCTTCTGCTTTAACAATCAATTTTATTTAAACCAAAGGTAGCTAATTAATAAATTTTGATATAGTTGTAAATAATACATTTAAGCCCGTTTTTACCACCTGTGCATGTGTTAAGGTCACTCTTGTAGGCAGAAAAAATGCTTTGTTGATATAAATTGTCTAAAAGCATATCTTTTGAACTCCCCATGTGTAAGCAACATTACTTCTAGGCCATAGGAAGCTTCCAAATTGACTTAAAAGGTGTTTTGTAAGTAAACAGTTTTGAGAACTTTTCAGTTTTCAGCCATTTCTATTATAGGCATAAATCAAGATGAAAATTTGCCTCTTGGAACTGACAATACTCCCTAACGAAAGTGATTAAGAAATGACTAAATTTGTCATGTCAGCTTTTCCTATAGCTCTTGCAGCTGCTGAGTAATATTTTGGATGCTTTCACTATTTACATCTGGACACTACTTTTAAAATTCATCACCTAATAATTCATACCACTCACAGATTTAGTCATAGTTCAGCTTTCTTTGACAAAAGGCCTGTAGATGGTTCAAGAGAGCTATCTTTACTGAAGTTGTCTTCAACTAATCTGTTTACATCCAGACTGTTTAAAAAGACATTGTGAAAATCTCCCATGCCTCAAAACCACATTTCAGTGTCTATTTGTTTTGCCTGAGAACCAATCAACTTCTCTTATTTTATAACCTTTGGAGAGTTCACCTGTATGGAAGCAGCAAGCACACTTTGACACTAACATTTATAAGCTATAACTGGGCTTGAAGTTAAAGAGCATTAAAAAAAATTCAAACAAAACCAGAATGGGTGCCATTGCCATATTTGTTTGAGTGGGGAGCAAAGACAGGTGAAAATACACCTACCTTTAGCAGCCTAAACAACTAAACTTTTAATACAGCTTGCCATATGCATAAGGAGATAAGAAAATGGGGTGAAATAAGACTTTCTCTCATTCATTCATCCTCTTCCCCACAGCAAATAGGACCCTGAAAGGAATGTGGCTGAGGCATCACCAGTTCCCTAATCTACATCTATGGCTGCACCCCCTACACAAAACAAACAAAGAAATTATAAACTGGTTTCAAAGAAATACCTGAGCAACCATTGAAAGCAAGGCTGGGATTGTTCACTTGAAACTAATGGTTATTTTAACACATAATGGTGAATTAAAAATAGGATGGCAGCAACGTTCTCCTAAAACTCAGGTTTGTTGTTTCACCACTAAGATCAAATGCAACACAAGGAACACCACAGATCTTTTTTAAAAAATGCATGTTCTTGTACCCACACATCATTTGCTTTCTCAAACAGTAAATTAGGGGTTTTCGGCCGGCACAGTGGTTGCCTTATAAAACAACTTTAAATAGTCACTTTTATCCATTTATAAATGGATATACTTTGGAGGGTCAAGTATGTGCTGTTGTTTCACACCACAAATGTTTTCTTTAGTTTCCAATGGTGAAATGTCATGAGAGCGCTTGACCCCACTACAGAGCATCATTCAGCATCTGGGGGAAACCACAAATATGGCTGTACCTGTGGCTGGCATGAGATCATTTAAAAATAAAAGATCATTTCAAGAGTGGCTTCTGTAATAGTGAGACATTTGCGTCTACAAATATTTATTAAATATGGACTGCCTTAATATATATATTCTGTAGTCTTTATGCTTCTCTAACGTAAGGGGTTTCTTTTAAATGTATCAAACATTTGGAGCTATAGCAACTCTGCATCATAGTTAGATTTATGGGCTACCATGAATGGTCATTGAATATACATAGAATTTTCTTCTTTTTTTCCCACTTAGATGGCTCAGGAAAAAAAATATTTTTGATAAAACTGGGAAAGTTCTACACAAGTGTTCATCTCCTTGGTAGAAATAAAAAGTAATGCCTTTAAAGAAAGATTGAAAACACAATGGTGCTACAACTCTGTCAGCCACAGTTTCTGTGCAAAGCACAGAGGGAGTTTCATGTAAAGACTGTTTCAGAATTGTGTTACAGACTTATGTTGTTGCTGGAATTCACAGAAAACAAATTGCAGGCATGATGCTGGAGATGCACTGGAAATAAGTCTTTAAGACAGACAACTGCAGCAAAATCTGTTGCTAGTACTCCAAAAATCAAGTTGTAACTGCTGCACCATTTAAAATTGGAACAACAGTGTTGAAAGAAAAAGAAAAGTTTGATTCAGGAAAGGTTCAAATTCTCATCAGTTACAATGGCAACAACTGCTGGCAAAACATGTGGGTAACAGAGGAGGAGGAGAAGTAAGCATTGTTTTCCCAAAGTAAAATGGTTCACTGCTCATCACCCAGTTAATGCTGTTCAAACAATACTGTAGAGTTAAATCACAGAGAAATCTGTTTCTTCAACTAAGTTACCTAGCAAAGATCCTGATGATATATTTGAGGTTTAGTTCTGCCCATGAGAAAACAAAACACGTGAACAATGTAAAATCTACCACTAAATACTTAGTAGTGGCCAAATAGAATTGCTGGGAAACTTATCTGTCATCACATTCAAAAATTGGTTTAGCTTATGGGTTTGGAGAGTTCTGCAAAACATAAGAAAGAATGGCCCTTACTAGGGATATTTCCAAATTCTTCTACATGTTGTCTTTCACCAATTATTGTAAAATGATCTAATTAATTTATTTAAACTCTGGACAGCTTTATTTTATTTTTAGAAATTAGCAACCTGGAACATGCAATTAAGAAAGAAAAAATAAGTTCTTATGGTTTAAAACAAAATCGCTCCTTTTTATCTGGTGTCTTCAGTTTCTGGAGAAAAAAATGTGCAAATACTAGTGCCAAATAACTTACATTATGGGTGTCAGTATTAGAAAAAGTTATTCAGGATTCATAAGGGAGTTGGAGATGCATACATAAAATCCAGTTACCACACCACCAGTTGGGTTTTGGGGAGAAAAGTGGGAAGGGAGGGTTTGCAGATGTTAAACACAAGCACAGACATTAATAACCATTAAAATGGAAAAAGAATTGCTCACTAACATGCTAATGCCAATACTTTAAAAGAATTTTTCCCCTAGTTTTTGCCAGTGATTTCACTGTTGTGCCATTGCTGTTACTATACTCCAGTGGAAAGTGATTTGTTGATATCCCCTTAGGTCATTCCAAGCTGTATGGAGCCTACAGCAATTAGCTGCTCATGTTTCTGTCAGTTTTCTGGTACTAGACCTTCCTTTTCATGAGATTTTTTTTTTCCTCCCCGTTCATTTATATTAGATGTTTGTGGTTCTCTTGCTCTGAGCTATACAGATAACAATTAAGCTGAAACACTCAAGAACATTATCCTGTTCTTTGTACTCTACAGTTAGCACAACAATTTCAGAAGGCATCTAATAGTCTGCATGAAGAAAGGCAGAGAAAATGTGGTAAGAAACATGAACTATTTATGTACGTTTTTATGGTTTATCTTGGCAAATTTTTGCTTATGATTTTCTCTAAATGTGAGCTCTTGGATGCCTACATATACAGACACAACTAGCCCACATGCAAATTTCCAAACTGATGCTACATTCAAAATTGTTGAAGCAAAAGGACAGACTATCTTTATCTCTTCACTCCTTTGAAATTTGTATTTTAAATTCTGCCTATCTATATATTCCTGTGCATTTATTACCTTTTCTCCACAACTTTAATAAACCTAGCATTTTATGATTAGTTAAAAATGAACAAACTTTTGAGATCTACATGCTTTTGGTGCAATAAAGTGAAGGTTCAAAATTTTTAACCTAAACAATTTGGTTCCTCATTTGCAGGTGTACTTTGGAATTATATGTCTAAATTATTTCCAGTTCATCTGAAAAGAAGTTGTTGTAATTAATTGCTCCTGCCACAAGCTGTGCCCAGGAAGTTGGTAGAGTAAAACCAGGCTAGTCTGAAGAATATCAGGACATTAAAATGTGTCAGTAAGATGTTTAAGATATGTTAATGAAATTTAGGAAGCAATAATCGCATTGGATTTCTCTGGCAAGTTGAATATACATCTTTCTGAAATATACATAACAGTTATCATACATGAAATTTATTTTCATCCATTCCCTGAGCAAAAAGAAGGATAATTAAAAAGCAGAGCTCTAGGAAACTGGATGATTTCATTTTGCAAGGATTTGTACAACCACTTCTTTATTTTTGTGTAGAATTACTCAAAGTGAAGCAACAGCTAGCTGATCCAAAGTCAGAAATCATGCCAGCCTCATATGAAAATCACTTTCCGGACATTTAAATACATTCTAGTTAAGTTTGAAGCATGTAAATTAATCTGGCTAAGGGTGAAATTAAAAGAATTCCAGTAACAGATTAGTATTACTGGTTGTAAGAGTAGTAGTGATAAAATGTTTCTCAAGTACTACAGAAAATCATGGAAAAGAGCTGAAGGCTTAGACACACTCACTAACAGAGACAATTTGGGATTTTGCTAGTGCTAACAGGCATGCAAACAATTTTTCCAGGCCACTTTCCAAAAGCCTCTGAGAATACAGCCTTAAGTGAGTATAGTTTTTCACAAAGGATAACAAATTGACAGCCTAAGAGATGGAAAACTTATAGGCAGGTACAGAGTAAAAATACTATCACTGGTGGAAAAATAAAAAAAGGCTCAGTGATACTAAAAATTAAATGAACTGCTGATATTTCATCTCTGTGTTTATCTATCTCTGTAGCATATGGCTTCTGTACTTTGTGTGAATCACAATGAAGCAGCAAATGCTAAAGTCAAGAGGCAAGTTCACTATATGCTTTAAAAGAATTCATAAAAATGACTCTTTCTGTTGACTGCTCCCATTCAAAGGCCTGAATGAACAGGCTTTATAAATATGGGGTACTCATGGAAGCCTGCACAGCCAAGTGTGCCTGCAACCAGATATTTCCTATGTGAATAACTAGACTGGGAATTTTCAAAGGCTTGTAGTAAGCTGTTTCAGCAGCAAATTGTCTCAGCCCTTAGTCACATGTTCCTTAAAAGGAAATCATTAGCAATCTAAAAACTCCCTTTCTTTAGAGTTTTCCAGTGTATGCTCAGTGTACTGAGACACATTGTAAGTGATATTAACCTATGTTATACTCTCCTAGAAAATACCATGCACATCCACTGAAGATATATTATGTACCTAGCACATTTCCCAGTTCAGATCTCCCATGTTATTCAGTCCCTACTTAATAGATAATAAAGCCACATTCTAAAACATTTTAAAGTGGTCTTCTGAGCCAAGCACTCAGGTTATCTGCGTTCAATTCCCAGCTCCACCCAGGCTTCCTGTGAGACTCTGAGCAACTCACTTAAGTGTCTGAGCTTCTTGCCTGAAAAATAGGACAAATAAAAGTTCCTTTTTATAACCCTTCTTTTGAGTCTTATCTAGCCAGATTTTGCAGTTCTTTAGGGAGAGGAACATCCATTGCTTCTTAGAAGCAATAGTGACTGAAGAGTCTAAGATCAAGCCTACCATGACAAAACATCCACAACACTTAAAAGGATTGACTCCACTATAGTACCATTCCAATAGCCTCAGTGCAGCTCTACCTGTGACTTGCAATTAATTGTAGGCAGTGTCCTATATTTCAAGAGGGAAAAAATAATTCCAAGAAAGAATAAATGGCTTTTTAATAAGTTTTAAACAAAAACATTATGTGCTTTTAAAGGAATTCAATTGTTAATTTCAGTAGTGCACTGAGTTCTTTCTCCCATATTTTCTAACCAATTGGTCAGATTTATAAGTATATTGAAAAGGATCCACCAAACCTTTGATTTTTATTTCTATGTCCTTTCACTGGTACCCACTTGCTGTATACAACCAGCAACACCAGAACTACACACACTATTAAACTGTATTTTTAATCTTGTTTCTCTGCTGACAGGTAGAAAGCTTATGAATCTCTCTCTTTTCATGGTTTATATTGTCACCAGTAATCCCTGATAAATCATGGTCTGGGAGAGTAGAGGTGGACAGAGTTTATGCAGTGTGTGTGTATGCAAGAAACGAGATTAAATGTTAGTTTGACCACTTATTATACCTTGGGTCTATGGTAGAACTAACTGCTTGAATTGGGGGATGATTGTATGAATTAGCTGTAGCTATTTTAATTCAAGAAATAAATCATACAGTCAAGTTATTTTAAAATGAAAGACCATTAACAACAAATCTTTCTGAAACATCGCTGTGCAGATATTTCAGTTTCTTCAATATTCTTAGACCTTTGATTATACTTTTGATTTTCAAGGCACTTTTAAACAATGAATGAATCAAACAACTCTGTACCAACTCCTTTTCCATAACTGTAGGTGTGAATATTAAAGAGAAAAAAATTAAGGAAAAACGGTAGAACAAACTAATAGACAGTGGAATAGAGGATTTCTTAGACACGTAGCATAGAGAGACTTGTCATGCATACATATCTATTTCCCACCTTTATGCTGTCTTTATTCATCACAGTAAAGTTCTCACATTATTTTACCTAAAATTCTCCTCCTAATAATTATAAAATTAGTCAGAAGAAACTCATGTTCTTGTAACCATATAAGACTAGAACTACTCCCCAGTAAAAATTTCTGTCAGCATAAAGGAATGACCTATATAAATACAGTATTTTTTATTATTCAGAACTTTCTTCATTTTTTCCAGTTTTTCCCACCACTCTACTTAATATTTCTGCATGTATTTTGCCAAAACAAATTCAATATCTTTGATGGTATGATGTGTGTATAATTCACTTGTGATTTTTCAGTTAAAGAAGCTATCCCAAACTCAAGGGTGTTATAACTTTTTTCTACTGCTACTCCATATTTTCACTTATACCCCTGTGTATTCGCATATGCATTTTAAATACTTCTCTGAAACACCAATAATCCCTCTTTGAAGTACTGAATGGAAACCAAAAGATCAGACATTTTTAGTTCATGACTTTTCTCTCACTACAGGAAACACTCTGAGATCATAATTTGACAGCAATTTCTCTTGTCTTCCAACACTAAGATGTTTTCCACAGCAATATTTATTCCAAGTAGGCAGATTTTATTGGGAAGTGCTATTAGGCCATAGGTCGTAGATCACCCAACAACAGGGAATATCTCCAGTCCCTGTTTGCTTCTGGAATGCCAACTGTTAAAAAGGGACATGAGAGGTTTCACAGGTTCAAGGGCAAATACAGCCAATGGATTTGTGACTTTAAGGAATTTGACTTCACTGTCTGCTGAGGTGAAAGCTTGAAGTGAAGTTTTTCCTGTGATTATGTTATTAATAGGATCTCTCCCCTTCTGGATCTTCTCATTCAACAAGTTTTTACACAGGTACTTTTCATGCAAATATACATTTAAGAAACCCAGCCTGTCTGAAGGAGTATGGAAAAAATCCCTCACCTCAGTCTAGCTGTCTGCTTTCACCAAGATTGGAGTAACTTAGTTCTACTTAAAACATCTATTTTTCTATCAAATTTCACTGAAATCCACCAACAGCTGAAAAGTTAGTGGCTTATGCACTTGAACACACACAGTTCATTTCCAGAGGCAACCAGGCTAACAATACAAATCTGGTATCTTCCTTTTCTACTCCAATTGCCAACCTGACAGCTTTTAGAAGTGAAGCTCCTTTTTCTCTTGTTGCCATGTACTACAGGAAGGTCTTCTCACAGAACTGACTATAATGCCACGGACGACTTTTGTAACAGCACATTTCAGAAGGAAAAAGATTAAAAATCCTACAATAAACTCCACTTCCTAGTTCTGCTTGCAGGATGCAGCACCTCCCTCCTCAAAGAGGAAAGTCTTCCCAAGCCAGTGGTGTCTGCAACCCTTCTCCTTTCCCAGGCACTTGTTCCCCTGCTTGCTCTCCTGCCAGCCCTGGTGCCCCCTTTCCTGTGAGCTTATTTTACTCACTAAACTGACAGTGAATCAGATCATGTAGCTACTGATGTCTGCACTTTCTGCTGAGATGAACAGAGATCTCAGGAACTTTAGGGTTTCCTTTTCCCAGAAAGATGCCTCTGATCTGGAGTACCAGTCCAAGAACCACAGCAAATGTGAGATGTGATTAATGAGTGAGGGCTGGGTAAAAGAGTAACACTCTAATATGAGGCAGGCCTTCCTTAAATGTGAGGGTTAAAATGTTCTGCTGTGCCTCTGCAAGATTAGGCCTCTGCTCAGCTACTCTTTACACAGTCCTGGATTCAGGCTGAATCCAAACAAAGTTTGGATCCCACCCCAAGTGGACAGTGCTCCACTCCTCTCACATCTAGGTCTTCCTTCCAAGAGAGGCCAAAGGGCTGAGCAGGATGGATTCTGTGGTGCACACCAACCCATGTCACTGACGGGGGTAACACCCACCCCAAGCTGTGGGGGACTCCTGCAGTGCGGTCACATAGATATAAATCCAGGGATATAAATCCTGGAAAGGGACTGGAAAGCACATGAGCTCAGCAAATCAAGAGTCTATCTGGAGTGATCAGGCCAAGAGAAGCAGCAAGTGAGTTCCTCTGAGAGTCACGGTGCAGTTTTTAAGATTTTTTTCATGATATTGTGTCATTTTAAGCCTCATGAAAAATAAAAGAGATAGATTCCCCAGTCATTCCTCAAATATACCACACTTTGCCTGGTTAGGAAGTTTGCCCAGCTTCCCTAGCACAAGAACGCTGAATGCAGGTGAATCATTATGAGGAATTGGACTGGTGTGCTTATAAAATGAAGCCTTTTATATTAGAAACAGGGTATATCATAAACCTATCAATGAACACATGGGAGGAAAAAAGTACAAACTGTCAGGAGAAAATTATGGCCCAAAGATAAAAATTAATAGTGAAGCACTTGACAAAGTACCAGACTTTGTCCAGGCACAGTTGTATCTACACAAAAAGCAACTCAGTATATTTTAAGGCAAATAGTTTCTATCTTCAAATTACAGAAAAATAATATAAAATTTATGGATTAAATGTGGAAGCTACAGGTCTGTCTGAAACCCTCTTACTTTAGTGATACCCTAATGAAATTAAAGCACTTCTCTTGCATGGGGTATGTTAGATAGAACACTTGATCCCAGAGTATGGAGTATTACAAAAAAGAATAAATGAAGTTTATATCCAAAAATGTAATTTAAGTCCCCAATGCACCAAAACCTCAATTATTTCAGTAGGTTCCATAAATCTAATTTGGATAAGACTATCGTCAGCAAATTCATAGTACGACCACCAAACATTCAGAAAGCATTAGTTTCACGAAGCCTCATGTGCATAAAATGGAAAACATTTTAACTATGCCTCACAAATGCCAATATAACAAAGGGAAGAACCTGAGAGCTACAGGAGGTGACTGATTGACTGTTTCTTTGGAGCAAAATCTCCCAGTAAGATCCTTTTTTCAAATTGTGCAGCATATTCCAAGTAAATCACTGAAACTACTAACAAAATTCTAACTGGTAAATTTGCAGAAAATATGTAGGCTGAGATGAAATGTATCACCACAAATGAAATCTTTTTCATTCTCTTTTCTCTGACATATGCAGACCTTCTGCAAAGAAGGAAAGAGAGCATTATTTTGCTCAGTACCCAAGGCTCTGTTTCCATGGGAAGTGCGTGCCAATCTAGAGCAAGTAGCTTGGTAAGAAATGTGATTTGTGAACGCTTGCTTCCCATAGTTTTGCATGAGATGCAAACACAGAGTTCTGTTTCTCTGCAGTCTATTAAAGTATAAGTCCAGATCAAAACTTTGCCTTTTAATTTAGTGCATTGTAGCATCTCTTTCCCAATTAAATTATTCAAGTTCTAATATGGAGACAAGTTAGTCTAAAGCCTTTACTTCCAGGACAAGCTGAAAGGCTTTATCAGTGCCACTAATTTCATGGAATTTAATTGAATGCAATACTTTTTAAACTTTTTTCCTATATCTCAAAATGTTGTTACCTAATTACCTATTGTGTCCAAAAACTCTTGAGCTGGAACTCTGACAGAGAGCTGACACACAGCCCAGCTATTTGAAAGTTCTTTTCTTAGGAAATCAAGGTTAAAAATGCTTTTGTTTCAGGGATTGCATATATTTTTTTTTCTTTAAAACTAAATGCTATGATAAACACAGGAAACAAACAGGCAGATTGAGTCAAAAATTTGCACTCATTATGAGCATTTTATGAAAGTAAGCTAAAAATAGTAATAAGCCTCCCACAAGACAAAGGTGGCAGTTGGCAAATATAGAAAAATATCTAAGAAATGGGGAGAAGTGCAACACTGAGTCAAAGTGTCAGGCAGCAAGAATGTGAGAAGTGTTGATTATTCCTTCTTTCTTCAGTAGAGAGATATGCTACTTTTATATGATTAACATTTCATTCTGGTAACCAGACAACAATGCAGCAAAGGTATAAAAGTTCATTCTTAGCTGGTAATGGTAAGCATTAGTTCATCTTCCTTTTTTTTATTGTAAAAAAAAGCTAAGTACTGTGGAGCCAGAGCTTTAATACTCTCCTCAGCTCTTCACAAAAGCCTCAGTGAAATCTGGGTCCTGTCATAGCCTGACAAGAAGATAATCTGTGTGGGACCTTCCCTTCTGATTAGAAGATGCTTTCTCTTAATCAGATGGAAAGAAAGTCTCTTGGTAAGCAACCCCTCCTCCTCCAGAAAACGAAAACAAATCTTTAGAGAAAGGCTTAGTCAGAATCTACATGCAATCCAGGTTAAACCATTTTCCCTGGGCCTTATAACTACCAAATATCCCTGAATATGTGTGGCTCCTTAACTTCTCTGAAGCACTGTTTTAATCCAGGCAAGATTTCACCCTGCAATAGGGGCCTTTGTAGCATTAATATCCTAATGGTCCTGGATGCTGCAGCTCATCAAGCGTTATGTACTTTGTCATCTCCAGGGAGAAAGGAAATAAATGGGTGACTTTCAGCCTTGGCAGCTGTAAATCTGTTACCAGGATGAAGAAGGCAGACGTACAGATGTGCTGTTCTGTGGAGCTATTCCTGATTTGCAGAAGTAAGTAGGATCTGGCACAGGTTTGTGGCTTCTATCCCATCAGAATTCATTTATTTAGTGAGAAGAAATAGAAGATTATTTACTTCATAACAACTTTTAGAAGACCCTTCTCAACAAGCACTAAGGAACCCTGTGTTCTTTCCTAGTGCTATTTTTCCTTTCTTCAACATGAAAAAGCAAAGCCTGGAAAGAGTAGACAAGCTGAGAGTCCTACATGCCATTCCAATGATCCATCATCCATTCCATTCTTCTCAGAAAAGAAATAGATATTTTCCATTTAAAATGCTACCTCTAAAATCTTTAATTCTTCTTGTTGCTAGAGAACTGTCTACTCAGGAAAGATTAAATGCATTTAAAATTTTGAAGCTAGTTTCATTCTTAGCACTCTGCAACCTGTAGATTGTTCATTTACCATCTTCTTATACATACAATAGAAGCTCAAAGAATAAAAACTCTCAGTTAATTCTATGAGGATACCCAAGATACTGATGTTGCCTAGATTATGAAATTGATATACTGAATCAAAATATTAAAATTAGGAAAAAAAATTTCTCTAATATTTTTTGAATTGCAGTTTTTATGTAGATAAATATGAAAGACTGTAAGTTTCTCAACTAATTTCAAACACTATTCTGATGATAATAATCATTATGTTGTAAATAAAATAATGCAATATATTGGTTCTGAAGGAGGGCAATTGAACTGGAAATTTAAAATAAGGTTATAGTACAAAAATCACATGACAAAATTGATCCAAAAGGCAAGATGTTTCTACCAGGATCATTCTATATTTTCTGCTGTAGTCTCAGCTTTCACAGCTGTACATGCACCATGTCCTGAGCTACAAGCTTTGATGCCACGCAACCCAAAGCCTTCTCCTATGCCATCTTGAAGCCTGTTCAGACAATGACTTTACAGAGCAATGGAAAACACTTTTTTCCACCTGTTTGGGTTCTGATTTGAAGAGGATCAGTATGTTCTGACTGAGGAGAATCAAAAGGGCTGCCTGTTTCACAAGGGAGTTTCCTGTTTGTTTCAGAGTAGGAAAGAAGCCTGAAACCACGTAGTATTTCTTGACAAAGCGCTTTGCCAGTGGTGACCACAACATTTTCAAACTGTTGCACTGGAATGGCTCATCTTTCTCTCAAGGTAACAACAGAGTTCACTAACACTATCCAAAGAAAATAATTGTGTTTTACACATTTAAAAAAATAATAATAAATTACATCAATCTGTCAAACTATGGACCTATTCTCCACAGAGAACGCCAACTGCCAGTAACACAGGAGGCACCTGAGCCCCACATTGGAAAAAGAGTATAAAACACTTACTTGTAAGGGGTAGCACCACTAGACTACACAAAAGGCACCATAGAGGTCTTCCTACATATTTAAACACATATTCAGACATATTTAAATACACAGTGAGAGGCTTATAAAAAGCATACCATACTAGACATGTAATTAAGTAAATATTAATATGCTTTACATATGCTGAACCTTTGTCTGTACAATATTAATTATCATAGTAACATAAAGTAATAAGCACTAATGACAATTCCTACTACCATTGTGAGAAAAGGAGAGGCTGAGAAAGAAGAGCAAGACATTGGACATTTTGGAAGAAATCAATCCAAAAGCTTAAAGAGATAGTGATTTTCATTGCAGATTCAAAATGAAATTAGTCCACTTTTTTTTTATTTATTTTTTTTTTTTTTTAGCAACGAGGACCTTTAAAGGGGCAATTTTGCAAAGAGAAATAACACCTTTGGACTTTTAATGTATCTTTACGTAAAATGTGAGTGGCAGTTCCATGTTAATAGACCTTGTTTAGGGGAAAAAAAAAAGAAAAAAAAATCAGTTGCTGAACGATGGTGAGTAATTAGCCCCTTAGCATCCCCTTTCTCCAGGAATGCTTCCTCCTGAGCTGGCTCTTTTAAATAGCTCTGGTCCTGGCTGCCTTTGTTGAGCTTGGAAATTGTGCACATATGAGAGAAATTAAGCCCTCATTTAACAGGGACACATGTCTGTCAAGTCCAGAGGAACAAAGGCTGGTCCCTGGGGGCTACTCAGCTCCCTGAGGCTGCCACTCATTCTGTTAGCAATGCTTACCCTTTACAGATTGTGTATAAAACCCAATAAATCATTTCATCTGCTCTGGTTAATATTCGCATGAGCCTGGGACTTCCTTCAAAGTTGTTTTTTTTCCTTTTGCTTGCAACTCCTCACATTTATTAAGAAGTGACCTCCCTTTGCCAGAGTTTAGCCAGGTTTTTACCTTTATGCAATAGCATTAATGTCTGTGAAGTAAACCTGAAACATTTACTGTCAGAAATAAAGACATTTGATGCTGCATCTATTTCACACAGGAAATGTTTTACTACTCTTTAATGGTCAATAATCATCAGTGTCTATTGTATAAATTGCTAGTATATTCTGTTCCTCCTAAAGCTATGTCTAAAATGCCTGCATATTTCAACTGATAGCAAAATGACAGGGTAAATAAAATTACAGATTTTTAGCCTTGCATAGGAAGAGACTCTTTTCCTAATTAAAACAAACAAAAGGGAAAGTAATAAAGATAGCATTTTAGTTTTGCTCTTTACAAAGCATTATCACAAAGACACATCTATGTTGTCCTAGATTTATGATAAATCAAAAGAAAAAGGACTCCAAAGATTAAAAAAACCAAACTTCATTGCACAAAGTGATAAGTGAAGTAAACACATGCAAGACAAAAATTTTTGTGCACAATCTATCAGCTGCCTCTGAGCTCTCTGTGGTGGATGGACACACTTATCCCCAGTATAAATTCACACACAGAGCGGAGGAATATTTTACAGTTACAAAAAAAAGGTAAAATGAAATGCTGTCATTTCCACGTGGGCTCCTTTTGTATTTAAAAAGAGGGCCTAATTCTGTACTTCTAGTATGAAGACTGACATAAATGGAAAGAACATGAACAACACCGTCTGAGGAAATGGCACCCTGCACTGCATTCAATGAAGCAAAACTCTCACTAAGTTGAGCGTGAGTTTTTCCTTATACTTGAGCATAGGATTAAGCCAATACAGAAAAATTACTGGTGTAGAATAAAAACAAATTAAAGTGCAGAGTTGTATCTTCTTTCCCTGAAATGGTGAAAGAAATATTTCAATGCCTGCTATTAACAGGGGCCTTTTTTTTTTAATTTTGTCCACTCTGCAATTTTTAGCTAACACATTGAATGCCTGCCATTTCTCAAGCAACAATATTACGCTTTGTATTGAAAACCACAAAATAAAGAGGGCTGACTGTTCTGACAGCTTTAATCCTGATGATACTTGGAGACCCAAGTAAAAAGAAACTGGTACAGCATGGAGTTTTCCCTGCTCAGCAGGCAGAGAAAAAGCAGTTCTGGATTTGATAAGTAAAACCAGATATAGTTGATGGTTATATGCTAAAGCCTTGCAATTAATGGAAAACATCAACAGTCCAATGAACTTGCATATCAGTGGGGTCTTTGAGAAAGCCTTTTCTCCCATCTTGTTAAAAACTCATCAGCTGTACAAGTTGGGACTTTTATTTTTTTGTGTAAAGAATCGTGCATGTTCCTCTGTTGTCAAAGGGGAAGACATAAAATATCAAGACTCCAGATCCCATTTCTACATTAAAAAAAAACCATGTGCATGTTGTTATTGATATTCCTCACTCCAAATTCGTGCCACAGTAGCAATGAAAAGCACCAGGCAGGATTATGTCCTCAACATGAGGTGCTTCACAAATATGAAGATGTGGCCCACTTGTCCAGAAGGATCTGACAGTCAGAAAAAACTGATGTAGTAATAGCTTGTTTTTGTTAAAAATAGCAATCACTGTTAAAGATCATCCATCCTTACACTGTCATCAAAGGCTACAATTCAGTGTATATTAAAATCAAGATATTAACAAATAATAACTTTAAAAATAAATCTCTGCAAAGAAAACATGATACTTATTATTTCACACCCCTGCAATCCTGAAAGTGACAGAAATGCAATCAATAACCCATTTCTTAGTAACAAAATCTGTCCAATGCAATGTACATATTTGCATTGTTCAGCTCAATAGGGATCTACACCTTTGCCTCCACCACACAAATATTTCTGAATAATTGACTGAACAGACACCCAAAAGGGAAGTGACTATGTCTACTATGCAGCCATAGTAACAGTCAGGAACGATTCTGAAAGTGTAAGTAAATGAAAAGTAAGCCATTATCAGCAAAAAATAAGTGTGCCACAAAAGTAGTCTTCATTCTGGAAAGGACTTGGCTAAATCTGATTTGAATTGGGTTCTAATTAAAAACCTTGTTTCACAAGCCACAAAACAAAGTAAAGACTTTGTTTGAGCAGAATTTGATTCATTCCTCAATGCCCATATCAGATGTACTTGGTAACAGGAAATCAGTTTCTAGAGTTGGCCATAAGCAAGCATTACCCCAGGGTGGATTTTTCCCCTTGAGCAAAAGTGATCAGAAACTCTGAGCCACTTTATCCACCTACTCTCTACAGATCAAAATGCAAAATGTTGCCGTGAAAACAAGGGAGAATATGCAAAGGTGTTATATGCTATGTATGCCACTGACATAATACTTTAATAGGATATGCTGTAATTTCCTGCAATTAATATCTTAGCAGAGCTATAAAGGCTTTTTTCCAAAATTATACCATCGCATTTACAACACTGAAATTAACGTTGTGTCAACCTTTCCATTATAAGCCCCCTTTTTCAGAGGTTTATAACTTGGCTGTAAAATATATTCTGGCCTAAAATGTGGCATGTAAGATCCCCATTTAGAAACAGACATTTTGATTAAATAAAAAACATTATTTAAGTCTGTTTCAAGTAAGTCTTGAATGCCCTACAAACTGTGTGAGGGACCGCCAAGAAGTGTAGGCATTCTTCGAATAAAAATTATTTTCTCTCCACAATAAAGCCACTGTTCAAAGGATGTTTCACAGCCACGGAATTTGCTCCACATCTGCAAGGAAAATACGTGGATTTGGGAAACTGAAGGCTTCAGTGAGAGTAGGCTCCCCACTTGCCTGTTTGTGTGTGACAATGGCTGTGCTTCTGGTCAACAGCTCAGCCACATGGGAGACTCAAGCTACCCAAAATGGTTTTCATTTGTGGCCGGGCAGTGGGTGAGAGGAACAAACAAATATTTCTCTGTCTGGCTGAAGTGGATTCACTCTGGCTAAAAGCTCCAACAGAGTAAATTAAGGCAAGTGATAGGTTGACAGAAAATCATGATAAAGAATATGATCAAGATGGTACCACCCTATGAATTCTGAAACCACAGATTTCAAGTCTGTCAAATTTCATATAAGAACTGGATCGAGCCTCTTTGGAAATTTAACTAAGGTGCTTAAATTAGGAACCTCGTTGTCTAATCAACAGAAGGTAATTCACAGCACCTGGACTGCTTTATATATGGAGCCAAAAGTCCTAATTCAGTCACCCAAATTAGATATCTAAAATTAGATGCCCCCAAATATCTATATGCTTTTTATTCTGCCTCAAAAGAGTGTTGTGAGGATAATACACTTCAGCTTATGAGACACTCAGATATGCAGTTACAGAGGAGATGAGTATCCTGAAAATATATTACTAATAAAATTCAATGAGATGGAAAAGGCAAAGCTAGAAATGTGATAGTAGCGTTCGTCATACCAATCACTCCTTGTCAGAGCAAAAACAAGTGCCATGCCCCCACTTCTGAGTAGGGTTTATCTCTATATATTATATTATATACATTGCTTTGTCAAGTACAGAAACTCAGTCTCTGCTTAGGCTATTAGGTACATATTGCCCTATTTTGTTACCTGTAGCAAGTAGCCACGCAGCTCATTTATCTACCTGATCTAGATTTTCAGCTAAACATATATTCCCCCAACTGGTTAATCTCTCATTTACAGAATAAAAATGGCTAATACATTACTTGAAAATAAAGTTCCCTAACTCAGAAGTGCCCTTGCATACTGTGTGACAGTAGTGTGTCTCAAGATGGATTTCACACTTCACCATCAACTGTGAAGTTCTTTGCTTTTATTATTTGGTGTTACAACTTTAATGGTTTCTTACGCTGTCATTTCGGGCGGGTGAATAAGATTAATTCCACATTTCATAATGCACCATTGTATATGTTTACATCATTTATTTTCTTTTTACTGAATGATTACAAATTTCAATTTAAAGTTAATAACATTTGGTGGGAGTTACTGCATGTGAATTAACCGTGGTGATGTCAGTGCATCCCTCTGGAATTTAAAAGATATTTCACTGTGTTATATCATGTGTCGCACAGTATATCAATTTTTATTTCCCATCCCTCAAGTATGGAATGCACACTGTGTAACTTCTAGATTCTCAATATAGACATAATTTACCCAAGCTGTGCAAATGCCCAACTTGCTGAAGATGATATATACAAGATTTATATTAAAGACTAGTTCTTTCAAGGAAGCAAAAGCCTTGCATACTACACAAGCCACTATATTATCTAATTATTTGGGGAGAGGGGTTTCTAATGTTACAGACAAAGGGAAATAGCATGTAAACTGCAGTCATAAACCAATTTTTCCTTACTTTAACAACTTTAAGATTAGATAGGTAAATCCCAGGCAAGGCCATTTGTTTTCCTTGAGAACTATGCTTTGACATTTTTGCGAGTGTCTGGATTAGATGGTTGCATAAAACAGTGAATATTAGAAATATTCATTCACTTTACTTTTACTTACATGCCATCAAGCGTATACCAAATGTTAAACAGCATCTAGTTTGCTCATTTGCTGGATTGCACATACTACTGCTTTCTTTATGTGAATTCATAATTCCTGAATGCATTCAGAGAGCAATGCACTTACTTCTTCCTTGCTGCCATGATATTAAGTATATTAAAAATAAGTTCTTATGCTCAAATTGATTCAGTAATACACTTACATTCTGGAATATTCCCACAATTACAACTAAAAATGCTTTGATTTCTAGGCCAAGATTTAGTTCATCAGATAAATTTAAGTTTTTACTGTGACATTTCAAGAAATACTTTACAATTTATTTGCTATATGCTTTTGGCCTTTCTAATGTGGAGCTGTACTTCATCATTTTCCTCCAAGTACCTGCTTTTGCAGACAGAAATTTTGACCTCTGATATCACCACATTCCAGCCTTGCCTGTATATCTGAGTATCTCCATAAATCAAGTCATTTCAATACTAGCATTTATTAACTTTTTTCTTTTTCCAGTATCTCCTGATTAGTGCATCAAATAGTGGGGGTGGCAGGATTACAAAGAAAAAAGGGAAATAGAAAAAAGCGATGCAAAACTTGATTGTTTTTCCTCTTGGCCATCACGTGGTTGTCAATCATAAAAATCATCGCAGGAAAAGTAACTAATTAGAAATGAAAGGCCAATATCTCAAGCAGTTCCTGTCAGTCCTGGGATATGTTTCCATGTAGCACTGATGTAAGACATGAAAAAGAGCTGGCATGCCCAAATGGTTGCCTGTTTTTTCCAGCTACATCTGTTTGTCTAATGAAACAAATTACATTCCCTAAAATCCCTGCCACATTTGTACCTTTGATATTCCAACCACAATACTAATATCCTAAGTCCTTCCTTGCAAGAGGTGTTCACTTCTGCAAAGCCCAGTAATGTGAGTAACAGTACACAAGTCATCAAGCACTGCCTGAGCGGGTATTACTCAAGCAGAGAAGGCTTCACAGGATCAGTCCTGTTGGATAGGCTGCCAGTTGGCACCATTTCCCCTCCCAGTTATCCATTTTACTTTGTGCACATGCCACTTAGGAATGAAACTGGATTTCTGTGCTGGAGCAAATAGCACATTATTATTGCATTATCCCAAATACTGCCATATTGAAAGGAGAGCATCATCAGAGTGACAGGATGGCACCACAGAGGTTCAGAGGGGCATCACCTAGGCCAAACTCCTTGGGAGCTAGACCAGGGTGCCTGGCTCAGCCATGGCTCTTGCTCGACACTAGGCTGGAACAGGCAGAGCACCAAGAGTGCCCCCCAGGCAGCACCGTAGGTGGGCAGCAAATATTTTCTTGATCCTCTACTGTTTTTCAGGAACTGGTTGTAATCTGCCTCTAAATTAGAAGGGCTCAAATCAGGGGCTCTTCTATAAGTGAAGCCAGTGGAAGAAGTGTCTGGGCTGAATAGAATCAGTGAGATTTTAGCCTCTGGCTTTGGCAGAGGCACAGCTGCGAACAAGTCCTTAAGCCACTGGTGAGGATGCAGCACAGCACGCCCCAAGCAAATGAAGCAGCAGGACTTGAACTAGGGGATGCCTATGTCTTCATTTCCAATTTTAAAACACACGTGGGAGAGGGAAAGTGGGAGGACAGCTACTATCATTTTCTGCACCAACATGAGCCCAAGAAACAATGACATTTACTTTGGTTTAACTAATTTCCACACATCAGATCATGTTCAGCACCCGTGTGCCAAAGTCCTATTCTTCAAGTCTGTTGAAATACCACTTTTCGAAACATGTGTGCTAACATTTGGCCAACACCACCACAAGATCATTTTATTAACTTGTAGCTCATTTCATAGACTGCTGCTCATGTTGCTAACATATGCTATTCTACCATTTACTGCTCTATAATTAGAGAAGTCATATGAAAGAGATACACAAGGCTTAATTTTTGCATTAAATACAATTTGTTTAGACTCGGGTAGGCGAAATAAGGAAAAAAAGAGTCATATAATGAATTAGAAAACTGCAAGACAGCTAATTTAACTCTTAAAAGTTCACAGCAAATTTTTTTTAAAACACAGCCTCCCTGCCCCCCTCATGACTGCATACAGTTTTAAGAGTCAAATCCAGAACTGTATTATGCTCTGCCAGGATAAAACTTGTTTCCAGGGACTGAGGGCCTCAGGGGCAGAGCAGCTAGCAGGATCCTTGCAAATGGGGGACTAAGGGGTAAGATCAGAAGCTTACAAGTAGGACTATGAACCTTTTACACACTCTGTCTTTTCTGCTGCCACCACGCTGTTATGCCAAAGCATTTGTAGTATGGAAGAGGTTGAATAAAGGATAGAGAGCATCACCAGAAAATTTATTATAGCATGCTCTGCTCAGAGAAGGCAAGGATCCTCCATCACTTCTCTTTCCTCACAGTTGACAGAAAATTCCATACCAGCCAGCCATGAAGATGCCTTTTACTGGGAAAAGCTGGCCGTTAACAGATCTTTTGCTTGAGAAATTATCACATAAGGACTTTAGAACTCATTAATAAGCCAGTATGTGATAATAAATAAAATATGAAACATTTGACTTTGATGTTTAGCATATTTGTCTTTCCTCCATTGGATCAGTTTCACTGTTCACCAGGCAAGCTAGGAGCTGGACAGGAGCCGTGGTGCCACACCTAGGGCAGAGCCCCTGAAGTGGAATCAGTGATTTTGCAGCCAGCTACAAGTTACAGGCACACAACAGCATTTTTCTCTTCCAACTGCACACAACTGCATTGCAGAAGAGACTTGGATATATATTATTTTTAATACTGAGCTGCTTAAAAAACAGTAAAAGTATATACCAGTGACGGCTGGGAATCAATTCACAAGCAAACTGGGTTTTAAGGGAAATGCATCCTTTCTACTGTAAATTAATAAACTGCAGCTATAGTTTATTAAGCCACCACAATATTTTACATTTTCTACTGCCATAATCTTGACTGCTTATAAATTACAGTACTTTCACCTATTCTTTAATCCAGAAACATCATTATTAAAATGTTTGATGGAGGCTGCAGTGCATCTATCATTGCTTGTAAAAGTTAATTAGATTAGATAAAAGAAATAATTAGATTTGCATTTTTATCCTGGTTTTAAACTTCCAAAGAAGATCACAACAGTGTGCCTGTGGGCAATTAAAAACAGCATAGAGCAGTGAAATATAAAGGCAAAAAAGGTCTGTTTTTCCTAGCTAATTCATGATTGAAGATACAATTACAAAATATTTTAAGGGTTTGCTGAAGCTGGGGGCTATTCCTAGACTTCTAAGCTTTGTTTATAACTCTCTCTCTCTCTCTCTTTCAAGGGAGTATCTGATCTGTGTACCCTGCCAATAGAAGTATCAAATTGCTTTCAATGGCTTTATTTGGTCCTGTGCAGAGCTTGCTGGAAGGGGATCAGTTTCATGATCAATAACAGAAAAAAAAAAAAAAAAAAGGTAGAGGAGAATATTCCCTAGTGCCAGAACAGTACAACTGCCATTGCTTTTTCTTGTCAACACTAAATAGAGTTTACAAAGAAAGACAACCTCAGACAGCATAACTGAGCTGACAATAGCTGGATTCCAGCTTGTGCATTTTCAGCAAGCTCTCTGCAAGGAGCTTTAACCTGTCTCCAAAAGGCAATAAATGAAAGGTTCAGCTCTTAAAATTGGAGGTCAGTTACATACTTAATGATGAAGCGTATCTTTAAATCTATTTCTACTATTATTATCCTAGCAAAAAATTAATTAACCAGGTCAGGGAGGCTGTGAAGGCTAATGTGGAATGTAATTATTCCTGATCTTTAGACATGTACTTCACATAAAGAGATAGTCCTTATTCAGCTCACCAGGTACCTCAATTGTCAGTAGTTAATCATGGATAAGAAGACAGACTCATTGGTTCAGTCTCTTAAGTTTTACTTATGATTCAAATGATTCTTATTCAAAGACAGTTTAAATAGTTGTAATTTTATAGTTACAATTCTTTTGTCTGTTTACTATCACAGTAATCATGTTCACTCTATTTGAGGGAAACAAAAAATGTAAGAACATTTATAGGAAACTAGAACAGCATGAATGTATGGATTAAAACTTTAAAAAATTACTATTAGGAATAATTTCTGGTGGCTGAATTAAAACAGAAGACTTATGAGACCAGAGTAAACCAGTTTCTCTATGCAATGGAAATAACACTGATTCAAACAGAAAACAAAATGCTCTGCAATGGCATTAAGCACAGTAAAGAGAAATAAAGGTGAAGGGAAATAGACAAAAGTGGCTTGACTGATCTTTCACGGTTATCCTCATCATAGATTTCTGCAGAAAAGCTCAACCATCACTGTCCCTTTTAAAGACTTCAGATTTAGGAGTTGCTTTGATGAAACCTACCCACAAGGAGGAAAGCCCTAAAAACTTTCATCGCTTAAATCTACATAAACCCCCATTCTCAGGGGGAATCCTGGAGCAACAGACTCCAAGCTTCAGTGGGATCCACCTCTTTTCCTCAGATAGGCATGGAGGGGCTCAGAAAAAGTCCCCAAGTCTCATTCTGAAAGGACTGAATTGTCATAATGAGGCACAGAACTCACAGGGATTTCAGGACTCCTGGTTTGGAAACATTTAAGAAATGCATGTCTTCCCTTTTCCCAATCTAATCTTCATGATGTACTACCAAATTCCTCCTTTAACCAGCTTTTTCACTTATTTCTAGAGATTTTCCCTTTCGTAGCACAGGCTAAGAGATGTCCTTGAATTAGCCCAATTATGCTCCCTCTACTACAGAATGAATATTTTTTATTAAACAATCAAAGGAAAAAACATATTTACAAAAGTCTTAATCAACCTGAAGACTGATCTGTGAGCTCTTATTTGACCCACATTATCTCCTCAGCTTTAATTTGCACTGAAATCAATGATTTCTCTGCACAGCTCTGCAGAATAAAGAACTTAATTTGGCATACTAGATTTCCTCCCATCTCTGTGGACTCCTCTATAGAAGAGTGTTTATGAACATTATGAACATTTGAGCTGAAAAGTAATAATACACTGCATTTATTTGAAAATCTTCATTTAAGATTCTCAAAACATTACATTTAAATTGAGGGAAAGGATATAATTTGCCAAATTTCTGATAATAAGAGACAGGACTGAGGAGAAGTCCAGATTCCCACTCCTTTTAGCTAACAAAACTGCTTTCCCCAACACATAGACCCTGATAGAAAAATTAACTTCATGTAGAAAACATGAGATGATTATGCAGAACATTTAATAACCTCTGTACTCTTGAAATACCTATTTTTTTTGCATACACTAAGCCTAGATAAAATGCTCTTTGCTCATAGATTATTGACAAAGTTTTGGATGTATAACAAGTCTGCAGTAAGGTGCTGTAGTAAATGGTCTCAAAACAAAACAAAATAAAACAAAAAAAAAAACCAAAGAAAGAAACAACCCTTTCACCAATTAAATGAAACAAGGTGTCAAAATGATTACATAAACAGATAATAAACAGCACAATATAAATAAGAAATACTAGGTAATGGAAATTCTCAGTATATTTACCAAGTAGTTGTCCAGGAGAAGCATGCATTATTTAATGTAAATTATTTTAAATTTTGTATGTGGCTGACTTATTATAAGCCCCTTCTAAAGCAATTTCTAATTGCTTAAATGGTTTAACTGGGTGCACTTATTTACAGAAACTCGTGTACAAGAATTAACACTGCACCTCAGGAGAGGACAGTTGACACACTGTGTGTCTCGTGATGAAAACATTGCATCAGCAGTGCCCCTCTCCTCCTGCATCCTGGAGAACACGCTGTACTTGCCTCGAGTAGCTGTGCCATGAATGGGCCCCTGCCCAGATGGAGCTGGCACCTGTGCTGCTCACATTTTGTAATCTCTTCAGAAGGGGAGTGGCAGGGAAGGGTACTACTGTTTTCTCACGCATACGAAGTACAGATAAGAGCCCACACCATTCTCTGTAGGTAATCACTGTTTCCTGAAAATTGTTGCTCAAGAGTGTCTTTGAACAAACCTTCTAAACATAATCAAGTTATTGGGGACAGAGCTGCAAATTCTACCAGGCTCAAAAACTAAACTGGGAATGCAAACATCCCATAGAAATTTTGTTTCCCCTTCAAGACGTAGAAAGCAGGATTCACCTCATCTCACATCAGATCTCTACACTATAGGCATTGACACATATATCCTCCTTAGTTCATGGAGAGAAACAGCCATTTTAGGGAACAATCTATCTGATATATTTTAAATATCTACTTTAGGACAAGACAAATTGTATCCTGAAACAATTCACTTGGCTTCTCATTGCTTACTACAAGAGCAATCTGGATAATTAATTAGAGTCTGTACTGCAGTTGCCTATTTTTGATACAATGAACTCCACCCAGAGTCACCAGCATGACTTCAGTACTGGTATTGAGCTTTCTTGGAAGATGGTGGGAGAGGATCTGGGGGAGCCAGCACAGCACTATTTCTGTCACCTGCCTCCCTTTTGCCTCCATCCCAGCTCTAGCCCTTAAGGAACTACACATCTCAAACTATAACACTCATAACCTATTCTACAGCAGCAAACCTACTATAAAATGCAGATGCAACTTAGTAACTTCTCCCTCAAGCAACTTCTGGCTGTCAAATCTGCCACAGAATTAAGACAGAACAAATAAACAAAGCAAGACCACTTGGCTCATGAGCAAATGGACTATGTGAGCTGGAGACAATCTCCCAGGGAACTTTCTTTTAGTAATCTCCCCAGAAGACCATTGGACATTTGACTTGGCATCTGTCCAGTGTGCTTAGTGCTTCTTACTGGAGCCTACAACATTCCTTGGGCCATGAGATGCCCACTACAAATCTGGCTGACCAGCTGGGAGAAGAAACAATCATCACTGCCTCAAACACACTGATTAGACTCAGGTAAATGTAAAAATCATGAATCAATAAAGAGCCTAAACCACTGAGGGGCTATGGCATAAGGGTATTATATATTAGCAATAATTTGGAAGCAAATACAGGAACGAGTCACCAAAAAATAGTTTAGCTCAGATGAACAGAATAACCATTGAAAAACTTATTTGCATATACATCTAGAAAGGGATGGGAAAGAAAACTTGTGGAGGGTTTAGCACTATTTAAGAGGAAAGGTGGAGTGAATGAGAAAATGAACTTTCAATCTATTCTAGAAATGAATTCTAAGACCACATATCCCTGGAGATATGGAAGGGTAAAGGTACTGGAAAGTATTGACTGAAGAGAAACTTAAAGTACCTTTGAGCTTTTTACTACAGAGCAGGTATCCCAGCCAAACATACCTACAATTCTCCAAACAGAAACAAAAAAAACCCCTAGTCATAATTCCTCTGTTTCCTAATTTTTAAAGGAATTTTAAAAGTTAGAAATTTCTCATACAAATAACACTTCTGTTTTGTAGACTTAGCTAGGTTTCAGTCTTAGCTTTTATGCTAAAACTCTTTTCATATTATTCTTTGCTTTCTGAAGCCAGAATTGCAAATACCACTTAGAGAAGATGGTGTATTTTTTTTTATTACACTATTCTTTCTAGTTCCTTACACTGTTCTTTTTTCCTTACACTATCTCTTTCATCCTTGATGAACACATAATATGAACACAGTCTCCTAATAGGCAACAACAATAGTGGTGTTTTATAATTCAATTGTGTCTCTCATACAAGGTATTAACACATCTATATTTGTTAAATAAAGCCCTTAGAAGTGTAACTGAGACTGCATTACAACATTTTGAAAAGCATTTACAAGCATTCCTTTGGGATGAGGGAAAGAAAAACTTCAGTTTTGGCATCTAGTAACATAGCAATCTGCTAATTAAGGAAAAGAAATGGATAGCCCAAGCTTATAAGAAATGATTGGCAGCACAATCATCTGTCAGACCAAATTGAAATATTTCAATCACTGAACAGGCCCATGGAAATGCTTTCAAAGTGGGAAGCAGAGAAGGTAACACAGTCACATGCCAACAATGCCTCTGCATCCATGTCACTCTCTGCCCACGTATACTTGAACAAAATTAAAACATGTTCTGAGTACAAGTACAGATAATTAAATATCTCCAGAATACTTCCAGATCCACAAGGGTATAATTACTCCAAAGGCACCTGGAACACATATACCTGGGGGTTTTTGTACAAGAGCAGACTGCTGCCAGGGACTTAGTACTGCTTCAGTGTCTCAATTTTGCCTTTGTAGAACACAGAATTCCTCCAGCAATAACTGAGACTCTGTTTTTACTTCACACAATGCAAGTCAAACTGATTGCAGATTTCAGAATTATGACAAGATGGTGAGATTTAAAAATAGTTCATAAGTTTCAGAAGAAAACTTTGCCTATTAAAGTTCTTTGCACCAAAAAAAGATGTCTGACAACAATTTTCAGGGGCACAAGGAACTCCCATAAAAAGCATCTTTACTCAAGCTGGTTAGTAAAGCGAGTGGCTGCTTTATTTTAGACCCTTCCCTCTCCATAAATGAGACTTAAGTATAATCAGAAGAGAGCAATAAAACACACTGACCTGAATTTGCTGCTGCAGTAGATTGATTTTGTGCTGCTGTTGCAGAAGTTGCTGCTGTTGTCTTGCAATCTATTAGAAATAAAATTTCCATTAAATTAAAACAGCAATATTGAAATTTCAATACTATTGACTGAAAACCATAATATTTGTTATTCTTTATTATATTTTATTAAGCATATTATTTTTTTAAATGGGGCATCTTTTAGAGGTAAATTTAAATGCAACATAAAAATCTACTCAGCGAGTAAGAAATATGTATTTTAAGCAGTAAGACCTTAGCTCTGAAAAGCACAGAAACATAGGTTTATTTGTGTGCATGTGAATAATCTCATCACTATTCAACAAAGCATTTAAGCCTGTGGTGATCTTTAACTGTGATGCATTACTGTTAGCTACAATGGGGATGAAACACATGCTTAAAATTAAGTGCTTTTCTGAATGGGGATGGGATTACGCAGGTGCTTAAGGTTAAAAACACATTTTCCTGCTTTGCTGAACTGGAGCCTTAGGTGGTGTTTATAGATGTTTCACTATTCAGCATGAGCTCCTAGGGTAAGCTTCTCTGACTTTCTCCACAATGAGCAGCACACTACTTCTCTTGCAAATCTCAAAAATCATCCTTGGAGCTACTTAGCAAAGCAGAGCCTTATTCTGTGTAAAAGCAGTACCTGGTGCTCAGCAACTCATCCTCCACACAGCCCTATGAAACATGTAGATATTCTTACCCTCATTTGGTAGAATCAGTAGGGGATCTGGAGAATAAGGGTTTACTCTATCCCTTCTCTAGCACAGATGGAGAAAAGCAAATGTTCAGGGTGAAGAACACTAAGAGACTGGTGAGAATTTGCGACATCCATCTACCTCCCTGATTCCCACAAAATCAGCATGCTGGAGCAGAAGGGAAATAGGATCCTGCCCTCAGACCACAGAGCTGCTCCCTGCAATGGGTGATGTGGAAGGCAGCCACTGAAGAGAAGCCACAGGGAGCTGGGGGAACAACTGGACTTCTGCTTTAGAAGGGCAACAGTGCAACAGACTGAAATGAGAGCAAGATTTGTGTTTCCTGGAAATCCCAGCCTCAGCACTTCTGCTACCTTCATTTCTTAAGTATAATTTCCCCTCCTATAAATATTTATCTAGAGCAAAGGAATCACATAAAACAGCAAGAAGCTGGTGACAAAGGTATTTTGGTCACTCAAATCCACTGTTTCTCTTTTGGCAAAAACCCTCTTGGGCTCCTTCCCTAACATCTTCTGAGCACACTTATTCTGTTATAAACAGAGAAAGCTAAGTAAAATGTTTTTATGATTAAAAAAATGACAGGAATGTATAAAGGTTGGTTTGGAAATAAACAATCACATAGTTTTAGTGAAAACTGTTCAGATTAACTCAGAAGGAATTTGCAGTCACATATTAACAGCTTGTAATTGTGCAGACACAGAGACCAAGGCTGTCATTTCCTTAATCTCTCACTGTCACATGGAAATAACTCTAAGTTTTTTCAGTTAAAATTCACTTTTGTAAGAGAAATCAACTCAAAATTCATGTGTATTTTACGTCTTGTACATGGCCTGAAGGAGGCAAATTAAAGTCTACTTGATTCTGGGGCTGGATGAAGGCAAAGGATCACAAGAAGATGGAGTCAAGGAACTCTCACAGATCACTACAGCAATGCTTGCAATGGAGCTCAAACCCCTTTCAGGAGCCTGGTGTTCAAACAGATCTGGATGAACCTGCCAGGCAAGTCAATAAAATACAGAGAGTGAGGGCTGAATGAGCAGACCCTTGTGTGTGAGTGAAAAAGGGAATCAAAGAGAGCTGGCAGTTCCTGTGCCCAGGTAGCCCAGGGCAGGTCCGGGAAGCTGCTGTTGTCAGCACAGTGACCAGCAGTGTGCCTGTGCTTGGTGAAACAACCCTAATGGGGACAGTGCTGTATGGAGTATTTAAAACCTCTTTGGGAGCTGGGGGCACCACTTCTAATGAGCAACACACCAATTGTGTCACTCCATCTTAGAAGTGCAGTGCTTGTAACTAAAGATAAGGCCTGTCAGGTTTATATCCACATTGTCCCTGCTGCTGAAGTCTCAGCAAAGGTGAAAGTTGGTTACAGCGTGCAGCTTCACAGTGAAATGATACAGAGCATGGAGCTGCAGTGTGGGCCATTCTCTCTCAGTGCTGTATCATTTTTTCAGAGGTACACAGTACCCTACATCCAGTATTGTTTGGAGCTGCTGATGACCTGGCTGCAGCTTGACACAGTAAACCACAGCCAAAACAAGGAGGAGACTTTTGTTTATGTGTGCAAAAGAATGGATCTTCCAGGGTTCTGCCAGCTTGTGAACAGCTTTTTGTACCTGCATGCACAATGTAGCACATTTGAATAGGCATTTCCTGATGAAAACAAGAAATATACCATGGAGCATCTAATCTCCAAGGTTCCTCTTCGCTGGAGCAGTTCTGTGATAGAAAATGTACCCAAGACCCTGCAATGCAATTACCATAGCATCGTCTTGATGTATAGGCTTGACACAGTAAAGTAGGGTACACAAGCACCATGTGGCTCAAATTCTGAATTTTATTTGCCTATCGGTTGAGCTACATGCTCGCTTCATTGAGCATGACAACCTAGTTTTAAGTGTCATTTAATTTTCATTTTGAAATATAATTACAAAGTGTTCACTGTAAGATATCACTCGTCTGCAAATGTGTCAAGATTAATTTGTGCTAGCTTATTCACAAGTGTCAATAGTTAATTACTGTGTCATCTCTAGATGGCTAAATGACATTCTAACTTCTGATTTTTTACAGTGTTCCTTTATGTTATTTTCCATTAGGGGATGAGTCCATATTCCTACATGTGGGCAAATACCCAAGCACATAAAATACCAGACGTCACAACTCATTAAAATCAACAGAGCATACATTGCTGTATATATCCTATAAAATATATTTAACTGAAAAGATAATTCTAGTAATAATGTCAGATTCCTAAAAACCACACATTAATTTGGATCTGTTGGATCTAATGCCTAGGGGACTAGTGCATGGGATCATTGTTGTTGCACTTTTGTTCAATGAGAAGAGGACAGCTCGTTGGACAACTGCATCTTTAAACCAAACAAATAATCAAGGAAAAAAAACCTAAAAAAACAAAAAGACAAAGCTAGGAAAAAGAAAACTGTTCACAACCTCAACAAACAAATCGAACCTTACTTATGCAAGGATTTGAAGGTTTGAGTATGCTTAAGGGTTTCGGTTTAATTATTTTCTTTTCAGAAAGAGAAAGTGTTAAATAATGGTTATAGTCTGGCTTGTTCATAACTCCCAAAATTGCATCTCAGTGCAAGGAGAACTGTGAAATCTATCATCCACTCCTTTTTTTTTCAGGGTCCTATAATATTCCCTCTTTCTAGAAAAACGTCTAACTTCTGCAGATATTTAAAAAAAAACAAACCACGAAAGGAAACAACAGCAGGCAGAGCAGAGTTTGTGACAAGCATTCTGCGTGAACCATTTTCACAGGTTTCCTTCTTGAACCTCACCTGTTCTTGCTGTTGGCGAGCAAGGTCCATTTGCTGCCGTTGTTTTTCGATTTGTGAGGCTGCCAGCTTTTTCTGCTCATCGTGGGCAGCCAGGAGCTGCTCCCGTAAGCTGATCAGCTGGGTGATCATGGTAGAGAGCTGCCGCTCTTTTTCTGCCAGGCTTTCTGGTGTACCTAAACGTGGGGGGGAAAGATGGACTGTAAATATCAGGTAGACAATATTTACAAAGCAACATTTACCCCTCCGAAAAAATGGCTGCATCACCAATGTGCCTTTCTCAAACAGCAGCTTGGATATATGTTCTACTAAGAAATCTCAGAAGAATGTTACACATAGATTTGCTGTGCTCTAAGCAAGGAAGGATGCACCAGAAATGGGAGCAAAAAAGATATAGAATATTCCTTTTTTTCTGGCAGGGATTTATTCTGCATGAATCCCTGGATCCTCTCCATCTAAATCTGCCCACTGTGATAAATACATTCATAGTTTATCAGACATAATTTTACCTCAGTTTATATATTTTCTCATTTTTTCACTCCAAGTATGTACAAATGCCAAAACAGAATTTAAAAGATGCTGTTTGGTGGAAGAAGCAGTTTAAGGATTTATTGTTAATTTCTCTAAAATACCCATATATCTGGTAGGTCATTTAGGTAAATGTAAGCCATGGTTGTGGAATTTGTATTAAAAATGAGCTTTACTTGTCCTCAAGAGAAATGGCTAACCTGAGAAAATAGCTTAAGAATTTTCATTTAACTTTCAAAGTTTACTCTACAGAGAGCATTTAATTAATATGAAACTACGGTACATTTATTCTTTGCACTAATGATGCTTAATGGTCTGTTTATGGGTAAATTGCATGGGTCTCATAAGTGGAGAGTACAGGGTCCTTTTCCAAATCAATCTGAAAATATCCCACCTTATATAGGAACATATTACTTTGTCAGAAACAGCAATGTCAGTTCCTATATTTGAACCATACAATACATTTCCTTTTGTGAGCACCTCAGAATCATAGGTCTATAAGAGATAATATAAATACATCCAGGTAGAAGTCCAAGAATATTGGAAGATCATCTGAAAGAAGTTTAAAGTTGGAAGTGGGATAAATAAGGCAATTCAATGTTGTAAAGTAGAATTGAAAATCAGAGAAGAAAACCAAGAATTATTCAGGTCTGTAGTCTGCCACAATGATATGAGAAGTGGCACAAAAGAGTATTCAGAAACTTCCTTTCCTCTGTTCACAACAGAGGTCTGTGATAAAGAAGTCACTGGACTTTTGAAGAGGAAGAAAAGGTGTGAGCAACAGCACCTGGGAGGGAATGGAGAAACAGTCGCAGACTCCAGCTTCTTCCCAGGGATAATATGGATATCATGTAAAGAAGAAAATAAAAAAGGGGCTGACAGGTTTCATAAGGAGAAGGATGGCAAAACAAGCTCCTGCCAAGAAGATGACAAACCCAAGATTACCCACTACTTACATTGTGGGGCCAGTATGATTTTTACACAGAATTTCATTTGCAAAAGCAGCTTAAAAGAAAACGTTTATCTGAAATTGCTTTGTGTGGAAAAAAAAGAAACTGTGTAGCTTAAGTCATTCTCTCTAAACAAGCCCTGAGAAACAAAGATGTTTCTCAAACTCTGAGAAACAAAAACATAAATGTACATTTATTAATTGCATTTAGCGATGCAAAGTACTGAAAAAGATTCAATTTCTTATCCACTATTAAGTATCCTAGTTTTAAATGAGTTTCCAAGAAGCTGATGTTTCCCTACCCTCTAATGCCTAATGTACATCCAGTACAGATGTGACATAGGCCTCCAGAAGAAGAAAAATGTGTAAATTCTGTTGCAGTTGAAATTTTAGAAAGGTTTGATAGTGGTTTCCATAGTCACAAGAGGAATGATGGATGCATGAAGTTGAAACTGAAGGACCCTCCTACCCAGACAAACCCATTGCAAAGCCTTAGTGAGATTACTTAGTGACTGAAGCAATAGAAGAGTTCTGTGCAAAAAGCTGTTACAAGTCCAAAACAAATAGAGAATAATTTTTGAAAGTAAGCTTAGGCAGCTGTGTGGCCAGGAAAGTGCCTGCCCTGGAAGTACTGCCTTGCCAGGATCCTTCAGCATGTACTGAGCTCCATGCTGACATTTGTTCAATTCTCTGCAACTTCAGTATAGACCTACCTTAACCCTGCTAAACTGTGTTATTAGGTCTTGAAGATTTTTCAGCATGGTTCAAAGGTCATTCAGGTGGTTTTGAATTCATTTCCATAGGTAAAAGACTCTTCTGCCAAAGAAAAACTCCCTTGCCCATTGTGACCAGAAGAGATCAACCACTCCACCCACCAATTTTAGAAAGCCAGTGGGAAGCAACCTGCTGCCTCAAATGGTACTTATGGTCCTCCACTGCCACCTGGGAAACAACAGCTTGAGACTTTCACATCTGTCAAGCAGCTTTGGCATCATAATGCAAGCCCCTGAGCTTACAGTCGTAAAATATTTTACACACCCAAAGCAGATATTAATCTCCCACCCCGTTTCCATATTAGTCTGTATAGCTTGTACTTGCTCCATGACATGAGTAGGAAACCACCACAAAGAGTGCCTGCAAAGGCTGCAGAATGTTGCTTTGTTAGGATTTCTTAGAATCATTTGATATAGTTGCCACAAATTTATAGTCTTTCTTACTTTCTTTCTTTCTTTTCTTTCTTTCTTTCCCTTTTCTCTCTCGTTCTCTCTTTCTCTGATTCTTTTACAATAGCAGGCAGAAGTAACTTTTCTTATTCACTCATCCACAGCAATTGTTTTTCTTTCCTTTTCCCTCCCCCAAGAAACACATCTGAAATAAACGACCCCATTTAAAGTACTCTGCTCTTTAATTTGTACCCTGTTATGTAATCCAGCAACAGAATAGAACTGATGACCACAAAATGTACACTGTGCTCCTGGAAAATCACAAGACCTCCACGAAGCTGCAGGACACCTAACCAAGAACAAGCATAAGATGAGAATGTTGTTGTATGAACAGTGTGTGTGGGGTGGGGGGGAGGCATAATTTAATTTTAGAGTGGAAAATCCCGACCATTATTTTACAGTTTAAATACCAATAAAAACCAACTTGCTTAGAATGCAGACCAGATTGAGCTGATCTGGCTGGGACAAGAGAGGTCATCAGTAGCTGTGTGCCATCATCATCTGTTTTGCATCCACTTACTGTAGCGAGCAATGAGATTCCTAAACTCATTACCAGTAAATAAACTTCTGCTGCTGACTGAAAATATCTATAAATAAAATAAAAATACAGCTATCTGTAAAATGTATTTGCCATAAAAAGAGATAAAACAAAAAGCTTAGTAAAAAATGAACAGTAAATATGCCAGCTTCCATAAAATATTATATACCACAGCTCTCTCTCTGTTCTAATCCTATTCTCTTACTCCAAAGACAGTGTGCATTTTTTTTCCATGGGGTCTTCCTTATCCCCAAAACACATCTGTCTTGAGTTTCTCTCAGATTTGTCAGGTGGATCAGTGCTCCCCAGGGCCTGCTCCATCTGAAGTATTTTAATTTGACTAAACACCTGATTTATTTTATCTCTCCGATGAGAAAGGCAGTTTGTCTTAATAGAGCCTGTCAGCCCACAGTCCCATTCACAGCAATTTACAGGCAGCCAGGGATGCTGGAAAAGAAGAGTGCTGTGATTCTGTATTTTATCCTCCTCCAGAAAGCACCTAAAAGCAGCTATTCACTGCTACTGCATGTGGCATTTTAGAACTGAATTAGCTTTTTATTCAAGTAACTACACTTGTTGTGAATAGCTTATCTGTAAAATTGCTACATTCACTACTGATTTTATTAACCTTTGGCTCTATCACAAAATGGTCTTCAGTTAGGAAAGACCTTTAAAATTGACACATTTTTCTTAGAGGCCTTTATTTCAGTGACTACAGATATACTGAATTTGATCCATTGACTCCCTTTACCAGCAGTATTTAAAATTTTGAGTGTTGGTGGGAAGCTGATAGTATTTAAGGACTTCTTTTTAAAATGGAGATGTGTCAGTCTCATCAACAGTTCAGAAATAAATATTATTTCTGAGAATACTTTGGATATATCCCTACCTTTGTGATAATAATCTGGTTGTAGTAATATTTTAATTTTTCCCTGTGTGCTTATTGTTTTACTCTTTATTTTGGATTTCAGCACAAATTGAGATAAAATATTCAGATTGAAGACAACTAAGGCATCAAAGAGAACTCTTGACTTTTTGAAATTCTGGTCATAGGTCAATCTAATCAGGAGACAGAAAATAAAAAGTAGCTATAAATCTGCTGAAAAAGAGAGAAGAGTTCAACTTGTGGTCTAAAATTACATTTAGAAAGAATTCTGCTTGTGGCAAAACTGTAGCTACTAAAACCAATTAGAATACTACATGATTTCTGGTACATTAAGTAACAGAAAGAGCATCATGTATCTTACACTGCATTTAATAAAAATCATAAACCCCATCCTGAATTTTATCTACTTAGATTTCTTTAAGCATTGCAAAAAAAAAAAAATTTAAAAACTAGTATCCTGAAAGTATAGCTATAGAATATAATTAAAGTTCCTATATCAACCTCTGGTTTACCACCTTTTAAAACTCCTGTTACCTTTTACAACCTATTCAGTCTATATACAAATGTAGCTGCATGTAAGCAAACACTGCAGGTTTCTCAATGTTAAATTTCTTACTGTCCGTGGGGCAAGCTGTCCTGAGGTAGAGACAGGACAGCTCTGCTGGTAAGGGAAAAAAAAGAAACAGGCATAACAAAAAATAGACTTCTAGACTTACATAGAATAATTTAAACTAATCTCTCTGACTCTCAGGAAAAGAAAACGAGGGAAAACCACGTATTCTATCAAATGAATAAAAGGCAAAGTACTGGAGTCATAAAAAAAAAAAAAAATTATAGGCATGATCCATAGCTTGCTATAGTAGGGTTCCTAGCTGTGACACAAAATTACTGTGAGTTCTTGAATGTGTCTTAGTGTCCCAACATGTAGACAAAGTAAAGCACTACCAATCAGAGGTTTTTATGCCTGGTTAGTTAATGTTTCTGAAGTGCTTTGAGATCTTTGCATGGAATCTCTACACAGCTGCAAAGCATTATTGGTTCTCTTGAATTCTGTGATTAGTGTAAAACACGACAAATATCATCCTTGTTTATGCACTGCATCTAAACTAACTTTTGCTCCATACACTTACAGGAAATACAAATTAATAAATCACAAATGATTACTCCTGTTAGTTTACAGAACAAACACATTGTGTGACTTTTATGAAATCAGGAGACAGTAATGCAAGAAAGTTTGGACTTTGCCAGAAACTAAGTAGGGCTTTAAATCACACAACTGCAGCTCCAAAGTATCATCAGCCAAAACAGTTCAACCAACAATCAAAAATGATTCTGAATCAAGTTAAGCAATTTCAGCTTTTTTTTTTCCCCTTTAAAAAAAAAAAAAAAAAGCCTTTGTGACTCAATCCCTCTGTTAGATTGGAGGGGATTTTATTATTTTATGGACATTGAAAAGAAAGCAAGAACACAATGCTAGACATAAAAGAAAGTGTATTTGATCTTAGCTTCCCAGAGATAACCTGGTTAAACCGTTCTGTCTAACACTGCAGTCTGCAGCACACATCAGATGGGCTGTGATGTTTCCACTTCACAGGCTCTGTCCAGCATTTAGCATTTACCCTTTCTTGATTGGGTCACCTTCTAAATGCCACAAAATAGGGCAGCAAAAGTCAACAAAAATAAACAGGAAAAACAGAAGAAAGTAACAATCTAATGGAAGGGCTTCGGAGATAAAAGTCACTTTGTGAGGGCTGCCTGACTAAGGAGCCCCCTTGCCATTGCAACAGCATCTAATTTGAGTTCTAACTCCAGCAGCAGTTTAAAAAGCTTCCACTCTAAAGGGCCCCAAGTGTATCATAAAGATAAAGCATTTCAGTAGAAAACAGCCACAAAGACCTCTATTATCTTATCAGTCTTTGGTTACAACAGCTGAACCAATATGACTAAGTTCTGAATGACTTTTTTTTCCCCCTTTCTTTTTATAACACTAGAATACTGGAATTTCTTTATTTCATGATCAGTTAGCAATTGTTGGTGTTCCCATATGCTACTGTCCCGTTCTTAGTCAATAAAAAGTTTTATAAATGCTCCCATTGTGCTTTGTAGCATCCCAGTGCAGAAAGCAGCACAGCAAACATGTCCAGCATACAAAACACACCGGATTGCTTCTCTTGGGAAGGTGTAAGATCCCTCCCCTCCCTTATGTCTCAAAAATGATTCTGCATTTTCAGCTTTGAGCAAGGAAAATTTATTACCATATGTCCACAGACAGTAATGGGAATTAATATTAGGAACCACAGAAAATATTCTGTAGAGAAAATTGTCAGATAAAAAAAAATAGTTTAAATTACTTATACTTTATGAGGAGGATGAAGATGCTTTACTGATAATCCACAAGTTTTCTCCTAATTCCATATATACTAAAACTCACATGTTGCCACAATTTCTTAGGTGGGAGCAATTTCAAACTCCTATGATTTGCAAAACAGCAGACTTTTAAAACAATCCTGTACTTATCATGGTCCTGACTTTCTTGGATTAGCCAAAAACCAGCCAAATGGTTGAGTGAACATGAACCCAACTCAGTAAGGCCATGCTGACCCTTCTTTGTCACATGTCACTGTGCCCACAGACAGGTAAGGGCAAGGACAGGGTGCCACCAGCACCTCCCTGGCTTTGGCTGAGCTGAGCTCACAGCCAGCACTGGGCTCCTGCACCCACTGCCCCTGAGCTTGGCTCATCCCAATGCTCTCACCCATCCCAGAGCTCCAGATCTCTGCCTGACACTGAGCTGGGTGCAGGTGTCCTCACAGGCACCTCGGCGTATTCACGTTCAACTGAGCCCCATCCAACCACCAAAGCTTCCTGCTCTCTTCTTTTCCTCCTCAAAAGAATTTGATGGACTTATTCCTTCTTCAAGCATCACAGAACCATTTATTCTGCATTAAGAACAAGTCACCAGAATGTCTATAATAATCCAGCTGAATATTTCCCCTAAAGATGTGCCATCACCTGGGGCAGGTTGACCTGCCATAGTACATCCAGCAAATCTTGTACCTTAGCTTTGCTCCTCCAAATAACTTTTTTTTTCCTCACACATTCACTGGACTTTTTGCTCTTGCATGGTTTTTAGTAATTCTCAAGTGTTTCCTGAGCAATACCCTACATTCAGAGTTTTTCTTCCTTCACTGCTTTTCACAGCAGTTCCAACCAAAGTAAACCAATACACTCAAGATAAAAACACTGCAGTGACTGGACCAACAGAAAGTGCTCCCAGGTTTCTCTCCAACAGCCCCCAATAGCTGTCAAAGCAGGGTGCCAGGCAAAGCTTTGGGCTAAGTTCCTGCTCAGCTCATGGATCAGCACAATGAAACTTTGCACCATTTTTAGCAGTGTGGTGAATCTACAGTTGAGTACTAAAATGTAATCCATGTCAGGAATGCAGGGAAGAATGTGATGTTAGCCAGAGCTTCGACCTCCCCCTCCTCCAAACCAGTGCCCAGCAAAAAGCAGAATTCCAAAAAACCTCTCGGACTCCTTCCTTCCTTTCACGCACATGAAAAGAAGAACTCTGTCTGACATAAGCCTTAGAGGATTTCAATTATGCTTAGAGATTTTGTTACCAACTCACAGATACAATTTTATATTAGTATTGTCTTCTATTTTAAAAATAAATTAAAAATAGAAATAAAACCCACTTTGGCTCATTTCTTAGAATTTCTCTCAAATCCAGAAGAAATTGTAAATTTATAGTCTAAATTACAATAAAAGTACACACTAGGTGTTAATTCATAGGTGTGCACACAGAAGGAAGATAATGAGTTTTTGAATATATTATTTGTAGGGTTTTTCAGCAGCAAGAAGAGATTTGGTTGTAAATGGTTTAATGCTTTCAGTAAGTTTAGAAAAGTTTCATATATACTCAATACATACTCTTCAGAGCCTATATAGGAAAAAAGTCATATTGCTGGATATAAACAGAGAAATGCATATTATACATTTCAACTAAAAACTCATAGTCCACCTGTTCCTGTTGAGTTAGAATATAAGGATATAGAAGAGGCCACAGGCTGTGATTAATCTGTGATGCAAATACTAAAGTATGGGATAAAGAGAAAAATGTGCAATTTTAACTGAGTAGACTGTAACCCAGGGCATAGCACATCAAAATAAAATTAACATGGTGGTGTCAGATACAGAGTAAAGTTCACATGATTAATATTATTATTGATTCGAATACTTGATTCCAATGTTTTTAAAGTAGAAAAAAATATACAAAGGAAAATAAAGATGACCTATCCATTTAAGGCACTCCTTCAGGACTTGAGAGCTGAAAAAATACCCTGACCCTTCAGTTTCAGATTTTCCCATTTAAATACAGATGACATTACTTCCCTAGAACATAGAGGGAGAAAGGGAGGGGGAGGCTATGCTAAGGATAGCAGCAGCAAAGACTGCAAACTATACTTGTGGGGCACAGACAGAAGTAGTATATTAGGAAATAAAAAGATAAAAACAAACAAACAAACAATAAAATCTAACCATCATTTACTTATACACCAGTTCCTCCTCTGTAGAAGAATCCACACTGAGATATCAGGAGCTGTGCTAATAAAAATAGCAGAAATACTCAAATGTCATAGTAGGAATAAACTTCCAGCATCCAAACCATCTCTGTGCAAACATCCCACGTGGGTGATATTTACCAGCTTTTCTTGGGGACATTAATAGGGTAAGTGAAGTGGAAAAAAGCACAAGATTGGTTTTGTTTTTTCCATATCAGAACACGTATTAAGCATAAGCAAAACTAGCAGATCAAAATGTCTTCTTCCAGAAAACCAGAGTCATAAACATGGTTTAAAAGTTAAATCCTTTAATTTTCTTGTTTGCAAGAGCTGTAAAACTAACTTCAACCCAATAGTCCTACAAGGATTTAAGTTGTCACGTAGCAAAACAGGGGAAGTCTCACAGAGAAATGGAGATATCTGAAGTTTTTCCTTCTGATTATGGGACACAAATATTAAATATCGGAAAAATCAAGTCCCACAGTAAATATAATGGTTGTTGCTTCTTCATTACACTGGAATTATCAATTCAGCAGGTCTAATTCTCCCTTGTAGATTATCTACACATACATGTGGATCAAAACCTTCAGCAGAAACACCCTGTATTTGCAATGGCCTGGGAGCTGATCCCCATGTTCCCACACACACTAAGTGAAGTCAGTTGTTCACCTTGCCTATTATTTTATCTCTGAACCTGACCCAAAACACAGGGATACTTATATTAGTTTTGCCTAAATTTTGTAATTATAGAAGGAAAAATAGCAGATTCATCAAACAGAAGTCAAACAAACCACACCTCAGTTTCTAGAAAACTCACTGTATAAGGCATATCCCAGGTTTAGGTCCGAGACTGCTTTTTCCTGACAGCATCATTTGGAATAAAAACCTGTGTACTCAGTATTAGACATTTTAAATGCACTTTCTTCTGAAACTCTCTACATGAGCTGTTTATAGTTTTATGTGAAGTAACAGATGTAAAACTGAGAATTAAGTACTTAGACAGAGAAATTCTGCCCAACCTTTTACAACAGCTTCCAAGGAATTCCAACACAACAGCATTTTTTCCTGAAGATTATTTTTTTTTCTGGATAATTTTTTCCATTTTTATTTTTCTTTTCTGATTCCTAACATTTGCTGAATCAAGTTCTGCTGCACTAGTAGTCTCACTGTATCCTAATTAAATTAAGCAATTTTTTTGATGTTTGAATTCAATAGAAAAACCCTACATTTCCTTTCCAGAAAAGAAGAAGAAAAAAATTCCTAATATTTCCAGCTGTGCGTTCATGGGGAGGATTGACTATGACTGCTAACCTGTCTCTAATAATCATATAAAACACTGCAATAAAATGTGTGGTAAGATAATTTTTGTAACATCCTAATTGAGATGTGAAATGAGATTTTCTTGATTTTCTTTTGCTTATAGGTGGTGTATTCTTTGGAATTACTGTGCTGAAAGTCACAATTGATGATAGTCTGGAGTAAGTAGGATCTTATCAAGTAACATGAAAAGATTGGGAGTTTGCTGAAGAAAGAAATTTAGATGGAGAATTCAGGACTGATTTTGAAATTGCTCCATTTCATTGATTGTTCTTTCCTAAAAACACACAGCTGCATAAAAGCAATTTTTTCCCATATTCAATTTAAACTTCAACAAGTGATTTCTCAGTGTTATTAATCTTATTTTTTTCATTCTGTAAACATGAGAGAATTTCAAAATCTATACAATTTTTCATTCTTTTAAAACTAGTATTTCTTCCCATGCAAGTGCAAAAAAAGCACTTATTTAGAAGGAAGAACTCTCCAATTAAAACTTGTATCTTCAATCACAGGGATAAAGTGAATATCTGTGCTATATAATCTTATTCTGGAAAGAGAATTGTATATGTACATGCATAAAACTGGCTGGAAGGAAGCTGAGTTTAGAGGAAGTTCTCTTAATGTCTCATTTGATGAGTACAGTTCATATGAATTAGATGACATTCATTTCCTTATCTATCAGGAGCTAGTTACTTGTGATTTCTGTAGCTGATCATTTGACTTCCATTAAAAAAGGTTCATGATGTAAAAGAAGCCTTTGTTTGTTGTTTTTTTTTTCCAGTCTTCTCCATTGTCTAAACTATGGATTAATATTGAAAGGTAAAAAGAAATTGTATGTTTTAATTAAGTTTTCAATTTTTAAGAGCAAGCTACAGAAAAGGAGGGCTTTTTTTCCTGCTCTTTGCCACAGTATTTGCAGAATAATGTGATTCTTCTCTTTAAGAAGAGAGGAACACTTTACACTTTAATGTCCACAAGAACATCCATAGGGTGATGGATGAAGAAAAAGGAGCAGAGAAAGGAGCAGTTGAACTTCATGCAGCTTTTGTGTGTAATTCTGCAGATGGACACAAGAAAATCAAGTGGAAAATAAAACTCCCCACATCTCCTCACTGTGTCTTCCTGGGGGCTAATTCAGTTTTGAGGAGCACAGTGCAGTGGAGCTGACCCAGCTGTGTGCCAGGAAAGGCTAGGAGAACAAGGACAGGAATGAGTTCTTTTCTCTGTGGGTGCAAGAAGGGTAGAAATCTTTTCCACAGGTACCGCTGCAGCTTTTCTATTAAAATGGTAATTTATTTACATGTTAGGATGCGATAATTTGGGCTCATTTGCCATGATTGGTAACACAGAGGATAACACACCAGAACACTGCAGGAACCTTGCCTCTTTTCCTATACTGGAAATTGTAACCCAAATGCATTTCTTCTGCTGCATCCAGAATGCACAATATACACAGGAGAGGAGATGTGCCCCTGTGAAATGTACTCTGACTTCTGATGTCTTGCAGTTACTTTTTATATCTTGTTAAATAAGTTACTTCCACGAGTTCTTAGTTAGTAATTATTAGCTACACGACTCAGAAATGTCTAAATATAAATATGAGGAGTATTAGTACTGCAAGATTTATATACTTTAAATATAAATTTTAATTTTGATCTTAATTACATGTACATCTTTCATGTCTTACAAATACAAACAAGTATATCAATGAAAAACTTATATTTGCCTCTGAAGATTTTTATTGCCTCTGGTGATAAGTAATGAAGAAGCAAAGTTTATTGCAAAACAAGGACATTAGCATAGCCTGTCTATCACAGAAGCTGTAAAGAAGAAACTTCCTACCTCATCTGAGAAGAGACAATTTAGTCAAAAGCCTTTGATATGTATGGAAAAGCAACAAAATTTCATACATTTAGAATGTGCCCAGAGAAGTGAGTTAAAGGATTTACTCTCATTTCAGTGGGCTTTGAAAGAAGTCCATTGATATGTTCATTAATAATGGCATTAGGTGGCAGCTTTAGGCTTGTAAATCTGAATATTATTTTAAATTTAGTTCATAATCAAAGAGTTATAAATTGAAAGTGCTACTTATCTGCTGCACACAACCTAACAATCTGTAAGAAAAATTCAGCAGAGCATATTAATTCTACAAATAAGAATTATCATATGCCTTTTGAAATAACCAAAACATCACTGAAAGGGCATGAGAAACAAAAACCAAACAAGTAAACTATGCTCTTGTTCTCTGAGGGTTTATTTTATAAATAAATAAATAATTAAAATAATACAATCCAGAGCAAATTAGAATTCTATGACCAGCTTGTTGTGCTCCTGTAAATACACTACAAAATTATCCGACAAGATTTCTAACTAGAGAAAAACCTTCCAAATCACATAAACCAGAGTACAAAGGGGGTGGCCTGCATTTGCAGACTGCAGTTCCACACATATTCCAGGAGTGTTCTAGAATAATTACACTCTAACCACAAGCAGGAGTGTGTTTAGCCAGAGGATTCTCAGAAGCGACTAAAAGTGCAGTCAGAACTTTCCTTAATTCAATTTATTTGTGTACCTAGTTGATCACAAACCAAAACATTTAACACAGCCCTTTGCTACAGAGTCTTGGGTAATTAGGTTCTTCACAGTCCCAGCCCAGAATGATATCATGGGGGTTTTTTGTGCTTTCAGAGGTATTCTACCACTGAAACAGGATCACTCAGAAAGGAAACATAAACACTGCCTGCTCAAAAGTCTTAATATAATCCAATATTCAAAGGCATGGATTTAACAAAACTTTAAGCACAGTGTTACAATGGTTCACAATAAATCCTGAAGCACTGGGAATATGTAGGAAACATACCAAGAGGTTTTGAATTCCACTATAACAGCATTCTAATTCAATATATTACAAATAGACCCAGGATTTATTCAAGAAATCTGGACCTTCTAATTGTTTCTCTCTCCCTAACACAACTTAGTACTGTCCAGGTTGCATTTTCATTATTTTATTTCTAGAGCAACCACAATTGCAGCATTATTTTTTCTTCCTACCAAGACACTCAAACAAAAAACTCAAAGCAGCAGAAGGAGGGAAAACAGATTTTCAAAACCAATTCAGACTACCCTCAATTGGTTTTGAACGTTAATCATCTTCTTTTGAAATGTCCTATTTTTTAAAAAGTTAGTTTTGTCTGGAAGAACACACCTGTTGCATAGGAATGCAATGTTTCTGAGGTGTTTCTCAGAAGTTACTTCAGTGTAACTGTGATGCTGAAATAATGTCAACTTAAATGAAGGCTAACTGTGACTGCAAAATAATTTTGAACTCAAGCAATGTATTTTGTGGTTATTTCCTCTCTGTAAATTTTAAATCAAAATTTCAACTTCTTTGCACCCACAAAGATCTCAGGTACATTTCCAAGGGGGCTCTCAGATTTAGTTGTCCCTGGGCCAGGTTTTTTAAGAGATTTAGGCCTCTCACTATTGCAAATATCCCTGTGGTCATGTTTTCAAAAACATTTGAATCATTTAAGACCCATTGACTCAGATGACATCTTAAACTATTTTGAAAAATGAGATAAATGTGTGTGAATCACATAATATTACCTTTAAAGTTTTCAATGCACTTGATCCTGATGTGGTTCTTTCCCCAGCTGACACTACAGACATGGAATCTAAATGTGCTGCTGGCTCAAAGCATTATAAAGGTTCAAGGGAAGAGTGGACAGGTATTTGGAAGAGGGAGGAGAAATCTATTTGACTGATTCAAAATACACAAACCCCACCAGGATCTAGAAATCCCTGGAAATTAGCCAGAGATAGAGATAATATTAGTGCAAAAGTCTAATTTCCCCCTGTTCTTCCTCATTCCTGGTTCTGCATTTGTGATTACTCCTGAAATCAAATGGGTATTTTGCTGGGGTTTTTCCCCTGTATGCCAAAGATCTCCTTTTTATTTTTTTATCTGAGTTCTTTTGTAAAAACTTTAGCCCTTCAAATATGGTACTGGATAATTTTTTTATTAAGATTTTCTTTCCCCCTATGGAAATTCACATCTATGGGTTGGCCAACTGTCTTTCCTTAACACAGAAGTAGTTTTATTTACTTTTCTGTTGTGCAACACCAATTAGTGGACATGAGAACCTGGATCTATGTGATGGTCTGTACACCTTGGGCTTAGGGTGACAGGTTTTGGTCAAAACCTAAAGTTACTCACTTGGAGTTTCACACTTATTAAACTTAACACAAAATATTTTTCAACCACACCCTTACAGTAACTTCTAAAGTATAACCATCAATATATTTTGCTGTTTCAGGATATTGAAATAAAGAGAAATATAAATAGAAATATTGTTGAAGGACTGCTGGAGGACTTGGGATATTTAGATATAATTTTCTAGAACTCAATATCACTTTGGTAACCTCCAAGCTGTGTGGACTGCATTCACTTACAAATTTTCAATTTCCTCCTTGGAGCATTAGCTCAATATGCCATAGCAAAGATAAGGTTTTTCTGCTCTAGAGTACCTTAAATGTCCTGCATTTAGGGGATATCAGCAGCCTGCAGTAAAGGAAAGCCTGCAGCTTCAGCTCTATCATGGACCCAACATATATAGACTGAACTCTGCATAAGACTCTATACCAGCATGTATAAGAGGGTGAATGAATACAAGAGAATACATTAAAATGCATTTATAAGGCAACACTCTCTCACATTTTTTTATCTATGCAAAAAAAAAAAAAAAAGTCAAGAACTCATTATTTCTTTAGTTCTTAATTTAGTTTAAGAAAGAGTAACCCTCAGTTGCTTAACCAACTTGACAACTCTACACCTGCTATGACATAGCTAACACTGAGAAAAAATGGTGCTACTAAGCCTCTAAAAGCCTGAATAGGTATAGATGGCAAAAGCATTGCCTAGTTTACCAACTAACTTTCTAATTCTCACAGTATCTTTTAACCATTTCCAATCTTCTAGCTGTCAATCAAGAACCTTAAAAGAATATCATATATCTTGAATTCTTGAACCACAGAAAATTAACCCTCTCAAAACTGAGTCTGGGAATGTTATCATTTTGAACAGGAGCCCCAGCCTCAGCCTTGGAAGTGGTGATGCCAGTTGGTCTGCATGATCTGACTTTGAGAAGTGAGGAGCACTGCTCTCCTTTAGCAGGTCACAGAAACATGGAATAGCTTGGGTTGGAAGGGACCCCAGAGATCTTCCCATTCCAATCTCTCTGCCATGGACAGGGACAACTTCCACTAGACCAGGCTGCTCAGGGCCCCATCCAGTTGTGCTTTGGAGTGAGCCTTTTGGAAGGAATGAAATCCTTTGTGGAAGACTATTTCATTAAAACAAGATAAAAATCATTCATTTTCAATATATTGATCATCAGTTTTCCCTCACTTCCAAACTTGAACTTTATATTAATTTCTAGGTGTTCAATGTATTTGAATATTTCACATAGACATAGATGTCATAATGTGAATTTTTATGGTAGATTCAGCTAATGAGCAATTAACACCTATATTCTGTCATGCGTTATTTGCTGCTGATCACCACAGCACTTTTCAGTAGTTGCAACTATGGCTCAGAAAAGTTTTTCTCAGTGGTTTTGAGTACAATACACCAGGAAGAGGACAGGAAGAGGCAAAGTGGGAGAAGAACCTCACCCAACTATTAAGTAAACTGAACTTTACCTATTTAGAGGGACTGACTACGTTTTTTCCAGGTTAGCAGAGGGAGAATTTTCACTGTGTCCCACTCTTAGCACCAAGTGTTGATATCTGTCTGACAGTGGGATATATTTTCTGACAGTATGCAGAGACACAAAGTGCCTTTGTCTATCACTGCTATCTTGAAAAGTGGCAGACCTTAACCTGATAGGATTAAGTATTTCTTTTTAGGAAAACCTTTATCCTTCAGAAGTGAGCACCCTGTCTTTGGTTGATGTCTGAGAGGCACAAAATTACACTGCATAACCCCTGGGAGGGGAAGAAAGCAACAACAACAACAACCACCAAAAAAAACCAGATAGGAAAGTCAATTAAATACATCCTGAAGTAGAAAAGCCCTATTTTCTACAGCCTTTAAAAAAATATCCACAGTCATCCTGCGACTCTTGCAGAATCCCAGCACATGTGTCCTGGCACCAGAGGCAGGGGTTGAAGGTAAAACTCAATTAGAAGCCAATAGGCACTCTATAATTCCTAAGGAATCTGGAAAAACTAAACCACAGAACAGCTATGCCCATTTCATTTTCTTGACCTTCCTTAATAAAACTTTTCTTTTGAGGTTACCAATTGAGATTTGATGTCTGTAAATTTCCTCACATTTAGACCAAGTTATTTGTGTAAGCTTACATAAAATATCTGTATACACTACACCAACTTCTTAAATCTTGCAATCTGAGTGTGCCACCTGCAATTAGAAGATCTTCATTTAGTATCTGTACTAAGGCTGTATTTCAGCTTTCAGGGAGAACTACAATTGTCTACTAAACAGTTATATCAAAGATCAAATCCCATAATTAAATTTCAAACTACAGTGAACTAAAAATAATTTTCTGATCTCAGGGGTTAGAACTGGGATCTTATGTCAACAGAATACTTCGGGGGCATATATCAATCCACAGTATTTCCAAGCCAAAACAAATGCAAAAGATCTATCTTCACACATAGTAGTGTGTTTAAAAATGTCGGAAATGTCAACCGCTTACATACTTTCATATTATCCCTAATTAATACAAATTGCCTTTAATTTTACATTTAGTAAAACATATTGCTGCCCAAAATAAGGACTATAATTTTTATCAGCAATTATTATTACTGATGTATCAACACAATTATTTAAATTCAATGTATATAGAGGCAGAATCCATGCAAGCATTTACAGTTTTTGTTCCCTCTGTGTTTCTTCCCTAATTTTTGTGGCTTGGAGCTCCTCCAGATGCTGTCTCTGACTTTGTGGTTTTGTATTTGAGATCCCATCTCCTGATTCACAGTATTCCTTGATTGACAAACAGATTCAGAAATGAAAACAAACAGTTACCTGTGTATAATCTGTGCCTGATAGCTGCACTGCTAAGTTTCCCCTTTGTGGTGAACCTACTGTTTCAGATTTGACTCATTTCTTGGGTCTCTGAATTACTGTGTTTACTAAGCTATTCAGTAACTGGTGACACATGTGATCTCCACACTGCAAGCTGGACTTCAGACTCACAGGATTTTTCTCTAGTTCCTCTCTTCATAAACTAAATTATTTTAAAAGAACATTGGGTTTTGGATTTCCAAACTGATGTGCCTCCTAATTGAATGCAGAACACTTTCAAACTATTTTCCATTAGAGGTCCACTTTTTTTTCTGATTTTAATGCACAATATAATACCTTCATTGGAAGATTAAAATTGTTTTACTAGAAGTAAAACCCATTATTATACGCTTTTTTAGCGGTTTTGTGTTGTATAATGTAGGGTGAATTATGTAAAACATACCAAACAGGATACTCTACAAGCTGCTACTTGCATGCTGCAAACAATCACAGTTTCACTGATAGACTGGGACTTAGCATCTTAAAATTCCTGTGGAAATCAAGTGCATTTTAAGTATTGAGTTTGATTATTTAATCAGACAACTTGCATTTTGCCCCGGCTAATTTGGAAGGCTGATAATATTTTACTCATAAAGTAATTGTGCACCTGTTGTGATGGAAACCTGTTCAAACAAATCTTAATAGACATGAAGATTCATTCCCAACAGGAGTGTGTTAGCCTCTCATTATTGCTATCAATGGGGCAACAAATTTTAAGCAGCTTAAGAACAGATCTCAGCTTAATCTTGGATAACTCTTCAAGAAATTTATGACAATATGTTTAATAAGAAACTTTTTTAAAATATATCAATACAGACTAAGGTAAATATTAGGATATGTGGGTTAAACTAACAGCAATATAAAGAAAAAAGGCTAAGAAAGGTATGTTCATAATAACAAGGTTTCACTGTGAGAGCTAACGACAAAGATCCAGTTTTGATCAAACTGCCTGGCTATAAAGCCATTAATATTATCATCACAGAGAGTAATACTTACAATGAATTCATAGGACAGGGCAGGCTACATCCTTCATAAATTTGCATTTCCTCAGTTCAGATAAATTTCTATGGAAATTATTTCAATACATCTTTCTATTTTGTTTAAAATTCATATATTGGTATTAATTGATTGATGGGACTTCATCTTTATTGTGGTTTCGAAAATTTTCTGTATTGGCAAATCGTGCCAAAACAAAGCAACAAAAAAAATTTCGTTGGGATGGAAAATAGATAAATTATTTACTTTAATCCACCATAAATATTTGAGGGTGGAACAAAAGGGATATAGTGAATTGATATCAATTCACTCACCAAGTAAGGGGACAGTATTGTGAATGACCTGACTGGAGCAAGGGGATCATGATTAGCCTGAAATCACTTTAATGTTGGCAGGAGGAGGTGAAAACAAGGAAAATGAGCCCAGTTTGGCTAGATTTGCCCTTTGGCAGAAAACTGTCAGATGTCATTGGTCAGATCCTAAGTGAGGTGACACAGTTAAACAAATCAAGATATCTTGAAAAAAACACTGATAATTAACCTCCTCTGAAAGGTCAACTTGTTTAGAGGGGACAAGGACAGCCCTTCTTGTATTTCTTCTTCTGTTCCTCGTTGAGCCTTGGCTTTTGAGGCAGTGGCTGTGTCAGGTTGCACATTATGTTCTTGCTATTATCAGTTGCAGGGGAGTTAACTAAATGTACTCCTGCTTCATTTTTCCTCAATACTAATGCTATGTGCCTTGAATCTTAAAGATGACATTTCTGACTCGCCTCAATTTGTTAAGTTCTCAGGAAGGTATTTTTACATATCTCTTGAGAATAAAGTAAAGAACTTGATATCTCTGGTATCAGGACATCCTTATTACCACACAATATCCACACAACAAGATCCCACTTAAGACACAACTTTCTGTTCAGAAATGGAGTTTAAAAGTGAAAGCGAAAAGGAATGCCACAAAAGTTCTCATTATTCAGTACCAAAGTTTGATATTGCTCAGAAAGTTATATTTTATGCAAGAGGTCTCTTTCCAAATTAGCTGCAGAAGAGAAGGCTGAGGAGAGTGCAGAAACAGCTTTCATATAAAGAATAAATAAATATATTTTTACTTTTCAAGCTGCAAAAGTGACAGAGTGTAGTGTAATATAGGAGATGAGGAGAAAACAGTTCATTCTAAGAATGTCCATTTTAAGCTCTAGGGACACCTGCAAGGTACTGGGTACAAATATAAACCATATTGCTAACTGCTGAGCTTATCCCCACAGACTTTGCAGCTGTCTGTTAAAGGGTTCAAAAGTGGTTGGACATGTTCATAGACGATAATTCTATCAAGGGTCATTAAACCCAAACTACCACCTGTGAATCAAGCAACCCATTAATCATATTTTGTGGGAAATTGGAAGAGTATAGTGAGGAAATATTAGTGTATGTTTGCCCTTTCCTTACACCCTTCCACAAGCTGAGCAGTGTCCAGGGACAGAATGCTGCAGGACATTGTGTTCTTTATATGGCACTGAAAGTTCCCTGAACATGAAACACCAATTACAAAAGACTGATAAGAGTACATCTGGAGGTTTCAACATCCAAATTGACCAGAAAATTTCAGTCCTTTACATATTGTGCCTATATGTATTTTTCTGGATCAATGCTGACATTCATCAATTGGTTTTGTTGCTTTTTGTAACAAAAAGCAACAAAAAGTCAAAAGCACTGAAGCGTGATGAAATACAAGAAATGGAGCTTCCACTTTTGTTTCAGCCATGCAAACTCCTACATATACACTTACTTTTCCATAAGAGGTTGTTTATTTGTCTTCAGTAGGAGTTTTATTTTGCTAAAGGTAAGAAACTTCATTGGCAACTAAGCTGGGGCCAGAGAGAAAAGAATATTTGCTGCTGACAGCCACTTTCAGAGGAGAAGGTACTAAGGTCCAAGCAATGATACATTCTTCAATACAAAAGCCTTTCTACTGCATTTAAAGGCTCTGCATTTATTACAGAAAGCCATGACTGATCAATATATACATATATATAGACACACACCACCAAAACAACCTCCCAACAGAGGAAAATGGCAAATTTTTTGTGGAAAAAGTGGAGAAAACTCTTTTGTAATTTTAGTTTATAGGCAACCTATTTTCAGCTAAAAAAAATTTAGGTGGGTGTTGAAAATAAACACATTTTAATACTGTACATTTTCTTGTCACTAATTGTAAAAATAAAGAATGGATCACATTCCAGAAGGCAGTCTGTTGTAATGTGCAAAAGAAATGTCTTGCTGTTCCAGTTCCTTATTATTAGCATCATTATCCATCTTGTTGCTTTTTCCCATGAACTGTTGATACTATTTCTTACTACATTATTTGGGACACATTTCACAAAACTCAGAATATAAGTGGGCTGTCATATTTATTTCAGTATAGTACAGAGTTCATACACTGACCTCTGAATAGTTAAGCTTAGAAATATACACTGATAAGGTAAAAAGCATATAGATTTCTGTAATTGTGGTAAGTAAAAAAATCATTGTGTGCCTGGAACTAAAGGCCATGCATCCTGCTTGATGCTTTTTATAAAATATATTCAACAATATGAAAAACTTGATTTATGTGAAAGGTTGATTACAGTGCAATTTATAGTTCTGGAGTTTTAAGAACTAGAAATGGTAATAGCCATTAACTTTCAACATTAGAAGTAGCATGATTGTGAGAGGTAGCACTGAAATACAACCCTCTCACCAAAAGACTAGAGCAACAAAAACGTTTGGCTATTTTTTTTTTAATGTGATAAACACAGCTTCAATCCTGCCAAGACTTATATGGACATAATTTAAACACTAGCACTATGTGCAGTGAGCAGTCCAATCTCTTCCACAGAACTATCCTCTGTCTGTACAACTGGGGGTATGTCTGCTTAAATCCATAATCTGAAGAAATCTATTTCATATTAAAAATTAAGAAGATGTAAGAAAATGTAGCTGAATGCATTTCACACTGGTGAATAGTTTATTTGTGCTGGTATCTTGACCATAACAAACAGACACGATAGGGCTTGATAATTTTAACAAAATATATTTCTTTTTGGAATTCATTACTTTCTTCAAGCAAATTTGACTAAAGGGCGCGCAAACATTAACTGTTGAAAGTGCTTATGAAATATTCAGGCATTCTAATGTCTTCATTTAGCAGGTCAGGTTAGACCTGGAAGCACAGCCCTTGTACCATGTTACACAAAGTGCTGGTCGCTGGAGTAATGGCAAAACAAAAGCACTGCTCTGATCTGCAGAGCTGCCACACCAAGCTGAGCATATCACTCCATCGGATCATGGAAATAAATTCATTATGAGAAACCTTTATAGCCTGTGGTATATTCCTAATCAGGACCAATTTCTTGAGGATTTGGGTGTTGGGGTTCTGGGCTGCGCTGTTTTGTTGAATGTTTTCATTGGTTTCGCTAATTGGAACCAGCTGATTCTTTTTCCTGTGTATTGATTTTTTAAATCCTAGCAGTTAACAATGATTCTAATGTATCATAACACTTTAGACCTTAATCATATAGTGGGGCTTCTGCTTGTAGCTTTTGTTTGAGTTTTAATTAAGAAGACCTTGTGTCTCAAAGCCTGAGCTGGGTTTTTAATTGCTAGTATGTATATCACACAGACTTCAAAAGAAATAAAATATGTTTATAACAGAGAGCACAAAGGAGAGCTTTGAAATGTCTATAGCCATACAAAGTGACATAATTAAAAACCTCTGAGTGCCTCTATGATATAAGGCTTATATATATTTATTTATACATATTTATGAGGCAGATTGTTATATATCCTTAGACTTCATGAGAAAGAATTTTTAGCAATTATACTGAAAAATAATTGCTACAAATTCAGACTACAGTGTTGATCAGGGCTAAAGGAAAAAAGATTTATTTTCCTCAAAATGGACTTCACAATTGATATAGCGCAGCAAGAAACACCTGAAAGCTTATCTGTGAAGCCAATTTTTTTTAGAATAGAAGCAAAAATAACATTTTAAAATGTTTTGTAAATCATGCATGTTTTTTAAAAAATTAATTCACTGTAAAAACCACAACTTTCTCAAGGATTCATTCATGCACAACTCTTTCCAAGACTATTCCAGAAATGGAGAGTGTTAAATTACTGGATTCAAACAGTTGTTCTTTACAGTTCTCTTCCTCATTAATACACACAAAAAATGCTCCTAGAAAACACCTCCTCATGTCTCTCCTCTTCCCATACCAGAGACAAACATCCTTTCCAAAATTGTTTGTGGATATCTACAAGAGGACTATCAAGTGGGTGAAGTAGCTTCACTAAATTCAACTTTCCCAAAGAAGCAGGAATTCTGTCTCCCACCTACCCAAATATTTTGAGGCCATTAAATGTTCACATGTCACACAGAATAGGGGGTTTAGACTCTTATTAGCAAAGCAGAAAATACAACAGGAGATGGGATAAGCACGGGAAGCATAATAGAAGCAGCCTTCTGTGTTGGATAAAGCCATGGACATCAATCACTCACCTCCCCAAAATAGAGCCTACTGTACAAAGACAGCATGTGACATTCAAGTCACAATGCCTATAAATATAGAGAGTTGCAGTTGTAAACAGCACCAATGGAAGGCACAGGACTAACCTGCAGCACAGGAGCTGCTGACCCAGGAGTCACTCTCCTCCGAGGCTGCTGGACCAATTCTGACCCTTCCACGATAACATCATTGCTTAAGTTACTTAAAGACTGACCTTTCTTATTTGATCTTCAAAGCCTCTGCATGCTGAGAAAGACCATTGAGGGCTATTTCAGTAGGACAACTGCCTGATGCATGCAAGACCGTGCTATTCCAGAGATTTATATTTGGAACAGAAACAGAAAACTTAAAACAGACTCTGTATAGTGATAAATGATGCTACTCTGCCTAGCTGTGGCTGCTGAAGAAAAACTAGACAACCAAGCAACAGAAATACATGCAGTGAGGGAGGGTGAGGACAGAGCTCTGTGCACCCAAATATCTGGAAATAAAGAAAAGAGCCCTGCCTCACTTTGTTTATTCAAATATGTAATAACAACAATTAGAATGAAAAGTATTTCCTGATCCTAATTTTTATACGAAAGAAACCAAATACTGCAAAAGCCAGATGTAAGCCTAACAAATTGCTTGTATACCTTAAATAAATCTATTTGCATGCACTCCCTGGCAAACAGCATACAATCAAATGATTTGCACAGACAGCTCTGGGATTTTTTTTCCAGGTGAGCAAGGCATTTAACTTAGGTCAACTGCTTCAGAGACCTTTGAAAACTTGACCTATGTGTTTCATTTATAAACATATCAAATAAACAAGCAGACGTATTTAACCACTGGAATTTGGCTAGAAAGCATTCTGCCGGATTCTCCTCAGTTTCATGCAACCTCCCTGAAGTCGATGGCTTATTTGGCTGGAATTCAAGGAAGAATCTGGACCATTATCAATAACTGAAATCCTAATAAAGAAACTCAGAAAAAGCAATTTTAGAAGTGAGGCACACTATGCAAGAGTAATTGTGAACAGGAACAATCCCACACCGAGGAAAAAAGAATTATTCACTGTTTGTTACTTTTGTATTGGCCTCTATTGTCTGAATTAATAGATATAGTTTATAATTATATCTTGATTAACACTATTGTGTTCTAAATATAGAAGGTAAAGCAAGAAAATACCGTTTTTATTTGTTTCTCTCAGCCAATTATCTTTTCTTCTTGTCTGTGTGCTTCCCAAACATGAATAGAAACAGTTTGTGTCAGTGGTACATTTTTTTTTCCTGCTTTCATCCTTTTTTCTGGCACTGATTCTTAGTGAACTGCCTTCCCACAACCAAGATGCTAGTCTTTCACTGAAGGGGGAGGGCTGTGGTTGTGCAGACACAGAGGAAGAATATGTGCTCAGGTTATCCTTAGTGAGAACAACGCCTTCTCTCTAAAATAAACAACTCCCAGTAACAGTCAGTGCAAAGAGCAGTTCCTCACAGGACCACACCTTCCTTTCTTATACTCAACTTTTTTTTTTTTCTTTAATGAACTCATTTATTTATTTTTACTGCATCACTTCATGTCTCTAAGTCAGACTCTCAATAATACGAGCAGAAATTCTGCACAAGTTCAATTCAATAAAATTATTTCGAATCTAACGGAAATTGAGGAAGAATATATTTGACCTCCCAAAGACAATGAATTTTCAAATGCAGTTCTTTCAGATCCCAGAATGTCCTGTCAGTTACCTTGCTGGGAATTCAATCATCACCATGAAAATGAACTTCATGACTGTGGATTCTACCACCTTGAACAATGAAAGGATTTATTTTAAAGTATGCTTCCCTACTTTGCTTTGTTTCCTTCATGTAATCAGATTTTCAAGATGCCACGTGCTAGACTGTTATTTGTTCGTGGATTTTTTTTTTTTTTTTTTATTTTTGGGCTGATTTAAGGTACACAAATGCTGATAGGAGTTAACAGCAGACTATTGGGTTAAGAGTGGTTTTATTGTCTCAGAGGTAACCAGCCTGTAGACAGTGGTCATGGGTTTGGGAGCCCAAAGGAAAGGATTCCAACTTCAGACCTGTTCCTACTCCAGCTATGTAACCCTGCACCTAGTTTTCTTCTTCTATAAAACAATACTAACGCCTTTGTCAAGAGGTTTGAAGTGTAAACCACAACATAACAGCAACCATTTTTTGTCTTCCATATTGGTTCTATTTTTAAAAAATTAAATGCAGCTGCAGTAGTGAAGATTCAGCTTTGCATCTTGCTGGAAGCCAATGAGCAGCATGGATGAATATTGCAGATATTATGACAACTTAAGGACAGGTTACTCAGGAAATGGGCTGTGGAAACTGGCCGAGGGACTGGCAACACATAAATCTGCTGAGCCTAATCAGATGATCTTTTTTACACACCTAATAGGCTATTCCCCTGGAAAAGGTAGTTGGGAATTCTTCCAAATCTGAGTGAGAGTGCTTTGTAGGGAGATGAGAAAAGGATTAGGGGCAAGAATCTACCCACTCACTCTGCAGAGAACATATATGCTAAGAAAATAGGAGGAACAACATAAATCCAGAAAAACAAACCTTTCTTTTTCAATAAATGAGATGTCATTAGAAAGCATTTTGTGTCATATAAAAGAATAAAGAACATTATTCTGCATTGTTAGAGATGCCACCTCTTTTAAATTTGATTCGCTAATAGCATTCAAGTAGTTTCTATTTAAGGACTAAGCAGCTATATTTTGCAATTAATTGACAATAATAATTCAACTAGCATTCAATGTTTTCCACACTATTAACAGACAATATGGCTGTAAATAGATTGTGATTTCAAGACATAATTTTTTGGGGATTTTATTGCAGTCAATTTTAGCACGTTCCTGCAAAATTGTATACTATGTTTCTGTCACTGATATTACTATGGGATTTCTTACCTGCCTAACATATATGCATTGTCATAATTCTACCAGAAAAATCAGGAGAATCCAACAGATTTTTGGTCCTGAAGGAACCAATTATAACTTACTTATTAAAAAGAGCCAATCTTTCATCTACTTGTATAATAAAAAAAAAAATTGAACTATCCTGAATTTCCCCAGTGGAAATTTAAATCCCTAAGCATCAATTTTCATCAAATAGAATATATATATATATATTTACATTAAAGAATTTTAAAGAAAGGAGTTATTAATATGATGAACATGACTCTTTGTTTCCACACCTTTGTAGTTGCACACCTTTGTAGTTTAACAAAATTATACAAATGAAGAGAAATAAATCTTAGGTATTTTGTGTACTCCACAAACATGCCTTATGACCCCTTCTCAACTCACAGCACAAAAAAGCACATGTTAAATTTGTTGCTTAATCAATAACACTGAATTTCTTCTCACTAGGAAAATGCATGGAAGAATTGATGGGTGGAGAAAAACACTCCAAGTTTTCTACCTAGTACTTAATTGCCAAGAGAATTTCACTTTTCCTAGGATGCTGGCTCAAGAAATAATGAGAATGCTGGAAATTACTTCCCACATATACAATAAATTTTGCACTGATTTCAGTAAGTCCCAAATTGTATCCAGACTTGCTCTTTCTCTGCATAAGGAGATTAATAGAAACCCTTTTGTTTTGTTTTTTTTTTTTTGAATCAAAGATTTAAAATAGCAATGGTCCAATTACCACTCTTTATAATCTGAAGACTATTTCTACAGTTTGTGCAACTGGGAAGAAGCAGTACCAAGTACTGGTAACTCTACATTTCTTCCTCTGCTCAGAGATATATGGCTGATGTCAGTGAACTAATGTAACTAACCTGGTGTTTTGTGATAGCATCCCTGATACTGCCTATAACTGATTGTGACATACTCCATTTTTTTTTGCACACTCATCAGTCATTTCCAAGATAAACATTAAAAAGCAGGGTGAGTTGCCTGGAAAGAATGGCACCCTCTACTCATGACAGCTCTTTCTATTATTTTTTCTGAAATTTCAAAAAATCCAAAATCCCTTTCTTAAAATATATGCAAACATGATCTAGTGAGATACCTTTAATTTCTCCAAGGAGATCACTTGTGTTTAATTTTTCCATCTTCTCCTTCCAGTCTTTAGAAAGTAGCTTTTCCATACAGGATGAATCTATTAAAAAAAAAAATAAGAAAAGAATAGAATTATGAAACATATTCTTACAGGAAAAGAGGTGTCACCTTCATTTTAAGACTGTTCTCCCAGTACCAGTCGAACCATAGCTTAGAAAGAAAAAGAACTTGCAGCCACACTGAGTTCTTATTTAACTGCATTTTAAACCCAAAGTAATTCCCCTGGGGTTAATGGAGTTACTATGGATTTAACAAGGGTCTAATTGAAAGAAAAACTTCGTTGAGGATTTATGCATGCTAACTGCCAATTTACATGCATAGATTGCCAATGTATATACGAATTCTGTCTTTTTCATTTGAGAATGATTGTACACTCGAAATTATACATGAAGATTTAGTAGCTTTTTTTGGAAATTTGGCACACAGTGACATCTGAAACCCATTTTTATACCCATGTCAATGCAAAAGTTATTCATATAATGTCTCCATGGAATTCATGAAAGCACTCTACATATTCGATGTTCACAGTATCAGAAATTTTTCTCAGTAGGCTATAAACAACATGCAATGATTAGAAGATAGGATTTCATCATATCAACTTCAGAATGCATTTCAAGGCTTTGCCCCAGCCTGGGAGGCCTTCTGGAGGCAAAACTGTCACTGAAGTCATTACACTTTGGAGAAAGTAAAAGATTGGCCCTAGTAAGCTCCCTATGATCAGACCCTAACCCCACTACAAAATTTTATATTGAGCATAACAGACTCCAGTAAATTCTAAAGGATTTTTTCAGTCGCTAAATTAAACTAATTGGGTCTGATGTCTAAATTATAGATAACCTTGCAGATACCTAGAAAAGGTGATTTTTAAGATGGAAATTCTCATGAAGGGAGCCTACAAGAGTGCAGATTCTCCTGGAGGGAGCCTACAGGAGAAATGGACTATTTACAAGAGAATGTAGTGACAGCTCAAGGGGGAATGGCTTCAAACTGAGAGTAGGTTTAGAGTAGATATTAGGAGAAAATTGTTTACTGTGAGGGTGGTGAGGCACTGGCACAGGTTGCCCAGAGAAGCTGTGGGTGCCCCATCCCTGGCAGTGTCCAAGGCCAGGCTGGATGGGGCTCTGAGCAGCCTGGGATAGGGGAAGGCATCCCTGCCCATGTCAGGGGGCTGGAATAAAGTCATCTTTAAGGTCCCTTCCAACCCAGGTCATCATATGATTCTGTTGATGTGATGTGGGTTTTTATGACTTATAAGAAACACAATTCAGATTTCTAAACAATTATCAAGAAAATGTCACAAACAACTCAACACTTATTTAACTCCTTATTTTTTCCTTCCCAGTTAGCAATAATAAAATCTCTAGTAAACTTTGTGTGCATGCTTTCACCTGTAGGCAGACTGACCAACAATGTCTGTGCTAAATTCCTTGGAAGCCCTTAGGGCCAGTTTGCAAAATATCAAAACTTACTTGTAATTCTCTTCCAAAAACAAAGTGTAGGCAAAGAGCCTTCCTTGTAGGACCACACATCACCCTGGACAGTGCTGAGCACAGTGCTCCTTGGGAAACAGGTACACACCTTCTCTTCCTAGAAACTCTCCTAGCAAGGGGCCACTTGTTTGAGAAGACAAATTTGCACAATGCTTTCTAAGTAGCTAATAATATTCCAAATTTTAATTATTTTTCACTGGTCCTACTCCAGTCACGAATTACCAGTGAGTTGTATGAGAAAGCAGAATTCAATCTTCCACTAAATTACTGTCCAATTAAGGTGAAATCACAGCTGAAATTCTCATTTCAGGAGTCCCAGCAGAAGCACTCACACATGTGAAAGCAAAAGCAAATTGCCCAGATTTAAGAATGGCAACACAGATCATATCATTGCAACGGGTAACAGTTTGTTCCTCTTCAGACAATTCCAAAAATACTCACAGGGAGGAGAGACATTCAAAGAGGTCACAAAAGGAGGAGTTAAAGATTTAGGGAGAAGTCTAAGGAAGGAAATAGTCATATGACCAATCATTTGTTAGGGTACAAGTCATTTCAGCCTAAAAATTCATTAGTACAACTCATTTGACATAAACAAACAAACAAAAACCCCAAACAAAACAAAAACCAATTGAAAGCAAACCAAACTCTAACTACCAAGAGATCAAAGATCAGGTTTTAATTGCAACACATTTTCACCATGGAAGCCTCCATGGAAAGACAACACAGCTCATAAATATTTTTGAAGTAATATTTCAGCAGAAAAGCTAATTTATTTACTAATTATATCTTTCTATGAAAGAGACAAAATTAAGGAGCTGTAAGTTGCAATAGCAGTGTTAAAATACTAGTTATATAATAACAATTTACTTTTAACAATAACAGGCACTTATTATTTTATGAGTTCTGGCCTGATAATAGGAGAATCAAGAAATAACCATCAATTATCAATAGAACATTATAATTTGTTCTTTTTTGTGATATCATGATTAGTTAAAAAGAGGTTTCTGTGTTTCTCCCCTGCCAAAATTTCAGACCCCTCATCCCTGAAAAAAAAACCTTTAGAATTTTATTTTTCTGTTTGCTCTAAGTTATGTATTCTACTGCTTTTAACTAAGATGTTTTCCTCAATTCACACAAAGAAAAAAAATTCAATAAAAAAAGAAAAAAAAAAAAGAAATAACTAGCATATTACTGAAATTTATAAAACACTTTCCTCAAAAGCACTTGTTTTATTTTTTCTCTCACTGTTCCTAAGAACACCCATGCTTATCTGTAGTGTTCTTATATTATGTAAGGACAAAAACTGTATTTCTGAAGACAGACTAGGAAAGAGCTAGATTGGAAAACAGTTCTATTTGTGTGCCTTTCTGATATAATCATATTGCTAGTTAGAATTTTTTCTCTACAAATGAATAAAATTCCTTAAGAAAGAGTTCTTTTAACACCCCTATCTCATTCAAATTCTGTGTCCTGGATCTGACCACATAATTTATAGCTACTGTATTTTGCTATTGAGAGGATTACAAAAATGATTACACAATGAGCCTTTTAATAAAATTTTTTACACTATTGTAAAAGTAGCGCTGTGAAAATCCTGTAAATTTTCAATTACCATATTTGTTCTGCATAATTTTTCAATTTTAAAATAATGATATGGGGTTAAAGCCCTCTGGAGGTCCTCCACATTAGACCCAAAACAGAATATAAAGGTTTGTACTTGAAAGGCGTGACTCCCTTCAAGTTCTGTGTTCCGTGTTCTCAAACACACATTTTGAAAAGGTTTGCGAATCAGAAAGGGATTTTTCTCCTTTCTGTACTGAAAAGTAATTTTTACAGACATATAAAATCTACAGAGATATCTTCTGACATCAGTAAAATGTCTTCATCCATATTGATTCATTTTCTGATTTGATTCATTATAGAAACAAAACATCGAGTTGGAATCCAGCACTGAGCAGTAAGGGAAGGAGCCCGAATTCACATCTGCACTGCATCACTCTCCCTGCACTGCTTCAGCACCATTCCAAAGCCTTGTGGATCCCGACATTTTCAAAATTCCGGGGTATTCTTGCTGAAGACAATTATAAAAGAAGCAATGAAAGAAATTAGCATTTATACATTTTTAGCTCTTCTCACTGACTTTATAAACCACAGTCAGGCTTATGCTGCACGGTAGCATATTTTCTACTGGCACATGTAAGATCAAACTCGTGAAGTTGCACTGGAGCAATTGATTCTATTAAAAAACACACAGCTTCTCTTCCTTTATATTCTTCCCTTGTGAACTAGGAAAAAATTTCCTTCAAGGACAGCAAACAGGTTAAGTATAATTATGATGACTAAATTAAATCTTTGAGTATTATTTAATATCACGGTTTGTTACATACTTAGTTAGCAATTTTAATTGTAAACTAAAGGAGTTTAAAGTACTGTGAGAATCTTGTTAGACATGACAGTTTTGCAAAGGTGAATGAGAAGAGGATGTTAAAAGATATATATAATCGGGGGCAGGGGGGGGGAAGCTGAGGGGAAGAAACCCTAGGTGTTAGATGAAAAGGATCTCTTCACAATGACAAAGCATCGATGAAAAGAATTAACATTTGTCCGTTGGGTAATCAATCAGTCATGGAATGGATGGAATCCAGCTCTTTGTTGCACGCCGGTGATGAAGAGCCAGCGTGTTAGCTATCACAGCCAAGCTCTCGAGTTCTTCTGACTGAATGAAAGTCATCTTGTTTGAATCAGGGCTAGCTTTTGCCTCTTGTCTCATCCCTATTCTCCCCCTTTTTCAGTCCTGGGTTTTTTCCCTTCTATTTTCACTTTTGCATTCTTCAACAAGTTCCTCACCCCAGCCATACATGAATACTGTATGACCTGGCAGTGGCCTGCACCTATCCTCATTGATTTTGGGGGCTTGTTCCTTTTTTTTTTTTTCCTTTTAATTCACCAAAGTAGCCTCCTATTACTTTCTTTGAAATACAGATTAAAAAAAAAAAAGACATTCATGCCATGTGTGAGTTTTTGTTTTTTTATGGCAAAGTCATACATAAAAGAAAACCTAAATGTGAGAGTGCAGCAGCAAAACTTCAAAGCACTGACTGTCAGACATTATTATTTCAAATCAGCTTTGACTTTTTGAGACTTAATAAAACACTATAGTACAGACTGGCATATTTATAACACCTATACCAGTGATCAACTGAACTGTCTTATTCTTTATACTGTGCAGTGCCTTGTTATTTCTTTTATAATAAGCTTCCCTCAAAACATGTTGTAATAATACTGCAAACAGATAATCATTAATGATATGAGTTCTAAAACATGACTTGCTTTGCATACAATTCTTTTTGAATCCACACATTACTTTGTGACAGAAGACAAAAGCACATTGATTTATTAATAATGATTGCAAATGCACAGCAAGTTCATAAACAATACGGAAATATAATTCAATCAAAGGTATAGAGGTATAGGTGACATAATTCTACGTGCATCTGAATTGTTACATCTCAAGGAAAGAGGCACTGGGAAAGACAAGGGAGAGGATTTAGCAGAGAAATCAGGCATGCTGCAAGAGAAATTGCTCTAAAACATGATCAGATCCACAGTAGAAGGAAGAGGATAAAGTTATTTTCTGCATTTTAGAAGAATGATTTTACAGGACTAAAGGCAACTTTGTCTCTATTTCATGACTAAGTATATATTATATCCTATTATAATTTAGTAGATATTGTTAAACATAATAATATTACATTTGAGCAGAGTTTGGGACTAAATATCAATTTGCCAGTTCCTTCATCCCTAGTGTTCTATATTCCCCAAGCTACTTTTATTACATTTTATTTGCCTTCAGCTCCATGGGAGAAAAGGTGTCCTTTGGACCAGCCTTTGTCAAATGAGTTCACATGCCTCATTCAAGTCTGTATAAGAAAAACAGCCCAAGTGGAATTAGCCTGTCAGCATCTATGAAATATTTGTTTGAGAATAAGTATTGTGTGGAGTTTTTTTCTTTGAAAGAATGTTAAATAAGGTTATGAACTCCTTGTGACAGACATTTGTGTGCTTACTAGGCCTATTGCACTTGATTCCTTCTACAGAAGACCTGCTTTTTCCCAAAAAAACCAACTAAGCTGCAAATTAACATTACAGTAACTACCATTTTTGGCCTGCTTCTTCTTGCACCTTTGCACATCTCAGCCCATGCTTCAAGTGCAAATGTGTTTTTTTCAAGTGGGTGAAACTAAGGACATGACACCTAAAATAATAACAAAATACATCACAGATCTAAAAGAGGAAGATTTGTTTCAATATTCTTCACAGAATACTAAATCCTCTTCTGAGTTGAAAAACCTAAATGAAATATTTCTGAATAATAGTCAAGCAGAATTTAGATTTACTCTAATCAATCTTTGTTACTTACAACTAAACTAAAACAGCAAGTCCTGTAATAATAGCCAGTTGCTATTATTAGATCCAGTCATTAAAATGGTGAAATATTCAGAAAACTGAGTATGTTTTTTAAAAATCTGTGATAAGCTTTAATATACCTGTGTTGGTATCTTTAGTTAACAGATCCCTCTCTGAGTACACGGCTACAGCTTGCTTATGTGTCTCTTGTGAGTTCACTGCCAATCAGACTTCCTTGAGGTAAAGAACCATCTAGTATAGAATGAAATCATAAAAATATTTCCTAATTTTCATGCTTCATGGTATGTATTTTAATATTATATGCAAACTCTAACATTTCATATCAAAGAGAAAAGCAAAAGGTTAATTTAATTCACTTTGAAAGAACATAATTTTATAATCTTCTAACAATTCAAAATTAAATTAAAGACCTCATGTTTTCATTCACTACTTGAAAAATAAAATGTAGTTTAACCATGACTATTAAAACTTAACTGCTGGATGGTATATGTATTCTGTTTTAATCCAAAGATGTAACGTTCATGTAACATTACTAAAATAGATATTTTTTTTTTGTTGCCATAGTTCCTTTTTTTCTTCTTTCAAATACAAATTATCCTTTTCTATCTCAATAAACTTTAAATAAAAGAAAAGGACACAGCAACAATACAAAACTAATCAAAAATCAGCCTGAAGGCTTAACATCCATATTTGCAATATACTGCCACTGCCTCTTGCTCATAAGCAGCTTGGCTTCAATCTTGCTGTCAGTGGAGCAGCAGGTCAGGGGAATCTCATCTCATCCCTCTCAATTTCTGTGCCATTCTTGTACCATAATTAATTGCCATGGTCTAACAGAAAATTAAAATATAAGGCATTTTGACACATTGTTAGCCAGCGAAGTGATCTCTTTGGCCAACTTCTCAAGAATTTCTCAATGTAATAAGCTCTCCAAATTCAAGTTCTTGAAAAGCAAAAAATACAATCACATCACAAAAATGAGCAACATGACATTTAGAACAGGAAAATATGCTAATTCCTTTTGCTTTTTTTATTGCAAACTACAAATAAAATCTTTCCTAAATTCTATATCTTGCTGGGATGTTAAGGAAACAAATAATCCTGGCCAATCACTCACTCCCTCCTCTCATATTGACTCTTTCCTATAGGAAGTTTTAAAAAAGTTTTTTAAAAGGGAGAAAAAAAAATTAAAAAAAAAACAAACCAAACAAAACCCAATCGAACAAAAACAAAATAAGGCAAAGAACACTCCCTAAATACAATTATATGCAAAAGGCAGTCAGCTCACAGTGGATGTTTTCTTGCAAGAGCAATGATGGAAATGCAACTGAGATCTGCTTACCAAACACATCATTTTGTTTAGGACAGGGAACCAGGCAGATCTGCCAATTGCTGCACATTTTTTCATAGTTACAAGATTTCCACAATATGATAAAATTAGAACTGTAAGAGCTTGGAGAGGTCTCTTAACTTTTAATTAAAACTCTCCAAGATCACTAAAAATAATTAGGCATTAAAATGTTCTGGTTTTCCTCTGAATTCATTTGCACTACTTGAATGGTCTAGATCTTGCATGAAACAACAGACATTCTAAACAGAAACACTGGAATTTAGCTGGGGGTGATTTCCAGACCTGCATTTTATGATGCAGCTAGTGGGAAAAACTGTAGAGTCTGAATTTCTACCAATTCTGCCTAAAATGGTTTGTTTCATCAGGAATTCTCTAGTGCAAAGAATTCTGCTCAGTGCAAAATTCCAGATAAAAAAGAAGCTTGAATTTCAGGGAAAGAACAGCCCTAAATACAGTCCTGACCTTTATTTTTATTTATTTATTAAAAAGCAGGACCTTTAACCTTGCAAATGTTTTTGTTCTCTTAAAATAACTCATACAATGCTATATGCCATACTATTTTTAGAAAAGCAACAAGAGAAAGCATGCTTTTCCCATACAGCAGGGCACTGATATAAACATCAACACGGATGCTCTGTGAGAGAGAGCTGGACTTCTCAAGCACTTGATCATTAAGGAATGCACCAACTGTTTTAGATAATCTCGTGCCAGCTCCAGTTCTGCTCCACACTCCCCTTTGGGAGTGGCAAATCTTGTCCTGCTCCTAATTTTTCATTTTACTCACTCCTCCATTCTTTTTTTTTTTATCTTTTCTCCCTAGAACAGAGGGAAAAAGGCATTGTGTGCCAAGCAAGGCAAGACTAGAATCACTTCCCCAAACAGAGCAAAACTTTCAGACAATTAACCCTCCCCTCTTCTTTCAGATAAATTACTAAGTATAAAATGCAATCTGTTTCCTTTGTTTACTCAATATGAACAATTTGTAAATGACTCAAGGATGAAATTCAGAAAATGTTGTGCTAAATTAGAACCATTATAAACATGCTAATGACTGCTCAACTAAAACATGCAGGATCAGTGTGAAGAAATATATTTAGTTCCTGTGGAATACAGTTGTATTGCCTCAGAACTATTTGGTCACTTAATTGTATATGATTACTTCAGGAAAATGTTAATTTCATGAACACTGCACTAGACAATACACTCTGTATGTCAAAAGAAGCTTTCTCAAGTGTCAGTGTAATTGCTTGGATGCAATGTTTTGGCATATTAGTACAAGAGAAATATCTTTTAAGTCTATTAAAATTACATGTACATTTCATTCCTGCACTTAAAATCTCCAGTCCATGATAAGCTATATTTTACTGTTAGATTGGCTGCATTCACTGAAGTGATTCCCTTATTTGCATTACAATGATAGTATACAGTATACTACATGTATTCACCTAGTCTCTAAATATCTTCACCTCTATTTACTTTCCAAGTGGACATGTAATATGGGCAAGAGGAATTCACTTTAGGCTTTAAACAACAGCAATCAGGGATAGACAGGAACAGGGGAGCACCATGTGCTTGCAATCCCTGGTAAAAAGACTATATAAACTGGTATGAAAAAGGAGAATTATACATTTATTTTCCTGTCTCTTGCTATGTGCATCCTAGCAAGTTAACGAAATCGATAGGATTCACAATATTTGTTATTTTGTGAAAGGACAAAGTCATGCTAATGGAAGCAGATCTGAATTTTCGTTATTTTTTTTGCCTTCACATCCTCACATCTTTCCTTTTTGAGCAGCTCTAGATTTTCTCTTTTCCCCCCCCAGCCCCAGTGGAAAGGAACAGACTGAGCCAATATCTTAGCTAGAACTCACCAGCATAGCTCCATCACAGCCTACTTAGTCTTCAACAGAATTGAAATTTCTCACAATATTTAGTCTAATTATTCTTTCTCATAATCTCATACCTCTGTACCTTGTTCCAGCCTTTTTATAACCCTAAACAATTCACGTTTATCCTTGGCATCCACTCTTCTCAAACACTGCTGAATTGAAGTGACATTCTTCTCCTTATTACTCAAATAAATATTAAGAGTGCAATATCCAAATGTTTCTTTGTTAAACTCCTCTGGAAAAAATCATGTACCATATGCTTTGTGGACATGGGGCATCTCTCTTTTAAAAATTAATTTCCCCAGCATCTCAAGAAGTTGCAGATGGAATGCCAGCCTGTGTCCAGCCATGTACTAAACTCAGACACTCTACTTAGGACAGGGGGGCAGATTTTCTTTTCTCTTTACATTGCACAACTCTTCCTGCACCAAGCTGAAGCAAGCAGAAGGTCCCATCTCAACTCAAGAAATTCTCTGGTAGAGCAATAACACAAATGCCTATTTGTACTTTCTCCTACCAAGTGCAACACCAACTAAGCCTTGTATCTTTTAACAGGGTAGAAGTTCTATAAAATTAGCATGAAAATACTAAGCAAAGTTTTGAGGACTGAAAACATCTTAAAAGGTAGTACAAAAAAGCAAAAGTGTGGAGGCTCCTTCACACCAGGTTAGTTTCAGAGTATTGAGGGAATGGGAGTGAGGGGACTTCCCGAAAAGCAAGGAAAATCAGTTTCTATTAAACTGATTAATGTTCCTTGCAAAATTTGTGACACCAGATGACTTATGAAAAAAACCTGAATGATTCAAAAGACCTCTATTTTGTTCCCCCAAATCATGTTCTACTCATTACCCTAATAATGCAGTAATAAACATCTGTTTAATTATTTGAAGGCTTCTTAATATTGTGCATAAAAATCTTAACTCAGCTCGTACATAAAATATTCTGAAATTAAAACAATTGTATAACAAAAAGAATTTTTCATGAGAAATCCTTAAGCGTTTTTGTATGCAAAAGTATAATACAAAGCAAGCAAAATAATATGCTCTTGATTTGAAATTACTTCAAACAGGGATGCAGAGGAATGAAAACAATAGCTAGAATCTCCTCTCTATTTGCCATTTCTGAAGGTCTCTACGGCACATGATGCAAGCTTTTCCAGGACACTAAGATCTACTGACAAAATTAGTTCTGTAGCCCCTTTTTTACTGCTAAAATTTTGACTTAAACAAATTATCATATCCTATATAAGCATAAATACAGATCAAGCAAGAATTTCCTGAGCTGATGCCAACAAACAGAGCTTTAAAAGGTTTACAAATATCAAAAGCACCAGTTCCTGCCATAGATTTAAGAACTATTTAGGCTGGAAAAGATCTCTAAGATCATGGAGTTCAAGCATTATCCTAGTACTGCCATGGATATATATTTCTAGGATAATAGCTGTGAAAATATTTTAGAAAAGAAGGCACTAATATCTTCAAGAATAATATTCTCGCATTTTTATTTCCCTATATACATAGAGGAGAAAATTAACCATCCTTTTTATTCCTATAAAAGAACATTATTAATTTTTTAAAGTCAAGTAATGGAAAGATATGGAAATCTTAGAATCAACGTTCCCCAGGAAATCCTAATTCAGCCCCTGTGTACATTATGATGTATTCTTTAAATACTTTTTTAAATGTACACAATTTTTGTATGCTATTCTTGCTATATTCAGCATATGGGATAATCCCAGATGAAAGCAGAAAGTGGAACTGCAGAGCAAATGAGGCTGCTGCCCATGCAGTCATTGGCTATGTGTCATTGCAAAAGTTCAAAGAAACTAAATGAATGAGGGAGAGAACTGCAAAAGGAGAAATGATGGGTCGCAGTTGCATTTTCTGGGATCTCAATTTAAAAAAACGTGGGGCTTTATTTGAGGAACTGCTGAACATTCACAGCTGCAGCTGTGTCAATGTAAAGTAAATGTAAAGATTGAGGCTATAATATATATAACTATATATAAACTGCTGCACAAAGTTAGGTCCCCTGGAAAAGAATCAGGGCCTAAGCACCTCAAGCTGAACAACCAAGAAATCAATGACATTTTAAAGTTGTATTCTTGGTCTCACACCTGTGAAGTTGGCATCCTGACTACATTTTCTTCCTCTTAACAAAGATTTTGAGAAGATAATTTGTTTGTAGCACATTTACTGAGTATTCTAGGGAAAAAAAAAAGAAACAACACAACACTCTAACCAATCATGTAATACCCATGTCTTCTGAGCACAGCTTGAATAATAATCAATAAGTAGACACCACAACCTCAGGTTGACCAGTAAGGACATACAAGTTATTGGATAGTTTCACATTCATGGAGGATCATCCTGTTGGTGAACTAGATGAATTAGAATTCTTGTTCAGGAAAAACAATTGCTTATTCATATATGAAAATTATACTTATCTACATGGAATCAAAAATTGGTTTCATTTTAAAATGTTTTAAGTTTTGGTGGGCAGCTGAAGAATGCTTTCACCGATTATCCAGACAAAGTACAAAATTAAAAATTTGAAACCTGTTAAAACCTGTGGTTATATACACAGACTTTTACAAATTAGATTTAGTAGCCAGATTTGGAAACAACACCAATTTGAAGGGTTTACTGATCACTCCAAATTAAAGACAGAGTGAACATAAAATAGTTTCAGCACACTGGACTTCAGCAAATAAAAGCATTAATGATAATAAAGCAGTGCATGTTGCACCCTGTCCTGGTGCAGCAAAACAGAAAAACTCCCTTTTGCTCTCCCAACAGAGCAAATCTGGACACCCCCATGTATAAATTTTCCCCAACAGATTTCTATAAGGTCCCCTCTTTGCTTAGAGCAAGCATTGTCACACTTCTCTGCACTAAGTGACACGGTTCCAGTGCAGAAAATATTTTTTGTCCCGAAAGAAGAAGCAAAAAATTAAACACCATAAACATCTTCCCAAAATATATAACATATTAATTCAATAAATATCAGAGTGGAGAAAACTGGGGTCATTTGTAAACATCTGAGAGGTTTAATAATACTTAATAATCCCCTACACAAAAAGGAAAAACTTATTCAGTGCAATTAAATCTTCATAGCTACATAGAAGGGAAACTACAGTCAAGTTCACACTACTTATATCAGGCTATTTTTAATTACTATCGTGCTGCATAACATTCTTTCTTTTCTTCACTACAAACAAGAACCAGTCCATGGAGCTCAGTTATGCCACAACCTTCACTAAAAGTTATACTGAAGGTAAAAAAGATAATTTACACAATTTCTGTATTAAACATTTAGTCTTCTTGCTTTTGTTGATTTAATCCAGACTCTAGAGTTACAAGGAGCTTAAATTTATGAGGTGAATTTCAGCTGCATAACTCCCCAGAAAATTTAAGCATGCATTAACTTCTACACAGCTATTTTGAAATTGTAGATTAATGTTGGTTTATTATACACTCTTTACCCAAATGCAAAAGAATCTAACACAGATTGTTTAGATGTTTTGTTGGATTCTCATCATATTTAGGACCAGTAGAAAATTCCATGTTATCAGAACAAAAGATTATTCAGTAATAAGTTCAGGTTCTTAGTACTAAGTACATGATCTTAGATGTATTTATTAAAAAAAAAAAAAAAAAAACAGGACAGGCAGGAAATATCCTTCTTTGAATGCTAAATGACATAGTATATTGAAAAATCATTATAGGCACAGAATCTTCAGAGCAGGAAGGGACTCCCTCAGAGCATTGAGTCCAGCTCCTGGCCCTGCCCAGGACAGCCCAGGAGTCAGTCACACCGTGTGCCTGAGAGCATTGTCCGAATGCTGCTTGAACTCTGCCAGGCTGGGGCTGTGAGCACTGCCCTGGGGAGCTGTTCCAGTGCCCAAACACCCTCTGGGTGAAGAGCCCTTTCCTGATACCCAAACTGAACCTCCCCTGACACAACTTCAGGCCATTCCCTTGGCTCCTGTCACTGGTCACCAGAGAGAAGAGAAAAATGTTTGCGCCTCCTCTTCCCCTCATGAGGAAGCTGCAGATTGTGATGAGGTCTAACATTGCCTTATTCATTTAAATGTGTTACCAAATTCAGTGCATGAGTAACAGGCAAAGATTTGATTCCTTTTGCATTCAATAATCACAGACTAATGCACTTCATGGACTTGTGCTCTAAGAATAACAAAATTCACTACAACAACCATATATCTCTTAATTGTAATAATAATCCTTACACTATACTTACAATATACTTCCTTTTAAAGCATCTTCAGCAAGGGCACTGCATGATTCCCAAGTTTTTTATGTACCTGGATGAATGGATGGATGGACTTCATACAAAAAAAAGAAAAGTCACATGGCCAAAACTGTTTGAATATGCAATGCCATGGCCTGTTAATACAAAGCCAAAGGCAGAAGTTTGCTGCCAGGTTCTCCACGTGGTAAAAGTTTGGTCATCCTAATTTGTGTTTACAGACATTAAATCCAGCTCAATCTCTTACTACTTGGTTCCATTTTCACTGTCTTTACTCCACATGAAAATTATCTCACTGTGGTTTTTATCTTGATGTTACTCACAAAACTTACTGCATTTAGAGAACTGTACAATCTTTTTTGTCAAGTAAACACTTCTCTAATCTCCAGGCTGACAACCTGCCTGAACTCTCCTCCTGCATTTGCCCTCACACTATTAATATAATCATGAGCACTAGGAAGGCAGAATCTCAAACATTGCAAGTTACACGTCTCTGGTTCCTTCAGCTTTTTTTAAACACTTATTTATGGGCAAGGTATAATTTACACCACCTTATGTATGGCTGGGCAGGTGGCACACAGTGACTGCTGCTCCTTATATCAATATCTAACGTCAATGTCAGTGGTGCCCACTTTTCCACACCAATCAGATTTTCACCTGTTCTCTCTTATTATAAGATTTGACTGAGAGCTCTCTGTGGCAAGGACTGTTGTTTGGTTTTACTACTGCTAATATATTTCCTAAGAGAAGCCCCTGGAAAAAATTATAATGAAACAACTAAATTTTTTGCAGTAAATTCAGGAACTCTTCAGAGCTCAATGCCCTAAGCTGCATGAGAAAAAATTCAGGCTTTTTTGTTCTTTTTTCCTTTCAGAGCTATATATGTTATATAACTTAATATCTGAAGGGAACAACTGCTCACCCTAAGCCAGAGGTCGATGAACACCAAACCTTGGCCTGCACAAAGACAAAGGATTCATGCACAGGCATAGCTTTTCCCAAGAAAAAGTGGATACTTTGGTCTCAGAGCTGTTGGCACAGTCCATGAACACTGAAAGTCACACAGATTTTTAAATTTTTTTTTTAATTCTATTGTTATATTGCTCAAGTTTCTTGAGAAACTCAAAAACTCCTCAATTCTAGGTATGTGCCAAAAATCTTGTATTTGGGAACAACAATTCCTCTCTGTGAACTATCCCATATCCAGATATTCTCTGGAATTGTCCAAAAGCCTTTTAGCTGACGGGAAGTAAACAGTTTTCTTCTTCAGCAAAATGTAACTCCCTAATGAGTTTATTAGCCTATAAACCATGGCGTAAATGTGAACTTTGATATAAAGACAATAACATCTCCTTTCCACTGTAAAGTCTTAACTGGACCTCCTCAGTATCTAAGCCTATTGGAAATTAGCCCTAGAACATCTGTTAAAGAATTTAAATTGCCACATTCTGTTACTTTTCTGCAGTTATTTACAAAATTAGTATTAAATTTGCTCATTTGTTTTCATTACTTTTTTTTCCTCTTTTTACACTAGTGAAAGAATTTCAAAATATGGATACTGACAGACATGCAGGTCCTAATATTGGAACCTTATATTTTATTAAATAGCTGATCAGAGAATAAGAACAAATACTGCCAACAAAAGTATTGGAAAACCAGAATAATTGTTTGCTGTAATGGCATGTGGGAATCACCATGTTGGATTAGGCTGCTCAACAACTCCTTTATAAGAATGGCAGCTTTTGCAAAGTCTAGATTAAAAATTTTACTACCATCAGCATGTTTCACCTGTAAAACTGCTCTTTATCCTTTGAAAAAGCTTCCACAACTTTATACTACAAACAAGAAGGACCAGTTCTTGAGCAAAAGGGTCAGTAAAGTTTGGTCAGTGAAGTTTAGTCAGTAAAGAGAAAACCACAAAAAATACTTTGAAACCACTAATTTTGCACCCAAAAAGATGCATTTTCTACCTGGACAGATACACACATTATTTTCTTTGCTCAATTCTTTATTTTTCAACCACTGCTTTTACAGCCTCCTGTTCCTTACTTAGCACATGGAGTCACGGAATCACAGAATGTTAAGGGATTGCAATGCCCCTTACAGATCGTCTAGTTCCATTGCCCCTGCCACAGGCAGGGACATCTCACACTAGATCCGGCTACTCAAGCCCTATCCAACCTGACTTTGAACACTGCCAGGACCAGAGCATCCTCAGCTACCCTGGGCAACCTGTTCCAGTGATTAACCACCCTCACAGTAAAGAATATTTTCCTAATATCTAATCTAAACTCCCCTCTTTCAGTTGGTATCCATCCCCACTGTCCTATCACTACTGTTCCTGAAAAAGTGTCCCTCTTCCCTGTAACGCCTTCAGACTGGAAGGTTGCCATGAGGCTTCCACCAAACCTCTTCTCCAGGCTGAACAGTCCCATTATTCTCAGCCTGACTTCACAGGAGAGGTGCTCCAGTTCTCTAACCAACTTCATTACTCTCCTCTGGACTTGGTCCAACAGCTCCATGCCTTCTTATCTTGGGGACACCAGAGCACTATGCAGTATTCCAGGTGGGGGTCATCCTAAAGTCCAATTCCTCTTGTTTTGCTGGTGTTCTGGTTTCAATCCACAGTATCACCAGCAAAGTTACCCATAAGATCTGCCCAAATTAGGCAATTCAGATGAGCTACTTAATCTAGTACATACATCAGAAAATGATGCTGAACAAACCAGCAACAATTAGATTCTGTAGCAATTTTACAGGGCCAAGGAGCCAAGTGCAAGGTCCTATACTTGACTTTCTCTACGTCTTGTTGCTCAGAGGCCGTGACTTCAACAGCACCATATTGCAAAAAATCTGGATCAAATCTGGCAGAGAAAGGGATCATTTAAAAGTCCTCTGTGGGTACATTCTGTCTTTGGTGTGTGGCTGAAACTCCCATTGACACTAACATGAGCTACACAGTCCTACTGATGGGTGAATTATACCCCTAACAAAAAAGTGGTTTTTTGCTCGATGGATTTGCTTTGATGAACTTGTTGGCTACTGCACAGTCATGTGTATATATTTAAGTATTTCTCTGTGTGTGTGCATTTGTACATCTCTGCAGTGATGATGTCAGTTTGACTAAAAACGCAGATAAAGCATTTCTCCAGCCAAAATGGGCCAAAGCTAATTTTCCCCATATAAACTTTGGGTTGGCCCTTATTTATCAAAACCAGAAAAAGTTTGACAGAAAAGGGGATCCAAGTTGGTTATCCCAACAAAAAAAATAGAAGTTAGGGCCTTTCTTAAGACTCACTTTATAGGAACCGTATGCACAACTTTCACTTTCTAGAAAGTGGTTTTCTCTTGAACACACATCAGAACCATTCATCATCACATAATTGCAAGTTGTCAGTCAGAGCCGCACCCTTCACGCAGTGGCAGGCCGCCAGCACATCTGTCAGAAGCACTCACAAGCTTCCGTGTATTATTGTAATCCCCTACAAAAGGAACAAACCCATTCATCCTGTCCACATTTTCCAAATCAGATGACAACTGTAAACCCTGAGCCTGGAAAAATAATAGCACTTACCCTAAAAATGCCACACTTGGCAGGTGACCGCAAGTTAAATACCAGGGAGCAAATTTAAAATAATTCTAATCTCCACATCTAAGACAAAAGTTGTAGGGAACTGGGCTCTTCATGGAAGAGGAAAGCTGGATTCTGTGCATACAACAAAATGGTCTCTAATAGTGAGACAGGCTGTGTGGTTAAATTATTGTACTCAATCTGCAAACATTCACTTATTGCATGCTGAACTTTATTAGGAGAACTCTAACCTCCTTCTTTACTGTCTCCATTCTCTTTTTTTGGTTTCTTCTGTTTTCTCTCTCCTTTGCCTAGAATCATCTAGTCTTTATGCTAGCACATACTCTTTTCTCCTGTACCTCTTGAAAGATGCTTTCTGCTCAGACAGGCTCCACAGGTAACACCTCAGGGACAGTCTGGGTTTGGTGAATGTAAGGACTTGGGCCAATGAGTACAAAGCAGGCAAGATTCTCTTCTCAGAAATGATGTTAAAGACTTTCATGGAGAATTAAACAGCTTTCAGTGAATTAAATACTATTTTACATAGGGCTTCAAAAGCTTATTTGCAGAGTAAATGCATATGAGAGCCACAAATACATTGGAGAATGGAGTAATAAGTTTTACCTCGGTACCTTCACTAACTGTTTTGCATTCTCTCTCTGGAGAAGTCTGACAGCAGTGCTCACCAGCACAGAATGAAACACATGCCATTCCCTCTGAGACAACAGTACAGACACATCATCCCAGCAAGACCTTCAGAGCAGCTTTGCCTCAGCCAGTGAGGCTGCAGACAGAGTCTAACACTTCCCTCTAACCAGCCAGATCTTTGTACATGCTCAGATGCAGAACTGAAGCTACAAGACTTCTCTGAGCCTACTTCCAATCCTTTACCCAAGGAGCATTAAAGGAGCAGAGAGGCAACGTGCATCACCAGCCACAGAGATGGGGCTGGTGAAAGCCAGTGCACTGTAATTGGGCATTTTTATCAGCCCTTGACACAGGCAGAATGCATACTATATATATATATGTATATGTATATGTACATAAAAACATGCACTACTGAAACTATTCAAAAGATTTATGATGGCTGACCTGCTACAAAATTTTATTTCCAAAAGAAAGAATTACTCCTGAGTGATACAGCCAGGAGTAAATGATACCATCTCAGTGCACAAAGGCAGATAAATATTATAACAAATCAGCTTTCAGCTGTGCTGCACACCTATATGCACACAGCATCGTTGTTCAAGCAAGAGTTAAGGAAAATACAGCAATTCTCCAACTATGTCCAAAAAATCCCTCTGTACTATAGAACTGCCACACAGGAGCTGCTCTCCTGGATGGTCTCATAGACTGATTTATCTGGTTCACCCCCTTAGGTTGAAGTTGGAATACAGAAATAAAGGAGCTGATCATCCCACTTGGGCAAAACATGCTGGTTTCAATAACACTGGTGGGTGAATAAAAATCAGCCCTTCAATTCTTCCATGACTCAGTTTCTCAGATAGAAAGATGATAATTTATCTCATAAAACTACTGAAGAATTTCAATCTCTTGCAAAATGGTACTACAAGCAGTTTTAGCACAATAATATCTTTTTCAATTGCACTATCTTATCTTTTACATATTTTCAAAGTTTACTTGACATTTTTTCAGAATTATGGCATATTCAGTAATTCTTATTTTTTGTCCTGAATGAAGACCAAATTTCCCTAAATCTGAAAGAAATTAATTTTGGACTTGAGGCATGATGAGGTAATATCTGCTGTAAACAGGCTAAGTCAAGATAAATGAATGCTTTCACATTATAAATATATATGTGATATAAACACACACAAATATAAGTACAACATATGGTCAACTAGAAATAAATAAAACTGAAAACTCTTTACAACAGCATGGCAAGTATCCAAACTAAATTTCAGGTAGCAGATGGCATGAATAGGATACATGTGAGAAACAGGCAATTTCAATTATCTTTGAATAGTTCATAAACAGGAAAATTTGGCAAAGCGCAATTAAAAAAAATTTACTTAAAAAATAACATTGAGTAATAGAGATAACGGAATTGAAAACACAACAATGCAAAGTTGTTAAGCTCATTCTAACCCTAATTTCATAATGAGTATTAAATGATTACATGTGACAGAAAAGAGCTGCCCCAAATACTCATGGAAAATGTTATAATTAATTATTCCAATTGGGGCTGAGAATTTCCTTTCAGTTATTATTATCATCCAAAAGTAGCCAAAAGGTCTTGCTCACCAAGTCCCTTCCTAGATTTTGTGCAATCTGCAGATTTAAAAAAAAAAAAAAACTGACTAAAATCTAGATCTCAAAATTTCTTCAAACAGTTATTCAAACAAACTTTGATGGGGTTTAGTCATCAGAAGTTAAATTTGCCCACATTTCATAAAAAAATTTGCATTCTTTTAAGCCTGACAGTGAAAAAAATGGAAAAAAATTATGTTTGGAAACCAAGTAAGAATCAGAGGGCACAAAAGAGCTTGCTCTCTTTTTAACTTATTTTTTTGAGAAATCAAAAGAGTCAAGTGGATCTCTAAAATACCAAAGTTTGATAATCAGGTTAATTTCCTAAATATTTCATTGAGGTACTTATAAATGTTGTGAATAGTCAGCCAGGCAAGTCACCTAGGAATCAATTCACCAGTTATTGTACTTTTGCCTTCATACTCTCCTCCCTCATCCTGCTTTCCACATAAGAAATGTGTCATACAGAAAGATCTATTAGTTCAAATCCCTGAAGTTATTCATATATCTAAATGTGATTTAAGTGCCTAATTGCCATTTGTGTAATTGGGAGTTGGATAGCTAAACAATAGTTTGGGTGTCTGTATTCCACTGAGATGTAAGCTTTTCTGTTAATGAAAGCCTCTGCATTATCTCTAAGAAAAAATCATAAAAGAGTCCTCAACCATTCCATTCTTAATTTAGATTAGAGACAAAACGACTAAAAGGGGAAAAAAGGTTCTGCTGGCATAAATATAGACAGAAAAAAGTGTAATTTTCACTAATATATATATATATATATATTTTATTTATCAGGTTATCTTTTTAGACAAGGTAAGTAACTCCAAAACCAGGGAAAAAAAAGGAAGAGTTATTGACCCACTGCAATTCCAGAAACATTTAGCAAGAATTGGAGAAGCTGTGATCCAATTCAAATGATATGTATTTCTCTTTTTTCATGCTAATAAAGAAAATTTGATTCCTGTTAAAAGGGAAGGTTTTTCAGAAGGCTTTATCAATAGCACCTTCAGGCTGACATTATAGAGGCACAGCAAAATCAACAAATGCTTCTGAACATCTCAATAACCAAGGTCTGGGTCTTTGGAAGAATGACTAGTCTGCTGTTTCATAACTGTCATTTGAAAAATGGAAAAATAATGTTTAATGACAGCTGGGTTTTACTGCCCAGATGAATTGGAATATGCAGAACCTCAGTATTTTATGTACATTGAATGCTTATGTAACTTATTTATACATCTGTAGGCTTACAGCTAGAAACAGTTATGTACACAATTGCAGCATTTAAAAAAAGGACAGCAGTTTTGGGAACAGTGTTTGAATCATATTGCATCTCATTTTCAAAGCTGGTGGGCCCAGTAGTTTTGGAAGCTGAAGTTGTAAGTGCTGAGCATACCTCAAAACTCAGCCCCACTGTGTTACAAGCTGGGCACCCAAAGTCAGTAACCACAACTGATCATTGGGCCACTGGAAAGTATGGTCAGAGTGTACACAACTACACAATTCTGAGCTGAATATCACTCCCAACAGGAAAAGGGATGTTATATAATACCTCTCAGACAAAGCAATACAGGAGTCACCAGCTGCAAATATGTTTTGAGAATTCACAGCCTCCCTGGAGGGAGTCAGCTGCTTCTACTGCAGACTGTAACCCTTTCTCACCATACCTCTGACAGCCCTACCGTGGCTCCTTCTACCCCAATTCACAAAACCCATGCTGTACCTCCTATCTTGGAAGCCTGGAACACACCAAAAGCTAATAAGGACTTGTCAGAAGTGTCAGTAGTCACTCCATAGATTAGGAACCCCCGTCATGCAGGGATCTCTTGGGCCCATGAGTCCTGTCCTCACTAAGGGCAGGTAACCATACAAAAATCAGCAGCAAAGTCTGCAGAGCTCACTGAGCTCCAGGTGGCTACTCACTTCAAAATGAACATGGTTCTGCTTTCACAGTGGCTATAAGCACAGGGGTTCAGCAGACTCTCATTTTTCTTTCCCTTTCCTTGCCCACTAACAGTCCTGCAAAACAGCAGCTACAACTTTTCCATGGCTCGGAGCACAGGAGATTGCCTGGACATATCCTGCAATGAGATTATTATTCACTCTCTCTGTAATAAAAAACCAAAAATTACAAAACTTTCTAAAATTTAGAAGTGCATCAGAAAATTTAAACTTAATTCTTAATACAAATTAAATGAATCCTAGCGGCCCAACTATCAGTTTCAAACCAGTAAATCAGTGTGCTTAATGTCAGCTACCAATAAAGCAGAAACATATGCTCTGCTTCACTAATGGCATAGAGAACATTCCCTGATTGCCTTCTGGTTGGAGCCAAATATTTGTTGGCTAAAACAAGATTTATTTTAGAAACATTAATTTTCTATAGCATGCAAACGGATTCATTTTCCACTAAAATCTGTGAGATTACTTTTAGTTTTTCAAAGACTTCCATAATGGTTGCTACACAAGACCTATCAAATGATATGCCTTGGCCCATAACAGTCATCTATAGTTTCTCCTGGCTAAGAAACCTTCCCAGAGTATATTATAGTACAATATGTAAGCTACTGTGTTTGAAGTTACAGCTCATTTTATCAAGCCATTGGTGCTCTCTACAGCTGGTAAGTGGTGCTTTCCCTTGAAACAAATGGATCAATGTTTTCTTTGATTTTGTGTTCTCTTTGTTTGAAAAAAATACTAGATGCTAAGGCAACAAAATATAAAATATTTAATATATAACTGTTGAAATACACACACACTGTATATCTCATCAAACAGGATACTAGAACTATGTGACAGCTGCTAAGCTTCCATTTTTCTCATGCATTTACACCAAGAACCAATAAGTTAGGTTTTCCAGAAAGTTCAATTCTCTTTCAAGCACTCCAAAAATGTGAAGAATTTCTGTGAAGTGTTCCTGCTATTCTCACCACTGAAAGTTTTAAGGAATTAAACTTTTTTTGTGTGTGACTAAATAAGAGCCGTTGAACACTAAGATCATTTGAAAATCTGGTCCAGCAGGGGCATCTCACAAGGAGATAAAGCCCAACTAGCATATTTGATATAATAATTCTTTATATTTGGGGCATAAATCTGTATTATCTAAGCAAGAACTGCAAGATTGGCTCCATAAAATGTAAATTTTACTTTTCAATTTGTGACCAATGTAATTTTAAGAAACCAACTAATTTCAGTGTCGCAGAGATCAAAGTAAATAAATGGCTCCATGAAAGGGTCAGCTGAAAGTGTATGGCATGCAGTGGTTGACAAAAGATTAAAATGCAATCACATACAAAAAAGCCACAACTTGAAAGAAATCATGCATTCTTGAAAAGATACTTAATACTAATAGATGACATACTTTTACTTGAGTTTGGATCATCTACCCTCATGACTCATTATGTGTTTGAGCACATCAATTATATCATAAATAATTTATATCATTACAATGTTCTGTGGTTTCATGCATTTAAAACTGTTTCAGACAGATGAGGGTCTACATGTCTCACACACCTCAACAGACCAGGACACTAGGAGTAAAATAAAACCTTCTTATAAATAAGTCTTAATACTTTTTCATACAAATAAGCAAATTCAAAATATGCCAAAGCATAATGCAAAATCAAGGAAGTGCTGGTGTGTGCAATTTCCAGACGGGGTATGTGAATCAGAAAGGTTAACAACATCTTTGCCCAAACTCAAAGCAAGTCCTTGCAGTAGCTGTGCTTCTCACCAGATTCCGAGCCAACTCCAGGAACATAATAGAAAACCTAACAAAAACAGAGCTTGTAGGAAACATTCTCTCAACATACAGCATGATCACAAACACTGAAAGGCTGGTTGACATTTTCAAAGCTGCAAAGGGAATTTGGATGCCGCCAATTCTCATTAACTTTAATGGGAACTGGGCATCCAAATCTCTTAGGCAGTTTTGCAAATCCCACCACAAATGACCATTTAGGTGGTAAGCATTAAATGGTATTGCCTGCCAGGCACCTTTATCTTAAGAGAGCTTCATAAAGTGAAGCTTTATTGTTTTCCTCCTTGTGTGTGAGCTAAATGAAGTTTCTCACTCATGGTTTACACAGAAACATTTTTTTCCTGCCCCTTGCAAGGTGCAATTCCTCTCTAGGAGAGACAGGACAAAGAAAACACATAGGAAAACAATTACTGCTGAGAGATAAAAAGTAAATTAACCACAAGTTGGTGAGTATTTCTGAGCAGACACTTCTGAAATATATGGGCTTTTTATCTGGCTTTTAATAGAAATATTTGGCATTATTAGAGTGCTAAATTTCTCACCTATTCATCTTTTACTTTCTATATGCCCATCTTTCTGACTAACACCTTGGCATTCAAACAAGTACTATGCTCAAAAATAAAAAAAAATAAAACCTGTATAAATGACAGTGTTCAACCATGAACACATTGTCTTTTATGAATATTATAATCACAGAATCAATAAGCCTACAAAGAAAAAACAGGACACAAAACGTGTTTTGTCATTTCTGACGAAGTTATAAAAACAACAGACATTCAATATGCCAAGTGTTCTTCAATCCTTCATAATCATAGCCTTATTGAAGTGAGGACAAAAAGGGTCTAATTGCATAGGAGCAATCTCAATGTAATAGGTTATACACCCAGGCACTGCTGCACAATACAACAAAAACAACGTTCCCTGTGTATAGCAGAATGTCATCTCTCATTTTCAGGCAATTACCTTCTTTCTTGTCAACAGTTTTAATAACCTCCATCATCTCTAAAAGACTTTTGCTTCAGTTAAATAATTTTCAGCTTTTTAATATGCAAATGTGCTTGTTCATATGCATGGGTGAAGTGGCGCTGCTACTTGAAATGTGTCAGTACATTGTGGAGCACCTGCACCTCGGGGAAGCTTGATTTAATTGACACCTAATACTATTCATTATTCCACTTAGTGAGCAACTCCTATTAGTCACCTGTAGGTTTTCCTATAAGCAGTGCTTTGGCCACCAATGAAAATATGAATATTTCTATAAATAGAATGGCCATATTTAGTAAAGGGGGTTCACTGCTGGTGAGTCTGGAACATTATCTCATTGGGAATATTTCTTAGGATTCTCCCCCACCCCCATTCCTCCCAAGAAGTTTTCTGGACTATGATGGAAGTCAAGAGTAACTCCCATTTAAAAAATATTTCATCTGTGTAAACTCTCAATAGCTTGATTCTCTAACTGTATTAAAATGAACATTGTGCGAGATATGCAAAAGGGAAGAGGGGAATAAAAGAATCAAGGTGGGTGGGTTTCATTAATGGAGCTCCTGTTTCCTTTAAGTGGGATCTGAGTTGGACAATTCGAATGTCTGCTTTGTACGACCTGAATGTAATCACCGGCTGTGCAAAGAAATGCAGAATATGTGTTATTAATTGAATATTCCTGTAATAAATATTTACCATTATAGTCTAGCTTAACCTTATCCAGCTAATAGCCAATTTTGCTCAATTGTGAAGAATGTGCAACAAAGATCTTTAAATTGCCACACGAAATAATTATGTTGAATACAGGATTCTCTGTCTTTACTGGTATGAATGTGATAAATACATGCTATAAATGGATACAATTTAGAACTGACATTGTTCCTTCGCTGCTGGGCTAGAACTCGGGTGCAGTGCACCGTGTGTGCTGAGTTGATGATATCGGGGTTGTTTCTTTACCACATGGTCTGTAACCTTATTGTTCAGGCCACATTTCTTTCCAGCATTAATGCATTTGTTAGTCCCAGAAGGCTTAAACTACAGATGTTTAACATCCTGCTTATGGACAGATCATCTGGAATATGAACTAAGAAATCTATACGACTTATTAGTATATGTTATGAGTGGAGCAGAGATTTAATAGCCTGTTCAAACTAGATTAGTGAAACAGTTTCTTACAAAACTGCAACTTCTTAAAATAGATTCATGTAAAAATGAAAAATTAAGATATTCTTTTGATTAAAAATGATTTTTATCAGAAGAATTTGTCACTAATTAATGCTGTTTACATAATAGTGCATGTAACATTAATTACAGCTTTCAGAATGTTAACTGCAAACCTTTTTTTTTTTTTTTTCCCCTTCTGTGAGCACAGATTTACCAGTATGGTGGAAATCAGAGCTCTTTTGAGGGTTTTTTCTGCAGTGTATTCAAAGTGATCATAAATCAAGTCTTGAATTCAAAGACAATTAAGGACATAGGCAGTAAAAAAGACTGAGCAATGCTAACCCAAAACTCCAATCATTTTTAAAGTAAGTGGGGAGAACACTGGTCAACTAGGCGATTGTTGGTATCCCCCAAAATGTAATCTCCAAGCTGAAGAATGGCAGCTGGCAGAACAGCTGGTGAATAGGATTAATGTCAGAAGAAAGAAATAAAACTCAACATATGTCCAAGCCTGCGGTGCTGGGACTGAGCATGATTGTACCCCGACGGATACCATGTGTACAGCTGGAAAGTGCCACTGTGCCATGCTTCTCTACCCCACAAGGTCATTTCTAAGAAGTATAGCTAATATCTGAACTGAACTTTTCCTTGAGAACTCTGGCTGATTAGGAAATGAAGAAAGGAGCTTCGCAGTGTAAATATTTTGGCCGATTTTAATGCACCCTGGGTGGGTTTTTTTTTATAATACAATCTCAACTAAAAAAGCAGATTAGTATTAAAAAGGACAGATTGCACTAATGTAAATATAATTTTAAAGCTATTTAAACCTTTTAATCTCATCTCATTCAGATTTCCACATTCAAGGTTCAAATAATACCAAAACTGCAAGTTTAATAAAATAATTTCCTTTCATAGTACTTACATATTTTACTGAAAACAAATTTTAATAAACAACATACATAGCTAGAATATGCCAAAGAAATTCAGAAAATAGGGGGAAATTTGACACTAGCATTAATTTATGTTTATATTTTGAAATGTTAGCTCTTAAGGGTTTTTCAGCCCACGTCTTAACATAGTCCTATTTTTTTCTGTAACAGGGCAGTTGTTGGAATTGGTTATAGTGAAGAACAGTAAACATATAAAAATTCCTAACTCATGAGAAAGGCCTGAGTATTTTTAGAAGTTTGAAAAGAACAAATTCTGTTCAGTCTCCATTTTTCTACTAGTAGCTTCAAACAAATCCTATCAGCTAAATAGCAAAGTTCATACAAAACCAAACTACACCAAAATTGTGTACAGAGTACTGGAATTTAAAATATCTCCTTGATGAAAATGCAAAAAATATTGAAGTGAAAAATCACAACCACATCCAAACAGTTTTTCCACCTTTTCACCCATCGTTTTTATTTTCCTTTTATTACTATTATCTTTCCCTCTCTTTTTCTCTTTTTCTGTTCTTTTTTTCCTTTCAGTTCTGGCAGCATATCAGGAAACATGCAGTGGAATAATTTCCCACACTCCCTTCCCAGAGGAAAATACACATGCATCTCAAAGGATGCAAGTATGCAATGCTACCTTGGAACCTTAAAATGGAATATCCAACCAGTGTTCCATCTGTCAGCTACGAGACAGCAACAGGTAACTAGAGGTAGTATTTTATTACTCACACTAATTTTATTTCTCTTAGGAGCTGCATAGCTTTCCCCTTAAAGAAAAGAATTGAGAAATGGGCAGGCAAACCTAGTGACTTGTCCAGGTTAGAATTATATTTTTCTGACTTGTAGAAGGATGTATGTTCATATTTTAACAATAATGGAAATCCTTCACAGTAAGCTCTAACATAAAAGAGCTACAAAAGAAACCCCAGTACAGGTGAGAAATTTGAGCCAGGTGGAAACTAGTGAATGCCAAAGGCCACTACTCTTGCTGACTCATGAGAAGTGCAATTACAAATGAAATTTCCACTAAAACCTCTAACCATTTTTTTATTTATCAGGTTCTGCTATGATAGTCGCATAATATTAGATACCGTGGTATGTTACAGAGAAAAACTAGAGGCCTTCTTGTCTTTAAACATATTTTATACCTTCATTATGGCCTAATTTTAAGTGAACCATATCAGTATGAACTGATATCACTTGTATAAAAGAAATTTCCAATATGTTTTCACCCTCTTAAAGATAATTAACAAAGATAATTCACAATTTGTGTCCCATCATCTATTTCAAATGCCACTATAACCTATTTGCTACATTTACTTGGCATTGGCTGTCCATTTTCCATTAGTTTGGAAACACCTACCCATTTTTACCAACTTCTCCTAACCACTCTTCAAATGAAAACCGATAAGCAAGGGGGAAAATAATTTTACATCATGACAGTAGAAATATAATGTGTATTAAATTCTAATGTCCTAATGACTGACTCCTTCAGTAGGAAAAAATGCAGAAAAAATTTAATTTCTCACAAATATACATCTGCATTTCTAATAACAAAACTTCTAGTAGTGATTTTGAGCTTTTCCTTGAAGAAGGAAAAAGAACTCATACAAGAAGGCCTAAATTTCTGATCAAGATAGAAAATTCTGGATATTTTTCATCACATAAAATTATTCCTCTCCATTTCAAAACAGTCTTGATTCTAACTAAGAATCTCCAACAGCACTGATCTAATATCATTATGTAGCAAGGAAAATGTTTTTGTTTGCATTCACATAAAAAGGAAAGAAAAGCACATTGCTTATTAATATCTACGGAATTGTTTAAGAGGATTTTTAAGATACAAGTTAAAAGAATTTCATAATTTCAATTTCTCCTTTTCATTTAATAGTAGATATTCATTAGGACCCACACACTGTAATAAATTATAATAATTTCAAACAAGAATTAAATTACTAGGTACCTAGTGAAAGAGCCATTTTTTCTTAGGTACCCTGTAATCTAACTGTCAGATTTAAAATCTATTCCCAATCAACTCTTCACAACATTCACATTTATTCATCTATGCTAAATTAATAAAAGGTGTGAATAATACTGACAAAATTGATCATTATTGTTAATGTAGATTTAGAAAATTATAAGGTAATCTAAAATATAAAAGGAATTGAGGGAAACTATTACAGTTCTTATAAATAAATTCATCCTTTGCTATCTTTTTTTAAATCAGGAAAAATCTTCAACAAGAATTTATTGAGATTGACTAGCCAAGCTATTTAATAAATTGCACATTTCAGAACTGAACTATGTTTTTATTTCAAAAACTATTAAAAGTTGATGATGACTCTAATGCAACATGAGAGTTCACCCAATACATTAAAAAGAAATGCTGAAATTTAAAAAAAGCTACCAAATGTCAGACTGAACACAAATTTTTTGTAGTTTGAGCCTTGGCTATGCCAAACACGTTCCACACAGTCCTGAGAGAGCTCAGGTAACATGGAAGTAAATGGGAATTGGGGTCACCCAGCATCCCTTGGTTGGTCCCAGATCTGACCAACTCTGTAAAACAGGCCAAACATCCCTCCCCTTTATCTTGTGAGCAGACATAGAGGGGGACAGCATTCTCCAAGGAATTCACGCTGTTACACAACCATCTTTGCTTGCACCCAGACTGCTCAGCCCCCAGCAGTACCCAGTGGATGCTCCCCCTGCTCTGGTAAAGCCAGAGACAATGTCTGTATCAGGCTCTCCTGTCCTTTGCACATTTGCAGTAATTCCTGCCATCTAACCTCAGTGACCCTCTCCCCCCTGACGGGGATCCCTGCAGATAAAGTAAAGCATGTCAACATCTGTTCCCATTCACACCGATTTTAATTTACAAAAAGAGCTTTGCTATTTTCAGAGCAGGCTCCAGAGCACAATGACAGATTTAAGGCCTTTAATGGGGTTGCGTTTTGAGTGTGTCAGCGTTTCAGGCTCACCAGGACTTGATTCTGAGGGGCTGCACCAAAGGAAGCTGCGGGGGTTTGGGGAGCCACAGAAAGGGTGTTCTCCTCACTGCCCTGCTATTTACCTACAAAGCAGCTGACAAAGTTTTATCCTTAACAAACCCCCGCATTCGCTGCTTTGAGCAGAAATTGGAGATTCAGAGCACCAGGGAGAGGATTCCTTCCCTTCCCATTTTCACTTTGTGCATTCCTTCTGCCACCACACACCTTTCTGAAACCCAGCATGTTTCATGGGGGGATGTTTTCCAAACTGCTTTCTCATGACAAAGCTCTGTTCTTAATGACTTCTGAACCCACTGGTTTTGTGAAAGCATAACCAGGACAAAGGACTATGTGGTTTTTGGGTTTGGTGGATTTTTTTTTTTTTTTAAACCCCTCAGTCCTTAGTCACTCCTGCTCTATTACAAATACTGCAATAAGTAACTGCCATTTTTCCAAAGTTCTTTTAACTGGACATTATTTATTGATTACCCTCCTAAATCTAAAGACTCATTCATCCCACTAGAAAGTTGCAGAGCACACAGACTATGAGTATCACAGTGGTACAAAAACAATTCACAGAGTTTCAGGGAATTTATGGTGACTCAAATTAGTTTTTGTTTCCCTATCTCCTCAACAGGGTTTAGAAGTTTTTTTAAAGATATACACTATGAAGGACAACTTGGAGAAACAATGCACAAGTTGTGTTGTAATCACAGAACAGCTAAGACATGAGCAGCTGAGCAGAAGGAAGATGGGCAGTGGAATGCCATACAGTAATCAGCACTGTTGACTAATCAGAATTTGAGACACTAGAAGGTAATAAGGGTATTATAAAGAATGGCTTATTGAAGGAGCAGCTGTTTATGTGTAGCTCACTGTTTAAATGAATTCCACTAGATTGCCATGGTATGTTTTGGTTAAAAAAAAGTTTTACTTGAAAAAGAAAAAAAAAAGAAAAAAGAAATATATCAGGAAAGGTAAGCACAAGGGAGTAAATATCTGGGTATCATGACCACAAGTACATAAATAGAAGCAGTTCTCTAGGTACTGGGGACCTCTAAAAAATGACATAAATTCAGTCGCCCTGGAAGTTACAAAAGAATATTCATTACTTAGGCAAAGCTTAAATGTCATCTTTGTTAGCCTCAACCACTGAGCGTTGTTGCCATGGGCACAAGAGCTGAGGTGGTTATGGACGGTAATAGACAAAGAGGAAAAAACCAAGGGAAAGTATAACTAAACCAACTACAGAGCCATTTTAAGACATTTATATTTGCACCAGCAGCCAATAAACACAATCAATAAATTCAACCTCATTTACAAAAAAAAAAAAAAATTTATTATCCCTTCCCATAAACATAGTAATAAAACAGTGCTATGATCTCAACTAGGAAAATCTAATTAAATAATGTAAAAAGACTAAAAATAGAAACAATATTCAATATAGCACAAGTGAAAGCAAAAACTCACCATAACGCTCAGACAATAATCATGTTCAAATCTACGTGCCATAGGGCTGTTCAACAGTTTTTTGTTTGCTGGTTTGTTTTCAGAAACCAAGTTACAGTTTTGCTTTTCAAAATATCTTTGAAGAGTTGGGAGCAGGAAGGAGACTGCCTAATTGTAGTGGAAATTTATCATAATCCATTATTTAAAATATTCTACTTTGGACAGCAAGGGTTTGGTAATATTTAAAAGCAGTCAGCAAGAAGTGGAAACTCTGGTATCTTTTGTAACAGTTCACATGTCAGACTGGCAAAGTGCCCACAGTGTACGGCAGAAAAATCTATTTAATGTCTGCCCCACAAGGCGACATGAGGCTTGATTGGCAGAAAGCAGAGAGTGGCTTTTGATCATGTGTCCTAACAAGCAGTTCCAGCTCCTGTCTCTTCGGCTGAGCGGCTCCACATTACCTATTCAAACAGAAGTGACAGGCCACTGCACTACTCTTTGGCTCTAGTCTCACGCAGTGGGAGCTATGCTGGAGACAGAGCCACTGATTAAATATATCACTTTTTCAAGACAAGCAGGTTGTCTGAATCAAAGTTGGACAGAATAGACTCAACATTATTAAAAGAGGATATAAAACTGGAGTTGAGTGATGTTAGGCCAGTGTGTACAGCCTCAGGGATTCACAGACTGACAAGGGGAATAAGGAACAGCAGAACTCATAAAGCAGGGTCAGAAATTAGCTGTGACACCTTGGCCATTTTCCCATCACTTCAGGGCCACTGTGTTTCAAATCCTGTAGTCTCTTTTTTCGCCTTTTTTAAAATGATTTTCTGTGAGCAAAGGAGGAAGGGGGGCGTAAAAATCGTTAACTAGCGAAAGTTGCAAATTGCAGTTTTACAATTAGATATAAAACATTAGCCACATTTTGTCACCTAATATACAGTGTTTTCTAATTAGATTGTGGCTTTTTTCGTTGTATTCTCATCAGTCAAATTATTGTCATCAAATAATTTGTTGATACAGCACTGGCTACCCTTGCTCTAAGGAACAACCGAAAGCTGGGGAAAATGACTGAATAGAGATGCTTATTACATTGCCTTGTTAGTTCATTAACAAATTGGTTTGATTTTTGAGGTCATACGTCTGGTCACTGTCTGTTGTGTTACCTGATACACAGACACAAAAGGGCAACAGACATGATTCTTTGTCTACTTATTATATCACAGAAACACCAGATACACTGAAACCTAGGGGAACCAATGCTCCAAATAAATTTTTAATTACAAGTATAACTGCAGATGTAACAAAACCTATTAACAAAGCTGCAACAACCCCATTTAAACAGCTAAAAAACACAAACAGTCCACAGAGGGAACAGAGGCTGAGGCAAAGAAGCTTATTTTACTTAGTGATGCATGTGCATGCCAGACCTATAAAATTATTTCTGGGCTATTCAAGGTTCTGTGAAAAAATATTTAAATTATGATACAAAATCGTGACAGATTTTTTTTTTCAGAACTACTCCTGCAGTAATTCTATAGAAATTAATAGAGGCTCCTCAGGAACAAACTTGGTTCAATATTTATTTTTCACTACGGCAAGTTCTTCTGACATTTTAACAAACCTCTGCCCGATGTGTTAGTTTTTGTTTCACTGTAAATATTTAAAAGTAATCTGCTTGTTACATATTTAAGATACGATAAGGACTGCTAAGACCTACACTGAGAAGCAGAGCTGTTTTAAATATTGAATATGCAGGTAAATTTTCAGATAGAGTAGAAAGAGCCGACTCCTGTCCTCATGCATATCCTGTAACACACACAGCATAGCTACAAATGCAAACAGAATTCATTCTTAAGGTGGTGTTAGACTAAGACATTCAGTACAGAGCCCTTAATGTTTTTGGTGTCACTGCAGGCTCTCTAAGCTGTAGTGTTCAGGCTTCTTCCAGATGGGTGAAAGAGCCTGCTTGCTTCAACATTTTCAAACAAATAAAAGACAGAAGAGTATTCAAGATGGGGTTTTTTAGGTTCAGTGAAGATCATGATTTACCGTAGAGGGTGATGTCACATCAAGTTCTTTAAGAAATGTGAGCAGGCAGCAATGCATTTTAGCTTCATGTCAAAATATGGCAAATGGTTATGTAAAGTATTAAGTAAAGCAGTTAACAAAAAGGAAGATGAAAATAAACAGCCATTCATACATAGGGCACCATGCCCGGGAACTCTGGGCACCTATGTAAGTAAAACTAAAAATATATTATGATTAATAAAAGAAAACAGCTATTAGATACATTCCAAAATTCTAGGCTGTAGAACAAGACATTTTGGCACAGCTTTGCTGATTGGCAGCCCATGCTAAAGACAGACCCAAGACTGCAACAGAGTGAGCGCTGCTAGTCAGGACAGAGCAATGCTAACAGGAGCTCTCTGCAGATGTTTACACAGTTCTTGCCCTCAAGACTATATTTAACAAGGACCTGCGCATTTTTTTTTCAGGAATATCACAATCTGAACTTTACAAAAACATCACCACTTCTTTATGTTACTAAAGCAGGACAGAAGAGGGTGGATTTTGACACGTTAACAACTCCAACATTTTGGAGATCAATGTGCCAATGAGCAAATAAGGAAGAAACCTGGCTACAAATAGGAATTAGAAGGATTCCTCACAGTCCAAAATACACTTGTGAAGCACAGAAATATGTAGTTAAGAGCACTGAATTGTGTTTTTATTCTTGGTTTTTGCTTTGTGCTCATCAGCTACACACAGGGAAGTGAGAGCACAGACACAAGCCTAAAACTCAAATTATGCTGATGAACAGGGCTCAGCCAGAGCTTGAGCAAGAAGTTCCGGAAGTATTAGACTTTATCACAATCAAGTTCCTCTTGTCCTTAAAGGTACCAGCTCAGTCCTCAGTCTTACAGTGCAGAACTAGTGGCCTTAAAATAAATCATGTTTTGGACCACTCTTAGGTGGTCCAAAGCTGTGTCCAGTTCTGGGCTTCCCAGTGCAAGAAAGATATGAGACTGGAGAGAGTGCAGGAATGGGCCACAGGGCAACCAAGTATCTGGAGCATCTCTCACAGGAAGAGGGGCTGGGAGCACCATGAGGAGTTAGGCTGAAAAGGAGAAGCTTCCTGGGGAATGATATATAAATATCTGATGGCAGGAGTAAAGCCAGATCCAGGCTCTTCTCAGTGGTGGCCTATTACAGGCCCAGAGGCAAAGAGAACAAAAAAGAAGAGAGGAAATTCCCTTGAACCAAAAGAAAATCCTTGGTTATCATAAGGGTGACCAAACGCTGAACACACTGTGGAGTTTACAGCCTTGGAGATAGTCAAAAGTTGACAGGACATGGCTCTGAACAACCTGTTGTAGGCAATCCTGCCCTGTGCAGAGAAGCAATGCCTTCCCACCTCAGCCACCCCATGGTGCCTTGATTCTGTGGAAATGATGCCTCAGGTTTTAGCTTTTCTATTTCTCAGATTCTGTACTGCTTTAGTGTGCATTTCTCAGCTTCATGCTAGGGAATAGTAAGCTCTCTTCACAGAGGAGGTAGGCAAAACAATTCCTTCTCTAGCTGGGAACCAAGGACAAATGATCCAAACTTCAGGCCAAGGGCATAAAGAACGGTGGACTGAAGAGAGAAAAACAAGAAGGATGGGACTTCATGGGTTAAAGCTATAACTGGACTATTAACTCCAATATGCAAATGGACCAAAACTTATAAAATATGAGACCCTGTGACTGGTTGTTCATTTTGGTTCATCTTGGTGCAGCCCTGGCTGGGCTCTTGCACTGCCCAAGGTGGATCTATTGAGGCCTTCTAATAAATCCCTACTTTATTCTTTAACTGCATCTAGTCTCTGCTCTTGGTCAGCCTTCAAGACATCAGAACCAACAGCAAACCAAGAGCGGAGAGACACAGATAGATTGCCACTAAAATAATCACAGCAGGGCTCTTTCTCAGGTTGGCTGATACGCTCAAAACAAGAGAGCTATTTTTCATGATGGCATCCTAGATTTTATAATGCTTAACTGAGCAGTTCTTTGTAAAAAAGGATAAATTCAAAAGGTAATTTCCTCCCTTACACCGTAAAACACTAGAAAGATTTCCAAATTTCTTAAGCTCCAATTCGTCTCATTGCAAATTTCATGGAAAATAAAATTGAAAAAAATAAAATAAAAATAAAACTTAAATGAAGTAATATTTTAAATAGGAAAAAAACATTAGCTAGTTTTTTTGTCCTCTCTAATTCCTACTCATATTTAATAATACACCAAAGCAACACTGACATTGAATGGATTTAGGCTCCCTGTTAGGAATATTTGTTCAGGGTTAATTAGCATGGCTGAAGACCAATCTTAATAATTGTTTGTTGCTTCCACTGGAGGCAGGTTTCCCTCACAAACAAAGTGGCATCTTGGAGTTTCAGACTGAAGCACAGAGGTGAGAGTAGTTACTCTCTCCACGGGATGAACAGGAAAGCCTGAGCATGCAGCTGCCTCATGCAGCCAGGTAGGAAGTGCCTCTGTCTCTCCTGTGGCAACCAAATAAAGTTGTCAAAATTATTTTTAAATAATGATAAGGTATCTAAACCAAATACTGTATGGAAAAATAAGGAATATATCAGCATTTAAAATGTATATGCTGCAGAGCATTTTTACTGTCATTTCTTTAAGAAAAGCAGATCTAATTAGCTGTATCTCCAAAGTGTTTACCTAGCATTTTTATTATGTATTATAACATTTTGCTTAGAGTTGACATTTTTATTCTGACAAGCACTGTCTGGAGAGCTCTCAATAAATAATACATTTACAATTTTCAGTAAATAAGCACTGGACACAAATCATTATCCTTACTTACAGCTGCCCCTCTCTAATAGTGCTTTTACAAGTAAGGTGACTATTCAGTCTAATGCAATACTCTCAGTGCTGGGAAGATATTTTCATTCATTACCCCAGTCACAAGCACTTAAAGCACTTTTAGGCCCTGTTGCAAAACAGCAGGAATGGCAAAGCAAGTAAGAACAACTTAAACTAAAGTCCATCACCAAAGAAATCTGAGGCCATTCACCCTCCAGAAGATGGAAAATACAATGGCATACAAGATCGGCCATGTTCAAGCCCATTTTTTTCCCTTGAATCCTTATATTTATTTACAATAGCAAATTTTAGGAAGGAAAGTATCACAGTCTAGTCCCTACTATTAACTTGATGACTACAAAATGTATTCCAATTGCCATTTTAAAGCATAATCTGATCATAACGTTGTTTGCATCACAGAACATCAGAAACCAATGAAGTTTGAATTTATTTTTCTGTTTCCAAGATCATGCAACTGAAACAACTGTCCATATTTATACACTCTACCACAGAGATCATTGTCAGTTGTACCTATTCATACTGATCTTGCCTTTTTTACTGCCCCTAGGAAAAAACTGGTTTTAAGATATGTTTTTTTTAATAATGCTTTCACAATAATAATAACATGCAAATAATGTAAAGATATTAGATGTCTGCCCATGTCTAAAAAGGAGACAGAAGTGTAGAGGAACATAGTGCAGAAAATTATATAAGAAGGAAGCATTGGGAACAATTTATCATGCAATAAAAATAAATCAAATTGTATCTAACATTGGAGAATGTCAGAATTGAGGGGTTACAGTGGGATTAAAGAAAAAATAAAAATGAGATGATTTCTTAAGGTAAGACATTGGAAAATAGATCTCTATGGAGGAACTGACTGGAATGGTCAGTAGAGGATGGCAAAGAGAAGATTTCAGCCTTTTTCAGTGTAATCTGTCCTGTTCAGGGATAATGAGAACAGGGTAGAGGCATATTTGTTCCAATGGGAAGGATTTTACTCATCTCACGTATTCTAGTTTGAATAAAGATGTTTCTTCAATGTAGTATAAGAATCTCAAAACAGTGAAAGAAAATACCTTCTCAAAAATAAAGAATTTTCACGGCTAGAATGGATGCACCAATCTTCAGAACTGAGTCCTGAATTTCAGACTCTTCCCCTATCAGGATCAATTTTGTTTGCCAGCATAAGCAACAATTTTGTAGAGATGCACAGGTTCAAAGCCTCAAAAAGAGAACAACCTGCATTGGAAAACTGAACCTCCAGAAAAGTAGAAGCTCCATAAAATTCCATGGATCTTACAGTAACGTAAATGTATGACAGTAACCAAAGTGTATATTTTTCCTGACAGGTTCTCAAAAGGCTTCCATCAGACTCTCCAGTTCTTAGTTCTAAGAACTAAGAGAGGACATGAAAACATCTCAGCAAAGCAGATGGCCCAGCTAATCTATTCACCTATTCATGCAGATCTCATTCTCCATGATACCCATGCAAAAGCCTTTGCTGTTCTCCATTTGTGTGCCATGAAACAATTTCAAAACCAAGGAAAGTGAAGTCTTCAAATGTAGCATAAGACATACTGGAAAGTGATGAAAAATTCCTATATCCACACAGAACCTGTGAGCAGTGATTAGATTCTCAAATGCTACAACAGTGGGTAAGGCTGTAGTTTAGGCAGTCAGGTAAATACAAATATGAGCTGGAAAGATGGCAAGATGTGCCAGTTTCTTAAATAAAAATTGTGAGATAACATTTAATCACAAAATACTATCCCCAAAAATTTAAAGGATATAAGAAAGTGAATAATCAAAAATGCCTAAATTTCAGTCAGAATGATAAATTAAAAAATGAGACTAAATATTAATGGCCAGACATAGCATGGTTACACAGGCTGAGTCTCTCTTTGCAAAAAAAGGAAAAAAAATATTATTTAAATGTATGATGCATTCTAAATTTATTAAATGAAAGCACATTAACGTAACAAATTTCTGATAGAAAAATCAAATACAGAAGGGAAATGGCTGCATCTTCCCTTAGTTATCAGGAAAATAACACTAGAAAACCCTTCCTTTGTGGTAATGTCCCAAAAAAGGTCCAAAATTACTTTAACACATTAAGACATAGGAATTCACTTTAGACTTCAGCAAAAGAAGTATTAGAAATTTTATGATCTATAAGATGTCAATAAATAGAAGAATTATTTTTTTGAAACAGTATCATGTATTGCAATGAAAAAGTGACCAAGTGATTTTACCAAGATAATTGGAATTTAAAAAAAAAATGAAAAGAGAGAGAGACACATAATAAGATGTATTTAATTATATGGTAAGGAGGTAAATAATGGAAGAAAACAGCAATTTAGGAAAATGTGCTTCCTATCTCTCCTTTAACTTGGTCTGAGTCATCTATTTATTTTCTGGACATTTGGGCTATTTGCTCATTTTGTTTTTATTTTGGAAGCATGTCTGGAGTTTAGAAGAAAAATTCCCTTTCTCAGATGCCACTATATATGCCTTCCAACAAAAAGCAAATAAGAGATAAGTATTAAATGAACGATATGCACAACTGATCCTCAATTTTCTTAGCAAAAGTGATTTTTAAGAAGAAAAGGGATCCATAATGAGGATAGTACCGAGCAGATAATGGCAGAGTTTTTCAAAGGTGATGAAAGGATTTGAAGAAGGTGAGCTTTTCATATCCAAAAAGAAATGCCAGTGACCATTTGCAAATTTCATTATTTGATGAATTTTTTTTTATTACATTAGATAATCCTAATGCTAAAATCCAGTAATATTTTTGAAGTCTTGAAAAAAATATCTTTATCCATCAAAAAAAAAAAAAAAGGAAAAAAAGACGAAGAAGGAGCATGGGTCTATAAACACCAAGTGTGTTGGGACAGCCAAGGACACACCTTCATCAGGAGAAAGTGTGGGTATCCAGCACACCACAAGACAGATAACTTCAATTAAATCTGTGCAAAAATTCTTTAAAACCATTTTAAAATATTTACTGACCACAAATGGTCAGCAGTTCACTTCTAGGACTTATCCACCAAAGAAAACTCCTGACATGCAAGGTCCTCAAAGGTTATGCTTAAAAGTGTACTAAAAAAAACAAGTGCTCATGTGTGGCAGGCTTAAAACAAAGCCACAAAATATTGGAAACTCTCCATTCATTTAATACAATATAATGCACACAGATTCTTAAAAAAGAACCTAAAACAAACAGAATTAATAAATAAGTAAATAAATAAATATAACAATGGCAACCCAAATTGTTTGCCAATGTCCACTTATAAAACATGGTATGTGAAAGTTTAAGTTTTTTTACTTCCCCATAAATAAGCAGTAAATTAATGGATTTGTGTGTGCAATACTTCAATACATTTATATTATATTCCGATATAATTATTAGAATGATAGAAAGCTTTATAGGGGAATTGTTAATCTATTTTAAGTCAGTATAACAGAAAGTGTTCAGTTATTATTAACTCATGAAGCTGGAGAAAAAAAATAACAAAAATCAGAAAAACCACCTCTACAGTGTAAGATTTTTCTTACTGCATACAGAATTAATAATACATGTGAACCCTTAATTTTTAATTTAAATATCCACCCATATATCCCTCCACAGAGAGAGAGTACAAACAGGTGCACATGACAGAGAATAGATGGAAATTTATGAATATACTACTCTTTATATAGATGTTCATTATTCCACCATGCATACATAGAAATCTTTGATCTCTGAATGTTCAACTATGGTCTTCAAGGAGGAAACAAGAATGGGAGGCACTTCATAAAAAGCTCGTGCTAGAATTGTGAACTGAGCTTGGTTGAAAAATGATACTGTATACATTGCTCTGAATCAAGGTCAAAAGTGAATTAGGAATCCAGGCCCTGAGTAATGAGGGCTTAGCACTTAGCAGAAATGACATGCCCAGTTTCCAGCTCAGAAGTGCCAGCTGACCTGCCAACCTAGCATTCCAGATCTGAAAGGGAGAAATCTGCTCTCCTCGCTACAGACAAGATGTGTACTACTAATTATTGCTCCTAGAGGCTTATGATGAGCTACAGTAGGATAGTTGTCTGGGAGCCAATTCTCAGCATAGAATTTGGGCAGCCCAGGCTGTAAATCTGCCTCACAAAAGTAACATAAGCAATATTCAAAAAGAAAAGTCTTTTCCTTGAAGGGGACAGAAAAGGAGAGAAGCAGTTAGACCATACTGTCTAACAGAAATTCTTCATTTTGAGCTGTGAAGAGCTTTAATACTTGATTGTACTATAGGATACTTCCAAAGAAAAAGGCCAGTAAAACAATCCTTCAGCTCATAGAATAACTAAGATGAACCCAAGTTATCCAAGAGGCCCTAGAGTCTAATGTTGTTGATTAAATTAGACACCTGTTCATTTCTGACCTCTTCTGTCTTATGAGAACACATGTCAGCAAAGTCTTTACATACTCAAATTAACTCTAAATATTTGCAGCATTCTTTTCTTTTTCAATTTTCTCATCAGTTTTCTCATTTGCAAATCATTACAAATTAAGACGTGGGAATGCCTTACTGTACAAAAAATGCAAATACTGGACCACAAAGTCAAAAAAGATGTTGTTTACCCTGTAATGTTGGTAATCTGTGTTCAGACTACAAATAAAGCTAAAACCATACCTAAGGTATATTCCTGTGTGAGGCACCCATGTTCCCACACCAAGCACAAGACATGACACTGGCTGAAGCACTATTATTAAAGAGAGATTAAAACAGCTGTACATTATGCTGAAGCACTCACTCTTCCCTTTACAAACAGACGGTCCTGGATTACAAGCAGCACTTGACCATTTAAATCACTACAACAACCAGATTTAACCAGCTGGGCCATATTCTCTTAGGCAATGCCTGTTGACCTCCTCAGTCACAGCTGCTCAGATGAAATTCTCATTAGACAACTTATTTTCAGGAGCCAAAGGACTCTGATTAAATATATCTACTTAGACACGATAAAGTCTCCCAGTATATATTTCTTTTCCAGTGTTATGAGGTACAACAGAGACAACAAGGAGTATATACAAGCATAGCAAACACCTAATATCTGAGTTCACAGAACAAATTATTTAAATGTTTGGTCCCAAAAACCTGTATTTCACAAACTCAGATGATATAGATGGACCAGAAAGTTACTCTATAACAATATTAAAAGAGAATTTTCGCTGTGTTGGCATGGGGTTAGATCTGTTACTGGAATTCTTGAGTTCTTTACTCCACACTTTACAATTAACCTGACATATGACTGTGTGTTAGCCCAAATCCCACAGCTACATCAGTGGTCAAGGAGGTCATCCCTATAAATGAGGCTAACATGAACTATTACACTCTTTTAAAGGAGATACACAGGACTAAAAGCCCCACACCACAGTATACAGTAAAAACACACTTACTCCATTTCATTCATTAAACCCATTATATTATTCTCTCTATTTTTTTATAAAACAGCAGGTATTTTTCCATTTGGGTAAGCAATTTTGTGACAGGGCAGGACTTAGTACACAAAGAGCTCCTCAATTACATTGGTTGCATACTATTTTAAGAAAAGGACTGCATAGAAACATATTTTAAAGGATAGATGTTAAAGAGCATCATGTATGGTAAGTGTGTGATCAGGCTATTATTAGGCAGTTCAAAAGACACTGTAAAATGACAAAACAATTTCATAATCTCAGACCTCATATCTCCAACTGACTGCACAGAGCTGAAACAAAGTTCAGTCTTAAAATAGTAATTATTTTTAACATTTTATTTTAATCAAACAAGTACGGAGAGTACTTCTTTTAAATTCAGAGAAACCTCTGAATACCGAATTGGGTATTCAAAGCTGTTCTAAGAATTTTGATATTCCTGGCCTACACAGAAGTTTAGAAACATTAAACTTCCTAAGAGTAACACCCTGAAGAATTTCCAATCTCTCCATTAATTATTTTTCTGCACTAGTTTATATGGTACCAGTCTGTACCGTTATTTTCTGTAAAACATAAGTAACGTTTTTTCCTATAGAAAACAGTGGATTAATGGAAAATAACTTAATGAAGAACCATAAAATCATCACAGAATGGCCTGGCTTGGAAGAGATCTTAAAGATCATTTAATTCCAGCCCCGGTGCTGTAGGCAGAGACACTTTGCATCAGACCAGGCTGCTCAGAGCTCCATCCAACCTGACTTTAAACATTTCCAGGGAGGGGTGTCCACAGCTTCTCTGGGAAACCTGTGCCAGAGTCTCACCACGCTCACAGTGAAGTGTCTCATAATATCTAATCTAAACCTAACCTAAACACGAAGATACAGTCAAATACCTTTGAACTTGCAGGCAGACTTTAGAATAGCTTTCCATTATAATGTGGTCCATAAAAGGCAAGATTATTTTATGGATCAAAAATGACCTTTATTTCAGCTGATGAGAACACATAGTGTGGAAGGCTCTGACTCAGAGAGAGGGATCTCTCTGCTCTGCACTCTTTGAACAACCAGTGTATACCAATACAGGGAAGCGCAGAAAGTTCTTGAGAACCCATAAAAAATAAGCTATGAAACGCTCGAATCCCTACAGAAAGATACTATGTTTAAACTTTTTTGATGCACATTTTTATTAGCACACCATCCAGTACACTCCTGGAAAAGCCTTAGCTGTGGTGTCAATATAATCAACAGCAACTCCAGCACTCCCGCAGCAAAGTACGAGCCAAGACCTTTGATTAGCATGGGGTGTCGAACGACTGCTACCGACTGCAGAAAACAACTTTGCCAAAGTAATCTTTAAAATAGTTTTCCTAGCCTAACCACCAAATCTAAGAAAGCAATTTTTAAAAGAGTGATCTTTACAGCTGAAAACAGACAGATGGTAGTAAAGAATCTGGGACATTCTCTCTTTAGAGATGTTTCACCAGCTTCAGAAAGGACACCTATAGAACACACTGGCATTTAACAATTATGCCAAGAAATTTGGAAGCCTACTTCCATCACTACATGATTTTATTCCATATTTAAACATATTATTGTATCAGCTTCAATTTTAATTGAAATCTGCATTGCTACACGAGGCCAAGGGAACTTAAAGTACAGTGTTTGAAGTGCACTGTGACATATAATGAAATTGAGTAGGCAAAATAATTCTGAACTCGTTCTATTTCAAAGAAAAAAAGAATAACAAAGTTCTACTGTCTTTTGGTTCTACTGCATTATAAATATTCTTCCTGGGTTATTTTTAATGCCACAAAACTGAACTGGGAAAATATCTAAGAGAATCCACACAGATGCCTCCGCACCTGTTTTTCTATTTCAGAGCCTCCTGCTCTCACAACTTCGCTGATTCAAACTCATGTATGAGCTCATAGATTAAAAGGTATTGTTGCAGAACCAAGTAAGACTTCATTCTACTTAAAAAGGGGAGAAATTGTCATGATGGCCCCTGACTGTGTGCACACATACACTGATAAACTCACTCTGCAATTCTGTTTGTTTCCTACCATGGCCCAAAATCTTTGCGAAGTCAATGAAAGCATATGAATAAGGACTGGCTACATGAACTGCCTTAGCACTCAAAGATTTGTCCTCATTTTTATCTCTGTTTTAATACTTGTAACAATATCTGAGGAGACTGGAGAGAAAAAAAAATATTTCTTCCCCTGTAATTCTAGCTATATAGGTCAGAACTATGTACTTTTACACTTAAAATGTTTCCCATTCTCCTAGTTACAGATGCCGAGTTATTAAAGTGATGAAAGATGAGAATTTTTAAGGCAAAACAAACCAGCTCATGTTTTATTCATTCTTATTGTTAAAAATAAACATTTGTCTTTTAAAAGAAAGAGAACAAATATGACTGAAGAATATCCCTCACAAGTCCACAGCCAGTTAAGAATTCATCATAACCTTTCAAGTAAGAGTTGAGTTTTCACCAAATCCAACATTCTTGCTTTGACTCACAACCAAGACAGTTTTAAAAGTTTTTAAAAACTGGCACATTTGTCTAAAATCCCTAATGGATCTCAAACTACCATTGCCATGGAGACCTGTGAATAACTTTATCCTAGCCTTTGCCAATTATGCAGTTTTATGGACCTCGATACCCAACACATCCTTCATGCCATAAAAACTACAGGACTGGTGGGGGTGGGGAAACTGCATCAATCTCATCCAGCACATACCTTCTTGCTCAGTCCTGGTCATTTCTTCTAGTTTCTTCTGCTTCAGTGTGTCCACCACATCTGCTAGGCTTCCCTTGCGGCGCTCGGGCGTCCCGAAGTTAACACTGGTCATTAGCTCGCTGCGGTCGCGACCTCCTTCGTCGGGCTTGTTTGGTGAGGTAGAGGTATTTCGGAAGGAATATAGGGAACATAACTTATTACTCTCTGACTCCTGCAAAGAAACAAAGCAAAGTCAAAACATGGGCTCTTCTCTCATGGCAGAAGGATCTCAGGCAGGCAAAAGCTGAAAGCATTATTTTTGATACTAACAAGCCTATATCTATACTTCAGTTTATAAATTGAGCGTTATTATCTGAATTTCTTTGTTTCAGTACTTTACATGGGCATTTTTGTCCCTAAGTCCAGTGTTTTCCATGTTTCTAAGATACATACTTCATGCCTGAGATCATCTTCATCAAGGATTTCCCTTGTCAGGAAAAAGCCACTTCAACACTTTTTAACAATTGATGTGTTAGGCTTTTACAGTTTTCTTTAGTTCCTTAATTAAGGACAATATACATAACACTAAGGAAGGACAAATTATTCCTGGATAAATCCTCAGCTAATGGAAAACAGCATAACTTTAAAGCTAAAGAAAGTGTTAGGCCAACAATGACCCAGGAGGAAAGAATCTATTTCACAATTAAGTCAGGTTAATGGTATGTATGTATCCATGCACATTCACCACCTTTCAAATTAAATTTAAATTTTTCTTAAAGAGTGAATGTCACAATGCTTCTAATTAAAGAATGGAGATCTTATTTTCAGGCCAACATAGGCAAAAATGAGCAAGGAAATGAAGTTAAGGCAACACAAGGTATGCCAATACACAGGTACCAAGACTACATCTATCAGGTATGATACAGTCAAAAAACAGAAGTAAAAAGCATCCATCTCCCTTATCAATAGATAATGCTTATTTGAGCAAAAATTATTTTAAAAAAAAAAAGGTATCCAAAAGCAATGAGTAATGACAGTTCTCAATTTTATGATATCACCCAACAGTGAAGCCCTTTCTGAACTTCTCTGGCTCAGACTTGTCATTTTCTCAGTCATGCTTGCAACATTCACTGCATCTCTGTTTTCACAATTTCAGCTAAAAAGAGAAGTTGTTCTTGGATTTGTCCTCAAAAATTCAGACACAAGAATTTCTCACATACTTTCCTTTACAAAATTACTCTTCTATTTTAATTTTTAATAATTACAGGCTAGGAGTGTTAAATATTTTGGGCAAAAAGCTATTGATTTTTTAATGTTTCTTTATGGTATGCCTAGAAATGTCAGTGTGTATATTAGATTCCATGAAGCATACTTTGTTTAAGATTTAAGAGCAATTATAGTGGCAATAGATTTAAATATTAAGAAGCTAATTAATAGTCTTGTCAAGAAACATTCATGCAATGCACAGTGTTTCCCATAACAATAATATTCCTGCTACTTTATGAGCTGAAAATACCAATCTTCAGAACACTGAAGAAGGCTAGAAAGCATTAACCATCAGCTACACCACAAGACACAAATCTTTGTGTTGGTCTGGAACAGATTAGGAAATAGCTGTGCAATGTAACAGGAGGAGCAAGACCAGCAAGGAGCAAGCTGGGTGACTCGGGGCTGGGGACTGTGCAGGAGGAGGTGGTGACACATCATCTTCAAGCACAGCGGTCTGTGATCAGCACAGCACTGCCACCATCACTGGAGAAGGAGGCAGCATTTGCTAGGGATGTTGCAAATGTATTTATTCACTAAGACAGGAAATCAGAAGACACTATATCTCATCCCACTGGTAGCAGCCCCTCATCAACACAGTAGGAGCGACAGAGGTTTTGCAGGCACAAACAGAAAGAGAGGTGACATGGAATAAAAATTTTATCTTTGTATTTTCAGCAAATAAACATTAACTAATTTTTTGTTCCATCAATTTGTATTCACTGAAGAATCAAACATCACAGAGAACAATATCTTAGACCAGGTACAGAGATTAACTTATTTAGCTGTCTTCAAAATGGAAAGCTTTCATACATTTAAGTCTTTCTAAGAAAAACTACTTTGTATTTTTCTTACAATGAAGATGGAAAGAGCATCTTTAATATTTTTCAGATGTAAAGCCTGAATTTCTATAATCCCTTTCCTCAATGAGGAATTAATACTGCAGACTTCAATACTTTCACCTTTGAGGACAGTACAATTTAGTCATTTTAGAGGTGTTTTTTCTCAAGAGAGCAACATCCTCTTACAGTTCATGAAGTACATCCATCAGGCTCAATGCAGGGGTTTCATGCTCTCAGCAAGGAACACTAAATCTATTGTTTAGGCTGGAAACAAGAAGATAAGGCAAATCTGTGGAGTTAGGAATAACGGAATGTTCTTCCTCCTGATAACCTCTCCTGTTCCCCATCTGGATGCATACATGGTCCAGCATAAGGTTGCTTTGCTGTAAGGAAAGACTCCCCTAGTCCTGCCTCCATCAGGCAGCACATTCACCCTTCTTTTTCTTGCCCAAAAGACTGCAATATCCACAATGGAGATGTGACAAGATTAAACTCCACATGAATGAAGCAGATTTATGGAAGTGAGGCAGAATGACTGCCTCTGCAAGTATGAGGGTTTGTCCAATTAATGAACTAATCTATATTGCCAGTTTTGTGGATAATTAAAATGTAGAATAAAAATAAAACAGAAAATGCATTTGTAATATTTCTGGTTCTATTTAGGCCTGGGGCACATAGAGCAGGTTTTATTGACCTCACATTAATGGCTAACCAAACAGACCAAAACACAAGGGGGTAAGGGAAATATTCCTGTTATTTTTTACTCTAGAAAGTTAACTCAACTGTACATGAAGGGAAGTTGCTACTGCATCATTCAGCTTCTTGAAAATGAAGTAAATGTTGCATCAAATTTATGAAGGATTTTAATTTCCATGATGGACCTTACAACCTTTTGCAGACAGATTGTCGGGGCATGTCAGGCTTGTCCCAGCACCTCACCCACTGCAAGACCAAAAGTGCAATTATCACATACATCAGATGCAGACCTGGCCATGCAGAGACCCTCCTAATACATCCAGGTGTCCTCTGAAAAGTCTAGTAGATCGTGTGTGCTGTCTGAAAGTAGAGGGATATCACCTCTACAAATGGTTTCTTGGTCCTCTTGCTCTAATGCATAAAACACTTTCCCTAGAAAGTCTGGAGTTCAGATGAAAAAGAGCCACCATGCTTCCTAAATTAGAAAAAGACCATGAATTCATGGTTAGGAAAGGAGAACCTGGTTGTTTTGAGCATGAATATGGAACAAATCAATACAAACACATCTTTTATCCTTAATAAGCTTTTTGAAGCCACCTTTTACAGAATGAGAAATTCCCTCTTTGTTTGATCTGAAGAGAGAAAAAGAAAGGATGCTATTAAGGGGTTTTTTTATGTATTTTCCAAGGTCATGGAAGAAGTAAATACAAGTAAAGTGCCTAGCCAAGATCAACCCAAGTGTTTTCATTTTGCAAAATCCAAATGAGAAATCCATCAGCACTGATGAAAAATTTCTATACAAGTCAGCTTTTCTCAGCATCACTGATAAAAATGAAAAATTAATAATAAAATATGACTGATATGAATATCCACTTAATGTATGTGGACACAATCTGGTGCCCAAATTGATCCAGTAGCTCCATAGTACAATAGGCAAGGGACCTATCCATGGATTCTCAGCTTTAAAATTAATGTATTTCTGTAAAAATGGTACTTTAAGTCTAAACTTGAAATGATGTCTTCAACACATAAGATTTCCCTTTGAAACGTACATTTTTCGTGGTGTACTATTCTCACCAATTTCAGTGATTTCCAGGTGAGGCGAAGGGAAATATGGAAAATATAATCAGATAAATAGCAAACATTTAGACTATGGATAAAATATTTAACACAGGGCATGCTTCTTCAGGATCTCACTGGATTTTTTTTTTTTTGCTGGATTTATAAATCTACCCTCCCATTTACACAACAATACTGGATAATTGTAGAACTGTTTATGCCTGTAGCAGAATGCATAAGGGACTGCACAGGGATATTTGTCCACCACAATAGCAGCCTTTCCAGGCTGGTCTCTCACAATTGGCAAACCATAAAATTTAAAGACACCTTATTAAACAAAAAAAGAACAGATATGAAAGCTTAAACAACATATACAATGATTTTCTATCTTAATCTTTGTCTGCGTCAGGTAAAAATGCCTAAAGTGGCAAAGCTGTTTAGTTGCAGAGATGACTAAGCCAGAAAATCTTACTGTCCTGAAGAGACAAACTCAGTTTTGGACAACTATTTCAGCTGCTTACTATTCAGCAGGGGCAAAATTGAGTCTAGTTTTGAAACGTTGGGGTTTCATATCAAGGTAAATAAATGGCATTTTTCCTGTCTACATTTTCTTGCCAGCTCATTAGCACAGCCCAAATTTCATTACTGATCATTCAACTCACTGTGGTTAGCACTTTGACAAAATTCTCTGTTATTATAACAGCTTAAATACCAACATATAGGCACTAAAATTTAAGGATTAAGTTCAAAGAATAAAAATTGAGAAAAATAGATGCACAAAATACAGAACACCCAAAAGTGGCAAGGTACGGGCATTAAAACACTATGGATGACTCATTCAGGGATACATAACCCCTGCATGAAATCATACTTTACTTTTAATAAAACCTCCACCTTTCTTGCATGTCAATTGGAAAACAACATACAAAGTTCCAGAACAACACGGGGAAAGCTTTCCTAGGTCTATCCTTGGACTTTTTCATGCTGGAAGGACAATATACTTTAAGCAACCTCAAATTTCCTTGGAATGCATGTGGTTCAACAACATTTTCCTTAGTGTCACCAGCTTTCCAGGCTGCCTGTTGTAAACAAGTGACCTGTTGGCCATTTCTTTTAGAGTTTCTGTGAATGGCTCAAGCTTTGGGAAGGGCAGGAACAATTCTGAATAATTACAAACAACTTGGTAAAAATAAAGACAGGGACTCTGTGACTACACACTTGGTATTTTCTTCACACACCACAATAATTCCTTTAAAACTGTTACATTAAGATAATATGTAAAGATAGTTCAGCAGGCCTCTTACTCTGAGAAAATTAATTTTTAGCAAGTGCATTCACTAAATTTCACAAGTTACATGGGTTATATACTTCAAAAAGATAGCTGATGGTTTCTGTAAAAAGAAAGGAAAAGCCTTATAGGCTCTTAGATGTTTCTACTGAAAAGGGACTGAACAAATAATAATCATTTTCTTGTTAATGTAAAAAAAAATTTCTTGTGTATTTAGATTGAAACAGTTTAAGTAGCTTATTTTCCATCAGCGTTCCCACTGGTTTTAACAGGATAAATGAGAGTACTGCATAAAATGACAAAAATAAAGGTATTGATAGCTGAGCCAGTATTTTTCATATCGGGAAGCCAATATCTAAAGCAATACCTGCAAGCTGGATCGTGAGCCAACTTGGTCACCTTCTGTGAAGTCTTTTCACTTCCAAACTAGAGCAATCAGACACAAAATTACAGTTCTATTGGTGAGAGATTACAGGCTAAAAAGACAATTCAATATTCTTGTTCCTTCCTCCAAAGAAAAAAATACAGGGAGCTGTATTTAGGGGTTGAGATGCAACATCTCAGTTTGGGAACACCACAATCACGAGTGGAAATCTGGCTTGGGAAAAGATCTCTGTTTGGTGTCCTCCTAAGGGTTAAGGATAAACCAAGAGCCTGGTGAGCTGGATTCTCTTGTCAGGAGTCTTAAACGGGGGGAAGTGCAGAGGGCTGCGGATTTTAATGGCAGCATTTACGTTTCACGTCGGGAGGGGGGATCCTCTGGAGCTCTCTGAAGGTGAGAAAAGAGGAAACCTTGTGAAATGAAACTGAGGGCTGTACGAAATCAAGGTCACAGTGCTAGTTAGCAATTTAATAATAACTGTGATCAACTTTGATTGAAAGTTGACGACTGCAATCCCACTTAATAGCCAGAGAGAAAACTGTTTCTGTAAGAGTTCAACTGAAATCACAGGATGAATGGCCAAGAAGTAGAAAGCAAATATTACTAACATAAAATGTGTTAGCTGAATTGCTTATTTCCATGTGGATGAGGCTTTTCTGTTATAAAGGGATATTTATCTGTCTCTGCATTGAATGGGACACATGTAAACACCCCAGGAAAGTTGGATATCCAGAGTGGTTTTGATTCCAAGTACTAGAGGCATGCTGGCACTTGGAACTAGTCTGGAGTTAACATATAATGAAAGCAAATGTTTACAAAATCATTTCCAATCACTACATTAAATATGGTTTCCCATTTTGAGGAATTTAATTAAATAGAATTAAAATAAATTAAAAATCTAAGTGATCATTTCCAATTCTCATCTGATTAAGAAAAAAACACAAAAGTTTTATTAAGAAAGATTTATTTAAATCCAAGGCTTGAGAATGACTGCTATGAGCTATTGAGAGATCATTTGTTAAGTCTCAGCAAATTATGCTAGTGGGAGGGCAAATGGCAAGTAATGAAATAAAGCTTCAAGTCTTTTACTCAGCATTTACCCTGATAAAACTTATACTGATTTCACTGCTGAAGTATAGGCTAAATAAAATCTCTAAAGGCTTTGTATTCCATTTTTTATACACATCTAAAAACCTCAAGAAGAATCAACACAACAGTAAGCTCTAAGCCAAGAAATATTATGTTTAAATTTAGAATTAAAAAAAAAAAAAAGAAAAAAAGAAAATAACTTTAGATCAAAGGTTTGAAAATGAGTTGTCATAATAATCAAGCACACATAATCTAAGTATGGTCTTATGAAGCAGCCACTGCAAAACGAGCTGTCAGTTTGGAAGGCATGGGCAGGGACATTTTGTCTTATGTAAAATATATTATATTTTATATTATATTGCTTAACTGCAACAATCCCTTCCTACTCAGGTGTTGGAGCAAACCAGGTGAACCAACATTGGGTACACAGATTTCAGAAGGTTACAATTTTTCAGCTTTGTGATTCAAACGCTTCTCTTTACAAATGAGCAGCGATTTTGAACACGTTGAAAGGCACTTTGCTCCATTCCACAACAGAAAAACACCCCAAAATTTTTAAATACAATGACAGATCACTTCTATATGGCAATCAACTCAGCCAAAAATGATACTCATACAGTCATGTACTTTTGTAAGAGTTAGATGCTAAGGATTTCCTTAATTATTCAAATACCATCTGTCCTAACTCCCTGTGTTTACATTTGGTAATAAATCACAACAATATTGCGACTTTATGCCCTGCACTTTGGTTAAATGCTCATATTAAGGAAAAAGTAATGGACAGCCATTTACAAAATGATTATTTAGACTTACATTTTCATCTAAACTGAAACTAAAGAAGCATTGTGATCAGTCCCAGCTGATCAGCACTGTTTACCTCTTGGGTAAATAAAGACACATATTTTGTGATGCATGCTTATCAGAAGCTGCCAAATAAAACAAGGATTGTGTGGCTTGGATATTCAAGACCACTTTGTATATATCCAACTTCCCCCTTTTAGGTCATATTAATTGTCCAACTTATAAGTAGGTCTATTGTAAATATAAAATAAAATTTGTCTTTATGTTTTTAGCAATATCAAATGCACATGAAAATCCTCCTCTGTATATAGTTACATGACATGTAGTGCAAGCTTTATGTCCCTCTTTTAGCTTTTGCAGAGGAATGCATGCAGGAAACCAGACTGCTGCATTGAGTACTTGTATTTCTTTAAGGTAAACACTGATGAAACATTTGGAAGATTGAAATAAAAACAAGAAATTTATGAGACATAAAGGTATCACATAAAATTGCTGTGAATTACAATAACATTGGCTGAATCCCAGAACAGATAATCCTTATAAACATGCAGGAATGTTGTAAACTGTATATGAATGTCAGTGATACAGTACATTAGGAGATTCATATTACACTTGGTGCTGTGTAAGTCTCAGTCTCTGGATTTTTCATGGCCTCAAAGATTAAAATAAATATATGTAGTATCTTTCCTTCCTCCATGAAGATATTTTATGTACACAGTTTTATTATGCTGAACAAAGATACCAAAGTCTGTTTTTTCTTGAGCTGTCAAAGTACAAAAGAAATGCAAAAAGTCCTTGCACAGATGTAGTAAAGTGCTGGATTTTATCTTTTGGCAGGTGCTCAATATGCAGCCCACATAATCACATGTTAATGACTGGAGTGTGTTAATCAGCATGCATACCTGATTCCTTCTTGCCCAAGGAAAAAAAAAATTAACAATTTAGAACGTGTTAATGCTTCTACTTTTGAAAAAATTCATGTCAATATACAGAAGTGAATTAAAAAGTTTTCAGAAATTGCTTCATAAAAATAGGAAATGTTAAAATAGGAGAAAGGAATAAAATTACTACAGATTTAGATGAACATAAACCACAAGTCTTTTGCGAAGAACTCAGGTGATGATTAATTCTGTTTAAACACAGTTCACCCTAGAATATAGGGAAAGGTTTAAAATAGACTGTGCATTTGGAAAAGAAAAATTATACAATGTCGAAATGAAAATAAAACAAATAAAACAAGCATGCCAACAAGAACAATTATTTGATTCTTCTTCAAATAAAGTTCAATTTTATATTTCACCACCTCCAATAAACACATTATCCTGCACACTTCTAGGGAACTGTTTTATTGTTTTTAATATGAAACGTTAACATCTTTTTATGCTAAAGATAGTAAAACAAAGTCCTTGATATTTTAAACCTTTAGACATGTGCTTAACATTATAGTTGCTGGTAGTCCTAATAAAGTAAAGTTAAGCACATACCTGAATGCCTTCTGAATCAGAACAACATGCTTAAAAAATAATTAATTCTATCTTTTCTGCAATATATTTCTCATAGATGTTTATTTTATGGAAATATAAAACACCATATCCTCAGCTTTTACACACCCTTTAATTTCAGCCAAAACTTAGTACCCATGCAATTATGTATGTAGGTATTTATCTCTTTAGTTAGATAAAAATTCTAATGCACTACCTGGCATGCAGAAATAATATCACAAGCAGAGTAGAATTGCTTTCGATGATCACAAAACTCAGATTTGTACATGTAAATAACAGCTGCATGAGCAATTTAGCAGAAACAGAATTGCCAGAGTTTAGGGCATTTATGTTTGATGCATTTTATATGTTCATATTCAGCCCATAAAGGAACCAAAAATAAAATTTCAAAACATGTAATTGTATCTATAACTTTCAAGAATTTGAAGCCATGAATTTATATAACAACAAATTCACAGTGTTTAGCATGTGTAAATGTTTTTCAATGATCTTCCCTAAACACCTGAGTTTATTTTCCTTAAAGCGAAGAACCTTCAACATGAGAAGTTAATAACACAGAGCAGGAGGTGGGGGGGGAGCAACAGGATTGTGCTTGCTTTATGTAGAGACAGGAGCACCAAAATAAGAGCTTTAGGATACCACCTATTTCTGCCCTTCTGATGGCAGTAGCTTTGCTAAAGCTATATAAAGTAAAATGCGATACTCGGTGATTTAACATTATTTTAAAAGGAACAAATACATAGGATATTAAAAGATCTTCAATTTCTCTGCTGCATACATAAATCTGCTCTCAGTACTGCTGAGATGTACACACAGCCACAGTGGAAAGGTAGGAAGCCTTTCACTCCTTTGGCAAGAAGTCAACAAAAGATAGAGTCTTGACGTAATTATGAAATATCTGTCAATGCTGCCATTTGAGATAAAATCCAAAGAGATACAGTTTCTAAATCCGAGGGATCTCTGAATGATGTTACAAAATGTACAGGGAAACACAGCATATATTTGGAGACAATTAATTTAGTTTGTCTGTGTGTCTGTGTTTGGTTTCCCTCGGTCCCTGGGAAAGAACGCCCATCATTGAGACGGGGTTTGCTGCAGGGGTTCCCTGTGAGAGTCCCTCCCATCCAAATAATAGCAGAGCAAAAGAGATGTGCCTGCCCTCATCCAGTGCATGCACACACTGTCTCACTAACTCCCACTGCCAGCTGCCCTGGGGTCATGGGCAGGAGGAACAGCAGTGGGCAAAGGAAAGGGTCCAGTGACCATCTACAAGTGATCCCCACAGTGCCTGTGAGCTCCTCACAACCCCTGCTTGTTACATCAGGATTGGGGGTAGGAAAAGAACTTACCTCTCTGTGGATTAGTTACTGTTGGGAGCAGATGAGAAATTGTGCATTTTGGAGAAAGGGTCCAAATTTCTTTAGATTAAAACTGCTAAAATTTATCGTTCATGAGTCCCAAGTCTAGCCTTAATAGCATGGAAATACACCACCCCATTCCTCAAAGAAGGTAGTCACTTCTCCATCTAAATTTGTATTTTCTTGTTGGCCCTGCTTTCTCCTGATACCTCACAGTAAAAATTAAAACAAATCTTTGTAATTTACCTCATGGGCTGTGTGGGACTCTGTATGAAGATGGGGGCCATTCCTGGTTCCCCAGTGAGCAAACATATTAATATTTTCCATTTCTTAACATACTGACCAATAAATATATTACTGGGATACAAGCACTCAATTACTATTAAATTTATCAAAATTAAGTATTTTTTGGCCTTTCCTGCTCATCCTCTCTGTTGCCTTAACAGAGACAGATTTTGGATGCAATCTAAAAATTTTGTTACTTCCTTGCCTGCTTCTCACTGTCTCATTGGACAAGGCACAATACTTTCACCATTATCTTAGTACCACTTTGCCCTCTTCCCTAAAGTTTACCACAACTAATAGATATGGCCTTAACCTGAAATAGGTTTTATTTTCTAGTAGGGCTACAATCAGCAATAAATACCCAGAGATCCAGGTGTTTTCACACTAAGTTACAGTTAGAAAGATAAGTAAAATCTTTTCAGCTCAGTAATATGAATTTACAGAAATCTTTGGGTTGCTTTATCTTCCCCCCACTGTAATATCAAATTGGCTGGTGAAATGATACTGGCAGTATAAGTCATTACAGGTCTGACGTTACAGTTGTTACACATTGCTGAATCTGTCAAATGAAAAGGGAGCACAAAGGGAATTTCCAAATGCAGCTGCTATTTCCCATTTGTTAAATCCTTTTATTACACCATATAAGTACACAGCTGGGAAATACTATAGAGTAGGAGTTAAAACAAAATATTTTGGCTTCCAGACATTCAGAATACACAAAGGACTCAGTGGAAAGCAATGCCTGATATCAAAAGGGAGTGAAAGTTTGAAAACATTTCTAGCCAGTGTGGTTTTTTTCTGATAATGAACAATGTAGTTTAAAGGTATATTACATTACAGAAAGTTCTGCATGCCATAAATGTTAGGTAGAAAAGCAATTTTTTTTCACTAAAATTGCCCTCCTACTGTATCTTTTCTAAACTTGAGATCTGTATAGCCCTCGTAGCAAATTATGATGCATACTGTGTGCTCTTTCAAATTCCAGTGAACTCCTTAGTAGTTTTAAGGACAGAAAGGATGCAGGATTGTGCTCTTAATTAGATACCAGATAAAAGAGAAATTTTTCCTCCCCATATGTCGACACAGCATTCTTTGAATTTACTATCTTTTAAGCAGACAACACACATTATTGATGCATTTTAATGACAGCACTACTGTCTTTACTTTCAAAGTAAATGCTATGAACAGGTGCTTCTTCAAATCTGCTTCTAAAGGATCCGTCTGGGAAAGGTCAGAAAGTGCTTACCTTCTGGGAATTTGGGTTTATTAAGTAAAAAAGTGGCCACTGCCACAGCACCTATCTCAGAATTGCCCAACCCACCTTCTGGAATCTGTCTTTCTGGAAAGAAACATCTCTCCTCCCTCTAAGGAGTATGAACATGTTTTCATCAGGATAGTTGCAGGCCTCTCTAAATTCTTTCTTAGCAATATAAATGCCTGCTTGACTGAGATACTTCAGAGAAACTCTTTGCAATGAATGTAGACTTAAATGTTTGCTCATAAAGAACATATTTAAGTGAGAGGAAAAAATCATGAAAAATAGAACAAGGTGCTTAAATGAGGGTCCCTCAAGGAGAAAAAAAAAATTCCCCATGTCACTGTTGTAATCTCACAAGCTATCTAAGTCACCTAACTCTAAAGACACTTAGACCTTGCTCTGTACATTTAGAGCTCTTTTACTTGCAAACAAAACACATGTCTTAGTCTTCACTGGTAGCCAAGCCTTGTAAATTAGACCCAGCTCTGAGCTGGGAAGAAAAAAAGATCCATTTGGTTTAGCTGAGAGCTTGTGAAATAAGTCTGACATATATCCACTGCCAGATTTAAGCCTAGGGACTTGTGGAAACTGCTAATGATTTTCAGGACATTCATCTACATGGAATATTTACTGGAAAAAGGAGATAGGAAAACCAGAGTGCTAAGTCCCTCAAGCAAAGTTTATGCACCTGTTCTGAAACATGAGAGGCTGTGCAGTGATTCGTGCCTGTCCAGAGGTACAGCGAGTGTTGACATGACAGTGCAGCATGAGGAAAGGAAACAGAGATTGCTCTCTGTCACTGGGACTGCAAACCCCTCCAGAGCAATGTGAGCACAAATGATCACACTGTACAAGGGCCAACCATTTCACCTCACTCCAGGTCCAAGGAACAGGCTGAACCAAAAAAAAAAAAAAAAAAAAAAAAATGCATGGAAGGACTGCTGGAATCTAGGAGTTCCTTTCTCTCTAGGACACAGAGTAATTTTATCTATGATACTGGTGTCCTAATATCGAAATTCCAAGAGTGCACCTGCCTCTCTGAATGAATGGAGAAGTAGCTGATGAATTCACAGATTAACTTTTTCCATCAACAAACTGGATCAGTCCTTTCTAGTCTGCATGCAGCTTGTCCTCCTGACAACACAGAAGTTTAAATTATTCTAACACCCTTATTGCATAACTTGGGCAAAAGACTGGCTCTCAGTCCAAAATTCTGAATATAAGCCATAAATACAACTTACAAACTACTTTTCCAAATCACTAATCTATAATAATTTTTCTTTAAAGTGATTTTGCAGTGGAAGTTTTGCCTTCCTCATGACAGTCACCCAAATACCTAAGAATATTTTAGACCTGACAGAAAGTTCTGCACTGAGCTAAATTGTGCATTATAGATTAGATAGCATTTTTCTGGTTTGGTTTGATCTCTTGAATCAATTGGATTTTAGGAGAAAAAAAACCCAACACTATATTAACAAAATAAATCTTATTGTAGGGCTATTATTTAACTAACTCCAGACATGATAATAGGTACAAAGAACTCTGGTATCTCTGTTGATCAATGCATTACAATTATTGTATCTAGTCGAATTTGAAATTAATCCATTATTGTTAGTGGTGCTAAAAAGTTTCTGCAATTGTGTTTAACATTATTAAAATCTGCTGATTTGTACAGAAAAAAAAAGATTTGCTGAAAAATAATCTGATCATAGATATTTAATAGAAATTGAAAAATTTTGTGAAAATGCAAATTATTCTTTTTAAGCTAACTGTCTGAATTTAAGGTTTTTGAAAGTCACTTTCCAGAGAGTCTGGAATTATGATGTTCTAAATTTACAGAACATTTGGCTGCTCCACATATCTTAATTCTGTTTCTGAGGAACACATGCAAGGAAAATAAATTGACTAAGATGCTCTCCCCATTCAGCCTTCATTCAGTGCCCATTTATTGCAGAGTTTTGGGGATTCAGGGACAGAGCTACAACCACTAAATAAATTATTTTTAGGCTGCTGAAGAGAATAGGGATCATAGTTCTGATCATTTCTGACGTCACCTGTGTATAAGTGGTGATCTAGCTACTCATAAACACCTTTCCCTTTCACAAAAAGTTGTAATTTCCTAAAAGCACAGTAGGATGTTTGTGTCACCTAAAATGCCAGCTTCTTTTGTGTCACCTAAAATGCCAGCTTCTTTGTTGCTGTGTAAAGATATAATATTCTAGATTTGGTAGGTCCTATTTCTGAAAGATGAGTAAAAAAAATACATTGAAGTTTCTTCCTTCAGCACAACACTTTGCAGATGACAAACAGTTGTGAGCTACATCCCCCTGTCAGAAATTAATGCTTGAATATATGAGCTAGAAAGGTTATGACATAAATCAAAGTATGAATGAAAACATGATAAATAGATGCATTTCCTTTCAGAAGGTGAACTCATCAAATGACCTCATTCAAATAGACCTGTATACTTAAGTAAATTATACAATTGTAATTTACAATTACACCATACGACGTTGATCTTCTGCCGACGCTGTAACATTTAAAAAGCTTTACACCTGCACACGCCTTCCCAAAGGGCAGTGAGCAATCTCTCACAGCACTAAATTTGGAAAGGCCCTGTGGGGATGGCCAAACTCACCATTCTGTGTTGGGCTGAGATTACTCCATCCCACTCGGGGTCCTGCTGCATGGTGGTGACCAGGGTGGGGAGCTCCTCGGAGTGAGGTTTGTTGTGCATGACATTGTGTAGAGGCAGATGAGGGGCCGCGTGCTGATCACTGTTGCCCTCCTCCTTGTCTCGTGGTGCTAAGTCCTGGGTCATTGTTTCCTCTCCATCAGCTGCACATGCAAATGGAGAGGTAGCCTGCTTGGAAGACATTCTTCTGCGAGAGAAGAAAAGGAGACAAAAAGAAAACATTGGTGCTCAGTGACAAAAAAAAAAATCAAGCTTAGAATACTCCTTTAAGTGCATCACACCTGCTTAGAACAGTAACAAATTAACCACCTGCAGTCAACAGAAGTATTCTAAAAAGCATAGGCTTGGGGATCTGGACCCAAAACACGGAGGCAAAGTACTCCTTGATGCCAAGAGAAGGTCAGGGTTAAGTTATATGGCATCATTCTATACATTTAGACTTTTCAAACAATATAATTTTCTCCAGCTATAAGAAAATAGCGATTTTATTGGTATTTTCATGTTGATTCTATATGAGTTCAATTCTTTAAAATCTTACTCCCATGAGCAACCTGAAGCTTATAAGCAAACCTTTAAAGGAGAGAGCTCATCATGCTTACCTGACCTCATTCCTTGCAAGATGCTTTTTACATATATGAGAATAAATTTTAAATCCATTTCAAATTCTGCTGAATGAGTCCTTTTGCTGTTTGTTTAAAGCTGTACTGCTTTTTGATGGTGTAAAATTTTGCCCAGTTTTACCTTTCAGAAAGTGTTTTGAGAAGCTCATGTGAAAAGTATTCTAAACCTAAAAGGTTTGTTAAATGGATGGACAATACCTTAGTAACATTTTACAGTTCAAACTAAAAACCTAAAATAATTATGTTTCTTTTCGTATTAGACATGAAGTACAGGATATAGCTCAATAAAATACTTTGAATTACTTAAAAGTGCAATGAATAAATGCACTGATTTATGTTAAATGCCTTTTCCTAATAATGGCCTCTTACTACCATCTCATATGCAAACACAGCTTTCGCCACAGTTTCTGCACTTAGATGAAAATATTACTGACTTCAATTTAAAATCTGAAAACACTGTCATTTAAAATTTCTAGTAAGATTAACTGCAACTGTTAAAACAATCATTAATAAACCTGAAAAGGGACAGCTAAAACATATTAGTTATTTTCCCAAGTCTTAGTAACTCCAGAATATCCTTGACACCGAAATTGCTGAGAAACTAAGGAATAAGATCTTCACCTTAATTGCTTTTTAACAATAATTGATTTCATACCATTTCTTTAAAAATGCACAAATCAGTTAACATAGGAAACCACATGAGCATTTTTCAAATTAGCAAATCATTAACTTGCTAGTACTGTTTCTACAGACAAATAAATACTGATTAAAGGGTCTGGAAATCTGAGACTAACAGTTAAATTTACAAATCTGTCACATGCTTTCATGAATATTACAGTGAAGGAAATATCAAGTGCAAAGAAAAATAATTAAGTTAATTCCAATTTAAACAGTAGTTTTTATGTAGCAGTCTGTGTTTCACATAGGATTTAACAGCTAATGCTAAATTTCTCACAATTAATGAGGGAGTTCAGATTTAGTATCCTACAGTGAAAAAAAATTAATATAGGATCAACTAATCTAATTATGTACAGTTCAATATGAAAGTATTACAAGCTTTGAAGTGCTCTGAATCATATTAAAACACTGATACCTATTTAGAATAACTATTCTGTAAATAGAGATAATCCTGCCTCTTAAACTCGATACTGGTGGGGGAAAAAAAGGTTTGTGTTTTCTTTAGGGAAGCCTAAGTGTAAGTGGGAGTCTAACATGAGTGTTGCCAATAAGCAGAACTGAGGAATTTAAACTGTGCACTGCATTCTTCCTATGCTAAAGAATTTGTGTTGATGCTACAGAGAACATGCCAAGAGTTCAGCAGCCGGCATTATCGTGTGCACTTCAAAAGGTTCTGGCTCATAATTGCTATGATCCAAGATAAAATAAAAGGTTGCTTTCCCTCTTCTCATTAAAGTAGTCACGTTAATGCAATCACTCACATGAAAATATAAGTCATGCTTTGCGTAATTTGAAAACCCGACATGAAAACCGAAAGTCACAATAAAGGTTTTTCCTTTCTTTCACCTTCTCAACAGATCTCATTCCTGTTTCATACTGAACGAGCTTCTGTGTAAAGCAAGAGCTATGACTGTTTCTTCACCATAAATTAATCATGACACAAAACTAGAAATGAAAATGTCTCTTAAGAATAATTTCAACTACAAACTGCACCAATGAATAATACTGCACAATCCTAATTAAACACAACTCTGCAGCTGCAAAAATAGGCTGAATCTGTCCAAAGCTACGAGTTGGCTTTAAAGGCTGGTTTGTTAGGGACTGTTTTCTTAAGGAAGGCTGGGCCCTCAGTCTTAATCAGCCAATAAATTATTTCCTGCAATTACATTAAATAGAAAATTATCTTCAAATTGGGAATGTTAATTGAAAATCAAAATTCAGACTGAAGTTTAGAAATTACATGCTGAATATAATTAGTCTAGAAAGGCTTCACCTCTATTTCATAAACAGGCTTTTGGTGTTTCCCCAAGTGACCATTCAGCAAAGCTATCTACTGGTAATGCACTGTAAGGGAAGCATTTTTTTCCTTGACACGTACACTAATATACCTTCCTCTCATTCGTGATGTTTTAAACACAATTCAATAAAAATCTCCATTCAATTGCTGTGAAGTTGATTACATAAATGGACTTTGTTAATATTAAAAATAAAATTATAAAAAGTCCCATTGACTAATAATCTCAAGCCATGCCCAGCAACTTTTTTCTGTACTGGAGCAAGAGAACGGACCAAGGGTAGGGTTCAAGTGTTTCCTAGCTCCACCTACCCCTTCTCCCCACTGCTGCATTATGGACAGACACCTTCCACGCTGCACTTTAGTCAGTCACCTACAGTCTTGGAACCTGGAAGGGAAGACAGGTTCAGGCAGGCCTCCCAGGCACTTGCTTTTCTCATTGCATAATTTTTAGGGGTGTGTTTCACTTCTATTTTCTCCAAAGCTTTGTTAAAACAACTAGATTTAATGGTAACTTTTTGATTGTTAGATTAAAAACATCGTGTGTAAAGGGACAGATGTGTGGGGACCTGTTAGATTAAGCCCTCCACGTTCTTTTGCCAGCACAATCATTGACTCAGTGAATATATTTCATTTTTACATGGCTTCCTAAGGGTGTCCAGTTAGGCCTGGGTTTGCAATCAGGAAAGCAGGGCAAATTTAAACTCTGCAGATGGGTGTTATCCAGCCATTTGGGAGAATCCTGAACACATGATTCCATCAGGTCAAAAGGCAGAGTTCAGTCAATAACTCCAAGGTCTCATTCAATTCCAGTGGAGAAGACTCTGGCCCAGTTGAGTAGTTTATGTTTATGATAAAATTAAGCTGTAGAGCAGCGTGTTGTGTTAAAATATTTCAATGTTAAAATATGAGCATGAATAGCAGTCACATTTTGAGCCATAACAACTTCCCAATTTTATATTTAAAATATTCAAAATGCATTTGCTAAAATCCCTGCAGAGAGGATAAAAAAAAAATCAATATTCATAATAAATAAGGCTTGTAAAACGTATCAGAAATTTACTAATTTCCATTATAATTTATTTTATTTTTTTCTGCTATTATCAATTAAACTCACTGGAATGATTTTTTTTTTTTTAAAAAAAAAAGTTTCTGATAAAAAATATCTCCCTAGTTATAACCCCTGCAAACAGGGGTTTATAATGGAAGTGCTGACACAACCCTAACTACAGCAGCGCAAATGGTGCCGCTATAATACACAAAATCAAGTTCTATTATTCTAAACTATCCTCGCTCGGGGGGTTTTCTTTACTGTGCTCCCAGACAAACTGCTGAAGCATGAAAAATTTAAATGCAATCAAGTGGGTCCAATTCTACTTTACTAGAACAAGTGTCTACAGTGGTACAATCTTAAAAGAAGATGCAACAGATTTGTTTGGTGCTTTTCTTTCTTTTTTCTTTTTTAGCTGTTTATTTATAATACTGTGCACTGGAGATAAAATAAGAGAGGAAATTACACTCACATTATATCAGTATATTGATTACACAGCACACAATCAGAAAGAAAACTACATTGTGAAATTGTTGCTTTGGTTAAATTGACGGATTAGCTGAACACAGCAATCACTAAAGGTGGAAAATATATCTAATGGGTATGAGAAAAGGTTGAAAAAGGCCCTAATTAACTGAAGTCCTATCACCTACTCAATTCTGAGAATTTAAAAAACTTGATCCATATTTTCCAACTCTAGAATAAATTCTACCTCATTTTGAATTTGAGACATAAACAAAAAGTGATAATTTATCAAAAGGTCAGTAAACCTAAAGGATTGGACCCCAGCTTCAGTCAGCCTCAAGTAGAAAAGCTAAAATTGAACTGCTACAGGTTTTTTTACCTACAAAAACCTAAACACAATCCCAAACAGCTTCACTTGCTATAAATATGACCTGATTTTTATTTGAAACCAGAGAAGAAATTCTCTCTGCCCTAAAGAAGACAGCCACTCAGATTGGAAAAACGTTGGTTTTTCTTTTTTTCCTACATCCAGTGTGTTATACCTTTTTAAATGCAAATGTTAATACTTTTTTTTTTTTTTGTCTAAGGTTTTCCTCAAATTCTTCAAAAATTCATATCCTCTTTTTCAAAACAATTAGCTGGTAGTCCTGACATGAAAGGCTTCCAAAGCCTGAAAAATCTTCCATCCCTGTTGACTGCTCAAATGATTAAATGTTACAGTAGAAATTAAGGCAAGACGGGGAGTTTCAGCTGCCAGACATTTCAGAATCAAGCCACGAAGTGTAACAACAGAAAGCAACAATGCAATGGCCCAGACACTGTTCCAAAAACATATAAACTGAGCAATAACAACAGATATATGACAAAGCAGACTTATAGTTGGCTGGGGACTCTCGCTTCTGCTCTGCTCCACCCTTACAAAGCATTCATAAACCTAAAGGCATGTCTACACTGCAGCCACATAAATGACTGCTTTGTAATGCTCAGATATCCAAACTAATTTTAAACAAGCTTGCTTCTGATAGCTCTCCAACTACAGTAGCATGGTGCTCAGATGGACTAATTCATCCTGCTTTAGTGACTGCAGCAGAGACACAACCCAGGTCTACAGCTCCAAAAGTAGATTGGAATCAGATTAGATTAGAAATATATTCGCTTACAGAGCTTTTATGAACAGTCTCCATTCCTTTTCCCCAAAGTGCCAGATTAAAGTACTTAAGTGCATGATTAACTGTAAGTATGCAAGCAGTCCACTAATTTCAAATTGGACTACTCAGTTTCAAAAAGTTAAGCACATGTCTAAGTGCTTTGGTGACTCCAGAACTAAATAAATTAACAGAAACCATTTTTAGAAGTACTCATAACCTTTTAAGCATTTCCTTCTAAACTTTTATGCTAACCTGGTCTTCAGAACTAAAAAAAATTTTAAGAAACATAAAGAAATCAGCCACAGTATTTTATCCCTTCCCAAGTTTTAAAATGTGCATACTTCTCTCATCATTTTAAACATTGTTACATTGTTACAGGACCCTCCCTCGCAAATCATCACTTTGCTTTGGGGTGTATTAGATGCATTATAGCTCAGATAGACTTAAAGAAAAATGAATGTGCTTTGGCAAGAGCCAAAATATTTTGCAGTTCTGCCCTGTAAAATAATGTTGTGTAGGCAGAACCCAGCAACATAACTTGCTGTAAAGTTAATGCTGTAATCTTGATGCCATCTTAGAATAAACAGCTATTTCCTAAAATTATGAAATCTCGTCTCTGCTTTCAAGGAGAATTAGGAAAACAATTGAACAGTTAGTAAAAGATTTTGTACTCCTGGGGCCCCACACCTCAACACAAATCCCTCTGCACAAAGCCCGAATAGCTCGAGAAGGCGGCAATGGGAGAGAATCTCTGTTCTGTTCCTGGCTCTGAGTCACAGCAAGGCCTCAGGCCAATCAACTCAACTCCCTCAAGCTCTTCCTTGGCTTCATTTTGCAGGGATTCTACATGAATTAGTTACATATAGATCATAAACAGCGCTGCAAGATTAGAGAGTTTATGGTAATCGCAGGAACCACCTTGGAAATAAAAGGGCGGGAGGGGGAGTGGAAGTAAATGTGATTCAAGAAATGACAGCTAAAATGTTAACTGAGCACCCAAATCTCTGGCTGAAATAAGCATCAAGCTAAGCAATACACCCACGGCTTCCAAGATACACACTCAGCTATTCTTGCATTTGTTTTTCCAATCCAGGCAAATTACCCTTCTGCTAATAGATACGAATCCAAATCACAAAGTTTGACTTCAGATTCAGACTTCCTCAAAGCTCAGAGGGAAGAACTTTTATGGTATTTCTTCTCCTTTGAAAAAAAAAAAAAAAAAAAAAAAACAGGAGGGGAAAAAAAACCCAGCATCTTGGAATTTTCTTATGTTCTGCCATTAAAGTGACCTTCCCAGCCATGCAGCCACAGTGAACTACAAGGATTAGTGAATGAGCTCTTGTCTCTTTACCTACTTCTTGAAAGCATCAAAATGGACGTACCAAAACAGCCTCACAACCCCTCTGGACTTTTCAGTGAAAATCCAAAATGTCTGTTTGGATTCATAAATGCTAAAATCATAACCTATTTTTTTAGCAATCTAAATACTCCATTCTCTTTATCCCCTACCAGAAGCTTTCACTGAAAATGTCTAAGGTGAACGAACGCACATTGAACACAGTAAAAGAGCAGTGAAAGAATAGTCACTTGGCACCTGGGATGTGCTCATCTTCAGTCACAGTAGTTAATATTTTCTATAGTTTATATTTAGCTGACAATATTGCTGTCACATTATTTAAACAGCTTGAGACTGTTCTTTGGACTGGAGCTCATATGCCCTGGAATGCTTTGACTCATGAATTGTTTCTCCTGATAATGTTACATCACGTAACCACCTCTGTTTAATTGGTTGGTATTAGCTTCTCAGTGATGGCTGCCTTTAAAGTCCTATGACTGGGCCATGTGTCTCTGGATATCCAATTTCTTACTGTTGGAAAAAGGAAAAAAAAAAAAAGGCAGTACTGACTTCCAGCTATCTTTACCAATAATTATGGGAACAAGAGTGAGCGTGCCAAGAATTTATCCATCAGCAACTTATTAGGATTTGTTTTTCTAGGCAGCAAGTAAGAGAAAATACAATATAAATAAAAGCAATCCTTAACAATAAAATTAGAAAACAATGCTTGCTATAAATAAGCACTAATCCACATATTTTTATGGGTCAGAATTACTTAATTGTTTATCTGAATGATTATATAAATGGTTTTGATAAATGATGCCTAAAAACACTAAAATAAGAAAAACTTATTTTAGCATGTTTAGACTTTGAGACTTTACACAGAAGACAAAAATACTTTTTTTTTCCTCCCTTAAAAAGACAGTTAAGAAGTTGTTCTAATAACTGAAATCTTCCTGATTACACTTAGACCTGGTGGGCATAAGTTCCTGAAAGGTTCATTAAATCCTTTCAAGGCTCCTCTAGAAACATGCTCTAATGGTAAAATACAGTATTCTTATATTATTTCCCTCCTATGATACATTTTCAGGAGTTGCCTAAAATTCCATGTGATGAGTTAAACAGTTAATTTTCAATCCTGCAGGTGTGAAAGGTCACATGCCATCTCTCTGCATTTCAGAACAGAAATATCAATACAGCCAGACTTCTTTCCCCCCTCCCATTTCCTATTCCCTCCTTTCCATATTTTTAGTTCTCAGCTCTAAGTCAAACCAAACAGCTCAGCAGACAGAGAACTGAAGTATCAGTTTCAGGCTCACCTGTAGCCTGTTGCACTAAAGCACCAAATTAGAACCTCCATGTAACACAAAACAATGGCTCTGCAGCTCAGTTACAGATTTTTCCTTTTAATAAAAACCTTACACTACAAGCCTAAAAACATTTCTAGCAGGCAAAACATTTCTGATTCAGTAGAGGTTATGCAAGCATCAAAGCACTTAAATATAGGTGCCAAACCACATTGCCAGGAGCTCTTAGTATTGTGAAGTACTGTTACCTGACAGCTCAGTGAATATAAAATTGCTTGTTTCTCCAACTGAAGACAATCAAATTGTCACCTTCCATTGTAATAACACACAACTTGAGATCAGCAAAGTGCCAACACAATTACCAGGAAGAAACAAAATGTAACAAAAAATATCAGATCTAAAATTCTCTAAAGGGTAAACACTTCCATCTGGCTATTCACACACACACAAAAAAAAAAAAAAAAAAGAAATATGAGAGATTCAGATGAGAGATTTTATTCTCACTATCAAATATCCTAGTTAATTTAGCAATAAGATTTATTTATAAAATAGAAAAAACGGCAAAAGGAGGTGATTCATGAAACACTAAAAATAAACACAGGTCAGAACTGTGCTGGGATTTTACTTATGCACATTTAAAGTACTGCAAGGGTCAGCAGAGCTGCTGCTAGGGACGAGCATACATATCTGTATTGTTGTTATTATAAACTGATATATGTGAGGTTTCATAAAAATTAATTCTAACTGGCACACGGCGTACTTTGGCACAAGCTACACATGACGTGCCACTTTTATTTGTTTATTTAAATGACTTCACTCTAAGAACTGAAAATGAAGTTTGAACTGCAGTCTGCCTCAGAACTGGGACTTTCAGGATATTAAAAACTGAGGAAAACCTTTGAAGGAGGTAATCTGAATACATGAAAAATAGCATTTTCACCACATATTTCTTGAGGTTATTCAGCAAGTGGCCTACATATTCAGGAGTGAAATTTGCATTTTGGTGATGCAGAGATCTAATAACTAGAAATTGTTTTATATCTACAGTAGCTCTGGGCATCCTATAAACTACAAAAGAGTGTCCTAGGTAGGATATATACATGGAAAACTATTTTCATCTAGTTCACAGAAATGAAACAAAACTTAAACCCTTCTTGAAAAATTTGCACTGTAGGGTGATATAATGGATTATCTCTTCTGTGTTGACATTCCATTCACTACTAACACACACGAAGTTCCTGTGCATTTCTTGATGAAAACTCACATCACCTTCACATACTCTTTAAGGTTTCCCCAGCTATGGGCAAGTTAGAAAAGAAAAGAGCAGAGCCAAGACTCAGTCTTTGACATTAGCTTTTCTCTGAAGGACTATTAAGGAATGGCAGTAATGGTCAAGGAGCTTTTTTCCACCCTGCACAGCTGCACCAGAGCCAGATATAGCTCTAGCCCTTTGGCTAAAGCAGGTACAAGGACTACTTAAACACATTGCTAGCCTTGCAGAAGAGGATGAGATGCAGCTCCACACATCCAACCAGGAATTTCTGGTGAGCCTTGTCTCAGGTGCCTCATCCACAGGAGCTCAGGTGCAACATAGAAAAGCTGAATTTTCCAACTGCAGCCTGCTCCCAGGCTTTGGCCTTTGATGGTTGCTCTTGTGCACTGCGCTCAGTCACAAAACACAGCACCAGCAGGAACAGAGGAAGAAAGGAAGGTAGCAAAAACCCAAAACTAATTTAAAGGCCCAAGTACTTTGATCAGATAAAACATAACTAGACACAATGACCATTTTTGTGCAAGTTTGGTAAGTTCTGGGTTTTGTTCAGGGTCCTTACAATCAGGCTTTTTGAAGGCAGCATTGTGCACAATATTGCTTTGTTTTGGACTGATGTCGATGAAATATGACCATTACCTGTGTGCACAATGGGAACCCCAAAATGTGTTCATAGACCCCTGAAAGAGCCACCTCATTCACCAGAGAGCTGCAGCTACTACTGAGAGAAAGAAGCATTCTGTTCAGAAAAAGATCACATGCCTAGCTAAATCTACTTGGGAAATATTTGAGAAATACCCTATTTGATGGGCAGTGTGGAAAAGGATAAGGGTGGAAACAACTCTCTTATTCCCCCCAAACTCTCCACTGCTTGGGCTGCTTTTCTTTTTATTTTAATTACCTTCACTACAAAAATATGAAGAAAAAAGATAAATAATTACAACACTCTAAGAAATCAAATAAAGTACAACAAAACATTTTCTCCTGTATTAATTAAGGTAATCAGCTGCTATTAAGTGCAAACAATTTAAAGTTCAATTTATTGAGACTTTGAACCTCCTATCCTTTCACCAGTTCCACAGGTGAAATATCTACCAATTTTAACTCACTTTTAAAAAAGCATGAAATAATAAGACATTTTTATTCAAAGTCTTAGCATGACATATTTGACATCATATATTTTAGTTTAGCTTAGTTTTAAAAATAAATTGTTTAATACTAACCAGATTACCAAATAAAGCTCTCTATTTTTTAAGGAATTCACTAAGGTATCTAAGGACTAGGCACTAAAAAGAATCAGAGAAAATTAAAAAGTAATCATCACAGGAGAAACTTACACCACTTCACTATTCAGCTTGAAGAGATCAAGCAGCAGCAGTCCCTGCATGCAGAACTCTGAAACTGCATCAGCTGCAAAGCAAACTACAAACTCTCCCTGTCTTTTGGTTTCAGTTCTGTAATGCACCACAAAATTGTTAAAAAGAAATAATCTGCAGTAATTGAGGACCCTCCACTATCCCACTTCCATGGAAGGTTATAGAATACAGCATCTGCTCTCTGAGAAGGAAGCACGCATATCAAAATCAATCATAAGGGTAAAGGTGAAGAGTGCTCAGGCTCAGAATTGCTCCACATTTCTGAGTGTTCAAAGTTCAGTGTCAGTAATTTTAAATGTGTTAAAGAACATAATGAAGAACAACTATCAGAGGACAAAAGAAAACACAAGCCAGCACACGAACCAAAGGCCCAGATTAAGTTGTTTCCAAATAATTAAAAAGTAAAAAGACCAATGGTCTAAAGTGCAGACTTTAAAATATTGTCAATGATTTTAAATATTTTTACCATTACCCTGCACATCCAGTTAGATCCCCTGCAATTGATTTTAGCTAAAAGGCTGAGATATCCTTTTATAACTTGTGATGCAGCATGTTTACCATTGAAATATACGGCGCCTTATTGTGGTTTTCATCTCTGACCCATTTTTTCCTATACATTAAGGATAAAACACATGATCTGCATTTGTAAGGGAGTCTTGTCTTTTCAAACAGTGTCATTTTTTTTTTTGCTCAGGGCTATATTTTGTAACCATTCCCCACTTATGTTTATTGGTAATAATTTATAATAGACAAGTAAACAGTGCATAATATGTGCAGACTATTACTTCAAAACTCAGATCTGA